>JAQPPZ010003246.1:6076666-7353333 GCA_028583015.1 Wollemia nobilis | reverse complement strand
TTAATTTCATGACCTTACCACCATCACCATGGTAATATAGTCTTACTATTTCTATAGGTCGTCATTGCTAAAAATACCTATGTACAATCCTCTAGCTAGAAATTTCTAGTAAACCTCTTGGCGGGTCGTGACCATGGTGGTGGGTTGCCATCATGTTGTTCATAATGGTGTTTTTTACCTTCATTGAAATGGGTTGTGTAAGAAGAGCTAGCTTACCCAAACCACTTCCTATAAGGTAATGCTAGATTTGACATCATTCCTTGATTACGTTCTTTGGTTTAACTTACCATCATCGACACCATGCCATAGCTAACCTTTTTACCATGAGATATCAATTAGAGTATGAGGCCTCATTGAACACCCTATTAGTTACCATTACTCTATGGACAAGGTACACCTAGCTTTAAATTTTAATTCATAGTGGTCGTCGATGCCCAACGTCGGTTGATGACCATGTGTGTAGAACCTCCTAGTGCTACCAGTAGGGTAGATAGAATTGCTTCTTGTTAGAGGATTACTACCCAGGTCATATAACTATTTCCCTATTGTGTGCCCCTACCACTTAGAGGATGGAAGTGTAATAGGGCAAATAGTGGATTTGTAATTTTTTTGAGAATTAGTTAATGGGTTGTTGAGTGGGTGATATGACTAGGAGGACCTCGTTAGTTTCTTGAACAAATAATCAACACTTATAAGTCTTGGGTAAATCTATAACAGATTTATTTAGATTATTCATTTGAGATAGGGTAGTGAGGGTTAGATTTACCAGTTTAAAAAATTAGTTTACTTTATAGGTTAAGGGTATGGATTTGTAATTTATGAAATAAAAATAATATTGGAATATTTATGAATTGAATGATTGAGACTTTGATTTATAATAAGGAAAATGGTTTATTTTATAAATGAAGGGTATGGGACTTTGATTTATGAAATAAAGGAATGTTGGAATATTTATGAATTGAAGAATTGAGACTTTGATTTATAATAAGAAAAATGGTTTATTTTATAAGTTAAGGGTATGGGACTTTAATTTATGAAATAAAAGAATGTTGGAATATTTATGAATTGAAGAATTGAGACTTTGATTTATAATAAGAAAAAAGGTTTATTTTATAAGTTAAGGGTATGGGAATTTAATTTATGAAATAAAAAAAAAGTAAGAATATTTATGAATTGAAGAATTGAGACTTTGATTTATATTAAGGAAAATGGTTTATTTTATAAATGAAGGGTATGGGACTTTGATTTATGAAATAAAATAATATTGGGTTATTTTATGAATTAAGTAGTGAGGCTTGGTTCATAGAAATAAAATTTCTAGCTTATTCTAGATATTAATTGTTGAATAAGGGTTGAAATGAGTTAATTAAAGTAGAACTTGTGATTTCCTATTTGTTGAAAGACTCTCGATGGCAATGAGAGGTGAAAATAAAAATAGAGATTTTTATGATATCAACTATGCAAGAAGGTTAGATACTTTGATTTAATTGTATAGTTGCAATTTGGTAAAGTAAAGAAACTAGATGCATTTAGAGGGCATGCCTATCCTAAACCATGAGTGTCCTGATCCCTACTATCCTCAATAATCGATATAAAGACATGAAGGATTAAATATGGCAGCTGGCTCATATACATTGGTTCATATTTATTTATTATGATTTACTTATGCTCAAATAGACTATAATTGTGGGAGATATTCTAGATGGAAATGTTGTAAAATTTTATCCTTTTAAAGTAAATCTTATCAAATTAGTTCTTCAGTCTATCCCAATCTATGTTTCAGTAGTGTTGAAAATCCCTAAGTCAATGCTTAATGAAATAGATAAAACTAGTCATAGATTTATTTGGGGAGGATAAAAAATGGACCATATGTGGGCCCTAGTAAGGTGGGAGACCCTATGCCTTCCTACACATGAAGGGGGTCTAGGTATTTATCGACAATTAGGAATAATGAGACTTTCACAAGAAAGTTATTCTAGAGGTTAATTAACCACCCTATCACCTTGTGCACCCAAAATCTAAAAGATAAATATGTAGAAAAAAAATACCCCTCTGATATAATTGACACCAACCACCTCAGTGAAGATCAAAAAGTGGATATTCATAAACTCTTCCAAATTTTATCATCTTCATGGTCACAATCTGAAGACTATATTAGTTGGAATATCTTAGGGCATGGTGTGTACACAGTACCTCAAGGATATTTAGCCTTAAGCCATATTCATCCCCATCTTTATTAGGATATGTTCAAACATTTATAGGCTCAAAATTTATGGCATAAATTTAGGTTTTTCATATGGTTGCTTCTTCATAAAATGTTACTCACAAGAGATCAACTTATTAAGAAAGGATTTAATGGACTCTTTCAATATGTAATATATTAGGATAACAATGAAATACTAAACCATTTATTCATAGAATTCCTTATAACATCTAAATTACAAAAAAAATTGGCTTCCATTATTAATTTAATATGGTCTAATGAACAATCCATAGAATAAATATGGAGAGACTAGAGCAATCAAGAAGAAAAATATTGGTATGTGTGAAAGCACGAGATTTCGGGCAAAGGAAACACCAAGTGCGATTGCATTCAAAATTAAGTACGCTTAAGTCCTAGAAATGTAAATTGCACAAAATGAAAAAGAGACACATTGGAAGAGACACAATCAAATAGAGAAAACACAACCCTTTCATTAATTTCCCTTTGATCTCTGTTACAATGATGTCTCCTCCCTTTTCAGGGGCTAGGAGCGCAAATAGAGTTTGATTACAATCACTGAATGATTCCTCTTTTCGCGTGCCCACGATTGCAATGGGCGGGTCGAGATGATGCCGCCACTGATGTAGATGAGTTCTTAGCCTCTGCTGCTTCTCCTACGAACAAAGAAATGACCAAGGTGTCAGTAGCACCTGCTACAAATGAAAAGCGTTCTCTCTCTAAAACCAACGAAATGTGCATATAAATATTTTCCTGAAACAGTGAATACAGTGAAACCAAATTGCTTCAAAACTTGACAAAAGGTAAGAAAAGTTACCAGAATGCCACTGCCACTGAGGCAGCTGGCCAATCCACCTTCAACTGGAATTCATCCCTGGGCAGGACGAATTCTGACTGTAATTCGTCCCTGGGTGGGACGAATTCTTCTGAGTTGAAGAAACCGACCTGCTGCTGCTCCAATGTTGGATCCCGGGACCTGCAAAATGCCTGCAAATAGGGGGGTTATGTAATTGGGGACATTTTGGGACGACCCAGATGGTCGGATTTTCCCAATTTGGCCTCCACCCTCGGGAATTTGACATTGACACCTGCAAGTTAGCGAAACGACAAAGCAATACAAAACATCCTAAAATCTGACCAAAAGTTACAAAATTGCAATTATGGACTAATCAGACCTAGTAACACAGAATGCAATCTAAAAATAATCTAAAATGCTCAAAAGCTAAAAATAGGACTTGGGAGGTGTGGGGGTGCCCAAGTGGGCCTCCCACCGTTGGCCCTCAATTTTGGAGCCAATCCACCAGGGATGGGCGTAAAACCTTTTAGGATTGGGGGGTCGGCGAATTGGTAGGGTCATGTGTCCATGCGTCGGATTTGGGTAAGGTTCGAGCTTCCAAAGGCCACCAACAACCTCCCTTGCAAAAGAGATTGGTGGATGTGGGAAGGTGAACCAAGAGGGATGCAAGTGAGTCTTCAATTCGGCAGCACTTCGTTGCTTGAAAAATATTTCAACCTGTCTATTTTGGGTGAGAAAAGTCCCACCTTTTATAGACCCATGGGGTCTCTTTTGGGAGGGAAGCACAAATGCCATGTGTTGGCCATAGGCGCCATGTGGTAGTCTTGTCTTCCCATGAGGGAGGGGAGTCCTCCATTGACTTGAGCTTTGATAAATGCCTTTTGTGATAGTCTTCTAACGGCCCCTCTGTCCACTTACACATGCGTGCAAGGCAGGAGTCCTTAACTAACTATTCTGGGCTGCCACTTGGAACCCTTTGCATTTTTGCCTGTTAAGCTTAGAATTCATCCCACCCAGGGACGGATTCAGAATTCGTCCTGGGGTGGGATGAATTCTATTTTGAATTTGTCCCTGGGTGAGACGAATACTGGGCAAAGTGTCTAAGTGTGCCAAATTGCTTCTTGACCTCACAAAATTGCTATGAAAGTGGTTAAGACCACTGTTTGACCTCTGAGGGCTGCCATGGGGGCTGTGTTTGTCAAAGCGATCAGTGTTTGTAGTCACATAATCGGATTGGTGCTATTTTGGTGTCTACAATGTGAACCAAGTAGTTTTGACAGGAATGACTATTCTTCCTTGGAATATTTGGAAGGAGCAAAACAAGCAAATATTTAAACAAGAGAGTAGGGACGTCCACTATGTATATCTCAATACCATAGAAAATTTGACAATCTTATCAAGTATTTATTAACTCAAAGACAAAATTCAAATCAAATATGGGAACAAATAATGGTCTCATAAAAGATTAACCTAGATTAGCCTAACATAGAAGGAAGAAAGTGATTACTTAGATGATTGATAAAACAAAGTAATGGTAGTCTCCCACAAAGAATATTGGAAAAATCAATACCAATGGAGCATCCAAAGAAAATCCTAGTATAGCTAGTATAGAAGGGATTGGTAGGTTGGAGGATGGTACTCCAATTTTTACTTTTGTCAAAAATTATATTAATAACTTGTAGTTTTCAAGAGGTTATTTTTAATAGTAATAACATAGTCATTTATGTTATGGAAAATTGGGCTCTTGAAAAATGAGATATTAGGTACTATGGTTTCCCTCCTAGGTGGTGGCCAAACCAAACTAGGACCAATCTTCTCCTTATTCAATCTCTTTATCAAAATGTTGGAATCTATGGCTAAGTTGTTAAGTAATTTCTTGGGTAGTTCTTTAGGTTATTCTTGTAATTCTTCATGCAATTATTGTGTAGTTCTCTAGGCATTCTTATACAGTTCTTTAGGTAGTGCTTGTGTAATTCTTTAGGTAGTTCTTGTGTAGTTCTTTATGCATTTTGTGTATAAGCCTTAGTGCAGTTCTTTTGCAAGCCTTAGTATAGTTTGTTCTTCTTTGATCTTCTCTTTTCTTTTGTAGTTCCTCATTTTTAGCCATGATAGAGGATTTTAGAAGGTCTTGTTCCAATATTCATAAGCTCCAATGATAGGATAGTAGGTTTTTTGGGTAGGCAGATTAGTTTGATTTTGTAGTTTTATTTCAATTGCTACTTGGCTAATAGTCAAAAGGTTAGATTATATGATTTTTATATTGTACTCTTGAGTTTCTCTTAATATATGTTTTTTGAACAAAAATAATAATAAATAATGTAATCATGGTATATAATTTTATTATGACCATCTGCAAGACAATGCTTTATTAGTTTATAGTAAAATTACTTATTTAATTTTATTTTAATATAACATCAATGGTCTTATTACTATACAACTATAGAATGAAATTATCTTTTATTAAAAAAAGAGAAAAATAAAATTGAACATTAAAAAGTAAATTTTTAAAATTAGTTTTGAAGGATAAAAATAAATTTCACTTACATTACTTTTGGGGTTAAATTATCACTCTATTTGATTGAACCATATTTTGCATAGTATTTAATTGCAATATAATGTATATACTATGAGGATAGACATAATTTTTGGATACCTTAAATTATAAATTTATAATTGGTGATCAACCAACCTTAACTCAATTTATAGATATAAGTTTAATTTCTACTTCTAAATAAATTATAAGCTATAACTTTTACTAAATTCACTTATATAACTTTATTGTAATTTTGCTTGGTTCTACATCAACATTTTAAAAATAATTAAAACATAATATATTTTAAATTTCATGATAAATATGTCTATAAAATAATAATATGGCCAATATAATTGTTTTACATAATAAAATTATATAAATTATGTAGATAAAGTTACATCAATTTATATATTCTTATAGTGAAGTATTTTATACTTAATACATATCCAATTAAATTTACATTATCAAATATATAAATTAACTTGTTATACATACAAGGTGGTTGACGTTAGTTTAATTTGAGATATTGCCATCAAAGTTAGTATACATGATATTTCACCTCATGTACCCTTTTGTATGGTACATTATACTTTATTTACATTTTAAAAGTATTTAAAAGTATTCAATTTGAATATATTTATCTTTAATTAATTATCAACTATAGAAGTTACTCCAAGTATATATATTGTGATTGTAACTCATCATTTTGATTGATTCTACATGAAAATTTAAAAAACAATTAAAACATAATATTTTAAAAGCTCATGATAAATATGTGTATAAAATAATAATATGGTCCATATAATTATTTTAAATAATAAAATTATATAAATGATCTAGACAAAATTACATCAGTTTATATATTTTTGTAGTGAAGTAGTTTTATACTTAATATATATCCAATTGCGTTTTCATTATCAAATAGATAAATTAACTTGTTATACATACAAGATGATTGATGTTATTTTAATTTGAGATATTGCCATCAAAGTTAGCATACATGATATTTCACCTCACGTAACCTTTTGCATGGTACATTGCACTTTCTTTACAGTTCAAAAGTATTTAGTTTGAATATATTTATCTTTTATTTATTATTAATTATAGAAGTTACTCCATGTATATATATTTTGAAATAATTTCAAATTATATATCATCTAGTTATTTAATCACATTATGATGGTAATAACATATGTTAAGAGGTCCTAACCACGACTGGTAGAAGGGAGAAGATTGGGAAATTGGGGGTTTTATGCTAGAGATCAAAGTTGTATTGTGGCAGAAGGGAGAAACTGACTTGTTTTTTTGGGTTTACAAGGGGGAATAATTCAATGGGAGAATCCTCGATAGGAGGGTTCACACAGGGAACTTTTGAGGGAAGGATTCAGAGTCCCAAGGGACCTAATATGCAATCCTTTGTGAAAGCGGTCAAAGGAAGTAATGGAAAGAGAGATGATATAGGAGAACAAGCTCAAAAAATCCTACAAGCCGTAGGTAAAAGAAAGGAGACTAAAGCTAAAAAAACCAAAAGAAATGGATGTTTACCTTAGATAAAAACAATTCTAGTGCTATAAATTGTAGAACTCATAGTAAATGATATTGTGTATAAATCCAAGTATACCTTAATATGCAAGTTTGAGGGACTACGACATTCTACAAGGTTCTTGTACTCCTGGGCCAGAAAGCATTGGGCACCACAAGGGGAATTGGATATCATCACATTATCGAATGAATACTTCATAGTTGAATTCACAATGATATCTAACAAGGACAAATATTTTTATGGAGGTCCATATAACATACACCTTGCAAGTCTATTCATGCAACCATGGCGACTCACTTTTGACTCTAGAACTGAACCCTCGATAGCTCCAATTTGGCAAAAATTATTTGCACTTCCTTTATAATACTAGGGAGAAATTTTTGGAGTTGATAGGTAATATCTTGAAAAAATATATAGGTAAATCAAGAGAATCAACGTAAGTAAGGAGCATCAACAACGTATGCCAGAATTTGTGTGGAGATGGACTTGGAAAAACCATTACCAGTGAAAATTAACCTCAAATTTGGAAGGAATATATGGAGACAACAACTAGACTATGAATCTGTGCCTTTTAGATGTAGAGCATATCATGAATATGGATATTTTGTGAGAGGCTACCCCAAAATATCCAAAGAAGAGACAAATCCAATGAATCCAAACCCAGGAAACCAACCTCAACAAAAGGAAAATGAATAAGAATTTCAAATGATTATGAGAAAAGGAATAAAAATTAATAACCAGGAAAGAGGAAAAAATATGCAGAAGGTAGGAAATACAAATCAACACCAATAAGGAAGGGATCTATCCAACAAATATGAGATCCTTAGGCTATCTGATCCAATGGAAGGAGAGGAAATACCACACTCAAATAAAATAGAAAATCTAGAGAAACTAGTAGAAGAATAGGTTTATCATCCACAACATACAGATACAAAAAAATAACAATACCTAAAAGTAATGAGAGGGGTAAAAGAAGGACAATCCATATAGGTACAATTTGCAACAACAAAATAACAACAAATATAATATAAAGAGTATCCACAACCAAAAACTAAAGGAGCTCTAGTACTATTTAATAAAGAGCCACATACATATAAGGAGGTGATTATGGGAATATCAGAGAAAAATAGAGAAAAGCCAACCCTTGAAATAAGCCAAGTGGTGAAATGCTAAAAAATGCAAAATCTCAAGGAGTATGTATAAAGACAAACAAAGAAAAAATAGAACAACAAGGAAAAAAATTAAGAGAGGAAGGTGTGGTTAAACCCATATCCAACTTCTACAACATGGATTCTCAATGATTATACACACATGTAATTTAAGGGGATTAAACAACTACCCTAGACAATTGACTATTAAACCTATGATAGAAGATAATCAACCAGATGTGGTTTTATTATATGAAACTAGAGTATCACTAGAAGCAATACAAACAATATCTAAGAGATGTTGGAGGAATGGAGACTATGAGGCCTAAGCTTCCCATGGTTTCTCTAGGGCAATAGCCACTTTGTGGAATAGATATACTTTTTAGCAGGTAGGAATAGCATCAGTTAGAGGGATATTAATGACTATATTTATAGATAAAGAATAAAAATCAGTCTGGATGATTATTAACTTTTATGGGATGAAGGAAGTGTAAGAACAAAAATCCCAATGGAATTCAATCTATGCTATTAGAGAAGCTTACCCAGAAGATAGGTTCCTGGTGGATGGAGACTTCAATACCAGGATGTTAGTGAATGACCAAGAGGTAGGTCTAAATCATCTCAGTGAGAAGGACAAACTCCTAATTTTCTAAGATAATAATCTAAATCTGATTGACATTCCACCTCTAGGATGTGGTACTACTTGGACCAATAAAATGAAATGAGACCAAGCAATAAAATCAATATTAGATAGGATATTAATAGAGGAAGAAATTCACCATTTATGGAGATGTCATTCGGAAATCATAAACTTGTTATCTTCCAATTATTTTTTGGTATGTCTAAATATCACAAACAAAATACCCCAGTCCAAAAATCACCCCTTCATATTTGAGAACTTTTGGCTTCTAAACTAGGAATTACCAAAGTTAGTTCAACAATGGTGGCAACAAGGAAAACTAGCATTTGGAAAGGCACAATTTCAGCTACACTCCATATTGAAACATATCAAATATAAATTGGAATATTGGAGCAAATTCTAAATATCATATTTTCAACAACAAAGATCAAATCCAGTTGAGATAATGCAAGGAGTTGTAGGAAGAATTAATTTATAATCCCTTTCAGAGGAATTACTCTACCATGAAAATATCCTAATGCAGGAGGAAGAGGAGCTAGATAAGAAAGAAGAAACCTATTGGAAGTAGAAATCTATAATTACTTGGCTTCAATAAGGATATAGGAATACAAAGTTATTTCACTAGTCAACCACAACTAGGAAACACTATAAATGGATTGGTGATTTAAAAAATGTAGGACTCATTGAAACCACCACTTCAAGTATGCAAAAAGTACCTAATGAGTATTTATCCACTTTTTTTACTGTAGATTCACATCTTTCAAAACAATTCCAAGAGGAAATCTTGGAAAGTATCCCTAGACTAGTCTCTCAAGAGCAGAATGAGGAGCTTATGAAAGATATCTAAGAAGAAGAGGTGAAATAAACAATCTTCTCCATGCAATCAGGTAAGGCCCTAGGTCCTAATGGATTACCAATATAATTCTATAAAGCTTTTTGGGATATTATAGGAGAAGATATAACTAGAGTAGTAGAAGAAGCCAGATCTAGTGGTAGGATTATCAAATCCCTCAACCATACTTTTCTATATTTGATTCCAAAGGGAGGATATATGGGGAATCTAACCAATTATAGACCAACAGCCCTCTACAGTGTGATATACAAGATCATCACCAAGGTAATAGCCATCGGACTAAAAGTTGTATTACCAGATATCATATCTCCTGAACAAGGAGGATTTGTGCAAGGTGGAAAAATATTATATGGGATTGTAATAACACAAGAAACTATACATAATATGGGCCAAATAAAGAACAAAGGAATATTCCTAAAGTTAGACCTATCCAAGGTCGATGACCAAGTGAGTTGGGAATTTATGGATCAAATGTTGCAAAGATTTGGATTCTAGAAATATTGGACCAAAGGGATACTTGAATGCACCTCCACAGTCTCATTTTTAGTGCTCATAAATGGAACCCCCTCCCCAATTTTCAAGGCTAGTAGAGGAATTATATAAGGAGATCGTCTCTCTCCATATATATTCATTATTTTTGTAGGACTTGGAATACTCACATAAAAGAAAAAATAGAGAATAACATTACATGAATTAAAATAAACAAAGATATAACTATCACTCATCTAAAATTCATATATGATACAAGATTATGGGGGAAGCAACAATAAAATAAGTAACCAGTATTAGAGAAATATTAGACTGCTACACTGCAACCACTAGACAACTTCTAAATGTATAAAAATCCAAAGTTGTCTTCTTTAATGTTTATAAAAGAATCAAAATTCAGATATTAAACATTCTTAGGTTATAAATGGCCTCATGTCCATTAGATTACTTGGGAATTCCTTTAACATAAAAAGCCTAAAAATGAAATATTGGAAATCCATAAAAGATACAATTTTATCAAAGTTGTCACACTAGTCTCATAGACGGTTAAGCTTTGGAGGTAGAGTCACACTTTTGAAGTCAATGTTAAAAGCAATGCTAATTTACAAATTTTCTATTTTAGAAGCCCTAAAGAGCATACTCAAAGATTTGGATAAATTGATGAGAAAATTATTTTGGTCAAGAACACAAGAAAATTAGAAAATTGCTTTGGTAAGCTGGGAGAAAGTCTATCAACCAAAGGAAGAGGGAGGTCTTGGAATCAGAGCTACATCAATAAATAACCTAACACTAAGAGGGAATATATACTAATGGTAGATCACAAACCCATATCAATTATGGTGTCAAGTTCAAAAATCTAAATATTTCCCTACACACAAAATGGAGGATGTCATATGGTTTCTAGTTATAAATGTGGGATTAGAGATATGGAAAACACTAAAAATAGGGGCCTTATTGGTTAAGGAAGACCTACATTGAAAAGTAGGTGATGGGATAAAAGTCAAATTGTGGGAATATTCTTGGGAATTACCCCCCGTCCCCCCCCTCATGTCAAACAATACCCTCATATTAGTTCTATTAGAGAGACCCTTCATAATCATGGTCAAAGTCTTATATCTTAGTATCTCATCCCCCCAAGACAACAATTAGCATCTTCAAGAGATGGAAAATTTTGGACCAGTGGTTAGGTGAAGAATGAGAAATTAAAAAATGTGAATTGAAATAAATTATAGAAAAAATAAAATGACTATGGAAAGGTGGACCTGACCAACTATCATGGGGATATGGGAAAAAGGCACTTACATAGTGAAAGCAGGCTACCAAAAGGCTCACCATAGTAGCAAGAACCAACCCCAACAAAAACATCCTTGGAAAGAAATATGGCATCCAAAAGGTTGGCAAAAGGTTACTTCTTTTATATGGCAGGTTTCTCATAAAAGCATTATGACTGAGGAGGAGAAAGAGGTTCATTGGACCTAGTAGATGTGTAATGTGCTTCTAAAATTTAGAAACTATAAACCACCTCCTTTTTTGTTGGTCCTATGCTCACACAATCTATAACTAGTGGTACTCCATATTTAGCCAAACAGAATGGTATCCTCCTAACAGTAGTAATTTTTGGGACTATTGGTCACATGACACCTTCAAATCCAAAACACTCGGCATAACATAGAATTTAAGGATTGGCTTCATCTGTTGGCAAATATGGTTAGAACGGAACAACAAAATTTTTAAAGAGGAATTTGGTTTAGAAGAGAGGACCTTGGGGATTATGTTAAGGAAGTTATTAGAAACATTGTAAACCAAAGTACAAGAAGAATCTTTAATGATAGAGGTAGAACAAGACATTTTGACACAACTATGGAATCAAATGCAACATGAAAGCTATCAGGAATAGAAAAATAAAAAAGAGGGCTTTAGTAATCTTTGTTGAAAGAGGATATATATAGTTAAGGAGATAAAGTTTAAAGAACTAGAGATTCAAAGATCCTGGGCAGATAAAAGAAATCATAAAAACTGTATTTTGAGCCTTGCCAAGAAGCTTAAGATATCAAAATGGATTTATATAAGCTGATCAATTTTTTTTTAAATAAATTTTTTACCTTTTACTCAAAAAAAAATGTTAAGATATCATTTCGTATATAGTATATTATTTTATTATTTAAAATTCTAAATTGTTTACTTTAAGATGAATTTTTTTGATGTTTTTCATGATAATATTTTTATGAAACATTAAAAATACATCCATTTTAATAGTTATATTTAGCCATTTTGATGTCCATTTTTCTTTATAATATGCATTTGAAACATATAACAGTAGAAGTTATTTGAAATATAAAATTTAATTTATTTAAAAAAATATATTAAATTAATAGCATTTTTTACTGGATGACATTGTTTCATTTTTTTTGAAGTATTATGCCATCTATTCAAACTTCATGAAACATATATTTTATTTTATTAAAGTATTCTCATTGTATCATCCATTCATACCTCATGATTATATGAATATATGTTTTATAAATCAAATTTAATACAATATATATTTTGTTGGAAGCTTCAAATCAAATGAACATTCCTTGTACATATAAAAATCTGCTTACATGAAAAGAGAATAATAAATTATTAATTATGGTGTATGGGTTTTGATCCTTTCTTCAATAAATGAAAAAATATCAAAAATATGTTAAAGCTAATTAATAAAATTATTTGACACTTATAGCACACAAATACATCTTAATTTCAATTTCTTTAATTTATCATGTAAAAGAACTAGCTTGAATATTTTAAATAGAAAGTTCAATGTTTAGACTTAAATATTCTAAGTAGAAACTTCAATGTTTAAGCTCTAATAAAATAGAATATATATGTTGATATATAAATAATACAATATAATGAGTTATTGATGGATATGGATCTGAGATAAGGAGTAAATATGAGATTTTTTTTTATGGACATGGAGAAATGAAAATGCTAAAAAATTTAGGGTTTCTTGTAATGGAGATGGAATTAAAATTAGTGGCAGCAATAGCAACCGGTTTGAATGTGAGTGTGGTAGAGTATGGATGGACAAGGGAAGGAGTGAATAACATTGGGAAACTGGGTTTAGCAGAACAATATTTGAGGGCAAAAGGGTAAAATAGGCTCCATCAGAGAGATTTGAAGTTCCATTAGTGTTTACAATGGAAATTTAGGGTTTCTTACAATTTTTTTTGAATTCTTAGATGGAGGGTTTCAACAAAGATGCATGCATTGAGCTAAAAATAGATTTTAAAGAAGCAATTCTTGGAGGACCACCTCAAATAGGAGGGAAACACACTCAACGATTACCATGAAAACCATTGAGAATGCGAAAGGTCGATTCAAGGAAAATAGATATGTGTTGCATGAAACCAACTAATGAAATCTCCTTTAGTTAAGTTGGAAATAACAAATATCTAGGAAAGGATAGATAATATGGAGAGGAGAGGACTAATTTTTTGATTCATGGGATTTCAACTCACTCTTGCTACCTTTATCCAATGGGTTGCCAAAACCTAGAGCACAAAGGCGAGTTCCAAATTTTTACTTACCCTAATGACTACTTTCTTAATTTTTTGCTACATTTTTCAAGGGGGCACAGTTTCTTAGTAGGGCATGGCTCTTCATGAAGCCCTAGCATACCAAGTTCAAATCTGAGGAAGAAATGCCATCAAATATCCCTGTTTGGGTCCGTTTATTTGGTCTTCCAATAGAATACTGGCATCCAAAGATATTCACAACAATTAGGAATGCTTTAGGAGTTTTCATGATGATTTCTATAGCACCCATACTTAGAGCATATGATTTATGTAAGGATTTGTGTTTTGATTGATTTTTACAAACCACTTCCAAAGAAGATCACTTTACAATATGGGGAAGAAATATGAGAGAAAGTAGTATATTATGAAAATATTTGATTTAGATGCAGAATTTGTCATGAATATGGTCATCTAGCCAAGTATTATCCACATAAAGTCCCTAACAAAGATAAATAGGATGGAGACATGGAAAGTTTTCAAATCCTTAAACAAAAAACACAAAGAAAAAAATATAAGCAAAAGAGAAAACAATAATTTCACCTAATACCTTTGAAATTCTCTCCACGGATGAGCAAGCAGATGATGAGGATGGTCAAATGGAAAATGAGCAAGCAGATGATGAGGATGGTCAAATGGAAACAATTATTATGGAAACACAGTTTGATGAAGAGAGGAAACATGAAGGATTGCATGATGAGAAAACAATACAAGAGCTTGCCTTGAAGCTTAAAAATAACAGTAAAGAAAAATAAAGTACAATGTAGAAAACCAACCCAAGTGCAAAACAAAAGGGCATATTCAAACTACAAACAAAATGGATCCTCAAAAATACCATACAAATTCAATTAGTAGTGTTGTGGTTCTAAGTAACAAACCTATAGTCCCAACTGGAATGAAGCAAGGTATGAATAAAAGGATGACGACGACTTAATCCTAAGGATTTATAGTATGAGTGTTATCCTTCAGTATCTTAATTGCAATGTTAGAATATTAGGTTATTGTTCTATGAAATTTATGATATTTTTGGTTATTTGTTAAGCTTTGGTTTATTTTAGTGTTATTGTTTTTATTTGATTTATCTATAACTCCTTTGGCTTAGTTTTTGTTGTATTAATTTTTCATGTTTTTTTTGTGATATATTTGAATTATTTTGTTGTTTCTATTTTGGTTCTCTTTTGTGATGTTTTTGTAGATTTTTTTGTGTTTCATATTTTGTGGTTTTTTGTTTTTGGTGTATTTGTATATTTTTGTTATTTTTATTATGGTAATGTTTTGTTATGTTGTTTTTATGGTTTTTCATGTGTTTTGTGGTTGATGTTGTTTATTTTGTTATTTTTTATTTTAATTTAATTTTATTTTTTGTGTTTTTTTGTTTGTGTTTTGTTATGTTGTTTTTGTGTTTGTGGTTTGTGTTTTTTTTCATTCTTATTATGCGTGTGTTTGGTTGTGTTTTTTCTTTCTAACACACCCAAGGAGTATGCTTTATTTCTTTTAGCTTATTGTGTGTTCTTGTTTTTTGTTGTTTCATGCTCTTGCATGTGTCAAAAGGTGGTGGTAATTCAGATGCGAACCCTAGATGTTTTTGGCGGAAAAAATACCCTTACCTCCTTCGGTCTTACCAAAAATAGCATCCCTTCTAGGTAGTTTATTTTTCATGAACAAAAAAATAACACAATACAAATGTTTTATATATAAGACATTTATATAAAAATGATAAAATAATTTTTATAATAACATTATATTTTTTTAATTCTTTCGCCTACACCATCATAAAAATAGATAAATATTTAAATATATTTTTAATTGGTAATTAAAAAATCATAAATTTATTATCACACTTAAAATGCAAAAGTGGATTCTTCATGGCGGGGTGTTTGTATGCCATATATATAAACATAATTATTATCCATACGACTGTGTAGAGTAATCAACTATAGCTTATTTTTTTATTGATTGCATGTAATTTTGATCATTGATTTTGATATGAATAAAGGCTTACAATTAAGGTAGACAGAAATTTTCTGTAAGTGAACCCATTTACCATTCTTGTAAATGCAACAAGGAGGAAAACGACAGTGAACAGTCCATTTCCTTGTGTTCTATCTCTGGATTTTAGTTATCTTAAATAATAAGTCTCTCAATTACCAAGCATCCACCGATTCTATTATCTTTTAATTGAATTAATGATATTCCCATCCCTCCTTGAAAAATATATCCCTCGATCAAGTTAATTAAATTAATGATATTCCCATCCCATGCCTCCTTGAAAAGATATATTTCCCTCGATCAAGATCCCCTCGACCTTTTTATTTGCACTTCTCGAATACATAATACTGTGCATTACAACACGCATTTCCACTGGAAAGTCTACTATATGCTCATCCTATATGCATAGGAGGAAGAGTAAGAAAATTTCCGTATTGAATTTCAATGGGAAAGTGGGAAAGGATTTACTTGAACAGTTAAAATTATCTTATTTGATGCATATCTGAAATTAACAGCCTTGAGATATAGTAATGTGAGACTTACCAATCTCTCTCATTTTAAACCAAACAACTTAGTTTAGAAAAAATTATATTTTTTAAAGTTTAAATTATTATGTATTAAATTTTTTATTAATAAATTTATTTTTTTAATATAAAAATCAAAATAAAAATTTTGACACTAACCAAATTTAAAAAAAAAACATCCTCACGCATACACTTCGATTTCAACTTTGTAGGTATTTTGTATGTCCACGTCGCGCACGTCAGATTGCGGGAACCGTAGACAAGTCCACAATCAGTAGAGTAATCCTATTGCCCGTCAATTTTGTCTTTTTAAAATTGATTGAGCCTGCTGTCCGATTAAGCCTTTGGCTTGCAATTTCTTTCTTTGGCCTTAAAGGTGATTACGAAGCAAATCCAATTCATTGATGCAAGAATCTCTATTTAATAATGCTCTATCCTTACAATCAATAATTTAATAAAGTATTCTAACAAATTGGGAAACCCATGTGCCGTCAATCAAGTTAGAGTATCTCATTAAAACCAGCTCAGGGTGGATGCACTCCAGAAGTCAAACCCTGTAATTCAACGATGACAGCTTGTTGCTTAGCCGTTTAAGTCGGGCAATTAATCATCTTCCTGGATGCCCAAAAAGGTTTTCTTGCTATTTAAAGGCGGGCAAATTGTCGTGCTTTCATGGAGTAAAAGAGAGGCTGAAAGTTGAAACAAAAATACATGGAACCTCCAACACAGAAAGAGTCCATGGGATACTCTGAATACACTTCCCCTATAGAGGGTGATACCCACCTCCCATCCGATCCCAATCTCGATACCGCTTCAAATGTCTTTGAATGCACTTCCCCTGTTGAGGGCGATGACCATCTCCCATCTAATCCAAATCCCAATGCCGATCATGGTGATTATCACTCACCATCAATGCCACCCCTTCCGTCATCCCTCACCCACTCTAAACACCCTCCAACCTCTGATGAATACCTTTACAACCCAAACCAAGGTTACCCAGACCACCAACGACAGCCGCCTCCAGAAACACCTCCAAATTACCCTACACCCACTCCTAACCAAGCTCCTCCACCATGGCGTCCTCCTTCTCCTTATCCACAAGAATCCCCTATAACACCTCCTAATTACCCTTTATCCACTCCGCCGCCACCGCGTCCTCCCCCTTCGTATCCACAAGAATCCCCTATAACACCTCTTAATTACCCTCTATCCACTTTTAACCAAGCTTCTTCACCATCACCGTGGCCATTATCATCACCTCCTCCCCCTTCTTATCCACAACAATCAGCGATTCGTCCAACTTCAACATCTCCTCCCTCTTATCCACCTCCTTCCCCGGTCCATCCACATCAGCCTCCCTTCTATGGCGCTCAATACCAACAACCTACAACTCCTCCGTCTACATACAACCCTCAGCCTCCTACTCCTTCCTCTGGTTACAATTCCCATCCGCAGTGGCCGCAGCCGCCGTCAACGTTTACAGAGAAGCCTGGCGTCAGCAACGGTACACCACAATACCGACAAGAGCAAGGAGGAATGTACCCTCCCCAGCTGCCTCAGCAAGAACGTTGGACGACAGGGATCTTCGACTGCCTGGATGATCCCGTTAACTGTACTATAATTGTTTTACTCTGCTTTGCTGTTTTTTATTAGCTGCCGACAAAAAAAAATCCTACTACATTATGTGATGTGTCTAATTTACCTGTATGGCATTCTGTAAGACAACTATAGTAAAACTTAGCTGGTATATTCTATCTAACGTTTGAAAATAAACACAGTTTTATAAATGTTATATTTAAAATAAATATTTAATGAAACATGACGTTTTATTAGAACATGGTATCCATTTACATCGATGTAAAAGGTCAAAATGAAAAAAAGGCTTCAACTGATATATGTTTTATTTGCTTTTGCTTTTTCAAGTATGGTAATTTTGCAGACAGCAATGCTTAAAAATTAAATTTTGATTGGCAGGCTTGATTACGGCCTGTCTTCCGTGCATTACCTTTGGCCAGATTGCGGAGATCGTGGACGAAGGCTACACTAGTGAGCGTCCATATGAACCTTGATTCTCTTTTCTTTAAAATTAAGCACAATGACTGGTACTGATGTTAATATTGTTTTACGTTGTAGCTTGTGCCACGGCTGGGCTCATGTACTCGCTCATATTATACTGTTTCGGGTGTCCTTGCATATATTCTTGCAGGTATAGAACCAAACTGAGAAACAAATTCAATTTAGAGGAAGCTCCAATACCAGATGCGATCGTTCATTGCTTTTTCGAGTACTGTTCATTGTGCCAGGAATACCGGGAGCTTAACAATCGAGGACTCGATCCAGCCATTGGTACAATATGTTTTATACTTGTCTGCAAATATGAATTACACAGATTGTAGTGGTTCCATGGTATTATAAATAACTTGAAATGATCATGGTGCAGGATGGGCTGGAAATGTTGCAAAACAGCGGCAACAGCAGCAGCAGGCTGCCAAGGAACCTCCAGTGGGTCAAGCCATGTACAGGTGATAAAAGGGACATATATACCCGTTGGTGTTTGATGACTACAAGTAGTTGCCTCTAATGGAGATTGTTAAAAAGCAAAAGCTCAAAAATGGTTCAAAAAGGTCTCGTAGGGTCTTCGTCATTGCATCCATAACTTTTTTGAACTTGTGTCGAATAGCATTTTGACGTGAATTGGTTCACCCGAATCGATACTGCAATCGTCTTCTCTGGAATTTAGTCTTTAAGGTTGTAAAAGAAAGCATTACTTTTTGCTTCTTTCTGGTTCTTTATTTTTTCATCTGCTTCTCTACTAATAAAATTGCATCATGAAGTAAATTGTTTGTTTCTCATAATGATTAGCCTTATCGAGTCATTGACCGTGTAAATAAATTTAGTTATAAAATTAAAAATTACATTTTTTTAGTATAATTTTAATGTTTTTTTTTTTTGGAATTTTAAATAAAATGTTTAAGATTTTAATGTATTTTATATATAATTCTTAGATAATACATAAGAAATGTTTTATATTATTTTAATTTTAAAATTATATTGTCATGGAGTATTCAGATTTTGTACTATAATAAACACTTTTATTTGATACAATTACTTTTGCATTTTGCATGACATAATTTCTATAATATTAAGTATAACTGTTCCTATAGAATGGTCTAAGGTTTAGATAATCATAGGTTATGTTTAGCAATTGATTATTAAATGAATATAAAAAATAATTAAAATTTATATAGTCATTAATTTTATAATATATAAATAAACTTATTCATAATTAATATTCTAAAATTAAGTTTATAATAATAAAATAAAAATAATTATAATAAAAACTAAATGGATCTAATGTTATATAATACCTTTATCCAAAATAGAGTTAGATTTTCAATCAATATAATGGGTAACCCTTATTGAAGTTGAGGATGAAACACGAAGACTAGCCATAACAGTAATACAAATCGGCATCACATTTCGATTCGTAATAACTATGTTATTTGCAAATTCAATGGATCCTATCCTAGATTTTAATATTATAAAAATTAATGGGAAACAAAAATTGAATAACCAATATTCAAAAAAATATTTTTTCAAATACTTGTTTTTGATAATATTGAAGAATAAACTTTAGATGATAGTTTTTGGTTTATGGGATGGTTATTTTATATTTATAACTAAGTATAGAAGACTTCTTTATGCATTTGTAAAACTATAGAAAATTTTATGATATGAAGTCACATTTTAGTATTCCATATGAATAAATTAATTTGGATGTCATCAAGAATATAAGAAAGACTTTGGGATAATTTATTTAGGTAGTCATAATATAATAAAAAGTAAATATTAATTTAAGTATTAGAGGATCTATGTGGCTATGCATATCTCTAAATATTTACTAATATCCATCTTTATAAGTTTTGAGTCAATAGGTAAAATATATTGGTAAGGTAATTTTTGATAACTATGTAGGCAAATGATACAGGATGACCCTTGCAAAGGATGATGTCTACCTAGTATATAGTTATCCAACTATACTCTAGTTTCTGAAGTATGGTGTATAGCCCTACTACCCATAAGATTCAATCCTTAGACGTCTATTCAATGTTCCATAGTCTTTCCACTTTGGCCCACTAGGTTGTACACCATATAATTTGAGATTTAAAATTTAATTAAATAAATTTTATATTTATATGTCAAATATACGATGATATTGATCATGTTACTAAGGAATGATATTTGAGAAGGGTAAATTAAAAAAAATCAAGATTGATTAAATATTAATAAAAAAGAAATAAGCTAAAAATATGATGGATGAGGAGTAGAGTTTCTATCATTTGTTGTTAAAAAATATTCTCTGCCCAATAAATGAGAAAGAATAACATAGGATGACATTTAAATATACACATATGTTCATGGGATTTAAGTTATCTATTGAAAAAATATCCATAGATATGCCAAGACGGCTATGAAACTAGAATGGTCATAAAACCTAGAACTTTTGAGGTTTCATTTGAAAAAAAGAGAGTCCATATTTCAATAGTAGTAAATTATACTCTCATTTTATAACCATGTTAAAGTGAAAATTTTTCTTTATATTGAATCGTCCAATATACTACTTATATTCCTCTTAATTACTAAATAATGGAAGGACAATAATTTATAGGAAACAAATGAAAAATATTTTTAGATAGAAGAATAACAATAAAAAAGGGATAACACTAAAGTTAGATTGAAAAAGAAGGCTCTCGTCTAAAATATAACTCAAGTAGTCAAAATTAGATATGTAAATTACAAATATGAGTGTCTTAAGTTCTTTAAAAACCCAAGAAATGATGATGAAGACAACATCCTTAAATATTCATAGAAAGGGCATGTCTAAATCAAGTATACAATAAAAATATTAGTTGAAATTTATATATATGACCATGTTTTTTCCCAATTAACAATAATAAGTAATACCAATGTGGAAGGGTAGATAATAAAAGTTAGAAGAAAAATATTTGTATGATCATTACAATAGCTAAACATTAAAAAGGTTGAATGACAATATTGGATAAGAGTATTGACAGGAAAATTTGTTTTTTCTTAAAAAATAAATAGTTATCTTGTTGAGTAAAAATTAGAGAATTATTTTTGGGATCATAAATTTGTGATCCTAATTTTGTATCTTATATAAAAATAATAATTTTCCTTTTAAATTTAGTGCCATAAATAAAATATATATTTTTTTCTCCCAAGGTTCCTAAGGTGAAGAATTCAATGTGGTATTGTTTCTATCTAAGAAGAAAGGAGTGAAACATAACTTGAAAAAATTAATTAGGCCTTTGAATCCATTTTTTATTTAACTTTTTTATAAGATATTATTATCATTAATAGACTCTTTAATTGGAGTAATGTCTAGATATGGAGAGTTCATATATTAGAAACACAAATAAATTTATACTTATAATCAAATATTTCTATATCATCTAATATAATTCCTAAATTTTTAAAATGTTGGTTGATATTTCATTAAGCTCATTATTACATCAAGCAATGGATCAAGCAATGGATAAACACATCACACACCACCAGTAGGGTCCATAGTAAACTATTACATAGTGTATCTGCAAACATGTGAGATGGAGAGATTTGAACTTAGGGCCTCTCCAAAAAGAGTGTTTCAACTACCCACTCCTCTCCAACTCTCCCACATGGGTGGAAATAATTCATAAATTTCATTGTAGACATAAAATGATATATCTAAATATTAAAAGGATTAACAATTGATTCTCTAATGTTTAGATATATTGAGCAATATGGATCTAGAACTTAAAGTTCTACCAACTATTTATGATACGATGGGATGTAAATAAATTTGAAGAATCCAAAATTTTCAAGATTACATAAAAATTAAAATATCTAAAGAGTTAAATAAAAATATAGATTCCATTTAAAAATATATTTATAAGGAATATTTATAAATGTATTAAAAATAATGGAAGTCAAAAGAATTGATGAACAAATATATTTTTACATAAAATAATTATTAAATAAAAATCATAATAATTTAAAGAGTAATAATCACGTTAAATAATGTGAAAATATCCAAAACTACAGAACAAAAATGATCAACAATAGTTACAAATATTTTCTTTAATAAATAGTTATAGAAACACAGTCATGTTTGATATCTATTTTTAATAACATCACTAATTTTTAAAAGTCCTATCTTCCAAAATTGTTCCATTGAGGTTGAAATTCACTTAATATTAAAAATATCTCCCAAAAGTACATGAAAAGGAAAGGCCACTTGGTAGCAACTTATTTCTTGTTGTTTCAAATTAAACCACTCAAAGTTTAAATTTCTCAACTATGCAAATAATTAATTTGTTTTAAATTTTTATTTTATGATCCTTATTAATATTAGTTAAAATACTATATTTTCTCGTAAATTAATATATGATCATAGGTACACATATTATAGTTTTTTAAGTTTAAAACAATAATAAATCAAATATACTACCTTTTGCTTTATGGCGGTGGCTTGCTTTCTCTCTACCTTTTGCTACTTGGGTTTTGTGTGAGGATTTTAATATGGTGGAAAAACCATCTGATAAGCTGAACCGAGCCCCTATGCATTAGTGTGTCGGAGAACGAGAGGCTTGGTATTTTATGAAAAGTAAACTTAGCTTGTATGATCCTAACTTTGGGTGTTCTCCAGAAGCTTTCTCCAATTCTCAATGGTATACTTGGTCTAATTTTCAGGTTGATGATGCTAGGATGTTGAAAAGGTTGGATCGTGCCATGCTTTTAGAGAGTTATAGCTTTCACTTTACCCAAATTTCTCTTGGTCACCCATTTGTCATGACCCTGCCAGCTACCACTCTTTCTGATCATGCTCCAATTTTATTTGATATCACCCAAGCTCAAGCTCCTACTAGGTTTTTTCCTCTTAGTTCTATTTTAATACTTCCTTTATGTAGCATGCCTCCATGAAAGCTTATATCCATAGAATCTGGAATGTTGTTCATCGACCCTCTAGTGCGGTAGGCTAGATTCAGTGGTGGAATGCTGCTGTCTCCCATACTACTTTTGTTCTTCGCATCATTGGTAAGGATGTGGCTAAACGGAGGAGGAAAGCTAATTCAGTTTTAAAGGATGAGTTATTCAAAGCTACTCTCCGTCTGCAAGCTAATCCTTTCAACTCTACATACCAGGCACATGCTGCTGCTCTTCGGCATGAAATTCATAAGGCAGAGTTGTATGAAGCTAGAGGTGCTCAACTCAGAGCACAAATGCATTGGATTGCAATTGGTGATACGGTTTCTAAGGAGTTCTTCAAGCGCCTTCGACCCCCTATTCATTCCACATAGTTTCAAGCCATTCAGTCTAAGGGAATCAAGTTCACTAATTTACCTGATATAATTCATACTTTTGTGTTACACTATCAACAAGTTTTTGCTTCTCAGCCTCTTACCTCTACTCGGCAAAAAGCTCTTGATGATTGTTGTGCAGTTGTTTCTCAGAATATCTCTCTAGCTCATCGAGATTGTTGTGATGCACCTTTAACCTTGGAATATTTGAGGAATGCCTTGTCTCAAATGGCTAATGATAAGGCTCCTGATATTGATGGTTTCCCCTGTGAATTTTATAAAGAATTTTGGGATATGCTTGGTTCTGATCTGTTACATGTCTATAAAGAAGCTATGATATCTGGGTATTTATGACACCTCATCAATAAAGGAAATATCAAATTTATCCCCAATCCTGGAGACCCAGAACTTATTACCAACTGGCACCCTATTACCTTACTGAATGTAAGTTACAAGATCATTGCTAAGGCTTTAGCCTTAAAACTTCAACCTATTTTACCTCTTATCATTCGTGTAGAGCAAATAGGGTTTTTAAAGGGTAGGTATATCTTGGACAATGTGCTTGCTGTCTGGGAAGGCATGGAATGGGCTAGCACTTTTGAACAGGATACTCTGTTTATCAAACTAGACTTTGAAAAATCCCATGATCGTATTGAATGGAATTTCATTATTTCCCTCCTCCAAGCTCTTGGCTTTGGTCCCTATTTTGTGCAATCTATTAAAATGTTATTCTGTGATGCTTCTGCAATCCTCACAATGAATGGCCAACACTCTACTAGTATTCAGTTGGCTCGCTCTATTCGATAGGGTTGCCCATTAGCTCCTTCCCTGTTTATTCTAGCTGCTGAAGCATTTGGCTACCTTTTAGCCCATCAAACTTCACAAGGAATTATTAAAGGTATTTATTTACCTGGTTCTTCTATTCAAATGGTGAATGGCCATTTTTCTGATGATTCTTTTTTGACATTACATGAAGATGAGCAGTCAATAAATGTAGCTTTACAATGCCTTGAGACTTTCTGTTTAGCATCTGGTTCTAACATTCAGTGGAAGAAAACATCTTGTTATAGACAAGCTCAAACGCCACTTCCTGAGTGGTTAGCTTATTACTCTTGGCATTGAATTCAACTAGGAAAATTATTCAAATTCTTGGGTATTCCTTTTGCCTTCCAGGCTTCTCTTGCTCAACTTTGGAATATGGTTGTCCAAAAAATTGAGAAGAAGTTGGGCTACTGGTCTACTAAAAAGCTTTCTTTGGCTAGTAAGTTTCAAGTTTGCTCTAAGGTGCTAGCTTCTACACATGTATATTACTCTT
Organism: Wollemia nobilis; assembly: GCA_028583015.1. Taxonomy (NCBI): domain Eukaryota; kingdom Viridiplantae; phylum Streptophyta; class Pinopsida; order Araucariales; family Araucariaceae; genus Wollemia; species Wollemia nobilis. The sequence goes on along the minus strand of JAQPPZ010003246.1, from coordinate 7,328,364 downwards.
CTTGTTGGGTCCCATCTAAAAATTGTTACCAGAAGCTGGACAAGCTCTTGCGGGATTTTATTTGGGCTTCAAATAAACAAAAACAAGGGTTTCATAGAGTGGCATGGAATGTTTGTTGTCTTCCTAAAAAGGTAGGGGGTCTGGGTTTATTTAACTATCATTTTTAGGGGTTTGCTTTATGTGCTAAATGGATTGTTAGGGCACTTCAGGGTGATGAAGCTTGGAAAGTTCTTGTATGACACTCCATCTCTTCTGGACTGCCCTTTGGGAGGAAAGGGTGGCGGGGCCTGACCTTACAAACCATTTTGACATCTCCAACCCAATTTAAAATTACAGGTTCTTTTGTGATGCAAAGTATTTGGAAGGCATGGGAAGCATTCAAACCCAGGCTCCAATGGCAGGGTAAAGATAAATCTACCGGAGCTTCTATCTCCACTCTAAGTCCTTGGTGGTCTCCTGTAGTCACTTTAGAGGGCCTACCTTTGGCTCAAGTTCAATGGGTTAGAGCATTACACTTCTTCAAAAAAGGTATTGCAACATTTTTAGATTTCTTTGATGCTCATACCAAGCATTGGTATTCTTGGGATCAGTTTTGCCAGAAGTTTGGTCTTAAGCCATATGATCGAGCAACTTTTGATGTGGTTCTCGACAACACTCCTTTCTCTATTTGGCTACATTTTGGTAAGAAATTTCCACAGGATTGGTCATCTGATTGGTGTTGGTCTAATCATACTCCTTTGGTGAAATATAAACCTTCTTTAGGGTATCATATGTTGTCCCCTAATGCTCCTCTAGTTGATACTTTAAACCACCATTGGGATCTAGTTTCTTCTCAATCTAGATGGAGCCTTCGCTTTTCTATGGTTTGGCAGTCCTATCTTGAACCTAAGCATTGTTTTTTTGCCTGGAGTTTCTTACATCAAGGTCTTCCCCTTGGTCATAGGTTACAATATATGGGGGTTGCTAATCTTGTTTGTGCTTTTTGTAGAGGTCCTGACAATTTTTTTCATGTGTTTTGGGCTTGTCAAACAGCCAAAAATGCTTGGGATTGGGTTCTTTCTTTTTTCAATTCCTTTTTACTGGAGCAATGTTCTTGGGTTAATGCACTACTTGGGGATCCCCTATATTTTTTTCTTCCCCTAAATGAAGTTTGGCATATTTTTTGTCTTAATATTTTATACCATCTCTAGAAAATAAGAAATAATATTATCTTTGGAAGACATGAGGCTTCTACCTCTTTCTCTATTGCTGCTTGATATGCTCTCTTCTATTATTGCTGGTTACAAATCCTTACTCAGGTGGAGAAAGTTCAGGTGGAGCTGCAATATCTTAGATCACTTATGGATCATTGGGCTAATGCACCTTGCTCTGTTAGTCGGCTTCCTTTTGATAAACATGTGTCCAAAACTCATGGATTCTCTCACACAAGCTCACCTTCAGCTTGTTCTCACAGTGGTTGCAGAGATCATTTATCTGCTCCAACTTCTTAGCATCATTGGTCTCCACTGCAGTCCAATTTCGCACCTCTAGTGGGTGGGATGTTCGCTTGATTCCAATTGCACTAGTGGCTGCATACACTTGTCTCTGTTTTGTCTTCTTTTCTTTACTCAATTCTGATGTAATATTGGCTTTTTGAGTTGATCCATGTGATCCTGTAATTTTTTGGGTGTGTGCCACGGGGTGTTTTAATTCCACCCAACCTTTTTGTATGAAAGTTATTATTTCCAATTAATATAAGGTCCTTTCATTCAAAAAAATATATATATACTATATTTATTTCAAATTATTTTTATAAAAATAGTCTTTAAATAGATATACCTTATGAATATTATCTAACATATAAGGTTTACTCTATTTAGTTAAGAAAAAGGAAATATTTTATCTTTTTTTGTAAACCAAGCTATTTTTGATTAATTACTCATTGATTTACTAAAATTTAATAGTTAATATAACAACAAAATCACATTAATTCTAATGAAATTTGCATAATTATATTTTGGTTGTACAAGATTTTCTATATTGGTCTATTTTAAATAAAATAAATAGTGTTTGTTAAAATTTCAGGTAAGCCATTAATTTATATTTTGTTAGCAAGAATAAGATTTAATCAATTTAAAGTGAGTCAATAAAAAAAAATTATTAATATTAGCATGGCTTGAATAGATTATCCATATTGTTTAAGAGATAAAATACCAAAACAAAGAGGGATTGACTACTCATACAATTCCTAATCCAAATATACTAGACTAAGAAACATAATTTATCGTACCTACTAAAAAATATGCTCTCTTTAAGTGTACACTCACTATTTTCCATTAATTACTCATTAATGTAGTAAAAGTTAAAAGTAGGTATGAAAAAAAAATCACATAAACTCTAATAAAACCTAAATGATTCTATTTTACCCCCCCTCTCTCTCTAGAAAGAATAGCATATACTCCATCGAAAGTTTATCAATTAATCTTGAAATAATACATTTAAACAAAAATCCTTTTATATAGCAAGATAGCATCTAATCCATTGAAAATTAATCAATTAACCTTGAAATAACAAATTGAAAGAGAAATACTAACCTCTCTCTCTAGCAAGAATATCAACTACTCCATCTCTCTCTCTAGCAAGAATAACATCTACTCCATTGAAAGTTAGTCAATTAATCTTGAAATAACATATTTAAAGAGGAATCCTAACCACTCTCTCTCATATCCATAGAGAACCCCACATTTACTATGAGAATAATATTTTTTGAGGAGAATTCTATTAGAATTTCACAATAGATATGCAAAGCATTACAAGAGATGAAGAGAAGAGTAGAACTGATTTATTTATTCCAAGGATCAAATTTGTATAAATAGAAAAGTTTATCATTGAGAGTCATTGGATTACAACAACTCATCATACCTGATGAAGACACCACTGAGAGTTCTCCTGACACATGGAGGAGTGGAAACTCAAGTGTCTATCCTAGTGGAACTTAAGAGAATATTATCTTATTCTAACACCCCCCTTAAGTGATACTAGGGGTGAATCATACAAATGAGTCCTAGAAATAAGGCCTGTTGAGGTACTCATGTACATAGACTTCTTTTTGAAGAGATGGTAAAACCCAATGGGAAAAAACCATCAATAAAAAGGAAGTTAGAGGCTTGTCTTAATATGGCAAAGATTGTCCTCCTAACACAATAGATAGTTGGTGAAAAAACCCCTATGGGGAAAATAAACTATGAGAAGAAGAGAGGCATGTCTTCGTATGGCAAATATTGTCCTCTTTATGCAATAAAGAAAGATGAGTCTCAAAAACATGGCCTGATTAGGTACTCATTTACATAATATAGTTGGTGAAAAAACCCTTGTGGGGAAAAACCAACTATGAGAGGCATGTCTTCGTATGGCGAAGATTGTCCTCTTAATACAAGAAATAAAGATGAGTCCTGATAACTTTGGCCTGATTAGGTACTCATATACAATAAATAGTTGGTTAAAAAAACCCTATGGGGAAAAACCAACTATTAGAAGAAGAGAGGCTTGTCTTCGTATGGTGAATATTGTCCTCATAGATCCATTCAACATAGCTAAATAACTCCAATCTTATCTCTCAACTGAAGGTAACGTGGAGAAGGAAATGACTTGGTGAAGATATCTGCAATTTGTTTCTCAGTTGGAATATATTCCAAGTGTATGTCCCCATTTTGAATATGTTATCTTATGAAGTGCATGTATATATCAATATGCTTAGTTCGTTGATGTTCAACTGTATTATGTGCAATATGAATTATGTTCTAATTATCACACCAAAGAGTTATAGTATGGTCATGTGTGAAACCAAATTATCTTGGAATTTGACAAATCCAAAGATATTCCTGACTAGCCAAAATTGCTACCCTATATTCTGCCTCTATAGAAGATAGGGCTACTGCTTGTTGTTTCTTGCATAACCAAGCTATTGATGAGGAATCAAGGTAAAATACATAACCTGATGTGGAACATCTATCTTCTACTGAACTTGTCCAATATGAATCTATGTAGCCAATGATATCCATGGATTTTCCCTTGTAGAAGAGCCCAAAATGAGTAGTGCCCTGCAAGTAATGGAGGATTATTTTTACTACCTACCAATGAATGAAGTGAGGCTGATGAGAGAATCTAGATATGAGGCCAACAACATATGATATATCTAGGTGAGTATGAGTAAGGTATAGTAAAATTCCTACAAGTTGATGGTATAGAGTAGCATCACAAAGAGGGGATGAGCAAGAAGTACTAAGATTAATTCCATATTGAAATGGGGTAGGAGAAGGTTTGCAATCTATCATTTTGAATATTTGTAGAAGATCTAGAGTGTACTTTTGTTGGCACAAAGATATACCTTCATATGTTTGACTTATTTGGATCCCAAGGAAGTAATGAGCTTTTCCTAGATCAGCCATTTCAATTTTTTTAGAGAGAGTCTTTTATAGTTTGAATGTGAGTCAAGTTACTACTAGTGAGAAGAAGATCATCAACATAAAGAACAAGAATGGTGATGTTTCCTTCATTTATCCAAATGTAAACTATGTTATCAGACTCATAATGAGAAAAACCTACTAAAATAAGGAAGGAGTCCATCTTTTCATACCAAGCTCTAGGGGCTTGTTTGAGGCCATAGAGAGACATTTAAAGCCTACAAACCAAAGAGGAGTCTTAAGTAAAACCAACAAGTTGTTCCATAAATATTTCTTCCTTTAAATATCCATGTAAGAAATCACATTTGACATCCATTTGATAGACATGCCACTTTTGGGAAGCAGCTAGAGCAAGAACCAATCTTACAGAATCCATTTTAGAAACAGGAGCAAAGGTTTCTTTCTATCCTTCAATTTGAGGAAAACCTTTGGCAACTAGATGAGCCTTGTGTTTGTCTATTTCTCCATTAGGCCCATATTTTGTTTTGAAGATCCATTTACAACGAACTAATTTCCTTCCTTCAGGTAAGGGAACAAAGTCCCAAGTCTCATTTTTGATCAAGGAAGAAAATTCATTTTCCATGACATCATCCCATTCTTTAATACTTGAGGCTTATTTGAAGGATTGAGGATAAAATTAAATAGACTAACATACAAGGCCAATGCCTACGAGGTTGGACGATCTTGTTGAAGGGAGATTTTGGATGTAAGGAGTAGCTTTTTCAACAATGGTGTAGGCCCATTTTTGCATAGAGGAAGGATTTGAAGGAGTTGAAAGAAATTGAGATGGATTTACAGGTTCCTCATATTGATTATCAATAACCAAGATCACTTCAAGAGTTGGCTCTTCATAATATTGAGGTTCTACTATAGGAGAAGGCTCAATGGAGGAAGAGGACATTTGAGGATATTTTTGAGGGAATGATTCATCAAATTGGACTTTCCTATGAAATAAGATCTCATGAGTTGAGGGATCAAGAAGCTTGTATGCTTTCAATTCTTCATAATAACCCATAAATATGAGTTTTCTTCTTTTCTTATCAAGAGCCTTCCTTTTTTTCTTTGGGATGTGAGCCCAAGAAGTACACCCAAAAATATTGAAGTAGGAAACATCTTGTTTTAAGCCATTCCATGATTCTTTGGGAGTTAAATGGTCAAGAGATTTATGAGGTGTGTGATTTTGAATATAATTTGCATAGTTAATAGCTTCTACCAAAAAAAATTTTGGAAGATCTCTTGAATGGAGCATACAATTAGCCATCTCTTTTAATGTCTGGTTTTTCCTTTCTACAATACCATTTTGTTGAGGATTATGGGAGATAGAATGTTGATGAATGATGCCATGATTGGATAAAAAAATGGAGAACTCATTACTACAGTATTCCCCCTCATTATTAGTGAGAACCTTCTTGATTTTGCAAGATGCCTTATTTTCAACTAAGGATTTAAAAACTTTAAAGTGGGATAGAAAATCACTCTTATATTTTAGGAAGTAGACCCAGGATATTCTAGAGAAATCATCAATAAATGTTAGAGCATACTTTGCTCCTTTGAAATATGGTTCAGGAAAGGTCATTAAGTCACTATGGATTAAATCTAGAGGGGAAGAGGCCTTTAGAGAACTACTTGGGTGGAAAGGATCTTGATGTTGCTTTCCAAGAGCACATCCAGGACAAAATCCATCACTATAAGAGACTTGGGGTAATCCTATAACCATATCATGGGTGCTCAAATCCTTTAGGTAGTTGTAAGTAAGATGACCAAACCTTTCATGCCATATTTTACTTTCAAGATCACTATGAGCCACAAAACAGGAGGCTCCTTCTGGATTTTGAAAACCTTTGAAGTGAAAAAGATGAGAGTTGTGATCAATATTCCCTTTGGCTATAAGATATTTGGGATCTTGAAAATCTCTTATCTCAACTCCTGTTGGGGAGAAGAGAATAATTTTCCCCTTTCCAAAGTACAAATTTGGTAGACGGAGAGGATATTAGTGGCAATGTTTGGAACATAGAGAACATTGTTAATAGAGCCACCATCAATGGTTATATCCCCTTTTCCTTTTAAAGGGATAAAGGAAGAGTCACCTACTTCTATGCTACAAGTAGAACTAGAGGAGATAGAATAAAAAGACTTATCTGAAGCAGTCATGTGATGAGTAGCTCCAGAATCTAGGACCCAAAAATTAGAGGAAGAATTAGAGGTTTTTCCTTGAATATTAAGGGCTTTTCCTATTTGCTTTTTATTTTCTATATTTTGATCTTTTATAGCTGCCTCTAGTTGTTGTAATATTTTCCAGTATTTTTTAGCAGAGTGACCATTCTTTTTGCAGTGAGTATAGGTTATGGGGGTCTTTTCCTTTTTCCTAAATTTTTCTTTAGAAGAAGTGGAGGCTACTAAGGCTTTAGAAGAAGAATAAGAAGAAGAGATTTCATATCTAGCAAGCTTAGTTTCTTCCCTAGTTAATCTATCACAAAATTCTTCTAAAGAAGGAATTTTAAAGGTTGCACCCAGAGCATATTTGGTAGATATAAAGGTGGTAGCAAATATCTGAAAAACACCATTTAGCTTAGAAAGGATTAGATAAATGCATTCCTCTTTAGTATTAGTCTTCCCACTACCTTTGTATTGAGTGAGGACTTCTTTGAACTTAGTGAGGAAGTCAACAATACTACTAAAATATTTAGGAGACATAGATGTGAGTTCATCTTCTAATTGCATTGATCTCATCTGATCTACTTTCCCAAACAAAGTCTTTAGTTTCTCCCAAATTTCATAAGGATTTTTGCAATATGTAATATGAAACCACAAACTTTCATGAACATTAGAGCTTATAATACCCATAGTTTCATGCATTTTTCCTTTATGAACAAATATTTCATATTCTTTATCAAATTTTGGTTGTTTTTCTTCTAGAAAATGAGTAAGACCTTTTTGAGAGATAAGATTTAAAATTTTAGGTTTCCAAGTGTGAAATTTATGAGGGGTGAGAGGTTCAATTGAATTCATCATTTTAACATAGGAAAAATATTGAAGTTATATTTTACCAATATATCCCCCCTTAGAACTTCAATTAATTGATTAATGCAATTGGAATAAAGAGCTTTTCAATATTTAGGACTCAAAATTACCCTCCCTAACGAGAGGGAAACTATAAGTATAATGAGTTTTTTTTTAATATTTTTTGCTTTAGATTGCCAAATACTTTTTATTCCTCACTATACCCACCCTTACTTGAGGGAAACTGTAAGTAGAGAGAAGAATTGGAAGGGTTTTGGCTTGAATGCAAGGAATCAATCTGTTTAATTGGTGTATCTCAATACTCGCCCTTACGAGAGGGAAACTATAAGTTAGAGAGATATCCAAAGAAATAGATGATGAAAAATATCTGCCAGACCGTTATACCAAGTGCCTCAAAAACTCGCCCTTACGTGAGGGAAACTATAAGTTTTTAAGGGTAATGATACATGGAACGTAGGCAAAAGATATTTTGAGAAAAAAATATTATTTTTAAACTTGTAAACCAAATTTAATTATCAACAATTTTTATTTAAAAGGTTTAGATTTAAAATATACTTCTTCTAAAAAAATATTTAATGAAATGCTCTTTCTTTGAAAATAACAAAGGTTTATAAAAAACAAAGATGAAGATAGAAAAAAAAAAATATATATATAATATATATATATATATATATATATATATATATATATATATATATATATATATATATGCTATTTTTTCTTTTTAAAGATGGGCCTTACAAAAAATGAGATTAATATTAAATTTTTGAATATCTTCTCTAAGAAATATTAAAGTATATTTAAAGAAAATAACTTTAAGCATTGATTAAGATAGACAAAAAAGGATAGTAAATTTTAAAGATAGCCCCCCCCTTAAATAAAGCAAATGAAATTTTGTGATCTTCACTATGAAATATAAAGTTTTTGACCTTATAATTACTTGAAAGAAAGTAAAATCATAGAAGAAGATTGAAAAAAGATAGCACACCCCCCCCTTTAAAGTGATGGACCAATAGAGTGCAAAAATATGCACTTAGCCCCCTCCCCCCAAAAAATATATATATTATTATAAAAAGGTTACAATTTTGTCTCATGAAAGGCTCGAAGACAAATGATGTCCTTCAAAATGAAGGAAAGCAAAATAACCTAATTAAAAATAAAATATAGGGAAAATAAAGAAATTATACACAAGCCGCGAGAGAAGAGAATGAATTTCAAAAAACTACATAGACGTTCCTTTCGAAGGCTTGAAAAAAAATATAATTTTGAAATGGAAGAAGGGGCAGCGCCTTTCAACGATCGAAAGGAGAGAAGTCGTCGGATGCAAAATGGAGGTTTTGAGAACTTGAATATCTACAACCAGAAGGAGAGAAGCTTTGACGTTCGGATGGAGGTGCGGAGACCCTCTATGCCGAGAAGAGACCCTTGAGGGCAGATGAAATGCAGGCACTAAGTGGAGGTGAACTTGAGATTTTGTTTCTTGATCCCACAAATACGTAAAAGGAAGGAATGATTCTACAAGACTAGTTATCAAAAAACAAGTGAACGCTCTTGCAAGACCATGTTATGAAGAAAAATCAGTGAACGCTCCTGCAATACCATGTTATGAGAAAAAAATAGTGAACACTCCTGCAAGACCATGTTAAATAACTAGAGAACGCTCCTACAAGACCATGTTAGGAAAAATAACCAGAGATTTGCAAAATTGTATCTTGCAATACCACGTTATGAGAAAAAAATAGTGAACATCCTTGCAAGACCACGATAAATAACCATAGAACGCTCTTGCAATACTACATTATAAAAAAATAAGGTTTTTATCACAATTTGTGGGGAGGGGGTTAAAAAACTTGTTATATATTTAAAACAAAATCTATAATAGTTCCAGTTGTAAAATAAGCGAACTTGAAAGGTAGATTTTACTTTGAAAAAAGAAACAGGGAAAGTTATTTATAAGCATCGGGTTGAAAGAGCACTAGAGAAGAGAAATCAATATTTGGAGATTCAATTAGGATCGTCCGAGCACCAACGTGCTAGGTAGAAGAAATCATCCAAGTTATCACGGGCTCCATAAGTTTTGAGCACCAAGGGATAGTTGGAGAGAGGATATCTACAAAATGCAAGCATTGGGAGAGCTAACAGGAATAAAAATATCAATGAAATTAAGCCACAAGCTCCAAGAAAGGATTACCCAAATCTCCAAATATCAAAATCTCCCATGATAATAGAGAAAAGACATCACATTTTAAGATGAAATGGGTGTTTCTTATTACACAACCCAAATATTTTAAAAGGAAATTTTACATAATAAAAGAACTAATTATGATAAGTAAAAATAATTTCCAATATTTAAAAAAAAGGTGTTGAAAGAACAATTTGAGGAGAGGAAAAAAAATAATAAAAACCCTCCTTTTAAAATGGGATAAAATAGCCCATAGAATAGGGTAAACCAGTTTTGAAGCAAAGGAAGAGATTTTTAAATTTTGAAATCCCTCAAAGATGAATTAGAACAAATATATTAAAAAATTGCATAAAATATATTCAACAATAAATATTTTTCTAAAAAATAATTATGGATAAAAGAGAAATGACTACTGAAATAATTTCAAGAATATAGCCAAAAAATTATCCAAAGTAAATTAACCAGATCCTAGAACCTTCAAGATAGAATGCTAGCAAAATCTATCCTGCTCTGGTACCATGTTAGAATTTCACAATAGATATGCAAAGCATTACAAGAGATGAAGAGAAGAGTAGAACTGATTTATTTATTCCAAGGATCAACTTTGTATAAATAGCAGAGTTGATCATTGAGAGCTGTTGGATTACAACAACTCATCATACCTGATGAAGACACCACTGAGAGTTTTCCTGATACATGGAGGAGTGCAAACACAAGTGTCTATCCTAGTGGAACTTAAGAGAATATTCTCTTATTCTAACAAAATCTAACTTAACCCATAATATTATATAATCTCAAATTTTCTTCAAAAGAAAATCTTATCTTAACCTCATAACCAAAGTGAAGTCTAGGATGGTGGGAGATGTTATCCTGGAGGTAGACTTGATGCTCAAGAACTAGCTCAATTATTTCCTCTCTTCCTTCTCTTGTGTTCTCTCCCTCTATTTTCCTTTCGTTCTTTGTTGGTAGTTGCAGTTTATTTCTATTCCTTCTTGTTGTTTCGAGTGGTTATTTCTAGCTTTTGTTGCGGTTCTCCTCTGTGGTTCTCCCCTTGTGGTGGAGTTGATGTAAAATATTGAGGATTTCCTTTCAAAACCCTCATTTCATAATAGTACCAAAAAAAAAGTGAAGTCCAAACTCTTGATTCAAAATAATATATAGAAAAAGAGAATCATACTTTTGAGGACTATTATCCTTATCTAAGAAATCTTGGAATAGGGTTTTAATAAATAATTTAACAAATTTTTAAAAAATTATTGTTATTAGTTAAATCATTCACCATATTAAGAAAACAAAAACATCAATCCAAAAATAATTATCCATAATAACAATCTACACAATAATACAAAGATATATAATACCATTAAGGAAGGGCAACACTAACCATAATCCTTAAAGAAGAAATAAATTTCCAACATCTCCTAAGGTTAGAGGTCACTTTGTAGGAAAATGTGACTGTAAGATAATAGTCAATACTAATAATGATCCTTAGGATAACAAAATTACTTCTTTATATACCCAACATCTAATGCTACTTTGGGGATAGTATAAGTCTAATCCTATTCAAATTCCAAATCCTTATCCAACTCATTATTATAAGATAATATTACAATACAATCAACCTTAGTTATGTGTGGCCCATTCCAGCTATTCATAATTTCCATATACAATATTATAGCATATCCCCATATACATATCCTTATGTACCATAATATACATGCTATTGGAATGCAAGCATGATTAAGTATTCTACGATGTACCTATTTGAATGCATATTTTTTAATCATAACCTAGTCAAATACATGGGTGTTTGATTTTTTTGTGTTTGCCCAAGTTTTATTAGTAATATATTAAAATGATAGATCTAAAATATATGAATGTGGTTTTTAAAAATACTTCCTCAATCCATTTCAAAATTTCTAAGTTTAATAATAAACCCTTCCATAAACATTTTTTCTAGACTACAAGGTTAAGAAGGCGATTGAAAGGGTCCCATCCCTTTAACAAAAATTTCCTTATAATAGGATCATGCAGATGTATAAAATAGGGAGCCAAATCCAATAGAGCTATCAAAAATTAAAAGGACCAACCTAAAACACCCAAATAAGAAACACACAATTTGCAATGCCAAAAAAAAAAAAAAATACCAACTTACCTCAAAGTCTACAAAATTTGATTATAGATGATCATAGCTAATTGCTTGTTTTTGAAGTCTAAGAAGTTGGGGATTCTATCTCATTGGTCTATTTTCTCCCCCTTTTTTTTATCACTATTTTTTAAAAAACCTACTACAACTTCTATGGGTAGAGAGAAGTCAAGGGTGATTCCTTGGAAAGGGTGGACTTTTGACTTTTCTTTAGTCTATTGGTGGGGTTGCTTTATCTTCTTATTCCTTTGGGTTGAAAGTTGGGGCCTTGGGTATGATATGGCTCTTCTCTGGAAATATCTTGAGTGGTTTATGGATTGTATGGAGTGTAGATATTATGAGCCTTTCATTATACTGGGACATCACTACCTTTACCTCCTATGTTAGGTCTTGATTGCTTGTATATTTCCAAGGAGGTCCTCTCATGATTATATTTTTATGGAGTGTGAGTATGGTTGCTCTCCCCTATTGTCATGGCACTTGATAAGAGATGGCTTTCTTTATCTAGCTCATGATGTATTCTTGGTTTTTTATCCTATGAAGATGGTGGTTTCATGGAATTCCTAACTGAATTTTTGTTTTCTTAACTATCTTGTAAGTCATCCTCCTTTTTTGTGGCTCCAAGTTTCCAGACTCTTCTTCATCAACTCATTGAAGTCTAGCTTCTAGAAGTTTTTGGTCCATTGGAGGAGTCCTATATTTTAAGGAAAACTCTGATCATCCTGTGTGATGATGTGAGTGTGTTCTAGTCTATTAGGATTTTTGGACTCCCTTGCGTGTGTGAGCGGCGGTCTTCTATGGCTCAAAAGGTGTTGAGAATTCTAGTTGAGCCACCTATTTTGGATATTGATGATGAAGTGAGGAGGATTTTACATAGGGGTGGCCTCTTGGAGTTTATTCAATCCTTTCATGACCACCACGAGGTCCTGAATTGAAGCTTATCCCACTCTTAGAGGAGGGGTTGCATCCATGCTATATTTATTGAGTTTGAAAATATTATGGACCTCTTGGCCAGGGTAACTAGATTACCTAATGATGGTGAGTGCCATAAAAATTCAAATAACTCCTTTAAGCATGGATATGGGTTATTTGTTAATGGTTAGAAATTTATTCCTAAGCTATAGAATGGCTAAAATGCTAAAGCTCTTATGGCCCACTAGAATTGTGTCCTCATAGTGATAATGGACTATTTAACACTAGATTCTAGTAGGGAGGTGATCTAAAGCTATCATATGATACTTCTAAATCATTTTAAGCATAAATATTTGATGAATGTGTTGGCTTTCATTTTTCAATCCTTGAAAATTTTATTGTGTGGCATGAAAATAGGGAGAGGGTTGGATTCAATTCACCAAGTTTGAGCTTATTAACTTTTGAAAATGTGGCAAGGTCTAGAGAAATTGATGTTGATTAGGCTTTAAGGAAAATTAATTTATTTTTAAATTCTCCTTCACTGAATCTAAAGATGCTTTGAAATCAAATTATGGGGATTTTTTTCCCTCACCTACAATTTCAAAAGGTAAGGGGTTGTGTCAAAAGCTAAGAACAACTAAAAATATTCTAAGCACATTGGTGCTCATAGATCTATTTGGATCTCTATAAAGGATTTCAAATATTTTGGACCACCTATTTGACGGTGTCTTCATATTCAAAGGGGGATACTCTAGCGTGTAAGATTTTCAAAGGACCTTGGATTATAACACTATTCATGTCCATGAAAATCCCTCAAACTCGGTTCCCCTTGGTGGCCTTTTAATTTTGGATACACTTGGAAAAAATCACCAAGATTTATTAGGATAGGTCCAAGTGGTATTTGCATTCATTAATAAGATAAGGGAGATTGTGAAGACATAATCAGATACTCTAACCCCTTAAAGGTTTTAGTCCTACAACTTCTTCTTTCGGTGATGATTATCTCTCCCTCTTGGTTTTTTATCTTTGAATTCTTTCTCTATGAATTATCCCCACTTTTGTCTAGTTGGGGATACCCTATTTTAGTTGCATTATTTTCCCTTTTTAGGGTGGTAGATTTGTAGAGTTGTATTTTATCTTTGTACTAGTATTCCTACTTTGTTCCATATGTATTTAGGCTTGTAGAGTGGGATGTAGTATCTATGATAGTATTCTTGCTCTATTCTGAATATTTTTAGGTTTGAGGATCCTACTAAAAACCCTATCTTTATCTAATAAAAAAAAAAAAAAAAAGACCACAACTAACACTACAAAGAAAATCTTAAAATGAGACTTTATCCCCCCTATGCAAATTGTGTATAATATTGCTCATCACAAATGATCCCTTATCAACTTCTGAAGCCCAAAAAACCTTAGAAGTGTCTAAAATAGAATCAACTTTCCTTCTTCCACTAGCCAAGCAATAATAGTCTACTCTAGGAGTTGATCCCAAGGATTTAGCTTCTTCCAACTAGGAATTTATGATCATTAGGACACCTTGACTTATCCTCACACATAAATTAAATAAGTTTAAGAAGCAAAATTATGTTCTTAACTGATAATATCTTGAGCCTCCACCCCCATATTTTTTAGAAAATATATAGCTTCATTTTTATCTCAATAAACATGTTTCAACTAAAATTTATGAAAGGAATGTAGGATCTCTTTTGTCCCCACAACCATATCCACAATAATCCAACCAAGTTGTCTTATTTTTAGAATACTTTTGATATTGAGAGAGTACCCTACAACAATAATATTTCTATATTGTCCTTCTTTGATTAGATTATCTCCTATGAAGAAGGCCCTAGCCTCAACAAAAAGGGTTGGAATGAATGAAAAGAGTCTCAGAAAAGGCTAGAACAACCATCCCCCAAGAATTCCTAAAAAATCCCCTTACACCAACATGCCTTGAATTCTCTTTTACAATGCCATTCATGTTCATTTTTATCAATCCATTAGGTGGGGGTTCCCAAAAAATATCTAACCTTAAAGAACACAATAAATTCAAATAGGATAAGGGGTTCAGATTGCAGTGAATAACAATGGCTTCCTCAAGTCTATTTTTTAGTGGAATCAAGAAAGGATAAGTCCTGGGAATTATTTACAATAGTTATGATGTTACAACAACTAAATAAGGCTCTCTTTTCCTATTTTCAAAAGTCTTATTTTTTTTCTCCTTCTAAATTCCCCAAAGAAAATGGGAGAGATAGAACCTCCAAAAAGCTTTCAATATTCTACTATTGAAAGGATAATATCATTGAATACATAAATATACTATTTAATCTAGGAAGTCCCAATGAACATCAAAGGATTCCAAAACCTTCTCTAAAGTTAGTCTTGTAAAGAAAAATTTGAGAAAAAGGTGATGAGCCATTTACAAATTTTGTTCAAACAAATATTAATTGTTCACAATAGGAATCTCTCTTTTGTGTGAGATCAATTACTAATATTCTATTTTGATCCATCAACCATAAAAATAAATCTATTTTAGGAGTGATCCCTTTCATCTAGATTATCTTCACTCGAAACCAACCTCTACTTTCTATCACTGACAAATAGTATCCAGACTTCACAGAGTAAATTTTATTATTTTTATCCTTCTAAATGGATAAATCATTTAGTAAGGAGGACAAAATGGGATATAAATGGATTCATATTTAGATTTTTAAAGTTGTCAGCCAAGTTTGCGTCTAAATATAGAATGAAAAACTTTTTCTAAATATTTTCACTAATTTTGAAAGTTATATAATCAATAACTTTGATACCAAATTGGAAGGACAAAGTAGGTTCCAAGCCACTTACTTTTGGGTCATAGGTAAGGTCCTTTAGCCATCAATATTTCCAAAAAATTACATGATTCCTATCTTCAGTACGTTAAAGAATCACTTTATATAACAAATGCCTAATATCCACAAGACTATTCCACAAGGAAGATCCAACTGACAAATCATTGGAATATAAATATTTTTCCTATATCTTAAATACTTAGCTTTGAGGATATTAAACCACTCAAGATACTTATTTTTTAGTGATTTCCATCTCATCATTTCCATCATTTTTTCATTCATCTTCTTTATCCTTCTAAATCTCAACCCTCATACGTATTTAGTAGAGCATATTTGATCCTTGGAAACCAAGGCAAAGTTACTTCTATCTTCTAATCTAGACCAGAGGAAGAATCTATGGATTTGCTCCATTTTGTTCTTTATTTTAGTTGGAATCTTAAAAATGGAAATAAAATAAATGAGAATACTTTATAAAGAATATTTTACAAGCTAAAATTTACCTACCTGGCTAAGAAGACTTTCTGTCCACTCTATTAACTTTTTTCTAGTCTCTCTACAATAGGGTTCTAAATATGTGACTTCATACTACCTTTGAACATAGATATACCCAAATATGTGGCTAGTTGTTCACTATCTCACCCAAAAATTCTCACAACATTTCTTTGCCTACCAACTCAAGTATTGATAAAATAAATTTTACTTTTTATAAAAAAATCACTTTTTGACCCATAGCTTCTTCATAGGATAGTAATTTATTTTTTAACTCCTTAGCTTGAGGGATATAGGAGCAAGATATCAATAGTGTATCATCGACAAACAGTTGATGATAAATAGGGTCCAAAGTCAAGGCTATTTTGAAATGATCAACTTGCTAACTTTCTACGACCTCTAAAATAGATCTACGATAAACATTTTATCTAACCAATAACCTTGATAATTTTTTTAGTGTCTTGTCAAAAATTACTATCCATAGGAATAAGCTAGGGATGGTTGTAAAATTGATACAAATGTGAATAGACCTATACAATCATTAAAATAAAATATATATTGGGTTATTTTATTCTAGTTTAAATTTTTTTATAACCATTTTTGGGTTATTGGAACCTAATTTTTATTCCCGTGAAAGATCACTTTGAAGCATACTAAAGAATATTTTTCTTTAAGAGCCCTTTAATTTACCTATAGATTTTTTGAATTGTAAATTAATTTCATATTAATTCATTTGTGAATAGGGTCATGAGGTTTCCTAATATGTTATAGATTCTCCAATTTGGTATGCATCCAAAACCAAACCTGAGAATTAAAAAATCTTGATTAGTTGCTACAATTAATAGTTATGTGCATATTGCATTATACAAAACTACTATAGGAAATGTGTGTTCTAAATATGAATAGTGATAATTAAACTTATTGTTAGTATTTATTTTGGTACCCTATTTCAAACTAGAACAGTGATACATAAAATATTGCTGGTATTTTTTAAAAATGTTATTTATAGACATAGACAATGCTGCATAAACTTGTCAACATTTTATTTAATACCCTATTTTTAAACATAGATAATTGGGCATACATTGTTATCTATAAATAATTTGACACCCTATTTTTAAACCTAATTAATAATGTATAACCTATTATTGATTTTTTATTTTCAAATATAATATTTGATGCATAAGTTGTTAGTTACACCATTATAAAGGTAATTTAGAGGACCTACCATATGATACAATAGTATGCTTTTGTCATGGAGGGATAGTTAAGAGATGGAAGTATCATGTATATGCCTACTTACAAATATTAGTATTTGATGTATGTACATTGAAGAACTTAGAAGATTGTTATATATTGAGTAGATAAGTCAAGACAAAGAGAGGGTACATACAAACTATAGGATAAGGAGTACACCCCCAAGTGTATGAAGAAATGGGTGGCATGTTGCATGGTGTGGATATGTACTAAATTTAACCCCATGGTATAGATTTTGTGAGATAACTTGGATAGTCTATGTTTAATATAATTATTTTATTCCAAAATTATATAAATTCTAATAACTTCATGTAGATTAAAATTTATCATATGGTTGTAGGATTTATAATGAATTTATGTAGATAGGATATTCATTAACTAACTTCATTATTTAGAATGACTTCATAGAGGATGAACATCCTTTAATTACATGTATGAATGTGCGATGGTTGATATATTACATGATGTATTAGGATATGATATAGGTATAGTTATATGGCCATCATATTTATCTATTTTTACTCATAAAAAGTTTAATTATCTTAGGTATAGAAAATAAATGAGGTAAATCCTTACCACATATTCATAGTTGGGTCTTAAATTTTCTTGATGATGTTATCCCTCCTCACAACTCTTGAAGAGTTATGTATATGCCTTGTTTGGCCATCTTAAGTAGAGAATGCACACAAGGTTTAATTGTCTATGTGTGTTGGATCTACCATGTGATTTTCCCTAAGTAGACATGTCATATATTACTTTTTAAAATCAATATATTAAAGTGATTAAACATTTCATAAATATTAAACATAGGGATATAGTGATCAATGTGTGATGGAATGAACATGAAAATTTTCTTAAGTAGATATATCATGTATTTATTTTGATAGTCAATTTAATCAATATGACTAAACATTATGAAATAAGACATTCATTCATAAAAATATCTTGAATGAATGAGTGGATGTCTTCAATTATAAATGTTATATATTTTAGACAAATGAAGTAAATGTGTAGATTATTGAGGAATTTTAACCTCTTGAATACATAAGGCTATTTATTTCTTATACTTGGTTGTAAAAAAGGTTGGTTGTAAATTTTTATGCTATACCATGTTTATTAAAAAGCTATTAGCACAAAATTTACTAGTTGAATAAAATTTTATAAAAAACTTATTCATTATGAGTTATTTTAGAGAAAAAATAGTTTTTTTTTTATTTTTAATTATTTTTAGTAATTGGAGGACTATGTATATAATTTATTTTAGTAGTTGTATTATAATGAACATATATGCAAAATAATTATCATAAATCTAATATATTTGGTTTAATAATTGGTTGTAATGTGTGAATATCAAGGAACATGGAATATTACAATGGAACCTTTAAGGCAATGTCAAATTAGTTGTATGAAAGTTGAAGGTATGATTTGATGAATGCATTACGAAGATCTATAATGAATATATCCATATTTTGAGAATAGAATAATTAATAGATGTTATCTTAAAAGGAACAAAAATATACAAGTTTTTGAACTAAAAGCTACTATCTATTAGTACCCATTGAACTTTATTTTGTGACAATATGTAGTTGTAATATCGATTGAGATTATAATTTTCTTTTTAGAACAACGTTTACAAATTACATCAACAACCACCCTCAAGGGGTTTGAACACAAGACCACTTAATAAAAAACCACCATCTTTAGCCACTAGGGAAACTGCCTGTTGGCAATTGAGATTATAATTCCTTTATAGAGCATGTGTTTTATTTATGAAGCTTGAGGTAAGTACATAACCTTATTTTATAGACGAGTTTTGAATCATGTTCTTATAATTTTCTTATGATCTAAGAATGAAGTATGAAAATCATAACCTTGTTTAGAAAATAGAGAACTTATTATTTAAAAAAAAAAATATTGTTGCATGTAGAAAATTAATACTCATAAGAAGGACATTAAGATATATTTTAGTGTTAATAGGATTCTCATTAAGGATAAAGTATCAAGAATCAATTATGTTCATTAGTACATAAGTTTTTGTTGAGATATTCTATAAAAATATTATCAAAGGAATGACTAGTTTAACTAAACATATTCACTACATTACTATTTTAAAAATAGAGGAAGTAATTTTCTCATCCTATGATATTTTCTAAGGTTAATATAGATATTGACTTCTGATCTTGAAGGATCCTAATACTAGGTCATGAGTACACTAATATAGAACTATATTTTTTTCATGGGATTGATGTATACTTTTAGGCTTATTCAATATTATAACTCTGAAACATAGTTTAATAGGTAAAAATGGTTAGGAGCATGAAATTGAGCTCTGGCGATTTTTGAATCTAAACAAGGGTTTCTGGATTTTCAAAAAATCTTTGGCTTCTGTTGGCTTGCAAATGTGTCTTTGGGGTACGGTGGTTCTGAAGGTTTGATTGGTGCCCCAGGAGGGTCCAATGGGAACTCCTCCAGGAAGTACTAGCTCTTATGCTGATTTGTTTAAAGAAGATTATCCTCTACAGAATGTCGAAGCCCACAAGATGGCATACAAAAATCTCTTCACGACTGCTGGGAATAGGTCTTTAGCACGGAATGTGAATGGTTGTTTACCGCAGGCCAAATCCAGGCAAAAACTCATCATTGATCCCAGCATGGTGGAGGAGTCTGTCCTCTATAGAGCTAGACATGATTTAATCTGTAATTTCATGGGTATTCGCCATTCCCTAAGCTTTTTGTATTCTTGGATCCACCAGAACTGGGAGCCCGACGATGAGTTTTCATTGTGGTTTATTAGTAATGGTTATTTTATTATTAGCTTATCGGCTCTAGCCAATAGAAATAAGGCTTTTGAGTCAAAAAAGAAAAACCATGGCCCGACAGGGCTTTTGTTCAACCCTGGAGGGTAGGATTCAATCCTCGTGTTGAACCTACTTCTGTCCCAGTGTGGAATCGATTATATGCTCTTCCAATGGAATTTTGGGGTGAGCAAGTACTGGCCATGATTGGCAATTCGATTGGTAGACATCTGGGTGTTGCCAGAGACACTATTGAAGGAAGCATGGCGGTGTATGCTCGAATATGTGTGGAGATGAATTTGAGCCAGCCTTTGCCAGCAGAGTTGGAAATTGAACTGGCAGGTTTTTCTTGGATTCAATAGTTGGACTATGAGGCCCTACCTTTTAGATGTCGGGTTTGCCATAAGCATGGAAATTTGACCCGTTTCTGTCCTCTTAATATGAATGCCAATATGGAGGCCTCCTCTGGAGTGCCAAACTCGCCTAAGGAGGATATGGCTACACCCAATAAAGATCCTATTAGCACCAGTTAGGGCTAGGATGTTCAGAGAGAGGGTTTTGAACAACCCAAAAGAAAAAGACGAACAAAGAAAGAGAAGGGAAAGGAGCAATCTCATCTCAGGCCTGCTAATAGGTATGAGATCTTTAAGTCATTGGTTGATGATGAGGATCAATCTATGGAGGGCTTGGAGGGTTTCAAGGAAACCTCTATTGTTCCTAGGCAACTCCCCATCTCATCTTCTCCTGTCATTCAGCAGATAGTTGATCCCCCCGAGGTATCACAGCCTGTGTGTTTTGGTGCCTTAGTAGTCCATAACCAGGAGCAGACAGTTTCTCAGGATGTTCGCATGGGGATGGAAGAGAAAAATAGGGAAAGGCCATCTTTGGAGATAACCCAGATATAAAAAAGATCCAAAAATAGTAATTCTCAGGGAGCTGGTAGAAGATCTAATAAGGAGCTGCTAGCAGCCCAGGGAGACAAATTGATCATGGGAGGATTGGTGGGGACAATTGACTCTTACTGCTCCCAGGGTAAACCATGATTATACAATATTGGAATGTGAGGGGTTTAAACAACAGAACCCATCAATCTACTATTCAAATATTATTAGAGCATAGCAATACTAATTTTTTGCTTTTACAAGAGACCAAGATGTCTTTGGATCTTATGACTAAAGCAGATCAACAAAATTTGGAGGGGTGCTGGTCATATGGATGTGGCTGCCCAAGGTGCCTCAGGGGGGATTGTTACTCTGTGGAACTCTTTGGAATGGTATGCAATAGAACACCTTGCCTGGAGGGGTGTTCTCACTTCCCTGTTTGGGAATAATGTATTTGCAAAATTCATTCTTGTCACTAAATTTTATGGTTCTCAAACTCTAGAGGGTTAGCGATAGCAGTGGAAGGTTGTGCATGACATGCGAGCATCAAGAGAAGATATAGACTGGATTATAGCAGGGGACTTTAACACTAAATTATCTTCTTGTGACCAGGAAGGGGGATCACCTCTTTTGGATCTAGGGGATCAGTTTATGATTGATCAAGTCTAGGCTTTGCACTTAGTGGACATTAAATGTCCTGGTAATAACTTCACCTAGACTAATAAAATGCAGGAGCCCCATAGTACGAAGGTGAATCTAGATCGCTTTTTGCTTTCAGAGGAGGTGTTTTTAAAATGGAATATCAATTTTCAGATTTTAGCAGGGCCTGTTTCTAATCACTATCCTATTCTGTTGGAAAGCGGGACTAGGATGGCGATCCATCACAAACCTTTCATATTTGAGAATTTCTAGCTTCAGAAAGAAAAACTTTGGGATAAAATTCCACAGTGGTGGGAAGAGGGCTGCCCAGCTTATGGGAGAGCTATGTTTCGAATCCACAAACAACTTCAATATGTCAAATCTCAGTTGAAGTATTGGAGGCATTCTAATAAATATGACTTCCAGACCCAAAGGGCTCCATTGGTGGCCCGCTGGTATGAGGTCCAAAAATAGTTTAGAGGAGGAGTAATAACTGATCAGCTCAAAGTTGAGGATGATGCCTTGCGTTCTACGGTTGAGGACATTGACAACTAGGAGGAGATCTATTGGAAACAAAAAACAAGAACTTCCTGGTTATTAGAAGGGGATAGAAATACAAAATTCTTTCATTGGACTGCTTGTGCTCGAAGACAGCTGAATAATATGGAGGCCCTTCAAGATGAGAACAGTCATTCCTTTGATACTCTTTCAGGTATTCATTCCCATGCTATGGATTATTTTTCAAACCTTTTTAAGGAAAGTGTAGTTCAAGATGTAGAGGCCCAAAATGAAGTTATTTCTGTCATACCTACTATTATTTCGGAGGATGAAAATCAGGCCCTCCTTAAACCCATTGATAAAGATGAATTGAAAACTATGGTCTTTGGAATGAGCACTGGTAAAACTCCTGGTCCAGATGGCTTCCCTATTGAGTTTTTTCAAGCTTTCTAGGACTGCTTAGAGGAAGATGTAAGGGTTGTTGTTGAATAATCCAGAGAAAATAAGAGAATGCTTAAATCTCTAAACCACACATTCATTACCTTGATTCCAAAATGGGAGGAGGGGGTTCATATTTCATATTATAGGCCTATTGCCTTATGTAATGTGGTATACAAAATCCTCACAAAAGTAATGGCTGAGCGCCTAAAACCTCTTCTTCACAAAATTATCTCCTCTGAGCAAGGAGGCTTTGTTGAGGGGTGGCAGATTCTAGATGGGGTGGTTGTGGCCCAGGAAGCAATCCATTCAATGCACATTTATGGTAATAAAGGGATTTTCATTAAATTGGATATGTCAAAGGCTTATGATAGGGTTGAATGGAGACTCCTGGATAAAATGATGGTAGCATTCGACTTCTCTCAAGGCTAGATTGAGTGGATTATGAGCTGTGTCTCTTTCCTAACTTACTCTGTGCTTATCAAGGGCCTTCCTTCCCAACCTTTTGGAGCTTATCGGGGTCTGCGCCAGGGGGATCCCTGTTCTCCTTCTTTTTCTCATTCTGGCTGAAGGTCTTGGAAGACTTTTAACGAGGAGAAGACAGCAAGGTAGATTATTTGGTATTAGCATGGGGGATGAAGTTGTATCGCACCTGTAGTTTGTGAGTAGCCAGCATCAGGGAAGCTATAACGATTAGAGAAACTCTTAATGTCTATCTCAGGGCTACTCAATAGGTCATTAATGACAAGAAATCCAAAGTGGTATTTTTTAATCTGGAGCAAAGGCTTTAGAACAAAATTTTAGAAATCCTAGGATTCACTAGGACTTCTCTCCCAGTGGTTTACTTGAGGTATCCCCTTGCATTTCAAGAGGCTAAAATTAGACACTTGGAGGAATGTGCTGGAGTGTATCAAGGATACACTTGGAAAAAATCACCAGGATTTATTAGGATACTCTTGGAAAAAATCACCAGGATTTATTAGGATAGGTCCAAGTGGTATTTGCATTCATTAATAAGATAAGGGAGATTGTGAAGACATAATCAGATACTCTAACCCCTTAAAGGTTTTAGTCCTACAACTTCTTCTTTCGGTGATGATTATCTCTCCCTCTTGGTTTTTTATCTTTGAATTCTTTCTCTATGAATTATCCCCACTTTTGTCTAGTTGGGGATACCCTATTTTAGTTGCATTATTTTCCCTTTTTAGGGTGGTAGATTTGTAGAGTTGTATTTTATCTTTGTACTAGTATTCCTACTTTGTTCCATATGTATTTAGGCTTGTAGAGTGGGATGTAGTATCTATGATAGTATTCTTGCTCTATTCTAAATATTTTTAGGTTTGAGGATCCTACTAAAAACCCTATCTTTATCTAAAAAAAAAAAAAAAAAAAAGACCACAACTAACACTACAAAGAAAATCTTAAAATGAGACTTTATCCCCCCTATGCAACTTGTGTATAATATTGCTCATCACAAATGATCCCTTATCAACCTCTGAAGCCCAAAAAACCTTAGAAGTGTCTAAAATAGAATCAACTTTCCTTCTTCCACTAGCCAAGCAATAATAGTCTACTCTAGGAGTTGATCCCAAGGATTTAGCTTCTTCCAACTAGGAATTTATGATCATTAGGACACCTTGACTTATCCTCACCCATAAATTCAATAAGTTTAAGAAGCAAAATTATGTTCTCAACTGATAATATCTTGAGCCTCCACCCCCATATTTTTTAGAAAATATATAGCTTCATTTTTATCTCAATAAACATGTTTCAACTAAAAGTTATGAAAGGAATGTGGGATCTCTTTTGTCCCCACAACCATATCCACAATAATCCAACCAAGTTGTCTTATTTTTAGAATACTTTTGATATTGAGAGAGTACCCTACAACAATAATATTTCTATATTGTCCTTCTTTGATTATATTATCCCCTATGAATAAGGCCCTAGCCTCAACAAAAAGGGTTGGAATGAATGAAAAGAGTCTCAGAAAAGGCTAGAACAACCATCCCCCAAGAATTCCTAAAAAATCCCCTTACACCAACATGCCTTCAATTCTGTTTTACAATGCCATTCATGTTCAATTTTATCAATCCATTAGGTGGGGGTTCCCAAAAAATATCTAACCTTAAAGAACACAATAAATTCAAATAGGATAAGGGGTTCAGATTGCAGTGAATAACAATGGCTTCCTCAAGTCTATTTTTTAGTGGAATCAAGAAAGGATAAGTCCTAGGAATTATTTACAATATTTATGACGTTACAACAACTAAATAAGCCTCTCTTTTCCTATTTTCAAAAGTCTTATTGTTTTGCTCCTTCTAAATTCCCCAAAGAAAATGGGAGAGATAGAACCTCCAAAAAGCTTTCAATATTCTACTATTGAAAGGATAATATCATTGAATACATAAATATACTATTTAATCTAGGAAGTCCCAATGAACATCAAAGGATTCCAAAACCTTCTCTAAAGTTAGTCTTGTAAAGAAAAATTTGAGAAAAAGGTGATGAGCCATTTACAAATTTTGTTCACACAAATATTAATTGTTCACAATAGGAATCTCTCTTTTGTGTGAGATCAATTATTAATATTCTATTTTGATCCACCAACCATAAAAATAAATCTATTTTAGGAGTGATCCCTTTCATCTAGATTATCTTCACTCGAAACCAACCTCTACTTTCTATCACTGACAAATAGTATCCAGACTTCACAGAGTAAATTTTATTATTTTTATCCTTCTAAATGGATAAATCATTTAGTAAGGAGGACAACATGGGATATAAATGGATTCATATTTAGATTTTTAAAGTTGTCAGCCAAGTTTGCGTCTAAATCTAGAATGAAAAACTTTTTCTAAATATTTTCACTAATTTTGAAAGTTATATAATCAATAACTTTGATACCAAATTGGAAGGACAAAGTAGGTTCCAAGCCACTTACCTTTGGGTCATAGGGAAGGTCCTTTAGCCATCAATATTTCCAAAAAATTACATGATTCCCATCTTCAATACGTTAACGAATCACTTTATATAACAAATGCCTAATATCCACAAGACTATTCCACAAGGAAGATCCAACTGACAAATCATTGGAATATAAATATTTTTCCTATATCTTAAATACTTAGCTTTGAGGATATTAAACCACTCAAGATACTTATTTTTTAGTGATTTCCATCTCATCATTTCCATCATTTTTTCATTCATCTTCTTTATCCTTCTAAAGCTCAACCCTCATACGTATTTAGTAGAGCATATTTGATCCTTGGCAACCAAGGCAAAGTTACTTCTATCTTCTAATCTAGACCAGAGGAAGAATCTATGGATTTGCTCCATTTTGTTCTTTATTTTAGTTGGAATCTTAAAAAGGGACATAAAATAAATGAGAATACTTTATAAAGAAGATTTTACAAGCTAAAATTTACCTACCTAGCTAAGAAGACTTTCTCTCCACTCTATTAACTTTTTTCTAGTCTCTCTACAATAGGGTTCTAAATATGTGACTTCATACTACCTTTGAACATAGATATACCCAAATATGTGGCTAGTTGTTCACTATCTCACCCAAAAATTCTCACAACATTTCTTTGCCTACCAACTCAAGTATTGATAAAATAAATTTTACTTTTTATAAAAAAATCACTTTTTGACCCATAGCTTCTTCATAGGATAGTAAATTATTTTTTAACTCCTTAGCTTGAGGGATATAGGAGCAAGATATCAATAGTGTATCATCGACAAATAATTGATGATAAATAGGGTCCAAAGTCAAGGCTATTTTGAAATGATCAACTTGCTAACTTTCTACGACCTCTAAAATAGATCTACGATAAACATTTTATCTAACCAATAACCTTGATAATTTTTTTAGTGTCTTGTCAAAAATTACTATCCATAGGAATAAGCTAGGGATGGTTGTAAAATTGATACAAATGTGAATAGACCTATACAATCACTAAAATAAAATATATATTGGGTTATTTTATTCTAGTTTAAATTTTTTTATAACCATTTTTGGGTTATTGGAACCTAATTTTTCTTCCCGTGAAAGATCACTTTGAAGCATACTAAAGAATATTTTTCTTTAAGAGCCCTTTAATTTACCTATAGAGTTTTTGAATTGTAAATTAATTTCATATTAATTCATTTGTGAATAGGGTCATGAGGTTTCCTAATATGTTATAGATTCTCCAATTTGGTATGCATCCAAAACCAAACCTGAGAATTAAAAAATCTTGATTAGTTGCTACAATTAATAGTTATGTGCATATTGCATTATACAAAACTACTATAGGAAATGTGTGTTCTAAATATGAATAGTGATAATTAAACTTATTGTTAGTATATATTTTGGTACCCTATTTCAAACTAGAACAATGATACATAAAATATTGCTGGTATTTTTTAAAAATGTTATTTATAGACATAGACAATGCTGCATAAACTTGTCACAATTTTATTTAATACCCTATTTTTAAACATAGATAATTGGGCATACATTGTTATCTATAAATAATTTGACACCCTATTTTTAAACCTAATTAATAATGTATAACCTATTATTGATTTTTTATTTTCAAATATAATATTTGATGCATAAGTTGTTAGTTACACCATTATAAAGGTAATTTAGATGACCTACCATATGATACAATAGTATGCTTTTGTCATGGAGGGATAGTTAAGAGATGGAAGTATCATGTATATGCCTACTTACAAATATTAGTATTTGATGTATGTACATTGAAGAACTTAGAAGATTGTTATATATTGAGTAGATAAGTCAAGATAAAGAGAGGGTACATACAAACTATAGGATAAGGAGTACACCCCCAAGTGTATGAAGAAATGGGTGGCATGTTGCATGGTGTGGATATGTACTAAATTTAACCCCATGGTATAGATTTTGTGAGATAACTTGGATAGTCTATGTTTAATATAATTATTTTATTCCAAAATTATATAAATTCTAATAACTTCATGTAGATTAAAATTTATCATATGGTTGTAGGATTTATAATGAATTTATGTAGATAGGATATTCATTAACTAACTTCATTATTTATAATGACTTCATAGAGGATGAACATCCTTTAATTACATGTAAGAATGTGCGATGGTTGATATATTACATGATGTATTAGGATATGATATAGGTATAGTTATATGGCCATCATATTTATCTATTTTTACTCATAAAAAGTTTAATTAGCTTAGGTATAGAAAATAAATGAGGTAAATCCTTACCACATATTCATAGTTGGGTCTTAAATTTTCTTGATGATGTTATCCCTCCTCACAACTCTTGAAGAGTTATGTATATGCCTTGTTTGGCCATCTTAACTAGAGAATGCACACAAGGTTTAATTGTCTATGTGTGTTGGATCTACCATGTGATTTTCCCTAAGTAGACATGTCATATATTACTTTTTAAAATCAATATATTAAAGTGATTAAACATTTCATAAATATTAAACATAGGGATATAGTGATCAATGTGTGATGGAATGAACATGAAAATTTTCTTAAGTAGATATATCATGTATTTATTTTGATAGTCAATTTAATCAATATGACTAAACATTATGAAATAAGACATTCATTCATAAAAATATCTTGAATGAATGAGTGGATGTCTTCAATTATAAATGTTATATATTTTAGACAAATGAAGTAAATGTGTAGATTATTGAGGAATTTTAACCTCTTGAATACATAAGGCTATTTATTTCTTATACTTGGTTGTAAGGTTGGTTGTAAATTTTTATGCTATACCATGTTTATTAAAAATCTATTAGCACAAAATTTACTAGTTGAATAAAATTTTATAAAAAACTTATTCATTATGAGTTATTTTAGAGAAAAAATAGTTTTTTTTTTTTTTTAATTATTTTTAGTAATTGGAGGACTATGTATATAATTTATTTTAGTAGTTGTATTATAATGAACATAGATGCAAAATAATTATCATAAATCTAATATATTTGGTTTAATAATTGGTTGTAATGTGTGAATATCAAGGAACATGGAATATTACAATGGAACCTTTAAGGCAATGTCAAATTAGTTGTATGAAAGTTGAAGGTATGATTTGATGAATGCATTACGAAGATCTATAATGAATATATCCATATTTTGAGAATAGAATAATTAATAGATGTTATCTTAAAAGGAACAAAAATATACAAGTTTTTGAACTAAAAGCTACTATCTATTAGTACCCATTGAACTTTATTTTGTGACAATATGTAGCTGTAATATCGATTGAGATTATAATTTTCTTTTTAGAACAACGTTTACAAATTACATCAAAAACCACCCTCAAGGGGTTTGAACACAAGACCACTTAATAAAAAACCACCATCTTTAGCCACTAGGGAAACTGCCTGTTGGCAATTGAGATTATAATTCCTTTATAGAGCATGTGTTTTATTTATGAAGCTTGATGTAAGTACATAACCTTATTTTATAGACGAGTTTTGAATCATGTTCTTATAATTTTCTTATGAGCTAAGAATGAAGTATGAAAATCATAACCTTGTTTAGAAAATAGAGAACTTATTATTTAAAAAAAAAAATATTGTTGCATGTAGAAAATTAATACTCATAAGAAGGACATTAAGATATATTTTAGTGTTAATAGGATTCTCATTAAGGATAAAGTATCAATAATCAATTATGTTCATTAGTACATAAGTTTTTGTTGAGATATTCTATAAAAATATTATCAAAGGAATGACTAGTTTAACTAAACATATTCACTACATTACTATTTTAAAAATAGAGGAAGTAATTTTCTCATCCTATGATATTTTCTAAGGTTAATATAGATATTGACTTCTGATCTTGAAGGATCCTAATACTAGGTCATGAGTACACTAATATAGAACTATATTTTGTTCATGGGATTGATGTATACTTTTAGGCTTATTCAATATTATAACTCTGAAACATAGTTTAATAGGTAAAAATGGTTAGGAGCAGGAAATTGAGCTCTGGCGATTTTTGAATCTGAACAAGGGTTTCTGGATTTTCAAAAAATCTCTGGCTTCTGTTGGCTTGCAAAGGTGTCTTTGGGGTACGGTGGTTCTGAAGGTTTGATTGGTGCCCCAGGAGGGTCCAATGGGAACTCCTCTAGGAAGTACTAGCTCTTATGCTGATTTGTTTAAAGAATATTCTCCTCTACAGAATGCCGAAGCCCACAAGATGGCATACAAAAATCTCTTCACGACTGCTAGGAATAGGTCTTTAGCACGGCATGTGAATGGTTGTTTACCGCAGGCCGAATCTAGGCAAAAACTCATCATTGATCCCAGCATGGTGGAGTCTGTCCTCTATAGAGCTAGACATGATTTAATCTGTAATTTCATGGGTATTCACCCTTCCCTAAGCTTTTTGTATTCTTGGATCCACCAGAACTGGGAGCCCCACGATGAGTTTTCATTGTGGTTTATTAGTAATGGTTATTTTATTATTAGCTTATCGGCTCTAGCCAATAGAAATAAGGCTTTTGAGTCAAAAAAGAAAAACCATGGCCCGACAGGGCTTTTGTTCAACCCTGGAGGGTAGGATTCAATCCTCGTGTTGAACCTACTGCTGTCCTAGTGTGGAATCGATTATATGATCTTCCAATGGAATTTTGGGGTGAGCAAGTACTGGCCATGATTGGCAATTCGATTGGTAGACATCTGGGTGTTGCCAGAGACACTATTGAAGGAAGCATGGCGGTGTATGCTCGAATATGTGTGGAGATGAATTTGAGCTAGCATTTTCCAGCAGATTTGGAAATTGAACTGGCAGGTCTTTCTTGGATTCAATAGCTGGACTATGAGGCCCTACCTTTTAGATGTCGGGTTTGCCATAAGCATGGAAATTTGACCCGTTTCTGTCCTCTTAATATGAATGCCAATATGGAGGCCTCCTCTGGAGTGCCAAACTCGCCTAAGGAGGATAAGGCTACACCCAATAAAGATCCTATTAGCACCAGTTAGGTCCAGGAAGTTCAGAGAGAGGGTTTTGAACAACCCAAAAGAAAAAGACGAACAAAGAAAGAGAAGGGAAAGGAGCAATCTCATCTCAGGCCTGCTAATAGGTATGAGATCTTTAAGTCATTGGTTTATGATGAGGATCAATCTATGGAGGGCTTGGAGGGTTTCAAGGAAACCTCTATTGTTCCTAGGAAACTCCCCCTCTCATCTTCTCCTGTCATTCAGTAGATAGTTGATCCCCCTGAGGTATCACAGCCTGTGTGTTTTGGTGCCTTAGTAGTCCATAACCAGGAGCAGATAGTTTCTCAGGATGTTTGCATGGGGATGGAAGAGAAAAATAGGGAAAGGCCATCTTTGGAGATAACCCAGATATAAAAAAGATCCAAAAATAGTAATTCTCAGGGAGCTGGTAGAAGATCTAATAAGGAGCTGCTAGCAGCCCAGGGAGACAAATTGATCATGGGAGGATTGGTGAGGACAATTGACTCTTATTGCTCCCAGGGTAACCCATGATTATACAATATTGGAATGTGAGGGGTTTAAACAACAGAACCCATCAATCTACTATTCAAATATTATTAGAGCATAACAATACTAATTTTTTGCTTTTACAAGAGACCAAGATGTCTTTGGATCTTATGTCTAAAACAGTCAACAAAATTTGGAGGGGTGCTGGTCATATGGATGTGGCTGCCCAAGGTGCCTCAGGGGGGATTGTTACTCTGTGGAATTCTCTGGAATGGTCTGCAATAGAACACCTTGCCTGGAGGGGTGTTCTCACTTCCCTATTTGGGAATAATGTATTTGCAAAATTCATTCTTGTCACTAACTTTTATGGTTCTCAAACTCTAGAGGGTCAGCGATAGCAGTGGAAGGCTGTGCATGACATGCGAGCATCAAGAGAAGATATAGACTGGATTATAGCGGGGGACTTTAACACTAAATTATCTTCTCATGACCAGGAAGGGGGATCACCTCTTTTGGATCTAGGGGACCGGTTTATGATTGCTCAAGTCTAGGCTTTGCACTTAGTGGACATTAAATGTCCTGGTAATAACTTCACCTAGACTAATAAAATGCAGGAGCCCCATAGTACGAAGGTGAATCTAGATCGCTTTTTGCTTTTAGAGGAGGTGTTTGTAAAATGGAATATCAATTTTCAAATTTTAGCAGGGCCTGTTTCTAATCACTGTCCTATTCTGTTGGAAAGCGGGACTAGGATGGGGATCCATCACAAACCTTTCATATTTGAGAATTTCTAGCTTCAGAAAGAAAAACTTTGGGAGAAAATTCCACAGTGGTGGGAAGAGGGCTACCCAGCTTATGGGAGAGCTATGTTTCGAATCCACAAACAATTTCAATATGTCAAATCTCAGTTGAAGTATTGGAGGCATTCTAATAAATCTGACTTCCAGACCCAAAGAATGACTTCATATTGAATTTATTTTAGTAGTTGTATTATAATGAACATAGATGCAAAATAATTATCATAAATCTAATATATTTGGTTTAATAATTGGTTGTAATGTGTGAATATCAAGGAACATGGAATATTACAATGGAACCTTTAAGACAATGTCAAATTAGTTGTATGAAAGTTGAAGGTATGATTTGATGAATGCATTACGAAGATCTATAATGAATATATCCATATTTTGAGAATAGAATAATTAATAGATGTTATCTTAAAAGGAACAAAAATATACAAGTTTTTGAACTAAAAGCTACTATCTATTAGTACCCATTGAACTTTATTTTGTGACAATATGTAGCTGTAATATCGATTGAGATTATAATTTTCTTTTTAGAACAATGTTTACAAATTACATCAACAACCACCCTCAAGGGGTTTGAACACAAGACCACTTAATAAAAAACCACCATCTTTAGCCACTAGGGAAACTGCCTGTTGGCAATTGAGATTATAATTCCTTTATAGAGCATGTGTTTTATTTATGAAGCTTGAGGTAAGTACATAACCTTATTTTATAGACGAGTTTTGAATCATGTTCTTATAATTTTCTTATGAGCTAAGAATGAAGTATGAAAATCATAACCTTGTTTAGAAAATAGAGAACTTATTTAAAAAAAAAATATTGTTGCATGTAGAAAATTAATACTCATAAGAAGGACATTAAGATATATTTTAGTGTTAATAGGATTCTCATTAAGGATAAAGTATCAAGAATCAATTATGTTCATTAGTACATAAGTTTTTGTTGAGATATTCTATAAAAATATTATCAAAGGAATGACTAGTTTAACTAAACATATTCACTACATTACTATTTTAAAAATAGAGGAAGTAATTTTCTCATCCTATGATATTTTCTAAGGTTAATATAGATATTGACTTCTGATCTTGAAGGATCCTAATACTAGGTCATGAGTACACTAATATAGAACTATATTTTGTTCATGGGATTGATGTATACTTTTAGGCTTGTTCAATATTATAACTCTGAAACATAGTTTAATAGGTAAAAATGGTTAGGAGCAGGAAATTGAGCTCTGGCGATTTTTGAATCTGAACAAGGGTTTCTGGATTTTCAAAAAATCTTTGGCTTCTGTTGGCTCGCAAAGGTGTCTTTGGGGTACGGTGGTTCTGAAGGTTTGATTGGTGCCCCAGGAGGGTCCAATGGGAACTCCTCCAGGAATTACTAGCTCTTATGTTGATTTGTTTAAAGAAGATTATCCTCTACAGAATGCCGAAGCCCACAATATGGCATACAAAAATCTCTTCACGACTGCTGGGAATAGGTCTTTAGCATGGCATGTGAATGGTTGTTTACCGTAGGCCGAATCCAGGCCAAAACTCATCATTGATCCTAGCATGGTGGAGGATTTTGTCCTCTATAGAGCTAGACATGATTTAATCTATAATTTCATGGGTATTCGCCCTTCCCTAAGCTTTTTGTATTCTTGGATCCACCAGAACAGGGAGCCCCACGATGAGTTTTCATTGTGGTTTATTAGTAATGGTTATTTTATTATTAGCTTATCGGCTCTAGCCAATAGAAATAAGGCTTTTGAGTCAAAAAAGAAAAACCATTTCCCGATAGGGCTTTTGTTCAACCCTGGAGGGTAGGATTCAATCCTCATGTTGAACCTACTGCTGTCCTAGTGTGGAATCGATTATATGCTATTCCAATGGAATTTTGGGGTGAGCAGGTACTGGCCATGATTGGCAATTCGATTGGTAGACATCTGGGTGTTGCCAGAGACACTATTGAAGGAAGCATGGCGATGTATGCTCGAATATGTGTGGAGATGAATTTGAGCCACCCTTTGCCAGCAGAGTTGGAAATTGAACTGGCAGGTCTTTCTTGGATTCAATAGTTGGACTATGAGGCCCTACCCTTTAGATGTCGGGTTTGCCATAAGCATGGACATTTGGCCCGTTTCTGTCCTCTTAATATGAATGCCAATATGGAGGCCTCCTCTGGAGTGCCAAACTCGCCTAAGGAGGATAAGGCTACACCCAATAAAGATCCTATTAGCACCAGTTAGGGCCAGGAAGTTCAGAGAGAGGGTTTTGAACAACCCAAAAGAAAAATACGAACAAAGAAAGAGAAGGGAAATGAGCAATCTCATCTCAGGCCTGCTAATAGGTATGAGATCTTTAAGTCATTGGTTGATGATGAGGATCAATCTATGGAGGGCTTGGAGGGTTTCAAGGAAACATCTATTGTTCCTAGGCAACTCCCCCTCTCAGGATGTTCGCATGGGGATGGCAGAGAAAAATAGGGAAAGGCCATCTTTGGGGATAACCCAGATAGAAAAAAGATCCAAAAATAGTAATTCTCAGGGAGCTGGTAGAAGATCCAATAAGGAGCTGCTAGTAGCCCAGGGAGACAAATTGATCATGGGAGGATTGGTGAGGACAATTGACTCTTAATGCTCCCAGGGTAACCCATGATTATACAATATTGGAATGTGAGGGGTTTAAACAACATAACCCATCAATCTACTATTCAAATATTATTAGAGCATAGCAATACTAAATTTTTGCTTTTACAAGAGACCAAGATGTCTTTGGATCTTATGACTAAAACAGTCAACAAAATTTGGAGGGGTGCTGGTCATATGGATGTGGCTACCCAAGGTGCCTCAGGGGGGATTGTTACTCTGTGGAACTCTCTGGAATGGTCTACAATAGAACACCTTGCCTGGAGGGGTGTTCTCACTTCCCTGTTTAGGAATAATGTATTTGCAAAATTCATTCTTGTCACTAACTTTTATGGTTCTCAAACTCTAGAGGGTCAGCGATAGCAGTGGAAGGCTGTGCATGACATGTGAGCATCAAGAGAATATATAGACTGGATTATAGAGGGGGAATTTAACACTAAATTATCTTCTCGTGACCAGGAAGGGGGATCACCTCTTTTGGATCTAGGGGACCAGTTTATGATTGCTCAAGTCTAGTCTTTGCACTTAGTGGACATTAAATGTCCTGGTAATAACTTCACCTAGACTAATAAAATGCAGGAGCCCCATAGTACGAAGGTGAATCTAGATCGCTTTTTGCTTTCAGAGGAGGTGTTTGTAAAATGGAATATCAATTTTCAGATTTTGGCAGGCCCTGTTTCTGATCACTGTCCTATTCTGTTGGAAAGTGGGACTAGGATGGGGATCCATCACAAACCTTTCATATTTGAGAATTTCTAGCTTCAGAAAGAAAAACTTTGGGAGAAAATTCCACAGTGGTGGGAAGAGGGCTGCCCAGCTTATGGGAGAGCTATGTTTAGAATCCACAAACAACTTCAATATGTCAAATCTCAGTTGAAGTATTGGAGGCATTCTAATAAATCTGACTTCCAGACCCAAAGAGCTCCATTGGTGGCCCGCTGGGATGAGGTCCAAAAATAGTTTAGAGAAGGAGTAATAACTGATCAGCTCAAAGTTGAGGATGATGCCTTGCGTTCTACGGTTGAGGACATTGACAACCAGGAGGAGATCTATTGGAAACAGAGAGCAAGAACTTCCTGGTTATTAGAAGGGGATAGAAATACAAAATTCTTTCATTGGACTACTTGTGCTCGAAGACAGCTGAATAATA
Source organism: Wollemia nobilis (assembly GCA_028583015.1). Classification (NCBI taxonomy): domain Eukaryota; kingdom Viridiplantae; phylum Streptophyta; class Pinopsida; order Araucariales; family Araucariaceae; genus Wollemia; species Wollemia nobilis. The sequence continues at coordinate 7,292,786 of JAQPPZ010003246.1, read as the reverse complement.
TGGAGGCCCTTCAAGATGAGAACGGTCATTCCTTTGATACTATTCTAGGTATTCATTCCCATGCTATGGATTATTTTTCAAACCTTTTTAAGGAAAGTGTAGTTCAAGATGTAGAGGCCCAAAATGAAGTTATTTTTGTCATACCTACTATTATTTCGAAGGATGAAAATCAGGCCCTCCTTAAACCCATTGATAGAGATGAATTGAAAACTGTGGTCTTTGGAATGAGTACTGGTAAAACTCATGGTCCAGATGGCTTCCCTATTAAGTTTTTTGAAGCTTTCTAGGACTGCTTAGAGGAAGATGTAAGGGTTGTTGTTGAAGAATCTAGAGAAAATAAGAGAATTCTTAAAGCTCTAAACCACACATTCATTACCTTGATTCCAAAAGGGGAGGAGGGGGTTCATATTTTAGATTATAGGCCTATTGCATTATGTAATGTGGTATACAAAATCCTCACAAAGGTAATGGATGAGCGCCTAAAACCTCTTCTTCACAAAATTATCTCCTCTGAGCAAGGAGGCTTTGTTGAGGGGTGGTAGATTCTAGATGGGGTGGTTGTGGCCCAGGAAGCAATCCATTCAATGCACATTTATGGTAATAAAGGGATGTTCATTAAATTGGATATGTCAAAGGCTTATGATAGGGTTGAATGGAGCAAATGATGGTAGCCTTCGGCTTCTCTCAAGGCTATATTGAGTGGATTATGAGCTGTGTCTCTTTCCCGACTTACTCCGTGCTTATCAAGGGCCTTCCTTCCCAACCTTTTGGAGCTTCTCAGGGTCTGTTCCAGGGGGATCCCTGTTCTCATTCTTTTTCTCATTCTGGCTGAAGGTCTTGGAAGAATTTTAATTAGGAGAAGACAGCAAGGTAGATTATTTGGTATTAGCATGGGGGATGAAGTTGTATCGCACCTGTAGTTTGTGAGTAGCCAGCATCAGGGAAGCTATAACGATTAGAGAAACTCTTAATGTCTATCTCAGGGATACTCAATAGGTCATTAATGACAAGAAATCCAAAGTGGTATTTTTTAATCTGGAGCAAAGGCTTCAGAACAAAATTTTAGAAATCCTAGGATTCACTAGGACTTCTCTCCCTGTGGTTTACTTGGGTATCCTATTGCATTTCAAGAGGCTAAAATTAGGCACTTGGAGGAATATGCTGGAGTGTATCAAGGACATAATTAATCACTGGTCTCACAAGTGGTTAAGTTATGGTGGCAGATTAATGTTCTTACAGTCTGTCATTCAAGCCATGCCAATCTACAAATTTTCTATCCTGGCTGCCCCACTTACAATTTGGAAAGAGTTGGACAGGATGGCTAGGAAGTTTTTGTGGGAAGGAGCTAACAAAAAAATAAAGTGGGCCTTGGTGGGTTGGGATAAAGTCACTCAGCCCAAAGTAAAAGGTGGACTGGGACTGAGAGGATCCAAGTTAAATAATCAAGCCTTGGCTGGAAAGTTGTACTGGAGGTGGATTTCCCAACCAACTTCCTTATTCAGTAGAATTCTCACGAATAAATATTTGGGTCAAGTTAACCCTAATGAGGTGGGTCATTTCCATCTGGATGGTATTGGATCCTTAGTGTGGCAGGCTCTCAAGCTATGATCTCAGGTTATTAAAAATTAGCTATTTTAGAAAGTGGGGAGAGGGGAGAAGGCCCGTTTCTAGACTGATTCTTGGGATCAGTATCCACCCATCATTGTTTAGTTCTCCGAGTTACTTCCAATAAAATCTGCCATAGAAATCATGGGTTAGGTCCAAATTGAAAGTTATTTCAACACTTCTCAGCTGGGGGAGTATAGGTTTTAGAAGTTTAAGAGGTTGGAGGAGTGGCCAATTCCTATCCCCCCAGAGTTGGCACCCATCTTATCCAAAATCTTGATAGAAAGGTTTCTCACAAGGAGAGACGAGGAGGATGAATTAGCTTGGGGCTATGGGAGCCTTGGTGTTTATACAGTGAAGTAAAGATATGACAAGATCCTCCTAGACCCTCCTCCCCATTCTTTTTTGGTTGAGGATTGGTGAAATATTTGGTACTCTAAGGGCTGGCCGAAAGTAAACTTTTTTGCTTGGCAGTTTATGCACAATGGTATTCTCACTTTTGACAATCTCAGATGTAGAGGAATCATCGGCCCTTCTCAATGTGTTTTATGCCATAAGAATGAAGAAACAACTGATCACCTGATGTTTGAGTGCCCTTTCATGCATCATATTTGGAAGCGCTGGCTCTCTCATTATAAAATCCAGGTTAATGGTGACATGAATCGGACTAATATTTGGGAAATATGGAAGCGGGGTAGATTTACATCCAAAGCTCTTCAAATTGGGTGGGAGCTTGGTTTAAACTTCATTTGGTGGCAAGTGTGGTTGGAGAGAAACACTAGAATTTTTAGAGAAACCTTTTCAATGGAAGAGGAAGTTGACTAGAGAGAGGGACAAAACAGAACCAGTTGGAAATCACCCCCAAAATGCTGGATTAAAATCAATGTTGATGGAGCTGCAAAGGGCAATCCGGGTAGCACCGATATTGGTGTGGTCTGCCAGAATCATGAGGGATCAATGATTTATTGGGAACTACAGGGATTGGGTAGAGCCACAAATAATGAAGCAGAAGCCATTGCTATCAAATCTGCCTCTATTTGGGCAGTTACTCAGGGTCACAGGAGGATAATTCTTGAATCTAATTCTCAAATTCTGGTTGGAGCTCTAGACTGCACGAGGAAATTTTCATTGAATGCTTGGAGGTTGAGGATTCTGGTCTCTCAAATCAAGAAATTATGGAAGGAATTAGATGATGTGATTCCTGTATATGTGAGTAGAGATTTCAACAAAGCGATCAATTTCCTAGCTAAGATGGGTGCTGCGAAAGAGGTAGGGGTGCAGCTGCACAATGACATGCCTATTGCAGATGAGGTGATTAAGTAAGGCCTTGAAATATCCTTGAGACAATGATCATTGAAAAATCTAAGTATGGTTTTTGTCATGATTTCGTGACCTGTTGTGCCATCGCGGCCATTGGCAGAAAGCTGTCGTGATATCGCGACATGTGTCATTGAGGCTGCTGGAGAAAAGTTTTCACAATATCGCGACATGTTGTGCTGTCACGACCGATGTGGAAAAATTGTCGTGATATCATGACATGTTGCACCATTGTGACCACCGAGGAAAAGTTGTTGCAATATCGTGACATGTTGCGCCGTCACGGCCAAGGGCAGAAAGTTGTCACGATATCGTGACATGTTGCACCGTCGATGTCATCGAGGGAAAGTTGTCGTGATATCGTGACATGTTGCACTATCACGGCCGATGTGGGAAAGTTGTCACGATATCGTGACATGTTGTGCCATCGCTGCCGTTGAGGGGAAGTTGTCGTTGAAATATCCTTAAGACAAATGATCATTGAAAAAGCTAAGTATGGTTTTTGTCGTGATTTCATGACCTGTTGCGCCATCGCGGCCATTGGAGGTAAACTATCATGATATCGCGACATGTTGTGTCATCGCGGCTGCTGGAGAAAAGTTGTCGTAATTTCATGACATGTTGCACCATTGCATCCAAGGGAGGAAAGTTGTTAGAATTTCGTGACATGTTGTGCCATTACGACCGAGGGAGGAAAGTTGTTGCGATATCGTGACATGTTGCACCATCGCTGCCATTGAGGGGAAGTTGTCGTTGAAAGATCCTTAAGACAAATGATCATTGAAAAAGCTAAGTATGGTTTTTGTCACATTTTGTGACCTGTTGCGCCATCGCGGCCATTGGAGGTAAATTGTCATGATAACACGACATGTTGTGCCGTCATTGCCGTCGAGGGAAATTTGTCGTGATATCGTGACATGTTGTGTCGTCGTTGCCACCGAGGGAAAGTTGTCGTGATATCGCGACATGTTGCACCGACGCGGCCAAGGGAGGAAAATTGTCGCGATATCACGACATGTTGCACCGTTGTGGCCAAGGGAGGAAATTTGTCATGATTTCATGACATGTTATGCCGTCGCGGCCTCTGGAGGTTTGTTGTCATGATTTCGTGACGTGTTGTGTCGTTGTTGCTGCTGCTAGATTTTTGAAGTGATATCGCGACATGTTGCTCCGTCACGGACAAGGTTGGATTTTTGTCGCGATTTTATGGCATGTCACGATTTCGTGACAGGTTGACTTTTTTTGCGGTCAGAGGAGTCTTGTGTCGCAATTTCGTGACTTGTAGCTTTTTCGCAGATAGAGGTGCAGTTGGTGTTTGCTGTGTGTTTTCACGATAAGTTGTTGTAACTGACCTATCAGCTCTCTCAGCTAGCTTGATATTGGTTCAAGAGATTTGGATCCAGTGCAAATCTTCCTCTTCTCTTGTAATCATGTGCTTTCATTATTTTCGACTGGGATGTATCTTATCCCAATTGTAATTGATCAATGTTTTAATACAAGTTTTTTTCAATTTTTTCAAAAAAAACAAGATGAGTAGACTGTATCTAGGTTAAACATGCTTATTCTTGAATATGATTTACTTAGCATTGAATACATACTTTTAAAATATATTAATAAGATAAGTTTAATGCTGCGTAAAATCTATGTTTCTAATATATTGTTTTTAATCTAGTGGTAGTTTATTTAATTGCTAATATCTATGAATATAACTAATCATAAATAAAAAATAAAATTTGTGCTATTTTTAACCAACCCAACCATGGGTTTTTTTTTGTTTCTTGGGATTATATATTTTAGATATGTGTCTTAATCGTGGTATGGTATTGATAAAATTTAGACCACTTTTTCTTTTCTATAAAACATGTATTGCTTGCCATGCATGACACAATTCACTTATCAATTTCGTTAGCATATAAATTGAATCTAATATCAAAATATATCCTATAATCATATATCTCATTATATGCAACAAATATAATTTTAAATTTTCATTCAAACATAAAAGTACTCCATTAAGTTTATTAAATATCCTTAATAAGACATATATAATATTGTATAGTACATACAACATACCTAATCAATAAGATACATATATTATCTAGCATAGCAACACCATGTAATATCTAGTTTTTATCTAGAAAAAATTATGGGGTGAATATGAAGACACACATATTAACTATCTCATAAAAAGGAACCTCATCAAAAAAAAGTATCATAAATGGATATCCCAGTCAAAGCCACTTTTTTTATAGACAAAGACCATATAGATTTTGAGATTTAATAATCCCTTTATTTACTATTATTTATTTTAACGATATGGTGAAGTATAATAGGTTTTGACATCTATGATGTCATAGGTCATATGAAATGGTGCGGTTATCCAAGTGTTTACTAATCTATACCAAAATATGATATAAGTTAGACATCATATTTAGAGTTACAATGTCTTTGCTATTAGGTCCACTTGAGTTTTAAAATAAATTTATAATATATTTTTTAGTTAAAATAAGTTATATGTCCCTTCTATTGGACCCACTCCCATCAAACTACCAAAATACTATATTTATTTCTAGGTGGATTAGTATGTGCTTTTTTAGCTAGGAATTTACCAAGAAGACATTTAGGTTCAAACATCGATGGTAGCCAATTTGAAAGGTAGTGGTCTAATCGAAATCCTCTAAGTGCATGCCAGACCGATGATAATATGAATCCTGAGAGATCGATAGTCCCCTTCATGTTGGATTGACAATTAGAAGGGATAATATGTTTGGTGGGAGCAACCCTTGTGTTTTAAAACATGTACTTGCCAGTTAATAAAAATAGTGTGGTTGTGACCAACTCTTCTATATAACCAAAAAAAAAAACTTTAGGTTGATGAATTACTATTATACCTTTGGATTTTTTTAAATAAGAAAATAGTACTCATTTATATAAAAAATTGTATTAAAAAAAATAATTTGAAGTTAATATTTTAAATATAAACAACTTTAAAGTATAATTAATAAATATGCCAAATCATAAAAAAATTAAAAAACAAAAAAATAATTAATACATTTATATTATTTATTAAAAAATGATATGTACTTAATTCTCTCCTCGAGTATTTATATAAACAAAATCTATTGTATCCATTAAAAAATATTAAAGTGTTAACTTTTAAATTATTACCACCATAATATATTGTTCAAATTAAATTTTATAGTAATTTTTAATGGCTAATATAGTAGTATTCAACATATGTCCATATGGGAAATCTTAAGGCTTTGGCTCTCTTTACATAGATGAAAGTTCAAGCCACATTGGGGTGTATGTGTTACTGATATTATGATTATATATTTAATATATTAAATTATTTATTTTTTAATTGTCATTCATTTTCTTAAAATAGTTATGTAATCATGGTATATGACTTTATTATCACCATATACAAGATAAAGCTATATTAGTTTATAATTAAATTAGATATTTAATTTTATTTTAGTATAACATCATCATATTATAACTATACAACTATATAGAATGAAATTATTTTCTATTAAAAGGAAAAAAAATTGAACATTAAAAAGTAATTTTTTAAATTAGTTTTGAAGGATATAAATAAATTTCACCTATATTACATTTAGGTTATAGTATCACATTATTTTATTGAAATATATTTTACATAATATTTAATTATAACATAATAGGGGCTTTATGGTTTCTATACAGTTGGACAAAAAATTTGAAAGCCAAGTACCATTTCTAGGATTTCCTTTCTGACCCGCTTTTGACTGTAAGATCTCCTTTATGGAAGAGTATTTTGAAGACCTACACCCTCCTTCTTCAAGGTAGAAGGTGGATCCTTGGGGATGGTAGTTCAATTAATTTTTGGTAGTATGTGTGGATTGTATATCATCCCCTCATTAGAGACCCTAGTATAGATGTTGTTGAAATGCTTTATAAAATTTTAGGTCAATTTAAAATCTTGAATTTCATATCCATGGTCAATGGTAACAAGATTTGGGTCCTGCCACCTCTGATTTTAGATGATAGGGAAGTGCAATTGGCTCAATATAAGCTTAAAATACTCATTAAATATCAAGTTATTCATCTCTCAGGTAGGGCAAATGACTATTTGGGTGGGAGAGTCTAATAGTTCCCTTTTTGTTCACTCAGTCTATTTGATGTCAAAGCTAAAATTTTGTTGGTGGATTCTTGAAAATAAGATATGGATTCAAAATTTCCTCCCTAAGGTAAATATATTCCTCTATTTGGTAGCCTACGATAAAATTATTTCTATTGATATCCTCAAAAAATGTGGTATGATACTCACAAACAGGTCCTATCTTTAGGAATTGGATGGGAAGTTGACTAAATGTATTTTTAGTAGTTGGTATTTCTTTAAAGAATCTTATGAGTTGATTCTGAATATTTTATCACTTAATTTGGTTTTACCTAGCTCCATGTTGGAGATTATCTCCAAATGAAAATATCCCTTTACCTCCCCTAGGCTAAGATGTTTGTGGAAGTTCCTCCTTCCTCACCATTTATGGGGGATATTGAAAGAGAGGAATGCTCGGGATTTTAAAAACCATAAATGTAGTGTCCTACAAGTTGTTTTTAAATACATCTAGGATGCAAAAGAGAATGTTAGAGTGGTTGTCGATAATAAGGATGAGAGCAATCAAAGGTCATTTTCATTGAAACTAGTTCTCAAACGGGTGCTTGGATTCTTTCATGATAGATTTATGGCTCAGGCCTCCATGTAAGATTATTCTGTAGATGGTGTCATCCTCCTCCAAACTGGGTGAAACTTTATTTTAACAGTGATTCTAATGGAAAACATGGATTAGCAAATGCTTTAGGAGTTATTAGATACCATAGTGGTAGGGTTGTTGTAGATTTTATGAAACACCTATCCTCCAAAATGTCCTTCTATATTGAGTCTAGAGTAGCCTTTCAAATGATTTTGTTGTTGCATGACTTAGGGTTTAACAAAGCAGTGGTGGAAGGGGACTCCTTTGGTCTAATCAACTTTCTTAAGTCAAATAAACCTCCTAAATGGCAAAATTTCAATGTGATATCCAAAACAATAAGAATATTGAGTCTGATGGAGGAGGTCGACATCAAATACACCTAGAGAGAAGGAAATAAAGTTGTGGATTTCTTAGTGAATTAGAGAGTTGCTCACTTGGGGAGATCGAATTGGAGATATAATTGCCTAGAAGATATGAATATTATTCTTAATGTTGATAGACCTTGATCATCTTGGGGTGGGTCCAAGTATTGATGTTATGCTCTCTAAGAGTACCTTTGTTCGGTACCCCATCCATGTGGCAATTGAATTTGGTGCCATATTTTTCCCTTGCTCAGTGTGTTGGCATCTTCCTCCTGAGGGAATCCATGTAACTCCATACCATATTAAGGGAGGATGTAAGTTTTGAGATGGTCCAAATTTTAGTGCTTTTAGGAAATATTATGGACCGCATGGGAAGATTTATGAGGTCAGTGATTGGACCAAATTTATTTTGTAGTTTTGATTATTACCAAATAACCAATGTAAGATGATTTAGTTTCTACTACATGGGTATTTTAGTCATCCAAATATTTTGTATGAGGATGCATATAAAACCATCTCCTGATATTTTTGTGGAGTTAGCTTGAAGTATTTCTTCATTATCTGGTTGGCTTTCATTTGTGTGAATTCAAGGTGTTGTTGGGATAGGTCTAGCATGATGTAGAAATTAAAGGGTTCGAAGCAAAAATCTGTATTCCCAAAGATTCATCTTGTCGATGTTCTTGTTTATGGATGAGGAGGTAATTGATATTCTATATAGGGATGGGCTCCTAGATTTTATTAGGAAGTTTCATAGGTAATATATACTACTATATAAATGGGCACAATTTCTTGTTGTAGTTGATTAAATCTATTGATGACAAGCAAAACTCTGTGTTGGGCACATGCAAGATTGCTATCAATTTTATGGAGGATGAATAGAAGGATGGGTGTACTATTGGATCTTGTCTTCTCAGACTCAAATTTTATAGATAATTCTAAATTATTACCTTGAGCTTCTTGGTTTAGTATCTATAGGTTGGTTTTTTGTTGTTTGTGGGTTGGTTGTTCGATCCTTTGCTAGCTTCCTATAACTAGTTTTTTTGTTGGGTATTGCTTTCAGGTTTTGGCCCTTTTTGATCTCCCTCAAGAGTGCTTGTAATTGGTTGTGGGATCCTCTCAAAACTCTCACTACTTAGTTAATAAAAAAACATTAAAAAGTATAATATATATACTATGAGGATAGACATAAGTTTTAGATACCTTCACTTATAATTTTATAATTTATAATCAATTAATCTTAATCTATTTCTAAATAAATTATAAGCTATATTTTTTTACTAAATTCACTTATATAACTTAATTATAATTCATCATTTTAATTGATTCTACATGAAACTTACATAATCCATTTTTTAATAGCTAAACATTAAAAAGGTAGATAATAAAAGTTAGAAGAAAAATATTTCTATGATCATTACAATAGCTAAACATTAAAAAGGTTGAATGACAATATTGGATAAAAGTATTGAAAGGAAAATTTGTTTTTTCTTAAAACATAAATAGTTATCTTGTTGAGTAAAAATTAGAGAATTATTTTTGGGATCATAAATTTGTGATCCTAATTTTGTATCTTATATAAAAATAATAATTTTCCTTTTAAATTTAGTGCCATAAATAAAATATATAATTTTTTCTCCCAAGGTTCCTAAGGTGAAGAATTCAATGTGGTATTGTTTCTATCTAAGAAGAAAGGAGTGAAACATAACTTCAAAAAATTAATTAGGCCTTTGAATCCATTTTTTATTTAAATTTTTTATAATATATTATTGTCATTAATAGACTCTTTAATTGGAGTAATGTCTAGATATGGAGAGTTCATATATTAGAAACACAAATAAGTTTATACTTATAATAAAATATTTCTATATCATCTAATATAATTCATAAATTTTTAAAATGTTGGTTGATATTTCATTAAGCTCATTATTACATCAAGTAATGGATAAACACACCCCACACCACCAGTAGGGTCCATAGTAAACTATTACATAGCATATCCGCAAACATATGAGATGGAGAGATTTGAACTTAGGGCCTCTCCAAAAAGAGAGTTTCAACTACCCACTCCTCTCCAACTCTCCCACATGGGCGAAAATAATTCATAAATTTCATTATAGCCATAAAATGATATATCTAAATATTAAAAGGATTAACAATTGATTCTCTAACGTTTAGATATATTGAGCAATATGGATCTAGAACTTAAAGTTCTACCAACTATTTATGATACGATGGGAGGTAAATAAATTTGAAGAATCCAAAATTTTCAAGATTACATAGAAATTAAAATATTTAAAGAGTTAAATAAAAATATAGATTCCATTTAAGAATATATTTATAAGGAATATTTATAAATTTATTAAAAATAATGGAAGTCAAAGGAATTGATGAACAAATATATTTTTACACAAAATAATTATTAAATAAAAATCATAATAATTTAAAGAGCAATAATCACGAAAATATCCAAAACTATGGAACAAAAATGATCAACAATAGTTACAAATATTTTCTTTAATAAATAGTTATAGAAACACAGTCATGTTTGATATCTATTTTTAATAACATCACTAATTTTTAAAAGTCCTATCTTCCAAAATTGTTCCATTGAGGTTGAAATTCACTTAATATTAAAAATATCTCCCAAAAGTACATGAAAGGGAAAGGCCACTTGGTAGCAACTTCTTACTCGTTGTTTCAAATTAAACCACTCAAAGTTTAAATTTCTCAACTATGCAAATAATTAATTTGTTTTAAATTTTTACTTTATGATCCTTCTTAATATTAGTTAAAATACTATATTTTCCCGTAAATTAATATATGATCATAGGTACACATATTATAGTTTTTTAAGTTTAAAACAATAATAAATCAAATATACTATATTTATTTAAAATTATTTTTATAAAAATAGTCTTTAAATAGATATACCTTATGAATATTATTTAACATATAAGGTTTACTCTATTTAGTTGTTAAGAAAAAGGAAATATTTTATCTTTGTTTGTACACCGAGCTATTTTCGATTAATTACTCATTGATTTACTAAAATTTAATAGTTAATATAACAACAAAATCACATTAATTCTATTGAAATTTGCATAATTATATTTTGGTTGTACAAGAATTTCTATATTGCTCTATTTTAAATAAAATAAATAGTGTTTGTTAAAATTTTAGGTAAGCCATTAATTTATATTTTGTTAGCAAGAATAAGATTTAATCAATTTAAAGTGAGTCAATAAAAAAAAAAAAATTAGTATTAGCATGGCTTGAATAGATTATCCATATTGTTTAAGAGATAAAATACCAAAACAAAGAGGAATTGACTACTCATACAATTCCTAATCCAAATATACTAGACTAAGAAACATAATTTACCGTACCTACTAAAAAATATGCTCTCTTTAAGTGTACACTCACTATTTTCCATTAATTACTCATTAATGTAGTAAAAGTTAAAAGTGGGTATGAAAACAAAATCACATAAACTCTAATAAAACCTAAATGATTCTATTTTACCCCCTCTCTCTCTCTAGCAAGAATAGCATATACTCCATCGAAAGTTTATCAATTAATCTTGAAATAATACATTTAAACATAAATCCTTTTATATAGCAAGATAGCATCTAATCCATTGAAAATTAATCAATTAACCTTGAAATAACAAATTGAAAGAGAAATACTAACCTCTCTCTCTAGCAAGAATATCATCTACTCCATCTCTCTCTCTAGCAAGAATAACATCTACTCCATTGAAAGTTAGTCAATTAATCTTAAAATAACATATTTAAAGAGGAATCCTAACCACTCTCTCTCATATCCATAGAGAACCCCATATTTACTATGAGAATAATATTTTTTGAGGAGAATTTTGTTAGAATTTCACAATAGATATGCAAAGCATTACAATAGATGAAGAGAAGAGTAGAACTGATTTATTTATTCCAAGGATAAAATCTATATAAATAGTAAAGTTTGTCATTGAGAATCATTGGATTAAAAAAACTCATCATACCTAATGAAGACACCAATGAGAGTTTTCCTGACACATGGAGGAGTGGAAACTCAAGTGTCTATCCTAGTGGAACTTAAGAGAATATTATCTTATTCTAACACCCCCCTTAAGTGATATTAGGGGTGAATCACACAAATGAGTCCTAGCAATAAGGCCTATTGAGGTACTCATGTACAGAGACTTATTTTTGAAGAGATGGTAAAACCCAATGAGAAAAAACCATCAATAAAAAGGAATTTAGAGGCTTGTCTTAATATGGCAAAGATTGTCCTCTGAACACAATAGATAGTTGGTGAAAAACTCCTATGGAGAAAAACCAACTATGAGAATAAGGGAGGCATGTCTTTGTATGGCAAATATTGTCCTCTTTATGCAAGAAAGAAAGATGAGTCTCGACAACTTGGCCTTATTAGGTACTCATTTACATAATATAGTTGGTGAAAAAACCCTTGTGGGGAAAAACCAACTATGAGAGGCATGTCTTTGTATGGCGAATATTGTCCTCTTAATACAAGAAAGAAAGATGAGTCCTGATAACTTTGGCCTGATTAGGTACTCATATACAATAAATAGTTGGTTAAAAAACCCCTGTGGGGAAAAACCAACTATTAGAAGAAGAGAGGCTTGTCTTTGTATGGTGAATATTGTCCTCATAGATCCATTCAACATAGCTAAATAACTCCAAGCTTATCTCTCAACTAAAGGTAACATGGAGAATGAAATGACTTGGTGAAGATATCTGCAATTTGTTCCTCAGTTGGAATATATTCCAAGTGTATGTCCCCGTTTTGAATATGTTATCTTATGAAGTGCATGTATATCTCAATATGCTTGGTTCATTGATGTTCAACTGGATTACGCGCAATATGAATTATGGTCTAATTATCACACCAAAGAGTTATAGTATGGTCATGTGTGAAACCAAATTATATTTGAATTTGACAAAGCCAAAGAGCTTCCTGACTAACCAAAATTGCTACCCTGTATTCTTCCTCTGTATAAGATAGGGCTTCTGCTTGTTGTTTCTTGCATAACCAAGCTATTGATGAGGAACCAAGGTAAAATACATAACCTGATGTGGAACATCTATCTTCTACTGAACCTGCCCAATATGAATCTATGTAGCCAATGATATCCATGGATTTTCCCTTGTAGAAGAGCCCAAAATGAGTAGTGCCCTGCAAGTAATGGAGGATTCTTTTTACTACCTACCAATGAATGAAGTGAGGCTGATGAGAGAATCTAGATATGCGGCCAACAACATATGATATATCTGGACAAGTATGAGTAAGGTATAGTAAAATTCCTACAAGTTGATGGTATAGAGTAGCATCACAAAGAGGGGATGAGCAAGAAGTACTAATATTAATGCCAGATTGAAATGGGGTAGGAGAAGGTTTACAATCTATCATTTTAAATATTTGTAGAAGATCTAGAATGTACTTTTGTTGGCACAAAGATATACCTTCATATGTTTGACTTAGTTGGATCCCAAAGAAGTAATGATCTTTTCCTAGATCAGCCATTTTAATTTTTTTAGAGAGAGTCTTTTATAGTTTGAATGTGAATCAGGTTACTACTAGTGAGAAGAAGATCATAAAAATAAATAACAAGAATGGTGATGTTTCCTTCATTTATCCAAATATTAACTATGTTATCAGACTCATAATGAGAAAAACCTGCTAAAATAATGAAGGATTCCATATTTTCATACCAAGCTCTAAGGGCTTGTTTGAGGCCATGGAGAGACATTTAAAGCCTACAAACTAAAGAGCAGTCTTGAGTAAAACCAACAGGTTGTTCCATAAATATTTCTTCATTTAAATATCCATGTAAGAAAGCATATTTGACATCCATTTGATAGACATGCCACTTTTGGGAAGCATCTAGAGCAAGAACCAATCTTACATAATCCATTTTAGAAACAGGAGCAAATGTTTTTCTACCTTCAATTTGAGGAAAACCTTTGGCAACTAGACGAGCCTTGTGTTTATCTATTTCTCCATTAGGCTCATATTTTTTTTTGAAGATCCATTTACAATGAACTATTTTCCTTCCTTCAGGTAAGGGAACTAAGTCCCAAGTCTCATTTTTGATCAAGGAAGAAAATTCATTTTCCATGACATCATCCCATTCTTTAATACTTGAGGCTTATTTGAAGGATTGATGATCAAAGGAAATAGACTAACATACAAGGTCAATGCCTACGGGGTTGGACGATCTTGTTGAAGGGAAATTTTGGATGTAAGGAGTAGCTTCTTTAACAATGGTGTATGCCCATTTTGGAATAGAAGAAGGAGTTGAAGGAGTTGAAAGAAATTGAGATGGAGTTACAAGTTCCTCATATTGATTATCAATAACCAAGATCACTTCAAGAGTTGGCTCTTCATAATATTGAGGTTCTACTATAGGAGAAGGCTCACTACAGGAAGAGGACATTTGAGGATCTTTTTGTGGGAATGATTCATAAAAATGGACTTTCTATGAAATAATATCTCATGAGTTGAGGGATCAAGAAGCTTGTATGCTTTTAATTCTTCACGATAACCCATAAATATGAGTTTTCTTCTTTTCTTATTAAGAGCCTTCCTTTTTTTTTTGAGGATGTGAGCCCACGAAGTACACCCAAAAATATTGAAGTAGGAAACATCTGGTTTTAAGTCATTTCATGATTCTTTGGAAGTTAAATGGTCAAGAGCTTTATGAGGTGTGTGATTTTGAATATAATTTGCATAGTTAATAGTTTCTGCCAAAAAAATTTTTGGAAGATCTCTTAAACGGAGCATACAATTAGCCATATATTTTAATATCTAATTTTTCCTTTTTGCAATACCATTTTTTTGAGGATTATGGGAGATAGAATGTTGATGAATGATGCCATGATTGGATAAAAAAATGGAGAACTCATTACTACAGTATTCCCCCTCATTATTAGTGCGAATCTTCTTGATTTTGTAAGATGCCTTATTTTCAACTAAGGATTTAAAATATTTAAATTGGGATAGAAAATCACTCTTATATTTTAGGAAGTAGACCTAGGATCTTCTAGATAAATCATTAATAAATGTTAGAGAATACTTTGATCCTTTGAAAGATGGTTCAGGAAAGGTCATTAAGTCACTATGGATTAAATCTAGAAGGAAAGATGCCTTTAGAGAACTACTTGGGTGGAAATGATATTGATGTTGCTTTCCAAGAGCACATCCAGGACAAAATTCATCACTATAAGAGACTTGGGGTAATCCTAGAACCATATCATGGGTGCTCAAATATTTTAGGTAGTTGTAAGTAGGATGACCAAACCTTTCATGCCATATTTTACTTTCAATATCACTATGAGCCACAAAATAGGAGGCTCCTTCTAGATTTTGAAAACCTTTGAAGTGAAAAAGACAAGAGTTGTGATAAATATTCCCTTTGGCTATAAGAGATTTGGGATCTTGAAAATCTCTTATCTCAACTCCTATTGGGGAGAAGAGAATATTTTTCCCCTTTCCAGAAGTACAAATTTGGTAGACAAAGAGGATATTAGTGGTAAGGTTTGGAACATAGAAAACATTCTTAATAGAGCTACCATCAATGGTTATATCCCCTTTTCATTTTAAAGGTATAAAGGAAGAGTCACCTACTTCTATGCTACAAGTAGAGCTAGAGGAGATAGAATAAAAAGATTTATCTGAAGCAGTCATGTGATGAGTAGCTCTAGAATCTAGGACCCAAAAATTAGAAGAAGAATTAGAGGTTTTTCCTTGAATATTAAGGGCTTTTCCTATTTGGTTTTTATTTTATATATTTTGATAATTTATAGCTACCTCTAGTTGTTGTAATATTTTCTAGTATTTGTTAGAAGAGTGACCATTCTTTTTGTAGTGAGTATAGGTTATGGGGGTCTTTTCCTTTTTCCTAAATTTTTCTTTAGAAGAAGTGGAGGCTACTAAGGCTTTAGAAGAAGAATAAGAAGAAGAGATTTCGTATCTAGCAAGCTCAGTTTCTTCCCTAGTTAATCTATCACAAAATTCTTCTAAGGAAGGAATTTTAAAGGTTGCACCCAGAGCATATTTGGTAGATATAAAGGTGGTAGAAAATATATGAAAAACACCATTTAGCTTAGAAAGGATTAGATATATGCATTCCTCTTTAGTATTAGTATTCCCACTACCTTTGTATTGAGTGTGGACTTATTTTAACTTAGTGAGGAAGTCAATAATACTACTAAAATATTTAGGAGACAGATGCGAGCTCATATTATAATTGCATTGATCTCATCTGATCTACTTTCTCAAATAGAGTCTTTAGTTTCTCCCAACTTTCATAAGAATTTTTGCAATCTGTAATATGAAACCACAAACTGTCATGAACATTAGAGCTTATAACACCCATAGTTTCATGCATTTTTCTTTATGAACAAATATTTTATATTCTTTATCAATTTTTGGTTGTTTTTCTTCTAGCAAATGAGTAAGTCATTTTTGAGAGATAAAATTTAAAATTTTAGGTTTCCAAGTGTGAAAGTTATGAGGGGTGAGAGTTTCAGTTGAATTCATCATTTTAACAATGGAAAAATATTGAAGTTATATTTTACCAATATATCCCCCCTTAGAACTTCAATTAATTGATTAATGCAATTGGAATAAAGATATTTTCAATATTTAGGACTCAAAATACCCTCCCTAATGAGAGGTAAACTATAAGTATAATGTTTTTTTTTAATATTGTTTGCTTGATATTGCCAAATATTTTTTATTCATCACTATACCTACCCTTACGTGAGGGAAATTGTAAGTAGAGAGAAGAATTAGAAGGGTTTTGGCTTGAATTCAAGGAATCAATATGTTTAATTGGTGTATCTCAATACTCGCCCTTACAAGAGGGAAACTATAAGTTAGAGAGATATCCAAAGAAATGGATGATGAAAAATATCTGCTAGACCATTATACCAAGTGCCTCAAAAACTCGCCCTTACATGAGGGAAACTATAAGTTTTTAAGGGTAATGATACATGGAACGTAGGCAAAAGATATTTTGAAAAAAATATATTTTTAAACTTGTAAACCAAATTTAATTATCAACAATTTTTATTTAAAAGGTTTAGATTTAAAATATACTTCTTCTATAAAAATATTTAATGAAATGCTCTTTCTTGAAAACAACAAAGGATTATAAAAAAACAAATATGAAGATAGAAATAGAAATATATATATATATATATATATATATATATATATATATATATATATATATATATATATATATATATATTTCTATATATATATATGCTATTTTTTCTTTTTAAATATGGGCCTTACAAAAAATGAGATTAATATTAAATTTTTGAATATCTTCTCTAAGAAATATTAAAGTATATTTAAAGAAAATAACTTTAAGCATTGATTAAGATAGAAAAAAAAGGATAGTAACTTTTAAGATAGGCCCCCCCTTAAATAAAGCAAATGAAATTTTGTGATCTTCACTATGAAATATAAAGTTTTTGACCTTATAATTACTTGAAAGAAAGTAAAATCATAGAAGAAGATTGACAAAAGATAGCACACCCCCCCCTTTAAAGTGATGGACCAATAGAGTGCAAAAATATGCACTTACCCCCCCTCCCCCCACAAAAAAAAAAAACACATATTAGAAAAAGGTTACAATTTTGTCTCATGAAAGGCTCGAAGACAAATGATGTCCTTTAAAATGAAGGAAAGCAAAATAACCTAATTAAAAAATATATATAGGGAAAATAAAAAAATTATGCATAATCCGCGAGAGAAGATAATGAATTTCAAAAAACTTCCTTTCGAAGGCTTGAAAAAAAATATAAATTGAAACGGAAGAAGGGGAAGCGCCTTTCAAAGATCAAAAGGAGAGAAGTTGTGAGATGTAAAATAGAGGTTTCGAGAAATTGACTATCTACAATCGGAAGGAGAGAAGCTTTGACGTTCGGATGGATGTGCGGAGACCCTCTATTCCAATAAGATACCCTTGAGGGCATATGAAATGCAGGAAGTAAGCAGAGGTGAACTTGAGATTTTGTTTCTTGATCCTACAAATACGTAAAAGGAAGGGATGATTGTGCAATACTAGTTATCAAAAAACAAGTGAACGCTCCTACAAGACCATGTTATGAAGAAAAATCAGTGAACGCTCCTGCAATACCATGTTATGAGAAAAAAATAGTGAACGCTCCTGCAAGACCATGTTAAATAACTAGAGAACACTCCTACAAGACCATGTTAGGAAAAATAACCAGAGATTTCCAAAATTGTATCCTGCAATACAACGTTATGAGAAAAAAATAGTGAACGGCCTTGCAAGACCACGATAAATAACCATAGAACGCTCTTGCAATACTATGCAAAATAATTATCATATATCTAATATATCTGGTTTAATAATTGGTTGTAATGTGTGAATATCAAGGAAAATGGAATATTACAATGGAAACTTTAAGGCAATGTCAAATTAGTTGTATGAAAGTTGAAGGTATGATTTGATGAATGCCTTATAAAGATCCATAATGAATATATCCATATTTTGAGAATAGAATAATTAATATATGTTATCTTAAAAGGAACAAAAAGATACAAGTTTTTGAACTAAAAGCTACTATCTATTAGTACCCATTGAAATTTATTTTGTGACAATATGTAGTTGTAATATCGATTGATATTATAATTTTTTTTTTAGAAGAACGTTTACAAATTGTAGACACCAAAACAGCACCAATCCGATTATGTGACTGCAAACACTGATCGCTTTGGCAAACACAGCCCCCAGGGCAGCCCTCAGAGGTTAAACAGTGGTCTTAACGACTTTCATAGCAATTTTGTAAGGTCAAGAAGCAATTTGGCACACTTGGACACTTTGCCCGAGTACTCGTCTCACCCCAGGGACGAATTCAAAATAGAATCCGTCCCACCCCGGGACGAATTCTGAATCCGTCCCCGGGTGGGACGAATTCTAAGCTTAACGGGCAAAAAGGCAAATGGTGCCAAGTGGCAGCCCGAACGATCAGTTAAGGGCTCCTACCTTGCACGCATGTGTAAGTGGACAGAGGGGCCGTTAGAGGACTGTTACAAAAAGCATTTATCAAAGTTCAAGTCAATGGAGGACTCCCCTCCCTCATGGGAAGACAAGACTGCCACATGGCGCCCATGGCCAACACTTGGCTTTTGTGCTTCCCTCCCAAAGAGACCCCTTGGGTCTATAAAAGGTGGGACTTTTCTCACCCAAAATATACAGGTTGAAGGAGTGTTCAAGCAACGAAGTGTTGCCGAATCGAAGACTCACTTGCATCCCCCTTTGTTCACCTTCCTACATCCATCAATCTCTTTTGCAAGGGAGGTTGTTGGGTGGCCTTTGGAAGCTCGAACCTTACTCAAATCCGACGCATGGACATCTGAACCTACCAATTCGCCGACCCCCAATCCTAAAAGGTTTTGGGCCCATCCTTGGTGGATTGGCTCCAAAATCGAGGGCCAACGGTGGGAGGCCCACTTGGGCACCCCCGCACCCCCAAGTCCTAATTTTAGTTTTTGAGCACTTTAGATTATTTTTTAGATTGCATTCTACGTTACTAGGTCTGATTAGTCTATAATTGCAATTTTGTAGCTTTTGGTCAGAGTTTAGGGTGTTTTGTATTGCTTTGTCGTTTCGCTAACTTGCAGGTGTCAAGGTCAAATTCCCGAGGGTGGAGGCCAAATTGGGAAAATCCGACCATCTGGGTCGTCCCAAAATGGCCCCAATTACCTAACCCCCCTATTTGTAGGAGTTTTGCAGGTCCCGGGATCCGACATTGGAGCAGCAGCAGGTCGGTTTCTCCTACTCAGAAGAATTCGTCCCACCCAGGGACGAATTACAGTCAGAATTCGTCCTGCCCAGGGACGAATTCCAGTTTAAGGTGGATTGGCCAGTTGCCTCAGTGGCAGTGGCCTTATGGTAACTTTTCTTACCTTCTGTCAGGTTTTGAAGCAATTTGGATTCACTGTTTTCACTGTTTTAGGCAAATATTCGTATGCATATTTTGTTAGTTTTAGAGAGAGAATGCTTTTCATTTGCAGCGGGGTGCTACTAACGTCTTGATAATTTCTTTGTTCGCGGGAGAAGCGAGCAGAGGCGAAGAACTCATCGACATCAGCGACGGCATCATCTTGGCCCGCCCATTGCAATCGTGGGCACGCGGAAGGAGGAACCATTCAGCGATTGTAATCAAACCCTATTTGCGCTCCTAGCCCCTGAAAAGGGAGGAGGCATTATTGTAACAGAGATCGAAAGAAATTAATGAAAGGGCTGTTTTTCTTTATCTGATTGCGTCTCTTCCAACATGTCTCTTTTTCGTTTCATGTAATTTATATTTCTAGGACTTAGGCGTGCTTAACTTTGAATGCAATTGCACTTGGTGTTTCCTTTGACCGGAATCTCGTGCTTTCAGTGGCGATCACGGTGGGACTCTGTTCCCTGGTTTTTGAAATCACAGAAACTAATTAAATTTTTGTGTTTGTGCTTGACAGGTACATTTTTTTTTGTTGCAGACTGCTATTCGTCTCTGACAGGGACGAATCCTTTTCTGCAATTCGTCTGACCCTGAGACGAATTCAAATTCATCTCTGGGTGGGACGAATTCTGTTCTGCAATTCGTCTCCCAGAGGGACGAATTCCTGTCTGTGGATTTTCAGAGCAAAAATTCAGAGACAACAGGAGCAGGCAGAGAAGAGGTAGGGATTTTCATGATCTCTGTTATATTTTTCTGTTTCTGTTTCTGTTTCTGTTTCGTTAATTGTTTTCATTTAATCTTGCATTGCATTAGGAAAAGTCATGTATGCTAGTTTCATTTTGTTGGATAAAACGAATCCCACACACATCACGAAACAACTTTAAACCAAGGAGCTGGTCGTAAGACCCCAGCCCTTGATCAAGACCATTGGTGGATTTAATCACCGCCTTGGCTTGATTTGCATCCATTTCCCGATTGTCAACTGTTGTTAGGCGTAAATCCTGACGAAGACAGACCGAGCGTAGCTGGGGTGATTCCCATGCGCGCGAGGATAAGTTTTCTATGGTAGGTGTCATTAACAGGACAATCCCCCTTTCGTATCGCCTATGTACCACGTACCTTCTGCTCTCACGTACCTATAGTCTCCCTCTCGTAAGGGCGGGTATATAGAGAGGTTGGTATATCGGCTTGGTTGGTATATTGAAGGGGCGACCTTTTTGGAGTTATAAGAGCCTACATGATGCATTTAAACGTTCTACAAAATCTACAAAAACAAAACAAAACATCAAAATGCACTAAACCAGTCTAGGGCACACCAAGAATCCTTAAAAGAGATAATCACGGTCTTGTGAATGTGTGTGTTTAATTCTGCTTAGTGTAGACAAAAAAAAAAAAGAGAAAATCATAAAACGAGATAAAAACTTATTTAGATAGCATAGAAGCACCGCAATGGTGTACACCCGTAGTCAAGCCCAATCAAGGGCAGAAGCTCCGAAAGGTACACAAAAAGTAGGCGCAAGTTGCCTTCACTTCAGTCCTGAGGATTTGGTTATACCGCCTTATCGGTCAAACCTACAAAAGAATCCAATTCAGAATCCTCGGTGGGGTATGCCTATTCAAAGCAGCCCCTTTCGGGAAGATGCCTTACATGTAGACCTTGACATAAATAGAGAATCACCTCTTGAAGGTAGGCATGAGTGGCCACCGCGCAATGAAGCGCTAAACAGGCACACTGTCCATTTAGAGGGGCAACATGGATATGGCGTCCCTTCTTTACCTATCATCAGAACAGAGAGACCAAATCCGGAGCGCAGGGCTCCTTACATAGGGCGACCTAACTCCGCCCATCCCATTTACACTCGTGAAAGGGAGTATGAGGAAAACCATCACATTCCTCGAGAGCAACAAACAATGCGGGAACCTTGCATTTCCGCACCAGGAGGATATCATGATCACCCCTTGAGGCCAGAACCTCGAGCACATACCGCTTACCTCGACAGAGGGAAGCGACCCATTGAAACCTTAGAGCATCAAAATCAAGGTAGACCCATAGGAGGAACATTTGAACCTCCTGAACAAAATAGGGTAGAACAAATTGATCCGGTTGTCGCCAGATATACCACCCGTCAAGCCCAAATCATGCGGCTTAAACAAAGTCAACAAGAGATAGAGTATCAATACCGCTTGGATAAAGAACGCATGCAACGCGAAGCGGATGAGTTACGCTATGAAATACACGAGAGGGGGCCAACCCCTCGCATCCAAAGAGCTAAACGAGTATGAGAGGCGTAATCCGTTGGCGCAAGACAGGTCTCCACGACCTCGTCAAGCTCCGCCTCCAAGACCCCATAGATTCGAGAGGGAGGCAACTCCCCGAAACAATGATGGGTACCTTCGAGCAAGAACTTGATCGGGGTCATAGGTTTCGCCACTGAGACTCCTCAAGAATTTTACGAGGAGTATGAACCGGAAGAGGAGTATATCGAAACTCCCCATCAAGGCAGGAAGGATGCCATTCGGCCACCCCTCCATAGGCCTCCAGTTTATCGTAACTTGCAACAAGAGCGAACAAGAGAGGAAGAAATAAAATCTTCCGATGCATACCAAGCGCTATTGGAGCGTTTAGAGTCGGTGGAGACAAAAGCTGCTGGGCATCAAAAACCCACATTACGTCTACTCCGCAATAATCCGGTGCATCCCTCAGTGCCTACACCTCTTTACCCCGAACACTTTAAGTTGCCTCAATTGGCAGTTTTTAAAGGTGAAGAGGATGCACAGGAACATGTTACACGGTTTCTAAGCCAATGCTTCGGCATTCAAGATAATGACGTGTTATTGCTTAGAACATTCATAACCACATTCACGAGGCCCTACCTCGGATTGGTTCACACAGCTGCCCAAACACAGCATAAGCAGCTTAGATCAGCTAGTAGATGCGTTTCTTGAACGCTTCGCCTTCAACACAAGGAAGAAGGCATCACTTAGTGATCTTGCTAGCCTTAAACAATTTGAGGAGGAAACAATGGCAGCGTACGGGAACCGATGGAGAGCTTTGCTTTCTAAGTTACCCTACCGTCCTCCCATGTCGGACCTCACGCAAATGTTCGCGAAAAGTTGTTTAAAATCAATCTCCGGTCTATTGTTGCTGCGACAATACGACGGCTTAGAAGAAGCTTTGGCGCAAGCCAGAGTCATAGAAGAGATTAAGATAGGCGAAGGCGCAATTGCCAAGCCTAAGAAGAAAGAGTGGAATAAAACCACTAAAACTGGGACAACGCAACCACAACACGCTGCAATCAACCAAGTTGCGATAAATGTCCCAGCGCCTGTGCAAGAAACGCAGCCTCAAAAGGCTAACTACCAGGCAGTGCCTCCTGCTTACGAAAGAGATAACAGGAGACAAGAACAGTATCGACGAGCGTCGCCCTAGGCGACAATTCACCCCGTATGCGGAGTCTAGGGACTCCTTATTTGACCGCTTGTCAGCGGCGAATCTAGTTACTCTGCCGAAATCCAAATTTTTGACCCTAACGTTCCCAAGCCTAGGGGGTATAGGGAGGAATTGTATTGCAGATTTCATAGACGCTAGAGGACATGACCTAAATGGGTGTTGGAAATTCAAAGAACTAGTCCAGGATTTGATCGAAAATCGAACATTGGTCGTGGACAACCCCATCGCACCTAACAACCAACAAATGGGGGTATTCAAGGACCCCTTGCCTGCCCACGAGGCGCAGACAAAACCGCTCCAAATAAACGAGGTGCGACAAGATCTTCCCGCACAAGGATTTGTGGGAATGATTAGCATTGTAACAAGGAACAAAAAATACCCAGCAGTTGCCCCCGAGGTACCTGCGAGGGAAGTTCCATCGACATCGCAGCCTCAACAACGCCCAACGCAGTTACCTCCGCCTAGACCTGAGGTCACGATACGAACCAAACTCACGCAGAGTTTGCGGACCACGTCGGCTAGGCTGTCCATCTACGAGCTTATTCAACAATCGGCTCCACATAGAGAAGCTCTTATGGACATCTTAAAAGCCATTGAAGTACAACCCCACGAAGCTAATTCTTTCAACGCCTTCGTGGGACATGTGAAACAATGTACGGAGCCTGTCATCACATTCAAAGAAAATGAGGTCAAAACAATATCGAATGACATGCCGGATCCACCCCTGCACGTTATCGCGCGGGTCAACGGGATCCCGTACAAGAGAGTGCTGATAGATACTGGCTCGTCCAGTAACATCATAACCACTGCGGCGTTAAAGCATTTAAAACTGCCGACCTCTCACATCACCGCCTCCACGTACACACTGCGAGCTTTTAACGATGCAATATGCTCGACGATCGGCACGGTCGTTCTGCCTATACAGGTAGGACAAAAGTCAATACCCACATTGTGCCATGTGTTGGAAGGCGAAATGGCTTATAACATACTGCTAGGGCGGCCTTGGATCAGGGACATGAAGTGTGTCCCCTCGATCGCACACCAGTGCTTGAAGTATGCCTATGAAGGGCAAATACATGTAGTCCCAATGGACTTAGAGCCCTTCAAGTATTGCAATGCGGTACAATTCATACCTCAATCGACCCTACCATCAACGCATTTGGATTTTCAATTGAATCCATCTAAACAGGGTTCGATACCGCAGGCACCACTGGTGGCAAATAAGGCAAAATCCCAGCCAGGTGAGACTTCATCATTGGCTCCTTCATCATCAACGCCACCTATCGTGGCCCAACAGAAGGACAAGGGAAAGCAAATCATGGAGGAGGTTAAGCCTCTAGAAGAGGGGTTGCCCACGATCTCAGCAATATCAACAGAGGAAGCGCCCAACGCAACGAAAACCAAGATTCCTGAACAACCAAACATGGAATGGACTCAGGAAGGACTACCGTTTCCTCCTACCCAATCATCAACAATCACTGTTGAGATGGCCAGTACAGGCCTGGGAGAGTACATAGTGCAAAATGTTGTGGCAACCCCCACACTGGAGTCAGTACAAGACATGGGAAGACCTCGCCTTCCCATTGGAACAATCGTCCCTCTAGGCTACCCACCGAACCAAACGAATTTTGTGTATGGGGGCCTTGATCATGGTTCTGAACCATGCGAACAAAAGGAAGCAGAGATGAAGAACCTTTTGTCGAAAACATCAATTATCTATCGAACCCAGAATTTGCCCTAAAATATCTCGAACAATGCAATTGGCATGGGTATGGGCTAGGCGGATATGAGCAAGGGATGCGGATCCTTTGCCAACCAAGGTATCAGATGCCATATGACAAGTCGGGGGTAGGGTTCAACCATCCCCTGCCATTAGACATCTTGGTTGAAAACATGCAAGGCCTAGAAATAGGCAACAGGGGGGATTGGCACAAGACCCATACGCCAATCCAAACACAGAATACACATTGGGGGATTATCTCCCATGGTCTACAAACACCCCTGGTAACAACAATAATCCCTCTCCTTTGCTAGAGAGAGGTGAAAGTTCAGAGAGCAGTCATCAAAGAGAACAACAACGGCTTCCAGACATTTTTCTAAAACTATTCCCCTTAGAGGTTCCAGACGAAATAACACAGTCTCAAAAGAATCAGGTCCCTCCACTGAGAGTGGAACAACCGCAATGGGACCAGATTAATTCATTGGAACAAGAAGAGTCCTCAATGTTGGAAGCAACGAGATCCTTGAAGAGGATGAACAATTTTGGATCTATGAAAGCGATTCGGAAGACGAGGTGAGATGGACTATCTCAGACATGCGCGACGACATCACCGCGCTCTAACCCATGAAGATCTAATGGGACAAATGGGTATACGGTTGGGACATGAATGGCACTTAGACCCAACGAGGTGGGACCAAGTGCTAGGCCTATGGCTCCAAATTCAAGATGAGCATCGTCCACCTCAAGATCCCATCAGGACAACAGTACCAAGGGAAGACCCCGCCTTCCTTTTCGCACATAGAGACGAATTTGCACCTAGAGAGGATCCATTCGTGCCTGTTCCCGTAGAGCCAGATCCAGAGTATAGGGAACATCTGAAAGAATCAAGTCGTCACACCCGTGGTTCTGGAGACCAAATTCATTCCATCCACATGATCTCCATTGATTTGACCACACCCATCCGCAATCCGACCGATCCATCTCGGTCATTGCATCTAAACATGGATGCCATCGACTGGGATCGCGTCAATTCACCATTGTCACCATCAGAGTACTGGCCTTTCGGTGAAATGCTTCATTTTACCCCAAGGACAACTCAAGATATTTTTCAAGCTGAAGAGGGACCCGAGGTCCCAAACGTAGATCTTAACTCAGGTGATGATATCCATTTAATCCCAACTCCACATCAGTTGGAGGACGGATCTCACATGTCGGTCGAAGAGACGAGCGACGTAGACATCGGCACAGATCCAATGAATCCACGGATTCTCAAGCTGGGGGTAAGCCTTTCCCCCGAAGAGCAAGCCGATTACATTGCCCTTCTCAAAGAGAAGAAGGAAGTTTTTGCATGGTCATACAAAGATATGCCAGGACTAGACCCATAGCTAGTCATGCACAATTTAACGCTTGATCCAAAAATCAAGCCTGTAAAGCAAAAACTAAGAAAGATGCACCCAACAGTGGCCTTGATGGTCAAAGACGAATTGCAAAAGCTGTTGGATGCACAATTTGTCATCTGCGTGGATTATCCGCCATGGTTGTCCAACATGGTTCCCGTCAAGAAGCCCGACGGGAGGATTCGCATATGCACCGACTTTCGAGACCTAAACAAAGCGAGTCCTAAGGATGATTTCCCCTTGCCAAGCATCGACGCATTGGTAGACGCTACGGCGAGGTCACGAAATGCTCTCCCTAATGGACGGTTTCTCAGGATACAATCAAATTCGTATCAATCCTGAAGACCAACTCAAAACGGCATTCACAACGCCTTGGGGGACATTTTGCTATAAGGTCATGCCTTTTGGCCTTAAAAACGCTGGCGCTACATACCAACGTGCTATGACGTATATCTTCCACGATTACATGCACAAAACTTTGGAAGATTACATGGATGATTTGTTAGCCAAGTCTATCTTGCGCTCAGATCATCTCGGTGACTTAAGCAAGATTCTCGATCGCCTCATAGAGCATAAGGTCAAGGTCGAATCCCAAGAAGTGCGTGTTCGGCGTCACATCCGGAAAACTCTTGGGTTTTATAGTCTCCAAAAGAGGCATCGAAGTGGACCCAAACAAAGTCAAGGCAATCCTTGAAATGGCTCCCCCAACCACTATCAAGCGGCTCGAAGTCCGCAAGGAAAGGTCGCGTCGATTAAACGCTTCATAGCGCAATTATCCGACAAATGCCGACCCATGAACAAACTATTGCACAAGGGGGTCACATTCCATTGGGATGACGAGTGCCGATCGGCCTTTGACGAAATCAAACAATACTTGGCTTCGCCGCCGTATTGGCACCGCCGAGACCAGGTGTGCCGTTATACTTATACATCTCGGCTGCGAGGTGGCATGGGCGCAATGCTAGCCCGGAAGAATGAACTTCACAAAGAACGAGGCTACTTACTATCTTAGCCGCACCCCAGTCGATTACGAACTTAACTATGCATACGTTGAGAAACTCTGCTTGGCAGTGGTGTTTGCCACCAAAAGGCTACGCCACTACATGCTGAGCAACACGACGTATGTTGTGTCTAAGGAGAATCCATTGCGATACATGATGAGTCGTACTTATCATAGTAGCCACACGGCGAAATGGATCATGTTGTTGACGGAATTTGACATTGAGTTTATTGGGCAAAAATCTATAAAAGGACAAGTCATAGCCGATCAACTAGCAGAGGCTCCTCTTGAAGACGATCAGCCTCTGGTCATAGAACTACCCGATGATGAGGTCTTCCATGTCTCAGAATCGCCAGATTTTGAAGAGCCTGAGTCTCAGGCCGACATAACCTTATTTTTCGATGGTTCTAAATGCGAGCAAGGTGGTGGCGCGGGGAATTGTATTCTTCACACCGCGAGGGCGCTCCAATGCCCCTGTCATTTAAATTAAACTTCCAGTGCACCAACAACAATGCCGAATATGAAGCCTTGCTCCTAGGTCTTCAGACAGCAATCGCCATGAACATCAAAAGACTGAACATCTTTGGCGATTCGCTGTTAATCGTCAATCAAGTCAAAGGGGTATACCAATGCAAATGCCCAGTTCTGAAGGCCTATAAAGCCCTCGTGGATAAATTCCTGGCAAAACTTGAGTGGTATGACATCGAGGCACTCCCTCGATCATCGAACCATTTTGCGGACACAATGGCCTCCTTAGGGTCACTAATCCCGCAAGACCTTTCCGGTGATATAACAACCATTCAGGTCAAAACCTTATCGCAACCCGCGATGGAGCGCGCAAGCTCAGACTTGACGCCGAGGAATCCACATGATCCGAGATCGAACCATCTTCGGATAAGTTCTTTCGAATCCGAGACTATTTGAAACACGCCAAGCTGGGGGTCTTTGTTCTCCCCCACTCCCATTAATAGCAACACAACGCTATTTTTACAAGTTCTATCCCAATCAGCATTTGTTAGGGAAGAACTCCAAAAGGGATTGGCTGTTCAAACTGTCGAGGTATCTGATCAACAGGACTGGTATTTACCCATAAGAGATTACCTCAAGTTAGGTAATCTACCCTTTGGATTGACGCAAGCCGCAAAACGAACATTCAAACAGAAAGCGGCAAAATATGTCTTGATAGGAGACATTTTGTATCGTCGCAGCTACGACGGAATTCTTCTTCGTTGCTTGGACCGGCAAGAGTCCACTTGGGTAGTCACCCAAGCGCATGACGGTACATGTGGCGGCCACTTCGGTGGTATGGCCATTGCAAAGCGCATTCTTCGCATGGGCTATTATTGGCCATCTTTAGAGCGAGATTGCTGCGCGTATGTCAAGAGGTGTGTAAAATGTCAACATCATGCCAATCTGATGCACGCACCTTCCCAGGCCCTACAGACAGTCCAGTCTGCTTGGCCATTTTCGCAGTGGGGCCTCGATCTAATCGGAAAGATCTCCCCTACATCGTCAGGCCGTCACACGTTTATCATAACGACCACAGAATATTTTACCAAATGGGTGGAAGCAATTTCGTTAACCTCTACGACAGGACCCCGCATTGCGGAGTTCATTTTGCATTACATCATATGTCGTTTTGGTATTCCATCCAAAATAATCTCGGATAATGGGCCATCATTCAAGAACAAAGACGTGCGTGCTTTAACCACAAAGTACAAAATTCAGCACAGCTTTTCAACACCCTATTATCCGCAAGCAAATGGGCAAGCGAGGCGTCAAACAAAATGCTAGTCGCCATCCTTAAAAAGACCGTCACGAGACGAGTCATAAGGATTGGCACATACAAATCCCACTTGCCCTTTGGGCCTATCGCACTAGCATTCGGACGCCCACTGGGCAACTCCGTTTTCACTAGTGTATGGCTCGGAGGCGGTAATGCCTCTCGAGTTGGAAATTCCTTCCTCTCCGCATATCAATGCGAGAATTCATCGATGATGACAACTGCGCGGCAGGCCCGGTTAGACCGGCTTACGTTGCTTGATGAAAGACGCGTTAATGCTCTCGAGCACTTACGTATCTATCAAGAGCGGCTTAAGAGAGCTTACAACATGAAAGTTCACCTAAGAGACTTTCGGGTTGGTGATGCGGTTCCGAAGGAAAACCAACAAAACTCTAATTTTTCGTCCCATATGAGGGACAAATTCACGGCAAATTGGTTAGGTCCTTATGTCATTGATAGCAAAATAGGACCGGGGAACGTACGGGCTAGCTTCTCTTGACGGTATCAAGGAAACAGGAACCCTTGAATATCGAGTCATTTACGACCATTTCATATCTAAGACAGCCATGTACCAAAAAAAAAAAAAAAAAAAAATTCAACAAAAACAAACAAACAAAAAGCTCCAAGGATTATCGCAATCTCTTGGTCACCCAAAAAGCTCCAAGGATTATCGCAATCTCTTGGTCAACACAAAAAGCTCCAAGGATTATCGCAATCTCTTGGTCACCCAAAAAGCTCCAAGGATTATCGCAATCTCTTGGTCAACCCAAAAAGCTCCAAGGATTATCGCAATCTCTTGGTCAACCCAAAAAGCTCCAAGGATTATCGCAATCTCTTGGTCAACCCAAAAAGCTCCAAGGATTATCACAATCTCTTGGTCACCCAAAAAGCTCCAAGGATTATCGCAATCTCTTGGTCAACCCAAAAAAAGCTCCAAGGATTATCGCAATCTCTTGGTCAATACAAAAAGCTCCAAGGATTATCGCAATCTCTTGGTCACCAAAAGCTCCAAGGATTATCGCAATCTCTTGGTCACCAAAAGCTCCAAGGATTATCGCAATCTCTTGGTCAACCCAAAAAGCTCCAAGGATTATCGCAATCTCTTGGTCAAACAAATCAATAAATTCAACAAAAACAAAACAACAAAAATCAACAAAATCAAAAAAAAATTTGCATCTCAATTCTAGGCATACTCGAATTCATCAAAATCAACAAAAACACCATGCATAAATTTTACCACACTACAGTCAGTGGTCTGGGAATGTACTAAGAGTTTCAGTAATTCGGTCATCATTTTCCTCTTTAGCCATGTAGTGTACCAAGTCGAACGGATTTTACAAAGGTAGAGTCATACTTGAAATACACCTTGTTACGTAACATCCCAACACAAATCAAACACTAAAATTCCCAAAATTGTGTGAACGAAAGATGAAACCTGCAAAATAATCTAGGTCACCACAAGCGAAACGGTTATCTTGCTCATCCCCCTGTGCGAATGACCCCTAGAATGCTGAGAGTTGGCAAAAGGACAAGCATCCTCCCTACCCAATTCCCTAAGAATCCCTAAAGTTCTCAATAGTTGCAAAACACAAAAATTTGCAAAAATGTCAAAACTCAAAAATTTGACAAACTATAGTGCACACATCAAAAGGCACAAACAACAGTGATTTTCATCACTCCATATCCCCAATCCCTTGCTCAAAAAAAAAAAAAAAATCAAAATAAACAGTGATCTCATCACTACAAAGAGCAAGTATCCCAATACAATTGAAAAAAAGAAGGGAGTTGACCTTGAATCCCTGGAACTCTCAGCATTCTGTAGGTCATAAGGCAAGCTTCAATACCAATTCGGTTGAAGTAAACCTCCCGCATGACGATATATCTGTCACATTAACTTGCGTACGAGATCAATGTTTGCATGTGGATGAGCTAGCTTATGGCATCCTGGATTACATCGCAGATTAATCTTAGTACATACAACAAAGGAATTCGTGGAGCTAATTAGGTGATCCTCAGTACAGGTTCGGTTGAAAGCCCATATGGCACTGGCGGTATCCTAACAAATACCACTAAATGAACTCAATTGCACACACAGGGATGTGAAAAATAACTAGGTCAAAAACAAGTCCGATTCATACCTTGGTCAAAAGTCTTGTAAGATAAAGTACGAGTCGTGGCTAGTGAGCTAAAACCGTCTGAGTCTTAGAAAACCTTAGCTACATTTCTAAACCAACTGCGCTACTTTTCATCTTTGCAAATACCATCAAAAAAATACAAAAAAAGAAAAACCACATGTATACATACAAGAGCCATACATCACAACAGTCGCCTAAAAACAAAATAACAGAGCTCTAAACAGTCCTTGGTGCCATAGCCAAACATCACAAACCCCATTCATCCATTTCATATCTGCATATCACATATAAATCAAAACCATTTGCATTCATCATAGCATATGCATCCATCAAAATAAATCAACATGCATACATCCATATTCATCAACCATCATGCACAAGATCAAAGAAAATCAAAACAACAAAAACAACAAATAAATGCAACACAAAAACAAAAAGCAATAAACATTGCCAGACACAAGTGCTCTTGCACTTAACCTCTTGGCATAGAAAAACTGATATCGGGGTCACAAATTATCACTATCCTACTCCCTAAGAAGGCTACCATAGCCGGACCGCTCCACGGGAGGACGGATTTTCGACAATTTAATCCCCAAATGGTGTCACAAAAAAAAAAAAACAACAAAACAACAAAAACAGTACAAAATTCAACAAAAACACAACAAAAACATTGCCGGACACAAGTGCTCATGCACTTAGCCTCTAGGCAAAGAAAATCGATGTCGAGGTCCAAATTATCGCTCTCCTAGTTCCCCAAGAAGGCTATCATAGCCGGACCGCTCCACGGGAAATAGGTTTTCGACGATTTCACCTCATTATGACATCACCAAAAGGGTTAACACCCACCAAAAATAGGTCCATATGTTGGAAAAATTGCACACGCTTAACGGTAAACCCTCTAAAGGCAACCTTGCACAAGTCATCTTGGGTCAAGCGACTCGTCGCTTCTCTCACGAAGGTCATTCCCTCATCGATTCGTCGCTTGAGGGGGTAGTCACACTTAGTCACCAATCAACAATCACACACCCAATTAAGGAAAACGACATGCATTCAAAGAATCATTGACAAAGACAATCACGCTCCTGCTTGGGAGAGTAAACAAGCAACAATCAAATCAATCAAACACTTGGCATTTCGTGAATCATGAACACAAGGTTCCCCCCGAGGATAAAAACGCCCTTCACTTGTTCATGGTGATCAATGTCTAAGTTCAAGGTTCGTCACACCTCACCAAAACAGGTTAATACTTGAAATCAAATTCCTTAGCTCGTCGGAAGCAAGGATTCAAGAATGCATGCCCTTTCCATACTTGGGGCATCAAAAGTTGGTTAGGTTACCAAGAAACCCTAATCATTAGTGCTTTGGTTATCTATTTTTGCTCGAGCATCTGCGTCACCCGTAGCGCTTCCCAAAAAGGGGCATCCGTAGACACCAAAACAGCACCAATCCGATTATGTGATTGCAAACACCGATCGCTTTGGCAAACACGGCCCCCGGGGCAGCCCTCGAGAGGTTAAACGGTGGTCTTAACCACTTTCATAGCAATTTTGTAAGGTCAAGAAGCAATTTGGCACACTTGGACACTTTGCCCAGTACTCGTCTCACCCCGGGACGAATTCAAAATAGAATCCGTCCCACCCCGGGACGAATTCTGAATCCGTCCCTGGGTGGGACGAATTCTAAGCTTAACGGGCAAAAAGGCAAATGGTGCCAAGTGGCAGCCCGAAACAGTCGGTTAAGGGCTCCTACCTTGCACGCATGTGTAAGTGGAGAGAGGGGCCGTTAGAGGACTGTTACAAAAAGCATTTATCAAAGTTCAAGTCAATGAAGGACTCCCCTCCCTCATGGGAAGACAAGACGCCACATGGCGCCCATGGCCAACACTTGGCTTTTGTGCTTCCCTCCCAAAAGAGACCCCTTGGGTCTATAAAAGGTGGGACTTTTCTCACCCAAAATATACGAGGTGGAAGGAGTGTTCAAGCAACGAAGTCCTTGCCGAATCGAAGACTCACTTGCATCCCCCTTTGTTCACCTTCCTACATCCATCAATCTCTTTTGCAAGGGAGGTTGTTGGGTGGCCTTTGGAAGCTCGAACCTTACTCAAATCCGACGCATGGACATCCGAACCTACCAATTCGCCGACCCCCAATCCTAAAAGGTTTTGGGCCCATCCTTGGTGGATTGGCTCCAAAATCGAGGGCCAACGGTGGGAGGCCCACTTGGGCACCCCGCACACCCCCAAGTTCTAATTTTAGGTTTTTGAGCACTTTAGATTATTTTTTAGATTGCATTACGTGTTACTAGGTCTGATTAGTCTATAATTGCAATTTTGTAGCTTTTGGTCAGAGTTTAGGGTGTTTTGTATTGCTTTGTCGTTTCGCTAACTTGCAGGTGTCAAGGTCAAATTCCCGAGGGTGGAGGCCAAATTGGGAAAATCCGACCATCTGGGTCGTCCCAAAATGGCCCCAATTACCTAACCCCCCTGTTTGCGGGGAGTTTTGCAGGTCCGGGATCCGACATTGGAGCAGACGACAGGTCGGTTTCTCCTACTCAGAAGAATTCGTCCCACCCGGGGACGAATTACAGTCAGAATTCGTCCTGCCCAGGGACGAATTCCAGTTTAAGGTGGATTGGCCAGCTGCCTCAGTGGCAGTGGCCTTTTGGTAACTTTTCTTACCTTTTGTCAGGTTTTGAAGCAATTTGGATTCACTGTTTTCACTGTTTTAGGCAAATATTCGTATGCATATTTTGTTAGTTTTAGAGAGAGAATGCTTTTCATTTGCAGCAGGTGCTACTAACGTCTTGATCATTTCTTTGTTCGCAGGAGAAGCGGCAGAGGCGAAGAACTCATCGACATCAGCGACGGCATCATCTTGGCCCGCCCATTGCAATCGTGGGCACGCGGAAGGAGGAACCATTCAGCGATTGTAATCAAACCCTATTTGCGCTCCTAGCCCCTGAAAAGGGAGGAGGCATTATTGTAACAGAGATCGAAAGAAATTAATGAAAGGGCTGTTTTTCTTTATCTGATTGCGTCTCTTCCAACATGTCTCTTTTCCGTTTCATGTAATTTATATTTCTAGGACTTAGGCGTGCTTAACTTTGAATGCAATTGCACTTGGTGTTTCCTTTGACCGGAATCTCGTGCTTTCACAAATTACATCAACAACCACCCTCAAGGGGTTTGAACACAAGACCACTTAAGAAAAAACCACCATCTTTAGCCACTAGGGAAACTGCCTGTTGGCAATTGAGATTATAATTCCTTTATAGAGCATGTGTTTTATTTATGAAGCTTGAGGTAAGTACATAACCTTATTTTATAGATGAGATTTGAATCATGTTCTTATAATTTTCTTATGAGCTAAGAATGAAGTATGAAAATCATAACCTTGTTTAGAAAATAGAGAACTTATTATTTAAAAAAAAAATATTGTTGCATGTAGAAAATTAATACTCATAAGGACATTAAGATATATTTTAGTGTTAATAGGATTCTCATTAAGGATAAAGTATCAAGAATCAATTATGTTCATCAGTACATAAGTTTTTGTTGAGATATTCTGTAAAAGTATTATCAAAGGAATGACTAGTTTAACTAAACATATTCACTACATTACTATTTTAAAAATAGAGGAAGTAATTTTCTCATCCTATGATATTTTCTAAGGTTAATATAAATATTGACTTCTGATCTTGAAGGATCCTAATACTAGGTCATGAGTACACTAATATAGAACTATATTTTGTTCATGGGATTGATGTATACTTTTAGGCTTGTTAATTAGAAAATATTAAATATGAACAAGATTAACAAGAAGAGTAGACTGTATCTAGGTTAAACATGCATATTCTTGAATATGATTTACTTAGCATTGAATACATACTTTTAAAATATATTAATAAGATAAGTTTAATGCTGCCTAAAATCTATGTTTCTAATAGATTGTTTTTAATCTAGTGGTAGTTTATTTAATTGCTAATATCTATGAATATAACTAATCATAAATAAAAAATAAAATTTGTGCTATTTTTAACCAGCCCAACCATGGGGTTTTTTTTGTTTCTTGGGATTATATATTTTAGATATGTGTCTTAATCATGGTATGGTATTGATAAAATTTAGACCACTTTTTCTTTTCTATAAAACATGTATTGCTTGTCATGCATGACACAATTCACTTATCAATTTCGTTAACATATAAATTGAATCTAATATCAAAATATATCCTATAATCATATATCTCATTATATGCATCAAATATAATTTTAAATTTTCATTCAAACATAAAAGTACTCCATTAAGTTTATTAAATATCCTTAATAAGACATATATAATATTGTATAGTACATTCAACATACCTAATCAATAAGATACATATATTATCTAGCATAGCAACACCATGTAATATCTAGTTTTTATCTAGCAAAAATTATGGGGTGAATATGAAGACACACATATTAACTATCTCATAAAAAGGAACCTCATCAAAAAAAAAAAAAGTATCATAAATGGATATCCCAGTCAAAGCCACTTTTTTTTATAGACAAAGACCATATAGATTTTGAGATTTAATAATCCTTTTATTTACTATTATTTATTTTAATGATATGGTGAAGTATAATAGGTTTTGAAATCTATGATGTCATAGGTCATATGAAATGGTGCGGTTATCCAAGTGATTATTAATCCATACCAAAATATGATATAAGTTAGACATCATATTTAGAGTTGCAATGTCTTAGCTATTACGTCCACTTGAATTTTAAAATAAATTTATAATATATTTTTTAGTTAAAATAAGTTATATGTCCCTTCTATTGGACCCACTCCCATCAAACTACCAAAATACTATATTTATTGCTAGGTGGATTAGTATGTGCAATTTTAGCCAGGAATTTACCAAGAAGACATTTAGGTTCAAACATCGATGGTAGCCAATTTGAAAAGGTAGTGGTCTGATCGAAATCCTCTAAGTGCATGTCAGACCGATGATAATAATATGAATCCTGAGAGATCGATAATCCCATTCATGTTGGATTGACAATTAGAAGGGATAATATGTTTGGTGGGAGCAACCCTTGTGTTTTAAAACATGTACTTGCCAGTTAATAAAAATAGTGTGGTTGTGACCAACTCTTCTATATAACCAAAAAAAAAAAACTTTAGGTTGATGAATTACTATTATACCTTTGGATTTATTTAAATAAGAAAATAGTACTCATTTATATAAAAAATTGTATTAAAAAAAATAATTTGAAGTTAATATTTTAAATATAAACAGCTTTAAAGTATAATTAATAAATATGCCAAATCATAAAAAAATTATATGTACTTAATTCTCTCCTCGAGTATTTATATAAACAAAATCTATTGTATCCATTAAAAAATATTAAAGTGTTAACTTTTAAATTATTACCACCATAATATATTGTTCAAATTAAATTTTATAGTAATTTTTAATGGCTAATATAGTAGTATTCAACATATGTCCATATGGGAAATCTTAAGGCTTTGGCTCTCTTTACATAGATGAAAATTCAAGCCACATTGGGGTGTGTATGTGTTACTGATATTATGATTATATATTTAACATATTAAATTATTTATTTTTTAATTGTCATGCATTTTCTTAAAATAGTTATGTAATCATGGTATATGACTTTATTATCACCATATACAAGACAAAGCTATATTAGTTTATAATTAAATTAGATATTTAATTTTATTTTAGTATAACATCATCATCTTATAACTATACAACTATATAGAATGAAATTATTTTCTATTAAAAGGAAAAAAAATTGAACATTAAAAAGTAAATTTTAAAATTAGTTTCGAAGGATATAAATAAATTTCACCTATTTTACATTTAGGTTATAGGATCACATTATTTTATTGAAACATATTTTACATAATATTTAATTATAACATAATAGGGGCTTTATGGTTTCTATACATTTGGACAAAAAAATTGAAAGCCAAGTACCATTTCTAGGATTTCCTTTCTGACCGCTTTTGACTGTAAGATCTCCTTTATGGAAGAGTATTTTGAAGACCTACACCCTCCTTCTTCAAGGTAGAAGGTGGATCCTTGGGGATGGTAGTTCAATTAATTTTTGGTAGTATGTGTGGATTGTATATCATCCCCTCATTAGAGACCCTAGTATAGATGTTGTTGAAACTCTTTATAAAATTTTAGGTCGATTTAAAATCTTGAATTTCATATCCATGGTTAATGGTAACAAGATTTGGATCCTGCCACCTCTGATTTTAGATGATAGGGAAGTGCAATTGGCTCAATATAAGCTTAAAATACTCATTAAATATCAAGTTATTCATCTCTTAGGTAGGGCAAATGACTATTTGGGTGGGAGAGTCTAATAGTTCCCTTTTTGTTCACTCAGTCTATTTGATGTCAAAGCTAAAATTTTGTTGGTGGATTCTTTAAAATAAGATATGGATTCAAAATCTCCTCCCTAAGGTAAATATATTCCTCTAGTTGGTAGCCTACGATAAAATTATTTCTATTGAAATCCTCAAAAAATGTGGTATGATACTCACAAATAGGTCCTATCTTTACGAATTGGATGGGAAGTTGACTAAACGTATTTTTAGTAGTTGGTATTTCTTTAAAGAATCTTATGAGTTGATTTTGAATATTTTATCACTTAATTTGGTTTTACCTAGCTCCATGTTGGAGATTATCTCCAAATGAAAATATCCCTTTATCTCCCCTAGGCTAAGATGTTTGTGGAAGTTCCTCCTTCCTCACCATTTATGGGGGATATGGAAAGAGAGGAATGCTCGGAATTTTAAAAAACATAAATGTAGTGTCCTTCAAGTTGTTTTTAAATACCTCTAGGATGTAAAGGAGAATGTTAGAGTGGTTGTCGATAATAAGGATGAGAACAATCAAAGGTCATTTTCATTGAAACTAGTTCTCAAACGGGTGCTTTGATTCTTTCATGATAGATTTATGGCTCAGGCCTCCATGTAAGATTATTCTGTAGATGGTGTCATCCTCCTCCAAACTAGGTGAAACTTTATTTTAACAGTGCTTCTAAGGGAAAACATGGATTAGCAAAGGCTTGAGGAGTTATTAGAGACCATAGTGTTAGGGTTGTTGTAGATTTTATGAAACACCTATCCTCCAAAATGTCCTTCTATATTGAGTCTAGAGTAGCCTTTCAAATGATTTTGTTGTTGCATGACTTAGGGTTTAACAAAGTAGTGGTGGAAGGGGACTCCTTGGGTCTAATCAACTTTCTTAAGTCAGATAAACCTCCTAAATGGCAAAATTTCAATGTGATATCCAAAAAAATAAGAATATTGAGTCTGATGGAGGAGGTCGACATCAAATACACCTAGAGAGAAGGAAATACAGTTGTGGATTTATTAGTGAATTAGGGAGTTTCTCACTTGGGGAGGTCGAATTGGAGATCTAATTGCCTGGAAGATATGAATATTATTCTAAATGTTTATAGACCTTGATCATCTTGGGGTGGGTCCAATTATTGACGTTATGCTCTCTAAGAGTACCTTTGTTCGGTACCCCATCCATGTGGCAATTGAATTTGGTGCCATATTTTTCCCTTGCTTAGTGTGTTGGCATCTTCCTCCTAAGGGAATCCATGTGACTCCAGACCATATTAAGGGAGGATGTAAGTTTTGAGATGGTCCAAAGTTTAGTGCTTTTAGGAAATATTATGGACCTCATGGGAAGATTTATGAGGTCAGTGATTGGACCAGATTTATTTTGTAGTTTTGATTATTACCAAATAACCAATGTAAGATGATTTAGTTTCTACTACATGGGCATTTTAGTCATCCCAATATTTTGTATGAGGATGCATATAGAACCATCTCCTCGTATTTTTGTGGAGTTAGCTTGAAGTATTTCTTCATTATCTGGTTGGCTTCCATTTGAGTGAATTCAGGGTGTTGCTGGGATAGGTCTAGCATGATGTAGAAATTAAAGGGTTCGAAGCAAAAATCTGTATTCCCAAAGATTCATCTTGTCGATGTTCTTGTTTATGGATGAGGAGGTAATTGATATTCTATATAGGGATGGGCTCCTAGATTTTATTAGGAAGTTTCATAGGTAATATATATTGCTATATAAATGGGCACAATTTCTTGTTGCAGTTGATTAAATCTATTGATGACAAGCAAAAATCTGTGTTGGGCACGTGCAAGATTGCTATCAATTTTATGGAGGATGAATAGAAGGATGGGTGTACTATTGGATCTTGTCTTCTCAGACCCAAATTTTATAGATAATTCTAAATTGTTACCTTGAGCTTCTTGGTTTAGTATCTATAGGTTGTTTTTCTGTTGTTTGTGGGTTGGTTGTTCGATCCTTTGCTAGCTTCCTATAACTAGTTTTTTTGTTTTTTTTTTTGTTGGGTATTGCTTTCAGGTTTTGGCCCTTTTTGATCTCCCTCAAGAGTGCTTGTAATTGGTTGTGGGATCCTCTCAAAACTCTCACTAATTAGTTAATCAAAAAACATTAAAAAATATAATATATATACTATGAGGATAGACATAAGTTTTAGATACCTTCACTTATAATTTTATAATTTATAATAAATTAATCTTAATCTATTTCTAAATAAACTATAAGCTATATTTTTTTACTAAATTCACTTATATAACTTAATTATAATTCATCATTTTAATTGATTCTACATGAAACTTTAAAAAAAATTAAAATATTTGAAATCTTATAATAAATGTGTCTATAAATTAATAATATGACCCATATAATTATTTTACATAATAAAATTATATAAATAATTTAGACAAAGTTACATATCCAATTTGAATTGCATTATCAAATAGATAAATAAACTGGTATGCATGCATGGTGGTTGATGTTAGTTTAATTTGAGATATTGCCATCAATGTTAACATAGATGATATTTATCCTCATGCAAAATTTCCTATGATACATTCCTATGGTACATTACATTTTTTTTTACATTTTAAAAGTATTTAATCTAAATATATTTACCTTTTAATTATTATTAAATATAAAAGTTACTCCATATATGTTTTGAAATACTTTCAAATTATATACAGTCTAGTCATTTAATATTTTTTTAATTATAATAAAATATGTTAAAATGTATTTTAAACCATGCCCACAATTTTTTCCTATGACTACAGTAAAAGATAATATATTATTTTATCATTTAAAATTTAAAATTTTAAACTTTTTCTGCATTTTATTGATGTTTTGCATAATAATGCTTTTAGGAAACATTAACAAATACATGTATTTTTAATATTTATATTTAATCATTTTTCT
Source organism: Wollemia nobilis (assembly GCA_028583015.1). Lineage (NCBI taxonomy): Eukaryota > Viridiplantae > Streptophyta > Pinopsida > Araucariales > Araucariaceae > Wollemia > Wollemia nobilis. Next base: position 7,251,955 of record JAQPPZ010003246.1, on the reverse strand, counting down.
TTATAATATGCATTTGAAACATACAACTATGGAAGTTATTTGAAATATAAATATTATTTTATTAAAAAAATGTTTAATCAATAATATTTTTTATTGGAATATTATTGTTTCATTTTATTAAAGTATTACGCCATCTTTTATATATGGTGTGAAATTGGTAGCAGCCACAAATTTGGGTAGGTTGTTCGATTTTTTATGACTACCACACAGTATTTTGCGTCTTCTCCAAAAATCATCACACAAATCTTCATGCAGTCCATCCCTCATACCACCATACCTTACCATGGGATAAGGATTCAATCAAACCAGATCCAAAATCTGAACCTTGGACCTTCTTCCCCTTATAAAGTTTGGTGGAACCAATTTATCTATATCTCAAACCTTCATCTAACATATATTTTATTTTATTGAAATATTCCCATTGTGTCATCCATTCACACTAAAGGAATACATATTTTATACATTAAATTTAATATAATTTTCTTTTTGGAAGCTTCAAATCAAACGAGCATTCCTTCTACAATAAATTATGGTGTATGGGTTTTGATCCTTTCATCAATAAATGAAAAGGTGTCCAAATATGTTAAAGCTAATGAAATTATTTGAACTTTACAGCACATAAATACATCTTAATTTCAACTTCTTTACTTAATTTTGTAAAAGTGAATAACAGAGGTAAAGGATTGAATATTCTAAGTTTGATGTTTCAATAGAAAATTCAAAAGCTCTAATAAATTTGAAATATATATGTCCATATATAAATAACAAAATATAACTGGTCGTAGTAGACAGCTAAGATTGAGTGAGTGCGTCTTTCAAGTAGCCTGTGGTATCAGATTGAGCATCAGGGTTACAGTAGACAGTTCAGATTGGATGCATTTAAAACCTTTCCTCCCACAAGTTATTGAACTATTGAGGGCAACGAGATCCTAGTGTCTTTGTAAGTTTTGTTTCATTCCCGGTTTTTAGTTTTCATTGGGCAGTATGTCGGAGTTGGTTTCTGATTTGAATCCTTTCTTGGGTCGGATGATTTTTTGGTTTGTTTTTCAAATCTGCTTTGGGGTTTTAATTGCTTTACTTTCTCTTTGATGCCCATTGGTTCGGTGAGATGCCCGTACAATTTTTGAGTGTTTGGGAGGCTGGTATTGGCTATCAATGGTCGGGTCCTCTTTCGGCTTGGTGGAGGAGGTGCATTTACTGAAGGTAGTGGACGATTCTCAAGGGGATTAATTGAGCACTTTGGAGATTTCAATTTTTAATTTGCTTAAACATTGGGCCCTTCCGTGCCTCTTGGTGGTTCATTCTCACCACTTGGTTTCACACAATTTTTTGGGACCACTTAGTGGTGTTGTTCCTTTTTCTTCAGGTTGTGTGTCAGTTTTTTTTTTTCAGTCTGTTCTACCCATTTGAGTATTTGTGTTTCTCCTCTGTGGGTGTCTTTCTGTTTAGTTCTTCTATTCCTCTTCTCTTTTTTGAGTTGATGTTCAAGTTTTAAAAACTCCTTTCAAAATCTTTTTTAATTCAATTAAAAAAAAACACAATACAACTGATTTTTTATATAAAAAACCCTTATATAAAAACAATAAAATAATTTTTATAATAATATTACATTTATTTAATTCTTTAGCCAACACCATCATAAAGATAAATACTTAAAAATATTTTAAATCGATTCTTTAAAAAATCAGCAATTTATTATCACACTTAAAATACAAAGTGGATTCGTCATGGCTGGGTGTTTGTATGTCATATATATATATATAAACATAATTATAGTTATAAATTCTGAAAATATATCGTTACAACTGTGCATTACAACACGCATTTCCACTGGAAAGTCTACTGCTCGTCCTATATGCATAGGAGGAAGAGTAAGAAAATTTCCGTATTGAATTTCAATGAGAAAGTGGGAAAGGATTTACTTGAACAGCTAAAATTATCTTATTTGATGCATATTTGAAATTGTTTTCTTCATAAATCAACACATTTATTTAATGTTCCAGAATAATTTTCTGGAGAGTTTTGGAAAATTAAATTTTCCCTGCCTTGTGATAAAGTACTGTGAGACTTACCAAACTCTCTCTCAGTTTAAACCAACTTAGTGCAGAAAAAATCATCCTCTCACATACACTTCGATTGCAACTTTGTGGATATTTTGTATGTTCACGTCGCGCACGTTAACTTGCGGGAACCGTAGACAAGTCCATGAAACCTACTCAGTAGAGTAATAGTATTGCCAGCCAATTTGGTCTTTTTAAATTTGAAGAGAAAAGATATATAGGATTGGCATATTTGTTCTCTTTAAGCATAAAAATTAATATCAAATCTCCTCAAGTTACTTATAGTTTCCCTCTCGTTACGGTAGGTATTTTAAGATATTTTATGTTTCTTACAAGCATTCCTAAATATCCATTACATTCTATAAATTAAAGTTAAAGGGGGAAAGTTTGGGTTAACTTCAAAATGAATTAAATGAATACAATTGATCCTCTTACTCCTCATAACTACCATACATGGAAACCCAAAATTTTAAATCTCATATCTCAAAAATGGCTCACACACTTATTAGAAGAAAAGCAACCTGAGTTTGAAAAATAATATGAAATATTTTTTCATAAAGGAAATATGTATGAAACAATGGGTATTATAAGATCTCATGTAAATGAAAGTTTATGGTTTCACATTACAAATTGTAAAACTTCTCATAAAATTTTGAAGAAAATAAAAAACTTGTTTTGGAAAGTAGATCAAATTAGGTCAATGCAGCTTGAGGCAGAATTAATAGCTTTATCTCCTGATGACTTAAGCAATATTGTTGACTTTCTCATAAAATTCAAAGAAGTCCTTACTCAATTTAAAGATAGTGGCAAGGATAAAAAATATGAAGAATGCATCCATATAATTCTTTATAAATTAAATGGTGTATTTCAGATATTCACAACAACCTCTCTATCTACAAAATATGCTCTTGGTTCAAGTTTCAAAATTCCCTCCTTAGAAGAATTATGTGAGAGACTAACTAGAGAAGAAACAAAACTTGTGAAGTATGAGATCTCTTCCTCTTCCTCTAAAGCCTTAGTAACATCCACCTCCAATAAATAAAAATTCAAAAATAAAGAAAGAAGTCCCATAACTTGTACTCACTATAAAAAGAATGGTCATTTTGCAAACAAATGCTGGAAAAGATTACAACAACTAGAGGCAGCTATAAATGATCAAAATATAGACAATAAAAATCAAATAGGAAAATCCCTAAATGTCCAATGGAATACAACCAATACTTCATCTAATTATTGGATCCTATATTCTGGAGCAACTCATCACATGTTTGCTTTTGATGAGTCATTCTCTTCTATCTTCTCAAGTTCAACATGTAGCATAGAAGTTGGTGACTCCTCCTTTATCCCAGTCAAATGAAAGGGTGACATATCCATTGATGGTGGCTCTATAAATAATATTGTCTATGTTCCAAACATTGTAACAAATATCCTCTCTGTCGATCAGATTTGCACTTTTGGAAAGGGAAAACTTTACTCTTCTCTGCAACAGGAGTTGAGATAAGAGACTTATAACACCCCTAATCTATTTTATCTGAAGGATATATTGATCACAACACTCACCTATTTTACTTCAAAGGATTCAAAAATCTAGAAGGGACCTCCTATTTTGTGGCTCATGGAGATCTTGAAAGCAAAATTTGGCATGAAAGGTTTGGTCATCTCAGTTATAACTACCTAAAATAATTGAGCACCCATGAAATGGTAACATGTTTACCTCAAGTCACTTCTATTGATGGAGTATTTCTTGGATGTACTCTTGGAAATCAACATCAATATCCTTTCCCATCAAGTGGTTCTCTATAAGCTTCATCCCCTCTAGAGTTAATCCATATTGACTCGATGTTTTTTCCAAGACCTTCTTTCAAAGGAGTAAAATATGCTCTAAGCTTCATTGATAACTTTTATATAAGAACTTGGGTCTCCTTCCTAAAATATAAAAGTGATGTTATGTCCCACTTCAAAGTCTTCAAAGCCTTAGTTGAAAATCATTCCTCTTGCAACATAAAGCAAATTTGCAAAATAGTAATGAGTTCTTCATATTTCTATCAAGTCATGGCATCATTCATCAACATTATATCTCCCATAATCCATACCAAAATGGCATTGTAGAGAGAAAACATCAAATATTGAAGGAAATGGCAAAATGCATCCTCCATTCAAGAGATCTTCTAAAAATTTTTTGGGTAGAAGCCATAAACTATGCAAACTATATTCAAAACCGTGCACCTCATAAAGCTCTTGACCATTTAACTCTTGAAGAAGAATGGAATGGCTCAAAACCAGATGTCTCTTTCTTCAATATTTTTGGGTGTACTTCTTGGGCACACATCCCAAAGAAGAAAAGGAAGACTCTAGATAAGAAAATCAAGAAGCTCATCTTTATTTGTTATTTTGAAGAAATGAAAGCATACATGCTCCTTGATCTCACAACTCATGAGGTATTTTTTCAAATAAATATCCAATTTGATGAAACATTCCCTCGAAAATATCCTCAACCATCATATTCTCCTATTGAGCCTTATCCTATAGTAGAACCTCAATATAATGAAGAACCAACTTTAGAGATTGATTTTGAGATTGATGATCAATATGAGGAACCTATAACTCCAAATAAAAGTCTTTCCACTCCTTCAAATACTTCCACTATGCCAAAATGGGCCCACACCATTCTTAAAGAAGCTACTCCTTACATTCAAAATCTTCCATCATCTAGAGGTACTGGTCTTGTTTGTTAGTTTATTTCCTCTGATACTCAATCCTTCAAAGAGGCAACTAGTATTAAAGAATGGGATGATGCCATGGAGAATGAATTCTCTTCATTAATCAAAAATGAAACTTGGGATTTAGTTCCCCTACCTAAAGGAAGGAAATTAGTTTGTTGTAAATGGATTTATAGAATAAAATATGGGCCTAATGGAGAAATTGACAAATATAAAACTCGCCTAGTAGCCAAAGGTTTCTCTCAAATTGAAGGAATTGATTATGCTAAAACCTTTGCACCAATTGGCAAAATGGATTTTGTTAGACTGGTTCTTGCTCTGGATGCTTCCCAAAATTGGCTTATCTTTCAAATGTATTTAAAAAGTGCTTTCTTACATGGGGACATAAAGGAAGAGATATTCATGGAAAACCTACTGGTTTCTCAAATACTCATATCTTATTTGTAGGCTAAATAAGTCTCTCTATGGTCTCAAACAAGCTCTTAGAGATTGGTATGAAAAAATAGAATTCTTCCTTCTTTCCTCAGGTTTTTCTCATTGTGAGTCTAATAACACAGTCTAAATTTGGAGAGATGAAGTAAAAATCACCATACTTGTTCTATATGTTGATGATATGCTACTCACTAGTAGTGACTTCACTCACATTCAGACTATAAAAGACTCCCTCTCTAAAAAATTTGGTATGGCTGATCTGGGTCTAGCACATTACTTCCTCGGAATGAAAATAAATCAAACAAATGTAGGAGTTTCATTGTGTCAACAAAAATAAACTCTAGATCTTATTCAAAGGTTTAAAATGACAAATTACAAACCGTCTCCTACACCTTTCTAGTATGGAGTCAATCTAAGTACTTCATGCACATCCCCTTTATGTGATGCAACTCTATATCATTAGCTTGTAGGGATTTTGTTATATCTTACTCACACCCATCCAAATATCTCATATGTTATTGGCTTAATATCCATATTCTCTCATCAACCTCATTTTAGTCACTAGAAAGAAGCCAAAAGGATCCTCCACTACTTTCAAGGAACTACTCACTTTGGGCTCTTATATGAGAGAAAATACATGGACATCATTGGCTACACAGATTCAAATTGGGAAGGTTTAGTAAAAGAAAAATGTTCAACTTCTAACTATGTTTTTTTTATTGGTTCTTCACCAATCACTTGGTTATGCAAAAAATAACAAGTAGTGGTATTATCATCTACAGAGGTAGAATACACGATAGTAGTTTTAGCAATTTAGGAAGTTCTTTGGATTCATCAAATTCTAAAAAAAATGGGTTTTCCATTGAAAAACCTGTTACTATTTGGTGTGACAATCAGAGCACAATTCATATTGCACACAATCCAATTGAACATCAGTGCACCAAGCATATTGAGATATACATGCACTTCATTCGATAACATATTCAGAATGGGAATATATACTTGGACTATATTCCAACTGAAAATCAGGTTGTAAACATCTTCACCAAGTTTTTTCCTTCTTCGTGTTGCAAACAGTCGGGAGAGAAACTTGGAGTATTACAACTACATTGAAATAGAGGTTTTTACACCTCTCCTTTTATTATTGTATTCTTTGGAGGATGGTTTTTTTCCATGTGGTATTTTTATTATCTCTCCCTTACATATTGTACATGAGTACCTCATAAGGCCATGTCGGGACTCATTATTTTTTTGTATTATTAAGGATAATCTTAGCCATCCGAAGACATGCCCATTTATTTCATAGTAGATGATTTATTCCATGTGGTTTTTTCACCATCTCTCATATATATTGTAAATGAGTGCCTCATCAATCTATGTTTCTGGGACTCATCCTTTTTTAAGAGGAAAATCTTCACAAACTGAAGACATGCCTCTTCCTTTTTTCCTTTTGATAGATGGTTTTTTCGATTGATTTTTTACCATCTACTCAAAATGTAACCATTGTATATGAGTGCCTCATTAGGATATGTTGTCGATACTCATTTGTACAATACACCCCTAGTATCACTTAAGGGGTGATGTTTGAATAAGTAATTATTCTCTTAAGTTCTACTAGGATAGACTTGATTTTCCACTCCTTCATGAGTCAGGTGAGCTCTCAATTATAGTATAGATCAGATTTGATGAGTTGTTGTAATCTAATGGCTCTCAATGATCAACTTTTTTATTTATACAAAGTTGATCCATGGAATAATCAATCAGTTCTATTTTATTTCTTCAAATATTGTAATGCTTTGTAGTTCTACTCTTAGGAATTATAACAGATTTTACAACCACGGTAAAGTTGATATTTTCTCTATATTATATCTTCCAATGTACTACTTATCTTCCTCTTAATTACTAAATAATGAAAGGCCAATAATTTAGGGAAAGCATTGGAATTGAATATCAATAACAACATTAGACACAATCCCATAAATAAGAATAACTTCATCTCAAAAAACTAAACTGCATCTCACCTTCCAAATAGCATACAAAGTCGTTGCTCTGATAAAAGTCCACATCCCTCCAAGATGTTGAGGGCAACCAAAGGCATATTCCAAAATATAATACGTCCACTTCAATATTTTTCAAACATTCTTTGCTACAATCCAAAAGATAGTTCTTTTCTACCACAACTACTACAGAGGTTTGAGAATATTTTTGTAATATGCGATGATGTCTTATATTTTGATTTTTTTGTATTAATATAAGCAATATTTTTTCAAAAAAAAAAGGGGGGGAAACAAATAAAAAATATTCTTCGATAGAAGTATAACAATAGAAAAGGAATAATACCAAAGTTAGATTAATAAAGAAGGATATGGTCTAAAATATAAGTTAAGTAGTCAAAATTAGATACACAAATTGCAAATAGGAGTGTCATTAAGTTCTAAAAAAACCCAAGAAATAATTATGAAGACAACATCATTAAATATTCATAGAAAGGACATGTCTAAGAAAAAAAATACAATAAAAAAATTTAATTGAAATTTATATATATGACCATGTTTTTGCTAGATAAACAATAATAATTAATACCAATGTGGAAGGGCAATTAATACGATTTAGAAAAATAATAATTCTATGATCATTATAGTAGCAAATATTTAAAATTATGAATGACAATATTAGATAAAAGTAATAAGAGGAATATTTATTTTTTCTTAAAAAATAGATAGTTATCTGGTTGAGTAAAAATTAGAGGATTATTATCCAAGGTTCAAATCAGACGTGGGTGAGTGTGTGGGTGGATGTGTGGTGGCATTGTATTAAATTCTTTATTGATAAGTATAGTTCTCGAATATATTAGGGTTCATAGTTGGGAGGATAATGCTCAACCTTGTGCATAGAGGTTTACAGGATTATTTTTGGGATCATAAATTTGTGATCCTAATTTTGTATCTTATATAAAAATATATAATAATAGATAATTTTCCTTTTAAATTTAGTATCATCAATAAAATTTATAAGTTTTGCTTCTAAGATTCCCAAAGTGGGGAATTCAATGTGATATTCTTTCTATCTAAGAATAAAGGAGGGAAACATAACTTGAAAAATATTAATTAGACCTTTGAATCTATTTTTAATTTTTTTTATATAAGATATTATTATCATTAATAGACTCTTTAATTGGAATAATTTCTAGATAGGAAGAGCTCATGTATTACAAACACAAACAAATTTATACTTAAAATCAAGTGGTTATAATCAAATATTTCTATATCATCTAATATAATTCATAAATTTCATTATAGCCATAAAATGATGTATCTATATATTAAAAATATTAACAATGGATTCTCTAATGTTTAGATATATTGATTAATATGGATCTTTTTTTTAAATAAAGGGGTAAAAATTTATTGATAAAAAGTCTGGATTACAAAGTACAGCTGAGCCCCCACCCAGGACTCAAATAAGCAACAAGACAGGCTAAATCACTAGACAAGGTCAACTCCTAAAGAAAACCAAAAAAAACAAACCACATTAAGTCTGAACATCCTTATGGATCAACTCCCGTAGGTGTTGAGAATCCCCAGATGGGAGACTCTCCTAGTTATCAATACTCTGAGTATCCAATAGCTCAGAAGCCCTTTTGGCCAGGTAATCAGCAACCTCATTTCATTTCCTTGGAATGTGCACAAAGGATATAAATTCGAACTCTTCACTCATTATGAGAATCTGAATGGTCACAAAGGCCAACTACCAATTAACATCCTCCACTCTTTTGCTGTTTAAAATATTAACCAAAATTTGAGAGTCAGACTCGTAAACAATCCTACGCCAGCCAAGAGAAAACCCCCTTTGCAAGGCCTCAAGTATCGCCAGAGCTTCCATAATATTGTTGGAGTGAACACCTTTATAAATGGAAAAGAAAAAATTGACCACGCCAGTAGAATCTCTCCCAACACCACCAATTCTAGCATGTCCAGGATTGCCCCTCGATGACCCATCAGTATTAATTTTTAAAACTCCTCTAGGGGGCAGTCTCCATCTACCCTCTCTCCTAACCTTCTTGCTAAGCTGAGGAATCCTACACGGGCTAGAAGAATTCACACCAAACCCAAAAAAACAAAGGGTCTATCGTACCTTCTCCTCCCTAGAGTCCAAATGAGGGTCCACATCATATTTACTATGGATAGTTTCTTGAACCATACATAGGATCCTTTGCCAGATCTGTTGAACAACCAAATGACTTCCTTCAAAAATGCACCGATTTTGTTAGAGCCAAATCTGCCGATGATGCAAGAAGGGCCCAAATTCCAAGCCACTTGGAGGAATGGGGCCTTGGCTAGAGGTCTGCCCAGACTACTCCAAAACTCCACCAAGGAGAGCACATGAAAACAAGGATGGTTCTAGGCACTCCACCAACAGTGCCAAATGTCTCTGGCAAGGGAGCATTGGAAAAATAAATGAGAAGAGTCATCCTCATTCTTACCACAAAGGACACATAAAGAGGGACCCTGAAATCCCCTCTTCCTCAAGTTATCCCAAGTGAGGCATTTATTACGATCTTCCAGCCAAAGAAAAAAGTTACATTTCGGCCAAGCAAATCTATTCCACACCTTTTTCCACCATGTGACAGGGAGACTCCCAAACTTCTGCTTATCAAGAACTTGATAACCATAGGCTACAGAGTAGGTTCCCTTGGGATTAGGGTTCCAAGCCAGAATGTCTTTATCCCTCAATGAAGAACAATACCTCCCTAAAATAATAAGAGCAAGCACCTCTCTATCCTCGGCCAACCCCCCTTGGGGCCATTCCTATGGATATTTCCATCTGTACATCTCCATATTTCCAAAATATTGGATTTTTTTAAAGTCCACTTGATACCAACCCGCTTCCAAGAAACAATTGCTTAGGGAATGTAACCTGGGATATTGAGTGAAGATAGGAGGGTGGCCATCCCAAGAATCCTCCCAAAAAAGAACATTTGATCCCCGATTGCAAATCCAGAACAAACCCTGCTTAATTAAATTAGCTCCTCTTTTCAGAGTGTCCTAGATAATAGAACCTTTCCCAACCAAACTAGATCTAGGGATATCTACCTCATAAATACCTCTCAAGTATTTATAAGATAATATTTTAGCCCAAATCTGATCTTGAGAGGTACACCATCTCCAATAAAGTTTTGCAGCCAAAGCCTGCCCAGAAAGAGTTGCCTGTCGCAACCTAAGGCCACCCTCTTGAACTGGCCTACAAATGGAATCCCATCTAACCAAACTCCATTTATATTGATCAAGTTTGCTAGACCACAAAAAATGTCTTGACAGAGCATCCATGTCCTTGATGAAATGAGGAGCTGTTTGCACAAAACATCTATAAATGGGTAAAGCTTGAATAACATATTTTAAAAGCAATACTCAACCTGTAGAGGATAGCCATCTGAAAATCCAGTGATTTACCTTCCTTCTAAACTTATCAAGTATAGACTGCCAAGAAGATCTAGGCAGAGGATGAGATGAAATCAGGATCCCAAGATAAATGAAGGGGGAGTCCCGACCTGGAATCTTAGAATGCGAGCAATCCTGGCTTGAATAAGATGGGGGTATTGAAGAAGAAAATAAAGGACTTGTCCTCATTAATAACCTGTCTAGAAGCACCAAGATATATGTCAAGATACTATCTAATGTTTCCAGCTTCCTTGATAGTGGCAACTCCCAACAAAGTAGTATCATCAACAAATTAAAGGTGGGAAAGGGGTGGCAAACTATTATCCTACTTCCACCCTTGAATGAGACCATGCCTGACCTGAGACTTGAGTAATCTACCCAACCCTTCTACCATAATGATAAAAAAATAAGGAGATATAGGATCTCCTTGCCTCAATCCCCTTGAGGCCTCAAACAGCTTCGTTGTCTCGTTATTAACAAGAACAAAGAATTAGGAAGAAGAAATACAACTCATCACCCATCTAATCCATTCCTCCTCAGAGCCAAAAGCAGCAAGAACTTTTTGAAGAAAGGACCATCTAACTCTGTCATAGGCTTTTGCCATGTCCAACTTAATGAACATAGTTTTTTCCTTAGAAGTTTCCATTGAGTGAATAGCTTCTGTAGCAATAGCAACCCCATCCATGATTTTTCGACTAGCAACAAACCCACCTTGCTCCTCAGAGATGATTTTGCTCAACCATATCTTCAGCCTCTCAGCAATAATTTTTGTGATGATCTTATATACAACATTATAGAGAGCAATAGGCCTAAACATATCCAAGCAATTCGCTCCCTCTTTATTGGTAATAAGCACCACAAAGGTAGCATTTAGGGCCCTTAGCATCTGTTTGTTCTTTTGGGACTCACGAACCACTTCCAAAAGGTCAAATTTGATTAACTCCCAAAACTCTTGATAAAACTCAATCGAGAATCCATCCAGACCTGGAGATTTCCCCTTTTTCATCTTGAATACAACACTTTTCAGCTCCTCAAGGGAAATTGGATCCATCAAGTGCTCATTCATCTCTCTAGAAACAATCGAGGGAATACAGTTTAGAATAAGTTTTTCTTCCTCATCATCTGAGAGGGCATCCTCCTTGAAGAGAGAGGAAAAATACCTCTTAGTCTCTTCTAAAATATCCCTAAAAGAAGAAAGCAAGGCACCCTGAGAATTAACAAGAGAGGTAATCAGGTTACCATTACGACGAGCCTTAAAAGAGTTATAAAATAAGGCTGTGTTCCTATCCCCTTCCTGAATCCAATCTACTCGAGCTTTTTGTTTCCAAAAAAATTCTTCCCTCAGTTCCCATTCAGCAAGGTCTTTTACAGCCTCAGATTCCTCAATAAGAAGCTCCTCTGTGAGTCCCTGATCTCTAATCTTCCTTGAGGCTTCTTCCACCCTCCTAAGAGCTGCTAGCTTAGACAAGGAAAGGTTCCCAAAATTTATTCTATTCCATCTCTTCAATTTATGCTTAACAAATTGAAGCCGCTTCATAAAGGATTACATAACGGTGCCATGAGGAGGTTTGCCATTAGTCCACCAGCCTCGCATGAAATCATGAAGCTTAGGATCTCGCAGCCACATAAGTTGAAACTTAAATGAGGGATTATTTTTTAGCCCTAACTCCAGAGCAGAGAGTTTGATAGGCCAATGATCAGATCCTCTACCCTCCAAAATCATAGAACTAGCGCTTCTATTATTGCCAATCCAAAAACTAGAGATCAAAAACCTATCCAGTCTCTCTGAAATGGAATATTCCCCACATCTTCTATTATTCCAGGTAAATATCCCATTATTTGACTTGATGTCAACCAAGTTCAAGGCCCGAATATGAGCATTGAAGACAGAAGAAAATGGCTCAAGACGATCAATCCGACCACATTTTTCCTCCAGACAAGTAATATAATTGAAGTCTCCAGCCAAAATCCATGGGTACAAGGGATCCAGACTTCTCACAAAGCCAATGTGCTCCCATAAATTCACTTTACCATTGTAATCAATAGGAGCATACATGTTTGTAAGTAGGATGGTCTCACCAGATTCATTATCATGCCCGATCATCGAAATAGACCACCTGCTAGAAATCTAGGTAAGAGGAGAGATCTTAATTGGATCCCATAAACAAGCAAGGCCACCAGCATATCCACATGCACCAATACACTGACATCGCCCCTTTCTCCACAACTTGGGAGCAATATTGAACAAACTATCAATAACTAATTTAGTCTCCTAAATAAAAACCACATCTGGAGAATGAACACGAATTAAATCACGAACAGCTTTTTGTCTGGAGATGCTATTCAACCCCCATACATTCCATGAAAGTATAATCATTTTTTGGGGTTATAAAAATGGGAGTCCAATGTTCTCACCAAACCTGACTCTACCAAAGTCTCCCCCATTAACTTAATTTTATCCTGGTCTTTCTTCCGACCCACCTTCATATTCTTATCTGAAGCATTTTTTTTAATTATTTTATGTTGCAATCCCAGCACCGTAGGAGTTTTATAGTCCATGGATGACTGCATCAGTGCCTGGGTAGGAGAGGGCATATCTAAATCTGTGCCATTTTCTAAGATAACTTCACTTCTAGGGCTAGGGCCAACCATATCACCTATACTCGAAACCAAAGCCCTTTGTTCTTCATTTAAACCCCCTATATCTGGTTCCCTTGGTTCCACCTCATGAAGAGACAACTGATTTGGTCTTGTTATATCTATAACAGGTAGCGATGTTTCAGGTATCTCCACACACTGATCAAGATTCTCTAGAATTTCAAAACGGTTGAGCTAAGCATCTGGCTGGTTATCCTTAATGTCTCTTTTTGCCTTTCTTCCTTTGTTCTGAGGTTTTACCATAACAAAGCCTTCCTTATCCTGATCCCCATCCTTTATTGGGGCTTTTCCTTTATCCATATTTTGTACAACTCGAGAGGGCCCAGGATTTGAAGCCACGGGCAAGATAAAATTAGGGCATTTTCTTTGTAAGTGGCCATATTCATGGCAAATTCGGCAACAAAATGGAAGAGCTTCATAGTCAAGTTTTTGAACCCATTTGGTTGATCCGAACTATATTTCAATAGAATCTGGAATAGGATTGTTTAAATCAATTTCAACACAGATGCGGGCAACAGAGATTACCTTTTTATCTAGCATCTATCGTGACAGCCCAACTGGCTTCCCAAGTAGAAGGGAAATCATATGCAATATGTCATTTCTCCAAAATTCCAATGGGAGCCACGAAAGCCGAACCCACACTGAAACCCGTGACGGTCGCTCCTCTGATGGGTTGAAACCCACATGCCAGGGTTTAAAAAAGAGTCTCACTTGGTTACAGAAATAGGGACCTCCTTCAAATGCTTTGTTACGATCCGCAAGACAAGAAAAAACCACCATAAAATAGCTTTTTGCACTCAGCATCACCTCCACATCACCTTCAGGGTTCCAAGTCTTCCTAACCCAAGCCTCCATAAAGGGAAGAGAAATTCGGATGCCCATAAATTTACCAATAAGCGCATGTTTGGTTAAATACTCCACATCTTCTGCCATCGAGTCTGGTTGAACCACTAGAACCGGCCTGGCTTCACATCGTTCCAAACATCCATTGTTCTTTAACAAGCGATTCCTGGCATGCAATGGGAAATCCTGTTCCTTCCAATAATTTTTAAAAGAAATACCAGCCCTAGCATGCACGCTCTATGATGGACCTGATGCCATCACTACATTCCTCTAGTTGTTCATACCTCCTCCAAAAACTACTGCCATCCCCGTAGAGCCCACCAGATAGGTCTCAAAAAAATTCTAGCAAAGCAGCTTTCCTCATCAAACCCTAGATTGATTAATATGGATCTAAAACTTGAAGTTCTACCAAATATTTATGATATGATGGGATGTAAATAAATTTGAAGAATCCAAAATTTTCAAGATTACATAGAAATTGAAATATCTAAAGAGTTAAATAAAAATATAGATTCATTTTTAAAATATATTTAGAAGGAATACTTATAAATGTATTAAAAATGATGGAATTCAAAGGAATTAATCAACAAATATACTTTTACAAAAAGTAATTATTGAATACAAATCATATTAATTTAAATAAGAATAATCATATTAAGTATAGATGTTAAATAATGTGACAATACTCAAAAATACAAAACCATTTTTTTTTTAATTTAGTAAAAAATCCCTTAAGGGGCTACCTTGGTCTGAAAAACCATGACCATGGGTTCTACACCATAAAAATCACCTGGCATTCACCCACCAACATTATCAAATAGATTTTGGATACCCAATGTATGTTTGATAAGGTGGAGATTCGAACCAAAGACCTCCTTTGAAGGATTTCCCTATCCTCTTCAACTCACCTACAACAAGTGTGTATAAAAATAAAATTATTAACAATAATTACATATATTTTATTTAATAAATTGTTATATAAACATAAGTCATGTTTAATATCTATTTTAATTACATCCCTGATTGCTAAAATTTATATCTTCCAAAATTATGCCATTAAGGTTAAAACTCACTAAATATTAACAATCTCTCCAACGGTACATGAAAGGGAAAGACCACTTGGTAATAAATTAGTGCTTGTTGTGAGTTATATAGTTTTATTTTTAGGATGTTATGGGTTCCATTTAATTCATCTTTATCTAGATAGATAGGGTTAGTATTTTAAAAAAATGTTTAGAAAATCTTTGTCAAAATTAGTTTCAATTTCTATAACTTACTTAAAACGTCATTGGAATTCTCATGTAATATGAGGTTAAATGGAATGTTTTAGTTGATTTCAACTTAACCACTAAAATTTTAATTTTCGCAAATAATTAATTTTTTTAAAATTTTTGTCTAGTGGCATAGACCATGATTGGAATTAGTTTCAATTTCGTCATTGTCATTTTCATATAAATTACAAGGTTAAATGAAAATTTCTAGTTGATTTCAAATTAACCACTAAAATTTTAATTTTTTTAAAGAATTAATTTATTTTAAATTTAATTTCATTGCACGCTAATACCTACCTATGATCCTTATTAATAGTAGTTAAAATATTAGATTTTTCCTTAAGTTAATGCTCTTGTGGAAAATTATGATCATATGCACATATATTATAGTTTTTAAATTTAAAACAATAATAAATCTAAAATACAATATTTAGTTCAAATTATTTTTATAAAAATATTCTTTCAATAAATATACCTTATCAATATTATTTAACATATAAGGTTCACTCTTTTTAATTGTCAAGAAAAATAAAATGTTTTCTCTTTGTTTGTACACCGCTATTTTTTCTATATAGTTATATGTAAAATAAAATAAGTAATGTTTGTTAAAAATTTAGGTAAGCCATTAATTTGTAATTTCTTAGCAATATAAGATTTAATCAATTAAATGTGAGTCAATAAAAATAAAATATTTAATATTAGCATGGCTTGAATAGGTTTTCAATATTGTTTAAGAGTTAAAATACCAAAACAAAGAGGTATTGACCACTCATCCAATTCCTAATCCAAATATACTATATTAAGAAACACAATTTACCATACCTACTAAAAATGATGCTCTCTTTATGTGTACACTCATTATTTTTCATTAATTACTCATTAGTTTAGTAAAATTTAAAAGTAGGTAAAAATCACATAAACTCTAATAAAACCTAAATTATTCTCTTTTATGCCCTCTCTCTAGTAAGAATAGCAATTAATCCATTGAAATTTAGTCAATTAATATTGAAATAACATATTTAAAAAGAAACCTTAACCTCTCTCTAGCAATAATAGCATCTACTTCATTGAAAGTTAGTCAATTAATCTTGAAATAACATATTTAAAGAGAAATCCTAACCTCTCTCTAGAAAGAATAACAACTACTCCATATCTCTCTCTTTCTCTCTCTAGTAAAAATAGCATCTATTCCATTGAAATTTAGTCAATTAATCTAGAAATAACATATTTAGAGAGGAATCCTAACCCCTCTCATATCCATAGAGAAGTCCATATTTACTATGAAAATAAGATATTTAAAGGAGAATTCTAACTTAACCCATAATATAAGATAATCCCAACTTTTCTTGAAAATAAAATCTCATCTTAACCTCATAACCAAAGTAAATTCCACACTCTTGATTCAAAAACAATATACACAAAAAGAGAATCATAATTTTGAGGATTATTATCCTTATCTAAGAAATCTTGGATAATATTTTATTAAACATTTTAATAAATTTTAAAAACTTTATTCTTATTACTTAAATCATTCACCATATTTAAAAAAAAAAAATAGCCATCAGTCAAAAAATAATTATCCATAATAGCAATATATATAATAAAACAAAGATATATAATACAATTAAGGAATGGAAAAGCTAATCATTATCCTTAAAGAAGAAATAGATTCCCAACATCTCCTAATATTAGAGGTCACTTTGTAGGAAAACATGATTATAAGAAAATAGTCAATATTATCCCCGTGATGTGGTTTACCGACAAGGACGCCACTTGCATTATCGGTGATGTGATCCGAGTTCAATCCCCACGGTGAATATGTTTATGTATAAGAAGTATTTATTCAATATAAAAAAAATAGTCAATATTAATAATGATACTTAGAATTACAATATTCCTTCTTTATATACCCAACATCTAATGCTAATTTGGGTATAGTATAAGCCTAATCCTATTCAAATTCTAAACCCTTATCCAACTCATTATTATAATATAATGTTATATTACAATAAACCTTAGTTATGTGTGGCCCATACCAACTATTCATAATACCCATATACAATATCATAGCATATCCCTATATACGTATCCTTATGTACCATAACATGCATGCTATTGGAATGCAAGCATGATTAAATATTCAAATATGTGCCTATTTGAATGCATATTTTTGAATCATAGCCTAGTTAAATACATGAGTGTTTGATTCTTTTTGTGTTTGCCCAAGTTTGAGTAGTATAATGTTAAATTGATAGATCTAAAATATATGAATGAGGTTTTTAAAATACTTCCTCAATACATTTCAACATTTCTAATTTTAATGATTAATCCTTCCATAATTTTTTTTTTTTGGATTGTCAGGTTAAGAACGGGATTGAAAGTGTCCCATCCATTTAACAAAAAAATACTTATAAGTGGATCATAAATATGAATAAAATAGGGAGCCCAATCAAATAGAGCTATAAAATTTTTAAAAGTATCAACCTACAACACCCAAATAAGAAACACATAAAATGAAATGCCAAAAATAAAATAAAGATCAAATTCTCTCAAAGTCTACAAAATATGATTATAGATGATCATTGCTAATTATTATTTTTTGAATTCTAAAAATTCGTGGAGTTTGTATCATTGGTCTATTTTTCTCCTATTTTTGTTTGGATCCCTAGTTTTAAGAAATCCTACTCCTACTCCTGCTCCTATGGGTGTAGAGAAGTCAAGGGTGATTCCTTGGAATGGGTGAACTTTTGAATTTGCTTTCCTCTACTAGTGGGGTTACTTTGTATTCTTATTCCTTTGGGGTGATAGTTGGGGCGTTGGATATAACATGGATCTTCTCTACCAAGAATTCAAGTGGTTTATAGATCGTGTGAGGTGCAGATATTTTGAGCCCTTCATGATACTAGGACAACACTACCTTTACCTCCTATGGTAGGTTTTGATTTCTTGTCAATTTATAACGAATCCATATCATGATTATATTTTCAAGGAGTGTGAGTATGGTTTATCCCTCTTATTTTCATGGCACTTGAGAAGAGATGGCTTCATTTCTCCAGCTCATGAAGCATTCATAGTTTTTTATCCAGTGAAGCTAGTGGTTTTGTGGAATTCCCAACTGGATTTTTGTTTTCTTAACTATCCTGAAGTCATCCTCCTTTTTTGTGGCTTAAAATCTCTAGACTCTTCTTCATCATCTTGTTGAACTCTAGATTCTAGAATTTTTTGATCCATTGGATGAGTCATATATTTTATGGAACACTCTACTCGGTCTATGTGATGATGTGAGTGTTATAGTTTATTAGAAGTTTTGGACTTTCCTATGCATGTAAGAAGTAGTCTACTATGGCTCAAAAGTTGTTAAGAGTTCTAGTTGAGCTACCTATTTTAGATATTTATGGTGAAGTGAGGAGTATTCTACATATAAATGGCCTCCTAGAGTTTATTCAATCTTTTCACGACCACCATAGGGCCATGTCTAGAATATTTACCCACTCTTGGAGAAGGGGTTGCATCCAAGATGGAGGTGTTGAGTTTGAAATTATTGTGGACCTCTTAGGTAGGGTAAATGTGTTACCTAAATATGGTGAGTGACACAAACATCCAAATAACTCCCTTGATCATGAATATGGGTTGTTTGTTAATTCTTGGAACGTTTTGCCTTAGATATAGAATGGCTATGATGATAAAAATATTATAGCCCTCTAGAATCATGTCCTAACAATAATAATGGACTATTTAATGCTATATTCTAGTAGGGAGGTGATCCAGAGCTATTATATGATACTTTTAAATCATTTTAGGCATAAACATTTGATGAATGTGCTAGATTTCATTTTTCAATATTTAAAAAATTCATTGCATGACATAAAAAGAGGTAGGGTTGGATTTAATTCACCAAGATTTGATTGTATTCACTTTTGAATATGTTGAAAATTCTAAAAAATTTGATTTTTACTAGGCTTTAAGAAATATTTCATTGCATGGCATCAAATTAAGGAGAGGGTTGGACCCTCTCTCCCCTTACCTCTTTATCCTTTTTATCCTTACATTGAACAACTAACATGGAATGAATAATCCTCTCATTTCCTTTATAGTAATTTACATTTATTCATATTATTCTAAATAGACATAAGTGAAATCTTTCCCGACAATACATTACTTCTAAAATTTGATTGCACATATCTTAATTTTGGAAAGAAAGATATTAACGTCTGATGGCATCAATTAACCATTCCATAATAAAATCATACTTCCATAATGAGTACAACACAAAAAATAATCAAGACATTTCATAATTAACTTGGATTCAACTTGATCTCAAGCATCACAGTTCACTTTACATTCTGTGAGGATCTATATGTCCTCTATCTCAAACTATAAGGAAAATTCCCTCATTAAGCTCAAAACAACTTACTAATACAAATTATTTCTACATTTATTACAATGTAAATTAAATAGCGACAAAGTACTTTAGTCAGAAGAATCATTCTATAAGGTTACAAATCCTTCTACCATCGTAGTGGAAGTCACCCTTAACTCTATTTGAAACTAAAAAAACATTGTTTTTCTTCCTTTACTGCAATCCTAGTCAGCCAAACCTATAGAGATTCATTGACATGCACAAATTCTCTTGATCGTCAAAAAGACATTGTCCACTAGTCGGGATCAAATATGACACCAAAGACACTCAAAGTTTTATTATTTCACAAATGAATACAAAGGAGAGCTTTGCATACATCAAACATAGCTGAAAAATATACATCATTACATTAGCTCTACTTATTTCCATTGAAGCATTTAAATATATCAACACAATGTTACTCCATTGCCATAGTCAATATCCATAGCATATATACAATTGACAATCACATCTTATGGTACAATTTTCTTTCTTTTGGTGCAATCATAGATAGCATTTATTTTAATAAAAAAAAAAGTACAATCATAGTATCTAGTTTTCTCCTTAGTTGTAATTCACTTTAGAAAATATCTAGAGAAATTCAAATATGAGCATCAACACATCGGCAACTCAAACATAATATTTGCTTCCAGTGTTGCTTCTAAAAATATCCTATAAGATTATATCAACATTCCATTTCTTTCTATCATGTATCAAATAAAATTAAGGAATATCTAGGGCATTCATTGATAGTTCTCAGATCTAAAAATCATTGCACAAATACTCAAAAAAATAAAACATGCTCCCTACAATTTCAGTAATAGGATTTCCCATGAAAAATCAACATCTATTCTACCAAAAAAATGTTTTAGTTTGGAACAAAATACTCATGAGGAGCAACAGGCTCTGACTCTCAAGCACTTCTTTCTCAAATCATTTCTTAGATAAATTTTCCCTAACTTTTCTCTATGCATATTTTAGGATAAAATTAACACAGACCAATGAATCTGCCATAATATAAGGTAAGTTTTCTCCATATTCAGTCACTATAAATATCGAAAAAAAATGGTCAAAGTACAATATATTTCATAAGATACATATTGACTAACTAACAAAAAAAATTACTCTTATGAAGTAGATTCCATACAGTAAAACATTCAAACATGATTTCTCACAAGAATGAGAATTCTACCTAGAATTAATTACACATCTTTCCAAACCTTCTTACCTCGTAACACTACATTTTTTATTTTTCATTGATTCGCTTCTCCTATATTTTTCTTCTCTCTTTCTTCCTTTCATTGCACACTAATATTTTCCACACATCATCCCCCTTCACTTACTAACGTCCCCCAACTTTCGTGAGCTTCCCATTACAAAAATTATTACCCACTTACTCGGCATGATCTGATTCTTTTATGGTAGACAAGGTAGTTAATTAAATTTCATTTTATCTTGAAGTTTTCAAGACAACATTGCTAACTCAACATCCAAACTAGACTGCTTTCATCAAAATATTTGACGTCAAGATAGTTGCAAAAAGAATTAAATGCAAAAACAATTTCACAAAGCATAGGCCCATATAACTAGGAACAAGAAATTCATATCAATGTTAATTTATTTATTTCTTCTAGAAAATCATTTCTTTCTAGATTCTACTCTCAAAGTACTATACTTTAAATGTATGCTTCCTTCTTTAAAAAAAATCATCAACAAACAAGAATTTCAAACACTAATAATTATTCCCAAAAATAAGCAATATTTAACTAAATATCAATATGATATGTTTTTTTTATGCAAATCATGTTATGCATATTCATGAAATAAGCACTCATTCATGGTGCTTCCAATTACTTTATCAAATAACCCATCACATCATTTCCCCTTGGACATTCTCTTTTCTAGTGACCAATTCTTTCTGCAAACCATTGAAACTCTTTCCTGCAAAAGTAAGGTTCCATTAAAAACATATTATTCTTTAATACAATTTTGGCTTAAAAAAAACTTAAAAATGAAATAATAATTTATTTCACTATGAAAATTCTCACAAAAATATATGTTTTGCAAGATAAATTAATAGATAGTTCAACATGTCATCAGAAGAAGAAATAGCAAAACATAGATCCATCCAAATATAAAAGCTTGCCATGGGAGGGTCATGACAACTTGGGATGATCTAGTGAAACCTATTATATTAGCATTTAATGATAGAGGATATCTATTCTTATTGCTCATGTAGTTTTCCTACATTTAAAGATATCCTTAGGAAAGGTTCCTAGAATTTAACATTAGATTCAAACAAATTTGGAATAGAATTCCCTAGGAAGTATGACCATAAAAAACATATGCTTATATTTACGACATCCATGTTTGGACTTTAAAATCCAACATTATAAGGAGAAACAATTTCCATACATTTTCTAGATAGTTAATAGGATTGAGAATATGTTGACTTTAGTAGGAAAATTTCTCCTAGATATTATATGTTAGATACCCCATTGCCTCACCAAATTAATTCATGGACCCCTTTAACAAGATCACCATTACCACGACTAGTAACTCCATTAGATACAATGATCTTATATCATTATTCAAAAAACAAGGTGCATATAGTAACTAAATCTAAACCCCAAACAACTCAAGTAAAAAATATCATCCAACACATTACCAATGAGCTTACATATGCTGAGAAACAAAATAATGGAGCCAAACACAAAAAGACTCTCAAGAAGAAATCTCTTTGGGAAATAAATTATTGTGCATAGGTGAAATTTGCATGAGACACTTTGATATCACCAAAATTAAAAAATAAGAAGAAAATTTTAGTATGGTGAAGCTCAAGGGTTTAGCATTTAATAGTCATAACAATGGAAATTATCAATCGTATTTTATTTTAGAGGTAAATCAATAGTCACAAGATTTTGTAGCTCTCACAATAGATCCAATCAGCCTAGATGTAATATTGGATCATCATGTTTAACCACCTTATTCTCAATTAATTGAGAAGAAATAAGATGTGAAGCATGAAGTGGAGCAAAAGGAGGTAGAGTTAAAAGAATACGATGCATTTGATATCTTACATTCACAAGAAGAGTACTTAAAAAAGTAAAATTCAAAAATTTATACAAAACACTACGGTCCAAATGCATTATGCTTATATTGCTAGAGAAAATAAACTTATTGAAAATTATACTATGGCCATAACAACAAAACAAAGGATTGATATGGTAAAAATATATCAAGAAATAGCTAAAAATGTGACCAATCCAAAGGATACATCTAAATGAAGTATTATTATAGAGGCTATGGATCTGGAGGAAACTCTATTGGTTTCTAGTCAAGCGAATTTGGTCCAAAAAACCCTACATGGCTTAGAAGTTGACATAATATTTTGTACAAATTCAAAATTAACATACGAGCTATCGTATCTTTTCTTGGGAAATATTGAGTATCCATCCTTTTACCTATCAGTGTACTTAAAAGGATGGGTATTACATAATTATACATTAGACCTAAAAGCTAATTTTTCCATCGTGCTCTAAGAAATCTATAATGCAATGGGAATACAATATAATAAAATTGAGTTTGTAACACTATAAATCAAAAGGATGATAGTCTAAATTCCAAAATAAGGGGGTCATATAAGAAGTCTTATTTTTGCTATATAGATTGCTAGTGTTGAGAAAAATTTATCACACAGTTAAATGTCAACCAGGATTAAATTTAAAGAATAGTTATCCCATATAGATATCCATAATTCTAATTGTTGATTTTTATCCATTTTTCTTAATTTATTGCATTAAAAAATCACAATAAATGAAAGTACTAATTAAAAAATGTGCTTGTTTTGTTTAAGGAATGCAATTATGAAATGAAATAGATGTGGATCCACTTTTGTAATTTAATTGTGCATTATTTATCCTGATAAATTCTATAGTTCTATGATATGCAATTTAACAAATTTATGTTCTAACAAATTTATTCTATGCTCTAATTCTATCTACTATGTTTTGGAGGAAGATATCTAGGGACTAACCTCTTGGAGTGGGCCTTGCCTCCTCAAGGTTAGTATTAACCTCCTCCCCTTTTTACTTTACTTCAGCTTTTAGAGATTTATGCTCATTAAACTAATTTTATGCTTTTTAATTCATGTTTGCAAAAAAGAAAAGGAAGCTACAACAATAAAAAATAAAGCATGAAGAAAATGAATAATTTTATTACTACAATTGTAGAATATGAACAATGATTCTATCTCCTTCTTATCTCATCTATTACAAACTCCATACATGCTTAATAAAATGTAACAATGGTTGAAAGAATTTCCTTGATTATATTCCACTGTCTATCCTTCTTATGCTCATGACATTGTAATATATTCTCACCATTTTTTGGGTTGCAATAGGAAGTATAACTTCATTTTGTTACTTGGTTGGAACAAATTTTCCTTACATGGATTTGTATTGAAAATACATAACTAAATAGTCTCTAACGTAGATAATCCAACAATGTCCTAGGATCATGGTAAAATAACTTTTGTCTTTTCTTTAAGAAAAGACAAACTAATCACTTACTTTGGAATTACAT
Organism: Wollemia nobilis; assembly: GCA_028583015.1. Lineage (NCBI taxonomy): Eukaryota > Viridiplantae > Streptophyta > Pinopsida > Araucariales > Araucariaceae > Wollemia > Wollemia nobilis. The sequence goes on along the minus strand of JAQPPZ010003246.1, from coordinate 7,227,550 downwards.
AATTACAACCACATAATTATTTACATGAGGACATTGGTCATCCACATTATAAGGAATAATCAGGTATAACCATTGAATATTTCCTAATAGCATATGTAGCATTATTGAGTTGGCTATTACACATGATGTTTATTGCATAAGATGACTTTTATAGTAGGCTACTTTCTATAGCACATTTCCATATTTCATGTTTGTAGATTGCTTAAGTAATGCTCTTTTGTAATCAACTTTTATAAGTTGTTCCTATAGCATATTACCCATTTCCACAAAAATATAAGACTTTTGAAAGAACATATGTATAATAAAATATCATTGCAATTTAGTATAAGCATATGATATATACTCCAAAATACATGCAAATACATACACATTATTATTCAAAACACAAAGCATATACTAAAAATTACAATTTAATACAAAGATAATCTACCTTTAAAGCTAAATTTAGGTACTCATCATTCCCCCAAATTGAGGAAAGTGCATGTCCTCATGCATTAAAATGGGTGTATTGTTCATTAAACCATGATACCAAGCATATGACATAATAAGATTTTATGGAAATAATAACTACTAATCCCATATTATATGAGATTTCTAAAAATAAAGTAAAATCACATAGATTAGTATTTTATCAAATCTATAAGTAATTTAAGGAAGATAAATTCAGATATATTTTAAAAAACTAGAGCTTCTTGGTCTTGGATGAAGTCTATAATGGAACAAAGTTGTATTATTTCTTTAGCTTTTCCCACTTAACCTTTTGGATTTGTGCTTTGTTGGCTTCAGGGTTTGATGGGTGTTTAGTGACCATGATCTTCATATAAGATACATCCTCTTGTAATTCCTTAACACCTAATAATACCTATGTTGTGCCAAGTGGAGGTCCCTATTTTGTTTTTCCCTCTTGTAGATGTGTGGTCTACTGATTCAGTGATCATGTTGATTACTTTATCGATATTTGAAGGAATTTTGTGTTCCACTGATGAGGCTATTTTAGAAGGAATGATAAGGACATGCACACCATGTCTTGGAGAGGCAATATATTTTTATCTATATTATTCGATAATAGAAAAAATTATTTGTGAGCTATCATCATCAAATATTTGGGATAGAGCAAAGTGATATCTAAGATTAATTGAATGCCTCATCCTTCTTGATGAGATTTTGTTAGTTGAGGAACTGGAGATAAGCTGTTGATAAACCTATTCTACTAATTGGTCACATTTATTCTAACTTATGAAGACAACTATTAAAGAAGCACATTTTGGGTAGAAATAGCCTTTTCTAGTAGGGATGCTTGTTCTAAGAAATTCCTCTAAATATTCTGCATTTATGATTGGGTCTAGACCTATTGAGAGATGACTTGTTCTAAAACATCAATAGACTCCCATTGGGGATTCAAGGATACATCAGGTACATTAGGTGTATTGACATGGCTTGGACATGGGCTAAGAGGTACCTGTAATATCCCCTATTCCTGAGGTATATTTTCAAACTATTTTGAAGACTCACCGCTTATGTCCTTTTTTTGGATTTAACATCTCAAAATGAGTTTTCTTGAATTGTGCAAGTGGAGGTGGTTTTGAAGATATGTCACTTTTAGCATGGTAAGCCTTGTGTACTATTGGCTCTTCATATTCCTAAATATTGAAAACACGAGATTCCATAAGATGTAAAGGAAACACTGATATCAGATGCAATGCAAACGAGAGAAAGAGAACAAAATAAATGTGATTAAAAGAAGTGTTGAAAACACGACCCTTTTTTATTTATATTCTCTTTGACATCGGTTACAAACGTCTCCTCCCTTTTCAGGGGCTAGGAGCATCAACAAAGTTTTAGTCACAATAGTGATAGGTGATCCTTCTTCCGCATGCCCACATGCAGAATGGGCGGGCCAAAATGTCGCCGCCGCTTGTGTTGGTGAATCTTCAATCTCTGCCACTTCTCCTACGTTCAAAGAAACAACAAAAAGAGTTTAGTAGCACCTGTGTTAAAATGAAGCATTCGATCCATAAAACAAACAAAACATGCATGCAGAAGATGATTAGAACAACAGATTGCAGCAGATCCCGAAATCATAACGCAAAAGATCCCGGTGCTATTAACCCTGGTGAAGGCATGCTTGAAATCAAGATCTCGAAATCATAATGTAAAAGAAATAAAAATAGAACGATAAGCTTTGTCGGCAAATTGATGGATCCATGGATCCGGATTCACATTCTCCATAAACATCCAATGACCTCCCTTGCAAAAGATATCATGGATGTGGTAAAAGTGAATCGAAGGTAGAGTTTCTGGTGATAAATAGGTAGGGCTTCGCTGCTCCAAACATTTCTTCCATTTTTTTCTCCAGGTGAGAGAACTCTGTAATTTATAGAATTCCCCGGGTGCAGTTGTTATGGGCATGTAGGGATGTCAGTTGGTGTTCATGCTAATGCATTATGGGGGAAATTCTTCCTATCTGGCCTGCCCATGCTTGTCTGCGTGACAGTTCACTTGGTCATCCAATCACGTGCATGCGAGGCAGGGAGCCGTAATTGACTGACTTCCACTACCAATTGTTTAATTTCCACCTTTATTTGTTTAATTTCCACTTTTGTTGTTTAATGTCCACATTTATTTGTTTAATGTCCACTTTCGTTGTTTAATGTCCACCTTTAATTGTTTAACGTCAAGCCAGGTGCAAAGGTAGGAGTTTGTCACGATATCACGACGTCACGATATCACGACACCAAGAAGAAGCCAAGGCACAAAGGTAGAAGGTTGTCATGATATCGCGACGTCACGATATCGTGACAAACAAACAAAACTATGGCGCAAGGCAGAAGGTTGTCGTGATATCGTGACGTCGTGATATCACAATGTTGCGATATCATGACAAATAAACAAAACCCTGGCGCAAGGTGGAAGGTTGTCGCGATATCATGACAAACAAACAAAACTATGGCGCAAGGTGAAAGGTTATCGCGATATCGTGACGTCGCGATATCGCAACGTTGCGATATCGTGACAAACAAACAAGACTATGGCACAAGGCAAAAGGTTGTCGTGATATCGCGACAAACAAACAAAACCCTGGTGCAAGGTAGAAGGTTTTCGCGATATCACGATGTCACGATATCACGACAAACAAACAAAACCTTGGCGCAAGGCGGAAGGTTGTCGCGATATCGCGATAAACAAACAAGACTATGGTGGAAGGCAAAAGGTTGTCACGATATCACGATGTCTGATATCGTGACGTCACGATATTGTGACAAACAAACAAAACCCTGATGCAAGGCAGAAGTTTTTCGCGATATCATGACGTCACGATATCATGACATCGCGATATCACGACGTCATGATATTGCGACGTCACGATATCGTGACAACCAAAAAAAACCCTGGCACAAATGCATAATGGTCGCGATATTGCGCCATAAAACAAATGAAAAGGGATCGAAGGCGAAAAGGTCATGGGTCTCTTTAAATGCATGCTTTCATGGTGGATCAAGGCAGTGTATGTCAATGTGATCAGTGTTTGCAGTCACGTAATCGGATTGGTGCTATTTTGGTGTCTACAAATGCCCCTTTTTGGGAAGCGCTACGGGTGATGTAGTGCTGAGCAAAAATAGATAACCAAAGCACTAGTGATTAGGGTTTCTTAGTAACCTAACCAACTTGTGATGCCCCAAGCATGGAAAGGGGATGCATTCTTGAATCCTTGCTTCTGACAAGCTAAGGAATTTGATTTCAAGTATTAACCTGTTTTGGTAAGGTGTGACTTGAACTTAGACATTGATCAGTCATGAATAGGCAAATGGTGCAACATTTTATCCACGGGGGAACCTTGAGTTCATGCTTCGGGAATGCCAAGCGTTTGATCATGTTTGATCGATTTGTGATTGTTGCTTGTTTACTGCCCCAAGTAGGAGCGTGATTGTCTTTGTCAATGATTCTTTGAATGCATGCCATTGCCTTGATTGGGTGTGTGTTTGTTGATTGGTGACTAAGTGTGACTACCCCCTCAAGCGACAAATCGATGAGGGAATGACCGCCATGAGAAAAGCGACGAGTCGCTTGACCCAAGATGACTTAGGTGAGGGTGTCTTCAGATGTTTGTCTGTTGAATGTGCAAGTAGTTTCTCGACTTTTGGACCTATTTTTGGTGGATAAAAACCCTTTTGGTGATGCCATAATGGGGTGAAAGTGTCAACAATCCATCTTCCTATGGAGCGGTCCGGCTATGGTAGCCTTCTTATAGGGTAGAATAGCGACAATTTGCGCCCCGAAATCGATTTTCTATGCCAAGAGGTTAAGTGTAAGAGTGCCCGACAATGCTTATTGCTTTGTTTATTTGTGGTGCATTTTTTGTTGTTTTTGAGTGGGCTTTGACCCATTTTGGGATGCCAGTTAGGATAAAATTGGTGAAAATCCAATCTCCCGTGGAGCGGTCCGGATATGGTAGCCTTCTTAGGGAGTAGGGTAGTGACAATGTAAACCCCAACATCAGTTTTGCTATGCCAAGAGGTTACGTGCAAGAGCACTTGTATTCGGCAATTTTTATTGCTGTGTTTTTGTGTTGCATTTTTTGTGGTGTTTTTGTTGTTTGGATTTTCTTGCTTTGTGTATATGTCATGATTTTATGTTATGCACAATGATTGATGTTGATGGATGCATGTTTATGGTGATGAATGCATATGGTATGATAAATGCGCATTTTGTTGATTTATATGATAAGTAATGGAATGGATGAAATGATTTGTTGATAACCTTACATTGGCACCATAGACTATACATGATTTATGGCTTTATGTACTAGGTGATGGCTGTGGTAAATGCTTTTTGTGTATATATGTTTTTTTTTTTTGTATGGCGATATAGGAATGGATTATATGCAATGGTTGGCGTAGAATGTAGCTAGGTTTTTCTGAGATTCAGCTGTTATAACTAACTAGCCAAGACTAGACTGTTATCTTACAAGATGTCTGACCAAGGTATGAATCATGCTTGTTTTTGACCAAGTTTTTTCGCATCCTTGTGTGTGCAATTGAGTTTGTTTATGTGGTATTTGTCAGGATACCGCCAGTGCCAGATAGGCTTTCAACCAAACCTATACTGAGGATCACCTAATTAGTTCCACTAACTCCTTTGTTGTATTTAGTTAGATTAATCTGTTTTGCGATCTAGGAGACCATAAGCTAGCTCATCCATATGCACACATTGATCTGCACACAAGTAAATGTAACAAATATATCGTCATGCGGGAGGTTTTCTGCCAATGACCAATAGGTTATCCACCAAACCGATACTGAGGTTCACCTCATGACCTTTTGAATGCTGAGAGTTCCAGGGATTAGAGTTTGACTCCCTTCTTTTCTTCATTTGTATTGGGATACTTGCTCATTTATAGTGATGAAAATAATTGTTTATTTTTGTTTTTTTTCTTTTTGAGCAAGGGATTTGAATTTGGGAGTGATCAGAATCACTATTGCTTGTGGGATTTGACGTCAATGTTTGGAGTATTGACTTTGCGCAATTTTTTGATGTTTTGCAATGTTTTGAGAACTTGGGATTCTTGGGAATTGGGTAGGGAATATTATTATTCTTTTGCCAACTCTCAGCATTCCTGGGGTCATTTGCATAGGGGGATGAGTGAGATAATCTTTTCATTGTTTGGTATCCTGAATTGCTTTACAAGTTTCATCCTTCATTGACACAACTTAGGAATTGTTTTTATGTGTTTTTGAATTTGTGATGGGATGCTACGTAACAAGGTGTATTTCAAGTAAAACTCTACCATTGTAACATCAGTTTGAATTTTGTACAGTTTTGAATAGAAAACTAAAGACAGTTGAATGACGAAAACTCTAGATATGTTTAGATGACAACTAATTTATGATATAGTGAAATGGTGATTGGCATTTATTTTGGTGTACTTTTGTTCAAAGTGGAAAATGTGAAAAGGTGGTGGTTTTGCCAAGTAATGACAGTCTATGGTGCTTTTGCCTTGTGTGATCAACAAACATGGATGTGATGCCTAATGCAACTATATATATATATTTTTTGTATTTTTTATTTTGGAAGTATACATGAAATTGAGAATTTTTTTTTTTTTTGGATTTTCTTGACCAAGCAATTGTGATAATCCTTGGAGCTTTTGAGGTTGACCAAGATATTGCGATAATCCTTGGAGCTTTTTGGTGTGACAAAAGGGTTTGTAGGCACCTTTGGGGCATTTTGGGATGACCAAGTTATTGCGATAATCCTTGGGGCTTTGGGGGTGACCAAGGGATTTAGGAATCCTTGGAGCTTTTTGACCAAGTGATTGCGATAATCCTTGGGGCTTTTTGGTTTGACCAAGTGATTGCGATAATCCTTGGGGATTTTTGGTTTGACCAAGCGATTGTGATAATCCTTGGGGCTTTTGGGGGTGACCAAGGGATTTAGGAATCCTTGGAGCTTTTTGACCAAGTGATTGCGATAATCCTTGGGGCTTTTTGGTTTGACCAAGTGATTGTGATAATCCTTGGGGCTTTTTGGTTTGACCAAGCGATTGTGGTAATCCTTGGGGATTTTTGGGTTTTGACCAAGAGATTGCGATAATCCTTGGAGTTTTTTGGTGTGACCAAAGGGTTTGTAGGCACATTTGGGGCATTTTGGGGTGACCAAGTGATTGCGATAATCCTTAGGGCTTTGGGGGTGACCAAGGGATTTGGGAATCCTTGGAGCTTTTTGGTTTGACCAAGTGATTGCGATAATCCTTGGGGCTTTTTGGTTTGACCAAGCGATTGTGATAATCCTTGGGGCTTTTTGGTTTGACCAAGCGATTGTGGTAATCCTTGGGGCTTTTTGGGTTTTGACCAAGAGATTGCGATAATCCTTGGGGATTTTTGGGTTTTGACCAAGAGATTGCGATAATCCTTGGGGATTTTTGGGTTGACCAAGTGATTGTGACAATCCTCGAATTTTTGGTTTGACCAAGTGATTATGAAAATCCTTGGAGCTTTTTGGTTTGACCAAGCGATTGCGATAATCCTTGGGGCTTTTTGGTTTGACCAAGCGATTGTGGTAATCCTTGGGGATTTTTGGGTTTTGACCAAGAGATTGTGATAATCCTTGGAGCTTTTTGGTGTGACCAAAGGGTTTGTAGGCACATTTGGGGCATTTTGGGGTGACCAAGTGATTGCGATAATCCTTGAAGCTTTGGGGGTGACCAAGGTATTTAGGAATCCTTGGAGCTTTTTGGTTTGACCAAGTGATTGCGATAATCCTTAGGGCTTTTTGATTTGACCAAGTGATTGCAATAATCCTTGGGGCTTTTTGGTTTGACCAAGTGATTATGGTAATCCTTGGGGCTTTTTGGGTTTTGACCAAGAGATTGCGATAATCCTTGGGGCTTTTTGGGTTGACCAAGTGATTGCGACAATCCTCGGAGCTTTGGTTTGACCAAGTGATTATGAAAATCCTTGGAGCTTTTTGGTTTGACCAAGTGATTGCGATAATCCTTGGGGATTTTTGGTTTGACCAAGTGATTATGGTAATCCTTGGGGCTTTTTAGGTTTTTACCAAGAGATTGCGATAATCCTTGGAGCTTTTTGGGTTGACCAAGTGATTGTGATAATCCTTGGGGCATTTTGGGTTGAGTTATGACTCTCTTATACGTGGAATGACCTCAAATGACTAATGTTCAAGGGTTCTAGTTCTTTGATTCCATCAAGGGAAGCCAGTCGGTATGTTCCAGGTCCTATTTTACTTTCAATTACGTATGGACCTAACCAGTTTGCCGCAAACTTGTCCCGAAGATGGGAAGACAAGTTGGGGTTCTACTGATTCTCTTTTAGGACTAGGTCACCAACCTGAAAGTCTCTCAGGTGAACTTTCATGTTGTATGCCCTCTTAAGTCGCTCTTGGTAGATACACAAATGCTTGAGAGCATTAACACGTCGTTCGTCAAGCAACGTAAGCAAGTCTAACCGGGCCTGACGTGCGGTGTCATCATCAATGAACTCTTGCATTGATATGCGTAGGGAATGAATTTCCAACTTGAGAGGCATGACTACCTTGGAGCCATTTACTAGTGAAAATGGAGTTGCCCTAGTGGGTGTCCGAATACTAGTGCGATAAGCCCATAGGGCAAGTGGAATCTATATGTGCCAATCCTTATGATTGTTTGCGACTATCTTTTTGAGGATGGCAACTAGTGTTTTTTTTTATGCCTCTACTTGCCCATTTGCCTGTGGATAATAAGGGGTTGAAAAATTGTGCTGAATTTTGTACTTTGTGGTCAAAGCACGCACATATTTATTCTTGAAAAGGTGTCCCATTATCTGACAGGATCTTGGATGGAATACCAAAATGACATATGATGTTATGCAAAATAAACTCCGCAGTGTGGGATCCAGTCATAGAGGTTAGCGGAATCGCTTCCACCCACTTGGTGAAGTACTCTATGGCCGTTAAAATGAACGTGTGACGACCAGACAATGTAGGGGAGATCTTTCCAATTAGGTCAAAGCCCCACTATGAAAAAGGCCAAACCGATTGGATCGACTGCAAGGCCTGAGAAGGTACGTGTGTCAAATTAGCATGGTGCTGACACTTCACCCACTTCTTTACATATGCACAACAATCTCACTCTAAAGATGGCAAATAATAACCCATGCAAAGAATGTGCTTTGCGATGGCCATACCGTTGAAGTGGCCACCACATGTACCATCGTGTGCTTGGGCGATCGCCCAAGTGGACTCTTGCTGGTCCAAACAATCAAGGAGGATCCCTTCATAGTTGCGATGGTACAAAATGTCCCCTAATAAAACAGGTTGTGTTGCTCTTTGTTTGAATGCTTGTCTTGCGGCATGCGTCAATCCAGATGGAAGGGTACCTAACTTTAGGTAGTCTCGGATAGGTGAATACCAATCCTGCTGATCTGAAACCTCGACGGTACGAAAAACCAATCCCTCTTGAAGTTCCTCTCTAGCAAAATTTGAGTGGGAAAGCATCTACAAGAATAGCGTCGTGTTGCTACTAATGGGAGTAGGGGAGAATAAGGACCCCCAGTCGGCATGTTTTAGATGATCGAGGAATCGAATGAACTCATTTGGATATGGTTCAATATGAATTGAGTGGACTTCTAGCGTTGAATCAGGGCTTGCACACTCCATCGCGGATTGTGATATTGTTTTGACTTGGATAGTTGTCATGTCACCTGAGAGGTCCTGTAGAATAAGTGACCCTAAGGAGGCCATAGTGTCCGCAAAATTATTTGATGATCGAGGGAGTGCTTCGATGTCATACCATTCAAGTTTTGCCAGGAGTTTGTCTACAAGGGCTTTGTAGGCTTGTAGGATTGGGAATTTACATTGAAATACCCCTTTCACTTGGTTTACTATTAGTAGCGAATCACCAAAGATGTTCAAGCATTTAATGTTCATGGTGATTGTTGTCTGAAGACCTATGAGCAAGGCTTCATATTTAGCATTATTATTGGTGCATGGGAGGTCAAGTTTAAATGACAAGGGGATTGGAGCCCCTTGCGGTGTGAAGAATACAATTCTTGTGCCACCTCCTTGCTCACATTTAGAACCATCGAAGAACAGGTTTATGTCGGCCTATGACTCAGGTGCATCAGACTCTGGTGATTCTGAGACATGGAAGACCCCATCATCGGGTAGTTCTATTGTTAGAGGCTAATCATCTTCAAGAGGAGCCTCTGCTAGTTGATCGGCGATGACTTGACCTTTAATGGATTTTTTTCTGATGAACTCTATCTCAAACTCCATCAACAACATGATCCATTTTGTAGTGTGGCTACTATGATAAGTATGACTCATCATGTATCACAATGGATTCTCCTTGGACACAACATACGTCATGTTACCGAGCATGTAATGGCATAGCTTTTTGGTAGAAAACACCACTACCAAGTAGAGCTTTTCGATGTATGCGTAGTTAAGTTCGTAACTGACCAGGGTGCGGCTAATATAGTATGTAGCCTATTCTTTGTGAAGTTTATTCTTCTGGTCTAGCATGGTGCCCAGTGCTATCTCAGTGACTGAGATATATAAATATAACGATACTCCTAGTCTGGGTGGTGCCAATACTGGCGGTGAAGCCAAGTATTGTTTTATGTCATCGAATGTTGACTGGCACTCGTCATCCCAATGAAATGCTGCCTCCTTTTGCAATAATTTTTTCATGGGTCGACACTTGTCAGATAACTGAGCTATGAAATGCTTAATTGATGCGACCTTTCCCTACAGACTTTTGAGCTGCCTGATGGCAGTTGGTGGGGGCATCTCAAGGATTGCCTTGACTTTGTTTGGGTCCACCTTGATTCCTTGCTTTGAGACTATGAAACCCAAGAGTTTTCCAGATGTGACACCGAAGACGCACTTCTTGGGGTTTAGTCAGACTTTGTGTTCTATGAGGTGATCGAGGATTTTGCCCAAGTCAGTGAGATCATCTAGGCGCAAGAGGGATTTGGCCAACAAATCATCCATGTAATATTTTAAAGTTTTGTGCATGTAATCATGGAAGATGTACATCATGGCACATTGGTAGGTGGCACCAACATTTTTAAGGCCAAAAGGCATGACCTTATAACAAAATGTCCCCCAAGGCGTTGTGAATGCCATTTTGAATTGGTCTTCGGGATTGATGCGTATTTGGTTGTATCCAAAAAATCCATCCATTAGGGAGAGTATTTCATGACCCGTTGTTGCATCTACCAATGCGTCGATGCTTGGCAAAGGAAAATCATCCTTAGGACTCGCTTTGTTTAAATCTCAAAAATCAGTGCATATGCGAATCCTCCCATCAGGATTTTTGATGGGCACCATGTTGGACAACCATGGCGGATAATCCACGCAGATGACAAACTGTGCATCCAACAGCTTCTGTAATTTGTCTTTGACCATTAAGGCCACTGTCGGGTGCATCTTACGTAGTTTTTGCTTTATTGGCTTGACTGTCGGATCAAGCATTAGGTTATGCGTGACTAGCTACGGATCTAGCCCCGACATGTCTTTGTATGACCATGCAAAAACTTCTTTCTTCTCTTTGAGAAGTGTAATATAGTCGGCTTTCTCTCTGGGGGATAGGCTTACCCCCAACTTGAGAATCTGTGGATTCATTGGATCTGAGCCGATGTCTACGTCAGTTGTTTCTTCAACTGACATGTGCGATCCATCTTCCAACTGATGTGGAATTGGGATTAAGTGGATATCATCTGCTGAATTGAGATCTGCATTGGGAACCTCGGGTTCCTCTTTAGCTTGGAAGATATCCTGAGTTGTCCCTGGGGTAAAATGAGGCATTTTATAGAAAGGCTAGTACTCTGATGGGGAGAGGGATGAATTGACATGATCCCAGTTGATGGCATCTATGTCTAGATGCAATGACCATGCGGGGTCGGTCGGATTGTGGATGGGTGCATTAAAATCAATGGAGATCATGTGGATGAAATGAATTTGGTCTCCATTACCACGGGTGTGATAACTTGAACAATCTAAATGCTCCCTATGCTCTGGATCTGGTTCTATAGGGATGGGCATGAACATATCGTCCCTATGTGTTGATAGGAAGACAGGGTCTTCCCTTGGCACTGATGTCATTATAGGGTCTCGGGGTGGACAGTGCTCATCATAAGCTTGGAGCCAAGGGTCCAACACTTGGTCCCACCCTGCTGGGTCTATGTACCATTCATGTCCTAACCTTATGCCTAGTTGTGCCATCAGTTCTTCATGTGTTATAAGGTGATTGTGTCATCGTGCATGATTAAGATATTCCATCTCAGTTTCGTCTTTGTAATCATTTTCGGTGATCCAAAGGCCCTTGTTGGCCCCGAAAGCTGTCTGTGACATATTAGGCTCATCTTGTTCAAGTAAATTAATCTAATCCCATTGCAGTTGTTCCACACTCGATGGGGGGACCTGATTCTCTTGACATTGCACTGGTTCAATTGGAACTTCTAAAGGGAACAATTTCAAAAAGATCTTTGGACACTGTTTATGCTTTCCTTGTAAGTTAGTGTCCAAAATTTTACCTCTCTCTATCAACGGAGAAGGGTTATTGATGTTACCAAGGGTGGTTGTTGACCATGGGAGATAATCTCCCAATGTGTACGTTGTGTTCGAGTTGGCATAGGGGTCAGATGCCAATCCACCCTTGTCACCTATTCCTAGGCCTTGCATGTTTTCCACCAAGATGTCTAAGGGCAGGGGGTGTTTGAACCCTACTCTCAACTTATCATACGACATTTGGTATCTTGGATGGCAAAGGACACACACCCCTTGCTCATACCTACCTAACCTGTATCTGTGCCAATTGCATTGGCTGAGATATCTCAAAGCGAAGTCTGGGTTCAACAGATAATTGACATTTTTGGCAAAAGGCTCTTCGTCCTCATCCTTTTGCTTGCATGGTTTGACACCATGTTCAAGGCCCCCATACAAAAAATTAGTCTGGTTTGGTGGGTAACCTAAAGGAACAACTGCCCCTATGGGAAGGCGAGGTCTCCCCGTGTCTTGCACTGATTCTAGCGTGGGCGTTGCTACAACATTCTGCACTAAATACTCCCCCAAGCCTGTACTGGCCATTTCAACAGTAATTGTTGACGATTGAGAGGGAGGGAATGGAAGGCCTTCCTAATTCCATTCCATGTTGGGTGGATTAGGAGCCTTACCTTCCACTGTGCTAGGTATCTCTTCTGTTGAGATAGTTGATATCATTGGCAACACCTCTTCTAGGGGTTGAGATTCTTCCATGATTTGTTTCCATTTGTCCTTCTGTTTAGCCATGACAGGTGGCATTGGTAGTGAAGGAGCAGATGATGAAGATGCACTTGGCTGGGGTTTTTATGGATTAGTCACCAGTGATGCTCATGGCATCAGACCCTGTCTAGATGGATTTAACTGGAAATCCAAGTGCATCGACGGGAGGGTTGATTGCGGCATCAATTACACTGCATTGCAATATTTGAAGGGTTCTAAATCCATCAAGACTACATGTACTTCTCCTTCAAATGCATACTTCAGACACTGGTGCGCTATCGAAGGGACACACTTCATGTCTCTAATCCATGGGCGGCCTAACAAGATGTTATAAGCCATCTCACCTTCCAAGATATGGCACAATGTAGGAATTTTCTTTTGTCCCACTTGAATGGGTAGGACAATTGTGCCAATGGTTGAGCATATTACATCATTGAATGCTCGCAATGTATATGTGGAGGCTGTTATGTGATATGCAGGCAACTTCAAGTGTTTTAGCACTACTGTCGTGATGATATTACTAGATGAACCAGTGTCTACCAACACTCTCTTGTACGGAATCCCGTTAACCCGTGCGATGACATGTAGGGGTGGATCCGCCATATCACCAGTTACTAATTTTATCTCATCATCTCTGAAGGTGATAACTGGTTCAGTGCACTTTTGGACATGCCCCATGAAATTGTTGAAAGTGTTTGCCTCATGGGGCTGCAACTCGATGGTTTTTAAGATATCCATTAGAGCTTCGTGATGAGGCGACGATTGTTGTATAAGCTCATAGATGGAAAGCCTAGCTGACGTGGTCCGCAAGCTTTGGGTAAGCTTGCTTCAAATCGTAACCACTGGTCTAGGCAGGGGAGGATGCGGTTGAGGTGGTAACATTGTCGATGCCTCTCCTATAGCTATTGCAGGAGTAGCTATGCTCGGATATCTCTTATTCCGAGTCACTATGCTGATCATGCCGACATATCCTTGTATAGGGTAATCTTGTGTGACTTCATTAACTTGGATATGCTTTGTTTGTGTATCATGGGCTGGTAAGGGGTCCTTAAATACTCCCATCTACTAGTTACCTGGTGCTATGGGATTTTCTATCACTAAGGTCTTGTTATCGATCAAATCTTGCACTAGGCCTTTGAACGTCCAAAAAACGTTAAGGTCGTGTCCTTTTCGTCGATGAAATCGACAATACAATTCTTCTCTATAGCCTTTTGATTTTGGTACGTTGGGATCTATAGGTTGGACCTCTGGAAGGTTGACCAAATTTGTCATAGACAAGCGATCAAATAGGGACTCTCGAGACTCCATATAGGGTGTTAATTGTCATCAAGGGTGATGCAACTGATTTTGCTTTTGCCAATTGTTTTCTTGGTCATAATTGTTGTGAGGGACCGCCTGATAATTAGCCTTTTGAGGCTATGTTGCTTGGGCAGGCGTCGGTATGTTAATCGCAACTTGATTGACCATGGCAGGTTTCTATTGCGTTGTCCCTATCTTGCTGTTATTCTTTGTCCATTCTTTCTTTTTTGGTTTGGCAATTTTGCCCTCTTGAATTTTGATCTCTTCGATTCTTTTGGCTTGTGCCAGGGCTTCTTCTAAAGTGGCATATTGCTGCAGCTACAATAGCACAGAGATCAATCTCAAATAGCTTTTTGAGAACATTTGCGTGAGGTCAGACATAGGAGGGAGGTAAGGTAGCTTTGAAAGCAAAGCCCTCCATCGGTTCCCATAGGCAACCATAGTTTCTTCCTCGTATTGCCTAAGGCTGGCTAGGTCACTTAGTGACGCCTTCTTCTTGGTGTTGAAAGCAAAACATTCAAGGAACGCATCCACCAATTGATCTAAATTATGGATGCTATGCTTTGGAAGTTGGGTAAACCAATCCGAGGTAGGGCCTGCGAACGTGGTTATGAATGTTCTTAATAGCAAAGCATCATTATCCTGAATGCCAAAGCATTGACTCAGGAATCTAGTAACGTGTTCTTGGGCATCCTCCTCCCCTCTAAAGAGTGCCAACTGGGGTAGCTTAAAGTGTTCGGGGTAAGGAGGTGTCGACACAAACGGATGTATTGGATGACTGCGTAGTAAGCGTAGGGTGGGATTTTGGTGCCCTGAAGTTTTAGTTTCTACCAACTCTAAATGCTCCAAGAGCGCTTTGTATGCATCGAAAGACTTAATCTCCTCTTTCGTAACTTGTTCACGTTGTGTGTTATAGGTAACTGGGGGCTTATAGAGGGGTGGCTAGATAGCACCTCCTCTGCCTTGATAGGGCGTTTCGGCCCGCTCTTCCTCTTGTTCACATTCCTCATAAGCTTCTCGAGGAGTTACTGGGAGAGCTCAATGAACAGGGGTGGGCACCTGCGGAGGGTACCCATCGTGGTTCCTGGGGGTGGTCTCTTGTTCATATCTTGGGTGTCTTAGAGGGACCTCTTGGTGAGGTCTTGGAGACCTATCGTGCACTATGGGGTTGTGCCTCTCGTACCTTTTTTCCCTCTATGTTTGGGGGGTCTAAACCTTTTCAGGCACAGTGGTGCGGAGCAGCTCATTTGTTTGGTGTCGAATGCGCTCTTTATTAAGGTGATATAATTGTTCTAGCTGCTGTTGATCCTGCTCAAGCTGCTTGATCTGTGCTTGGCGGGTGGCATGTCTAGAAAATGATAAGTCAATTTGCTCTATAATTTTGATCCTAGGAGGGCTAGTCGCCTCTTCGATGTATCTATCTCGATTTTGAGGATTCGGGACTTCTATACGACGCTTCCCTCTATCGATATTGGCAGAATTTACTTGAGTCTCTAGCCTTAGTGGGTGGCCTTGATACCTAGCGGGTGTAGAAATGCATTGTTCCCACATTATATATTGTTCTTGAGGAAGGTAAGGGTCTTCCTCGTGCTCCCGTTCATAGGTGAGAAAGGGGCGGGCAGAGTTGGCTTGCCCCGCCTGATGAGCCTTGTGCTCTGGATTGGTTCTTGTATTTTTGACAACAATAGGGGGTAAATGGGGGATGGTGTAATCATGTGGGCCCTCCTGATGGACCCCCTGCTGTTCAGGTGCCTCATTGCACGGTGACCACTCATAGCGAGCTTCTAAGGGAGGCTTCCTATGGATGTACCCTTCTTGGAAGGGTATGTGTTAGGTATTTATGGGATCTCTCCCATATATAGTAAGTGTCACGTGTATGGAATCTTCCTAAAAGGGGCTATGTTGTGTGGGTGTGCCCCTATAGCCTCGTTTCGTCAAGGCACAAAGTGGGTTGTTGTGTGTATCTGGCCACCAAGGTGGAATAACCAAGTCCTTGGAGCTGTAGCGGAGATGACTTATGCCCCCTTGGTCATTCTCCATAGCGTCCGCCCATGAGTGGGCTTGGCTACGGGTGAACACCATTGTGTTGCCTCTATACAAAGTGCGTAGATGCTTTCTAAAAAAAAACCCTAAAATTGAAATGAGTCATATGGGGCCCAAAATTGGGGTGCACATCCTTCTTACAATAGACAAGCCAAAAATAAAGTTTCAAGTCCTAACTCTAAATACATTAGGAGATATTGACCCCCGAACAGCTCAAAAAGCGTAAAAAATTAGGTTATAAAATTTAAAACCTAATTTCGGGGCACTAGATGATGGAATTTGGCCTCAAAAACTGAATTTTTTGGACAAATAGAATTCCAAGGAATCATATTTGTTTAAAATTATCCCAACTAACTCCCTGTAAAATTTCACGTCAATCGGAGCTACGGTTGAGAAGTTATGGCCCGACAAGATGCACTAAAATTTAGGAAAAAATATAAGATTTCCCATATTTTTTTGGATGCTCCTGCATCACTTATGGGCACCTTTGGGGTGCTTTTGGGTTGACCAAAGGGTTCATGGACACCTTTGGGGCATTTTGGAGTGACCAAGCGATTACGGGAATCCTTGGAGCTTTTGGAGCGAGTGACAAAATGCGTAGATTTTTATCTTTTGTTTATGATTTTTCTAATTTTTATGCTACACAAAACAGAAAATATCACACACATGCAAGCGATGATTATCTCTTTTAATGATTAAAAGTGTGCCCTAAGTCTGGTTTCGTGTGTTTTAATGTTTGTTTTTGAATTTTTTTTTTGAAGGACATTTAAATGCATTATGAAGGCTCTTATATCTCCCATAAATGGTTGCCCCTTCGATATACCATTGCCAGGACGATATACCAACCTCTCTATATACCCGCCCTTATGAGAGGGAGACTATAGGTACATGAGAGCAGATGGTACGTGGTACGTAGGCGGTACTGAAGGGGGATTGTCCTGTTTATGACACCTACCATAGAAGACTTATCCTCGCACGTTGGGAATCATCCCAACGACACTTAGTTAGCTTTCATCAGGATTTACGTCAAGCAATAGTGATAATCAAGGTAAATGAATGCAAATATCCAAGCCAACGTGGTGATGAAATCCACTATTGGTCTTGCTCAAGGGCTGGGGTTTTACGACCAGCTCCTTGGTTTAAATAACCATGTGATGTGTGGGGTTCATTTTAATTTGCAAAAATTGAAACAGGAAAACAAAACGAAACTTTCCCTAAGCCATACAAAAATTGAAAATCAGAAAATAGCAAACAAAAATTTGACAGAAGATTTTTTTTTTAAAACCCCTCCCTCTTCTCTGCCCAAAAGGATGTTTCTAATTTTTTGCTCTGAAAAATTCATAGAATTCTATTCGTTCCTGGGTGAAACACATAATAGAACAGGATTCGTTCCAGGGTAGAACGAATGCCTATTCGTCCCTAGGTTAGACGAATCCCAAACCTGTAATCGTCACTGACAGAAACAAATAACAGTATGAGGATTGAAAAATAGGTACCTGTAATCAAAACAAGGAATTTCAGATCAAAATTTTAACCTAAAAAAAAAAACAGAGGACAGACGTCCCACCGTGATCGCCATTGAAAACATGAGATTTTGGAAGATGTAAAGGAAACACTGATATCAGATGCAATGCAAACGAGAGAAAGAGAATGAAATAAATGTGATTAAAAGAAGTGTTGAAAACACGGCCCTTTTTTATTTATATTCTCTTTGACATCGGTTACAAACGTCTCCTCCCTTTTCAGGGGCTAGGAGCGTCAACAAAGTTTTAGTCACAATAGTGACCGGTGATCCTTCTTTCGCGTGCCCACATGTAGAATGGGCGGGCCAAAATGTCGTCGTCGCTTGTGTTGGTGAATCTTCAATCTCTACCGCTTCTCCTGCATTCAAAGAAACAAAAAAAGAGTTTAGTAGCACCTGTGTTAAAATGAAACATTTGATCCATAAAAAAAATGAAACATGCATGCAGAAGATGATTAGAACAACAGATTGCAGCAGATCCCAAAATCATAACGCAAAAGATCCCAGTGCTATTAACCCTGGTGAAGGCATGCTTGAAATCAAGATCCCAAAATCATAATGCAAAAGAAATAAAAATAGAATGGTAAGCTTTGTCGGCAAATTGATGGATCCATGGATCCGGATTCATGTTCTCCATAAACACCCAATGACCTCCCTTGCAGAAGAGATCACGGATGCTGTAAAAGTGAATCGAAGGCAGAGTTTCTGGCGATAAACAGGCAGGGCTTTGCTGCTCCAAACGTTTCTTCCTTTTTTTTCTCCTGGTGAGAGAACTCTATAATTTATAGAACTCCTCGGGTGCAGTTGTTATGGGCATGCAGGGATGCCAGTTGGTGTTCATGCTAGTGTGTTATGGGGTAAATTCTTCTTGTCTGGCCTGCCCATGCTTGTCTATGTGACAGTTCGCTTGGTCGTCCACTCGCATGCATGCGAGGCAGGGAGCCGTAATTGACTGACTTCCACTACCAATTGTTTAATGTCCACCTTTATTTGTTTAATGTCCACTTTCATTGTTTAATGTCCACCTTTATTTGTTTAATGTCCACTTTCATTGTTTAATGTCCACCTTTAATTGTTTAACGTCAAGCCAGGCACAAAGGCAGGAGTTTGTCGTGATATCGCAACATCGCGATATCACGACGTCGCAATATCACGACACCAAGAAGAAGCCAGGGCACAAATGCGGAAGGTTGTCGCAATATCGTGACAAATAAACAAAAATATGATGCAAGGCAGAAGGTTGTCGCGATATCGTGACAAAAAAACAAAAACCTGGTGCAAGGTGAAAGGTTATTGCGATATCGCGACATCGTGATATTGCGACGTCGTGATATTGCAACAAACAAACAAAACTATGGCACAAGGCGAAAGGTTGTCACGATATCGTGACGTCGCGATATCATGACAAACAAACAAGACTATGGCACAAGGCGAAAGGTTTTCGCGATATCGCAACAAACAAAAAAAACCCTGGCGCAAGGCAGAAGGTTGTCACGATATCACAACGTCGTGATATCACGACAAACAAACAAAACCCTGACGCAAGGTGGAAGGTTGTCGTGATATCGTGACAAACAAACAAGACTATGGTGCAAGGCAAAAGTTTGTCATGATATCGTGACAAACAAACAAAACCCTAGTGCAAGGCAGAAGGTTGTCACGATATTGCGACAAACAAACAAAACCCTGGCGCAAATGCGGAATGGTCGCGATATCGCGCCATAAAACAAATGAAAAGGGGCCGAAGGTGGAAAGGTCGTGGGTCTCTTTAAATGCATGCTTTCATGGTGGATCAAGGCAGTGTATGTCAATGCGATCAGTGTTTGCAGTCACGTAATCGGATTGGTGTTGTTTTGGTGTCTACAAATATCACTAGAATTTAGGTTGGTATCCTCTTCATATTCATTTTTAAATGAATACACTAACAGGTTGGATTCCTCAACTATTTTGTTCCAAGTGGTTCCTATATCATACATTTTATGCAAAATGAGTAGTTTAATGAGACCATGATGGGAAATAAGACGAAGCTTTGGTGGGATTTTTTATTTCTTCTTTTGGACCCTTTCTATTTTCATTTTGAGAGACTTATAAAGAAAATAAGGTAAGTTTACCACACAATCTTCCTATTCAAGGTACTTAAGGTTTATAAGAAGTTTCAAATGATATCTTCCACATATAGACAACCTCCCTTCAACTATTAAAAACTTCATTATGAGGGTCATTACCTCCTACCACTTGAGTAGAAAATATGAGGTTGCTACTTCTTTTATCCATCCCTATCTGTCTTTGATCACAATACATTTCTCTACAAATATTTGAATGAGTTGTATAACTCCTTTATCATTAGATTTAAAATATTTTTCCCTACTTCTAGTATGTGGAGAACTTTGGCAATAAAACTAGGGGTTACTATTATCCTTACCCTAGTGACATGGTGTTCGACATTTTGAGCAATTCATTGTCATTGATTTCAAAGGATTGATGTCATCAGGTGATTTTTATAGAAGGCAAGAAAGTGGCTCAAAGGAAATTTAAAAGTTTTAAAGTATTTAATAGTTAAATTATTTAAATTAAAGATTTAAATAATTTAAATACTTTAAATAAGTTTTTATAAAGTTCTCAAGAAGATGTTTTATTTCAAAGAACCCATGTTTACAAAGTGGATATTCCTAACAAAAATGGTGTCGACGTCACTCATGAAGAAGCGTCGATGGGTACCGAATTTATTTACGAAGTGCCAACGTCTTCTAATTTACATAAGACAAATCTTATATAAAAGAGAATAATAACTTGAGGGAATAATAGTTGTTTTTTTGATATATCCGACTTTCAAGTGTTCGAGGAAATTTTGATTGCAATAGCATCTTGAGGTTGAATTCTATTGGACGATATCAAGCGAAGTAAAAAATATACCTACGCGACAAAGTTGGTCGGTCTTGAGCAAAGTGAAGGTATGCGTGAAATGTGAATTTTTCATATGACCATCGTTGTGAGTGTAGAATATGTTGGCTTTGGCTAATAGGATATAGAAGTACAAAAGAATTTTAACCTGATTGGTCGGTCTTGAGCAAAGTGAAAGAGGGTCAAACAACAAACGAATGATTGTATTAATGGAAGGCAACAAGTAATCCAGATAAACACCATTCATAGAACCAGGAAGTAAAATTTTGTCAGAAGGGATTTGTGTAGTAGCAAGAGTAGTGTGAATGATGGTGAGTTCAAGAGTGAGCCAAAACCTATTTCAGCAATATTAAAGGTAGGCATCATCAATTTTGCCATCACAACAGAGAGGAAGGCACAAATTGGATTCATTGGTGATTGAATAGAACCTTTGCTTATCATGCACGCATCGAATGGGGTTGAAGTGTCTTTCACAGGAAAGAGATTAAGGGTTCAGGTGCACAGTTCGAGGTTTAGCCACCCATCAAGGACGTCACAGCGATCGAGCAAGGCATTGGGAGCAATGCTAGGTCTCGCAAGAGACAAGGTCAAACACGCTGTAGTCAAAGACAAAGGTACATATTTCATTCTATAAAACAAAAGGGAGTTATAAAGGTTGAGTAGTAATGTTTAATTAAATGAAAGGGAGTCATAAGTTTTGAGAAGTTTTATTGTATGAAGTTGTTTTTATACTGGAAGTATAAGGATATGTAGGTTTTGGTGTTTGGTATTGGTAGATATAATATGAAAAGAAACTTTGCATCATAGTAAGAAGCTAATAAAATTAAAATATTATTTTGATGTATGGTGAATGTTACATTTGAAAGAAAAGGAGTGATAAAGTGTATTTGGATATTATTGTTTGTATCAAAATGTTATTTTTAAGAAGTGTTTGTGTGATAACTCTTGTCATCTAATTTTTTGAGTTTGGCATATAAGTGGTTGTGATTGTGGCATATTAAGTGGACAACTCATAAGGCATCAAAAAGGTATGGGCAATATTCTTCATTGACTTATTTGGGTGATTGATTTCTAAAAATATCTTTGGTGAGAAAAGGATTGATTGTGGTTTCCTTTTTGAGAGTTGGTTAATGCTTCAAGGTTTTCTAGATTGAGAGTTGTGATTGAACCTTGTTTATAAGCATTGTTGTTAAAGCCCATTGGTTGTGCAAAGAATTTTAACTTGAGTTAGAAAAGAACATGAGTATCATTTTTAGGTGAGATTTGTTGTTGAGCATTGTTGGAAACATTTTGAGTTGGTTGATACATGCTTGGACTAAGATTTGTGAGAAAGGATTGATCCTTGAGGTGATTGGTTGAGTAGAGTTGATTGAGCCTATTCAAGTGAATGTGTGAAGTGGTTGTTCAAGTTCCATGAAACAAACTATTATATATTATGATTGATTTTAGATTGAGCTTTGAGAATAGAACATATTGATTCTCTAACAATTCTCTTTATGCTTATATGAGATTGATTTAATTTGATATTGGAATTTGAAATATAGAATATATCGAGTCTCTAACAATTCTCTTTATGCTTCTATGAGATTGATTTGAGTTGAGATTGGGATTTGAGTATAGAACATATTGAGTCTCTAACAATTCTCTTTATGCTTCTATGAGATTGAGTTGAGATATTGATTGAGCATTGACTATAGAACATATTGAGTCTCTAACAATTATCTTTATGATTCTATGTGATTGAAAAAGTTTTGTGTGGACTTGTTAAGTATATTTGAGACAAGTCTTTAAGAAGGCTTATGGACTGATTTTGTGTAAGCTTTTGTGGAAACTTGTAATGCAGGTTTGAGCAAGTCCTAGAGAGGACTTATTGAGAATATTTGGATAGGTTCTAAGCGGACATATTGAGCATATTTGAGGATGTTCTGAGTGTACCTATTGAGCATATTTTAGCAGGTTCTGAGTGGACCTATTGAGCATATTTGAGCAGGTTTTGAGTGAACCTATTGAGCATATTTGAGAAGGTTCTGAGTGAACCTATTAAAAAATATTTGGAGGTGACAGAGTCTCAATATATAGAGATCCAATAGCAAGGATAATTGAAGACATATCTTTTGAATGAGGAGTCTTCAAGTGGAGAGAGATCCACCAGTCAGTGCAGCAGAGAGACATAGTCTTCTAGAAGATCACTAGATAGAGTAGAAGGGAAAAGATTTATCATGTGGAAGATATCCATGAACTTGAGATTTAGGGGATGAACATATCCTTTGGATAGAGGTCCATAAACATTTTAATTAGGAAGGATTCCCAAGATATTGATTGAAAAATTTTTAGCAAAATATTTTCTCCGTGGAGTAGCCCGCATTGGGTAAACCATATAAGGACAAAATTCTCAGCCACACCCTGGTCATGCCCTTGAAAATAATTTAAATCTTCCCATAATCTCTCATTTTGAAACAAATTCCTAACAAAATTGCTTGGGGTTTGTGTGTCAATAGTATAAGGTTTATTACTTTTTTGGAAAGAAGGTTTAGGTATTGTTGATTGGGGGTTTTATTACTGGAAATTAAAATATGAGGGTTTGAAATATTATGTAAATATAACACTAATTCTTCACTATACTCTACAATTTTTTTCTAGGAAAATGACCTTTCTTCCACATAACAAGATCTTGCATAATTTTGAGTAGATAATTTTATTACAGGGCTCTCAAAGGTTTTAGCTTAACTATGAATCATAGGGAGTCCTTTTTTAGAAAAAAATACCTAAAAAATTTTAAATTTAAAAATGCAAATCATTTATCATAAGATTGTGATACTTACAGTCGTCATTTGGAGGTTTTTGTAGTTTATTGAAATGTATGCCATTTTAGGTATAGTTGTTACGTACCTGCAAATCTATTGATACATTTTTTTGGTGAACTTATACCTTAGATTTATTATCATTTTTGCATATTCTACACTAAAATTCTTCTCCAGTGCATTTCTTGAGTGAGACTAAGAAGTATTTACTATCTCAGTAAAATTTATCAAAGTGTAAAATATGGAGGATTTTTAATATCTTGCTTTGTTGTAATGATCCAAAATCAAGAAACAAGAAAACATACAAATATAAAAAGAATTAAAAAAAACTAAGGTGAGATATTCATAAATCCCTAACCAACCTTAGATTGACTTAATGTTTACATTCATATGTTTCACAAGAACTATACCACACTAGATTCCCCTCATGCAAGTCCCTTCTATGTAGGTATATCTCATGTTATGCACATAAGTCCATCCTTCTCAGCAATCTTGGTGAGCTAGACTTACCACTTTCAATCATTAGAAGGTGTACACACATCTCCACACTCCATGCAAGTCATTATGTGTGGGTATGCTACATGAACTACAAGTTAAGCTATCAATATTATCCCTTGAAAATCTATCTTAACTTTGGTACAATATTCTATACCTAGTTACTAGTATCCCTAAGTGGTCTCAATCCCTTAGGTTACCCTCTAAGTTCACCTAGAACTTACTACTGATTTTATAACAATTATTTAAATAGGAATATAAAAGCTAGATCTAGATACTAAATCTAACAAAACATAAATCATTAAGCAACCAAGGAGAAATCAAACCATAAAGTAATAACTAAAGGTTAAGCATACAATAGAAAGGATTTAAATGCAATTACATTCAATTAAAGGAATACAAAGTACATCAACCATTATTCATTCATTACATAAGTTTGCATAGTAATTCCATACTTTTAGCAATACATTACATCAATTACATTGGGGAAATATCCCCACAAATATAATCTATTTGCATAAATAAGTAACACGTAAGGTAGAGAGCAAACTTATGTGTCAGTCCATCTCATGAATTTGATCCTCCTACTCTTCCATCGCTCAAGTGAGGATAGGAGGATATCAGGACACTCATAGTTTCAGATAGACATGCTTCTAAATGCATTTAATCATTTAAATGCCAAATTGCAACTATACAAATAACCCAAGCAATTCAAATTTCCAAAACATAGTTGATATCATAGAAACTACTCTTTCTATTTCCCCTCTCATCTCCCTATGAGAGTTATTCAACCATGCAACAAGGCCATATGCTAGCTTGTAATAAATTACTCAACTTTTATCCAAAAATTAAAGTCCCATACCTTTAATTCACAAAACCAACCATTTTCATATTTATTTAATCCATTAAATTCAACTACTTTAACCCATAAATTAACCTTTTTCTTTATTTCATGAACTAAAGTCCCATACCCTTAGCTCACAAAACAAATAATTTTCATATTTAATTAATCCATTAAATTCGATTACTTTAATTCATAAATAAACTTTTTTCTTCATTTCACGAACTAAAGTCCCATACCCTTAGTTCACAAAACAAACCATTTCTATATTTATTTCATACATTAAATTCAACTATTTTAATTCATAAATAAACATTTTTATTCCTTTCATGAACTAAATTCATACCCTTAATTCACAAAACAAACCATTTCCATATTTATTTAATCCATTAAAGTCAACTACTTGAATTCATAAAATAACCTTTTTCTTAATTTAATTAATTAAATTCCCATACCCTTAATTCACATAACAAACAATTTCCAGATTTATTTAATCCATTAAAGTTAACTACTTTAACTTATAAATAAACATTTTTCTTCATTTCAAGAACTAAAGTCCCATACCCTTAATTCACAAAAAAAACCATTTTCATATTTATTTAATCCATTAAAGTCAACTAATTTAATTCATAAATAAACCTTTTTTTCATTTCATGAACTAAATTCCCATACCCTTAATCCACAAAAAGAACCATTTCCATATTTATTTAATCCATTAAAGTCATCTACTTTAATTCATAAATAAATATTTTCTTCATTTCATTAATTAAATTTTTGTAGTTCCTATCAATGAAAGCATGTAGGGTTTCTTTTTTTTCCATAATTTAAGTTCTTCATTACAAAGAATGAACCTTAAGAGAAACCTCCCTTTTCATTAATCTACGACTACTATTTTAAATAATGGAATTCATATAAAGGACCTTTTATTTCCATTAATTTTAAAACTACTATTTAATTAATGAAACTATAATAAGGAAACCCTTTTATTTCCTTAATCTACACTCACCCATTCAATTAATGAACTAAATAGAGGTTTCCTACCTAGGCACCCTACGACCTCATCGAAAAGCCCTACTACTATATCTAGCAACACTGGAAAAAACACAAAGTCAATCTTAGAAGTAGTGAGGACACAACTCAAGGTGATATACATCGTACTAGCCGCTACAACAAAGTTGAACCACTCAGGTGTCATTATCTATAATAGATGATAGCTAGACATGGTTGTTGGTTCACCATACTTTCTAACAACCTAAATCCCAAGGAGGGTTACGCAAGAGCGAAACACCCAAGGAAGGTTATTTCTTGGCACCCAACACCAACGACCCCTCATAGTACCTATTTTTATCGCTACTTTTTCTTGTATCTAGAGTAGTCTAACATATAGGTATACACTTACAAAAATAAGGTAGGATTTAGCATGAGTCAGCGAACCTACAACAAATGAAGGCTCTCCCATAACTAGTAATGACTTCAACATAGCCAATGAAGCTCCAACACAAAAACAATGCTTTACACAAGGAGAGCAATGAATTTAACACATTCATAAAAGGTTTAACACAACAATAACACTTTACACAAGGTGAGTAGTGGCTTTAACACAACCAATAGAGCTCTTACACAATGACAATACTTTAACAAGATGAGCAAAGACTTTAACACAACCATTGGAGCTCTTACACAACAACAATACTTTAACATAACCAGCGAGGCTCTTACATAGTAGCAATGCTTTAACAAGGTGAGAAATAATTTTAACACAACCAGTGAAGCTCTTACATAGTACTAATGCTTTAACAAGGTGAGCAATGAATTTAACACATCCAACGGAGCTCTTCTATAGTTGTACTTTAACAAGGCAAGCAATGACTTTAACATAACCAGTGAATCTCTAACATAGTAGCAATACTTTACATAATGTGAGTAGTGAATTTAACACAACAAAAAAAGCTCTAACATAGCAACAATGCCTTAACAAGGTGATCATGAACCTTAAGTAAATTATTTAAAGGATCTTGCTAACTAGCCTAGTTATTTATGTGCTGATGGATTCCTTCGTTGCAATAATTGAGTATCGACTCCCTTTATTCCCTTTCATGTGGTGCTTCACCCTCTATCTCCTGATTTTCCCTCCTCATTCACCTCCCTATGCTCTCTTATCCTCTCTTATTTCTTCTCCCCATACTTTATGCCTATCTCTTCCCTTAGCTTTTGTCAACCACCTACCCACCATTACTTCTCATCCATTCGTCAAGTGGTAGAGAGGATGTCTCTTCCTCTTTGCCTTCCCAAGGTACTACCAAAATTAAAGCCTCCTCTTTTTATGTCAACAAAACCATCCTTTCAAGCTGACAAGGCCATCCTTTCGTATTAATGGAACCATCATTTTAATTCAGTCGAAACTCTGCCTGACGATATGATTCAAATCCAAAGGTAGGTTCCATGATTGATTGATTTTATTACACTAATAATTATATTATAATTTCATTAAGCAAGATCTCATATAATTGAGGCAATAAAAAATTTACTAAGGGTTAAATGAATTCCCCCTTTTTAATGGAGAAACCTTTTTTTTCATGTAGGAATCATTTTACTGCTTAGTATGAAACACTATTTTTCCCTTTTAAAAGAGGTTTTTGCAATAAGTCAATTGTTTAAAATGGAGTCCTTTCATTATTCTAAAATAAAATCTATTTATCATAAATCAACCATTTATTTATAAATGAAATCTATTTATTATTTTAAAATAAATCAACCATTTATTTAAAAATAAAATCTATTTATCATTTAAGATAAATCAACCTGAAAGCACGAGATTCCGGAAGATAGAAATACTAATTATTGCATTCAAGATCAAACAAACGCTTAAGTCCTAAAATGTGAAATGCATGAAATGAAAGAAGCAAATTGAACGGAGACACAAGAAATTAGAGAAAGCACAGCCCTTTTATTCAACTCTCTTAATCTCGGTTACAAAGGCGCCTCCTCCCTTTTCAGGGGCTAGGAGCGTTAAATGGATCTTGATTACAATCTTGACTTAGTCTTCTTCCTTCCGCGTGCCCACGTTTGAAATGGGCGGGCCAAAGTGTTGCCACCGCTTGCATTGATGAACCCTTGATTCTTGCTGCTCTTCCTACGTTCAAAGACACAACAAGTCGTTAGTAGCACCTGTAGCAAAAGATGAAATATTTGTTTTCTAGAAATAATGAAAGATGCATGCAAAAAATTGATTACAGCGATAACTAAACGGATCCCAAACAGTCTGCAAATTTGACAGAGACAAGAGAACATTACCAGAGGGCCATTGCCATCAGAACAGTCATGAAATTGGCCATCGATTTGAATTCATCCCTGGGTGGGACGGATTCTACTGTAATTCATCCCTGGGTGGGACGAATTTTGCCTGTGGTGGAATGCCGAAGTGACCCTGCCCAAATGTCACGTCTCGGGATCTCCAAAACACCTGCAAACATGGGGGTTAGCTAATTGGGGGCATTTTGGGATGACCCAGATGGTCGGTTTTCCCCAATTTAGCCTCCATCATCAGGAATTTGACGTCGCTACCTGCAAGTTAGTGAAGACAATGAAAACGACAAAAGATGACAATATTTGATCAAAACATGCTGAAATCAAAATTGCAAACTATCTAAACAACATAAAATGGAATGGAATATAAACAAGTGACAAAAGAACAAATTAAAATGACACTAAGAAGTATGGGGCACCCGGGCGGGCCGCCCACCATTAGAACCTGACTTCGGCACCAATCCACTTGGGATGGGCCCAAAATCTCTTATAACTGGTTGTCGACGAATGGGTGGGGTAATGTGGTCAAGTGTCAGATTTTGGATCCGAATTCACACTTCCAATGCCCACCCAATGACCTACTTTGCGAAAGAGATCAAGGATGTAGAAGATATGAATCACAAAAGGGCTAAGGCGCAGTATCAATTGGGCAGCACTTCGTTGCTTGAAAATGCTTCCCACCTCCTTTTTTGGGTGAGAAAGTTCACCATTTTATAGACCCAAGGGGTCTCTTTTGGATGGGCATGCAGGGGTGCCACATGGCGGCTATGCCTCCCCAAGAGGGAGGAGACTCCTCTCTGACTCGGGCTTCCATAACTGCCCTTGTGACAGTCCTCTAACGGCCAATCTACCCACCTACACACGCATGCAAGGCAGGAGGCATTAATGGACTGCCCCTGGCTGCCACTTGTCAAGATTTTTCTTTTTGCCCGTTGAACCCAGAATTCGTCCTGCCTAAAGATGAATTCAGAATTCATCTCTGGGTGAGACAGATCCTAATTTGAATTCATCCCTGGGTGAGACGAATACTGAGCAAAGTGCCTGAATGTGCCAAATTGCCTTTTGGCCTTCCAAAATTGCTGGCAAAGTGGTTAGGACCACTGTTTAACCTCTGAGGGCTGCCCTGGGGGCTGTGTGTGTCAATGCGATCGGTGTTTGTAGTCACATAATCGGATTGGTGCTGTTTTGGTGTCTATGGATGCCCCTTTTTGGGATGCGCTGTGCATGGCGCAGCGTCGAGCAAAAATAGATAACCAAAGCACTAATGATTAGGGTTTCTTAGTAACCTAACCAACTCTTGATGCCCCAAGCATGGAAAGGGCATGCATTCTTGAATCCTTGCTTCTGACGAGCTAAGGAATTTGATTTCAAGTATTAACCTGTTTTGGTGAGGTGTGACTTGAGCTTAGACATTGATCAATCATGAATAGGCAAAGGGCACAACCTTTTGTCCATGGGGAAACCTTGTGTTCATGCTTCAGGAATGCCAAGTGATTGATCAGCTTGTGATTATTGCTTGTTTACTGCCCCAAGCAGGAGCGTAATTGTCTTTGTCAATGATTCTTTGAATGCATGTCATTTTCCATAATTGGGTGTGTGTTTGTTGATTGGTGACTAAGTGTGACTACCCCCTCAAGCGACGAATCGATGAGGGAATGACCTTCGTGAGAAAAGCGATGAGTCTCTTGACCCAAGATGACTTGTGCAAGGGTGCCATCAGATTGTTTAGCATTAAGTATGTGCAATTTTCTGACATTTAAACCTATTTTTGGTGGGTGGTAACCCTTTTTGCAACGCTTCTTGGAGCTGAAACTGGTGAAAATCCTTCCTTCCGTGGAGCGGTCCGGCTATGGTAGCCTTCTTAGGGAGTAGGATAGTGACAATTTATAACCCCGACATCTATTTTTGATGCCAAGAATGTCAGGCGAGAATGCGCCTTCGTTCGGCAATGTTATTGCTATTTTTAGGTGGGTTTTTGACCCTTTTGCTGATGTCGTTTAGGGATGAAATTCTCGCAAATTCGTCGTCCCGGGGAGAGGTCCAGCTATGATAGCCTTCTTAGGGAGTAGGACAATGAGGATTTGTGACCCCGACATCGGTTTTGCATGCCCGAAATGTCCAGTGCAACAACACTCTGATCTGGCAAGTTTATTGGCAGTTTTTGGTGCATCTTTGTTCATTTTTTTGTTGTTTTTGAAATTTTTGGCTTGAATTCGTCCCGAGGTGGGACGAATAGTAGCTTAGAATTTTTCCTAGGGTGGGACGAGTGCTAACCAGAGTGCTCATCCCAGGGGAAGATGAATTCCAGCTCTAAAGGCTTATTTAAAGGCCAAATCTAGGGTTTGGGCTCATTTGCAACTGATTTTTCTTGCGATTTGGAGCTCTAAGGAGGAGGAGGTAAATTTTGTGAAGTGAAGCACTGCCAGATTTTCCCTGACACCATGAGTGCACAAACCGGGTCAAGCAGCGAAGTCGAAACGAGACCAGTGAGTTCTCCGTAGAGTTATTAGCTTGTTTAAAACTGCAAGTGTTTTATTTAATTTTCTTTGTAACGATGCTTTTCACAATTTTAACTGAAACCCTAAAACTTAACTGAAGACAACTAAGTTTTAGTGTACAACTAAATGTAGTGGGTAAAAAATAGTTTTATTTTGCTTATAACTAAACCTTAGGATAAACCGAACGTTAAACCCTAGGACTTAATTGTTTGTTTTTCTTTTTTTGAATTTTTGTTCTATTTTTGAATTAATCAGTTAGGATTAGAAACCCTAAGACTGAAAAATTAATTTTTGAATTTTGTTTTGTTTTTTTTTGTTTTGTTTTTACATTAATCAGTTAGGATCAAAAACCCTAGAACTGAAAAATTAATCTTTGTTTGAATGTTATTTTTTTTTTTTTTATTTTTTTTTTTTTTTGGATTTATTAGTTAGGGTTAAAACCCTGAACTAAATTTTTTTTTTGATTTGATTTTTTTTTATTATTTAGGATTGCTTTTTTTTTTATTTTAATTTTTTTTGTTTTTTTTTATTAGTTTTTTTTTTTGTTTTTGTTGTACATTGATAGGCAATGTTGTATGTTCATGTTATTGTTGTATAGTTCTTTTCCATGATTTTAATGTTTTTGGGTTGTTTTCTTTTGCAGGTTGTTAGGAGGGTACCGTGTATCCACTCCTTTTTGAGCATGGGGCCGCTCGGTGTGGGAGTGGCTTGATGCCCTTGGGCTCAAGCAGGTGGCTTGACTGGAGCCTATGGTCATGGATCAGGCTTATTTGACGGCTTTGATCAATCTTTGGGATCCATGGACCAACACATTCCATCTCCCAACAAGGGAGATGACTGTGATGTTGGAGGATATCTATCGGCTTCTGTGAATTCCAATAGATGGATTGTCAATCCGAACATCATCACGAGATCAACGGACAGTAGTGTTAACATGCTACTTCAGACATGGGGAGCGGTTGGGCATAGAGAGCCCAATGGAGACGGTCGAGGTGGACTGCCAGACTGGTGGGATTTTGGTCCGATGGTGGCAATAGAGGGGGGTGTTGGGAGTGAGGCACACATTCCTTATGGGCCTCATTTCTAACATGCTATTACTTTACTCGTCATGTGATGTTGGATTTGGTTTGGTAGTTGGTATAGTGCCCGACAGAGGCACCGTTGATCCTGAGATGGGGACAGACGCTGTTGGAATAGCTCTATGAGGAGTTGTATGAGGTCCACTATTGGCAGCGAAAGGGAATCAACTGCAGCTATTTGTTGCAATGCTGGGGTTGGCAGCACATAGTAGTTGAGAGGCCAGCCAGGTTACCATGGATGACTCGGGCGGCGATGGAGGATAAGGAGATAAGGTATGCAGTTTTGTGGCGGCGGTCTGGAGAGCAGGGACAGATTCGACGGTGGGCAGGTGTCGTAGGGCACTATGTCAATGTCTTCTCTCAGCTTACTCTTGGGGAGGTGATTTGGTGCCCTTATCGAGACTGTCCAGCCTGGCCGGAGGTTGGAGAGTGGCTCCGATAGGTACGCAAAGAGTGGTGGCTGATTGGGTGACACGGGACCGAGCATGAGTTCTTCTCGTATAGCTGGGTTACATGATAGTTTGGGGTGCGCCAGGGGTTGCCTAGTGAACCCGTGATCTATCGACATCGAGGGGATGATAGGACTCTAGATCGACTCGTCATCATGCCATTGGGTGAGGATTCGGACATGGTGATCGACGTCCCGAATGTGGATGATGTCGGGACTACCGCTGAGTATGACTCGTGGTGGGTACTACGGCGATGGCGAGGAGAGGGGCCACTGGGAGGTGTAGAGGTGGCAACGACGGGCGGTGAGGGTGTTGAGGCACCAGGGGATGATTGGGGAGCTCCTTTGGATGATGTAGACATGATGGATGTGGAGGGTGAGGATGTGGATTTTGGGGCTCTAGATTAGCCAGAGATGCAGTATATGGCATAGCAGTGGGAGCCAGAGCAGGCTGTTGTTCCAGAGATTCCCATGCCTCAGGTGGATGCAGGGGGCACAGAGTCTGAGTTACGTACTGAGATTACACAGATGGCAGAGCTACTGCAAAGGCGAGACTAGGAGTTGGGGGATGCACTGTGGGAGAGGGATCTCCTATGGAATCAACTAGCAGAGCGAGATAGGGTTTTGGTGCAGCGTAATGATGCATTAGCTTACTATCATTGATGAGATGCAGAGTAGTTCCGACACCAGATGGAGATGGAGGGGGAGATTATCTACCTCGGTGGGTGGCTACCTAAGCCATCGAGAGGTGGATCATCGCATCGAACGAGGGACAATGCTATTGAGCAGTCAGCATCA
This sequence comes from Wollemia nobilis, assembly GCA_028583015.1. Classification (NCBI taxonomy): domain Eukaryota; kingdom Viridiplantae; phylum Streptophyta; class Pinopsida; order Araucariales; family Araucariaceae; genus Wollemia; species Wollemia nobilis. The sequence goes on along the minus strand of JAQPPZ010003246.1, from coordinate 7,194,760 downwards.
TCTTGTCATAGGCGGTTGGATGAGGGAGGTGATAGTAGGCATGATGTAGGGGCTAGCAGTAGCCGCCTTGAGGGGTCCCATAGGACCCACACCATAGGGGGTAGTTCTCATCGCATCAATCTTGCATGATCATGGTGGTCGACGCCTTAGGCTGGGTGGTTTTGTTGTATGATTGTCGGGTCAGAGGACCAGTTTTGTAGCCTGTAGGCATTTTTTTTGTTGACGATATATATATATATACCGATTTTATTTTGTTTATGCACATGTGATGATTTGATTTTATGCATGATGGTTGATGAATATGGATTTATGCATGTTTATTTATTTTGATGGATGCATATGTTATGATGAATGCAAATGTTTTTGATTTATATGTGATATGCAAAATGTAATGGATGAAATGAATTTGTGTTGGTTTGGTTAGGGCACCATAGACTGTTTAGAAGTGTATGGTTTTTTTGGGATGGTATTCGAAGGATGAAAAGTAGCGCAATTTGGTTTAGAAATGTAGCTAAGGTTTTCTGAGACTCAGACGGTTTTAACTCACTAGCCATGACTGTACTTTATCTTACAAGACTTTTGAACAAGGTATGAATCGGACTTGCTTTTGACCAAGTTATTTCACATCCCTGTGTGTGCAATTGAGTTCATTTATGTGGTATTTGTCAGGATACCGCCAGTGCCAGATGGGCTTTCAACCGAACCTGTACTGAGGATCACCTAATTAGCTCCACTAACTCCTTTATTGTATTTAGTCAGATTAATCTGCGGTGCAATCTAGGATACCATGAGCTAGCTCATCCACATGCAAACATTGATCTGCACACAAGTTAATGCAGCAGATATATCGTCATGCGGGAGGTTTGCCACGAGTGACGGATAGGCTATCAACCAAACCGGTACTGCGGTTTGCCTCATGACCTGTCGGAATGCTGAGAGTTCCAGGGATTCAAGTTCAACTCCCTTCTTTTCTTCAATTGTAAGGGGATACTTGCTCTTTTGTAGTGATAAAAATCACTGTTTATTTTTGTTTTATTTGTTTTTCGTTTGAGCAAGGGATTGGGATATGAAGTGACGAGAATCACTGTTGTTTGTGCCTTTTGATGTGTGCACTTTGGGATATTGAATTTTGGAATTTTGACTTTTGCAAATTTTTGATGTTTTGCAACTTTTGAGAACTTGGGATTCCTGGGGAATTGGGTAGGGAGGATGCTTGTCCTTTTGCCAACTCTCAGCATTCTTTGGGGTCATTCGCATAGGGGGATGAGCAAGATAACCATTTCGCTTATGGTGACCTGGATTGCTTTGCAGGGTTCATCTTTCGTTCACACAACTTAGGAATTGTTTTGTGTTTTAGCTTGTGATGGGATGTTACGTAACAAGGCGTATTGCAAGTATGACTCTACCTTCGTAAAATATTTCTGACTGTGTACAGTATATGGCTTAGAAAGAAAAATTATGACTAAAAGATGAAAACTCTTGATACATTATAAGACCACTGACTCTAGTGTGGTAAAAAGCAGTAAATGGTGTATTTTTGTTTTTTTTTTTTTGACTGCTTATAAAATGGAAAAATGTGGAACAAGATGGACTAGCAGAGCAATTACAACCTATGGTGCCTTTGACCTGTACGACCACAAATATGCAATGTATGGATGCGATGCTTAATGCAGCTATATATTTTTGTATTTTGATGGAATGATTTTTGTGAATATGAAGATGAGATGTAAGAAGAGCTTTTATTGATGAATTTGAGCATGCCTGGAAATGAGATGCAAATTTTTGTTGTTTTTGATGATTTTTGTTGTTTTTGAATTTTCTTGATGGTGACCAAGGGATTTCGAGAATCCTTTGGGGCCTTTTTGGGGTGACCAAGTGATTGCGATAATCCTTGGAGCTTTTGGGGTGACCAAGTGATTGCGATAATCCTTGGAGCTTTTGGGGTGACCAAGTGATTGCGATAATCCTTGGAGCTTTTTGGGTGACCAAGTGATTGCGATAATCCTTGGAGCTTTTTGGGATGACCAAGCGATTGCGATAATCCTTGGAGCTTTTGGGTTTTGACCAAGTGATTGCGATAATCCTTGGAGCTTTTTGGGTTTTGACCAAGCGATTGCAATAATCCTTGGAGCTTTTTGGGATGACCAAGTGATTGCGATAATCCTTGGAGCTTTTGGGGTGACCAAGTGATTGCGATAATCCTTGGAGTTTTTGGGTGACCAAGTGATTGCGATAATCCTTGGAGCTTTTGGGGATGACCAAGTGATTGCGATAATCCTTGGAGCTTTTTGGGTGACCAAGTGATTGCGATAATCCTTGGAGCTTTTGGGGTGACCAAGTGATTGCGATAATCCTTGGAGCTTTTTGGGTGACCAAGTGATTGCGTTAATCCTTGGAGCTTTTGGGGTGACCAAGTGATTGCGATAATCCTTGGAGCTTTTGGGGTGACCAAGTGATTGCGATAATCCTTGGAGCTTTTGGCTTGCTCTTCAGGGGATAGATGTACCCCCAGCTTGATAATCTATGGATTCATTGGATCTGAGCCGATGTCTACGTCAGTCGTCTCCTCGACCGACATGTGGGATCCGTCCTCCAACTGGTGTGGAGTTGGGATCAAATGGATATCATTTGCTGAGTTAAGATCATCGTTAGGAACCTCAGGTTCCTCGTCAGCATGGAAGATATCCTGAGTTGGCCCAGGGGTAAAATGAAACATTTCATCGAAAGGCCAGTACTCAGATGGGGATGGAGGGGAATTGGCACGGTCCCAGTCTATGGCACCTATGTCTAGATACAATGACTTTGTCGGATCGACTAGATTGTGGATGGGTGCGGTTAAATCAATGGAGATCATGTTGATGGAATGATTTTGGTCTCCATGACCGCAGGTGTGGTTACTCGGACATCTCAGATGTTCTCTATGCTCTAGATCTGGCTCTAGAGGGATGGGCATGAATGGATCATCCCTATGTGCAGAGAGGATGATAGGGTCTTCCCTCGGCACTGATGTCATTATAGGGTCTCGGGGTGGACGGTGCTCATCGTAAACTTGGAGCCACGGATCCAACACTTGGTCCCACCCTATTGGGTCTACGTACCACTCATGCCCATGCAGTATGCCCATCTGATCAAGTAGGTCATTAATCTCCAAGGGGTGCCGATGCTGCATCTGTCGCATGTGATTAAGGTATGCCATTTCTGTTTCATCTTCGTAATCACTATCGGAGATCCAACCTCCTGTATTAGCTTCGACCACTTGCGGTATTGAGGGCTCACCTTGCTCAAGCAAATTTATCTGGCCCCACTGTGGTTGTGCCACTCTCCGTGGGGGGACCTGATTCTCTTGACGTATCACTGGCTCGGCTGGAGCCTCTAGAGGAAACATTGTCAAAATATTTTCGTGATAGTCGTCCATAGGAATCACTTGCGAGTGATTGTAATCTGAGTCGAAGGAGTCGTATGATGTTGGCTCATAGTCTGACTCATCCTCCGAAGATCCTTCTTGATACTGTGGAGATCTGCCCTGAAAGTGGGTCCCCAAACTTTTGCCTATTTCTAGCAAAGGAGTAGGGCGATTGAGGTTACCAAGGGTGGTTGTTGACCCTGGGAGATAATCCCCCAATGTGTATGTTGTATTTGGGTTGGCATATGGGTCTGATGCCAATCCACCCTTGTGGTCTATCTTCAGGCCTTGCATGTCGTCGACCAAGATGTCTAAGGGCAGGGGGTGATTGAACCCTACACCTGACTTGTCATAAGGCATTTGGTATCTTGGTTGACAAAGGACACGCACCCCTTGCTCATACCGGCCTAACCCGTATCCATGCCAATTGCATTGGCCAAGATATCTCAGAGCGAAGTCCGGGTTGGACAGGATAGTTTACATCCTCTACGAAAGGTTCTTCATCCTCGTCCTCTCGCATGTATGGCTCAGTGCCATGATCAAGGCCCCCATACACAAAATTAGTCTGGTTGGGCGGGTAGCCTAGAGGAACAATTGTACCAATGGGAAGGCGAGGCCTCCCCATGTCTTGCATGGATTCTAGTGCGGGCGTCGCCACAACATTCCACACCAGATACTCCCCCAGGCCCGTATTGGCCATTTCAACAGTGATTGTTGGCGATTGAGGGAGAGGGAACGAAAGCTCTTCTGGACTCCACTCCATGTGGGGTGGGCTAGAAGTTTCCACTTCCATTGTACTAAGCACCTCTTTAGTAGAGATGTTTGAGACTGATTGTTGCACCTTTTCAAGAGGTTGTGCCTCCTCCAGGGGTTTCTTCCCTTTGTCCTTCTGTTTGGCCATGATAGGTGGCATCGTTGATGAAGGACCAACTGATGAAGATGGACCTGACTGGGGTTTTGGTGGATCTACCTTTGGGGATGCTCACGAAATCGGACCCTGTCGAGATGGATTCAATTGGAAATCCAAATGCGTTGATGGGAGGGTCGACTGCGGCATCAGGTGCACTGCATTGCAGTACTTGAAGGGTTCTAGGTCTATCGAAACCACGTGTACTTCCCCTTCAAATGTATACTTCAGGCATTGATGTGCTATTGACGGGACACACTTCATGTCCCTTATCCATGGCCTGCCCAACAAGATGTTGTAAGCCATCTCACCCTCCAAAATATGGCACAATGTTGGTATTGTCTTTTGTCCCACTTGAATGGATAGGACGATTGTGTCGACTGTCGAGCAGATTGCATCGTTAAATGCTCGCAGTGTATACGTGGAGGCCGTGATGTGAGAGGCCGACAGCTTCAAATGTTTCAATGCCGCTGTAGTGATGATGTTGCTAGACGAGCCAGTGTCTACCAACACCCTCTTATAGGGGATCCCGTTGACCCACGCGATAACGTGCAGGGGTGGATCCGCTATGTCATCAGCCACTAACTTCACTTCATCTTCCCAAAAAGTGATGACTGGCTCGGTGCATCTTTTGACATGCCCCATAAAATTGTTGAAAGAATTCGGTTCCTGGGGCTGCAACTCTATAGCCTTCAGTATCTCCATAAGAGCCTCCCGATGGGGCGTTGATTGTTGAATTAGCTCATATATGGAGAGCCTAGCCAACGTGGTCCGTAGACTTTGGGTAAGTCTAGTCCGAATCATGGGCACGGGTCTAGGCGGAGGTAGCTGCGTAGGGTTTTGTTGAGACTGTGACGTTGAAGGAACTTCTTTTGTGGCTGCCGCGGGAGCAGCTCCTGGGTATTTCTTGTTCCTCGTCACTATGGAGATCATCCCTACATATCCTTGCATTGGGAAGTTTTGTTGCACCTCATTTATTTGGAGGGGTTTTGCTTGTGCCTCATGAGCAGGCAAGGGGTCTCTGTAAATTCCCATTTGCTGGTTGTTTGGCGCTACAGGGTTGTCTACAACCAATGTCTTGTTGTCAATCAAGTCTTGTATCAAGCCTTTGAATGTCCAACATGTATGAAGTTCATGTCCCTGTCACCGGTGGAATCTACAATACAAATCCTCCCGGTACCCCCTAGGCTTCGGTGCATTTGGATCTATGGTTTGAATTTCTGGGAGGTTGATCAAATTTGCCACTGACAAGCGGTCAAATAGGGAGTCCCTAGACTCCGTGTAGGGTGTAAACTGTCGCCTAGGGCGACGCTGCTGATTTTGCCCCTGTTTCTGGTTTTCCCTTTCATAATTATTAGGGGGCACTGCCTGATAATTAGCCCTTTGAGGCTGTATGTCTTGTGCAGGCTTGGGAACATTTATAGCAACTTGGTTAACCGCAGCGGGTTTTTGTTGCGTAGTCCCCATTTTGGTGTTTTTGTTCCACTCTTTTTTCTTAGGCTTGGTGATTTTGCCCTCCCCTATTTTGATCTCTTCGATAATTCTGGCTTGTGCCAGAGCTTCTTCTAAGGTGGCATATTGCTACAGCTGCAATAGCCCAGAGATCGATCTCAAGCAACTTCGTGCAAACATCTGTGTAAGATCGGACATAGGGGGAAGGTAAGGTAGCTTGGAAAGTAGAGTCCTCCATCGATTCCCGTAGGCCGCCATTGTCTCCTCCTCATATTGCCTGAGGCTGGCCAGATCACTCAGTGACGCCTTCTTCTTGGTGCTGAAGGCGAAACGTTCAAGGAACGCATCCACTAATTGATCTAAGTTATTGATGTTGTGCTTCGGCAACTGGGTGAACCAATCCGAGGCAGGGCCTACGAATGTGGTTATGAATGTCCTAAGCAACAACGCATCATTGTCCTGAATGCCAAAGCATTGGCTCAGGAACCTTGTCACATGCTCTTGGGCATCTTCCTCGCCTTTAAAGAGTGCCAGCTGGGGCAACTTAAAATGCTCAGGATAAGGAGGTGCAGGCACAGACGGATGCACCGGATGACTACGGAGTTGACGTAACGTGGGCTTTTGGGGCCCAACAGCTTTGGTTTCCATAGACTCCAAATGCTCTAATAGCGCTTTATATGCATCAGAAGACTTAATCTCGTCTTCTCTAATTTTCTCCCATTGTGGGTTGGGGTAGACTTGAGGCCTGTGGAGAGGTGGTCAAAAAACAACCCCTCCACCTAGATAGGGCATTTCAGCCCGCTCTTCTTCTTGTTCGTACTCCTCGTATGCTTCTTGAGGAGTCTCTAGGTGAGACCTACGACCATGAGTGGGTCCCCGCGGAGGGAACCCATCATTATTTCGGGGAGTGGCCTCCCGTTTCGGTCTAAGAGGTCTTGGAGGCAGCGCTTGGTTAGGTCGCGGGGACCTGTCTTGTACCAAGGGGTTACGCCTCTCGTATGGTTCTGCCCTTTGGGTGCGAGGGGTCGAAACCCTCTTCGGCATAGTGTTATCGAACAGCTCATCTGTTTGGCACCTAATGCGCTCTTCATTGAGGCGATATAAATGCTCCAGTTGTTGTTGATCTTGTTTAAGCTGCGTAATCTCCGCTTGGCGGGCGGTATGTCTGGCGACTGCCAGGTCGATCGGTTCTGCCATCTTGAGTCTCGGTGGCCTAGATGCCTCTCCCATGTACTTATCTCGGTCGTGGTGATCCGAGATCTCCACAGGTCACTTTCCCCTATCGAGGTTGGCGGCATTTATTCGAGGCTCTGGCCTCGAAGGATGGTTTTGGTACATAGCAGGTGCGGAGGCGCATTGCTCCCGCATTGTATATTGCTCTCGAGGAAGATAAGGATCATCCTCATTCTCCCCTTCATAAGTATGAAAGGGGCGAGCGGAGTTGGCTCGCCCTGTCAGAGGAGCCTTGTGCTCCGAATTTGTCCTATTGTTTCTAACTATAAGAGGAGGCAATGAAGGTATGATATTATCTTGAAGCCTCTCCTCATGGACCCTCTATCATTCCAGCGCTTCATTGCATGGTGGCCACTCGTATTGAACTTCCAAGGGAGGCCTTGTATCTACGTTGAGTGCTACATGTAAGGCTTCTTCCCGAAAGGGGCTATGACGGACTGGCGTGTCCCCCAATGGGGTGTCTCTATAATTCCATCTTGACCTGGACTGATGCGGAATCTCTTGCGGGTTAGACCGCCAAGGCGGTATAACTAAGTCCTTAGGACTATAGCGGAGGTGACCTGTGCCGCCCCCTTGTACACTTTTCGTAGCTTCCACCCTTGATTGGGCTTGACTACGTGTGTACACCATAGTGGTGCTTTCCTACAAGCTATGTAGATTTTATCTCTTTTATGATTTTTTTTTGTTACACTAAGCAGAAATGAACACACACATACACAAACGGTGATTATCTCTTTTAAAGATTAATGGTGTGTCCTAGACTGGTTTTAGTGCGTTTTGATGATTTTGTTTTTGTTTTTGAAAGTTTTGCAGAATGTTTAAATGCATAATGAAGGCTCATATAACTCCCATAAATGGTCGCCCCTTCGATATACCATGCCAGGCCGATATACCAACCTCTCTATATACCCGCCCTTACGAGAGGGAGACTATAGGTACGTGAGAGCAGATGGTACATGGTACGTAGGTTGTACTGAATGGGGATTGTCCTGTCTATGACACCTACCATAGAAGACTTATCCTCGTGCGCTGGGAATCACCCCAGCGACACTCGGTCAGCTTTCGTTAGGATTTACGTCGAACGACAGTGACAATCGGGGTAAATGGATGCAAAAATCAAGCCAAGGTGGTGATGAACCCACCGTTGGTCTTGATCAAGGGCTGGGGTCTTACGACCAGCTCCTTGGTTTAAAAATGCCAGTGATGTGTGTGGAGTTCATTTTAATTTGCAAAAATGAAACAGGCAGACGGAACTACTTTCCTTAAGAAGGCAAAAATGAAAGAAAACAGAAAACAAAAAAATAGAAATTTGAACAGAAGCAGGTTAAAAACCCCTACCTCTTCTCTACCAAAAATGATGTTTCTGATCCTCGGCTCTGAAAATGCATAGACAAAAATTCGTCCCTGGGTGAGACGAATAACAGAACAGAATTCGTCCCTGTCTGAGACGAATTTGAATTCGTCTCAGGGTCAGACGAATTACAGTAAGTATTCGCCACAGGCAAAGACGAATAATAGTCTAGCTTCGAAAAATGGTACCTGTAAGCACAAAAACAAAAATTTTGATCAGTTTCTTGATCTCAAAAACTAGGGGACAGGGTCCCACCGTGATCGCCACTGAAAGCACGAGATTTCGGAAGATAGAAATACTAATTATTGCATTCAAGATCAAACAAACGCTTAAGTCCTAAAATGTGAAATGCATGAAATGAAAGAAGCGAATTGAACGGAGACACAAGAAATTAGAGAAAGCACAACCCTTTTATTCAACTCTCTTAATCTCGGTTACAAAGGCGCCTCCTCCCTTTTTAGGGGCTAGGAGCGTTAAATGGATCTTGATTACAATCTTGACTTAGTCTTCTTCCTTCCGCATGCCCACGTTTGAAATGGGCAGGCCAAAGTGTTGCCGCCGCTTGCGTTGATGAACCCTTGATTCTTGCTGCTCTTCCTACGTTCAAAGACACAACAAGTCATTAGTAGCACCTGTAGCAAAAGATGAAATATTTGTTTTCTAGAAATAATGAAAGATGCATGTGAAAAATTGATTACAACGATAACTAAACGGATCCCAAATAGTCTGCAAATTTGACAGAGACAAGAGAACATTACCAGAGGGCCATTGCCATCAGAACAGTCATGAAATTGGCCATCGATTTGAATTCGTCCCTGGGTGGGACGGATTCTACTGTAATTCGTCCCTGGGTGGGACGAATTTCGCCTGTGGCGGAATGCCGAAGTGACCCTACCCAAATGTCGCATCTCGGGATCTCCAAAACACCTGCAAACATGGGGGTTAGCTAATTGGGGGCATTTTGGGATGACCCAGATGGTCGGTTTTCCCCAATTTAGCCTCCATCACCGGGAATTTGACGTCGCTACCTGCAAGTTAGTGAAGACAACGAAAACGACAAAAGATGACAATATTTGATCAAAACATGCTGAAATCGAAATTGCAAACTATCTAAACAACATAAAATGGAATGGAATATAAACAAGTGACAAAAGAACAAATTAAAATTACACTAAGAAGTACGGGGCGCCCGAGCGGGCCGCCCACCGTTAGAACCTGACTTCGGCACCAATCCACTTGGGATGGGCCCAAAATCTCTTATAACTGGTTGTCGGCGAATGGGTGGGGTAATGTGGTCAAGTGTCGGATTTTGGATCCGGATTCACACTTCCAATGCCCACCCAATGACCTCCTTTGTGAAAGAGATCAAGGATGTAGAAGATATGAATCACAAAAGGGCTAAGGCGCAGTATCAATTGGGCAGCACTTCGTTGCTTGAAAATGCTTCCCCCCTCCTTTCTTTTTGGGTGAGAAAGTTCACCATTTTATAGACCCAAGGGGTCTCTTTTGGATGGGCATGCAGGGGTGCCACATGGCGGCTATGCCTCCCCAAGAGGGAGGAGACTCCTCTCTGACTCGGGCTTCCATAACTGCCCTTGTGACAGTCCTCTAACGGCCAATCTACCCACCTACACGCGCATGCAAGGCAGGAGGCATTAATGGACTGCCCCTGGCTGCCACTTGTCAAGATTTTTCTTTTTGCCCGTTGAACCTAGAATTCGTCCTGCCCAAAGACGAATTCAGAATTCGTCTCTGGGTGAGACAGATCCCAATTTGAATTCGTCCCGGGGTGAGACGAATACTGAGCAAAGTGCCTAGAGGGTGCCAAATTGACCTTTGGACTTCCCAAAATTGCTGGCAAAGTGGTTAGGACCACTGTTTAACCTCTGAGGGCTGCCCTGGGGGCTGTGTGTCTCAATGCGATCAGTGTTTGCAGTCACATAATCGGATTGGTGCTGTTTTGGTGTCTACACAACCATTTATTTAAGATGGAATCTATTTATCATTTTAAAATAAATCAACCATTTATTTAAAAATGAAATATATTTATCATTTAAGATAAATCAACCATTTATTAAATATGGAATCTATTTATCATTTTAAAATAAATCAACCATTTATTTAAAAATAAAATCTATTTATCATTTAAGATAAATCAACCATTTATTTAAAAATGGAATCTATTTATCATTTTAAAATAAATCAACCATTTATTTAAAAATGAAATCTATTTATCATTTAAGATAAATCAACCATTTATTAAATATGGAATCTATTTATCATTTTAAAATAAATCAACCATTTATTTAAAAATGAAATCTATTTATCATTCCTTTTATCAGAGCACCCAAGGAGTTATGAAGATAACCTATTCATTCATACTTTCCAAATTATTGAGGCAAAGTGCTGAAGTAAAAGATAATCAAGCATGTGCAATAGACAAAGAGGGAGATATTTCCATCAATTTAGTCACCTATCTCAACCTCGAGAACTTATGATAGCTATTAGACCATCAGTATGAGGCTCAAGGTGGCTATCTATTGATGATTAGTGCTAACCAAATGCATGTCTATATGAAGGTATCTATACTTATTACCTCTGATTTTGTGTTATCATCACTTCCCCATCCACAAGTACACTCATCTTTAGTGGATAAATCAACTTCTTCCAGTTACAAGTGCACTTGATCCTACACATTGGTAATTAGTTAGTAGTATCATATTCTTCAATACCTAATAATATTGCATAGTTGCTCAGTTACACAAAATACAGTATTAAAACATCATCATTTAATATATTTTTTCCACATTCAAAGTTCCATCTGGGAGGGTCATGACATTTGTCTACCATTGAGTGTAAATGTTATTGGTGAAGTCATGGGTGATATCATACCCTTTCATAATTTTTAATCAATAGTATCATTGATCGATTGGTGATAGAGGCTTGTTCTTGAACTTACCAGAAGGTATTTCCCATAATATCGATATACTACCACACATTTTTACTTATTTGGAAATTGTCTTTATATATTTTTACACCATACCTACCTTATATGTTATTCACTAATTGAGGTTTCAACTCCAGACATAAATATTTATTTATTTGTTTTTCTTTAGACTTAGAGACATTAATCCAATATTCATAGCTTATGATTATTATACAACTTTTTGTAGAGGATGTCATGTTGGTGTATAACACCTTCATTTTGTCATCCAAAAATAAAAACTTTAAGGCTTTCAAGGGAATGTGATATGGTTTGTTTTCAACCTCTAGTTCAATTGTATAACCAAAGCATTTTGACATCTTCTCATAATGACAAGCCATCTACCCATTTATTTTAAATGAAGATATAAGATCACGTATTTCCTATCATTGTATTTTTATAATTAATTGTGGAGTATGGAAAATATTCATAATGAGTTGTTTTCATTTTTCTTTAGAAAATATTCTTCCAAAAATTTTAAATAAACTTTTAACTTGGATGACATTGTACATGCGCCCTTTATTGATATAAATCTGATAAAACATGTCTAAGTACCTTTTCAAATATTCAACACTTCATCAAACCAGAAAGGCTTATGTGTAATTTATCATAGTCTTTTTAATTGAGATCTTATGTGCCTACTTTGGTAAGTTTATTTATGAAAACATTACAAAATTAAATTACGAAAATGCACTACAAAAGCCATGTGAAATAATTACTACATAACCTTATTATTGAAACAAGCTACAAAATAATACTATGAAAAATTGTTTTAGAAATAAATTATGAGATAATGCAATGACATTTCAATCTCTACCCCCCCCCCCCCAAACTTAATGTTTTCCATATGACCAATGTAATTAATAAGGGAGTACAAAAAAAACTTTAGAATATTCCACAATATTTATTCATGGACTTATTTATAAATTTCTATCATTATTATTACTACTTTATATATAGTATATATAGTTTTTAGATTTTTTTATTTATATAGTTTTATATTTACTTAAGTAGAGTCATCAATGGGATTGTAAAATAATTAATCCTCTAAAATAATGTGTTCTTGATATCCAAATGTTCAACAAAAATATTGATGTCTTCTTTGACTTTTGATAGAAGATTTTATTGAATTCATAACAAATCCTTTGACTTTCGTATAAAGGTCAACTTCTCTATTCTACTTCCATCATTATCGTGTTGAAGCTTTTTATAATTCAAAGTGATGAGATTAAGTCAATTTCAATCATTAGTATTTTAGTTTAAGAGATTAGATTATATCAATTGTTTGATATTCCCATTATCTAAAGAAAGAGAAATAATATGGTCGTATCAGTGTTATTTTTTGTTTCATAATTTTATTGCCATTTTTCCCTTTTTTTTTCAAAAATAAAAATTAAAAAAACTTTTGTGAGAAGGATACAAAGATTTGGGGAATCAGATTCTTGACTACTCTATCAGAGTCCTGATGGGAATTGTAACCCAATCCTTACTACTTAGTTTTATTATTTTGAAAAGAGTTAGATTTTTTAGGAATCAGATACCCAACCACTCTATTAGAGTCCTAATGGGAATTGTAATCCTATCCTTACTACTCTCCCTTTTCATGTATATTTTATGGGCAATGGAATCAAAGGCTTTGGGGAATTGGATTCCCAACTAGGCATATGTGAATGTAATCCTATATTTACTATCTCATTCCTCACATTTTAACACTCCTGTGACCTTGCTACTTTTTTTCTAAGAATAAAAGCATCTCAACATATTGATTTTGACCTTGTCTCTCAAAAATTGGTATTAATTCATGAGAGTGATGAATAATAAGATATCAAAAACATTTTATTAAAGCTCCCAAATAAAATAAAAAAGTATTTTTAAATAACACAATGTGATATTCCTATTTCATTATTAGATAAACATTATTATTACACAACAATATTTCCTCATTGGTCAAGTAGTGTAAAACTTTATGCCATCCATATTTTCATATATCAATATTTGTGTATTCTAGAAAAGGAGAATTAATTAGGTTACAATTTATTGATGACTGCACTTATTTATTTATTTTTTATGGTAACATTTTATCCTTCATATTAATAGCATTTTTTTACCCTAAGTAGATAAAATAAGTCTTACTTAACGAGAGTTGATTACAATTCAAATATGAATTGCAAATCAACTTGTTGCTTAAGGTGGTCCAAGAATTCTCTTTTAGATAATGGTTTCCTATAGATATTAAGCCTACATTCATTAACCAATAACCTTCGTGTTGAATTATCAATGGATTTAAGATTAACTATACCATTCCCAAATATTTCTTCAACCTTGTAGGGTCCAAGCCATTGTGTCCTTAACTTTCCTTGGAAATTATAGAAGAGGGAATCAAATAGCAAGGCTCAATATCCTAGTTGAAATTTTCTTGGTACAATATGTTTATCATACTATTTTTTCCTTTGTATTTGTATCAGTTCTATCCTATGCATTGCCTCTAATATTTTTCATCTAAAAATTCAAATTTTCCAACCAAGCCTTGTGTGCTTGATCCAAATCCATGTTAGGTATTATTGTTGTGTGAAGAGTTTCAATTTCAAACTCAATAGGTATAATGGCTTACTTCACAAGGACCATTTAATAAGGTTATAGTCCTATGGTGGTTTTCCAAGTCATGTTATAAGCCCATGTAACTTCTTTTAATCTATCTGCCCAATCAACCCGATTGATGGTTACTATTTTGTTACAATCTTTTCAAGTTCTCTATTTGTAACCTCTACTTACCCATTAGATTGAGGATTATATGGTGATGACTTCCTATGTTTGATATGATATAGTTTAAAAACATGTTCAATCACATTTGAGATGAATTGAGGCCCTTGGTATGAAACCAATTCTCTTAGTGCTCCAAAATATTGTGTAATTTTTGTATAAAGGAAATTAGCTATGGGTTCATATTGTGCTCATTTCATGGTCTTTACTTCAGCCCACCTAGTAACATAATATATGCACACAAGTATATGTTTATTGCCATTACTTGGAGGATCTATTGGGCCAATAAAGTTAATTATCTATTTCTCAAATGGTTCATACATTATTTGTGGTACTAAGGGCATCTTCCTTGTGAGTGTAGGTTATTTGGACCTTTGACAAGCATCACATTGGTAAAAAATATATGACCATCCCTATGCATAGTAGGCCAAAAATAACTTGTTTGAAGTATTTTTCTAATTATCCTTTGACCAACATAATGACCTCCATAAGGTTCTATGTGTGCTACCCGAATAATGTCATATAAATAATTTTCTTGCACACATCTTCTAATAACATGGTCGGGACAAGATTTAAACAATGCTCCATTAATCCACATATAAGGGAAACGTTGGTGTACTAACTTCCTACAATCATATGGTGTAAAAAATTTTGGTATCTTTCTTGTTACCAAATAGTTTACAATTTCGATATACCAAGGAGTGAAAACAAAAAGCACAAACAAATGTTCATCTAGAAAATTATCTGAAATCCAAATGTTATCATCAAATACATGAATACAAGATAAGTGATCTACAATGACATTATCCTTGCATGTTTTATCTACAATTTTGACATTAAATTATTGCAACAAGAGAAGCCATCTAATCACTCTTACTCCAACTATGGTTTTTTTCATTAAACATTTGATGGTAGAGTGGTCACTATGGACAAATACTTTATACCTTATTATATAATGTTTGAATTTATTAATTGCATGAACTACAACTAAGAATTCTTTTTTAGTAACCATATAGTTTATTTCTACTCCATGTAATTTCTTACTCACATAATCGATGGTATAAGGTATTTTGCTCTCAATTTGTTGTAGAACCACTCCTATTGCATAACCTAAAGCATCACAATATATGTGGAAGGGTAACTCCCAATTTGGACCTCTTAAAATGGGAGAGGTGGTTAATTTATCCTTTATAATTTCAAAAGCACTTTAAAACTCCTCTATCCACTTAAAATAACTTTCTTTTGTTAAGATTTTAAGAATGCGAGAAAAAATCTTGTTGAAATCCTTAATGAACCTACAATAATATCCTGCATGTCACAAAAATATCCTTATCATACTTTGTATATTTGGAGGTTGAAGGGATTTGATAACCTGGATCTTTGTAGGATATACTTTAACACCTTCCTCAGATATATAATGTCCTAATATGATACCTATTCTCATCATCATAAAGAATTTTTATGGCTTAAGGAGAGATTTTGGCATATAACAAGAACTTTTCCAAAGCTAAAAAATAGATTGTGAAGTCATCCATATAGACTTTTACACATTCATTGATTAAATCAACAAAAATAGCCAAGACAACAAAAATAGGTGCATTGCATAATTTAAAAGGTAGAAACTTGTAAGCATAGGTTCCTATGGGGTATATAAAAGTTATTTTATCTTGATATTCCTTTGCTATTGAGATCACATTATACCCACTAAAGACATCCAAGAAGCAAAAGTACTTCCTACCAACAAAGGTATCTATGAATTGATCAATTAAGGGTAAAGGGAAATAATCCTTCTTTGTCACCTTGTTTAATTCCCTATAATACACACAAACTCTTCACTTATCATTATTTTTTTGGGAACTTATCACAACCCATATTGATTCTACTAACCTTGAAAGAAGTTGAGAGTGTTTTTTAAAAAACATATAATTAACTCTAAGCAATCCAAATATAAATCAATCCCCTTAACTAAATAATATTGAACCCAAGAAAATTCCTTTGATTAAAAGGGCATCAATATCACTATCACAAACAGTCAAGGAAACATATCATAAATATATTACCCTTATTCTATAATGGTTTCCTAGTCACCAATATTAAGATAATACTCCACTCAACTATATTTCACTAGAAACTATTCTATTCCTTTCATTTTATTGAAAGGATAGTCCCTCTTCAAGAGAGGACACACCTTTCATTTTTTTCAAAGGGCATTTATTTACGGTCCATCAAAAGGATACTCACTTTTCAATCTGTTGAAAAGGAAAATTCCAATCCCTTCTTATCCACACAAGTCCATATATGTGGTGTGTTTAGCATCTAGTCATATTTCAGCATTATCCAATATCCAATACTTCGGTGAAGTCAATACTATCTACCTCCTATGCCCTAAACATGCTCACTACACTTTTGCTCTAAGAAGGTAGCACTTTCTCTTCCTTGAAGAAGGTCAAAGGATTTCATTCGAAAGGTGCAATAGACGTAAGAAAATAACTTACTAATACATAGCACTCTGCTATCACAACAATAAAAATATTGATTATATTACTTCCACATTTACATTTATCAACATTACTTATGGAGTTATGCAAACTACGATTGACTCTTAAGGATAGACCAATGAATTACATGACTTCCCAAGCCCATTTGGAGGTCTTTCTAGTAACAATGCTATGGTTTAAACAATGATACTAAATTAAAATGATTTTTTGGGGCAATAACATTCCATCAAAATCCTCTCACAACTAAAAGAAATCATGCATTCATTTATCATAACACACCCGTATTAAATAATCTCAAAGGTAGAGAGCTAAATAAGCATAGACGATATTAAAGAATAACTCAAAATTTTTGTTTCATTTAATGAATTGATTGTAATACACACACCATGAATATTTTTGAATCTCCATAACAAATCAAGAATCATTACTCTATCTAAACTCATTTAATCATATAAAAAATAGTCTCACTTATACAACACATATTTTCTAAGAAGGAGTTCATTATCAAAATAGAATACATATATTCTTAAAAGCAATAATATTATAAACAAGATATCGATTCAAATTGGACATGCCCAACTTCTTTGGCATCACAACTACCATGGTAAAAGGTTTCCTAAAACTATCAACATCTTGGTACAATGCTCCTCATGCACTTCCTCCGTGATTTCCTTAATAAATCAACTAAGAATAGTGATTGCCATATATTAGGGATTAGATATGGCTCTATACAAACTCATTTATGACATTCAAATATGACCAATTCTCTTTTTGATGCTTTCCAATTGCACACAATCATATATATAGATAGCAAACAACTGCACAATTACAATGTAATTAATTTCACACACAAGGGATTTCCAACATGTTCATTTATGTTCTATATAACAAAAAATTTCTAATAATTAGAGACTTAATAAATATTTATAGCTCATCTAGTCCCAAAAACCGTGATATTCACACACATAATAAGCATTTCATCAAATTCACCCATCAACATGTGATTTCCAATAGAATCTATAGATTCTAAGATGAAATACACAATAATTAAAACCATGAAATGCCAACAATCCTTTATATCCATTCAATAGATTTATCATAGTAAACTTAGGTTTATTCCTTTGTTCAACTATTCATAGATCAAAAGCTCTATTCAAAATCTAAACACATATTTTAACCAAGCATCACAAGCAATCCAAATATCGTGAAATACTACTTTAATAAAATAGAGTAGAAGATCCGAAAAATACATACTTAATCAATTCAAGTCTAATTTCATCAGCGTTCTCTACATTTCAAAAAGTTACCAACAAGTTATCCATAAATCACACTATCTATAAAGTTAAATTGTAATGCTAGTTATCAATTTTTTAGGATAATGACCATCAATCGCACCTAATAAAAGGTGATATATTCAACCAAGACAACCCTAGATAGTCTACATTTATTCCTAACACTTTTATTAAATATTCATCAAGTAATCTACACTTTGATAATTCCTTCAGTATTCAACTGAACTATGGTTTCACACACACCAAAAATTGTAAAGAATTATTAAATGGAATAAATTACACCAAATAATAGTGTTTAGACATAACGAAAGATAAGATCAAGATCTCTAAATTTTTTGTAGTGGATGCAAAACCACTTACCTATAAATCGCATA
This sequence comes from Wollemia nobilis, assembly GCA_028583015.1. Taxonomy (NCBI): domain Eukaryota; kingdom Viridiplantae; phylum Streptophyta; class Pinopsida; order Araucariales; family Araucariaceae; genus Wollemia; species Wollemia nobilis. The sequence continues at coordinate 7,176,507 of JAQPPZ010003246.1, read as the reverse complement.
TAAGCTCACAAATTCCATGCAGTATCTTCCATTTATTTTTTTTCTTTCGAACCAACCTTTTTTTCCTCTCTTTGTTCATTTTATTCTATCCACTTGAATATACACTTTTTCTCTCACACCACATGAGCATGTCTTCCAACATTTATTCTTAGCATTTTAGAACCTCTTTGCCATGCAGTCTTCAACTGTCATTGTTTTATAAATTCCATGTCCTTATATTGGTGGATTCATTTATCATTAATGTCCAATTTACAAGCCATTATTGCAAGCACACTTTGCTTAGTTAATGCTAGCTATTATATTTTACTTACACATCATTCACTTCCATAATGGTGTTACCATGTAAAAATAGATCTTTAAAACTATTTATTCCTTTAGGTAATACATTGAAATCATGAATATAACAAATATATCAAAGATCATATCCCTAACAATTAAATCATAAAGTAAATATCAAAAATCATGCAAGCAATCACAAGTCTAGAATTCCTTAATCATGTATAAATTTTATGAAAGCATCATCATCAACGGTGAAGCATTCATTCATGTTGCTTCCCCAATATTCCCACAAAATAATGTATCATATCATTTCCCCAAGGTATTCCTATACTTGGTGGATTATTATTTCTCCACACACAAGAGCCCTATTTTCTTCACAAACACACAATCTATTAGCAGCATCATATTATTTCATGAAAAATATTTCCTTAAAATAATGATCCATTTATTGCTAAGAATTTCTTAATCATAATATGTTATTTCCTATAAACCATCCATACTTACAGAATTAAAACATAGCATGTCAATTGTTCCTTGAAGCAAAACATCTTAACTAATAAAAATATATCAAGTTCAAATTTTTCCAAGGGTGGGTCATGACATACTCCCTCCCTTAGGCTTATCACAGTCCTTTGTGTTCATAGAAGTAGTTTATTTCAAAAGCAATCAAAACAATATCACAATGTATCTTCAAAAAGAAAAAGAAAATGCTTATGCATATTAACTACATTCTCCCAAGTAGTGTTTCTTCCAAAGTACTGGTCCCTCTAGACCTTACACTGCTCTCAAATTCCTTTCCTCATTGATTTAGATTGGAACTCAAGGATTCTAATTGGTCTAACCTATATATCCTCTAGGTTTACCATATATAAATTATAAAAATTCCATACATGCTCAGGGCTAGCAACATACTTTTAAAGCAAAGAAACATGAAAGGTGTTGTGAATATTGGATAGATTGGGTGGCAAGGTAAGTTGGTATGCCATAATACTGATCCTTTATATAATTTCAAAGGGTTCTATAAAATGAGGATCAAGATTTATGGATTTGATAGCACTCTTCTTTTATATCATCCTCATAAACACTCTATCTCCAAAAACAAACTCTCTAGGTAATCATTTAAGATTGACATAATTTTTTTGATGGTCTACTACTTCCTTCAACCTTTATATGATCACCTTTAATTTTTACTCCATTTATTTAACCATGTCGGGTCCAAGCATAATCTAATCCTCTAGATTATCCCATGATAATGGTGTCCTGCACTTACTACCATACAAAGCTTTGAATGAATCCATACGCAATGTCAAATGATGACCATTATTATAGTCAAATTCTACTAGATACAAGTATTAATTCCAATGGGTTTTTTTATATGTGTAGTACATGCAAAACATGTCCTCTAATACTTGATTCATCATTTTAATTTGCCCATTAGTTTCTAGGTGATAGGGTAAACTGATGTTCAACCTAGTGCCAATAGCTAAATGTAAGGCTTGCCAAAACATAGAGGTGAACCTTGAGACCATATCCGATATAATTACCTTTATAAAACCATGAAGTCAAAATATTTCCTTGATAAATATATTTACCACAATTACAACATAATCCTTGCTACTTCCAGGTATAAATTGTGCAATCTTGATCTATCGACCACTACTAGAATTACATCATGCTAGAACTTGGTCTTAGGCAGCCTTACTATGAATTCCATAGAAATATCCTACCATTTTTTGTGTAGGCACATCATGAGAAAATAACAAACTAGTAGGATGTCTATGTTTTGATTTTAATTTTTGGCACTTGAGGTATTGAGCAACAAACTATGTTGTCTCTCTTCATTCTTGGCCAAAAGAATGTCTTTTTTATATTCTTTATCATCTTTGCTCCTCATAGATGATAAAAATAAGGAGATCTATGTGCTTCACTCATGATCATCTTCCTTAGATCACTATTCTAAGGTATTACTATCCTATCTCAAAATCATAGGAATTCATACTTGATGCTAAAATCTCCATTTTATTCTGATTTCCTTTCCATATTTTCTCGTATTTGCCTATGGTAGGTATCCTACTCTTGTATTTCCTTGACTTGATTCATAAAATCAATATGAACATGAGATAATATTACAATTTGTTTCCTTCTACCAAAAGAATCAATGAATTTATTCTCCTTTATATTAATATATTTAATGCCAAAATCATACTTTATGAGAAATTTTGTCCATCTCCTCTGTCTAACATTGAGTAAGGGTTGGGTGAACACATATTGTAGACTTTGATGATATTTATTTAGATTAAAAGGGTTTACCAACTAGATAGTGTTGCCAAATCTTAAGATCAAAAACTACAACTTCTAGCTCTAAATCACGAGTTGTATAATTAACCTCTTGCTTTTTTATCTTCCTTGATCCATAGTCTACTACAACTTCTTCTTGTGAGAGCACTCCTCCTAGTCCGTCTAGCGATGCATCTGTACACATGAAGAAACTTCCATGTGGATCAGGTATCTTTAATATAGGAGGTGTAGTAAGCTTATTCTTAATTAATTCAAATACTATCTCACATTGTTTTGTCCACTTGAATTCCTTCTCTTTCCTTTGAAGGTTGGTTATTGGTGGGGTGATCTTGGCATAGTCCTTTACATATTGCCTATAGTACACAGTTAAGCCCTTGAAACTCCTAACGTCAGTCACATTCATTGGTCATGACCAACTCATGATGGCTTCTATTTTCTTAGGATCTACGATGATTCCTTCAACTGAAAAAATGTGACATAAATATTGCACCTCTTTCAGATAGAATTCACACTTGGACAAGTTCCCATATAATTAATTTTTTCTTTAAAATTATAACACTATTATGAGGTATTCATCATGCTTAGTCTTGTTTTGAAAATATATCAAAATATTGTCCAAAAAACTAGAATACATATATCCAATAACTTCCTAAATATACTATTCATTAGGTTCATGAATGCTTCTAGAGCATTCATTAGTCTAAAAGGTAAGACAATGAACTCATAATGTCTATATCTAGTTTTAAAAGTTGACTTATGAGTATCCTCTTCTCAAATTCTCAATTGGTGGTATCCTAAATTCAAATCGATTTTTAAAAATATTGTGGCATCCTTGAGTTGATCAAAGAGGTCTTTTATTATAGGTAAAGGATATCTATTTTTTATAGTTACCTTTGTTAACATCTTGTAGTCAATACACAATCTTAAGAATCCATCCTTCTTCTTTATAAACAAAACTGGTGCACCCCATTGTGACACACATGGTCTGATTAGTTCTTTTTCTAGAAGTCCATGCAGTTGTACCTTTAGTTCCTACATTTCTATGGGATTCATTCTATAAGGAGCCCTATGAATAGGCTCTATCATAATTTCAAGTTTTATAGAGAAGTCAAATTCCCTTCGAGGTAGGAATCCTGGTAAATTTTTTGAAAATACATCCCTAAAATCCTGAAGAATAGGATGTTTTCCAAGCACTTTTTCCTTTTTTCCTTCATCTAACTCATTTATATTAACAATATATACCATTCCTCTTTTAATAATGGCTTTCTTGAGTTGCATCTATGAAATTATTTGAGGTTGGAAAGCTTCTTGTAGGCTATTCACTCTTCGAATAAGCCCTTCAACATCTGTATATTCAACCCATCGATCTTAAAAATCAATCACTACTTTATACTCATGAAACTAATCCATTCCTATAACTATGTCAAAGGCATGCAATTGTGCAACATATAAACATCCTAAGATTGTTCCTCTAGGAAATACAATTTCTTCCATAGGATAACACTAATTCACAAAGTAGGTTTATCCTAAACCATACTCAATATTCCACCCATCTGCCAAGATTATATTTAACTAAACTAGTATAAATAAAACTATTTGTAGATCCACTATTAAATAAGATTTTAACACTTCTACCAAAAATGTTACCTTTTATCACGAGTGGCATAGCCTGACCTTCTAGATTATGGCTTCCTATTACCGTGTAAATATTTTGAATTGGTTCCTTAGGTGCAATTTCCTTGTACATTGGTTCCTTTACTTTTGAACCCATCCATGCTTTCTATGCAAAAATTATTTGCATAATACGATCCTTTACAAATATAGCATCCTTATTTTGGTCCTGGATGTTCTTTTCATATCACATTTCTTGTTGCTACCTCTTATTTTGGTAGGTTATTCTATCTTTGTGGTGATCTATTTCCATTATTACCATGATTATAGAATCTAATATTCCTTGCTCCGAATCTTCTTCTGAATTTTCCTTGTTTTTTGTCTTCCTTCTCATCCTGTCCTACATTGCTTTTAATTGTTTCCTCATGTTCCCACTTCATGAAATCTAAACCATTTCTTTTCCTTAGTGTCTCCTTGCTTTGTTCATCTAACCCCTCATAATCAAAGTATGTTTTGAGATACATTTTAGCTTTTCTTTCTAATTCACAAGCCTTTTGCAATGTTTCATGTTATCGCATGTTCACTTCCTATCCTATCCTAGGATCTATTACAAGTATAAACTTATGGACATTCATTTTCTCAATGTAAATGGGTACATAATTCAAAAAATTAATAAATTTATGATAATATTTCTCCACTGTTCTTATTCCTTGATGAATTTTAGTAAATTCGTCAAACTTATAGGAATAGAAATATTCTGTTAGAAATATTTTTGTAAAATATTTCACAAATTCTTCCCATTTTAAGTCAATTATAGTTACTAGCTTTAGTTCTTCACTAAGGGCTTCTCACCAAGCTCTAGCATCTCCTTGCAAGTGTAATGTAGCATAAGAGGTTTGAGTTGTTAGTCTTACAATGACACTGAGAAGGGGGGTGAATCAGTGTAGCTCTTTAAAACTTGAATTTATAGCTCTTAATACCATAGCAATTAAAACTTATTACTAGATATAGCAAGTATAACAAAAGAGCATCACACAACACAAGATTTTAATGAGGTTCACCAATGTGGCTACTCCTCAAAAATTGACTACTTGGACTACCATCCAAATCTAGCCTTTGCAAAGCACCAACTTTACAATCAATTTACTAGCACCAACTGGAAGGAGCACCAACCCCTGATTTATCTGCACCAATAGAAAGGAGCACCAACCCCTAATTTACTAGCACCAACTGGAAGGAGCACCAACCCCTTATTTATCTGCACCAACAGAAAGGAGCACCAACCCCTGATGCCAAGCACCAACTTGGACTTCAATCTTGAAACTAGAAGCTTGACAGTAAGATACCTTTGATTTTGCAAGACCCTGACTGGTCTTCTTCACCTTTGCGATCTCTGTACACTCTGCTCTCTCTACGCAATCACTTCGCACACTCTACTTTGTTATAGTTGAACTTCATGATTGTTTTCTCCCTTTTGTACACTCTGCTCTATTTACAAATTTTGTACTTAGCACGATTTGACACAACTTGCTCTCTACACATAACGACCGTATTTCACACACATTCAACCAAGATCTTCAAATATCCAAACAACCCTCCTTTTATAATAGAATTTTTGTGATGAAAACCCTAATCTTAGTCTATTGTAAACCCTAATATTAGTCATATTTCATGACAACTGTAAACCCTAATTTTAGTTGGTTGTCATCGATCTTCATCGGCTTCAACTCAATCACGAAAATACATGTCGCGATATCATGACACTTTCATTTTCTATCTCTTTCCCTTTGCATTGGACCGTAAAAAGCTACATGTCGCAATATCGAGACACTTTATCTCCTTGCTCTTTCTCTTTGCATTGGACCACAAAAATACATGTCGCGATATTGCGACACTTTTTCTCCTTGCTTTTTCTCTTAGCTTTGGCCCGCAAAAATACATGTCATGATATCGCGAAACTTTTTCTCCTTGATACTTTTCTTTGCTTAGGCCCGTGAAAATACAAAAAGTCATGATATCGTGACACTTTCACCTTCGTATACTTCATCTTTACTTTTGTTGCGATATCATGACACTTCTGCTTCCATAGAAATAGACTTTGCTTTTGTCATGATATCGTGACACTTCTACCTTCATAGTATTCAACTTAGCTTTTGTCATGAAATCATGATATTTCTGCTTTCATACTTAGCTTCTTTGCTTTTGCTGCAAAATCATGACACTTCTGCCTTCGAAGTCTTCTTCTCTACTTTTGTCATGAAATTGTGACACTTCTGCCTTTGAAGTCTTCTTCTCTGCTTTTGTCTTGAAATCACGACACTTCTGTTTCTCTACCAGCCTGCCCTTCTTGAGTCGCAAAATTCCAACATGTCACAATATCGCGACATTTTTGTTTCTCTTCCTACCTAGCCTTTTCGAGTCACAAAAATGTGACATGTTACGATATCTTGACACTTTTCAAACTTACTTTCTCTATCCTATTTTAGTCATGAAAATGCGACATGTTGCGAAATCACGACACTTTTCCAACTTACTTTTTCTCTCCTATTTTAGTCGCAAAAATGCGACATGTCACAAAATTGTGACACTTTTCCAACTTTCTCTCTCCTATTTTAGTCGCGAAAATGCGACATGTCGCGAAATCGTGACACTTTTCCAACTTACTTTTTCTCTCCTATTTTAGTCATGAAAATGCGACATGTCACAAAATTGTGACACTTTTTCAACTTACTTTCTCTCTCCTATTTTAGTCGTGAAAATGCGACATGTTGCGAAATTGCAACACTTTTCTTACTTGTTCTCTTTCTTCGAACTTGTTGCGAAATCATGACACTTTTTCTTGCTTTCTCTTACTCTTCCAACATGTCATGAAATCGCGATAGTTTTTCCACTTGCCTTTTTCTCTTCCAACATGTCACGAAATTGCGACATTTTTTCACTTGCCTTTTTCTCTTCCAACATGTTACGAAATTGTGACAGTTTTTCACTTGCCTTTTTCTCTTCCAACATGTCACTAAATCGTGACAGTTTTTCCTGCTTTCTCTTTCTCTTCCAACATGTCACAAAATCATGACAGTTTTTCCACTTGCCTTTTTCTCTTCCAACATGTCGTGAAATCACGACAGTTTTTCTTTCTTTTTGTTTCTCTTCCAACATGTCGCAAAATCACGAAAGTTTTTCCACTTGCCTTTTTCTCTTCCAACATGTCGTGAAATCGCGATAGTTTTTCTTGCCTGCTGTATATGTCACGATATTGTGACACTTTTCTTACTTGTCTTTTTCTTTGATATTTTGCATATGGGCCCCTTCGGTCTTCTTGGAAAATCACTGTACATACTCTGAGTAACCTTTGAGCTCCTATATTCTGAATCTGAATAGCTTTTGAACTTCCTGTCCACTTGCATCAATAGATCTATCTGACTGTGTTGACAACAATGACAATACTGCTGCTGCACCTTGCTCAACAATATCCCCCTTTGGAATTGTTGGCAACACGTGCAATTTCCTGTAACTCTTCTCCCCCTTTGACAATAATACCAAAGGGCTACTACAGGCTCCCCCTGATTCCATGCACAACATTCTTAGGCACAATTTATTACACTTTGCAAAAATAATGAATATGAGCAAACAGATAATCAAATACTTAAATGCTCCCCCTGAGAATGTGATCCCTGTAGCTATTCAATTCTTGGGAAGTGTGACCACTCCCAATTTATTACAAAGGTACTCAAAAAATTCCTTGGGCAATGGTTTTGTGAAGATATCTGCTACTTGCTCTGTAGTTGGAACAAAATCCAACTTAACCTCACCTTCTGCAACTTTCTCCTTCAAAAAGTGATACCTGATAGTGATGTGTTTTGTGCATGAATACATAACTGGATTCTTTGCGATGTTAATGGCACTGGTGTTATCACACTTAACTGATATTGGCTCACTGAAGCAAATACCAAAATCTTTTAGGGTTTGTTTCATCCATAATACCTGCGTACAACATGTTGTCACTGCAATATATTTAGCCTCTGCTATCGATAAAGAAACTAACTCTTGTTTCTTACTATGCCATGCGACCAATCTGTCTCTAAGATAGAATGCACCTCCACTGGTACTATTTTTGTCATCTACACATCCTACCCAATCTGCATCTAAATACAAAATAAGGGTGAAGTCTTTACCTTTTGGATACCATAACCCATACTCCATAGTACCCTTGAGGTACCGAAGAATCCTCTTCACTGATGTCACATGAGTCTCCTTGGGATTTGCCTGAAATCGTGCTACCATGCATATTGCCTGCAAAATATTTGGTCTAGTAGTGGTCAGGTACAGTAAGATTCCAATCATAGATTTGTACATGGTTTGATCAACAAGTGGAGATTTGTCATCCTTGCTCAACTTGCAGCCTGTCATCATGGGAGTGCTAACCGGCTTACAATCCTCCATTGTGAACTTTTTTAACATCTCTTTTACATATTTAACTTGAGAAATAAATATTCCCTTCTTACTTTGATTAACTTGCAACCCAAGGAAATACGATAGTTCACCAATCATTGACATTTCAAATTCTTTTTGCATCTTATTTGCTAAATATTTACATGACTCATCTTTGTTGCTGCCAAATATGATATCATCTACATATACAACAAGAACAATAAGATGCCCATTTTTTGTCTTGACATACAAATTACTATCCATCATACCTTTCTTAAACCTTTGTTGAGTGAGATAGTTGTCTAGCCTTGCATACCATGCTCGGAATGCCTGTTTTAAGCCATATAACAATTTCTTCAACTTGCAAACCAAGTTTAGATCATCACCAAGTTGGAAACCATCTGGTTGCTCAATATAAACATTTTCTTCAAGTTCCCCATTCAAAAACATTGATTTCACATCCATTTGATAAACTTTGAAATTCTTGTAGACTTCTAAAGCCAGAAACATTCTAATTGCCTCAAGTCTAGCTACTGGTGCAAAAGTTTCCTCAAAGTCAATGCCTTCAACTTGTGCATAACCCTTACAGACCAATATTGCTTTATTTTTTACTACATATCCATCTTCATTCAATTTGTTTCAAAAAATCCATTTAGTTTCGATTATATTTTTATTTGTAGGTCTAGGTACTAACTCCCAAGTTTCGTTTTTCTCGATCTGATCTAATTCTTCATTTATTACCTTCATCCAAATTTCATCTTTGCTTGCGTCAGTAACATTTTTGGGTTCAATGCTGGATAATAGAGAGTAGTTAATTAATACTCTTCTTCTTGTCTGAACACCAACTTTGGGGTCTCCAATTATTTGCTCTCTAGGATGATTTTTCTGCCAGCTGCCTGTTTTGAATTTCTTATTTTCTTCCACTTCTAAATCACAACTTAAATCATCTGTGTCAATTTTTTGTATCTTTTCCATTTTGTTTTCCTCATCTCCTTCATTAACCTCTTCATAAATTGGGTAGATCGTTTCATGGCTAATTACTCGTTCTCTCCCTTCATCAAATTTAACATCGACACTATCAACAATTTTCTTTAGCCTCTTTTTGTAGCATTTGTAAGCTTTACTTCTTGGTGAATAACCAACAAAAATACCTTCATCCACTCTATCTTCAAACTTACCAAGATTATCTTCATTTCTTTTGATGTAGCACTTGCTGCCAAAAACTTTGAGGGATTGTTGTTGCCCTTTTATCGAACCACAACTCATAAGGATTTTTGCTTTCATGTGTTCTCAACATGTACCTATTTTGGATATACACCATAGCATGGACTGCTTCTCTCCAAAAATTTTCTGCTACTCTGATTTTAGCCAACATAGTCTGTGCCATTTCCTGCACTGTCTTATTTTTTCTTTTTACCACTCCATTCTGTTGAGGTGTCCTAGCTGCTGAAAACTATCTCCTAATACCGTATTTTTCATAGTACTCTGCAAATTCCTCTGAAATGAATTATCCTCCTTTATCTAATCTTAAAAATTTGATCCTCTTTCCTGTTTCATTCTCAACCTAGTTTTTGAAAATCTTGAACATATCAAAAGCTTCTGATTTATGCTTCAAGAAAAATATCCATGTCATTCTGGAATAGTCATCAATGCACAACATAAAATATTTGTCACCATTTATTCTTTGTGTTCTCATGGGTCCACATAAATTAGTGTGTATTAGTTCCAAAGGTTTGCTTATGTAGTATTCTTTTGTTTTGAATGTGACTCTAGTTTGTTTACCCTTTTAGCATGAAGCACAAATGTTGTTTGCAGGTTTGCTGATGGTGGGAATATCTCTCATTGCTCTTTTTGAGATGATTTTTACTAGATTATCAAAACTGATATGCCCGAGTCTCTTGTGCCATAACCAGTTTTTTTCTTCCTATCCAATAAAACAAGCTCCTTTTGAAGTCTCTGAGAGAGTGTACAGGTTACCATATGTCCTTGATCCAGTTGCTATCAATTTCCCACTGGTTGTTTTTATGACTTCACAACCCTGCTTCATAAAAACTAATTCATGACCTTTATCACAAATCTAACTTATGCTCAACAAGTTATATTTCAAACCATCCACAAACAAGACTTCTTCTGACTTAATTTTTCCATCACTAATTGTAACTAAACCTTTGCCAACTATCTTAGCTCCATCATTATTTCCAAAATTTATTGAACCACCTTCATATTTCTGTAACTTCTCAAATTTCTATTTGTCACCTGTCATATGACTGGAGCATCCACTATCAAGTATCCATGGTACATATTTATTCTATTCTTTGAATGTTGTTTGTACGATTAAATATTCCTTTTCTTTCTTAAGTCTCTCTTTTCCTTTCCACTCCATTTTTATAGTAGTTTTGGGCTCTTGTTTTGCCTTTCCCTTATTAGTAGTTTGTGCATGTTTTCCGAGAATCTTTCTATTTTGTCTCATCCTATTTGGTTGAAATTTTCTTCCCTAAAATTGATTTGATGTGAATGTACTTTTACAGTTTCTTGCAATGTGCCCAAAATTATGACAGTTATAACATTCTACTGTATAATTCATTAGAGGAGAAAAAAAATTTCTACTGGCAAAATTCCTTGGTCTTACATTATATTTATAGTATGAGATTTTATGTCCATAGCCATTGCATTTAAAACAGAAACCAGAAAAGGGATAATTGAACCTGGGTGATGGTCTTTGCCATGTTTTCATAGGAGCCATAGGTCTTCTTCTTCTTTGATGTGTGACATTGCTGAATTCATCATTGTCAATTCTCCTTTCATGCCTGGCATTATTGCTTTCTTTTGCATGAGACATTTTTCCTTGATCAACTTGTTTCTTATCTTCATTCTTTATGGATTCTACATTTTTGGACTTTGATCCACTTGATGATTCTCCTTCGATGAAACCCAGACCAAATTTTATGCCTACAGGCCTTTGGTCATTTATAATATTATCCAGCTTCATAGAAATTTCTTTGTGTTTGTGATAGCAGCTAATTTTGTGATTCATCTCTTCTATCTGCATCTATAAACCAACATTCTCTTCTTCTAGTTTGCAGTAATAATCTATTTTCATGGTAATTTGTACTTTGAGATCTTTAGATATTTTTTTGTATTCTTCTGTCTGTACTTTTAGACTGGTTATGATTTTGTTTGCATCCTCAAGCCTTTTTGAAATTTTCTTATTCTTTTTCTTCTCCATTTTCCACTCTTCAATTGCAAAGATCAACTCACCTTCTACATCTACTTCAGCCTCAGGGTTTTCACCACATACTTCAGAGTTCACTCCTTCTTACTTTTTTGATTTTACTTCTTCAAATGCCATTGTGTTACTTCCAAGATCACCTTATTCGGTTAAGCTTATACAGGAACTTAGCTCTAATACTAATTTTTAGTCTTACAATGACACTGAGAGGGGGGGTGAATCAGTGTAGCTCTTTAAAACTTAAATTTACAGCTCTTAATACCATAGCAATTAAAATTTATTACTAGATACAGCAAGTATAACAAAAGAGCATCACACAACATAAGATTTTAATGAGGTTCACCAATGTGGCTACTCCTCAAAAATTGACTGTTTGGACTACCATCCAAATCTAGATTTTGCAAAGCACCAACTTTACAATCAATTTACTAGCACCAACTGGAAGGAGCACCAACCTCTGATTTATCTGCACCAATAGAAAGGAGCACCAACCCCTGATTTACCAGCACCCACTGGAAGGAGCACTAACCCTTTATTTATCTGCACCAACAGAAAGGAGCACCAACCCCTGATGCCAAGCACAAAATTGGACTTCAATCTTGAAACTAGAAGTTTGACATTAAAAGATACCTTTGCTTTTACAATACCCTGACTAGTCTTCTTCACCTTTGTGATCTCTATGCACTCTGCTCTCTCTACGCAATCACTTCGCACACTCTGCTTCATTACAGTTGAACTTCACGTTTGTATTATCCCTTTTGTGCACTCTGCTCTCTTTGCAAATTGTGCACTTAGCACAATTCGACACGACTTGCTCTCTGTGCAAAACGATCGTATTTCACACACATTCAATGAAGATCTTCAAATATCCAAACAACCCTCCTTTTATAACAAATTTTTTGTGATGAAAACCCTAATCTTAGTCGACTGTAAACCCTAATCTTAGTCAGCTTTCATGACAACTGTAAACCCTAATTTTAGTGTACTATCATCGGTCTTCATCCACTTCAACTCAACCGTGAAAATACATGTCACAATATCACGACACTTTCACTTTCTCTCTCTTTATCTTTGCATCGGATCACGAAAAAGCTACATGTCATGATATCGTGACATTTTTTCTCCTTGCTTTTTCTCTTTGCATTGGACCATGAAAATACATGTCGCGATATCGTGACACTTTTTCTCCTTGCTTTTTCTCTTAGCTTTGGCCCGTGAAAATACAACATGTCGCGATATCATGACACTTTTTCTCCTTGCTCTTTTTCTTTGCTTAGGCCCACAAAAATACATGTCACGATATCATGACACTTTCACCTTTGTATACTTCATCTTTGCTTTTGTCATGATATCGCGACACTTTTGCTTCCATAGACTTCGACTTTGCTTTTGTCATGATATCATGACACTTCTGCCTTTGTAGTCTTCAACTTAGCTTTTGTCATGAAATCATGACACTTCTGCTTTCGTACTTAGCTTCTTTGCTTTTGCCATGAAATCACGACACTTCTGCCTTCAAATTCTTCTTCTCTGCTTTTGTCGTGAAATCATGACACTTCTGCCTTCGAAGTCTTCTTCTCTGCCTTTATCACAAAATCGTGACACTTCTTTTTCTCTGCCAGCATGCCCTTCTTGAGTCGCGAAAATGTGACATGTCGCGATATCGCGACACTTTTGTTTCTCTTCCTTCCTGGCCTTTTCGAGTTGTGAAAATGCAACATGTTGCGATATCGCGACACTTTTCAAACTTACTTTCTCTCTCCTATTTTAGTCGCAAAAATGCGACATGTCACAAAATCGTGACACTTTTCCAACTTACTTTTTCTCTCCTGTTTTAGTTATGAAAATGCGACATGTCACGAAATCGTGACACTTTTCCAACTTAATTTCTCTCTCCTATTTTAGTCGTAAAAATGCAACATGTCATGAAATCGTGACACTTTTCCAACTTACTTTTTGTCTCCTGTTTTAGTCGTGAAAATGCGACATGTCATGAAATCGCTACACTTTTCCAACTTACTTTCTCTCTCCTATTTTAGTCATGAAAATACGACATGTCACGAAATCACGATACTTTTCTTACTTGTTCTCTTTCTTCAAACTTGTCGCGAAATCGCAACACTTTTTCTTGCTTTCTCTTACTTTTTTAACATGTCATGAAATCGCGACAGTTTTTCCACTTGCCTTTTTCTCTTGCAACATGTCGTGAAATCGCGATAGTTTTTCACTTGCCTTTTTCTCTTCCAACATGTCGCGAAATCATGACAGTTTTTCACTTTTCTTTTTCTCTTCCTACAGGCCTTTGGTCATTTATAATATTATCCAGCTTCATACAAATTTCTTCGTGTTTGTGATAGCAGCTAATTTTGTGATTCATATCTTCTATCTGCATCCGTAAACCAACATTCTCTTCTTCTAGTTTGCAGTAATAATCTATTTTCATGGTAATTTGTACTTCGAGATCTTCAGATATTTTCTTGTATTCTTCTGTCTGTACTTTTAGACTGGTTATGATTTCATTTGCATCCTCAAGCCTTTTTGAAAATTTCTTATTCTTTTTCTTCTCTATTTTCCACTCTTCAAGTGCAGAGATCAACTCACCTTCTAGATCTACTTCAGCCTCAAGGTTTTCACCACATACTTCAGAGTTCACTCCTTCCTTTTTTGATTTTACTTCTTCAAATGCCATTGTGTTACTTCCAAGATCACCCTAGCCGGTTAAGCTTGTATAGGAACTTAGCTTTGATACCAATTGTTAGTCTTACAATGACACTGAGAGGGGGGGTGAATCAGTGTAGCTCTTTAAAACTTAAATTTACAGATCTTAATACCATAGCAATTAAAATTTATTACTAGATACATCAAGTATAACAAAAGAGCATCACACAACACAAGATTTTAACGAGGTTCACCAATGTGGCTACTCCTCAAAAATTTACTGTTTGGACTACCATCTAAATCTAGCCTTTGCAAAGCACCAACTTTACAATCAATTTACCAGCACCAACTGGAAGGAGCACCAACCCTTGATTTATCTACACCAATAGAAAGGAGCACCAAACCCTGATTTACTAGCACCCACTATAAGGAGCACCAACCCCTTATTTATCTACATCAATAGAAAGGAGCACCAACCCCTGATGCCAAGCACCAAATTGGACTTCAATCTTGAAACTAGAAGTTTGACAGTAAAAGATACCTTTGCTTTTGTAAGACCGTGACTAGTCTTCTTCACCTTTGCAATCTCTGTGCACTTTGCTCTCTCTGCGCAATCACTTCGCACACTTTGCTTCATTACAGTTGAACTTCACGATCGTCTTATCCCTTTTCTGCACTCTGCTCTCTTTGCAAATTTTGCACTTAGCACAATTCGACACGACTTGCTCTCTGTGCACAATGACCGTATTTCACACACATTCAATGAAGATCTTCAAATCTCCAAACAACCCTTCTTTTATACCAAAATTTTTGTGATGAAAACCCTAATCTTAGTCGGCTGTAAACCCTAATCTTAGTCGGCTTTCATGACAATTGTAAACCCCAATTTTAGTCGACTGTCATCGGTCTTCATCCGCTTCAACTCAACCATGAAAATACATGTCACGATATCATGACACTTTCAATTTCTCTCTCTTTCTCTTTGCATCGAACCACAAAAAAGCTACATGTCGTGATATCGTGACACTTTTTCTCCTTACTCTTTCTCTTTGCATCGAACCACGAAAATACATGTCGCAATATCATGACACTTTTTCTCCTTGCTTTTTCTCTTAGCTTTGGCCCGTGAAAATACAACATGTCACGATATCACGACACTTTTTCTCCTTGCTCCTTTTCTTTGCTTAGGCCCACAAAAATACATGTCGCGATATCGTGACACTTTCACCTCTGTATACTTCATCTTTGCTTTTGTCATGATATAGCGACACTTCTGCTTCCATAGACCTCAAATTTGCTTTTGTCATGATATCATGACACTTCTGCATTCGTAGTCTTCAACTTAGCTTTTGTCATGAAATTGTGACACTTCTGCTTTCGTACTTAGCTTCTTTGCTATTGCCATGAAATCACGACACTTCTGCCTTCAAAGTCTTCTTCTTTGCTTTTGTCATAAAATCATGACACTTCTACATTTGAAGTCTTCTTCTTTGACTTTATCATGAAAACGTGACACTTCTATTTCTTTGCCAGCATGCCCTTCTTGAGTCGCGAAAATGTGACATGTCGCGATATCGCGACACTTTTGTTTCTCTTCCTGCCTGGCCTTTTCGAGTTGCAAAAATGTGACATGTCACGATATCAGGACACTTTTCAAACTTAATTTCACTCTCCTATTTTAGTCGCAAAAATGCGATATGTTGCTAAACCGTGACACTTTTCCAACTTACTTTTTCTCTCCTATTTTAGTCGCGAAAATGCGACATGTTGCGAAATCGTGACACTTTTCCAACTTAATTTCTCTCCTATTTTAGTCGTAAAAATGCGACATGTCACGAAATCGTGACACTTTTCCAACTTACTTTTTGTCTCCTATTTTAGTCGTGAAAATGCGACATGTCACGAAATCGCTACACTTTTCCAACTTACTTTCTCTCTCCTATTTTAGTCGCAAAAATGTGACATGTCGTGAAATCACAATACTTTTCTTACTTGTTCTCTTTCTTCGAACTTGTCACGAAATCATGACACTTTTTCTTGCTTTCTCTTACTTTTCTAACATGTCATGAAATCATGACAATTTTTTCACTTGCCTTTTTCTCTTCCAACATGTCGTGAAATCGCAACAGTTTTTCACTTGCCTTTTTCTCTTCCAACATGTTGCAAAATCACGACAGTTTTTCACTTGCCTTTTTTTCTTCCTATAGAGCTTTGGTCATTTATAATATTATCCAGCTTCATAGAACTTTCTTTGTGTTTGTGATAGCATCTAATTTTGTGATTCATCTCTTCTATCTGCATCCGTAAACCAACATTCTCTTCTTCTAGTTTGCAATAATAATCTATTTTCATGGTAATTTGTACTTCGAGATCTTAAAATATTTTCTTGTATTCTTTTGTCTGTACTTTTAGACTGGTTATGATTTCATTTGCATCCTCAAGCCTTTTTGAAATTTTTTTATTCTTTTTCTTCTCTATTTTCCACTCTTCAAGTGCAGAGATCAACTCACCTTCTAGATCTACTTCAGCCTCAAGGTTTTCACCACATACTTTAGAGTTCACTCCTTCTTCCTTTTCTGATTTTACTTCTTCAAATGCCATTGTGTTACTTCCAAGATCACCCTAGCCGGTTAAGCTTGTACAAGAACTTAGCTCTGATACCAATTGTTAGTCTTACAATGACACTAAGAGGGGGGGTGAATCAGTGTAGCTATTTAAAACTTAAATTTATAGCTCTTAATACCATAGCAATTAAAATTTATTACTAGATACAACAAGTATAACAAAAGAGCATCACATAACACAAGATTTTAACGAGGTTCACCAATGTGGCTACTCCTCAAAAATTGACTGTTTGGACTACCATCCAAATCTATCCTTTGCAAAGCACCAACTTTACAATCAATTTACCAGCACCAATAGGAAGGAGCACCAACCCCTGATTTATCTGCACCAATAGAAAGGAGCACCAACCCCTGATTTACCAGCACCCACTAGAAGGAGCACCAACCCCTTATTTATCTGCACCAATAGAAAGGAGCACCAACCCCTGATGCCAAGAACCAAATTGGACTTCAATCTTGAAGCTAGAAGTTTGATAGTAAAAGATACCTTTGCTTTTGCAAGACCCTGACTAGTCTTCTTCACCTTTACAATCTCTGTGCACTTTGCTCTCTCTACGCAATCACTTCGCACACTCTGCTTCATTACAGTTGAACTTCATGATCATCTTATGCCTTTTGTGCACTCTGCTCTCTTTGCAAATTTCACACTTAGCACAATTCGACACGACTTGCTCTCTGTGCACAATGACCGTATTTCACACACATTCAATGAAAATCTTCAAATATCCAAACAACCCTCCTTTTATAACAAAATTTTTGTGATGAAAACCCTAATCTTAGTCGATTGTAAACCCTAATATTAGTCGAATTTCATGACAACTATAAACCCTAATTTTAGTCAATTGTCATCGGTCTTCGTCCGCTTCAACTCAACCGTGAAAATACATGTCACGATATCATAAAAATTTCACTTTCTCTCTCTCTCTTTGCATCGGATCACGAAAAAGCTACATGTCATGATATCGCAACACTTTTTCTCCTTGCTCTTTCTCTTTGCATCAGACCACGAAAATACATGTCACGATATCGTGACACTTTTTCTCCTTGCTTTTTCTCTTAGCTTTGGACCGCAAAAATACATGTCGCAATATCACGACACTTTTTCTCCTTGCTCCTTTTCTTTGCGTAGGCCCACAAAAATACATGTCGCGATATCGTGACACTTTCACCTATGTATACTTCATATTTGCTTTTGTCATGATATCGCGACACTTCTACTTCCATAGACTTCGACTTTGCTTTTATCACGATATCATGACACTTCTGCCTTCATAGTCTTCAACTTAGCTTTTGTCATGAAATCGTGACACTTCTACTTCCGTACTTAGCTTCTTTGCTTTTGCCATGAAATCACGACACTTCTGCCTTCGAAGTCTTCTTCTCTATTTTTGTTATGAAATCATGAAACTTCTGCCTTCGAAGTCTTTTTCTCTGCATTTATCACAAAATTGTGATACTTTTGTTTCTCTACCAGCCTGCCCTTCTTGAGTCACGAAAATGCGACATGTCGCAATATCATGACACTTTTGTTTCTCTTCCTGCCTGGCCTTTTCGAGTTGCGAAAATGCGACATGTCACGATATCATGACACTTTTCAAAATTACTTTCTCTCTCCTATTTTAGTCATAAAAATACGACATGTCACAAAATTGTGACACTTTTCCAACTTACTTTTTCTCTTTAGTTTTAGTCGTAAAAATGCGACATGTCATGAAATCGCGATAATTTTCCAACTTAATTTCTCTCTCCTATTTTAGTCGTAAAAATGCGACATGTCATGAAATCGCGACACTTTTCCAACTTACTTTTTGTCTCCTATTTTAGTCGTGAAAATGCGACATGTCACGAAATCGCTACACTTTTCCAACTTATTTTCTCTCTCCTATTTTAGTCACAAAAATGCGACATGTCGCAAAATCGTGATACTTTTCTTACTTGTTCTCTTTCTTCGAACTTGTTGCGAAATCGTGACACTTTTTCTTGCTTTCTCTTACTTTTCTAACATGTCGCAAAATCACGACAGTTTTTCCACTTGCCTTTTTCTCTTCCAACATGTCGTGAAATCGCAACAGTTTTTCACTTGCCTTTTTCTCTTCCAACATGTCGTGAAATCACGAAAGTTTTTCCTGTTTTCTCTTTCTCTTCCAACATGTCACGAAATCGTGATAGTTTTTCCACTTGCATTTTTCTCTTCCAACATGTCATGAAATCGTGACAGTTTTTCTTTCTTTCTCTTTCTCTTCCAACATGTCGTAAAATCGTGATAGTTTTTCCACTTGCATTTTTCTCGTCCAACATGTCGCGAAATCATGATAGTTTTTTTTGTTTGTTGTATATGTCGTGATATCGTGACACTTTTCTTACTTGTCTTTTTCTTTGACCATTTGAATATGGGCCCCTTCGATCTTCTTGGAAAATCATTGTACATACTCTGAGTAACCTTTGAGCTCCTGTCTTCTAAATATGAATAGCTTTTGAACTTCCTGTCCACTGCATCAACAGATCTATCTGACTGTGTTGACAAAAATGACAATACTGTTGTTGCACCTTGCTCAACATGAGTTCCTTAGGATAAACTCTTCATGTTACAATATGTCCCTATCTCCTTCAATCAAGACTTAGCCTTATCCCCATATTACTCTCCATTAAACTTAGAAGATTTTAGATATATCATCTCCTTGCCTAGCTCAACCTCTAGTTGAAGTCTTTCCAGTTGCACCTATGTAAGAGGTTCATTCACTTGTTCCCTTCTCAGGTTACAAGCTTGTGTTTCCTAAATTAACACAACATCCAACTACTATTTTTAGGTCTCTACCTACTCATGAAGTAGAGTCACTATTTTAGTAAGGCTTTCTCTTTCATTGGAATTTTTTTAACCAACATTAGGTGCTCTATTTCTCGCATTGGTTCCTCATATCTATGTTTTTGGTGGGATAACACTTCTCTTTCTTCTTTTTGGTGGCATATTCTCTCACCACACACCAAAAGATATAGTTGGTATTCATTAGAATTTAGCCTTTTGAATTGCTCCTCCTAATAGTTATTGTTTACCCATAACTTCTATATTAATTCACGTAGATTTGCTTTTATTAGTGTTCTCTATTCACTAATATCTAGTATGTTTCCTATTACATACTAAAGACTAATTCTTACATAGTGAACCTATTCCACTACAAGCCATGATATAATACTAGATGTCACAACCCATATTGCTTCTACTAACCTTGAAATAAGTTGAATTTTTTTTAAACATATAATTAACTATAAGCAAGCTAAAGATAAAGCAAGACCCTCAACTAAACGATAGTGAACCCAAAAAATATCCTTTGATTAAAAGGGCGTCAATCTCACTATCACAAACAATCAAGGAAATAGATCATAAATATCCTACCATAATTCTATAAGGGTTTCCTAGTCACCAGTCTTAAGAGAATACTCCACTCAACTATATTCCGCTAGAAACTATTCTATTCCTTTCAATCTATCAAAAGGATAGTCCATCTTCAGTCCATCGAGAGGTCATGCCTTTCATTCCTTTGAAAGGATATTCCTTTATGGTCCATTGAAAGGATAATTTTCAATATGTCAAAAATAAAAATGTCAATCCCCACTTTTCTACACAAGTCCATATGTGTGGTACACTTAGCATCTAGTCATATTTCAATATTCTCCAATTTCCTGTCCTTCAGCTAGGTCAACACTATATAACTCATACACCCCAAACATGCTCACTACACTTCTGATCTAAGAAGGTAGCACTTTCTCTTTCTTTAAGAATGTCAAGGGAAATTATTTTGAATGTGCAATTGACGAAAGTAACTCATTTACTAATACACAACACTCTACTGCCACAACATCAGAGATATTGATTAGCTTACTTTCATATTTATCTTGATCGGCATTACTTATGGAGTTATGCAAACTAGGATTGACTCCTAAGGATAGACCAATGCATTACATGACTTCCCAAGCCCATATGAAGGTCTTTCTAGTAATAACACTATGGTTAAAACAATGAGACTAAATTGAAATATGATTTTCTTAGGCAATAATATTCCATAAAAATCCACTCACAACTAAAATAAAATATGCATTCATTTATCGTAACACACCTGGATTAAAAAATCTCATAGGTAGAGATCTAAATAAATATAGATGATATTAAAGCATAACTAAAAAGATTCATTTCATTTAATGAATAGATTGTAATACATACACCATCAATATTTTTGAATCTCCATAACAAATCGAGAATCACTACTCTATTTGAACTCATTCAATCACATAAACAACAGTCTCACTTCTCCAACACATCTTTATTGAGAAGGAGTTCATTATAAAAATAGAATACATAGATTCTTAATTACAATAATCTTATGCATAAGATATCTAGTCAACTTGGACATGCTTAACTTCTTTAACATCACAACTATCATGGAATTTTTTTTTTTGAAACAATCAACATCCTGGTACAATGCTCCTCACACACTTCCTCCATGATCTCCATAATAAACCAACCAATAATAGTTATTACCATCTATTGGGGATCATAAAAAACTCCAAAAAAACTCATTTGTAATATTCAAATGTGCACCATTCCCTCTTTGATGCTTTCTAATTGTACACAATGATATATCTAGATAGCAAATAATTGCACACTTGCAATGTAATTCATTTCACATGGAAGGGATTTCCAACATGTTCATTTATGTTCTATCTACCATAGCATTTCTAATAATCAGAGGCTCAATAAATATTTATAGCTCATCTAGTCCAAAAAATCATGCTAATCACACGCATAATAAGCATTTCATCAAATTCACCCATCAACCTATGATTTCCAACATAATCTATAGTTTCAAAGATGAAATACACACAACAATCCAAACCATGAAACACCAAAAATCCTTTATAGCCATTCCATAGATTTCTCACAGTATACTCAGGTTTATTCCTTCGTTCAACTATTCATAGATCAAAATCTCTATATATAATGTAAACACACATTTCAATAAAGCATCACAAGAAGTCCATATACCGTCAAATGCTACTTTAAAAAAATACATTAGAATATCTGACAAATACATGCTTAATCAATTCAAGTCTAATTTCATCAGTGTTCTCTACATTTTAGAAGGTTACCAATAAGTTATCCATAAATCATACTATCCATAATGTTAAATTTTAATGCTATTTATCAACTATTGGGAGAACTACCATCAATCTCACCCAAGGAAATGTTATCCATTCAACCAAGACACCCTTGGACAATCTATGTTTATTTCTAGAAACTTTTATTAACTCTTCATCAAGTAATATACACTTGGATAATTCCTATGGTATTCAACTAAACTATGATTTCACACACACTAAAAATTATATAGAATTATTGATTGGAATAAATTACACCAAAAAATAGTGCTTACAAATAACGTAAGAAAATAACAAGATCTCTAAAGTATTTGCAGTGGATGTAAAATCACTTACCTATCAATCACGTATCAACATGAAAATTCCATGCAGTGTCTTCCATAGTTTTTCTTCCTTTCCAGCAAATTTTTTTCTCCCCTATCTATTTATTTCATTCTCCCTTATTGAATACACTTCCTCTCTCACACCACATGAGCATGTCTTCTAACCTCCATTCCTGGAATTTCTAAACCTCTTTGCCATGTAGTCTTCAACTGCCATTATTTCATAAATTCCACATCCTTCTATGGGTAGATTCATTTATCATTCATGTTCAATATGCAAGCCATTATCACAAGCACACTTTGCTCACTTAATGCTAGCTATTAGATTTTACTTACACATCATTCACTTCTATGGTGGTGTTACCACGTAAAAATAAATATTTAAAAACTCTTTATTCATTTAGGTGAGACAATAAAATTATGCATATAACACATATGTCCAAGATCATATCCCTAATAATTCATTCATAAAGCAAATAAAAAAAATCATGCAAGCAATCACAAGTGTAGAATTCCTTAATCATGTGCAAATTTTATGAAAAACATCATCATCAAGGGTAAAGCATTCATTCATGTTTCTTCCCCAATATTATGACAACATAACCCATCACATCATTTCTCCCAAGCATACTTGTTCTCGGTGGCTTGTTCTTTTTCCCCCCACAATAGCCCTATTTTTTACACAAAAACACTATCTATTAGTAGCATCTTATTATTTTATGAAAAACATTTCCTTGAAAAAATGATCCATTTATTGCCAAGCATTTATTCATTAAAATATTTTATTTTCTATAAACCATCCATACTTGTAGAATTAAAACATAGCATGTCAATTATTCCTTGAAGTAAAACATATTAGCTCAGTAAAATCTATCAATTTCAATGTTTTCCAAGGGTGGGTCAAGAAAGAACTAACACCAGTGGTGATACCCATTAGCTATCAAATATGGGGTATATAAACCTTACATTTAATAACTTAATAATCTATTCTTGAACTATATTTTTCATGGATGGATTTAGCCTTTTTATGCTTTTCTCATTGGATTATAACCTTCTTGAATGAATATATAGTGGATATAAACATTTGGATGTATCCCTTTCATATCCACATAGTTCCACATGAATTTTGTTTGAAGTTGTCTAAGTACTGTTGGAGCTTGACTGATTTCTATTATTAGTGTGTTTTTCTATTTTCATGAGGTAATATTCCATGCGAATATCTCCAGTTGTAATAGGTAATATTTAGGTGGTTTGGTGTGATGTTGATAACATTTGATTCTCATGTATCTGTATTTTACCCACTTGGGATATTCTTCACTTAAATTCCCAAGCTATATATATTGTAATGACTTATCATGAATAAATCAGTTCAGACTAATTCTGGCTCACATGTGGTATCAGATTCAGGTTTGAGAGAAACCTTGCTAGTTTTTTTTAAGATTTTTTTTGTGCTATTTCAGGATGGCAACGACACCTCCTCCTCTTCCAAAGTTGGGCATTCCTCCACTTCCGCGTATTTCAACCATCCCCTACCCATTTCTCTATCATATTTTTCATCTCGATATTTCTTGTTGTAATCAGAGTATCTATCCCTCTCTCTGTCTCTACCATTTTCATCCCTACTTCTCTGTGACCTCTTGTTTTCTTCCCCGACTCCATGAACTTTTCCCTCTCATATGAGTGCCACATTTCACGGCCTGAATTTTCATGCCATCTACCATAATCCTTCCTGCCTCTAATTTTTTCCTCAAAAATTCTAGCATCGTCGTCGTCAACAGACGAACTTCGATCATCCTTTCTGCTGCATTTTCTTTGGTTTCCATGGTCATCGACAGATTGGTTCAGTGCTTCCACCTCTGCACTCCACCAGGCATTAACAAGCTTGACATGACGGAAAATCCTGGACAGTTCACCCTTCAAATTGCTAATCATTATCGAATTGTATTGAAGCCCCGCTCCTTGGAGAAACCATAATCATGGGAATCCTATTCTGCTGCTTCATTATTCTATATGAAGATTTTAAGTTTGCCAAATATGGTAAAGACTTAGTATTGATAGCTGCTTCGTCCGTACATTCAAAAGGAGTCCTTTTATTATTTATTTTATTTTATTGTAACCCAAGCACATGAGTTTCCCAAATTTGGTAATGTCTTAGTATTATTGTTAAAAATATATATATTGATGTTCTTTTTCACATTAGTTTAAGCATCAAGTATTGATTTAGTAGATATGGATATTATTTTTGGAATTTGTAACACTTGGTAACATCAACTTTAGAATATAGTGGAAGTAATTATTTTGTTTAAAAAAAAAAATTGTTGTGCACATTAGCACATGCTTCTGTGATCATTGGAATTCAGCATTGTCTGCTGCATTTGAAGAACAATCATTAGGCTTGAAAGTCCACCAATGAGTAAGGAAGAAGCTGCACCATTGATTTTTAAAATTGGCAAGTGGCAATATTAATGTACCAGTCCCAAAATTTAGAGGAGACAACTATGACTACTGGTCAATCAAGATGAAGCAGTTGCTCATTAGCAAAGGTGCTTGGGAGATTATGGAGGATGGCTACACAGAGCCAACCGATTGGAGTACTATTCCAGCTGTCGATAGACAAGCAAAAAGAGAGGCACAAAAGAAGAATAGTATTACAATATTCTACTTGCAAACAACCTTGGATGAGAGTATTTTTCCAATGATTGCAAGTTGTGCATCAACCAAATATGCATGGAAAGCTCTAAAAGAGAGCTATAAATGCAACACTCAAGTCAATAATGTGAGATTGCAAACTCTAAAAATGGAGTTTGAAAATCTCATGATGAAGGAAAACGAAAATGTTGGAGACTATTGCATGAGAGCCAAAGCATGTGTTGACAAAATGAAGACTCTTGGTGAAGAAGTGAGTAATGAAGTCATTGTAAAGAAAGTGTTGATGACACTTTTACCCAAATGAAGCCAAGTATACATTGTAATTGAGGAGAGTAAGTACTTGACTACTCTCACATATGATCAGCTCATGGGTTCCTTAATGTCCCATGAGAAGATATTCTCTTCAACTCCAAATGTTGGGGGAATGCAGGAAAACCATTTTCATCCAAAGAAGGTGAATCTAGTTCAAGAGGAAGAGGCCAAGGAAGAGGTCAATGGAGAGGAAAAGGCAGATCTTCTTCAAGAGGTAGAGGTAGTTTTTCTCCAATAGGAGGAAGATGTGGCTTACAAGAAAGAGGAAGATGTGGCTCTCACGAAAGAAGAAGTAGCTATCAAGGAATAAGTAGCAAACA
This sequence comes from Wollemia nobilis, assembly GCA_028583015.1. Classification (NCBI taxonomy): domain Eukaryota; kingdom Viridiplantae; phylum Streptophyta; class Pinopsida; order Araucariales; family Araucariaceae; genus Wollemia; species Wollemia nobilis. Next base: position 7,150,625 of record JAQPPZ010003246.1, on the reverse strand, counting down.
ATGTTACTATTATAACAATTATGGGAAATTTGAAAAAGATTGTAGATTGAAAGCATCACATGGAGGAAGAAGCAATAATGCACACTATGGTGAGGAGGAGGACTCACAAATTTGTTTTGTTCATATGGCAAATATGATCAAAATATGAATGAGACATGGATTCTTGATACTGGATGTTCCAATCACATGACTGACAAGGAGGAGTTACTATCTACAATTGATAATTCCTACAAGTCCAAAATCAAGCTTGGAGATGATAAAGCATTTCAAGTTGAAGGCAAAGGAACCATGGAGGTACAAACTAATGAAGGTAAGAAGAAAGTGACTGATATTTACTACACTCAAAATTTAAAACATAATTTGTTGAGTGTTGGGCAAATCATGGAAAATAATTTTAAGCTTGTGTTTGAAAACAATAAGTGTGAGATTTTTTATAAGAATCATGGGCATAGTCACGTCACTACTATTTCCATGACCAATAATAGATTTTTTCCTCTAAAATTTGTAGAAGAAAATAATAATTTTGCACGTGCAGCCATTGATAGCAAAAATTGGTTATGGCACTTAAGATTTGGCCATGTAAATTTTCCTAGTTTGAGGAAAACGGTTTCTCAAGAGATGGTATATGGGTTATCTAAAATTGATGATCAAAAAGGTTTGTGTGAAGGATGTGCTTTGGGTAAGCACTCAAGGATGAATTTTCCAAAAGAAAAAGCATGGAGAGCCACTTATCCCCTTCAATTGGTGTATTATGATATTTTTGGGCCAATACAGACTCAAAGTATTGGCAAGAATTCATACTTTCTCACATTCATAGATGATTTTTCAAGAATGTGTTGGGTTTATCTTTTGAAGAAAAAGGATGAGACATTTGCTTGTTTTAAATATTTTAAAAATTATGTTGAAAATCAAAGTGGGCACTATGTAAAATGTTTAAGGACTAATAGGGGAGGATAATTTTGTTCAAATGAATTTATTCAATTTTTTAAATATTGTGGTGTTATAAGGCAACTCACAGCTGCTTACACACCACAAAAAAATGGTGTGGCTGACCGTAAAAATAGAACAGTGGTAAATATGGCAAGAAGCATGCTATAAAAAAATAGGTTAACTAATATGTATTGGATTGATGCGGTAAGGACTTCCATTTATATTTTGAATAGGATTCCTACTTATAGCTTGGATGGCATCATTCCATAGGAGGCATGGTATGGAAGGAAACCAACTGTAAGTCATTTTAGAGTTTTTGGTTGTTTGGATTATACACATGTTCCTGATGAAAAAAAGAAGTTAGATCCCAAAAGTGAAGCATGCATATTCATTGGGTATTGTGAAAATACCAAATCATATAGGCTCTTTAATCCAAAGACACACAAGGTTGTCATGTCTCGAGATGTGATTTTTGATGAAGGGGAAGTTTATGGTCATCAAAAAGGCTATATTGAGAAGTCAAAATCTATTTTGACTAGTGGTATTATTGATGATGATGAGCATCCCACTAATGTTTTAGTTCCAAGTGCTACTAATCCACCAAGCAACCCCTCATCTAGCTCTCCAACAAGAAACCCTTCATCTAGTTCTTCACCAAGCAACCCCTCATCTAGTTCTTCAATTTCAAGTGCAAGTTCAAGTCCACCAAGGAAGGTAAGAAGCTTAAGTGATATTTATCGAAGGAGTACTATTAAAACAAATGAAGATTTCACACTATTGAATGAATATTCTCCAAGTAATGTGTTAAAAAGTAAAAAGATCCAACAAAACCATCCATCCTCTCAAATGATAGATATAAATTTTCAAAGAAGAGTTACAAGAAGTCAAGCACAAGAGGTAGATGCACAAGAGGTAGATCAAGTGGTGAAAAGACTTGAAAATTTGCATATGTATGGTGATGAAAATGATGGTAAGCCCAAAGGTGATGTTGTGAATTATGCCTTAATGTATCTTGTTGATTTAGAACCATATTTTTATGAAAAAGCATGTACTAATGATGTATGGATGAAGGCAATGAAATAAGAAATGAACTCCATCAAGAAGAATGATACTTGGGAGCTAGTTGAGCTTCCAAAAGGCAAGAAATTTGTGGGCTCTAAATGGGTCTACATAACAAAGTATAATTCTGATGTAAGTGTTTAGAGAAACAAATCAAGACTTGTGGCCAAGGGATTCATACAAAGGTTTGGCATTGATTATGAGGAGACTTTTCCTCCAATTGCAAGAAAATAAATAGTGAGGATGGTTCCTTCTATTGCTGCTCATAAAAGCTGGAATGTACATCACTTTGATGTAAAAATATTTTTTTGAATGGATTATTGGATGAGGAGGTTTATGTGCAAAAACATCAAGGATTTGTAGTTCAATGTAAGGAGAATCTTGTGTATAGGTTGAATAATGCCTTGTATGGTCTTAAGCAAGCTCCAAGAGCTTGGTATTCAAGAATTGATGGGTACTTTTGTCAATATGGTTTTGTGAGATGTAAGAGTGAGCCAACCTTATACTATAAGAAACAAGGTAATGAAATTCTCCTTATTTTTTTATATGTGGATGACATGATTTACTTAAGTAGTAATCCTAAATTGAATGACTTCAACAATGCCATGATGCATGAATTTGAGATGAAATATCTAGACTTGATGCACTATTTTCTTGGTATGGAGGTGTATCAAAGTGATAGTGAAATTTTCATTTGTCAAAACAAATATCCCAATATGTTAAAAAAAATTGGGATGGAAAATTGTAAACCTGTTGCAACACCAATAGCTCATGGTGAGTTGTTGAGTAAGGATGATGGAACTGAAAAAGTTGATGTTACCACATATAGAAGTATGGTTGGGGAGTTTTATGTTTCTCACCAACACTAGACCAAACATTGCATGTGATGTATCACTTGTATCAAGGTATATGAGTGACCCTTATGAATTATACATGAAAGCTACAAAAATAATACTAAGATATGTAAAAGGTACAATGGATTTTGGCATCCATTATTGTAAAAATGAAGATGTAAAATTATTTAATTTTAGTGATTCATATTGGGGGAGTAATATAGATGACATGAAGTCTACATCAGGTAATTGTTTGAGCCTTTGGTCTGGTTTAATCATTTGGAGCTCAAAGAAACAAAATACAGTTGCTCTCTCTTCCACTGAAGCATAATACATTGCAATCACAAGTGCTAGTGCTCAAGCATTGTGGTTGAGAAAAGTCCTTGAAGAAATTGGAGAATAAATATATGATCCTACTACATTATATTGTGATAGCATGAGTGCTATTCATCTAGCATATAATCCAGTTCATCACAGTAGTTCAAAGAATTTTGATATGAAGCATCACTTCATATGAGACATGGTCGAGAATAACATGATTGAATTGCATCATTGCAACACTGAAGATAACATTGTAGATTTGTTCACCAAGGGAGTTGTCAAAGCTCAATTTTTGAAGCTGAGGAACTTCCTTTTCAGTCCCCTCAACTTCAAGGGGGAGTATGTTGGAGCTTTACTGATTTCTATTATTAGTGTGTTTTTCTATTTTCATGAGGCAATATTCCCTGTGAATATCTCCAGGTGTAATAGGTAATATTTAGGTGGTTTGGTGTGATGTTGAGAACATTTGATTCTCATGTATCTATATTTTACCCACTTGGGAGATTCTTCAGTTACATTCCCAAGCTATATATTGTAATGACTTATCATGAATAAATCAGTTCAGACTAATTTTTGCTCACAAGTACATACATCAATTGTGACTTTTGTATTCTTGTGAGTGCATTGTTAATATTTAGAGTTTTTCCATGTATAATATCTATTTTTTTTGCATTTCTCATTGTTTGTATCTATTTATATTATATCATGTATAAAGAACATTTAATTGAAAATTATAAGGCAACAATTGATGAGATTGAATTGTTATTTGTGTATCTATTTCATTATTAGACATGGTAGATTTAAATGGAAAAATAATATTTTGTTCTTGTTCTTCCTTTTGATTATCTATTAATGGTGGTAGTGGTCCTTCAATATTTTTTTGTGAATGATTACTTAGTACAATAATTTATAGAGTTTTAATATCATCCAAGTCGTCAGGAAGATCATACCAAAGCTATCTTGGAAATCCTTCATCCAATGTTGACTCAAGAAATAGTCAAAGGTCCTTAGTGTATTAAACATTGGAAATAGTCATAATTCTAGACCTACAACTAATATAGGCATCAATTGTTGCATGCCATAGGTGTCTCAGGATTAAGGGATGTCGCCCTAATTTATTTTTTTGGTTGTAAAACTACAAAGTCTACTAGATATTCCATGAACTTACTAAAACTATAATATCTCTTAATTTTCATTTTGGTTTGATAGTGGATTTATCTACAAGTTGAGGTACTATAGTAGTTGGTTGTACTATATACACCCCTAACAATTATTTTATCTTATTCATAATAAAATTTATGGCAACCCCTATGTCCACTAGGATGTTTTGCAAGGCTATTTTACCAACATGGACTATGAGTATAGGTACTCCAAGATCTGCATATTTTGGTAGTAATATTTTGTCAGTCATTTTACTGGATAATAATTGCCCAATAACTTGGATAGTTTGAGGTTCATTTTTTATTTTTCCTTCCTAGTGTTGTTCTGCATATGGTCTTTATTAATTTTGAGTAGATGGTAATATCCTTGATAGCTTATAAAAGGGGGATTTTGATAGTAACATTTTATAGTTCTTGTAGAAAATTGAAAGTTGGTTTAGAGGGTTCTTTAGTTATTATTAATATTTTAGGAAATAGAATTTTTACTTCTTTTCTTTGAGGGATTTGAGTCTCTTTTTGCTTTGCTAGTATACTATCTTGTACAGTTTCTAACTCATAAAATTGTCATGTTTGTCTCTTTTCTCAAATGAGTTTTGGATAGATTCCTCAATTTTTTTAAAGGTTACTTTATTATTATCCAACACCTTTCTAGACCTTAAATGGATATATTGGAAAGGTACCACATATATTGAACATGCTTCATTGGCTTCATAAACTTGTTGAATTATTTCATTTTTATTAGGATTGGGCACCACTTAGGCTAGTCATGGTGGTTGTTTATGAGGGATATTCACATTATTTAGAGGTGGTAGGAGTATACTTTTAGGTTTTTTTTTAGGATATTATCCTCTAAATTGATTTTGAAAATTCTATTGTTAGCATGGACCTTGAAACCAACTAGGTCCTCCTTGACTATATTAGCAATTTGTGTTCCAATTAGGCATATTTTGATTTTTTCATGACACTCCTTGAGCCCATAGAGGTGGATTCCCATAAATTGTGGATGTAAATTGAGTCCATGGTGACATATTATATTCTTGATTGTTTGGGAAATTAGATGGATTCCAATTTGTCCAGTTTGGTGCATTTGATCAATAGTTAGGTTTTTGATAGTTGGAATAATTGGAATTGGACTAATTAGATGGACCATTGAATGGGTTACTTCTTCTTTGGTATACAAAGTAAATATATTATTCTTTCTCAAATTTAGGCTCTTTTATAATTTATTTTACAACTAATATATACTTAATGTTTTTTTTATCGGTAAGAAATAAAATTGCTATTAGTGTAAGGGTTTTGATAGGGTACCCAAAACCTTAATACATCTAAAGTGGAACTAGATTACATCAGGCTTATTAGCCACATTAATAGAGTCTATTGCAAAAATTAAAAATCCCAAAAAAAAAAAATATAAGGCCACAAACACAGGGGCGATGATATCATCTCTGAGGTTGATCCCATGTTGTGGAAGGACCCTGTAGATTGGGCTAAGACTTAAGTTATTATTGTGGGTGGTGTGATTCACCTCTACATCATTGAAAATAGTGTAGAGCTATAAACGAGAAACCTACAAATTATTTGCCACCTATTGGATTACCATCCACTAGGACTTCACTGTTTCAACAACCATAGTGAGGATGGTTGTAGAGCTTTTCAAGTGGTTGAGCATTGCGAAATAGACGAGATTATTGTTAATTGTAATATTTATCATTCCCATAGAACTAATGCTATCGATATTCATGTCCACTTGATCTGGATTTTTGCAACTTCATTGGATTTGTTAGGGGATGAATCGTAGGTTTTATACAACTCAATGGATTTAGCTGGGGAGGCCAACTTAGATTTGAGTTTCTTGAGTCGTGGAGAGGATCTAGTGATGGAAGGGCCTTGGTTCAATAGGAGTTTGAATGAGGAGCATTTTATCGCTCTTGATTTAATATCAAAACCCTTTGAAGATTTAGTTTTGATCATAGAAGCAATGCGGGTATGGAAATCAAGATCCAAGTCATCACTAAGGACCTCCTGAATATTATTTTTAGTTCTAGATCTACCTGTAGACTTGGAAGGGGTTGAGTAAAGTGGGATAGGTGGGCGATGGGTTAGACTATGGAGGGACGTATGGTGGTAGGGTACCTAGAAATAAATATTTGGGGATATCCTATTATATTGTATAAGGGTTGGCATGGGCTACCCATAACCCAATGTTGATTGTATTATAATATAATATAATATTATAATATAATATAATATTATATTATAATATAATATTATATTAGTAGTAGGCCCCCCAAAGTAGAAAAAGAATATAGATATATAAAGAAGAGATATTTGTCATTGTAATCATCATTGGAGAGTAATATTATGTAATCCTCTATGCCCACGAAGTGGCCTCTTACCTTGGGAGATATTGTGGAGTTATTACTTCCTTAAGGAGTATTATTGGTGTTTCCCTACCTTAAGGGTATTATCTATCTGTATCTCATTTGTGGATTGTTATTGTGGATGAATGATTTGATATTTCTACATATGGTGAATGATTTAATGTCAATAATAATAATTTTTTTCAACATGTGGTATCAGAGCAACAATTTTGGCAAAGTGGGAATTTTTTATGTGAAAATGTAGAATTAGAATTTTTTTTTTTTTGAAAAATGTCTCATATTTTAGGAGCCATATATTTGTGAAATTTTATCCAATCTAGGCGATTCTTTGATTAGTTTGTGTAGAATTTTAATATATTTCAAATGAGTGGTCATATGAAGAAATATAAATAGAATTGAGGGAGATACGACCTTTTGAATTTAGTCATCTGAAACAAGGATAGCGACGAATTTTACATATTTTTTCTGGAAAAATATCTCATATTTTAGAAGCCATATCTCTACGAAAGTTTATCCGATTAAGGTGATTCTTAGATCAGTTTATGTAGAATTTGAAGAGCTTTAAAATGAGTGGTCATATGAAGGAATCTGAGTAGTATTGAAGGAGATATGATCTTATGAAGTTAGCCATTTGGAATAAGGGCAGAGATGAATTTTCAATTTTTAAATGTTTTCAAAATATAAAATTTGTTTAGATTGGGTAAGCAAATTAGTTGCACTTTTTTTTATTTGGAATAAAAATTGTAGATTGAATTTTTTATGTGGAATTTTAGCTTCAAATCACTGGGTAGATATATATTTCTATGAAACCCTAGTTTGCATTATATTTAACTTGGGGTGTGAACTTATGGAGTTGCAAGATTGTTTTGGGAAAGACGATATTGATGCTAGAGAATGGTGGGAAAATTTTAGGTATCTATATCATAATAACCATTTTTGGTAATTATTCCTTATCAAAAGCTTATAAGGGGAATCTTGGTCTTGGTGGAATAATTTTTTAAAGGGAAGGAGTAATGAATATACTTGGGATGACATAGAGCATGCATTCATGAGTAGATGGGACCCATATATAAAGATAGCTAGTTTGAAGGTCACCATCAAGGGATATGAAGAAAAAAAATATGCTTTAAAAATAACAAAAGAAAATAAAAAGAGAGCTAGCCAATTTTAAAGAAGTGGTAGAATATAAAAAAGATGTCAGTATGCAGATAGAGGAAACCATACATTTGGTATATGATAAATTAAAATGGACAAATGAATTTTTTTGAATCTAAAAATTCTATTTTATAGGTTCATGAAAACATTAAAAAAGAATAGGTTATTATTTCCATTGACCCTCGTAGCAAATATAATTTTATTAATACTTCTTTGGTTAAGAAGTTACAAGTTCAAGCAACAAAAATTAAGGACATACAACTAGAGGGTGAGCGTGTTCAATTTTTTGATTATTTGAAGATCACCATGGGTAAATATGTTTTACATTTATATTTTTATGCTATTGATATGAATGATGAGTATATTTTTCTTGGTTATCCTTGGTTAGATTCTTTGGGTACTGTTAACATTAATATTCAAAAGAAGTTTATGGATTTATGGTATAGGAAAAAGAAGATAACATTATAGGATATTTATCAGCTTAAGGAGCAAGGATACAAGTAAAATAAAGAAGTGGTTGTAGAGAAACAAATTGAAGAACCTAAAATAGAATTCAAGAAAGTAGTAGCAACAAAAAATTCCATGGAAGAAGTAGTTGCAACTGATTCAGTGAAAATAACAATAACAGAGTCTAAGGAATCTTTGATAGAAGAGCACAAGGACACACCAAACAAAGAGAACATGAAACAATAATGTGTAGAATAATTTAAACAATGGATCCAAATATTGAGAAATCAAATAAGGTAGAACATCAAGTTAAGGTTGCACCATATCACCATCCACACCACCATGAGTGGAACCAATCTTGGAGGTATGGTTCAAGACAAAAATATTATGGTTCTACATGGAATCAGAAGGACACCAACTATGGCAGATTTTGAGAGAGAAAGCATAGTGATCCTGGTTTCCAGAGTGGATCATTAGCATCAAGAAAAAAATGGACCTAAAATTCAATTTATCAAAATACAACAACAAAACCGTTGAGCCCACGAAGTAGATTTGGATACTCAAGTAGCAAAATGGCATACCAACATCAACGTGTTTCACTTGGATGGATGGATGATCGATATTGGTACCAATTTCTAACATTGCTTAGAAAATCATATTATCATGTTTCTTCATATGTTTTGAGGATGAAACATTTGTGAGGGTGGCATGGTAGGGTACCTAGGAATAGATATTTGGGGATATATTATTATATTGTATAAGGGTTGGCATGGGGCACCCATAACCCAAGGTTGATTGTATTATAATATTATATTATATTATATTATATTATAATATTATATTAGTAGTAGGCTCCCCAAAGTAGAATAAGAATATGGATATATAAAGAAGAGATATTTGTCACTATAATAATCATTAGATAATAATCTTATGTAATCATATATACCCATGAAGTGGCCTCTTACCTTGGGAGATATTGTGGAGTTATTCCTTCCTTAAGGAGTATTATTGGTGTTTTGCTACCTTAAGGGTATTATCTATCTCTCATTGATAGATTATTATTGTGGATAATTATTATGGATGAATGATTTGATATTTTTGCATATGGTGAATGATTTATGTTAATAATAATAAATCATCTATATTAGTATTGTAACATACGGCTGGGGACTGGGGGCTATGGTTGGGATGGGCTAGGGGTAGAGGTCCCCTGAGTAGAAGGGCTAGGGAAATCATGGAGGCGAGAGCTATGGGGGAATAGGGGCTATGGGAGGGGTGAGGGATAAAGGGATGGTGGAAATAAGGGCATTTATGCCAAAGGTATCTAATACATGCTTGTAAATAATATAATGGAGGCCTTGGTGTATGGCATAATGGCTTTACCAGATTGAACATTAGTGAAAAACAATTTTATGGAGCGAAAAAAATAGTCAATGATTTTAATTTTGTAATTACCATGGAAATGGTTAAGAAATGCAATGTGAAAGCTTCTAAGGGTACAATAAATTTTATCTATTATAAATAATTGGAGAATTAGGATCATGACATGATCCTAGGGAGTGGAGAGTTTGGTTATCTCCAAACCCCCCTCAGTAGTAAGAAGGTTTTTACATTTGTCGAGAAATAACTCTAGTTTCGATGCCATGGAATACTTATATCTTTGAATGCTCCTCCAATCCATGGGAAATCCTATCACCTTAGATATTAGATGCATGTCGATGGTAAAATAAAGGCCACATACAGTGACCTATCCATAATTCCATGTTTTGAAAATGACATGCATGATATCGTCTTCATTACTGGTAAAATTTTTGAGGAAAAGGATGCAGGGTTGAAGGATATCCTCGACCACAGGGTCGAGGTTTAGTGTGGATGGTTTGAGAATCACCATAGGTGAATTAGCATTGGGGATAATGGAATCAAAGTGAATAGTATGTGCGTGGGGATTGAAGGTTTTAGAAAACATCTTAAAAAAATGATTCAACCTTCATGCATGCTAAGGATATTGGGGGTAGAGGTGCATTGGGATACCATAGTGTATGGGTAGTGGTGTTTCATGAAATGCATGACCATCAACATTGCCTTAGTACTATGAAGAAAAATAATTATGGTGAGGTGGCGAGTGTCACTAGCATGAGGAGTAATCATTAAATGGGGATTAAGGATGTTTGAGAAAGATTTTTCATGGTAATTTCTTGAGGTGGCATATATAATAATGGTGTTGGAATCACATGTGTGATTGAAACAATGTGTAAGAAAGGTCATAGTTCAAGAGCTATCATGGGGTTGGTTGAAAATTATTTGATGGTTAATCTCATGAGGGTAAATTCACATGATCAAGGTGAAATGAGGCATAGTGGATTTGGAACTCGGGGTAAGGTGGATATGTGAATCCAAAATTAGCATTGATTGAATGTGGCTAATTGGTGGATAGAAAAGAAAATGAGCATGATAGTAATCAGGGTACATGAGGGTTAGTGAAATAAAAAGGGTACCTAGGCAATTAATGGTGGGCCAATAGGAATGCAAACTGGGTAGTGAAGAAGGTGACACATGAGAAATAGCACCATACTAGAAGTTTGATACTCAGTATGAAGGCCAAGGATTAGGGATGGGGAGGACGATCACTATAAAAAAATTCAAGAATTTTTTGAGGAAAATCATTATGTTATACAATGAGATATCTCTGTGAGTGGCCAAGATTGACCAGCATATTAGAAGCAATGTTTATTTCTATGAAAACATGTTGCACAATTTTCTTTGAGTGGTAGATGAGGAGCTATCTTGCTTTAGAGATGATTTTTTTTACTCTCCAACTAAAATTATTACAATTTTTGATATAATTGATGTTTTTTAGTGAATATCCTTTGATTACTAACTTGCACTATAACTAACTTATGATCAATAGTACTCGATTGAGAGCTTTAGCTTCCATAACATGATTAGTGAGGATATCAAGGTTCTCAGCATATGCCAATATTAAGTCCCATGCATGATTTATTAATATTACACCACTACCAATGGTTCTGGCATTGCCTCTTGAAGAACCATCAAAATTTATCTTAAGCCAACTAATCAAGGGTGGGGTCCATTTGGAGATTGATCTATGGTTGGTATGTAGGGGTAGGGTGATGGGATCCATGGAAATGTGGAGGGAGGCAAAAATGGAGACTTCGATCCTGGTGGTGGGGGGTCTAGAACAAGGACATAGAGAAATATTTTTGGTGGTGAAGCTGATGATCTTGCTGAAGATCATAGGAGGGTCTTTGGGGAAGCCTGAGAATGCATGATTGTTACGTTCAAGCTAAATTTACCATAGGAAATGGTGGAGACACATTGACCATAAAGATTTGACTTTGGGGTTTTTGAAGGGGTTGGGCCATTGGTTGAAAAGGTCACAAAGGGTGCATGGACATGTACAAGCAACATGGAATGTGGTGAATAAAAGACTCAAGATGTTTTTAATGAATGAACACCTAAGGAAGATGTGATTATTAGATTCCCACTCACACAAACAAAGATAATAGTGGTTGAGAAGCTGGAGCCCATGACTAATAAGATTATCCAATGTGAGTATTCTATTTTGGATGACTAAGTAGGAGAAGAAATCAAATTTTGGTATGAGGTTATTCAACCATATCAATTTGATAAGGATGGTGCACTCCGAAGGTTCAACCAATAGTAAGCAAATTTTATCATGAACTCTCCCTCGTCACACTCTCTCAAAATGGGATAATCAAGGGTAGTCCTAGGGGTGGGAATTATGAAGGACCAAATAATAGAAATAATATAAGAGGTAAAATTATGAAGGTGAGGGGGTAGAAGAGATGTGGGTATGGTTTTCCAGGAGGGTATCCTTGAGGTATGATGAAATTCACTACCTTTCTCCAGAAAAGTGTGTCAATAAAGGGTTTAAGGGGGCAAGGATGGTGTTGGCAATGAGGGGTTGTTCAAGGATCTAGTGATCATGCCAAAGGTTGATGGTTTACCCTTTGGAGAAATGCCATTTGGTACCTTTGGAGATGAAATCTCTAGATTTCATGATTGATTTCCATAAGGTAGAGCCGATAGGAAGAGGGTCATCCTCCCAAAATTTAAATCATTACATGTACTTACTTTTTATGATGGATACACATTCCAGGTCAGCATTTATCACTATCTTCCATGCCTAGTTAGCAATAAGAGTAAGGTTCATCTTGTTAATTATTCTTAAGCCAATGATTTCTTGTTTTTTGAGCCTACAAAATGTGTCCTACACAACAAGTTAGAATATCCTTTTATTTTTTGATCCTATATAAAGAAACCTTTTTTGAATTTGTTCAATTTTGGAGTAAATTAGGGATGGAACTTTGAATATAGATAGGAAGTAAACTGGGACACTTTGAAGATAAGCATTGACTAGAGTAGATTTTGTGGTTTGGCTAAGGAGGGCTCCTTTCCATCCTGTAAGCTTCTTGAGAAGTTTTTCAATCACATTGTTCCACATGCTATCATAGGGGTCACAAACAAAGAATGGAAGACTAAGGTAGTAAGTGGAGAGAGTTCCAATGGGGCATTGGAGGACTTGAGAAATCCAATGTTGGTGGGTAAGGGGGTGTTGATAAAGAATATTTTGCTTTTGGTGTAGTTGACCTATTGGCCCATCGTATCCTCATACAAATTGAGGATGGATTTAATAATTTTGGCTTCTGCCATCGAGGCCAAGGTGGCAATAATGGTGTCATCAACAAATTGTTTATGGGTGACTACTTCAAGTTGATATGCAGGCTATATTATGGATATGGATCCATTGGTACAGGTATCTTTGAGTGTTCTTCCAAGGGCCTCGATAAGTATGATGAATAGGCATGGTGATAGGGGGTCTCCCTTTCTGATCCCTAAACCATTTTTGAATAATCTAGGTGGAGACCCATTGATAATGACTGATAACTAGGTTAAAGATATACATGCCCCAATTAATTCAACCCAATGTGGATGAAACCTAAACTTGAGAAGGAAATCAAGCAAGAAATCCCATGAGACATGATCAAAGGCCTTAATTATTTTTTACTTTTGGAAATGGAATGGATTACTTCATGGATTGTGATGACACCGTTTGTTACATTCCTTCCTTGGACAGTGCTGCCTTGACAGGTATCAATGATGCAAGGAAGGATTTCCCTCATTTGAATGGATATAGCTTTGGTCATAATTTTATACAAAATAGTGCAAAGGCTGATAGGCCAAAACTCGAAGAGGGATCTACAAAGAGATTGCTTGGGTATAAGGGCTATGAAGGTTGAGTTAACATCTCTTAGAATGGTTCTAGAATTTTGAATGAATCAAATGGTAGAGTAGATATCAGGTCCAATAATATCCTAGAAGGTCTAGAAGAACCAAGTGGAAAAGACATTCAGTCCTGGATCTTTGTCAGGTGACATGGAAAACATGGTAAATTTTATTTCTCATTAGAGAAAGGATGAAGGAGGATTTGATTGAAATCATGATGTATGTTGGTGGAAAAAGTCAAAGGTGTGGGGATGGGCTGCGAGGAAGAATTGAATGTGGTTGACTACCTCAATCCTAATTTCATTTATATCAATGGTGGGTGACCCATCTCCTTTAAGTAATTCATAAATCTTGTTGGCGATGCAATGTCTGAGAGTAGATGCATGAAAAATCTTAGTGTTTGAATCTCCTTCTTTCAGCCATTGGATCTGAGATTTTTATCTTCAAAATATTTCTTCCCTTTATAATATGTTATGGTAGTCTACTAAAAGCCTTCTTTCTTCGTCTCTAGTGAAGTTTTTTATGTTCCCTTACTGAATTTGATTCTCTATCACTTGAAGTATTTCCTTAATGGCCTACTTATTTTCAAAAATGTTTCCAAAAACCTTCTTGTTCCAAATTTTCATATTTGACTTGATGGTTCTAATTTTACTAGTAACTTGAGAAATTGTACTTGCTTTATGGGGGATTTTCCACCATTCATATATTCAATCCCTCAAGTCAAGGTTTTGGATCCACATAGTCTCAAAGCGAAAGGGAGTTCTAAATGGTGGTTGACGTGCAACTTCGAAGACTAGGGGATTATGATTAGAACCTATTTTTGGTACTATGATCCTTAAAATTTTTGGTGCTATGATCCTTGTCACAAATTTTATAGCTAGTAGAAATATTCAAAATATTACAGCTAGCAAAAATATTCAGACTTAAAATTTTTGTTACTATAATCCTTGTCACAAATTTTACAACTAATAGAAATATTCAAAATATTTGTGACATTAGGAGGAAATTCCCTTATATTGTGTCTTTTCCTACACCTATGATAGTATATTTCCTCAATAACTTGGTATTTTGGTATTTTTTCCATGAGTTCAAGAAATGTAGTTAATGTGCCCAACAAATTAGTTTTCAAAATTTCAAACATGTTGTCAATTTTTATTCTTGTTATGCCTCCCCCTGTTGATGGGTATTTTTTGTTTCTAAGTGGATTATTTCTTGAATAAATTTTGCAAAGGCTCAAAATTTTTTCAAGTCCCATCTGGTGAATACCCCCCTTAGCCATAAGGTTTAATATATCAAAGACATATTCTTTTAAACCTTTTAGGAAGAGTTCCTTTAATATTTGCTCATCTAGTTCAATGTTAACTCTAGATCCCACAAACTAAAATATTTCAATGAAGTCTTTGAGGGATTCTTCTTCTCATTGGTTCATGCAAAATAATTTAGCCTTATCTTACCTAAATCTATAGTAATCTTTTTATCTTTAGAGTAACATATCCTTTAATCCATTTTCTCCATCCCATCATCTACAAACATTCTCACGTAAACCCATTAACCATATTAAGGTTGCATCCTTAAGTGTATAATGGAATAATCATAGTTTTTTTTCATTAGTGGTGTCGAAATAAGATTGACATACCACTTCAAATTCAAAAAATAATGCATCAGGATCTTCATGTTATTTTCCATGGAAGGTAGGTAACATAGCAATAGAAATGGGATTTGGTTCTATTGTTACCATATCTTCTAGAGAAGGAATCAAAAATATAAAAGTTTTTATTTATATATTTCTCATATGGTTTTATTCTACTTCCCCATGATCACTATTATGTTCACCCATGATTATAGCTACTTGAAGGATTTCAAGGATTGGACTAGGTACAAGATCCAAAAAAATGGTGGAAGGATCTATATGGATATGAAATTTAGGTTCAATTAATATACAAATTTTAGGTTCTTGATTTAGTATAGTTAATGGAGACTCAGTTTATTCTATTGATGTTGAATAATCCTTAGTTTCTTGAACTACAATCTCAATTTTCTCTACTTTAGCAATGTCACGCTATTTACTAGATTTTCCTCTAAAGTTAACTAGTTTTTATTTATAAATTTTCATAAACCTCCCTTTCATACCTCTAGGATTCATAAATTTAAGAATATCTAGGTTGATTCTTTAATAAATAGAGTTTATAATTTCTACAAAAAAGTTTAAGTGTATTAAAATAATTCACTTTTTATTGAATAGTTTATGGATGTCATTGATTAGATGTAATTGTTTAGGGGTTGTATAATATTATTCCTCGAATGTAAAATATTGCTTTATAATAAGAATAAATTGTATTATGAAAGCTTGTACTTGTACTATGGTAAGATTTGTAAATTGTAAGTCTTGACACAACCATTTGAAGCATATAATCCTAGGAGCTCTTTGGTATCTTCTACTAAATTCCAAAGTCACCTTTCTTTTTTCTATATTTGCTAAGAAGTTATAGACAACAAGGGAATCCTTAAAGTAATGCTCCTAGGGATATGTATATGGGTTCATGCTTGCTATTCTATCCCCTATCCAATATTCACAACTTTTTAAGAGGTCAAAATAGGGTGAGTGATAATTTGTACCTAGGGATTTAGTTATATTGATTTTTTTAATCTTGCACAATTCTTCTAACCTTTGCCTGATAAACTTAAGGTGTTTCCAGAGTTGTTATATGTCTTATTCATAGAGTAGATTGAATTCTTGTTCTATGAGTATTCTTCTAAGGTCTATTTATGAAAAATCACTAATGTAAATTTACACCATTAACAACATAAACTTATTTTTTTTTGTTTTATTGAGAAAAAAACAATTTATAGAAACTATTAAATTCTAACTCTCAACATAAAAATAAATTACTGCTATTAAAATCAGATCTAAACTTCAAAAATCAATTTTAATGTAGCAAGAATATATATATATATATATATATATATATATATATATATATATATATATATATATATATATATATATATATATATCGTGTGTGTGTGTGTGTGTGATATAGTCATATGTGTGACTAGATCACACTAAGTGTTTCTTAAACCAAAGTAGTGGCAATATTTTTTGGTCCTTCATCAAATATATATATATATATATATATATATATATATATATATATATATATATATATATATATATATATATATATAAGATATGACTTGCATGCAAGTAAAATTTTCAAACCAAAGAGCAAAAACCACACAAATATGAAAATAATTTTTTGAAATTAAATCAAACGCTGATATGTAACTACAGAAATGCTAAAACAAATACTAACTTAAGAAACAGTGAAATTGAAACCAAGAAAATAGAACCTGACAATGTTGAAATGAGGACACTCAATGGGACTTTTTGTTCCACTCCTGACCTACATGCAGTTAAAGCCTCCTTGTCACACAATCCAACAGTCTCCAACCAGAACTTATGGCACTATTCTCCCTATCAATGATGCCAAAATTGTTGAGAAAAATTTATCATACAGTTAAATGTCAACCAATATTAGATTTAAATAATAGTTATCCTATGTAGATATCCATAATTTTGATTGTTTATTTTTATCCCTTTTATTAATTTCTTGCATTAAACAAAGTTAAAAATAAATGAAAGTACTAATTAAAAAATGTGCTTGTTTTGTTTAAGGAGTGCGGTTATGAAATGAAATAGATGTGGATCCATTTTTGTAATTTAATTATGCATTATTTATCCTAAAAAAAATCTATATTTCTATGGTATGCAATTTAAAAATTCATACTTTCAAAGATTTATGCTCATTAAACTAATTTTATGCTTTTTAATTCATTTTTGCAAAAAGAAAATGGAGCTACAACAATAAAAAAACAAAGTATGAAAAAAATGAATAGTTTTATTACCATAATCGTAGAAGATGAACAATGAATCTATCTTCTTCTAATCTCATATATTACAAACTCCATACATGCTTCATAAAATGTTACAATGGTTGAAAGAATTTCCTTTATTATCTTCTACTATCTACCCTTCTTACACTCATGACATTATAATATATTCTCCTCATTGTTTGGATTGCAATAGAAAGTATAACTTCATTCTATTACTTGGTTGGAATGAATTTTTATTACGTGGATTTGTATTGAAAATAAATAACTAAATACTCTCTAATGTAGATAATCCAACAATGTCCTAGGATCATGGTAAAACAACTTTAATATTTTCTTGAAGAAAAGACAAACTAATCACTTACTTTGGAATTACATAATTACAACCACATAATTATTTATATGAGGATATTGGTCATCCACATTATAAGGAATAATCAGGTATAACCACTGAACACTTTTTAATAGCCTACATGGCATTGTTGAGTTGGCTATTATGTGTGGTATTTATTGCATAAGAGAATTATTATAATAAGATGGTTTATGTAGCTCATTTCCATAGTTCATGTCTATATATTGCTTCATTAATTATCTTTTTTAACCAAATTTTATAAGTTGTTCCTACAACGTCTTACCCGTTTCCACAAAAACACAAGACTTTCCAAAGAATATATGTATAATAAAAGATAATTGCAATTCAGTATACACATATGATATATACTCCAAAATATATGCAAATACATACACATTATTATTCAAAATACAAATCATATACACAAAATCGCAATATAGTAAAAATTTAATCTATACGTAAAGCTAAATTTAAGCACTCATCAGCCATACTTAGTAGCAATTACAAATGTGGTGGTCATTGATTTAGTATTGATATTAAATATGAGCTTATCTAAGGAATTCTTGGAACAAATAGGAGGACACATGGAAAAATATCAAATTATTATTCCCTGTATTCAAAAAATGGTTTAGATTTAAGCTAAAAAGCTTTGGCCCTACCTTAATGAGAAATATCAAGAAGAAAAGGTTATAAAGTTGGCTAAGGTGGAAACAATCGATTGGTTAGAAGAGGAACAAAATATAATCCATAGTAATATGTGATTGAATATTCCTAAATTTTTTCAATGGTCAAGCCTTGAAATTTGGCATAATCTATGGGATAACCATGAATTAATGCACCACATAGCCAACCGTGGACCTCATCAAACAATCCAATTGTTTTTAGGACAAATTTTATAAAATTGGATATTAGTTGATAAAATATCCAAGAATATTATATATATTGGGAATTTTAAATAAATAGTTAGTGCTCTGGAACACATACCATTATATGTAGAAAATATAATAAATGATTCACCTGATTAGTAGAAATTCTCATTGGTGGTTTCCTATGCTTTGTTTTTAGCAAGCTTGGAAAAAAATACAAATTCAAAGTCAATATTATGTTAGAACCCTAAAAAAGAAGACCCAATAATAATGTTAGAGAGAAATATGAAAATTTGGTACTATCTAGTTAGGTCACTATAGATTCAAATGCAAGAGCTAAAAACCAAGCATAGCTAGCATACAAAGATATGCCATAATTTTGTGTAAATAAGCTGACAAGTAAATAAAAGTTGCATATCAACTAAATAATAAGTAAAGTGGTCAAAAGGAATAGAAAATAAGATCTAGAAATATGTAGAGCATATCACATGATTCACATAATTATAATATTAGATGTTTCCTCTAAAAAAATTGATACAATCAAGAATGACAATATGAGCCAAAAAATCATTCTTTTAGGAGAAAAATCCTATATAAAGGGGAATCCATTTCCTAGTAACCACTCAATTATAAGGAAGAATTTTATCTTGAGGGTGTATGGTGGATAGGCATTAGTAAAATAAGGAAGAGAAAAATATCCCTTGGAAAAAAATATAGTTAAGCTTGAAGGTCCTCACACCTAGAGGAGAGAAGATAAAACCATAGGAAAAGGATGATCTATCTTAGCCTTCTTGGTGTTAGCTAAATATAGCATGTTAATTGATGATAGTCCAAGAGCCATACCAATGTTAGCTAAAATAATTTTAAAGTTATCTAATGTTATCTTAGTGTTTGTTGGAATTGCTCCTTCATTGATAATTCCTACACTCTTCTTGGCCTATGAAGAAATTCTATAGTAGTAGCCACAATATTTTGGTTCTTGGATTTATCCCTTTCTCACATACACATGAATGATGAAAAAATAGCGAGTTACAAGTATAGAGGAGGAAAATAAGGAAAGGTTTTATTCAAATGGTCTATCAGTTCAATAAGCCTACACATTTCTCTTTCATAGAGTGCTTGACTAGCTAAGATACTCATTTCCAAATCTTTCCTTAATTCATGGAGTTTATCAAGATAAAGTAGGGATAAACAAAAATCATAAGAAATCCCTTAAGAAAAGAGGAGATGTTTCATATTTTTTGTTGTCTTGGTGATTAAATTCAATACAAAAATCACTAAGATAGTTAAAATGTAAAGCAAATACCAAATTAAATAGTTGGAAGTGACAAGGATGGTTCAAAACAGGTGATGTGTAGGTATGACTTTTTTATATTTTATTCTCTTCTTCTCTCACTGACATCCTTCATTTTTTCTAAGCATCCTTCTTATTACTCATGCATATTATCCATACTTATAACCTTCTTCAACTCATCCCTTTACCTCTTCTACCATTTTTTGACTTCATAGCCCAATTGAAATACTAGCCCAATATTCCACATGATTGTAGAAGTGTGTGATAGTAATTATATCAATACCTTGAAGATGCAAGAAGACACCAAATATCATGATTAGAAGATAAAATCTAGTGAAATATGATGACATAGAATACCTTAACATACATAAGATGATATTCAAAATACATGTGACATCAAATAGTAAAGGCTAAAAAGGCAGACATCATGCCAAGTTAATAATTGTATGCTACGATAATATGATGATAAAAGTAGGTACAAGTTTCATTAAAGTAAATTATAAATGGTTAGTTATGATTGTCTAAAAAAATAGGAATGTAAAGGATATGGATTTTCACATGACCAATAGGATCCAAAAAAATTAGTGCCAACTCTAACAAAAACTAGTTCAATCTATAATCTAGCTATCATCAACATCAAAAAATGACTATAGAAGATTTGTAGGGATATATAATGCATACAGTTTGTTGTTTAAGGATAATTTTGAGCAACCATGCATATTTTCAAAGTAGAAAACCAATGAACGATGTTCAACATTCTAGAGGAGACTTACATAATTTTGCAAAGAATAAGGCAGTGGAAGGGAGATAATTTTTGAGCACCTAAAAATTTACCTAATGCAATTTACATGGGTGAACATTAATTTAAATCTACTAATATAGATCTGAATAAATATTCATCTAAAGTGAAATATGTTCATTGCATTTTCTATTTTACAAGAGGTAGCTACACTGGTATCTCTATTTTCTCTTCTCTCTCTTTCCTCACTAGTATTTACCTCCCTTTCTTGTCATTTTTTGTACCTTCATATCATTTGATTCCCTAGCCATATTTGTACCTTGTATGCTTGAATATCTTACCACCATTACCAGCATCCATGAGTTCTAGTGTTCGTGATTTTCTGATGGGGGACCGGAAAAATCGCACGTTACGAATTCCAAATTCTCATTCATTAATCTGGAAAACACTTACATCAATAGCATGTAGGCTTTACATTAACTAGCGCTCGACTTGGTTTTTTTTTTCTATCACACTTCTACGTGCGATCTCCAATCCACCACCCCGCATATTATAGAAAATTGGGTTTTTATAGAGGCCTCGACCCTATAAAACATCTACCATTAATTTGGAACACCAACCCGATTTATGGCACCACTCCGCATGGCCCCTATCATCACCGCTTCCTGTCAGATTATTCTGTGCGACCCATCCTCTTCATTTCTTGTGCTTCTGGGTAATCACCTGCTTTTACTACACCCTGGGTGCCACGTGTTGTCCTTGCCCTACAACCACCACCTGACCTCTATCGTCTTCTTTCTCCAGCTACACTGTAGCAGGGGTCGTGATATCACGACATGTTGTAATATCGTGACATCTTCCTCCAACACTGCATTTCTTGCTTTTAGGTCACGATATCATGACATGTCATGATATCGTGATGTTTTCCTTCCTTGCCTCTGCTTCTCTACTTTGGGTCACAGAATTGTGGCATGTCATGATTTTGCGACATCTTTTCTTCTTGCCTCTTCTTGCTCCTTCGGGTCACAATTTTGTGACATGTCACGAAATCATGACATATTCTCATTCTACCAGTTTCCTCCTCCTGGCGTCACAAAATCACGACTGTTACGCTATCACGACATCTTCCTTCCTTGCATCCTTTCTTCTCCCTCAAGTTGCAAAATTGTGAGAAGTCACAAAATCATGACTTTTTGGATCCCTTGCCTTATTTTATCCATTGGGTCACAAAATCGTGACATGTCATGAAATTGTGACATCTTCCTCCTTCAGCTCCTTCACTTGCTCCT
The DNA here is from genome assembly GCA_028583015.1 of Wollemia nobilis. Lineage (NCBI taxonomy): Eukaryota > Viridiplantae > Streptophyta > Pinopsida > Araucariales > Araucariaceae > Wollemia > Wollemia nobilis. The sequence continues at coordinate 7,128,640 of JAQPPZ010003246.1, read as the reverse complement.
TCATCACAAAAATGTGACATGTCGCGAAATCGTGACATCTTTCTTCCTTGGCTCCTTCTTCACCTTCTAGCCACGAAACTATGACCTGTCATGAAATTGTGACATCTCCTTCTCCTTTGGCTCCTTCTTCACCTTTTGGCCATGAAATCGTGACATCTACTCCTTCCGTACTCTCCTTCTACTCTTGGGTCGCAAAATCGTGACATGTCACAAAATTGTGACATCTTTGCTTGCAGCCTTCTCCTTCCTGCTTGGGTCATGAAATCATGACATGTCGTGAAATCGTGACATCTTCTTCCTGCTGGCTCCATTCTCCATTTGTGTCATGATATCGCGACACATTTTCTGTCGTGATATCGCGACAACTTTCTCCATCTGCTCCTCTCTCCTCTTCATGTCGCGATATCGTGACACTTTTCTTGTCACGATATCACGACAGGTTTTTCTCCTCGCCCTCTTTGCATTTTTCTTCATGAAATCTCCTTTGGAATTTTTTTTGAAGTGGCCCTCTTGCCACTGGATGCTTCTGTATCAGGTGCTGCTAGATGCTCCTGCATCAGACACCCGGGGTTGGTGGAGAAGTGATCTTCACTTCTGCACTGTCTGGTTACTACCTTCTGCAGCACCTCCAGACATTCATCTACCTCTGTAGCCTGTTCCAACCCCTTCTCCTAGCCCAAACAACTTTTGCCTTCCTCTAGACAAATTCTCCCACTACTGCATACTTCTTCATCTACAGCCTGCTTCAAGTCTATCTCCTAGCCAAATAAATTTTTGTCTTCTACCAGACATATTCTGGCACAGCTGTGCTCCTCCTCATCTATAGCCTTCAATGACTTTAACTTTTGTTTATCCTCGTGCTTTCTGCATCGCTCCTCTTGCCTCTGTAATTTTATTCTAAGCCACTCCTCTTGCAGGGCTTTAAATTACCTCTGCAACACCTCAAACTCTTCTATTGTCATCATACCTTCCTCATCGCCACAACTTCTTCTTAGAGGCATTCTTCTCAGCTTTTCTCACAAAGCTTTAATCGATCCTGGTGTAGCTACCTCACTTTCAATGATCTGTTCACATGCTCAGGGATCCTAAACTCACTCTTCTCTCTCAAAACCCTACCACAGATCTTGGCGCAAAATGCCTCACATTCGGTGAATCTGCTGTGCACTTAGAATCTTCTAGCTCTGATACCACTGATGGGGGACCAAAAAAATCACACGTTACGAATTCCAAATTCTCATTCATTAATCTAGAAAATACTTACATCAACAGCCTGCAAGCTTTACATTAACCAGTGCTCGGCTTGGTTTTTTTTTTCTATCACACTTCTATGTGCGATCTCCAATCCACCACCCTGCCTATTACAAAAAACTAGGTTTTTATAGAGGCCCCAACCCTTTGAAACATCTGCCATTAATCTAGAACACCAACCTGATTTATGGCACCACTCCACATGGCCCCTGTCATCGCCGCTTCCTGTCAGATCACTCTGACCGTCGCTCCCTGTCAGATTATTCTACGTGACCCATCCTCTTTGTTTCCTATGCTTCTGGGTAATCACCCACTTTTACTACACCTTGGGTGCCATGTGTCATCCTTGCCCTACAACCACCGCCTGACCTCTGTTTTCTTCTTCCTCCAGTTGCACTGTAGCAGGGGTCGCGATATCACGACATGTCACGATATCGCGACATCTTCCTCCAACGCTGCCTTTCTTGCCTTCGGGTCATGATATCATGACATGTCACGATATCATGATGTTTTCCTTCCTCACCTCCTCTTCTCTGCTTCGGGTCTTGAAATCGTGACATGTCATGATTTCATGACATCTTTTCTTCTTGTCTCCTCTCGCTCCTTCGGGTCATGATTTTATGACATGTCGCAAAATCGTGACATCTTCTCATTCTGCCAGCTTCCTCCTCCTGGTGTCACGAAATTGCAACATGTCACGCTATCGCGACATATTCCTTCCCTGCATCCTTTATTCTCCCTCGGGTCACAAAATCATGACTTTTTGGCTCCTTGCCTTCTTTTCTCCATTGGGTCGTTAAATTGTGACATGTTATGAAATTACGACATCTTCCTCCTTCGGCTCCTTCGCTTGCTCCTTCATCACGAAAATGTGACATGTCGCAAAATCGTGACATCTTTCTTCCTTGGCTCCTTCTTCGGCTTCTGGCCGTGAAACTGTGACCTATCGTGAAATTGCGACGTCTCCTCCTTCGGCTCCTTCTTTGCATTATAGCCATGAAATCACGACATCTTCTCCTTCCGTACTCTCCTTCTGCTCCTGGGTCACAAAATTGTGACATCTTTGCTTGCAGCCTTCTCCTTCCTGCTTGGGTCGCGAAATCGTGACATGTCACGAAATCATGACATCTTCTTCCTGCTGGCTCCGTATTACATTGTTTAGTTATTGAAGACTTTAGTCTTCAATTTTGATCTTCATATTTGTATTCAATATTCAAGTGACCTTGCATTGTATATGATATCCTACTTGAAATCCATTAGATTCATCTTCTTGCTTAATTTTTGCTTTGATTTCATCTTTAAATTCCTTGAGTTCAACTTTATATTTAGACTTTGGATTTTCTGTATCACAAACTTATTGAACTCTCTCATTGTCATTAGGTTGATGCATAAGAATATTTCCTTTAGATTTTTCAATCAAATTCTTTAAGCCAAACTTCATAATTTTTAATATTTTCTTTCTAATTATGGTCTCCATATTACCATCCATATTAATCAAAGTTTGCAACTTTGATTCCTTTGAAGTAGCAAACCTTATGACTCCCTAGTTTAGAAAATAATATCAATATGAAATTTGCAATTTTTTATTTTTCTAACCTTTGATGTTGAAAACCTTTTAACTCCAAAATTGAATTTGCAAAATTTCAAAAACTTTTAATAAAAATTTCAATTTCATTTTTTCTAAAAAATTGAAAATACTCAAAAATAAAACTTCTATAAAAAAATTAAAATACTTGAAAATAATCAAACAAACTAAATAATGTATAAATCCTTATCACTCCATACTTTTAAAATTAAACTAAAAATTGGAATTCCTTATAACTCCTATTAAATTTTAAAAACTTAAAAATACCTTATGACTCCTAAAATTTTAACTTATCATATAATTCTAAGCTCAAATATCTTCAATAATTCTTTAGCTTATAAAATACCTCCTTATGACTCCTAATAAATAAATAAAGGCAATAATAATACTTACCTTTATTTCTACTTTAGTCAATGCTCCTCCTTATCTGATTTGATCAACACTTGCTTTTAACTCCTCCATTAGGCAACACAATCAACTATCCTAAAGTACATAACCCTAATGATTGTGGATCAAATGTTCACTTACAAAATTCTCTCTTTGCATGCTCTCTAGTAATTTCTTGAACATTAAAATATTTAGATATTATGGAATATTACGTTAATCTGATGGATTTTGTGCTTAACTTGCTTTGACTTCCTCTAGTTGGAATATCTTTCTCTTTACCTTGGTACATTCACTTTCATTTGTCTTATTTGCTTAGACTTCCTCTTTACTTGGTGCTTTCACTTCCATTACTCTAATTCGCTCTCACTTTCATTTATCCTAGGTGCTTTGGCTTCCATTTCTCTCAGGATCATGTTAGCTTTCATTTATCCTAGCTGTTTTAGATTATGTTTCTCCTAGATACTTTAGCTTCCATTTCATTGGTATTTACTAACTAATCATTCCTTGTCTCTTGAGCCATTTTCACTTTTTATTAGCTACTACTAGATATTCATAGCTACTTGCACTTCTTCTATTCTATTTTTCTTGCTACATCTTCTTAGTTTCTTGCACTTCTTCTTAGCTACTTGTGTTTTTCCTTAATTTCTTATGCTTCTCCTTCTCCTATTCTTCTTTTGTTATATTTCCACTTGCTAGGCTATAGACCTCTATGAGAATATTCTGCCTAGCTTTTACTCGCTTGCTTAAACCTTGTTGCTAGACCTTTAATGTGTAGTCTAAATGGTGATGGATAGACTACTTGTTGGTGAGATAACTCAGATTCATATATTTCTATGTATTGCTCTGGCTACATATTGTGACATGACTGCTTAACATATTACACTTATTTGCACATGACTCCTATCTTACATAGCTTAGTTGTGTGGTTTCTTTAGATAAATAAATATTTTCTTTCTTATGCTTCATAGGCTTAGCATATATTGAGTATACTATTTTCCTTTTGAAGTTGGTTGAGTGGCCTTTTCTCTTGATAATTTTTTTTTTGTAGTATAGTCATATGCTTATTTCTACAATATTAGATCATTTCTTTACCTTCTTGGATTTTTGAGACAAATATATTGAAATATTTATGCTTATTTTATTTTATAAGATCTATTTCTTTTTCTATAACAACTTCTTTCCCTTTTCTATAAGAACCTCTTTCTTTTCTCTATAAGGGCTTCTTTATATTCTACTAGAAGATCCTCTTTCTATTTTACTATAAGGGTCTCTTTCCCTTTTTTATAAATGTCTCTTTTTATGTTCTACAAAGGCCTCTTGGGAATATTTAATCTATATTGGCCTCTTGGGCCTATGTCAAGGTCAATATGACCTGGATATTCTTCTTCAATATTTGAATGCTTCTTAATCCACCACAACTTATAATTATACTTTATTTTATCTTTCTTAGAAAGATTTTAATGCTTCTCAATCTACTAAAACTTTTAATTATTTTGTTCTCTGCACTTAGAAGTTGAAAATATTCTCTATATTTTTTAGGAAACTTCTCACAATTTTATAACTTAATATCTACACTTAAAAGTTGAAACTCTTCTCTATCTTCTATAGAAATATTCTCACACTTATGTATCTTAATGTCTATTGTGAATATTTTTATAATATTTATAATGTCTTAGGCCACACATAAGAATTCAATATTATTCCCCTCATTACAATAGAACCCAATGTTGGGATGGATCTTTGACCAACTTTATTGTAAGTTGGTTCTACTTCAATCTTAAAATCTTCAATGTGAGGGTTGGCTTTATCCCTAACTGATCAAATATCTTTAGAGTTGATTCACATTCAATATTCAATATACAAAACCCTATTTTTTTTTAAATTCAATGTTAGTTTTGGATTTATCCCTGAATGGTCAACTATTCTTGAGTTGCTTCATCTATCTAACAATTTAGTTAAGTTACAGTCTTCACTAGTTTTCCTTCAACCTAGTGGAAGGACCCTAGCTTTTTCTACTCAATATGATATTTAAAATAGAGTTTGAGTCTCACTACCTTTAAAGTGGATAGACTCTTAATTAACCTTATAAAAAATAGATAAATATAATTAATAATGGTGGATTCAATAAACTCTATCAATATGATTAGAGTCTGTTGGTATGTATGATACCACTAATTCCTTTTAAGCCTTATACTACCATAAAATATCACAGGTTAACTTGAAAATATTACATAGGTCTTAAATATAAAATAACCACAATAATAAAGGTCAAGATAATAATAAAATGAGTATGTGTATATATATATATATATATATATATATATATATATATATATATATATATATATATATATATACAAGGCTTATAGTAAATCCAATAATATTAATTAATGTGTTGGAATATGAATGTAAATAGCCTAAATCATTCATGTACTATCCATGAAGAACAATTTACAATATTAATTGCTCAAAATGTATACAAGCTATATTACTTCTCTTCCTTATAGCTATATAATGATATATATGAATTGCATTTGATATATATTTTTATGGAGCATTATCTCCATAATATAGCCATAGTAAGATGAATCTTTAGATACTTAAATATTTCTCTCCATATGCCATGTCTCATGGCTCTTGGCTTATCTACTTGCCACTTTTATACTTCATGAACACTTGACTCTATAACATTTTGACACCTTTACATAACTCTTACACTTCTACTTGTACTCTCTAATCTAGGATATTTGTAAGCATATTTATATTACATATTTTCACTCTTACATACAAGAAACTTGTACACATTTACTCAACCTACAATGCACTCTAACTTATATGAAACTTATGTATTTCCTACACATTCATATTTATATAAAGAGAAAAATATAACTCACACTCTAAACTATGACTCAACCCTAATTTATTATTTACAAATGTACCATGAAATTACCATGTGTGTATATTAGCATGTAAAAAATAATGTAATATACTTCAACAATATGCACCATACTTATCAACTAAACATGCTTGAGACAAGTGATCGTAGCTGATATAAGAATGATAACCATATCCTACACTAAGTTGATAGGCTTGTAGTCTATTTTTTAAGCAATCATGTTAAGATAATTGAATATATTATAAAGTGAATGTATATTATTCAAGGAGGTTGGATCTTTAGAATTTACAATTGCATATTGTATGATGATTGTATTGTGCACCTTTGAATAAAGACTAGATTGTTGTTTGGCCTCTTATCAAATTTGTTGTAAATCATGTATGTATGTTGATTTAGTTATTAAGAATTTATGTTAAATCTACATGAATGGTTAATTTTGTTATGTTTATTCTACTATTTGGATTTATTTTTATATTTTTTATTCATTAGTTCCTAGAATGCTTAGTAATACTTAGTGCTTAATATTGTTAAATGTTCTATAATATTAAATGATGGCTGGTCTGTAAGGCAATATTGTTTAATTTAAAGTGTGAGACTCTCATGCTTTATGTCTCTTTATGTTGTTGAATTTATTCCACTTTAATTATAGCTTCTAACCTTATGCATTTCTTACTTTTAGTATACAATCCCTTTCATTAGTTAAGCAAGAATCATAGGAACCACCCTACTCCAAAGGCTGAATTAGAAACCCTATCACTTGATATTCAAATCTTGGCCAAGATTTTGAGGGTGAAAATCATACACTTAGGTATATTTTAGAAAAATATTTTCCAAAAAAAACCAACACCATATTTATTTCACTTATCCGAAATAAATGCAAGGCAAAATATTTTGATTATTTTGATCTTATAAGTTATTGTAATGTAATATGATTTATAATATAATATCAAAATTTATAGTAAATAGATTGAAAAATGTTATATATTTTATTATCTTATAGGTACAAGATGGTTTAATATAACCATTACACAAGAGACCATACCTTTTATTGAATATATGGAAACTAGTTATGCTTGTAAAATTAGATATAAAAAAAGCACATGATAGGGTTTGATATAGTTTTCTATATGATATACTTAAAAATATTGTTTCAAATCAATATTGATGTGAATTGATTATATGTTGTTACAACAATACAAAATATTTTATTATGACCAATGCATTCCTCATTGCATACTTTGAATCATATTGTAGTTTTTGCAAAGGTGGCCTTTTTTTATCCTTAAAGTTTTATTATTCTAATTGATACTTTCAATGGAGCTCTCTAGAGATATAACAAAAGAAAAAATTAAAGGTTTTAAGGATGAAATAAATAGTATCATTAAATCTTATCTCTAGTTTATTGATGACACTTTTATTTAAGATGATCCTTTGTTTAGGGAAGACATGGAATTTAAATCCCCACTATTATGCTATAATGAGTTTTGTATATAGTTAACTAATATGATAATATTGACAATTTTTTATTAATGCTATAGATTTAAAATAAATTAGTACATATATTTTAGGGATTACAAGTAAAAATAACATCAATATATCTAAGTATCCTTTTTTCTAATACATGGAATAAGAATTTGTTTTTGGGACCAATTTTAAATAGAATTAACTTTTTAACCATGTTTTTAAAAATTCAACATATAAAGGTTACATTGAAATCCATCCCTAAATATGATATCACTTTCAAGATTACTCTCAAGCATAGAATCCAAAATTGACAAAAACTAGAGGTATTTCCATTATATAAATGATGTGAAAAATTTATGTTTCCTCTATGCAAAAAAATACTTTTAATAGAGGTAAGTATATTAGAGGGCTAGGTTTGTAGATTTATGCATTTATAATTTTTAGAATTAGAAGAAAAATATAGAAATATATTATTGGAAAAATAATAAAAATGTTAGAGAAAATGTTACTTAAAAATGTATAGGTTCTATGGATGTAAAATAAAATGTGAAGGTTAGAAACCTTGCTTACGATTTTATGAATAGAGAACTTTATAAAATTATTGGTATTCTATGAAATTTTGGTCTAATGCTTGATTGAGGCCATATCCGAATCTTATTTATGTTCTAAAGTGACAATCATTAGAATCGATCTATTTGGCTTATATATTTTTAAAAGAAATGATTTTATAAATGTAAGCATATAGAGATCCTAGATTTATTTTAGCAATTAGGTTTATTAAGATGACCTTGGACAAGTATCAAATGAATCCAAAATATGCATCCAAATTTTATATGTTTTATTTCAAAAGGATGAGTTAGTTTATAATTTTTCAAAACATGGTTGATGCTCTATCTAGTTAAGATATAATAATTAAAGAAATTAGAATCCTAAGGTCTCAACATTACTTTGGTAATATAGCACAAAATATTTAGGGATGATAGTTTACAAAGAAGCAAATGACATGGACCTTTTAGATGTGGCTTATGTAAGGATAATTGTCACTAATTTTATATGAAAATATAAGGTAATATCTTAGAGATGCCAATATGTTCATATAAAAGTAGTGACAAATAATATAGCCAATCATGGGATTCATATTCATATTAATAAGACTCAAATTTTAGAAGGAAACTAGCTAAAATAATTTATATCTCTTAATTAAAATCATATTAAAAATTTAATATAGAAAAAAAGTACTAAGTTTTTTCTTTTTTCATAAGAGGTTGAAAAGCGAGGGCTTATCAAGGACCACCCTTACCTTGAATTGAAATTGGGTCTCCATTAAGAGAGCCCAATAACTTTTGCCATTGTAGTGTCCATGCTGGGACAATAAAATTAGTAAGTGAAAGTAGATAAAAATATTTTATTAAAAAAAAGCTAGATATTATCTAATTGATCTTTAATAGAAACCATAATGTTTTGATAGGAATGACCTCTAATAAAATTTACATATATAAAGTAATATCATGATACAATATAGATGAAAATCATTTCCAACATGCAAACAACCACATAGATGATATTGATTTTCTACAAGAATAAATATAATCACAAAATAATATAAATATAAATTTAAAATAAATATGATTCATAGATAATTATTAATGTTACTAAAAAAAGGATGTGGGGATTTATGAATAAGAACATTGTTATAGATGTTTATGGAGGTAATATCTTAGACATGCCAACATAAAGTAGTCACAAATAATTTAGCCAATCATGGGATTCATATTAATATTAATAAGACTCAAATTTTAGAAGGAAACTAGACTAAATAAGTTATATCTCTTAATGAAAACCATATTAAAAAATTAATATAGTAAAATTAGTACTAAATTTTTTATTTTTCTTGAGAGGTTTAAAGGAGTAGACTTATGAGGGGCCACCCTTACCTTGAATTGAACTTAGGTTTCCATTAAGAGAGCCCAATAAATTTTTCCATTGTGGTGTTCCTTCCCTTGAATTGAAATTAGGTTTTCATTAAGAGAGTTGTATAACTTTTGTCATTGTGGTGTCCATGTTGGGACATAGTAAAATTAGTAAGTTAAAGTAGATGAAAATATTTTATTAGAAAAAAAATGTAGATATGATCTAATTGATATTTAATAAAAACCGTAATATTTTGATAGGAAGGACCTCTAATAAAATTTAGATATATAAAGTAATATCATGATATATTATAGATGAAAATAATTTCCAACACACAAACAACCAAATAGATGCTATGGATTTTTTTACAAGAATCAATATAACCATGAAATAATATAAAGATAAATTTAAAATAAATATGATTCAGAGATAACTATTAATGTTACTAAAAAGGGATGTGGAGATTGATGAAAACAATATTATTCTACATTTTTATGGAGGTAATATATAGACATGCCTGTTAGAATTTCCCAAGAGTAGAACTACAAATCATTACAAGATTTGAAGAAATAAAATAGAACTGATTGATTATTCCATGGATCAACTTTGTATAAATAAAAAAGTTTATCATTGAGAGTCATTGGATTACAACAATTCATCAAATCTGATATAGACTATAACTGATTGTTCAGTTGACTCATGAAGGAGTGGAAACTCAAGTAAAATGGTTTCTTTTCTGAAGAGATGGTAAAAACCCCATGGGAAAAACCATCTATCAAAAAGAAAAAAGGAAGTATATATCTTAGGTTCGCGAATATTGTCCTCTTAATACAAAAAAAATGCGAGTCCCTACAACATGGCCTGATGAGGTCCTCATTTACAATATATATGAGAGATGGTGAAAAAACCACATAGGAAAAACCATCTGCTATGAAATAAAGGGTCATGTCTTCGAATGGTGAATATTGTCCTTAATAACAAAAAATTTCTCGACAACATGGACTAATGAGGTACTCATGTATAATATGTAAGGGAGAAATGATAAAAAAAACCACATGGAAAACAACCATCCTCCAAAGAATACAAGAATAAAAGACCTTTGTTTCAATGTAGTTGTAATACTCCATGTTTCTTTCGCAACTGTATGTAATGCGTAGAAAAAAATGACTTGGTGAATATGTCTACAACTTGATTTTCAATTGGAATATAGTCCAAGTATATGTCCCCATTCTGAATATATTGTCAAATGAAGTGCATGTGTATCTCAATGTGCTTGGTGTGTCGATGATCAACTAGATTGCATGCAATATGAATTGTGCCCTGATTGTCACACTAAAGAGTAATAGATTTGTCATGGGAAAAATCAAATTCTCTTATAATTTGATGAAGCCAAAGAGCTTCCTAATTTTCTAAAACTATTGCTCTATATTCTGCCTCTATAGATGATAAGGCCATTGCTTGTTATTTTTTTCATAACCAAGCAATTGGCAATGAACCAAGACAAAAGTCATAGCCAAAAGTTGAACATTTGTCTTCTATTGAACCTACCTAATTTGAATTCGTATAGCCAATGATATCCATGGATATTCCCTCATATAATATCCCAAATTGAGTAGTTCCTCACAAGTAGCAGAGGATTCTTTTTGTTGCTTGCCAGTGACTGAAATGAGGTTGATGTGAGAATCTGGATATTAAGCCAACAATATATGAGATATTTGGATGAGTATGAGTAAGGTATAATAGACTCCCTATAAGCTAATGGTATAGAGTTTCATCACATAGAGGGGATGTGCAGGAAGTAATTAGATTAACTCCAGAATGAAAAGGTGTAGGAGAAGGTTTGAAATCTATTATTTTAAACCTTTGAATAATATCTAGAGTGTATTTTTGTTGACACAATAAAATTCCTGCATCTGTTTGATTTATATAAATCCCAAGGAAGTAATGAGCTAGACCCATATTAGCCATATCAATTTTTTTAGAGAGGGAGTCTTTTATAGTCTAAATGTGAGTGAAGTGACTACCAGTGAGTAGTAGATCATCAACATATAGAACAAGTATGGTGATTTTGTAGACACCAAAACAACACCGATCCGATTAAGTGACTACAAACACTGATCGCTTTGACACACACAGTCCCAAGGGCAGCCCCCAGAGGTTAAATAGTGGTCCTAACCACTTTCAAAGTAGTTTTGAAATGTCATAGATCAATTTGGTACCTTCAGGCACTTTGCTCAATATCCGTTTCACCCTAGAACAAATTCAAACTGGAATTCACCCCACCCCGGGACAAATTCTAGATTCGCTCTAGGGTGGGGCGAATTACAGGTTTTACGAGAAAAAAGTCAAATCTTGACAAATGGTAGCTCATATCCATTACTCAATGATTCCTTCATTGCATGGGAGTATGGGTGAGCGTTTTTGAGTGTTAGAGGCATTTACAAGGTCAGTCATGAAGTCCTTATTCAGGGAGGAACCTCCTTCCCCCTGGGAAGGCATGATTGCCAAGTGGCACCTCTGCATGCCCATTTCAAGAGACATCTAGGTCTATAAATTGGTGAGTTTCCTCACCACAAAATATAGAGAGAATTAGCATTTTAGAGCAATGAAGTGTTGTCATTTTATTTACACACCTCAAACATTTTGGATTCGCGCCTTTCACATCCTTGATCTCCTTTAAAGGGGAGGTCATTGGGTGACTATTGGGAGGATGAATATCAATACCAAAACCCAAAATTTGGCCACAATATCCCACCAAATTTTCTGAAAATACCACACAAGAGTTTTTGGACCCATCCCAAGTGGATTGGTGCTGAAATCGAGCCTCAAACGACGGGCGGCCTGCCCCATGGGTGCCCCCTCCCACACTGCCACAATCCTAATCGCCCCCTTTTGGAGCGATGGGAATTCCATGGTAGATTTTATTTCTTTCATTTTTGCATTCAGTTCTATGATGTTTTTATAGGTTGTCATTTGAATTTCGTCTCGTTTTGAGCAATTTTGATCATATTTCTAGCTTTGTTCGCTTTTACTAACCTATAGGTAGCATTATCTAATTCCCATTGATGGAGGAAAAATTGGGAAAATATGACCATCTGGGTCTTCCCAAAATGCCCCCAATTAGCTAACCCCAAGTTTTTAGGTCTTTTGGAGCTTCCTAGGTAGGACACTGGAACAATGTCTTTTCGGCATTTTGTTGCAAGTGAATTCGTCCTGCCCCAAAGCGAATTCAAATCGGCGAAGAATTTCTCGAATGTTATTTTTTTAGAACCTTCCTGGTGGTATCTTGATCCCCCTATCAAAATTTTAGAGCATTTGGACCTGTTTTATGAAGAACACAAGCTTATACTGAGAGGGGGGGTGAACAGTATAAGACCTTTTTTTACTTTTTCCTTTATACTTCAAAACAGTAAAGCAATATACCCAAAGCAATATCAAAAAAATACACAATATCATCCACAAAGTGACATAAATTTTAACGTGGTTCACCTAGAATGGTTGGGCTATGTCCACAAAACTTTTCTCTAAAAGTTATCTCAAAGTTCTTTTGGAATCCTTCCCAATTACAATGTTTATGAGCCTCGGCCCAAAGGAGATACCTTCCCCCACTCAAAATTTATGAGCCTCTGCTCAAAGGAGATACCTTCCCCAATATGAATTTATGAGCCTCTGCTCAAAGGAGATACCATCCCTTCTACTCTGGAAATGATCCCTTAGAAGATCAACTGCCTCTACCTCTTGCCAGCACGTGGAACTCCTTTCCATCGAAGACCTCCTATCCTCAATGTTTAGCCTAAGAGACCTTTGCCTTCTATGATCACGTCCATAGCAGCTCAGCAACCTGTACCAAACACAGTCAGTCAGTCTAGTAAAAGTCTTCCTCTATCTGTCAAATCTGTCCAATACTTGAACAAATCAATCCTCTGCACCCAAGCCTTCTCAAAGACTTGCCAAATCTGTCCTTAGGTTCTTCCTCAAATAACCAATGCACCTCTATCCTCATACAACAACACTCTATGTTCGTATTTGCCCTATGTGCTCTCTTCACCCTCTGCTTTCTCTATGCAATCACAGTTGCACTTGGAACAATTCACCACAACTCTTCCCTCACTCTGCACACTTCGATCGAATTTCGCACTTTGCTCTCGACGATCGAACTTCTCACTCTGTGCTCTATCTACGAATGTCACGACTAAAAAAATTGCCCCAACTCTTCAAAATAGCCTGCCTTTTATAATAACACTTTCAATATCAAAACCTTTATCTTAGTTGGCTATAACCCTGATCTTTAGTCAGTTGCACAACCCTAAACTTCATCGGCTGCAAACCCTAATCTTCGTCGACTCACATTTAACTTTGTTGGCTTCAACTGCCTCTATAACTCTTCTGTAGCTTTTGCCACAAAACTACAACATGTCATAATATCATGACACCTTTGCAACCGTACACTTTCTTTTGGCTTTTGTCGTGATATCACGACACTTCAGCCTTTGTCGACTTCAACTAAGCTCTTGTCATGATATCGTGACACTTCTGTCTTTGTCAGCATCAACTTTGCTTTTATCACAATATCGTGACACTTCTCCCTTCATCGACCTCCTTTCTATTTTTATCATGAAATCATGACACTTCTGCCTCCATAGACTTCATCTTCACTTCTATCGCGATATCGTGACACTTCTGTCTTCATAACATTACTCTCTACTTTTGTCGTGAAATCATGACACTTCTTCTATAGAAGACCTACTTTCATTTTCTATCGTGAAATCATGACACTTCTGCTTTCGTCTACTTTCTTTATTGCTTGTCACAAAATTGTGACACTTTCTACATCTGTACGCATTTTTTGCAACCCGTCACGAAATTGCGATGCTTTCAGCTTCCATACGCTTTCCTTGTAACCTGTCGTGAAATCGTGACGCTATCAAATTTCCATATGTTTTCTTTGCAACCTGTCATGAAATCGTGACGCTTTCAGCTTCCGTACATTTTCTTTGCTCTTTGAGTCACAAAATTGTGACATGTCACGATATCGTGACACTTTTCTAACTTTCTTTATCTCTCCTGCTTAAGTCCCAAAAATGCGACATGTCGCGATGTCGCGACACTTTTCCTCATTAGATATTTTTTGTTCTTCGGGTCGTGAAAACCTGACATGTCACGATATCGTGACACTTTTTCTCCTTAGTGCTTTTCTTTTCTTCGGGTCATGAAAACCTGACATGTCGCAATATCATGACACTTTTTTGCCTTAGTGCTTTTCTTTTGAACCTATCAACTTGGGGTTTGTAAAAGACCTTTGAAACTGTCATGCCGTAACCTTCATCTAAACAAATTATTTGACATCAAATCAAATTCCTTCAAAATATTCTTGACATCAATGACAACTTATATACTTGAGCAAAGGCAATGTACCCAAAGTACCCAAAAATGCCAACATTTTAGCCATAGTTTAATTCATTTTTTTCATTTACTTATCGTAGGCTTGGGGTTTGCATGCTTTATTTCATCCGTAGGTGCTACTGATCATTTCTTGTTCCTTTGAATGTAGGGTTCAGACATTGGAGGAGCAGTGAGGAGTCAAGACTCATCAACACAAGCGACAGTGACGTTTGGTCTACCTATTTTACATGTGGGCACATGGAAGAAGGAAATGCGCCCATGGATGTAATGAAAACTCATGCTTAAATGCTCCTAGCCCTTGGAAGGGGAGGACGTGCATTGTAATCGAGTTTGAAACATATCAATAAAAAGGTCTGTCTTATTTTATTCACATTTGTTTCATTTCAATTCGCTCATGCTTTTCCCTCTTTTCATGCACTTTCAAGTTTCTAGGATTTAGCGCTAAGTCCGGTCCTGTTTGCATCACACATTCGCTTTCCTTTTTGCTTTTGTATCCTTGTGCTTTCAGTGGTGATCATGGTGGGACATTTTTCCTATATTTTAAGATCAGAGATCTGATCCAAACTTGGTTGTTTTTTCTTGCAGGTACCGCATTTCTATACACTAACTGTTGTTCATTCTAGTAAAGGACGAATACAGAGCTGTAATTCATCCCACTCAGGGACTAATTGGAATCTACCCCACCCTATGATGAATACAGTTCTGTAATTCATTACACCCTGGGACAAATTCCATTCTATGAGGTTTTTAGGTAGAAACTTAGAACCGACAGATTCGGGCGGAGAAGAGGTAAGAATTCTACACTTTTTCTATCATTTTTTGTCTTCAATTTTTTTGTTCTTCCTGGTTTCCTTTTGCGTGCATAGGAAAAGTTGTTGCATGTTTATCTTGTTCCATGCATAATTAAAATAACTCCACACACCACGTGGAAAGTTAAACACCAAGGAGCTGGTCGTAAAACCCCAGCCCTTGATCAAGACCAATGGTGGATTTCATCACCACCTTGGCTTGAATTTTGCATTCATAAACCTTGATCGCTACTATTTCTAGACGTAAATCTTGATGAAAGCTGATCGAGTCTAGCTGGAGTGATTCCTAGTGCACGGGGATAAGTCTTCTATGGTAGGTTCATAAACAGGATGATTCCCCTTCCGTACCGCCTATGTTCCACGTACCATCTACTCTCATGTACCTATAGTTTCCCTCACGTAAGTGCAGGTATATAGAGAGGTTGGTATATAGGCCTGGCAATGGTATATAGAAGGGGTGACCAATTTTGGGAGTCATAAGAGGCCTCATTTTGCATTTAAACATTCTTTAAAAAAACCTTTAAAAACAAAAAAAAAACAAAAACAAAACACACTAAACCAGCTTTATGACACACTTTTAACATTTAAACGAGATAATCACTATTTGTGTATGTGTGTGTTCTTTTCTGTTTAGTGTAGCATAAAAAATCATAAAAGAGATAAAAATATACTTAGCTTGTAGAAGAACAACACCATGGTGTACACCCATAGCCAAGCCCAATCAAGGGCAGAAGCTATGGAAAGTGTACAAGGGGGCACAAGTCACCTCCGCTATAGCCCTAAGGACTTGGCCATACCGCCTTGGCGGCCTGACCCACAAGAGAGTCCGCATCATTCCATGTCAATATGGAACTATAGGGACACCTCTTTGGGGGACATGCCCATTCATCATAGCCCTTTTCAGGAGGAATCCTTACACGTGGCACTCAACATAGATAATAAAACTCCCTTAGAAGCTCGATATGAGTGGCCATAATGCGATGAAGTGCTAGAGTGGCATAGTGTCCATGAGGAGAGGCCACATGACTATGGCATCCCTCGTTTGCCCCCCATCACTATTAGAACCAATAGACAAACCCTAGAGCATGGGGCTTTCCAAGCAGGGCAAGCTAACTCTGCCCACCCCTTTCACACATACGAAAGGGAGCATGAGAAAGACCATTACATTCCTCAAGAGCAATGTATAGTGTGGGAGCCATGCACTTCTGCACTTGCTAGATACCATGGTTACCCACTGAGGCTAGAGACTCAAGTAAATGTCGTAAACCTCGATAGAGGGAAGTGACCCATTGAGATCTCGGATCATCACGATCAAGGTAAATGTATAGGAGAGGCATCCAAGCCTCCTAGGCTCAAGATGGCAAAACAAATTGACCTGGCAGTCGCCAGACATGTCACCTGCCAAGCCCAAATCACGCGGCTTGAGCAATATTAGTAGCAGCTAGAGCATCTATACCACCTTAGCAAGGAGCACATTCAACACCAAATAGATGCGCTACTCCATAACCCAGTTCTTGAGAGGGTTCCAACCCCTCGCACCTAAAGAGTAGAACCATATGAGATGCATAATCCCTTGGTGCGAGATAGGTCCCCATGACCTTATCAAGTTTTTCCTCCGAGACCCCCTAGACCTGAGAGGGAGGCCACTCCCCGGAACAATGATGGGTACCCTCCATGGGGACCCACCTAGGGTCATAGGTCTCGCATCGAGACTCCTCAAGAATTTTACGAGGAGTATGAGCAAGAAGAAAAGCAGGCTGAAATGCCCTACCAAGGCGGAAGGGTTGCTATCCGGCCGCCCCCCCATAGGCCTCAAGTCTCCCACAACTTGCAATAGGAGCAAACTAAAGAGGAAGAGATTAAATATTTTGATGCATATAAAGCGCTGCTAGAGCATTTGGAGTCTGTGGATACCAAAGCTTCTAGGCCCCAAAAGCCCACGTTACGCCAACTCCATAGTCATCCTGTGCATCTGTCATTGCCTGCACCCCATTACCCCAAACACTTTAAGCTACCTCAGTTGGAAATATTTAAGGGTGAGGAAGATGCCCCAGAGCATGTGACCAGATTCTTGAGCCAATGTTTTGGCATTCAGGACAATGATTTATTGTTGCTAAGGACATTTATAACCACATTCATAGGCCTTTCCTCAGATTGATTCACTCAGTTGTCGAAGAACAACATCAGTAACTTGGATTAGTTAGTGGATGCGTTCCTCAAACACTTTGCCTTCAACACCAAGAAGAAGGCATCACTAAGTGACCTGGCTAGCCTCAGGCAGTATGAGGAGGAGACCATGGCGGCCTACGAGAATCGGTGGAGGACTCTACTTTCCAAGCTACCCTACCTTCCCCCTATGTCCGACCTTACACAAATGTTCTCACAAAGTTGTTTGAGATCGATCTCTGTGCTATTGTAGCTGTAGCAATATGCCACCTTAGAAGAAGCTCTGGCGCAAGCCAGAAACATCAAAGAGATCAAGATACAGGATGGCAAGATTGCCAAACCTAAGAAGAAAAAATGGAATAAGAACACAAAAATAGGGACTACACAACAAAAACCCACTGTGGTTAATCAAGTTGCTATAAATATCCCTAAGCCTACACAAGAAACACAGCCTCAAAAGGCTAACTATCAGGCAGTACCTCCTAATAATTATGAAAGAGAAAATCAGAAGCAGGAGCAAAATCAGTAGTGTCACCCTAGGTGACAGTACACACCTTATACGAAGTCTAGGGATTCCCTATTTGACCGCTTGTCAACGACAAACTTGATCACCCTTCTAGAGATTCAAACCATAGATCCTAATGCTCCCAATCCTAAGGGATATAGAGAGGACTTGTATTATAGGTTCCACAAGCGGAAGGGACATGACCTGAATGCATGTTGGAAGTTCAAAGGATTGATACAAGACCTGATTGACAATAAGACATTGGTAGTGGACAACCCCGTAGTGTTAAACAACCAGCAGATGGGAGTTTTCAAAGACCCCTTGCCTGCCCATGAGGCACAGGAAAAACCCCTTCAAGTCAATGAGGTGCAATAGAATTACCCCATGCAAGGGTATGTAGGAATGATAAGCATAGTGACTAGGAACAAGAAATACCCAAGAGTTGCCCCCGAGGTAGCCACAAGAGAAGTTCCATCGACGTCACAACCTCAACAACACCCTATGCAGCTACCTCCGCCTAGACCCGTGGCCATGATTCGAACCAAACTCATGCAGAGTTTGCGGACCACATCAGCTAGGCTCTCCATATATGAGCTTATACAACAATCAACACCCCATCAGGAAACTTTCATGGAGATTTTGAAGGCCATCGAGTTGCAGCCCCACGAAGAAAATTCCTTCAACAACTTCGTGGGACATATCAAATGATGCACGGAGCCAGTCATCACCTTCTGAGAGGATGAAGTTAAATTAGTGTATGATGACATGGCGGATCCACCCCTGTACGTTATCACATGGGTCAATAGGATCCTGTATAAGAGGGTGTTGATAGACACTGGCTCATACAGTAACATCATTACCACAACAACATTGAAACATCTGAAGTTACCAGCTTCTCACATCACGGCTTCCACCTATACACTGCGAGCATTCAATGATGCGATATGCTCGATAGTCGGCACAATTGTCCTACCCATTAAAGTAGGACAAAAGATGATACCTACATTGTGCCATATTTTGGAAGGCGAGATGGCTTATAACATATTGCTCGGGCAGCCATGGACCAGGGACATGAAGTGTGTCCCTTCGATACCTCACCAGTGTTTGAAGTATGCATTTGAAGGGGAAGTACATGTAGTCCTGGCAGACTTAGAAACCTTCAAATATTGTAATGCGATGTAGTTGATGTTGTAATTGACCCTCCCATAGATGCACTTGGATTTTTAGTTAAATCCATCTAGATAGGGTTCGATTCTACAAGCACCACTGGTGATAAATCCATCTACATCCCAGTCAGGTACATCTTCATTGTTCGGTCCTTCACCAACAATGCCACCCATCATGGCTAAACAAAAGGACAAAGGGAAGAAAACCCTGGAAGAGGCCCAACCCCTAGAAGAAGCGCTACCAATAGTATCAACCATCACTACCGAAGAGATGCCTAGCACAATGGAAGTTGAGGCTCCTAGTCTACCCAAAATGGAGTGGACTCAGGAAGAGATTTCGTTCCCTCCCTCTCAATCACCAACAATTACTATTGAAATGGCCAGTACAGGCCTGGGGGAGTATCTAATGCAGAATTTTGTAGCAACAACCATGCTAGAGTCCATGCAAGACATGGGGAGACCTCGCCTCCCCATTGATACAATTATTCCTTTAGGCTACCCATAGAACCAGAAAAATTTTGTGTATGGGGACCTTGATCATGGTACTGGGCCATGCATGCAAGAGGACGAAGATGAAGAGCCTTTTGCAGAAGACATCAACTATCTATCTAACCTGGACTTCGCTCTGAGATATCTTTGCCAATGCAATTGCCATGGATACAGGATAGGCAGGTATGAGCAAGGAGTGCATGTCCTTTGCCATCCAAGATACCAAATGCATTATGAAAAGTCGGGAGTAGGGTTCAACCACCCCCTACCCTTGGACATCTTGGTGGAAAAAATGTAAGACCTAGGGACAGGCAACAAGGGTGGATTGGCATCAGATCCTTATGCCAACCCAAACACAATGTATACATTGGAAAATTACCTCCCATGGTCAACAACCACCCTTGTTAACCTCAATAACCCTTCTCCTTTGCTAGAGAGAGGTGAAAGTTTAGGAACTCACTCTCAAGGAAGGTATAAACAGTGTTAAGAGGGATCTTCGAAGGACGACTCAGAATATGAACCAGCATCATATGATCCTTTTGAATTCGATAGTGATCACTCATAAGTGATCCCTATGAATTACTATCAAGAGAGCCTCTTAACAATGTTCCATCTAGAGGCTCCAAGCGAGCCAGTGCCACGTCAAGAGAATCAGGCCCCCCCATGGAGAGTGGAACAACCACAATGGGGCTAGATTAATTTGCTCGAGCAGGATGAGCCTGTAATGCCTCAAACAGTTGTCGGAGCCAATGAGGGCTTTTGGATCTCTAATAGTGATTATGAAGATGAAACAAAAATGACATATCTTAATCACATGTGACAGAGGCCGCAACCATACCCCTTGGAGATTAATGACATATTTGAACATATGGGCATAGTGCCAGGACACGAGTGGTACGTAGACCCAGCAGGGTGGGATCAAGTGTTGGATCCACCACTCTAGGTATACGAAGAACACCTTCCACTCCGAGACCCTAGGGTGATATTAGTTCTGAGGGCAAACCCTGTCCTCCTATTAGCACATAGGTCTGATACATTCGTGACCATACCTCTAGAGCTAGATACGAAGCACAGAGAACATCCAGAATGTTTGAGTCATCACACCCATGGTAATGGAGACCAAAATCATTTCATCCACATGATCTCCATTGACTTAACCACCCTCATCCACAATTCAACCAATCTAGCATGGTCCTTGCATCTAGACATAGATGCCATTGACTGGGATCATGTCAATTCACCTCCATCCCCATCAGAGTATTGGAATTTCAGTAAAATGCTTCATTTTACCCCAGGGTCAACTCAGGATATATTTCATGTTGAAGAGGAACCTGAGGTTCCCAATGTAGATTTAAACTTAGAAAATTATATCCATTTGATCCCAACATCACATCAATTGGAGGATGGATCCCACATGTCATTCGAGGAGACGACTGATGTAGACATCGGCTCGGATCCAATGAATCCACAGATTATCAAGCTAGGGGTAAGCTTATCCCCTGAAGAGCAAGCTAACTACATTTCCCTTCTCAAAGAGAAGAAGGAGGTTTTTGCATGGTCATACAAAGATATGTCAGGGCTAGATCCATAGATAGTCATGCATAATCTAACGCTTGATCCGATAGTCAAGCCAGTTAAGCAAAAACTATGTAAGATGCACCCAACAGTGGCCTTGATGGTCAAAGATGAATTGCAAAAGCTGTTGGATGCATAGTTTGTCATCTAAGTGGATTATCCGCCATGGTTGTCCAACATGGTTCCCATCAAGAAGCCCTATGGGAGGATTTGCATATGCACTGATTTTTGAGATCTAAACAAAGCAAGTCCTAAGGATGATTTCCCATTGCCAATCATCGACGCGTTGGTAGACGCTACAACAGGTCATGAAATGCTATCCCTCATGGATGGTTTCTCGGGATACAATCAGATTTGTATAAATCTCGAGGACCAACTAAAAACGACATTCACAACGCCTTGGGGAACATTTTGTTATAAGGTCATGCCCTTTGGCCTTAAAAATGCTGGCACCACCTACCAACGTGCCATGACATACATCTTCCACGATTACATGCATAAAAATTTGGAAGATTACATGGATGATTTGTTGGCCAAATCTCTTTTGCGACCAAATCATCTCGATGACTTAAGCAAGATCCTCGATCGCCTCATGGAACATAAAGTCAGACTAAATCCCAAGAAGTGCGTATTTGGTGTCACATCTAGAAAACTCTTGGGTTTCATAGTCTCAAAGTGAGGCATCGAAGTGGACCCCAAAAAATTCAAGGCAATCCTTGAAATGGTTTCCCCAACTACCATTAAGCAGATCAGAAGTCTGCAGGGAAAGGTCACATCAATTAAGTGCTTCATAGCGCAGTTATCTAACAAGTGCCGACCCATGAACAAATTATTGCACAAGGGGGTAGCATTTCACTGGGATGACGAGTTCTAGTTAGCCTTTGATGACATAAAATGATACCTGGCTTCATCGCTAGTAGTGGCACCACCTAGACCAGGAGTGCCATTCTACTTATACATCTCAGCCACTGAGGTGGCACTGGGCGCCATGCTAGCCTAGGAGAATGAACTTCACAAATAACAGGCTACTTACTATCTTAGCCGCACCCTGGTCAGTTATGAACTTAACTATGCATACATCGAGAAACTCTACTTGGCACTGGTGTTTGCTGCCAAAAATCTATGCCACTACATGCTGAGCAACACTACATATGTTGTGTCTAAGGAGAATCCATTGCGATACATGATGAGTCACACTTATCATAGTAGTCGCATGGTGAAATGGATCATTTTGTTGACAGAATTTGACATAGAGTTTATCGGACAAAAATCCATCAAAGGATAGGTCATAGCCGATCAACTAGCAGAGGCTCCTCTCGAAGACGATCAGCCTCTGGTCATAAAACTACCCGATGATGGGGTCTTCCATGTCTCATAATTGCCAGATTCTGATGAGCCTGAGTCATAGGCTGACATAACCCTATTTTTTGATGGTTCTAAATGTGAGCAAGGTGGTGGCATAGGAATAGTATTCTTCACACCACAGGGTGCTCCAATGCCTCTGTCATTTAAATTAAATTTCCCATGCACCAACAATAATGTAGAGTATGAAGCCTTGCTCATAGGTCTTCAGACAACAATCACCATGAACATAAAATGACTGAACATCTTTGGTGATTTGCTATTAATTGTCAACCAATTCAAAGGGGTATTCCAATGCAAATGCCCAGTTCTGTAGGCCTACAAAGCCCTTGTGGACAAATTCTTGGCAAAGCTTGAGTGGTATGACATCGAGGCACTCCCTCGGTCATCGAATCATTTTACGGACACCATGGCCTCCTTGAGGTTATTAATCCTGCAAGACCTTTCGAGTGATATGACAACCATTCAAGTCAAAACACTATCGTAATCCACGATGGAGCGTGCAAGCTCTAACTTGACATTAGGAATCCACATGATCCAGATTGAACCATCCTCGGACAAGTTCTCTCGAATCCACGATTGTCTAAAACATGCCAACTAGGGGTCCTTATTCTCCCCTACTCCCATTAATAGCAACACAATGCTATTCTTACAAGTTCTCTCCCACTCAAAATTTGCTAGGGATGAACTGCAAGAGGGATTGGTTGTTCATACCGTCGAGGCTTTCAATCAACAGGATTGGTATTTACCCATAAGGGACTACCTCAAGTTAGGTAATCTCCCGCTTGGATTGACGCATGCCGCAAAATGAGCATTCAAGCAAAAAGCAGCCAAGTATGTCTTGTTAGGAGACATTTTGTACCGTTGAAACTACGAAGGAATCCTCCTTCATTGCTTGGACCAACAAGAGTCCAGTTGGGCGATCACCCAAGCGCACGATGGTACGTGTGGTGGCCACTTCAGTGGTATGGCCATTGCAAAGTGCATTCTTCACATGGGCTATTATTGACCATCTGTAGAGTGAGATTATTGCACATATGTAAAGAAGTGCATGAAGTGTCAACATCATGCCAATTTGATGCACTGGGGATTGGGGCTTAGATCTAATCAAAAATATCTCCCCCACGTTGTTAGGTCATCACACATTTATCATAACGGCCACAGAGTATTTCACCAAGTGGGTGGAAGCGGTTTCGCTTACCTCTACGATAGGACCCCGCATTGTGGAGTTCATTCTACATAACATCATATGTCATTTTGGTATTCCATCTAAAATAATCTTGGATAATAGGACATCATTTAAGAACAAAGATGTGCATTCTTTGACCACAAAGTACAAAATTTAGCATAGTTTTTTGAAGCCCTATTATCCACAGGCAAATGGGCAAGCAGAGGCATCAAACAAAATGCTAGTTGCCATCCTCAAAAATACCATCGCAGACAGTCATAAGGATTGGCACATACAAATACCACTTGCCATGTGGGCTTGTCACACTAACATTTAGATGCCCACTAGGGCAACTCCATTTTCGCTCGTGTATGGCTCCGAGGCAGTCATGCCTCTCGAGTTGGAAATTCCTTCCATGCACATATCAATGCAAGAGTTCATCGATGATGACACTGCATGGCAAGCCCGATTAGACCAGCTTACGTTTCTTGATGAATGACGCGTTAATGCCCTCGAGAATTTACGTATCTATCAAGAGTGACTTAAGAAAGCTAACAACATGAAAGTTCACCTGAGGGACTTTCGGATTGGTGACTTGGTCTTAAAAGAAAACCAATAGAACTCTAGTTTACTGTCCCATATAAGGGACAAGTTCACGGAAAATTGGTTAGGTCCATATGTAATTGATAGCAAAATAGGACCCGGGATGTATCGGCTAGCCTCTCTTGATAGAATCAAGGAACTAGAACCCTTGAACATCAATCATTTGTGACCATTCCATATCTTAGAGAGTCATATCCCAAAATGCTCTAAGGATTCCTATAATCGCTTGGTCAATCTCAAAATACCCCAAAGGTACCCATTACCACTTGGTCAACCAAAAGTCTCCAAGGATTCCTACAATCTCTTGGTCAATCCCAAAATGCTCCAAGGATTCCTACCATTGCTTGGTCAATCCCAAAATTCTCCAAGGATTCCTACAATCGCTTGGTCAATCCCAAAATGCTCCAAGGATTCCTAAAAATCGCTTGGTCAATCTCAAAATGCCCCAAAGGTACCCATTACCACTTGGTCAACCAAAAAGCTCCAAGGATTCCCACAATCTCTTGGTCAAAAATAAGAAAATTCAAAAACAGTAAAATCATCAAAAACAACAAAAATTTACATGTCATTTCCAGGCATACTCCAACTCATCACACCAATAGAGAGCTCTTCTCGCATCTCATCTTCATATTCACAAAAATCAATCCATAAAAACACAAAAATATTTAGCTGCATTAAAGCATCACATCCATACATTGCATATTTGTGGTCATACAGGTCAAAGGCACCATAGACTGTAATTACTCCGCAAATCCATCTTGTTCCAAATTTTTCCATTCTATAAGCAGTCCATAAAAAATATAAACGCAATTCACTTCTTTTTATCATACCAGAGTCAGTGGTATTCTAATGTATCAAGAGTTTTTGTCCTTCAGTTGTCATTTTGCTTTCTAGCCACGTACTGTACCAAGTCAGACAGATTTTGCAAAGGTAGAGTTCTACTTGGATCACACCTTGTTACATAGCGTCCCAACACAAATTAAAACACATAAAAATTCCCAAGTTGTATGAACGAAAGATGACACCTGCAATCCAATCCAGGTCACCACAAGAGAAATGGTTATCTTGCTCATCCCCTTGTGCGAATGACCCCAAGAATGCTAAGAGTTGGCAAAAGGACAAACATCTTCCCTACCCAATTTCCAAAGAATCCCAAGTTCTCAAAAGTTGCAAACATCAAAAATTTTGCAAAAAGTCAAAAATCCAAGAAATTTGACATCACCACTAGAGTGCATACATCAAAAAGCACATACAATAGCAATTCTCATCACTCAAAATTCAAATCCCTTGCTCAAAAGAAAAATATGAAAATAAATAGTGATTTTTATCACTACAAAAGAGCAAGTATCCCAATACAATTGAAGAAAAGAAGGGAGTCAAACTTGAATCCCTGGAACTCTCAACATTCCAATAGGTCATGAGGCAAACCTCAGTACTGGTTTGGTGGATAGCCTATCGGTCACTGGCGGTAAACCTCCCGCATGATGATATATCTGTCACATTAATTCGTGTACAGATCAATGTTTGCATGTGGATGAGCTAGCTTATGGTATCTTAGATAGCACCGTAGATTAATTTGACTAAATATAACAAATGAGTTAGTGGAGATAATTAGGTGATCCTCAGTACAGGTTTGGTTGACAGCCTATCTGGCACTAGCGATATCCTAACAAATACCACATACATGAACTCAATTGCACACACAAGGATGTGAAATAACTTGGTCAAAGACAAGTTCGATTCATACCTTGTCCAAAAGTCTTGTAAGATAAAGTACAGTCATGGCTAGTGAGTTAAAACTGTTTGAGTCTCAGAAAACCTTAGCTACATTCTAAACCAACTGTGCTATCTTTCATCCTCGCATTTGCCATCAGCAATCACCAAAAAAAAAAAAAAACACAAAAGGTCTAAAATAGTCTATGGTGCTCTCGCCAAAACAACACAAATTCAATTCATCCATTACATTTGCATATCCTAAAATTTAGAAACATTTGCATTCATCATAACATATGCATCCATAAAAATAAATTAACATGCATACATCCATACTCATCACTCATCATGCATAAAATCAAATCATCACACACACATAAATAAGCAAAAATTGAACAAAAATGCACCAAAACAGCTAATAAACTTGCTCGATGAAAGTTCTATTGCACTTAACATCTTGGGCATGCGAAATAGATGTCGGGGTAACAAATCCTCACTATCCTACTCCCTAAGAAGGCTACCATATCCATACCACTCCACGAGAATACAGATCTTCAAGAATTTCATCCCCAAAACGGTGTCGCCAAAAAGGGTCATAACCCACCCAAAAATAGCAATAACATTGCCGAACGAAGGTGCCTTCACGCCTGACATTATTGGAATCCAAAATAGACGTTGGGGTTACAAATTGTCACTATCCTACTCCCAAAGAAGGCTACCATAGCCGGAACGCTCCATGGGAGGACAAATTTCTGCCAATTTTAGCTCCAAAAAGCATCACCAAAAGGGTTAACACCCACCAAAAATAGGTCTAAATGTCAAAAAATTGCACACGCTTAATGCTAAAACATCTAAAGGCACCCTTGCACAAGTCATCTTGGGTCAAGCGACTCATTGCTTTTCTCATGAAGGTCATTCCCTCATCGATTCATCGCTTGAGGGGGTAGTCACACTTAGTCACCAATCAACAAACACACACCCAATTAAGGAAAATGACATGCATTCAAAGAATCATTGACAAAGACAATTAAACTCCTGCTTGGGGAAGTAAAAAAGCAATAATCACATTCTAATCAAATCACTTGGCATTTCATGAATCATGAACTCAAGGTTCTCACAGACAAAAGGTTGCGCCCTTTGCCTATTCATGACCGATCATTGTCCAAGATCAAGTGACACCTCACTGAAAAAGGTCAAATACTTGAATTGATTTCCTTCTCTTGTCAAAAGCAAGGATTCAAGAATGCATGCCCTATCCATACTTGGGACATCAAAAGTTGGTTAGGTTACTAAGAAACCCTAATCATTAGTGCTTTGGTTATCTATTTTTGCTCGGCGTTGCGCCATGCACAGTGCATCCCAAAAAGGGGCATCTGTAGACACCAAAATAGCACCAATCCGATTAAGTGACTACAAACACTGATCACTTTGACACACACATCCCCAAGGGTAGCCCCCAGAGGTTAAATAGTGGTCCTCACCACTTTTACAATAGTTTTGAAAGGTCAGAGATCAATTTGGCACCTTCAGGCACTTTGCTCAATATTCGTTTCACCCTGGAACAAATTCAAACTGGAATCTGCACCACCTTAGGACGAATTCTAGATTTTCTCCAGGGTGGGGCGAATTGCAGGTTTGACGAGCAAAAAGTCAAATCTTGAAAAATGGCAGCTCAAATTCGTTACTCAACGATTCCTTCATCGCATGGGAGTATGGGTGACCGTTTTCAAGCATTAGAAGCATTTACAAGGTCATTCATGAAGTCCCTATTTAGGGAGGAACCTACTTCCCCCTGGGAAGGCATAATTTCCAAGTGGTGCCTCTGCATGCCCATTTCAAGAGACCTCCAAGTCTATAAATTGGTGAGTTTCCTCACCCCAAAATATGGAGAGAAGTAGCATTTTAGAGCAACAAAGTGTTGTCATTTTATTTACACACCTCACACATTTTGGATTCACGCCTTTCACATCGTTGATCCCATTTAGAGGGGAGGTCATTGGGTGACTATTGGGAGGATGAATATTGATCCCAAAACCTGACATTTGTCCACAATATCCCACCAAATTTTTTGAAAATACCACACAAGAGGTTTTGGACCCATCCCAAGTGGATTGGTGCCGAAATCAGGCTTCAAACGACGGGCGGCCTATCCCATGGGCGCCCCATCCTACACTACCACAATCCTAATCGCCCCCATTCGGAGCGATGAGAATTCCATGGAAGATTTGCTTTCTTTCTGTAGACACCAAAACAGCACCAATCCGATTATGTGACTGCAAACACTGATCGCTTTGACTAACACAGCCCCCAGGGCAGCCCTCAGAGGTTAAACAGTGGTCTTAACCACTTTCATAGCAATTTTGTGAGGTCAAGAAGCAATTTGGCACACTTGGACACTTTGCCTAGTATTCATCTCACCCAGGGACGAATTCAAAATAGAATCCGTCCCACCCCAGGATGAATTCTGAATCCGTCCCTGGGTGGGACGAATTCTAAGCTTAACGGGCAAAAAGGCAAATGGTGCCAAGTGGCAGCCCAGAATAGTCATTTAAGGGCTCCTACCTTGCACGCATGTGTAAGTGGACAGAGGGGCCATTAGAGGACTGTTACAAGAAGCATTTATCAAAGTTCAAGTCAATTGAGGACTCCCCTCCCTCATGGGAAGACAAGACTGCAACATGGCGCCCATGGCTTTTGTGCTTCCCTCCCAAAAGAGACCCCTTGGGTCTATAAAAGGTGGAACTTTTCTCACCCAAAACATACAGGTTGAAGGAGTGTTCAAGCAACGAAGTGCTGCCGAATTGAAGACTCACTTGCATCCCCCTTTGTTCACCTTCCTACATCCATCAATCTCTTTTGCAAGGGAGGTTGTTGGGTGGCCTTTGGAAGCTCGAACCTTACTCAAATCTGACGCATGGACATCTGAACCTACCAATTCGCCGACCCCCCAATCCTAAAAGGTTTTGGGCCCATCCTTGGTGGATTGGCTCCAAAATCAAGGGCCAACGGTGGGAGGCCCACTTGGGCACCCCGCACCTCCCAAGTCCTAATTTTAGTTTTTGAGCACTTTAGATTATTTTTTAGATTGCATTCTATGTTACTAGGTCTGATTAGTCTATAATTGCAATTTTGTAGCTTTTGGTCAGAGTTTAGGGTGTTTTGTATTGCTTTGTCGTTTCGCTAACTTGCAGGTGTCAAGGTCAAATTCCCGAGGGTGGAGGCCAAATTGGGAAAATCCGACCATCTGGGTCATCCCAAAATGACCCCAATTACCTAACCCCCCTGTTTGCAGGAGTTTTGCAGGTCCCGAGATCCGACATTGGAGCAGCATCAGGTCGGTTTCTCCTACTCAAAAGAATTCGTCCCACCCAGGGACGAATTATAGTCAGAATTCATCCTGCCCAAGGACGAATTCCAGTTTAAGGTGGATCGGCCAGCTGCCTCAGTGGCAGTGGCCTTCTGGTAACTTTTCTTACCTTCTGTCGAGTTTTGAAGCAATTTGGATTCACTGTTTTCACTGTTTCAGGAAAATATTCGTATGCATATTTTGTTGGTTTTAGAGAGAGAATGCTTTTCATTTGCAGCAGGTGCTACTAACGCCTTGGTCATTTCTTTGTTTGTAGGAGAAGAAGCAGAGGCAAAGAACTCATCGACATCAGCGGCGACATCATCTTGGCCCGCCCATTGCAATCGTGGGCATGCGGAAAGAGGAATCATTCAGCGATTGTAATCAAACCCTATTTGCGCTCCTAGCCCCTAAAAAGGGAGGAGGCATTATTGTAACAGAGATCAAAGGAAATCAATGAAATGGCTATTTTTCTTTATCTGATTACATCTCTTCCAACATGTCTCTTTTCCGTTTCATGCAATTTACATCTCTAGGACTTAAGCGTGCTTAATTTTGAATGCAATTGCACTTGGTGTTTCCTTGGACCGGAATCTCGTGCTTTCACTTTCATTTTTGCATTCAATTCTATGATGTTTTGATAGGTTGTCATTTGAATTTCGTCTCATTTTGAGCAATTTTGATCATATTTCTAGCTTTGTTCGCTTTTACTAACCTACAGATAGAATTATCGAATTCCTATTGATGGAGGCCAAATTGGGAAAATATCACCATTTGGGTCTTCCCAAAATTCCCCCAATTAGCTAACCCCAAGTTTGTAGGTCTTTTGGAGCTTCCTAGGCAGGACATTGGGGCAGTGTCCTTTCGACATTTTATTGTAGGTGAATTCGTCCCGCCCCAGAGTGAATTCAAATCGGCGAAGAATTTCCCAACTGTTATTTTTGCAAAACCTTCCTGGTGGTATCTTGATCCACCTATAAAATTTTTAGAGCATTTTGACTTTTTTTAGTCATATTTTAATTCATTTTTCTCATTTAATTATCGTAGGCTTGGGGATTGCATGCTTTGTTTCATCTATAGGTGCTACTGATCATCTCTTGTTCCTTTGAACGTAGGTTTCAGACATCAGAGGAGCAGTGAGGAGTCAAGGCTCATTAATGCAAATTGTGGTGATGTTTGATCCACCCATTTTATATGTGGGCATGCGGAAGAAGGAAAGGCACCCATGGATGTAACGAGAACTCATGCTTAAACACTCCTAGCCCTTGGAAGGGGAGGATGTGCATTGTAACCAAGTTTGAAACATATCAATAAAAAGGGCTGTCTTCTTTTATTCACATTTGTTTCATTTCGATTCGCTCATGCTTTTCACTCTTTTCATGCACTTTCAAGTTTCTAGGATTCAGCGCTAATTCTGGTCCCATTTGCATCGCACATTCACTTTCCTTTTTGCTTCTGTATCCTTGTGCTTTCAGATTTTTCCTTCGTCTCTCCAAATGGAGATTGTGTTATCAAAATCACAATGAGAAAAACCTGAGGAAAGAAGGAAGGAGTTCATTTTTTCATACCAAGATCTAGGAACTTGTTTGAGGCCATAGAGAGACTTATTTAGCCTACAAACAAGAGAGGAGCCTTGAGTAAAATTAGCAGGTTATTCCATGAATATATCTTACTTTAAATCCTCATGTAGGAGAGCATTTTTTACATCCATTTGAAAGACATGCCACTTTTGGGAAGTAGCGAGAGCAAGAACCAGTCTAACAGAATCCATTTTGGCAATTGGTGAAAATATTTCACCATAATCAATTCCTTCAATTTGAGGGAAACCTTTGGCTACTAGGCGAGCTTTGTGTTTGTCAATTTATCCACTAGACCCATATTTTGTTCTGCAAATCCATTTACAACAAAATAATTTCCTTACTTTAGGTAGGGTAACTAAATCCCAAGTTTTGTTTTTGATTAAGAAATAGAATTCATTTTCCATGGCATCATTCTATTCTTTAATACCAGTTGCTTCTTTTAAGGATTGAGGATAAGAGGAAATAGACTGCAAAACAAGACCAGTGCCTATGGATTTGGTTAATTTGGATGACAAAATATTTTGGATGTAAGGAGTAGCTTCTTTAACAATGGCATGGGCCCACTTTGTCATAGTGGAAGGAGTAGAAGGAGTGGAAAGACTTTGAGTTGGTGTTATAGGTTCCTCATATTGATCATAAATATCTATATTAATATCTAAAGTTGGTTTTTCATTATATTGAAGTTCTACTATAGGAGAAGGCTCAATAGAGGAAGAGGATGGTTGAGGATATTTTTGAGGTAATTTTTCATCAAATTGGACATTACTATGAAGAAATACCTCATGAATTATGAGATCAAGGGGCCTGTATGCTTTCATTTCCTCATAATAACCAACAAATTTGAGATTTTTTCTTTTTTTATCTAGAGTCTTCCTTTTCTTCTTTGGGATATGCACCTAAACAGTACACCCAAAAATCTTGAAGAAGGAGACATCCGATTTTGATCCAATCCATGATTCTTCTAGAGTTAAATGGTCAACAGCTTTATGAGGTGTGCGATTTTGAATATAGTTTGCACAATTAATAGATTCTGTCCAAAAAACTTTTGGAAGATATCTTGAATGAAGCATACAATTTGCCATTTTCTTCAACTTTCAGTTTTTCCTCTTTGCAATGCCATTTTGTTATGGATTATGGGAGACAGAATGCTGATGAATGATGCCATGAGTTGATAGAAATATTGAGAACTCATTATTGTAGTATTCCCCCCATTATCTATGCAAATTTTTTTGATGTTGCAAGAGGCCTGATTTTCAACTAAGGCTTTGAATATTTTGAAGTTGGATAGAACATCACTTTTGTATTTTAGGAAGTAGACCTATGTTCTTTTGGAAAAGTCATCAATGAAAGTTAGAGCATATTTTTCTCCTTGGAAATAAGGCTCTGGGAAAAATGTCAAGTCACTATGGATTAAGTCTAGAGGGGATGAGGATTTTAGAGAACCACTTGGGTGGAAAGGATCATGATGTTGCTTTTCAAGAGCACATCCAGGACATATTCCATCAATATAAGAGACTTGAGGTAAACTTATTAACATTTTAGGGGTGTTCAATTCCTTTAGGTAGTTATAACTGAGATGACCAAACCTTTCATGCCAGATTTTGCTTTTAAGATCTCCATGAGCCACAAAATAGGAGGTCCCTTCTAGATTTTTGACTCCTTTGAGGTGAAATAGGTGAGTGTTGTGATCAGTATCTCCTTTGGCTATAAGAGAGTGGGGGTCTTGAAAGTCTCTTATATGAACTCCTTTTGGAGAGAACAGAACAATTTTCCCCTTTTTAGAAGTACAAATCTGATATACGAAGAGGAGATTTGTTGTGATGTTTGGAAAATAGAGAACATTATTGATAGAGCCACCATAAATGGATATGTCACCCTTTCCTTTGACTGGTATAGAGGAAGAATCACCAACTTCTATGCCAGAAGTTGAACTTGAAAAGATAGAAGATAATGACTCATATGAAGAAGTCATGTGATTATTTGCTCCAGAATCTAGAACCCAATATTTAGATGAAGTATTGGTGGTATTCCCTTGAAAATTTAGGGCTTTTCCTATCTACTTTTTACTATTTATATTTTTATCCTTCATAGCTGCCTCTATTTGTTGTAATATTTTCCAGCATTTGTTTGCAGAATGACCATTCTTTTTGTAGTGAGTACAAGTTATGGGATTCCTTTATTTATTTTTTAATTTTTCTTTAGTAGAGGTATAGGCTAATAAGGCTTTTTAGGAAGAGTAATAGATATCATATTTTGTAATTTTTGTTTCTTCCCTAGATAGTCTATCACAAAACTCTTCTAAGGAGGGCATTTTAAAAGTTGCACCAAGAGCATCTTTTGTAGATAGATAGGTGGTTGCAAATATTTGACATACACCATTTAGTTCAGAAAAAAATAGATAAATGTTTCGTATTCAGTTTTATTATTTCCACTACCTCTGTATTGAGTGAGGACTTATTTGAATTTTGTGATAAATTCAACAATATTGTTGAAGTCTTTAGGAGATAATGTTGTTAATTCTACTTCTATCTGTATTGATATTATTTGATCTACTTTCCAAAACAATTTCTTTAGTTTCTCCCAACTTTCATAAGGAGTTTTACAATTTATAATCTGAAACCATAATATTTCATTTACATAAGAGCTTATACTACCCATTGTTTCATACATATTCCCTTTATGAACAAATTTTTCATATTCTTCTTCAAAATCATGTTGCTTTTCTTCTAATAGGTGTGTGAGCCCTTTTTGAGAAATGAGATTTAATATTTTTGGTTTCCATGCATGGTAGTTATGAGGAGTGAGAAGATAAATTGTATTCATTGAATTCATTTTGCCAAAGAAAATTGAAGTGAACCCAAACTTCCCCCCTTTAACTTTAATTTAGAGAATGCAATGGATATTAGTGAATGAAATATTTTAAGAAACACAAAATATCTCAAAATACTCGCCCTATCGAGATGGAAACTACAAGTAATTTTGAGGAGATTGGAATATTAATCTTAGGCTAATGAGAACAAATATGCCAGGCCTATATATATTTTCTCCTCAAATATATGTCCTTACGAGAGGGAAACTATAAGTATTGAGTAGATTTGATACTTGGAACATAGGCTTTTAATCAGCCAAACTCCTATATTGGTTATCTTAATAACCCGCCCTTACATGAGGGAAACTATAAGTTATTTAGAATTTCCAATATAGGTGCATAGTTGATTTAATATATTTGCTCTTTAGAAATTTTTAAGAAAGGAATAATGAATTGAGAATAAAATAGATTAACAAGGGTTAATTTAAAGAGATATACTCACTTAAATTCCTTTATCATTTTTTTTTTATTTATATAAATTAAGAAAATCTTTGTAAAAAATTAATCAAAATAAGCTCATTAATATAGTGACCTATTGGGTTTAGATTTATGAGGGAAGAAAGTAGAGAGGGGAGGGCTCTGGTCCCTCCCCTGCTCCCCCTACCATGGCTCCTGGTTCCTGCCCAGTCCCTGGCTCAACCCAGGTCATCCCTCCCGGGGAGTGGTTGTTTGCAGATGATCTCCTGGGGGAGATCCTTCTCCACTATCTGCGTCCCTCCCGGCCGGCTAGGGTTTCCTTGGTTGTTTTTTCGGACTGGTGCTTCCCAGGGATCCCTGTTTGGTTGGGGATCCCTTCCCTTTTTCCCTCAGGCTTCCCCCTGGGGTTTTTTTGCAGGTTATTCGTGTGGATCTGGTCCCCTACGTTTCTCGGTGCGGTGGAGGTGACGGTTTAGGGTTTGGATAGCTTCCCCATTTTTTCTTGTGAATCCTCGACAGGCTCTGTGCTTGGACGAGATTCTTGGTCCCTGCTGCTGGGATCCTCTTCTGTTTTCTCGGGGCGGGTTCCTTGTGGTGCAACTCTTTGGTCACTTCCTGATGGGTTGGATTCTCTCTGTGCTGGCTGTCGGCTTCCTGCAGGATGGCTGTCGCTGAACGAAATGTTTTCCTGGTGGGCGACTGGTTTCTCCACAGGGCGGGATCCGCCAAATCCGTCGGTTTTCTCGCGAGGCGGGATCCTTTCTTTTCTGCTGGTTTCTCGGATGGTGGGATTTCCCTGTTGCTTCCCGCTATGCGGGACTGTTTGTGGTGGTTTTGACTGCTTCCCATGAGGCGGGATTTTATTGTAACAGGTTTTCTTTACTTCCTGCTGGGCGGGATCTTCTCGATGGTGGTTTTTGGCTACTCCCCGCCAGGGATCTCCAAAACTACTTTCTTTCTTATTTTTTTGTTTCCCGCCGAGAGGGATTGTTTCATGCTTACTGTTACCGCTAGGCGGGATTTCTGTTTTGGTGTTCAGTTTCAAGGGATTGATGCCCTAGGCCCATTGCTTATGTAATCAGGTTTTGGGATCCTTGTTAAAACCCGCTATAAATACAAACACTACTTACCAAAAAAAAATATAGTGACCTATTGCAAGAAAGGAAATAATGAAATAATATATATTAATGATATATCCTCACTTTCATCCACTAAAAATATCTCTATATAATATTAAAGAACTTTGGAAAGAAAAAAAATTAGAACATAGTAAGTTGTTTAATATAGAGATTTACTTTAAGAAGGAATTAAAGAAAGAATAACATATTTTTATTTAAGATCTTTAGTGTATTAATAAATCTAATTTGAAATCAATTATCCTCACTTATATTTCATTACCAAGATATATAAACAAATGAATTATAACAAAGGTAATGAGGCAAAAATTGACACAATAACAACCCCCCTCGATGCTATGATAGGTGCAAAAAGGCACCTATAAAATCCCCCAAAAAATTATATTATAGAGATTACAACTGTCCTTTATATATTTGGGCCAAGGAGAGGCCAGAAAGAAAAGGATAGAAACTTTTGAAGGCTACAAATTTAAATAGAGATCATATGTATATTTTTATCTTAAAAAACTTAGCAGATCAGAGCTGAAATTTAATTAACGTCATATAGAGGACAAGAAGTAGCGAAGAAACATTGATGTTGCATCTATCAATGAACAAGTGACGCCAATGGGAAGCGAGGAAGGAGCTTTGAAAGGCTACAATTCATTGTGCTGAAAGTTGAGTAGGGTAGATACATAAAATATTATAACGATACCTAAAGGGTCAACGTCCATGATATGCTGGATTAGATCTTTAAAAAATGTGAACTTCTAAAGGTTTGCTTCTTATTACTGTACCTAAAAGGTTAATAAAGGAAGTGAACTTTATAAAAAATTAAATAATTGAATACCATGTCTTGTTGCGATTGTGATACATAGGGAAGGTGTCGTAGTACGCAAAGAAGATATTGAGAAGATACGAGTTTCAGAAGATGCTAGAAAGGCACACACTCAAGAGGATCTTAGGAACAAGTATGTTATAATATTTATTTTAGCAGAGAGTCTCTTGTGGTTGCATATGCGAAATGTAGGGAAGGTACTTGAAGTAGCAAAGAAGGAGGTGAGAAGAGAGGCTTCTCAAAAGATGAGAGTAAGGCAATGGCACCACACACATAGAGATATTTATTAAAAATAGAAGATATTAGGCATCAAAAAAATCTAACACAAAGCATAGAATGAGTTCTGCTAAATATCCATCTATGGCACACTTGTAGAGATCCTCAAAGGATAGAAGATGATAGGCACCACTAAAAAATCATTAGTATAATATTTAAATGAAGAAACACTATTCAAAACAAGAGAATAGTATTATTCAAACATTTTTAAGATGATTATATAACAAAAAAAATTGAAGTTCTTCCTGAGCACCAAAGGACAAAAAAATGGAAGAAGTTCGAGTGAATGAAGATTTAAAAATCACAAGATCTTCGAAAAAAAGATATTTAATTAGAAAAATGGTCGTTTTATGAGACATAGTCTATATGCACACCAATATAATCAATGGCTAAAAGCCACATTTCTAAAAAAATAAATGGACTTTGGTCTATTCAAAGTTAGACCAAAAGTCCATTCTATTTTGACATGAGGAGCGTTGCTTCCTCTAATTAAAGATATCACAAAGATATAACTAAATCCAAACTTCAATTAAAAAAAAATTATATTGCCCACCAAAATATTAATGCCTATGAATATTTAGTCTCCACTTTTGAGTGATACACAGTGATGGCTAAATGGATCCAAAACAAACCATGTTTGAGATGGAGAAAACAAATTATGATATAGGCATTCGAGGAGGACACATAAAATTGCAAAAATAAATGAGGAGAGAATTTACATAACAAGGTAAAAAAATATTTATCTAGATATTACCATAAGCAAGTTCCTCAAAAAATATTGTAGATGTAAAAAAAACAATCTACAATAGATATAAAACCTCTTAAAAAAAATCAAAATATAATAGAGTAAGAACCAGTTCAAGAGGTTACCTTCAAGAGAGAATGCCTAGAAAAATCTATCCTGCTCTAATACCATTTTAGAATTTCCCAAGAGTAGAACTAAAAAGCATTACAAGATTTGAAGAAACAAAATAGAGTTGATTGATTATTCCATGGATCGACTTTGTATAAATAATAAATTTGATCATTGAGAGTCGTTGGATTACAACAACTCATCAAATGTGATGTAGACTATGAATGAGAGTTCACCTGACTCATGAGGAAGTGGAAACTCAAGTAATTCTATCCTAGTAGAACTTAAGAGAATAATTACTTATTCTAACAATAACAACATAAAGTAGTCAAAAATAAGTTAGCCAATCATGGGGTTCATCTTCATCTTAATAAGACTTAAATGTTAGAAGGAAACTAGATCAAATAATTTATATCTCTTAATGCAAACCGTATTAAAATTTTATATAGTAGAATTAGTACTATTTTTTTTCTTTTTTTTCTTAAGAGGTTGAAAAGCGAGGACTTATGAGGGGCCACCCTTCCCTTGAATTACACTTGGGTTTACATTAAGAGAGCCCAATAAGTTTTGCCATTGCGGTGTCCCTTCCGTTGAATTGAACTTGGGTTTCCATTAAGAGATCCATATAACTTTTGCCATTGCAGCGTCCATTTCAGGACATAGTAAAATTAGTAAGTTAAAGTAGATGAAAATATTTTGTTAGAGAAAAAGCTAGATATGATAGAATTGATATTTAATAGAAACCATAATGTTTTTATAGGAATTACCTCTAATAAAATTTACATATATAAAGTAATATCATGATATAATATAAATGAAAATCATTTCTAACACACAAACAACCACATAGTTGCTATGGATTTTTCTATAAGAATCAATATAACCACGAAATAATATAAATATAAATTTAAAATAAATATGATTAATAGATAATTATTAATATTAATAAAAATGATAGGGGAATTTATGAATAACAACATTATTCTACATGTTTATGTAGGTAATATCTTAGAAATGCCAACATAAAGTAGCCACAAATAATTTATCCAATCATGGGTTTCATCTTCATCTTAATAAGACTCAAATTTTAGAAGGAAAATAACTTAAATAAGTTATATCTCTTAATGAAAACTATATTAAAAATTTAATATAGTAAAATTAATACTATTTATTTTCTTTTTTCTTAAGAGGTTGAAAAGCGAGGACTTATGAGGGGCCACCCTTCTCTTGAATTGAACTTGGGTCTCCATTAAGAAAGCCCAATAACTTTTTCCATTGTGGTGTCCCTTCCCTTTAATTGAACTTGGGTTTCCATTAAGAGAGCCATATAACTTTTTCCATTGCAGTGTCTATGTTGAAACATAGTAAAATTAGTCCTTTAATATAGATGACAATTTTTTGTTAGAAAGAAAAATCTAGATATGATCTAATTGATATTCAAACTAAACCATAATGTTTTGATAGGAATGACCTCTAATAAAATTTACATATATAAAGTAATATCACCATAAAATATATATGAGAATCATTTCCAACACACAAACAACCACATAGATGCTATGTATTTTTTTACAAGAATCCATATAACCAAGAAATAATATAAAGATAAATTTAAAATAAATATGATTCATAGATAATTATTAATGTTACTAAAAAAAGGATGTGGGGGTTTATGAATAAGAACATTGTTCTAGATGTTTATGGAGGTAATATCTTAGACATGCCAACATAAAGTAGTCACAAATAATTTAGCCATGGGTTTCATATTCATCTTAATAAACCTTAAATTTTAGAAGGAAAATAGCTTAAATAATTTATATCTCTTAATGAAAACCATATTAAAAATTTAATATGGTAAATTTAGTACTAATTTTTTTATTATTTCTTATGAGGATGAAAAGTGGGGACTTATGAGGGGCCACCCTTATCTTGAATTGAACTTGGGTTTACATTAAGAGAGTCAAATAACTTTTGGCATTGTGGTGTCCCTTCCTTTGAATTGAAATTGGGTTTCCATGAAGAAATCCATATAACTTTTGCCATTAGTAACCATTCCTTCACTTGTGGTGAGGAATGCCAGGGATATCCAGCTCTAGAACTTGATTATGGAGGAGATCCTTATTTATATGGTGTGAAAATAAAATATGGAGGATCAGTTGATTTGGAAAGCTAATAGTGCGGGTTTATATTCTATCAAATCAGCTTATGAGATCATTTGTGTGGAAAGGGATGGTTTTTTTCGTCATGGTATTATTTGGTTATTTCACTTAACCACCAAAATAAATATTTTTTTTTGGCTGGTAGTGCAGAATAAGATTTGTACAGTTGAAAGTCTTCATAAATGAGGCATGTGTCTCATTAATAGATATTATATGTGTAAAGAATCCTAAGAATCATCTTCATACATACTTTTTAATTGTGGGGTCTTTCAAGAAATTTTTTTGTCCATCCTTTGTAGGATTGGTATAAGTTGAATTCTTCCTAATTCAGTTATAAATTGTGTTTTGCAGTGGGTTTCTCCATTAAGTTTTTTTGGAAATTTATTTTAGCTCATGTGATGTGGGGGGTATGGAAGGAGAGGAACACTCATGTTTTAAAAGATAAAGTGTCTTTGATATTCTATTTGATCTCCTGTATTCTTTGGAGAATAGTGGAGAATTTATTAACTGCCTTAAAGGAGTCTAAATTTTTAGAGGCTCAGATTTCCTATGAAGTGTTAATTGATTAGAGTCTTTGTTTTGGGCATGTTGATTGCCCCTCATCAAATCCTGATCCTAGGAGTTTTGTTCGTTGGACCCCTCCCCTATTGGCTAGTGTAAATTGAATTTTGATGGGGCCTCTAAAGGTAACCCAGGATTAGCTAGTGTCGGGGGGTCATTCATGATAACAATGGCAATCTGGTTCTTGCCTTTGCAGAAAATCTTGATGTTCACACATCCCAGTTTGCTGAAGTAAGATAAAAAAATTTAGGCTTGTCTTTGATTAGATATTTGGGAATTTGCAAAGTTATTTTTTAGGATGATTCTTTAAATATTATAAACATGCTAAAAGGGTCTTACCACATAATTTGGATGATGGAAAATTTGATTGATGAAGCCATTGGAATTATTCAGTCCCTTGACAAATTTTTGATTGTGCATATTTTTAGAGAAGATAGTTCAACAGTAGACTTGATGGTAAATCTGGGGGCATATCATCCAAGATCTTCTATTTAATACACGGACTTCCCTATAGATATTATCTATTGTTTTAATAATGATTTTCATTAATTCTTGGTAGGAGGTTTACCTTTTACTTGCTTTGGTTGGTGGGGCTATGGAGAAACTCATGGAGACATTTACCTTTCAAATTTTAAATTTTAAAATCCATGTGTCCCTTTATTTTTGATGTTCAAATGTGTCCCAAAGCTTCTCTAGCTTCGGTTGGAGTGTTCCCTCTGCCCAAAGTCCTATCCTCAATGTGCGATGTTAGTTCTCCTTGATTGTTCTTAGTTTTGGGTACTAGCATTGTTATGCAGATTAGTTTTGGACCTTTTCTATCATATATCCTCACTTATGATGCGAGGTAAGTACCCTTACTAGTGTTAATTCCCTTTATTGGAATTAGTTTTGGGGTAATCATCATTGGAGTTTATCTATATGCTTGCAGATGTTGATTCCTTTCCAATTTATTTCCTTGGTGTTGTCTCTTGTGACGTGTGCTTTTGATTCTCTTACACTTGCATGTAGTTCATTTATCCTTTGGCTAGTTGGCAGTGTGTGGAGGATTTATCTATTTGGGCACATTTTAGGTGGCCTTTTATCCTTTGCTATTAGGTTTAGAAGGATTCCTATGTTTGTAATTTGGTTTTTTGTGCACCGTATCATTGTTTATCTTTTGCATTTTCCTTGGTGTAATATTTTATTTTTGGAGCATGGATGGGGAAGATTTTCCTAGGTTTTCGTGAGGCTCTAGTTTTATGGACTTTCATTTTTGAATTGGGGGTTTTCTTTTGGCCTGTTATGGGGGTGAATGTCTATTTGTTCTTGGGCCTATTATGGGGCCTCCTATATTTTGCAGGCATATTTTTATTTTTATTCTTCGTATGGAAGAGAGTGTTTTTAAGGAATCATATTCCTGTGCCCTATTTGATGATGAAGAAGGCTAAAGTTTTTGGAATCAAGTCAAAGAAAATTAAATCTAGGGTAGATCCTGATGCTTTGATTGCTGATGAAGAGGTTATATAAATTTTGAAGAATGGAGGATTACTGGAATGTGTCCAAAAATTTCATGGACATAACATGATTCTTTCTAAATGGATGGTTCCTACATGGAAGGAGGGATAGGTAAGAGTAGGGTCTTGGTCCTTTGAGGTTTCTACGGAGTTGATCATCCACATTATGGGTCTGGTGTTGGACGACACATATCACAACTTGGATAGAAACTCATTATTGAAATAAATTAGTTTCTTCCTGAAAGGGGATGAATTTTTACCCAAAATCTAGAATGGGTACAACACCAAGGATTTTTCTCCACCATGGGATAGGGTGATTAAGGTTGTTATGTACATTTTTACATTAGATTCTACACATGATATTATATATAGTTTTCATGCTATTTTTTTGAATCATATGAGGAGACAAATGTGGATGAATATCACCTTGTTTCTATTTAATTCTATGAGGAAGTTGATGTTGGTAGTTCTAGGTGGGTGTGGTCAGTTTTCCCTTCATTAATAATTGACCTTGTTGGTTTTTGAACAAGATGCAATTGGGAAAGAGATTATGATAGAGGATATTCTAAATTCATTGGATGCTCTTCCAATCCCTACACCTAATCAAGCCTTTAGAGAGTTTAAGTGAGGACTCTAAGGATTTTTATTCCTTTTCTATAGGTTTTGGATTGGAGAATATCTCTCATAAGATTCACATTTCTACTAAAGGCATTAGGGGATCTACGATCAAAAACTCTTCTGCTGATATGACCATGAATTCCATGGTTTTTTTTGTTGCTACACTAGTGAAATGGGGTCCTTTGTTCAGCATGGCATAAGGCACTGGTAGTCGCTAGTCATTGTGACTTAGTGGTAAAAAGAGATATGTTGTGGAGTCCACTCCTTTATCCATAAAGGAATATATGGAGGTTCTTCCCAGATATTTTGTTAAGGATAAAATGGTGGCCGATGTCTATTACTCAAGGGAATATTTTATGAATAAAAGTGCACTTTTGTATAGTTTAAAATTGATTAAAATTAAGAAACATGCGGTTTGGAGTTCTGTCAAGATGACGTTGGATTATGGTGAGGAGGTTGCTCAAATTCCTAGTAATATTGCCGATGAAATTAACTCAATGTAGTAGAACTCTCTCGGTTCTCTCATTGTTTGCTTTCATATTTTTTTCTTGTTTTTTTAGGGCCTCTTTTCTTGGTTGTGTTTTGTCGTTTTCTCTTCTGGATGCCTTTGTGGTAGGTTTCTCTGTAAAAGGTTGTGGTCCCTTTCAAAACCCTCTTTCTTATTAATAGTACATAAAAAAATAGTATGTTAAAGTAGATAAAAATAATTTGTTAAAAAAAAAATAGATATGATCTAATTGATCTTTAATAAAAACTATAATGTTTTGATAGGAATGACCTCTAATAAAATTTCTATATATAAAGTAATATCATGATATAATATATATGAAAATCATTTCCAACACACAAAAAACCACATAGATGCTATGGATTTTTTTATAAGAATCAATATAATCACAAAATAATATAAAGGTAAATTTAAAATAAATATTATTCGTAGATAATTATTAATGTTACTAAAACATGATGTTAGGATTGATGAATAACAACATTATTCTAGATGTATATGAAGGTAATATCTTAGACATGCCAATATATATACATAAAAGTAGTCAAAAATAATTTAGCCAGTCATGGGGTTCATATTCATTTTAATAAAACTCAAATTTTAGAAGAAAACTAGCTAAAATAAGTTATCTCTTAATGAAAATCATATTAAATGTTTGGTATACTATTTTTTTTTTTTGAAGAGGTTGAAAAGCAAGGACAGTTATCAAGGGCCACCCTTCCCTTGAATTGAACTTAGATTTCCATTAAGAGAGTCCAATAAATTTTTCCATTATTGTATCCCTTCCCTTGAATTGAACTTGGGTTTCCATTAAGAGAGCCCAATGACTTTTTCCTTTCCTTAAAATTAGTAAGTTAAAGTAAATGAAAATTCTTTGTTAGAAAAAAATCTAGATATGATCTAATTGATATTTAATAGAAACCATAATGTTTTGATAGAAATGACCTCTAATAAAATTTACATATATAAAGTAATACATATATAAAATAATATCATTATATAATACATATGAAAATCATTTCCAACACACAAACGACCAAATAGATGCTTTAGATTTTTTACAAGAATCAATATAATCATAAAACAATATAATCAACATTATTCATAGATAATTA
This sequence comes from Wollemia nobilis, assembly GCA_028583015.1. Taxonomy (NCBI): domain Eukaryota; kingdom Viridiplantae; phylum Streptophyta; class Pinopsida; order Araucariales; family Araucariaceae; genus Wollemia; species Wollemia nobilis. The sequence continues at coordinate 7,084,442 of JAQPPZ010003246.1, read as the reverse complement.
TTAACGTTGCTAAAAAATACGTGTAGATTGATGAATAACAACATTATTCTAGATGTTTATGGAGGTAATATCTTAGACATTACGACATATCAGCATAAAATTAGCTAATCACGAGGTTCATATTCATCTAATAAGACTGAAATATTAGAAGGAAAATAGCTAAAATTAATTATATTTCTTAATAAAAATCATATAAAAATTTTAGTATCATAAAATTAATATACTAAAGTAGATGAAAGCAATTTAAAAAAAAAAAATTATATATCTAATTGATCTTTAATAAAAAAACATAATATTTTGATAAGAATAACATCTAATAAAATTTAGATATATAATAATATCACGATATAATATAAATAAAAATCATTTCCAACACATACAACATTACAAATTTATTTTATTAAATTAAATCATAAATTAATATAACTTTACAAACAAATATTTCATTTCAAAAATGTAATTCTTTAAATTTTAAAGAATTCTCATCTTTCTATGAATAATGATAAATATAAAAATCTCAAAAAATATTAGCATATAAGCAAAAGAAGATCACTAATAAAACATAGTTATGCCTATTTATGGTGAGGTTTTATGTTCTAACCCTCTGCTTTATAAATTTAATATCTTCTCATTGTGTTTTTCTATTTCATTTTCCACATTCCCATCTAATTTTATTAATTTATTTATATATAAGCATATCATGATTTATAAAAGCATATAATGGTTACAAGTAATTTTATAACAAAAATTTGAAAATAAAATAAAATAAATAAAGACTTGTGCTTGAAAAGGATATAGTTACATTATTACCATGTGCCACCTGCTCAATATTAAACGTTTGTATTGAACAAGGTAAAAAATTCTCGGACATTTGGTGTTAAATTAAAAATTAAGTGAAACCAAATAGGGCTCAAATTTCACAGGCACAAAGGTAAAAGTTTAATTAGAATTTTATAAGTATTAGTTCCTTACAACAACAAGGCTGAATAAGTTTGGTGGGAGCTTGCAAAGAGAGTAGTCTCATTAGAGTCCTGTGAGTGTGCGGAGTCCTGTGAGTGTGCGGGGTGATCCCTACAACAACAAAGCCAAATAAATTTGATGGAAGCAGTCCTTATAATTTGAACCCTTCCCTTATTACTCAAAATAATGTGATTGTAACCAACTTTTATATATAATTTTCAAAAACCATTTAAAATTAATTTGTAAATATGAAATATTTTGTACAATTACGTCTTTTAGTAAAAAAATTTCCTTACAGTAATTAGAGTAATTTAGGTGATAAGAAATTAAACGTACTACTGCAAATGATTGATATGAGTTTCCTTAGAGTAATTAGAGTAATTTAGGTGATAAGAAATTAAACGTACCTACTGCAAATGATTGATATGAATGCACTATTGGTTCAAGTATTTTTAATACATAAGTAATTCGTAATATTATTAAATGTTATAATTATAAAATTTAAATTTTTTAGTTTATTGGGATAGATAAAGTTAACAAAACTTTTGTTTTGAAAGCATTGAATTTGAGCTGCTATCATTTAACCTATAACCCCAGAATGGGATAGGTGGGATAGTAATGGACTCAACCTCTATCATCTAACCTATAACCTCAGAATAGAATAGATAGTAATGGTCAAATGTTTGTGATGGCTTAAAAGATTTATAAAAACAACATTCAATAGTGTTACCAATTTTTTTTATATAAAAAAAACACATTTCATAAAGATTTTTTTTTTTAATTTATTTATTATTAAAAGAATCACAATTTTACCCTATTTTATTTTTATTTTTATTTTTATTATTAAGAGTACCTTAAAAACTACCGTTATACCCACTTTTATTTTGATAAATTTATATGAAAATGAGGAATCTCAGACTTAATATTAATTCACCACCTCAAATTAATAAGCATGGAAGAGAAACCCAATATAATAACAGAAACACTCGAGGTAAATAGGGGAAACCCGTGGAGATTCATAAGGATTTCTTAACTATTTCTTAACCATAAACATATTAGTACATAGACTAATAGAGGGTGTTTGGATGTTCAATTAATATTAAATTTTACTGCAATTCAACAAACACTAAATTTAAAAAATTTCAATATCTTCATAATGTTCCATATAAAATTTTAATAATATATTTTAAAACTTAATTTATTATAAGTGGAAACACGGGAGATAAGTTTACGATAGCGCTGGGAATTGAGAATACTAAACCTTTTCTCCACTCGTTGGAATTTCATTTCTTCAGGTACCAGCTTTGCATAATACCTTTGAATTATTTCAATTACAATAATAACAAAGGGACACTATAAATCTGTGTTCAACATATTGCAACCCACAAAGCAAAACTGAATCAATATACGAGGTGTTTAGCAAAAGCATGATGAAGCAGAATGGGCAAATGGAAGTCCGGATGAGGAGAATTTATTTGTTATTGTGATATATTAAAAGTCAGAAAAGGACATAGATAGAAAAGATTAGGAGAATTTAGTTGTAATGATTGTTTCTTAAATAGAATATAAGTCGCAAGAATTCATCACTTATTTAGTTTTATTTATACGAGTAGTTGGAAGAATTCATCACTTATTTTGTTTTATTTATACGGCGGGTAGTTGGTCGAGAGTTTGGTTCAGTTGAAAGAAGCGCACACATTGCGAATCTCGCCTTGAGAGCCTGTCTTCACTCCAATATTGCTCGTCTTTACCATTGCCCCTGTGAAAGCCTGGCTAAATCCAGAGAAAGTTGTTGCCGAGTATCTCTGCACGAAGGGTCTCGTTGAATTGTCGCCCCAAAGCCTTTGATCAGATTCCAGTGCTCCGTTTCCATCTCTGACATTTTTGAAGAAAGAGGTGTCAAAAGTGGTCTGGCTTGCCTTGTCGAGAGCAACTCTCTTCGATCCGTCGCCACCAGAGGGACACTGCGATTGAAGCTCGCTCAGATACGAGGAATTGGTCGTGGGATCGGCCTCGCCACTGGTTGTGAAGTTGTGAAGCCGATAACTGAAAAACTGGCAATCAGTTTGTCCAATTGTATGTCCTCCTCCACATGATATAAGAATTAAGTTAAAAAAGGAAAGCAATTAATAAGGTGTACAACAGTCAATATCCATATAAGAGTCCATCATATTATATTAGTATATAGATTACCTTCCTTCCTCTTCGAACGTAATGAACATGTATAACCAATTTTTTGAGTATTCAAGTGAAAGAAATGTGTAGTCCCAGTGCTTACCGACTAGGGTTACAAGATCTTCAGTGCTGAGGCCTTTGTCAGAGAGTTTCTGCTTCAGAACGTCAACCGGGTCGGAGGGAGTTGGCAAATTTGCAGCCTCAGACGATGATGAATTCAGCCCGTCTCTCATTCCTGTTGGAACGGACCAGTTGGATCGTTTACTCTGTATTCATGTAGGAAAAAATATTAAAAGATGTTGGATCTATGCATTCATCTCAGCAAAAATTTGAAGGGATTGAAGTTTTAATTTTTTAATCTTTTACAACTTCAAATTTAATTTTTTTTATTAAAGTTAATCAACTCTAAAAGAATACTCAAGAAAAATGAAGAATATATTCTAAAAATTCTGATCCTCATGATGTGATCTAGCTGGCATTATTGATGTGACTCGGAGTATATGTATATGTATAAGAAGCTGATCAGTGACAAACCAAAATTTAAAGAAAATAAAAAAATGCCATATTCGCTAAAAGCGACCTATAAAGAAGATAGAAGAGAGGACAATACCAGGACAACGGCATCGCGGGCAGCTAATGCGAGAATGTCAGCGCAAGAAACAAAGCCGGGGCACACAGCTTCGACTTTAGCCTTCACGTCTTCGATAACGTCGAATCCTCGCAGCCCAAGATTTGTGAGCGCGTTCTTCTCTGCAGATGGACCCGTTATCAATATGGAGCCGTCACACCCCTGCAATCGAAATTACTCAGAACCCTCAGTCATTTTATAGAAGGTAAAACCTTTTTAAATTTCGGAAAGGATAAGAAACTCCATTCAATATTTCATGAAATGCCCTCGGGTGGTGAATCAATGTACAAAAAGTCACAACTGCTAGGTATAACAACGAAACTATTGAGGACCGCCATAAACAAAGATATTATGAAAGGATTGGTGGTCATGCCTGGATGAAACTGTCGTGAAAGAAGAGTCGGAGGATGCCTGGTGCAACCGTTTGATCCGAAGTAAAGTGAGATTCCATCGTGGACCTCACGATGGACTCCACTCTGGGGGAAGTGGAGGCGTAAAACCCAACTTTGGTTCCCTGAGCTTGAGCCACTGTAAGCAGGCTCAAGCTCAATTGAATCATTAGAATAAATTGAAAAGCCATAAGCGCTGATATTCTTCTGAGGGTGGTCGAACGAAATGTGGGATTGCTGAGTCTCTAACTCGGCATGCTGGCTTTGTAGGAATATTTTCCAACATGACGATGTCATTGCCCTCCAAAGTCAAGTCGCGCCAAATCTCAATCTCATCGCATTATGCCTTGGGAATGATTATGGTTTGTTCCTTTTTCTCTTTGAACTAAGCTCTGGTTGGCAACTGTCGCTCTATTACCTGCAGTATGTGAGTTGTTTAACTTGTGTCGTCCGACGACCTTGCTAAAGCGATCTCAATCCGGCTTCTGAAGATGACGAAAATCAGGTTAGATTCCGAGAGTAAACGTCAAAATAACCTAGTTTAATCGCGTGCAGCTACAAGGCCAAACATTTTAAATTTCATAATCATCGTGCCCTAGACGACTACAACCCATCCGAAGAAGAAACCCATTAACAAATATTTTGAAATGGAAGGAATGGAAATTTGGTGCATATAAGTAATAGACTTGTTCAAATCAATTAAATATTTATAATTACATATTTAATTCTTATTTTGATTTATTAGTTGCACAAAATTTATATCATTAATAATATCTTACTTATAGTTTATTTCATTTTATTTAATTATTTATTTATTTATTTATTTTTTATATTTGGTTAGTGTTAGAAATCCTTACAATCAACGTTAGGGTTGGGAATCCCTTTCCATTATGACCTCTTATAATAAGGAGAGCTGAGCTTATCAATAGGGGTTAAACACACAACCATACACACACCCACCCCTCACACACCCACGTTGTAGTCTAAACAATATTATTTTTTTTTTAGACAAACAAACAATATTTAATTTATCATAGGAGCAGAAAAAATTAAGCACTAGTTATATATAAGTTTATGGTAGTTAAAAAATATATGGAATATCTTGGATCAACATAAGATATGAAATATTCTTTACTATAATAGGAATAATGTTAAGTACATTAGTGATGTGCAAATAATAATGTGTATATTGAACATTGGTCAAGCAAACAAAGAGTTATGGAATAGATTCTAATGAGTCAATCTACACTTTTTAGTGTTAAATAATGAAGACTTCCTTTGGTGATAAATAATGAGGGTTTAAACAGGTTTATAAGATTTGCTAGATAAACCTTCTTGACCATGTCATGGGGAACCATTGTAATGTTGAGCAATGAGCATTATAAGTAGAGCTAATATGTCAGTTATAAGCATGAAGTAATGATTATAATTGAGATATTATTCAAGACATGAGGTTAGGAGTAAATATCTATGGTAAATATAATGACGACATCAAGAATTCAAGGTAACTCTCATACATGACAATGTTGATAAGGCATGATTCAATGTTAAGGTTTGTCAAACATGATAAGAGAGCATGAATACGAAGTACACATGCCTTCTCGTATAGTTGGGTTAAGCCACATGGAAGAAAGGTTTGACTAGGGAAAAAGTGATAAAAAAGTGGTAGACTCATGTAATTAACCTCCCAACCTTTTTAATTTTTTTTGTTGTCATAGAGTACACATTATTGTTTGGGAAAAAATTATTCATAGAATGATTGATAAAAATAGGAAACAATAAGTTTAAAGATAAGCCACCACTTATGGTTTACTTCAATTTGTTTTACCAATGGGATTAAATATACAATTTATTAGAGATAACTAGAGCTTGAAGGTGCAAGAGATGTAAGAAGATAGTGGTATATGATTTTAAAAGTGATCTTCAATAATTGTAGTGCCTCATTTAGAGCAACTTGTCTAACGATATTTGAGGGATTCTTCAAGTCCAATAACTAACACTAGGAGTGTGAAATCAACACTCTTTATTAATAAAGGATCTATAAGTTATCTATATGAAAAAATTAGAAAATACAATTAGAAAATTATAAAGTAAAAAGATTGATACACGCACACGAATCCAAGGGAATGCATGGAGTAGACTAGTATCCACTAGAGAATTTGACTAAGAATTTAATTTCTACTTATTTATAATATGGAATACAAGATATTGTGTAGAGTAGAACCCATAGTTCAAGTGTTCTAAGAATTTATGAGTGGAATAACACAACAAACATGTCATAAAAGTATGCTTACTATAGTCTGCCTACTAGTTGTAATTATATGAGCTTAGAAATGGTGGTGATAAAGTTATATCATCCAAATATTTAATGTTTTTAAGAATATTGAATGTAAAAAATAACTACCATGTAAAGAAGTAGGAAAAAAATCAAAGTAGAGATTCAAATCTTAAACATTGAAGCTATAACTCTTGGCTATATTATGATAATGAATGCCATAGAAGTAACCTTAGAACATATACATGTCAGACAAAGTAATATTATAGAATAATACTGCTACTTTATGTTATTGGTAAAATACACTTAGCATCATATATATTACTTATAAATTATACAAATTTAAAATTCATTCACATAAAGAAAACAATAAAAAAGTACAAATATCTACATAAAATTTATTTACATGGAGAAATTATAAATAATAAATATACATATATGGACATGCAATGAGAAATGAATTATTTATTTGAGGATAAATATGGTGAAAGATGTCTATGCACTAGAAGAAGCCTCTGAGAGGAAGATATTGGTTCTGCACAGTCTGAAATTGATAGAGATAAAGTAATGTGCAATCTGGAGCTCCATGAAGATCACACTTGACTATTTTGAGGAGGTGTCACAGATGACGAGTAAAATTGCTCAAGATATCGACATGCTAGTGTAGAACTTCCTCAGTTCTCTCTTACCTTTTGTTTCCTCTCCTTTGGTCTATCTTTACCACTCTAGATTTTTTATTTCTGTTGGCCACCCGTGTGGTGCCTTGTTTGCTGTTTTTGTTTTTGGCTACCTTTTACACTTGTTCTAGTGTGAAAGGTTGTGGGGTCCCTTTAAAAACCCTCTTTCCCTTTAATAGTATAAAAAATATATATATCATATAGCTTGGTCCAAAGATGTAAAGAGGATGGAAGATGACATAAATCATTACTCTAGAGGGAATGTGATGTGACATAACTAATATATATTGATGGACATAGGATTATATTATTAGGTGATTATAATTTAACCTTATTTGCCAAATTTGAGATATGATGACATAAACCTATGATCATTTTTTATATAAGCCTACACGAATTCTATATATAAGCATGTAAGCATTATCTATGTAATTCTATAGATAATGATAATGTATACAATCCTATTAGGATAAGATGAAAAACATTATGGGTTAACTTCATATAAACCTTTATTAAAGGTTTAGTAACTTTACTTGACCTTGAACCTTATGTTGACCTATATTAAATTAATATGTAATAATGATTTAGCAATTAGATCTATGGTATAGTTAAGACTCTAATAATTAATCCATTATATTAGTTTATTAACTAGTATGATATGATATCATGGATGTGCCTATGGGAACCCTCCCCTTTTTCTTGTTTTGAATATCTATATTATTAATTTTTGTTTACTTTATCTTTCAAATTTGCTTATACATTCTCTTGCATATGATTTATGGTGAATATTAAACACATTAATTTATGGAAGTATTGTAAAATACAACATGGTACCAGAGTACATGTGGAAAAATTTTAATCATTTACATAGATATATTATTTTTAAAGTAAATTTCAAGATATTGTTTGGTTTTTTAAAGGTTTCACCTAAAAACCCTAGCGGTAATTTGGATCATGAGCATCTATTTATTGAATGACATAATTTGACTTAGTATCCAAGACAACATTGTATGATGTATTCTTGTGTAAGCCTAAGGGTAATCATTCTATAATGCATTTTGTTTTGTGATGTATGTATACCATATGGAATCATGGTTAAACTTGCAATGGATAAACCTTTAATTTAAACTTTTGATAACCTAAATCCTATTTTTTATGTTAACTTTAATTAACATAATTATATATTGGTGTTTAGATAATGGTAAAAAAATCCCCTCATTAACTCCATCCATTGTATTAAGTGTTGTGATTCTTATCCAAATATAATACAATTATTATTTGGTGCTCGAGGTAAGCATAATTTTTTATTATCCCTTTTATTTTTTATACTTTTTGTATAATATTTGTGTAAATGGATTTATTTCACTTTTTACTGGAAGTTGGTATAAAATCTAACATGGTATGAGAGAAAGCATGATGCATCATTGATTGATCATGCAAAAAGTAGTCTAATGATCTCATATCATTCTTTTAAATCCTAGGGTTAATTATTTCTCAAAGGTACATAAGCATTCTTAGAATATAAGAAAAGAGGACACTTGTATCCTTCACCTTTCATATTTTTAAAGATTTAGAAAATTTGTACTTTTAATTTTTTACTCTATCATTCTCAAGATCCTCTTAATACTATTTATGCATATTTAAACAAGATGCAATGGTAGGACACCATCAAAGGAATAATTATCAACAAGCTAAATTCTTTATCCTCATAAGATATAAGCTTTCTTGGCTTCCCAATAAAGTAAAGATAGGGAAAGTGTTCCTCCTTCCTAAATAGGAGACATGACATATTAGATAGAAGAGAGATATTTTAGACTTTTTTATTTGTTACATCCAAGGTTCAAATTTTATATGTGCCACATTCAATTCATATTTTTGGCTCTTATTTTCAATGTTATATGCAACACCCTTCTCCAAGAATATGGTACACACATGACTTTACATGAAGTTAGTTTTAAGGTAGATAAATGCATGTAGTTTAAAATCTTCTCTATTTTGAATGATATATTTTTTCTACCTACTATAAAATACATCATTTTTATATACCTACCATGAAAAAAGAATGTGGATGAGTGTAAGTGTTTGCATATTAGTCCAAAATGAACAAATGATAATCTAGTCTTTTCATAGTTGTTTTATCATTTACAAATCAAGGTAGCAGATTTAAGGCATATGTTCTATTTATATAATAATACTAATTATTTTTAAATTGGGTGGCATCATATATAAAGGTATTGATAGTTGAAATACCTTAGTACCCATACCCTACTTAGATATTCTATGTGTATAAAGATATTAGAAGATCAATGATATTGGAATAAACCATATTAGGGAATAATTTGTTTAAAAACTTTTTGGTTGGGGGCTAGAGAATCCTTGCATTTATTCTAAGGGAATATGAGCCAAGTGCCTCTTCATAATCATTAGGGCTTTAGCTAGTATAAGGTACTTTGTCCATATGGGACTCAATATTAAACTCCTATGAATTTCTTACCACATTTGGAATGATGATATATATTCCTAGTCAAAGTATCATACTTTTATACGATACTATCATTTTTGCATATATATTCATTTTCCTAGATAATATTGTGCAATCAAATGTAATGTGTGAAATATGTTACATTCCATTAAATAAAAGAGTTATAGGTTATATTATCTCATGAACCTGACAATTGATCTTAATTGTGTTGTAGGGTGTTGAAAATAATATAGCACAAATCTCAAACCTCTCATCAATTTGTTATATATATATATATATATATATATATCTTAGTTTAGGATTATGGACTAATGTCTTGTCTTATAATATTAACAGGTAGAGAAGACCTTGAGGATGGACAATTTTCAATTGAATAATCTTCATGTAATGGATGAGTAATATTTAAAATAAAAATAATCTTGGTTGTCCCATGATGGGAGTATCCTTTTAAAATGAGCAATGAAGCCAAGTATGGTTTCGTTGATTTGTGCACAATTTTTAAATTAATGAAAGGGTTTCTTGTTGGTATCAAAGACGTAGGATGTCACATAACGAGAGGAAGTGGAGTAATGAGAGTAAGAGGTAAGTGGTGTTTTGTAGACGTGGGGTGATGAGTAATGACAACCTAGAGAAAAGATATGGGGGCTAGAAAAAAGAAATAGGTTTTTTGGTTTTTGGTGGTGAAGTGTAGAGAGCTAAAAAGGGAGTGTATACACCAAAACAACACCAATCCGATTATGTGACTGCAAACACTAATCGCTTTGACACACACAGCCCCCAGGGTAGCCCTTAAAGGTTAAACAGTGGTCCTAACCACTTTTGTAGCAATTTTGGAAAGTCAAAAGGCAATTTGGCACATTCAGGCACCTTGCTCAGTATCCGTCCCACCTAGGGAGGAATTCGAATTGGGATCTATCTCACTCAGGGATGAATTCTGAATTCGCTCTGGGTTAGGATGAATTCCAGGTTTAATGGGCAAAAAGAGAAATTGTGCCAAGTGGCAGCTGAGTATAGTCAATTAATGCCTCCTACCTTGCATGCACGTGTAGGTGGGCAGAGTGGGCGTTAGAGGACTGTCACAAGGGCAGTCATGGAAGCCCAAGTCAGGGAGGAGTCTCCTCCCTCTTGAGAAGGCATGGCCGCCACATGGCACCCCTGCATGCCCCTCCAAAAGAGACCCCTTGGGTCTATAAAATGGTGAAATTTCTCACCCAAAAAGGAGACAAGTTGGAAGCATTTTCAAGCAACGAAGTGCTACCAAATTGATACCACACTTTTACCTTTTGATTCATCTCTTCCACATCCTTGATCTCTTTCGCAAGAGAGGTCATTGGGTGGCTATTGGAAGTGTGAATCCAGACCCAAAACCTGAAATTTGACCACATTGATCTACCAATTTGTCGATAACCCATTACAAGAGATTTTGGGCCCATCCCAAGTGGATTGGTGCCAAAATCAGGTTCTAACAATGGGCGGCCCGCCCGGGTGCCCCGCACTTCTTAGTTTCATTTTAATTTGTTCTTTTGTCACTTGTGTATCATGCATTCCATTTTATGTTGTTTAGATAGTTTGTAATTCCAATTTTATAATGTTGTGATCAAATCTTATCATGTATTGTCGCTTTTGTTGTCCCCACTAACTTGTAGGTAGCGACGTTAAATTCTCATTGATGGAGGTCAAATTGGGGAAATCCGACCATCTGGGTCGTCCCAAAATGCCCCCAATTAGCTAACCCCTATGTTTGCAAGTATTTTGGAGATCTTGAGACATGAAATTTGGGCAGCATCGCTTCGACGCTTTGTCACAGGCAAATTCGTCCTACTCACGGACGAATTATAGTAGAATTCGTCCTGCCCAGGGATGAATTACAATCAAATTCGAATTGGCGACATTTTGTCTGACTATTTTGATGGCAGTGGCCCTCTGGTAATGTTCCCTGGTTCTCGTCAAACTTGCAAGTTGTTTAGAATCAATTCATTCATCATTTTATTAAGTTTTATGCATACATCCTTCATCATTTTTAGAGAATAAATGTTTCATATTTGTAGCAGGTGCTACTAATAATTTTGTTGTTTATTTGAATGCAAGAGGAGCAACAACGATCAAGGATTCATTTACACAAGAAGCGACAACACTTTGGCCCGCCCATTTTGCATGTGGGCACGCGAAAGAGAGATGACTTTCCATTGATGTGACCAAGAGACAAGTTTGATGCTCCTTTCCCCTAAAAATGGAGGAAGCTAATTGTAACCGAATTTGAAATACATCAATAAAATAAGAGGGTTGTTTCGTTCCATTTGGATTCCAATTTATCTATGGTTTCTCTATTTTTATGCATTTCTAATTTGTAGCATCAAGTTTAGTTTCGTTCTTGCATCAAATTTTTGGAGTTTTCCCTTTTTTTTTCAGAATCTCGTGCTTTTAGTGGTGATCACGGTGGGACCCTGTCCCCTGGTTTTTGAGATCAAGAAACCAATTAAAAATTTGTGTTTTTGTGCTCACAAGTACCATTTTTTTGAACTCTGACTGTTATTCATCTTTGCCTGTGGCGAATGCCTTAGTGTAATTCATCTGACCCTGAGACGAATTCTAATTCATCTCAGACAGGGAAAAATTCTATACTATAATTCGTCTCACCCAGGGACAAATTTCTGTCTATGCATTTTTAGGGCCGAGGATCAGAAACAACAAGTCTAGGCAAAGAAAATATAAGGGTCTTAAACTGTTCCTATAATTTTTTGCTTTTCTATTCTTGTTTTCTGTCAATTTTACCTTCTTAAGGAAAGTAGTTGCTTCTATCTATTTTAATTTTTAATAAAAAGAACCACACACACATCATGTGGCATTTTTAAACCAAGGAGTTGGTCGTAAGACCTCAGCCCTTGATCAATACCAACGGTGGGTTCATCACCACCTTGGCTTGATTTTTACATCCATTTACCCTGATTGTCACTGTTGCTCAACGTAAATCTTGATGAAAGCTGACCGAGTGTCGTTGGGGTGATTCCCAATGTGCGAGGATAAGTCTTCTATGGTAGGTGTCATAAACAGGACAATCCCCCTTCTGTACCGCCTACGTACCATGTACCATCTGCTCTCACGTACCTATAGTTTCCCTCTCGTAATGGTGGGTATATAGAGAGGTTGATATATCGGCATGGCAATGGTATATTGAAGGGGCGATCATTTATGGGAGTCATATAAGCCAACATTCTGCATTTAAACGTTCATCAAAACTTTCAAAAACAAAACAAAATCATCAAAACACACTAAAACCAGTCTAGGACACACCATTAATCTTTAAAAGAGATAACACTGTTTGTGTATGTGTGTTCATTTTTTCTTAGTGTAACAAAAAAAAAATCATAAACAAAAAGATAAAAATATGCTTAGCTTGTAGAAGAACACCACCATGGTGTACACCCGTAGCAAAGCCCAATCAAGGGCAAAAGTTGTGGAAAGTGTACAAGGAGCGGGCACAAGTCACCTTCGCTTTAGCCCTAAGGACTTGGCCATACTGCCTTGGCGGTCTGGACTACAAGAGAGTCCACATCACTCCATGTCAAGGTGGAATCATAGGGACACCCCTCTGGGGGACATGCCCGTTCAGCACAGCCCCTTTCGGGAAGAAGCTTTACATGTGGCACTTAACGTAGATAGAAGACCTCCCTTAGAGGCTAGATATGAGTGGCCACCATGCGACGAAGTGCTAGAGAGGCACAGTGTCCATGAGGAGAGACAACATGAATATGGCATCTCTCCTTTGCCTCCCATCACTGTTAGAACCGATAGACAAAACCCAGAGCACAGGGCTCCCCAAACAGGGTGAGCTAACTCCGCCCACCCCTTTCACACCCATGAAAGGGAGTATGAGGAAGACCATCACATTCCTTGAGAGCAATATACAATGTGGGAGCCTTGCGCTTCCACACCTGCTAGATACCATGGTCACACATTGAGTCTAGAGCCTCAGGTAAATGCTACCAACCTCGACAAAGGGAAGAGACCCATTGAAATCTTGGATCATCACGATCAAGGCAAATACATAGGAGAGGCATTCAGACCTCCTAGGCCCAATATGGCAAACCAAATTGACCTGGAAGTTTCCAGACATGCCGCCCACCAAGCCCAAATCACGCGGCTTGAGAAAGATCAATAGTAGTTAGAGCGCTTATACTGCCTTAACAAAGAGCGCATTTAGCGCCAAGCAGACGAGTTGCTTTATAACCTACCTGAGAGGGTTCCAACCCCTCGCACCCAAAAAGCAGAACCATATGAGAGGCATAATCCCTTAGTGCAGGATAGGTCTCCGTGACCTCATCAAGTTTTGCCTCTGAGACCTCATAGACCTGAGAGGGAGGCCACTCCTCAAAACAATGATGGGTACTGAAAGCATGAGATTTCGAAAGAAAGAAATATTAAGATGTAATGAAAATAGAACTAGCTTGCTGCTAAACGAATATGTATGAAATAGAACACATGTAATCGAATCAACCAAACATAAAGGAGGAAGCAGGAGCACAACCCTTTTTATATTAATTCCATTCGGTTACAATACATCTCCTACCTTTTCAGGGGCTAGGAGTGTTAGCCGGTCTTGGTTACAATCATGATTAATACTTCTATCCGCATGCCCACATTTGAAACGGGCGGGCCAAAATGTTGCCGCCGCTTGTGCTGATGAATCCTTGCTCCTTGCGGTTCTTCCTGTGATCAAAGAAACATAGAGACGTTGTTAGTAGCACCTACTGCAAAAAGGTAGAGCGTTTAACTTTAGAAATCGATAAGAAATACGTGCGAAAGATTTGATTAAATGCGTGCAACCAAAACAACTCTATGCAACCTGCAACTCTGATAGAAATCAAAAAACGTCACCAGATGGCCACTGCCACTGAAACAGTCGGCCAATCCACTGTCGAATCAATGTTGTTACCTACAGGTTAGTGGGGCAACAAAAGCGATAGAAACATGATAATACTTGATGAACGTCTAAAGTCACGATAGCATGATAATGTGAACAGAAAGCATATTCTATTTAAACACTATTAACTACAGGATATATTTGAAAATAGCATAAATTAGATTAAGAATAAGAACATGCGTAGGGTGCCCAAGCGGGCCGCCCCCGTTAAAACTTAATTTCGACGCCAATCCACTAGGGATGGGCTCAAAATCTAAGATACTGTGGTGTCGGCAAATTGGTGGTTTATTGTGTCCAATATCGGGTCTGAAGGTTCGGATTCACCTTCTAACAGCCACCAATAACCTCCCTTGCGAAAGAGATTACAGGTGCAGAAGAGTGAATTCGAAAGGAATGCAAATGGGTCTCGGGTTTAGCAGCACTTCGTTGCGTTAAAATGCTTGTCAACCTGTCTATTCTAGGTGGGGAAGTCCGTCGTTTTATAGACCCACGGGGTCTCTTTGAAATGGGCATGCAGGGATGCCACATGGCGGCCATGCCTTCTCAACAGGGAGGAGACTTCGCCTTGACTAGGGCTTACTTGACTACCCTTGTGACAGTCCGCTAAATGCCAATCTGCCCACCTACGCGCGCATGCATAGCAGGCGGCAATAACTGACTGTTCTCGGCTGCCACTTGTCTCACGTCTACTTTAAGTCATTTTAATGTTGCCTCTGAATGCCTTGATGTCTGCCTTTGAATGTTTTAATGGCGCCTTTGAGTATTTTAACGTTCACTTTGCACATGCGAAGTCCGTCGCGATATCGCGACGTCGCGATATCGCGACACTTCGGGTGAGGCTCCCCTTTGGGCCTTAGGTGTCACGATTTCACGACGTCGCGAAATCGCGACACCCTCGGCCAAAGCTCCCTTTGGGCCTTAGGTGTCACGATTTCGCGACGTCACGAAAATCGTGACACCCTCGGCCAAAGCTCCCCTTTGGACCTTAGGTGTCATGATTTCGACGAGTCGTGAAATCATGACACCCTCGACAAAGAAGCTCCCCTTTGGGCCTTAGGTGTCACGATTTCGCGACGTCGTGAAATCGCGACACCTAGTCGAAGCGCTCCCTTTGGGCCTTAGGTGTCACGATTTCGCGAAATCGTGACACCCTCGGCCGAAGCTCCTTTTGGCCTTAGGTGTCACGATTTCGCGACGTCGGAAATCGCGACACCCTCGGCAAAAGCTCCCTTTCGGCCTTAGGTGTCACGATTTTCGAAATGTGACACCCTCGGCCAAGGCTCCCATTTGGGCCTTAGGTGTCGTGATTTCGTGAAATCGCGATTTCGTGACACCCTCGGCCAAGGTTTGCCTTTGGGCCTTAGGTGTCGCGATTGGGATTGTTGGAGGTTTGGCGAAGGTTTGTTTGCTTAAGAAGTTTTCTTGATTAAAGTTTGCTCTTGATTAAAGTTTGCTCTTGCTTAAAGTTTGCTCTTGCTTAAGGCTTGTTTGCTTAAGGTTTGTTAAAATGACCAGCTTTATTTTGTTTACTTTTCGACCTTCTAAACTGCTGTGTAAGTGGCTAGGACCACTGTTTGACCTCTGAGGGCTGCCCTGAAAGCTGTGTGTGTCAATGCGATCAGTGTTTGTAGTCACTTAATCGGATTGGTGCTATTTTGGTGTCTACAGATGCCCCTTTTTGGGAAGTGCTGCGGGTGATGCAGTGCTAAGCAAAAATAGATAACCAAAGCACTAATGATTAGGGTTTCTTGGTAACCTAACCAACTTTTGATGCCCCAAGTATGGGAAGGGCATGCATTCTTGAATCCTTGCTTCTGACGAGCTAAGGAATTTGATTTCAAGTGTTAACCTATTTTGGTGAGGTGTGACTTGAGCTTGGACATTGATCAGTCATGATTAGGCAAAGGGCGTAACCTTTTGTCCACAGGGGGAACCTTGTGTTCATGCTTCGGGAATGCCAAGTGTTTGATCAATTTGATTGCTGCTTGTTTACTGCCCCAAGCAGGAGCGTGATTGTCTTTGTCAATGATTCTTTGAATGCATGTCATTGCTTTGATTGGGTGTGTGCTTGTTGATTGGTGACTAAGTGTGACTACCCCCTCAAGCGACGAATCGATGAGGGAATGACCTTCATGAGAAAAGCGACGAGTCGCTTGACCCAAGATGACTTGTGCAAGGGTGCCTTTAGATGTTTTACCGTTTAAGCACGTGCAATTTCCCGACATTTGGACCTATTTTTGGTGGGTGTTAACCCTTTTGGTGATGCCATAATGGGGTGAAATCATCAAAAACCCGTCTTCCCGTGGAGCGGTCCGGCTATGGTAGCCTTCTTGGGGAAGTAGGAGAGTGACAATTTGAGCCCCGACATCGATTTTTTTATGCCAAGAGGTTAAGTGCAAGAGCACTTGTGTCCGGCAATGCTTATTGCTTATGTTTTTGTGTTACATTTTTGTGATGTTTTTGTTGTTTTGATTTTCTTTCTTTGTGTATATGTCATGATTTTATGTTATGCACAATGATTGATGTTGATGGATGCATGCTACTTTATATTGATGGATGCATATGGTATGATAAATGCGATTGTTGTATGTTGATTTATTTTGATGGATGCATATGTTGTGATGAATGCAAATGTTTTTTATTTATATGTGATATGCAGAAAATGAAATGGATGGATGGACTTTGTGATGTTTGGCTATGGCACCATAGACTATTTAGAACTCTATTATTTTGTCTTTTAGGCGATTGCTGTGATGCATGACTTTGTATGTATACATGTGGTTTTTTTTTTTTTTTGTATTTTCTGATGGTATTGTAAGGATGAAAAGTAGCGCAGTTGGTTTAGAAATGTAGCTAAGGTTTTCTGAGACTCAGACGGTTTTAACTTACTAGCCATGACTGTACTTTATCTTACAAGACTTTTGAACAAGGTATGAATCGGACTTGTTTTTGACCAAGCTATTTCACATCCCTGTGTGTGCAATTGAGTTCATTTATGTGGTATTTGTCAGGATACCGCCAGTGCCAGATGGGCTTTCAACCGAACCTGTATTGAGGATCACCTAATTAGCTCCACTAACTCCTTTGTTGTATTTAGTTAGATTAATCTGTGGTGTTATCCAGGATACCATAAGCTAGCTCATCCTTATGCAAACATTGGTCTGCACACATGCAAAGCGAATGTGACAGACATATCGTCATGCGGGTAGGATACCACCATTGCCGGATAGGCTATCAACCAAACCCGTAATGAGGATCACCTAGATGGTTTTCGAATGCTGAGAATTCCGAGGATTCAAGTTCGGGATATTTGTTGGCTGAATGATTTAGAAAGTTGCTCGTCTATATAGTGATGAAAATCACTGTTTATTTTCTATTAATTCTTTTTGAGCAAGGATTTTGAATAGTAGTGATAACCACTGTTATTTGATTTTGTATTTTGAGTATTGTGAGTTTGGGTTGGTGAGTGGTCTTGATCCTTGTGGACTTGGGGACGACTACCCATCCTTTGCAGGGACGTGTAGTACGAATCCTTACGACGTTAGGGACCAAGGGGGTGATGGAGATTATGGAGTAAGGGCATTGATCTATTAGGCCTTGGGGATGACTACCCATCCTGGTTAGGGGCGGATAGTACGAATCCTTACAACTTGGAGACCAAAGGTGAATGGAAAGTGTTAGGATGATGATTTGTTGGAATTTTGTTTGTGAATGGTGTTGATCCCTTTAGGTTTTGGGGATGACTACCCATCCTTGGCAGGGACGTGTAGTACAAATCCTTACAACTTTGGGAACCAACTATGATTGGGATTTGGTAGTGGTGAAAACCACTGTATATGGAGGTGAATGGATAGGAAAGAGCTTGTCCTTTTGTCAATTCTCAGCATTCTAGAACCATTCGCATGGGGGGATGAGCAAGATAACCGTTTCACTTATGGTGACCTGGATTACCCTACAGGTTTCATCTTTCGTTCACACAACTTGGGAATTTTTTTATGTGTTTTAATTTGTGTTGGGATGTTACGTAACAAGGTGTATTTCAAGTGTAACTCTACCTTCATAAAATCTGTTTGACTTGATACATTACATGGCTAAAGAGCAAAATGATGACTGAATCACGAAAACTCTTGATACATTAAAAGACCACTGACTCTAGTGTGGTAAAAGCAATGCATGGTGTTTTTGTTGTTTTTGTAAAATGGAACAGTGTGGAACAAGATGGACTAGCAGAGCAATTACAGCCTATGGTGCCTTTGACCTGTACGACCACAAATATGCAATGTATGGATGCAATGCTTTGATGCATCTATGTATTTTTGTATTTTTGATGGATTGATTTTTGTGAATATGAAGATGAAGTGCGAGAAGAGCTCTCTATTGATGAATTTGAGTATGCCTAGAAATGAGATGCAAATTTTTGTTGTTTTTGATGATTTTTGTTGTTTTTGAATTTTCTTGATTTTTGACCAAGCGATTGTGGAAATCCTTGGAGCATTTTTGGGATTGACCAAGCGATTGTGATAATCCTTGGAGCATTTTTGGGATTGACCAAGCGATTGCAAGAATCCTTGGAGCCTTTTTGGGATTGACCAAGCGATTTTGATAATCCTTGGAGCATTTTTGGGATTGACCAAGCGATTGCAAGAATCCTTGGAGCCTTTTTGGGATTGACCAAGCGATTGCGATAATCCTTGGAGAATTTTTGGGATATGGCTCTCTTAGATATGAAATGGTCGCAAATGACTGATATTCAAGGGTTCTGTTTCCTTGATACCATCAAGAGAAGCTAGCCGGTATGTCCCGGGTCCTATTTTGCTATCAATGACATATGGACCTAACCAATTTGCCGCAAACTTGTCCCTTAGGTGGGATGGCAAACTAGAATTCTGTTGGTTTTCCTTCAAAACCAAATCACCAACTCGAAAGTCCCTGAGGTGAACTTTCATGTTGTAAGCTTTCTTAAGTCGCTCTTGATAAATACGTAAATGCTCGAGAGCATTAACACGTCATTCGTCAAGCAACGTAAGCTGGTCTAACCGGGCCTGCCACGCAGAGTCATCATCGATGAACTCCTGCATTGATATGCGTAGGGAAGGAATCTCCAACTCTAGAGGCATGACTGCCTCGGAGCCATACACAAGCAAAAATGGAGTGGCCCTAGTGGGTGTCCGAATGCTAGTGCGATAGGCCCATAGGGCAAGTGGGATTTGAATGTGCCAATCCTTATGACTGTCTGCGACGGTATTTTTAAGGATGGCAACTAGCATTTTGTTTGATGCTTCTGCTTGCCCATTCGCCTGCGGATAATAGGGTGTCAAAAAGCTATGCTGAATCTTGTACTTTGTGGTCAAAGCACGCACGTCTTTGTTCTTGAAAGGCGTCCCATTATCCGAGACTATTTTGGATGGAATACCAAAATGACATATGATGTTATGCAAAATGAACTCCACAATGCGGGGTCCTGTCGTAGAGGTAAGCGGAATCGCTTCCACCCACTTGGTAAAATACTCTGTGGCCGTTATGATAAACGTGTGACGGCCTGACGATGCAGGGGAGATCTTTCCAATTAGATCGAAGCCCCACTGCGAGAACGGCCAAGCAGATTGGACTGTCTGCAAGGCCTGGGAAGGTACGTGCATCAAATTGGCATGATGTTGACACTTCACGCACTTCTTGACATATGCGCAACAATCTCGCTCTAAAGATGGCCAATAATAGCCCATGCGAAGAATGCGCTTTGCAATGGCCATACCACTGAAGTGGCCACCACATGTACCATCGTGCGCTTGGGCGATCGCCCAAGTGGACTCTTGCTGGTCCAAGCAATGAAGGAGGATTCCTTCATAGCTACGACGATACAAAATGTCTCCTATCAAGACATACTTAGCCGCTTTCGCTTGAGTGCTCATTTTGCGGCATGAGTCAATCCAAGCGGGAGATTACCTAACTTGAGGTAGTCTCTGATGGGTAAATACTAGTCCTATTGATCAGAAACCTCGACAGTATGAACAACCAATCCCTCTTGAAGTTCATCCCTAGCAAACGTTGAATGGGATAGAACCTGTAAGAATAGCGTTGTGTTGCTATTAATGGGAGTAGGGGAGAACAAGGACCCCCAGTTGGCGCGTTTCAAACGATCTCGGATTCGAGAGAACTTATCCGAGGATGGTTCAATCTGGATCATGTGGATTCCTGGCGTCAAGTTAGAGCTTGCACGCCCCATCACGGATTGCGATAAGGTTTTGACTTGAATGGTTGTCATATCACCGAAGAGGTCTTGCGGGATTAGTGACCCCAAAGAGGCCATTGTGTCCGCAAAATGATTCGATGATCGAGGGAGTGCCTCGATGTCATACCACTCAAGTTTTGCCAGGAATTTGTCCACGAGGGCTTTATAAGCCTGCAGGACTGGGCATTTGCATTGATATACCCCTTTGACTTGATTGACTATTAACAATGAATCACCAAAGATATTCAGTCATTTGATGTTCATGGCGATTGCTGTCTGAAGACCTAGGAGCAAGGCTTCATACTCTGCATTATTGTTGGTGCACGGGAAGTTTAATTTAAATGATAGGGGCATTGGAGCGCCCTGCGGTGTGAAGAATACAATTCCCGTGCCACCACCTTGCTCACATTTAGAACCATCGAAGAATAGGGTTATGTCGGCCTGTGACTCAGGCTCATCAGAATCTGGTGATTCTGAGACATGGAAGACCCCATCATCGGGTAGTTCTATGACCAGAGGCTGATCGTCTTCAAGAGGAGCCTCTGCTAGTTGATCGGCTATGACTTGTCCTTTGATAGATTTTTGTCCAATAAACTCTATGTCAAATTCCGTCAACAACATGATCCATTTCGCCGTGCGACTACTATGATAAGTATGACTCATCATGTATCGCAATGGATTCTCCTTAGACACAACATACGTAGTGTTGCTCAACATGTAGTGGCATAGCTTTTTGGTAGCAAACACCACTGCCAAGCGGAGTTTCTCAACGTATGCATAGTTAAGTTCATAACTGACCGGGGTGTGGCTAAGATAGTAAGTAGCCTGTTCCTTGTGAAGTTCATTCTTCTGGGCTAACATGGCACCCAGTGCCACCTCAATAGCTGAGATGTATAAGTAGAATGACACTCCTGGTCTAGGTGGTGCCAATACTGGCGGCGAAACCAGGTATTGTTTGATCTCGTCAAAGGTCGACTGGCACTCGTCATCCCAATGAAATGTAACCCCCTTGTGCAATAATTTGTTCATGGGTCGACACTTGTCAGATAATTGCGCTATGAAGCGTTTAATCGACGCGACCTTTCCCTGCAGACTTTTGAGCTGCTTGATTGTAGTTGGGGGAACCATTTCAAGGATTGCCTTGACTTTCTTTGGGTCCACCTCGATTCCTCGCTTTGAGACTATGAAACCCAAGAGTTTTCCGGATGTGACGCCAAATACGCACTTCTTGGGGTTTAGTCTAACTTTATGCTCCATGAGGCGATCGAGGATCTTGCTTAAGTCATCGATATGATTTGAGCGCAAAAGAGACTTGGCTAACAAATCATCCATGTAATCTTCCAAAGTTTTGTGCATGTAATCGTGGAAGATATATGTCATGGCACGTTGGTAGGTAGCGCCAGCATTTTTAAGGCCAAAAGGCATGACCTTATAACAAAATGTCCCCCAAGGCATTGTGAACGCCATTTTTAGTTGGTCTTCAAGATTGATACGAATTTGATTGTATCCTGAGAAACCATCCATGAGGGAGAGCATTTCGTGACCTGCTGTAGCGTCTACCAACGCGTCGATGCTCGGCAATGGGAAATCATCCTTAGGACTCGCTTTGTTTAGATCTCAAAAATCGATGCATATGCGAATCCTCCCGTCGGGCTTCTTGACGGGAACCATGTTGGACAGCCATGGCGGATAATCCACGCAGATGACAAACTGTGCATCCAACAGCTTTTGCAATTCGTCTTTGACCATCAAGGCCACTGTTGGGTGCATCTTACGTAGTTTTTGCTTTACAGGCTTGATTGTCGGATCAAGCGTTAAATTATGCGTGACTAGCTGCGGGTCTAGTCCTGGCATATCCTTGTATGACCATGCAAAAACCTCCTTCTTCTCTTTGAGAAGGGCAATGTAGTCGGCTTGCTCTTCGGGGGAAAGACTTACCCCTGACTTGAGAATCTATGGATTCATTGGATCTGTGCCGATATCTACGTCAGTCGTCTCCTCGACTGACATGTGGGATCCATCCTCCAACTGATGTGGAGTCGGGATCAAATGGATATCATTAGCTGAGTTTAGATCTGCGTTGGGAACCTCGGGTTCCTCTTCAGCCTGAAAAATATCCTGAGTTGTCCCTGGGGTAAAATGAGGCATTTCATCGAAAGGCCAGTACTTTGATGGTGATAAAGGTGAATTGACGCGATCCCAGTCGATGGCATCTATGTCTAGATGCAATGACCGTGCTGGATCGGCCGGATTGCGGATGGGTGCGGTCAAATCAATGGAGATCATGTGGATGGAATGAATTTGGTCTCCATTACCGTGGGTGTGATAACTTGAATCTTTTGGATGCTCCCTATACTCTGGATCTGGCTCTAGGGGAACGGGCACGAACGGATCGGCCCTATGTGCGAATAGGAGGACAGGGTCTTCCCTCGGTACTGTTGTCATGATAGGGTCTCGGGGTGGACGGTGCTCATCGTGAATTTGGAGCCATGGATCCAACACTTGGTCCCACCCTGCTGGGTCTACCCACCATTCATGCCCTAACCTTATGCCCATCTATCCCATTAGATCTTCATGAGTTAAAGGGCGATTATTCCATCACGCATGATTGAGATAGATCATCTCAGTCTCATCTTCTGAATCACTTTCGGAGATCCAAAAATGTTCATTCTCTTCAACAATTGTTACTTGCGACATTGAGGGTTCTCCTTGTTCCAACAAGTTAATCTGGTCCCATTGCGGTTGTTCCACTCTTGGTGGGGGGACCTGATTCTCTTGACACTGTATTGATTCAACTGGAACCTCTAAGGGGAATAGCTTCAAAAAGATGTCCGGACACCGTTGATGTTCTCTTTGGGGATTAATGTCCGAACTTTCACCTCTCTCTAGCAAAGGAGAGGGATTACTGCTATTGCCAAGGGTGTTTGTTGACCATGGGAGGTAATCTCCCAATGTATATTATGTATTTTGGTTGGCATAAAGATCTGGTGCCAATCCCCCCTTGTTGCCTATTTCTAGGCCTTGCATATTTTCTACCAAGATGTCTAAGGGCAGGGGGTGGTTGAACCCTACTCCCGACTTATCATATGGCATCTGATATCTTGGTTGGCAAAGGACACGCATCCCTTGCTCATATCTGCCTAGCCCGTATCCATGCCAATTGCATTGGCCGAGATATCTTAGAGCGAAGTCCGGGTTTGACAGATAGTTGATATTTTCAGCAAAAGGCTCTTCGTCTTCTTCCTTTTGCTTGCATGGTTCAAGACCATGATCAAGGCCCCCATACACAAAATTTGTCTGGTTTGGTGGGTAACCTAGAGGAACAACTGTTCCTATGGGAAGGCGAGGTCTCCCCATGTCCTGTACTGATTCTAATGCGGGCGTTGCCACAACATTCTGCACTAAATACTCCCCCAGGCCCATACTGGCCATTTCAACAGTGATTGTTGATGCTTGGGAGGGAGGGAACGGGAGTCCTTCCTGAGTCCATTCCATGTTTGGTGTTTTAGGAGTCTCAGCTTCCGTTGTGCTAGGTATTTCCTCTGTTGATACCATTGAAATTGTTGGCAACCCCTCTTCTAGGGGCTGAGCCTCTTCCATGATCTGTTTTCCCTTGTCCTTCTGTTTAGCCATGACAGGTGGCATTGGTAGTGAAGGAGCAGATGATGAAGACTCACCTGGCTGGGATTTTGATGATTTGGTCACCAGTGGTGCCTACGGTATTGGACCCTGTTTAGATGGATTTAACTGGAAATCCAAATGCGTTGAAGGGAGGGTCGATTGAGGCATTAATTGCACCGCATTGCAATACTTGAAGGGTTCTAAGTCCATCGGGACTACATGTATTTCTCCTTCAAATGCATACTTTAGGCACTGGTGGGCGATCGAAGGGACACACTTCATGTCCCTGATCCATGGCCGCCCTAGCAGTATATTGTAAGCCATCTCGCCTTCCAACACATGGCACAATGTAGGTATTGTCTTTTGTCCTACCTGGATAGGCAGAACAACTGTGTCGACTGTCGAGCATATTGCATCGTTGAAAGCTCGCAGTGTGTATGTGGAGGCTGTGATATGAGAGGTCGGCAACTTCAAATGTTTTAGTGCTGTAGTGGTAATGATGTTACTAGGACGAGCCAGTATCTACCAACACTCTCTTGTATGGGATCCCGTTGACCCGCGCGATAACGTGCAGGGGTGGATCTGCCGTGTCATTCGATATTGCTTTGACTTCATCCTCTCTGAAGGTAATGACCGGCTCCGTACATCGTTTCACATGTCCCACGAAGTTGTTGAAAGAATTTGCTTCGTGAGGCTGTAATTCGATGGCTTTTAAAATTTCCATAAGAGCTTCCCTATGAGGTGTTGACTGTTGAATAAGCTCATAAATGGAAAGCCTAGCCGATGTGGTCCGCAAACTCTACGTGAGTTTGGTCCGTATCGTGACCTCGGGTCTAGGCGGAGGCAACTGCACAGGGCGTTGTTGAGGCTGCGACGTTGTTGGAACTTCCCTTGTAGCTACCTCGGGGGCAACTGCTGGGTACTTTTTGTTCCTGGTCACTATGCTGATCATTCCCACAAATCCTTGCATGGGAAGATTCTGTCGCACCTCATTAACCTGGAGAGGTTTTGCCTGTGCCTCATGGGCAGGCAAAGGGTCCTTGAATACCCCCATTTGTTGATTATTTGGCGCTATGGGGTTGTCCACGGCCAATGTTTTATTGTCGATCAAATCTTGGATTAATCCTTTGAATTTCTAGCATCCATTCAAGTCATGTCCCCTTCGCCTATGGAATCTACAATATAATTCCTCTCTGTATCCCTTAGGCTTGGGAGCGTTAGGGTCTACAGTTTGGATCTCTAGAAGGGTGACTAAATTTGCCACTGACAAGCGGTCAAATAAGGAGTCCCTAGACTCCGTATAAGGGGTGAATTGTTACCTAGGGCGACGCTGCTGATTCTGCTCCTGTTTCTTATTATCTCTTTCATAACTAGGAGGCACTGCCTGGTAATTAGCCTTTTGAGGCTGTATTTCTTGCACAAGCTTGGGAACATTTATCGCAACTTGGTTAACCACAGTGGGTTGTGATTGCATTGTCCCGGTCTTAGTGGTTTTATTCCACTCTTTCTTTTTAGGCTTGGCGATTGCGCCTTCACCTATTTTGATCTCTTCTATAACTCTGGCTTGCGCCAAAGCTTCTTCTAAACTGTCGTATTGCTGCAGCAGCAATAGCCCAGAGATTGATTTTAAGCAACTCCATGCAAACATCTGTGTGAGATCAGACATAGGGGGACGGTAGGGTAGCTTAGAAAGCAAAGCCCTCCATCGATTCCCGTATGCTGCCATTGTTTCTTCCTCATATTGCCTGAGGCTGGCCAGATCACTCAGTGATGCCTTCTTCTTTGTGTTGAAGGCAAAGCGTTCAAGAAACGCATCTACTAATTGATCTAGGTTGTTTATGCTATGTTTTGGTAATTATGTGAACCAATCCGAGGCAGGGCCTACGAATGTGGTTATGAATGTCCTAAGCAACAATGCGTCATTATCTTGGATGCCGAAGCATTGACTTAGGAATCTTGTGACATGTTCTTGTGCATCCTCTTCACCTTTAAAGACTGCCAATTGAGGCAACTTGAAATGTTTGGGGTAAAGAGGTGTGGGCACTGAGGGATGCACTGGATGACTGCAGAGTTGACGTAATGTGGGTTTTTGATGCCCAGAAGCTTTTGTCTCCACAGACTCCAAACGCTCTAATAGCGCTTTGTATGCATCGAAAGATTTTATTTCTTCCTCTTTTGTTTGCTCCCGTTGTGAGTTATGGGAGACTGGAGGCCTATGGGGGGGTGGCCGAGTGGCAGCCCTCCCGCCTTGATGGGGCATTTTGGCCCATTCTATTTCTGGTTCATACTCCTCATAAACTTCTTGAGGAGTCTCTAGGGTGAGACCTATGACCCTGATTGAGTCCCTGTCGAGGGTACCCATCATTGTTTCGGGGAGTGGCCTCCCTCTCGGGTCTATACGGTCTCGGAGGCAAAGCTTGACGAGGTCGTGGAGACCTGTCCTGCACCAAAGGGTTGTGCCTCTCATATTGTTCTGCTCTTTGGGTGTGAGGGGTTGGCACCCTCTCAGGGAGTTTGTAGCGCAACTCATCCGCTTCGCGCTGCATGCGCTCTTTATTAAGGCGGTATAAGTACTCTAACTCCTGATGACCCTGCTCAAGCTACGTGATTCGGGCTTGGCGGGTGGCATGTCTGGCTACTGCCGGGTCAACTTGGTCTGCCCTCTTTTGCTCAGGAGGCTTGAATGTTTCTCCTATGTGTTTGCCTCGATCTTGATGATCTAAAATTTCAATGGGTCGCTTCCCTCTATCGAGGTAGGCGGCATTTACTTGAGGCTCTGGCCTCGATGTGTGATCATGATATCTAGCAGGTGCGGAAACGCAAGGTTCCCGCACTGTTTGTTGTCCTTGAGGAATGCGATGGCTTTCCTCGTACTCCCTTTCATGGGTTTGAAAGGGGCGGGCGGAGTTAGCTCGCCCTGTGTGAAGAGCCCTACGCTCTGGGTTTTGTCTTTCTGTTCTGATGGGAGGCAAAGGAGAGATGCCATATCCATGTTGTCTCTCCAAATGAACACTGTGCCTCTCTAGCGCTTCATCGCACTGCGGCCACTCAGATCTAGCCTCAAGAGGCGGTTGTCTATTTACATTGAGATCTACATGTAAAGCTTCTTCCCGAAAGGGGCTATGTTGAATGGGCATACCCCACAAAGGGGGTTCCCAATAATTTCTTCTTGATGTGGCCTGATGTGGACTCTCTTGTAGGCCAGACCGCCAAGGCGGTATGGCCAAGTCCTCAGGGCTAAAGCGAAGGCGACCAACGCCCTCTCTTTGTGCACCTTCCGTAGCATCCACCCTTGATTGGGCTTGGCTACGGGTGTACACCATTGTGGTGCTTCTCTACTATCTAAGCAGATTTTTATCTCGTTTATGATGATTTTTCTTTTTGTTTACACTAAGCAGAAATGAACACACACATACACAAACCGTGATTATCTCTTTTAAGGATTAAATAGTGTGTCCTAAACTGGTTTAGTGCATTTTGATATTTTGTTTTGTTTTTGCAAGTTTTGAAGAATGTTTAAATGCATAATGTTGGCTCATATGACTCCCATAAATGGTCGCCCCTTCAATATACCATTGCCGGACCGATATACCAACCTCTCTATATACCCGCCCTTACGAGAGGGAAACTATAGGTACGTGAGAGCAGATGGTACGTGGAACATAGGCGGTACGGAAGGGGGGATTGTCCTGTTAATGACACCTACCATAGAAGACTTATCCTCGCGTGCATGGGAATCACCCCAACAACACTCGGTCAGCTTTCATCAGGATTTACGCCTAACAACAGTGACAATCGAGGAAATGGATGCAAAGCTAAGCCAAGGTGGTGATGAACCCACCGTTGGTCTTGCTCAAGGGCTGGGGTTTTACGACCAGCTCCTTGGTTTAATTTTACCACGTGAAGTGTGTGTGGTTCCTTTTAAAAAATGAAACAGGCAGCAAAAAAGAAACTTTCCCTAAGCCATACAAACACTACAAACCGGAAAACAACAAATAGAAATTTGACGGAACGTAAATTTTTTTTTTTTTTTTTTTAACAATTAAATAAATAAATAAAGCATGAAAATTGATGACAACTTTCTCTACCTTTCTTTAACAATTAAAAAAAATGAAAGTAAAAAAAATAACAAATAAAATGATTTTTTTTTTTTGAAATTTTTAATGGATTAAAACTTTTCCTAAGAAGGCAAACATAAAAGAAAACAGAAATATCACAGCAGAAAATGACAGGGACAGTTAGAAACCGTTACCTCTTTTCTGCCCGGACTTGCTGTTTCTGATCTTCGGCTCTAAAATTTACAGGCAGAAATTCGTCCAGGCAAAGACGAATAACAGTCTGCTTTTTAAAAAAAATGGTACCTGTTAAGCACAAGACACAAAAATCTGATTAGTTTCTGTGATATTTAAAAATCAGGGAACGGTCCCACCGTGATCGCCACTGAAAGCATGAGATTTCGGAAGAAAAACAGTATTAAGATGTAATGAAAACATAACTAACTTGCTGCTAAACGAATATGTATGAAATAGAATGCATGTAATCGAATCAACCAAACATAAAGGAGGAAGCAGGAGCACAACCCTTTTTATATTAATTCCATTCGGTTACAATACATCTCCTCCCTTTTCAAGGGCTAGGAGTGTTAGCATGTTTCTTGGTTACAATCATGATTAATACTTCTTCTATCGCATGCCCACATTTGAAATGGGCGGGCCAAAGTGTTGCCGCCGCTTATTGCTGATGAATCCTTGCTCCTTGCTGTTCTTCCTGCGATCAAAGAAACACAGAGACGTTGTTAGTAGCACCTGCTGCAAAAAGGTAGAGCGTTTAACTTTAGAAATCGATAAGAAATACGTGCGAAAGATTTGATTAAATGCGTGCAACCAAAACAACTCTACGCAACCTACCACTCTGACAGAACTCAAAAAAATGTCACCAGATGGCCACTGCCACTGAAACAGTCGACCAATCCACTATCGAATCAATGTTGTTACCTGTGGGTTAGTGGGGAAACAAAAGTGATAGAAACATGATAATACTTGATGAACGTCTAAAGTCGCGATAGCATGATAATGTGAACAGAAAGCATATTCTATTTAAACACTATTAACTACAGGATATATTTGAAAACAACATAAATTAGATTAAGAATAAGAACGTGCGTAGGGTGCCCAAGCGGGCCGCCCTGTTAAAACTTAATTTCGACGCCAATCCACTAGGGATGGGCTCAAAATCTAAGATACTGTGGTGTCGGCAAATTGGTGGTTTACTGTGTCCAATATCGGGTCTGAAGGTTCGGATTCACCTTCTAACAGCCACCAATAACCTCCCTTGCGAAAGAGATTACAGATGCAGAAGAATGAATTCGAAAGGAATGCATTGGTGTCTGGTTTTGCAGCACTTCGTTGCGTTAAAATGCTTGTCAACCTGTCTTTTGGGTGGGAAAGTCCACCATTTTATAGACCCACGGGGTCTCTTTGAAAGGGGCACGCAGGGATGCCACGTGGCGGCCATGCCTTCTCAATAGGGAGGAGACTCCGCCTTGACTAGGGCTTACATGACCGCCCTTGCAATAGTCCGCTAACTGCCAATCTGCCCACCTACGCGTGCATGCATAGCAAGCAGTAGTAACTGACTGTTCTCGACTGCCACTTGTCTTATATTTAATGTCTACCTTTGATTGATTAAATTTGCCTTTGATTGATTTAATGTCACCTTTTGAAGAAATGCGAAGTTCGTCGCGATATTGCGACGTCGCGATATCGTGACACTTCGGGTGAGGCTCCCCTTTGGGCCTTAGGTGTCATGATTTCACGACGTCGTGAAATTGTGACACCCTCGGCCAAAGCTACCTTTTGGGCCTTAGGTGTCACGATTTCGCGACGTCACGAAATCATGACACCCTCGACCGAAGCTCCCTTTCGGGCCTTAGGTGTCGTGATTTCGCGACGTCGCAAAATCGTGACACCCTCGGCCGAAGCTCCCTTTCGGGCCTTAGGTGTCACGATTTCGCGACGTCGCGAAATCGTGACACCCTCGACCGAAGCTCCCTTTCGGGCCTTAGGTGTCACGATTTCGCGACGTCGTGAAATCATGACACCCTCGGCTAAAGCTCCCTTTTGGGCCTTAGGTGTCACGATTTCGCGACGTCACGAAATCGTGACACCCTTGGCCGAAGCTCCCTTTCGGGCCTTAGGTGTCACGATTTCGCGATGTCGTGAAATCGTGACACCCTCGACCGAAGCTCCCTTTTGGGCCTTAGGTGTCGTGATTTCGCGACGTCGTGAAATCGTGACACCCTCGGCCAAAGTTCCCTTTTGGGCCTTAGGTGTCACGATTTCGCGACGTCGCGAAATCACAACGTCGTGAAATTGCGACGTCGCGAAATTGTGACACCCTCGGCCAAGGTTTGCTTTTAAAGTTTGCCCTTGCTTAAGGTTTGTTCTTGCTTAAGGCTTGTTTTTGCTTAAGGCTTGTTCTTGCTTAAGGCTTGTTTTTGCTTAAGGTTTGCTCTTGCTTAAGGCTTGCTTTTTCTTGCTTAAGGCTTGCTTTTTCTTGCTTAAGGCTTGTTTTTGCTTAAGGCTTGCTTTTTCTTGCTTAAGGCTTGTTTTTGCTTAAGGTTTGCTAAAACGACCAGCTTTGTTTCGTTTACTTTCCGACCTTCTAAACTGCTGTGTAAGTGGCTAGGACCACTGTTTGACCTCTGAGGGCTGCCCTGAAAGCTGTGTATGTCAATGCGATCAGTGTTTGTAGTCACTTAATTGGATTGGTTCTGTTTTGGTGTCTACAGGTACCCTCCGCGGGGACCCACTCAGGGTCATAGGTCTCACCCAGAGACTCCTCAAGAAGTTTACGAGGAGTATGAACAAGAAGTAGAGCGGGCCAAAATGCCCTATCAAGGCAGAGGGGCTGCTATCCGGCCACCCCTCCATAGGCCTCTAGTCTCCCGCAACTCACAACTCACAACGGGAGCAAACAAAAGAGGAAAAGATTAAATATTTTTATGCATACAAAGCACTGTTAGAGCATTTGGAGTCTATGGAAACCAAAGCTTTTGGGCTCCAAAAGCCCACATTACGTCAACTCCATAGTCATCTGGTGCATCCATCAATTCCCGCACCTTCTTACCCTGAACATTTCAAGTTGCCTCAGTTGGAAGTCTTTAAGGGTGAAGAGGATGCTCAAGAGCATGTGACAAGATTCCTGAGCCAATGCTTTTGCATTCAGGATAATTATGCACTATTGCTAAGGACATTCATAACCACATTCATGGGCCCTGCCTCTGATTGGTTCACCCAGTTGCTGAAGCATAGCATAAATAACTTGGATCAATTATTGGATGCGTTCCTTGAATGCTTTGCCTTCAACACCAAGAAGAAGGTGTCACTGAGTGACCTGGCCAGCCTCAGGCAATATGGGGAGGAGACAATGGTGACCTACGGGAATCAATGGAGGGCTCTACTTTCTAAGATATCCTACCTTCCCCCTATGTTTGACCTCACACAAATGTTTTCATGAAGTTGTCTGAGATCAATCTCTGGGCTATTGCAGTTGTAGCAATACGCCACCTTGGTAGAGGCTCTGGTGTAATCCAGAGTTATCGAAGAGATAAAAATATAGGATGGCAAAATTGCCAAACCTAAAAATAAAGAGTGGAACAAAAATACAAAGACAGGGACTATGCAACCAAAACCTGCTATGGTTAATCAAGTTGTGATAAATTTCCCTAAGCTTGCACAAGAAATATAGCCTCAAAAGGCTAATTATCAGGCAGTGCCTCATAATAATTATGAAAGAGAAAATAAAAAATAATAGCAAAATCAGCAGCGTCACCCTAAGTGACAATACA
The DNA here is from genome assembly GCA_028583015.1 of Wollemia nobilis. NCBI lineage: Eukaryota > Viridiplantae > Streptophyta > Pinopsida > Araucariales > Araucariaceae > Wollemia > Wollemia nobilis. The sequence goes on along the minus strand of JAQPPZ010003246.1, from coordinate 7,052,236 downwards.
CCCCTTATACGGAGTCTAGGGACTCCCTATTTGACCGCTTGTCAGCGGAAAATTTAATCACCCTTCCAGATATCCAAACCATAGATCCTAACACTCCCAAGCCTAAGGGATACAGAGAGGATTTGTATTGTAGGTTCCACAGGCGAAGGGGACATGACCTGAACGCATGTTGGAAATTCAAGGGATTGATTCAAGATTTGATTGATAATAAAACATTGGCATTGGACAACCCCATAGCACCAAATAACTAGCAGATGGGGGTCTTCAAGGATCCCTTACCTGCCCATGAGGCACAAGCAAAACCCCTTCAGGTCAATGAGGTGCAACAAAATTTCCCCATGCAAGGGTATGTGGGAATGATCAGCATAGTGACCATGAACAAGAAATACCCAAGAGTTGCCCCCGAGGCAGCCACAAGAGAAGTTCCAGCAACGTCGCAACCTCAAAAACACCCTATGCAGTTGCCTTCGCCTAGACCCAAGGTCACGATACGAACCAAACTCACACAGATTTTGTGGACCACGTCGGCTAGGCTCTCCATATATGAGCTCATACAACAATCAGTGCTCCATCGGGAAGCTCTCATGGAGATTTTGAAAGCCATCGAGTTACAGCCCCACAAAGTGAATTCTTTCAATAACTTCATGGGACATGTAAAACGATGCACGAAGCCAGTCATTACCTTTCGAGAAGATGAAGTTAAATCAATATCTGATGACATGGTAGATCCACCCCTGCACGTTATTGCACGGGTCAACAGGATCCCATATAAGAGGGTGTTGGTAGACACTGGCTCATCTAGTAACATCATTACTACAGCAACATTGAAACATCTAAAGCTGCCAACCTCTCACATCATCGCTTCCACTTACACACTGCGAGCATTCAACGATGCGATATGCTCAATAGTTGGCACAATTGTTCAGCCCGTTTAGGTAGGACAAAATACGATACCTACATTGTGCCATGTTTTGGAAGGCAAGATGGCATACAACATATTGCTAGGGTGACCATGGATTAAGGACATGAAGTGTGTCCCTTCGATAGCTCACCAATGTTTGAAGTATGCATTTGAAGGAGAAGTACACGTAGTCTCGACAAACTTAGAACCCTTCAAATATTGCAATGCGGTGTAGTTTATGCCACAATTGACCCTCCCATTGACGCACTTGGATTTTCAGTTAAATCCATCTAGACAGGGTCCGATGCCGCGAGCACCACTAGTGACTAATCCATCAAAACCCTAGCCAGGTGCATCTTCATCATTCGCTCCTTCACTACCAATGCCACCTATCATGGCTAAATAGAAATACAAATGGAAACAAATCCTGGAAGAGGCTCAACCCCTAGAAGAGGTGCTACCAACAATATCAACCATCTTAACAGAAGAGATACCTAGCACAATGGAAGCTGAGGCTCCTAGTCCACCCAAAATGGAATGGACTCCAGAAGGGCTTCCGTTCCCTCCCTCTCAATCGCCAACAATTACTGTTGAAATGGCCAGCACAGGCCTGGGGGAGTATCTAGTGTAGAATGTTGTAGCAACGCCCACGCTAGAGTTAGTACAAGACATGGGGAGACCTCGCCTTCCCATTGGGATATTTGTTCCTTTAGGCTACCCACTGAACCAGACCAATTTTGTGTATGGGGGCCTTAACCATGGTGCTGAGCCATGCATGCAAAAGGAAGAGGACAAAGAGCCTTTTGCAGAAAATGTCAACTATCTGTCTAACCTGGACTTCGCTCTGAGATATTTTGTCCAATGCAATTGGCATGGATACGGGCTAGGTAGGTATGAGCAAGGAGTGCATGTCCTTTGCTAGCCAAGATATCAAATGCCTTATGACAAGTCGAGAGTAGGGTTCAACCACCCCCTACCCTTAGACATATTGGTAGAAAACATGCAAGGCCTAGTAATAGGCAACAAGGGTGGATTGGCATCAGATCCCTATGCCAACCCAAACACAACATATACATTGGGATATTACCTCCCATGGTCAACAACCACCCTTGGTAACATCAGTAATCCTTCTCCTTTGCTAGAGAGAGGTGAAAGTTTGGGAACTCACTTTCAAGGAGAGCATAAACAGTGTCCAGAAGGATATTTGGAGGATAAATCAAAATGTGAAGTAGTGTCATATGATCCCTTCGAATCCAATAGTGATCACTCACAGGAGATTCCCATGAATAATTGGCAAGAGATCTTTTTAAATATGTTCCCTCTAGATGCTCCAATCGATCCAGTGCTGTGTCAAGAGAATCAGGTCCCCCCATAGAGCGTGGACCAACAACAATGGGACCAGATTAATTTGCTAGAACAAGGTGAGCCCTTAATGTCGCAAGTATTTTTTGAAGAAAATGAACATTTTTGGATCTCCAACAGTGATTCGAAAGATGAAACTGAGATGGCCTATCTCAACCACATGCGACAAATGCAACAAAGGCAACAAATGCAACAACGACATCCCTTGGAGATTGATGACTTATTTGCACAAATGGGCATACTGCCAGGGCATGAGTGGTATGTAGACCCAACAGGGTGGGACCAAGTGTTGGATCCACTACTCCAAGTTTACGATGAGCAACGTCCACCCCAAGACCCTATAATGACATCAGTGTTGAGGGAAGACCCTGTCTTCCTATCAGCACATAGGGCCAATCCATTCATGCTAGTACCTATAGAACCAAATCCAGAACACAGAGAACATCCAGAATGTTTGAGTCATCACAGCCATGGTAATGGAGACCAATTTCATTTCATCCACATGATATCCATTGACTTGACCGCACCCATCCACAATCCGACCGATCCAGCACGATCCTTGCATCTATACATAGATGTCATCGACTGGGATCACATCAATTCACCTCCATCCCCATCAGAGTACTGGCATTTTGGTAAAATGCCTCATTTTACCCCAGGGACAACTCAAGATATCTTTTAGGCTAAAGAGGAACTCGAGGTTCCCAATGCAGATTTAAACTCAGCTACTGATATCCATTTGATCCCAACTCCACATCAGTTGGAGGATGGATCCCACATGTCGATCGATGAAATTACTGATGTAGACATCGGCTTAGATCCAATGAATCCACATATTATCAAGCTGGGGGTAAGCTTATCCCCCGAAGAGCAAGCCGATTACATCGCCCTTCTCAAAGAGAAGAAGGAAGTTTTTGCATGGTCATACAGAGACATGCCGGGGCTATATCCGTAGCTAGTCATGCATAATCTAACGCTTGACATAAAAATCAAGCCAGTTAAGCAAAAACTACGTAAGATGCACCCAACAGTGGCCTTGATGGTCAAAGAAAAATTGCAAAAGCTGCTGGATGCACAATTTTTCATCTGCATGGATTATCCACCATGGCTGTCCAACATGGTGCCCGTCAAAAATCTCGATGGGAGGATTCGCATATGCACTGATTTTCAAGATCTAAACAAAGTGAGTCCTAAGGATGATTTCCCCTTGCCTAGTATCGACGTGTTGGTAGACGCTATGATAGGTCACAAAATGTTATCCCCCATGGATGGTTTCTCGGGATACAATCAGATTCGTATCAATCTCGAGGATCAACTAAAAACGGCGTTCATAATGCCTTGGGGTACATTTTGTTATAAGGTCATGCCTTTTGGCCTTAAAAATGTTGGCGCCACCTACCAACGTGCCATGACGTACATATTCCATGATTACATGCATAAAACTTTGGAATATTACATGGATGATTTTTTGGCCAAGTCTCTTTTGCACCCAGATCATCTCGATGACTTAAGCAAGATCCTCGATTGCCTCATGGAGCATAAAGTCAGACTAAATCCCAAGAAGTGCGTATTTGGCATCACATCTGGAAAACTCTTGGGTTTCATAGTCTCAAAGTGAGGCATTGAGGTGGACCCAAAGAAATTCAAGGCATTCCTTGAAATGGTTCCCCCAACTACCATTAAGCAGCTCAGAAGCCTATAGGGAAAGGTCGCGTCAATCAAGTGCTTCATAGCACAGCTATCTGACAAGTGCTGACCCATGAACAAATTATTGCACAAGGGGGTTGCATTTCACTGGGATGACGAGTGCTAGTCAGCATTTGATGACATCAAACAATACTTGGCTTCATCGCCAGTATTGGCACCACCTAGACCAGGAGTGTCATTCTACTTATACATCTCAGCTACTAAGGTGTCACTGGGTGCCATGCTGGCCCAGAAGAATGAACTTTTGATGCAAGAGCATCCAGAGACAACAAGGCAATCTTGCATCAACCAAATTTTTCTAAGTATTTTGTTTTATTTCTTTTCTTTACAAAGGCAGAAGTTTGTCGCGATATCGTGACATCATGATATCGCGACGTCGCGATATCGCGACATAAAAAAGAAACCAAGGCAAGGCAGAAGTTTGTCGCGATATCGCGACATCAAAAAAAGAAACCAAGGCAAGGCGGAAGTTTGTCGCGATATCGTGACATCAAAAAAAGAAACCAAGGCAAGGCGGAAGTTTGTCACGATATCACGACATCAAAAAGAAACCAAGGCAAGGGCAGAAGTTTGTCACGATATCGCGACGTCGCGATATCGCGACGTCGCGATATCGCGACATCAATGAAAGAACCAAGCAAGGGCAAAAGTTTGTCGCGATATCGCGACCAAAAGAAGGCAATTAAGAAATGGACACGCGGACGGCCATGCGCACGAAAAAAGAGGCAACAGTCATAGGTGGACATTCTGACAAAGCGACAGTTGTAGGTCATGGGCAATATGGATGAGACAACAATTCAAAAGAACGATCTGACAAAACGACGGTTGCAGGTCAAGGTCTCTTTAATGCATGCTTTCATGGCGGATCGGGGCAGTTGCCCATTTATGGAAAGAAAATTGAAAACTCGACCGAGGAAGCCGATTTTGGAGGTTTTTGTAATGTTTTCTGCCAGGTGGGTCATTAATGACCTAGAGGGTCGAGACCTCGATAAAAACTCAGAGACTGTAAGGGAACGGGATGGTGAGTTAGAGATTGAGAGGGGGAAGAATTATGTCGATGGGCGGTATTGTAACACTGTTGTAAGAAAATTACAGAGAAATAATATCAAGTTTGACTGTGTGAATCTCGGCTCGCCATCAAGTGGTATCAGAGCCGGAAGTTCCTGAGTGTGTAACAGATCGCCGACGTGAGGCAGTTACACCAGGATCTATGGAAGGGCTTGTGAGAGAGTGAGCAGAATGCCTCCAAGAAGAAACCCTGTTGGTGGGAGAGGCGTGGTGGCAGCGAAAGATTTTCGAGCTTTGCAGAGGCAAGTTCAAGCCCTACAAGAAGAGCTACGTAGAGGGCACGAGCCCAGAAGGGAAGAAGGAAGTGAAGACGAAGTTGATGAAGAAGAAGACCAGTTTGAGGAAGAAGAAGAGGTTGTAGATCCTGCACAAGCCAGGTTGTACAAAGCCATCTCCCAGATTGGAAAGAAACCAAAAATGGAGGTTTCTACATATTCTGGAAACCTAAATCCAGAAGAGGTGATTGACTGGATAAATGACCTAGAAGAATATTTCGAATATGAGGAGGTTGAAGACCCTAATCGGGTCAGATTTGCTAAGACCAAGTTGAAGGGTCATGCCAACATCTGGTGGAAGGGAATACAGTTGGAAAGGAATAGAAGAGGGAAGGAAAGAATAACAAGATGGGATAGAATGGTGGAAAAGCTGAAAAGATAGTTTATTCCTATAGATTACGAGTTGGATCTGCTAAGGAAAATGCAGAGTTTGAGACAGACAAGCAAAACTGTCCAAGAATACACCGAGGAGTTTTACAAGATCTCTATTAGAACTGGCCATTTAGAGGCAAACAAGGAGAAGGTGGCCCATTATATCAATGGGTTGAGACTCAGTATCCAAGAGGAGCTGAGCCTAGTTCGGGTAAGCACCATTGAGGATGCTTACCAGTTTGCCCTAAAGGTGGAAGAAAAGTTGAATAGACGGTTTGAAGGCAAGCAAAGAGGAAGGGGCCATGGTGGAAGAACTGGTGGAAGGACCAGTGGAGAAAAATACAAAGATCTGAAGAAGATCGGTGAAACAAGTAGTAACCAGGATCAAAAGGAAGAGGATATTTATCAGCCCCGTGATCAGAACAACTACCCAAGAGGACGGGGTGGATCTGGACGAGGGTTTGGAAGAGGAGTATTTCGTGGGACCTGTTTCCACTATGGCGAAGAAGGACATCGAGCATTCGAGTGTCCACAACACCGAGAAAGGGTGAACAAGAGACCTGAGGGTCCAGCCAGAGCTGCTGTAGCAGAGGAAGATGCTGAATCAGAACATTCTGAGGAGGCAGAAGGAGGAGAAGCTATAGTAACAAGAAGAGCCCTGTTGAATGAAGAGGAAGGATCAGACCAGAGAAGAAACCTATTTTGCACATGATGTAGAAGTTCGGGTAAGGTTTGTAATGTCATTATTGATAATGGAAGTACTGATAACTTGGTCTCTGAAGAAATGGTTACCAAGTTACAATTAAAGAGGAGGAAGCACCCGCATCCATATCGGATTGCATGGTTGCAGAAGGACCATAGGGCTTTGGTCGATGAGCAATGCTTGGTTAAATTTAATATTGGGACTTATCGTGATGAGGTCCTGTGTGACATCCTGCCCATGGATGCTTGCCATTTGCTGTTGGGAAGGCCATGGCAGTTTGATCGAAGTGCAGTGCATGATGGTCGTGCCAACACCTACTCAGTGACAAAGAATGGAGTGCGCCATAAGCTGAAGCCCCTGAAGGAGGTGGAAGAAAAGGTATGTAGCAATGCCAAAATCTGTTTAGTTGAAGGGAGAAAATTTTTGGATGATTTGAAGCATGAGCATATGTGTTATGCATTAATTCCTAGAGTTAGGGAGGAGGAATGCAAAGATACCCCGATGGAAGTCCTAGACCTATTGGAGGAATTTCCAGATATTATATCTGACAATGTGCCTGAGGGTTTACCCCCAGTGAGGAAAATCAGTCACCATATAGATTTAATACTAGGGTCTAGTTTACCCAATAAAGCTGCACATAGAATGATGCCTGTAGAAACTGAAGAGCTAAACAGGCAGGTCCAGGAGTTGCTGGAGAAGGGACTGATTCGGGAAAGTTTGAGTCCATGCGTAGTACCTGCAGTGCTAGCACCAAAGAAATATGGAGAGTGGAGAATGTGTACAGACTCTCGAGCCATCAACAAGATCACAATAAAATATAGATTTCCATTGCCAAGAATGGATGACATAATGGACTGTTTGAGTGGAGCCAAGTACTTCACCAAGATTGACCTCAAGAGTGGTTACCATCAGATCCGTGTCAGAGAAGGAGATGAGTGGAAGACAGCCTTCAAGACCAGAGAGGGTTTGTATGAGTGGTTGGTCATGCCATTTGGGCTATCCAATGCACCAAGTACCTTCATGCGGCTGATGAATGAGGTACTGAAAGAGTTTTTAGGCAAATTTGTCATTGTCTATTTAGATGATATATTAATATTTAGCAAAACCCTGGAGGAGCACCTGGCGCACATCAGAAGGGTTTTTGAGAAGCTACGGGAGGAGCAGTTATTAATTAATCTAAAAAAGTGTAATTTTGTAAAGGAGTTAGTATACCTGGGATTTGTCATCTCAGTAGAAGGTCTAAAAATGGACCCAAAAAAGGTGAGAGCTATCATCGAATGGCCTACCCCGAGAAGCACAACAGAGGTAAGATCATTTCATGGTCTAGCCAGCTTTTACAGAAAATTCATTAGAAATTTCAGCAGCATTTGTGCACCCCTCACAGAAACAATGAGAGGGGATAAGAAAGAATTTAAGTGGACCTTAGGGGCTGATAGGAGCTTTGATGTATTGAAGAAAAAGGTCACAGAACAACCTATTTTGGCACTTCCAGACTTTAACAAAGTATTTTAGGTAGACTGTGATGCCAGTGGTAGTGCAATAGGAGCTGTACTGAGTCAGGAAGGCAAGCCTGTTGCTTACTTTAGTGAGAAGCTCAATGATGCTCAGAAAAAGTATTCAGTTTATGACCAAGAATTTTATGCTATAGTTCAGGCTCTAAAGAAGTGGAGGCATTATTTGTTGCCAAAAGAGTTTGTTCTATTCACTGATCATCAGGCCTTACAGTACATTAACAACCAAACAAAACTGAATCAGAGGCACTTGAAGTGGGTTGAGTTTCTCCAAAGCTATACCTTTGTGTTGAAGCACAGAAGCGGAAAATCAAACAGAGTTGTAGATGCCTTAAGTAGAAGGCAGAATTTGCTGATTGAAATGACAGTGGAAGTGGTAGGATTCGAAGAACTGAAGGGTCTGTACCTTGAAGATCCTGATTTTGCAGAAGCCTGGATGGCTTGCTTGGCACCTATTACTTTGGATAGGACAAAATGGTTGGATTTTCTAATCCAAGATGGAATGTTGTTCAGAGGAAGTAAATTATGCATTCCAAGGAGTTCCATGCGGGAGAACTTAGTCAAGGAGAAACACAACGGAGGACTGGCTGGACATTTTGGTCGGGATAAGACCATTGCCCTAGTGAGTGAGAACTATTATTGGCCGCAACTACAGCAAGATGTGAAAAGGTTTGTGCAAAGTTGCAGAATATGCCAGATGGCAAAAGGCGTGAGGCAGAACACAGGATTATATCAGCCGTTACCTGTACCTGAGAGGCCATGGGAGGACATCAGCATGGATTTCATTCTTGGGTTGCCGAGAACACAAAGGGGAAATGACTCCGTATTTGTGGTGGTTGACAGATTCTCCAAGATGGCACATTTTATTCCCTGCCAGAAAACAAGTGACGCGGTTCACATTGCAGGGTTATTTTTCAAGGAAGTGGTGCGACTTCACGGTCTACCAAAAAGCATAGTTTCTGACAGAGATACAAAGTTTGTTGGGTATTTCTGGAGAACATTGTGGAAGAAGTTGAAGACAGATCTGAAGTTCAGTTCTGCATACCACCCACGGATTGATGGACAGACAGAGGTGGTAAATAGAAGTCTGGGTAATTTATTAAGATGCTTGATAGCAGATAAACCCAAGGGATGGGATTTGGTTTTGCCGCAGGCAGAATTTGCATACAACAATTCTGTCAACAAGAGTACAAACAAATCTCCATTCCAAGTCATATATGGAAACAACCCAAGAAATGTTTTTGAGCTGAGGAAATTAGATAAAGGAGAAAAGTGCAGTGTCGAGGCTGAGGAATTTGTGAAACAGATGAAAAGCCTGCATGAAGAAGTAAAGAAGCAAATTACAAAAATGAATACTCAGTATAAGACAAGATCAGACCAAAAGCGATGGTTCAAAGAGTTCAAAGTGGGAGATGAAGTCATGGTCCATCTCAAAAAAGAAATATTTCCTGCCAAAACTTATAACAAATTGAAGATGAAGAAGTTTGGGCCATGCAGAATACTGGAAAAATGGGAGTCAGGCAATGCATATAAAGTGGACTTGCCAAGTGGGCTTGACATTTTGCCTATTTTTAACATATCAGATTTAGTGGAATACCATGAGGGAAACAGTACAGAGGCACCAAGTACAGAATTGTGGGGCACTCCAGAATCTAACCCAACCACAGAGGAGATCGAGGAAATATTAGATACTCGTGAAGGCAGAAGCACAAGGAACAAACAGTATTCTGAATACTTGATAAAGTGGAAGGGCAGACCTGTAGAAGATGCAACTTGGTTGTCAAAAATAGAGGTTGACCGCCTGGGTCTTCCCCTAACAGAACAGAAGTGAGGATCACTTCTCAATTTACCCTGGGTGTCTGATGCAGGAGCATCCGGCGACAGCAGGGCAATCTTGCATCAACCAAATTTTTCTAAGTATTGTGTTTTATTTCTTTTCTTTACAAGGCAAAAGTCCGTCGCGATATCACGACATCAAAAAAGGGAACCAAGGCAAGGCGGAAGTTTGTCACGATATCACGACATCAAAAGCGAACCAGAGGCGAAGTATCGCCGATATCGCGACAATCAAAATAAGGGACCAAAGCAAGGCGGAGGTTTGTCGCGATATCGCGACATCAAAAAAAAGAGAACCAGGGCAAGGCGGAAGTTTGTCATGATATCACGACGCCCGATATCGGACGAAAAAAGAAACCAAGGCAAAGGCAGAAGTTTGTCGCGATATCGCGATATCGCGACGTCGTGATATCGTGACATCAAAGAAAGAACCAAGCAAGGGCAGAAGTTTGTCGCGATATCGTGACATGTCACGATATCGCGACAAAAGAAGGCAATTAAGAATTGGACACGCGGACGACCACACGCACGAAAAAAGAGGCAACAGTCATAGGTGAACATTCTGACAAAGCGACAGTTGCAGGTCATGGGCAATATGGATGAGACAGCAGTTCAGAAGAACAGTCTGACAAAACGGTGGTTGCAGGTCAAGGTCTCTTTAATGCATGCTTTCATGGCGGATCGGGGCAGTTGCCCATTTATGGAAAGAAAATTGAAAACCCGGCCGAGGAAGCCGATTTTGGAGGTTTTTGTAATGTTTTCTGCCTGGTGGGTCATTAATGACCTAGAGGGTCGAGACCTCGATAAAAACTCAGAGACTGTAAGGGAACGGGATGGTGAGTTAGAGATTGAGAGGGGGAAGAATTATGCCGGTGGACGGTATTGTAACACTGTGGTAAGAAAATTACAGAGAAATGATATCAAGTTTGTCTGTGTGAATCTCGGCTCGCCATCAACTTCATAAAGAACAGGCTACTTACTATCTTAGCTGCACCCTGGTCAGTTATGAACTTAACTATGCATACGTCGAGAAACTTTGCTTGGCAGTGGTGTTTGCTACCAAAAATCTATGCCACTACATGCTAAGCAACACTACGTATGTTGTGTCTAAGGAGAATACATTACGATACATGATGAGTCGTACTTATCATAGTAGTCGCACGACAAAATGGATCATGCTGTTGACATAATTTGACATAGAGTTTATCCGGCCAAAAATCTATCAAAGGACAGGTCATAACCGATCAACTAGTAGAGGCTCCTCTCAAAGACGATTAGCCTCTAGTCATAGAACTACCCGATGATGGGGTCTTCCATGTCTCAAAATTGCCATATTTTGATGAGCTTGAGTCACAGGCTGACATAACCATATTTTTTGATGGTTCTAAATGTGAGTAAGGTGGTGGCACAAGAATAGTATTCTTCACATCGTAGGGTGCTCCAATGCCCCTGTCATTTAAATTAAATTTCCCATGCACCAACAATAATGTAGAGTATGAAGCCTTGCTCATAGGTCTTCAGACAACAATCACCATGAACATCAAATGATCGAACATCTTTGGTGATTCATTGTTAATTTTCAATCAAGTCAAAGGGGTATTCCAATGCAAATGCCCAGTTCTGTAGGCTTATAAAGCCCTTGTGGACAAATTCTTGGCAAAACTTGAATGGTATGAAATCGAGGTACTCCCTCGATTATCGAATCATTTTGCAGACACAATGGCATCCTTGGGGTCACTAATCTCGCAAGACCTTTCTAGTGATATGACAACCATTCAAGTCAAAACCCTATCACAATCCATGATGGAGTGTGCAAGCTCTGACTTGACGCTAGGAATCCACATGATCCAGATTGAACCATCCTCGAATAAGTTCTCTCGAATCCACGATCATCTAAAACATGCCAATTGGGGGTCCTTGTTCTCTCCTACTCCCATTAATAGCAACACAATGCTATTCTTACAAGTTCTATCCCACTCAGTGTTTGCTAGGGACGAACTTCAAGAGGGATTGGCTGTTCATACCGTCGAGATTTCCGATCAACAGGACTGGTATTTACCCATTAGAGACTACCTCAAGTTAGGTAATCTCCTGCTTGGATTGACGCATGCCGCAAAATAAGCATTCAAGTAGAAAGCGACTAAGTATGTCTTGATAGGAGGCATTTTTTACTGTCGCAGCAATGAAGGAATCCTCCTTCATTGTTTGGACCAGCAAGAGTCCACTTGGGTAGTCTCCCAAGCGCATGATGGTACATGTGGTGGCCACTTTAGTGGTATGGCCATTGCAAAGCACATTCTTTGCATGGGCTATTATTGGCCATATTTAGAGTGATATTTTTGTGCATATGTCAGGAAGTGCGTGAAGTGTCAACACCATGCCAATTTGATGCATGTACCTTTCTAGGCCTTGCAGAAAGTCTAGTCCGCTTGGCTATTTTTATAGTGGGGCTTTGATCTAATCAAAAAGATCTCCCCTGCATCGTCAGGCCGTCACACGTTTATCATAATGGCCACAGAGTATTTTACCAAGTGGGTGGAAGTAGTTTCGTTAACCTCTACGATAGGACCTTGCATTGTGGAGTTCATTTTGCATAACATCATATGTTGTTTTGGTATTCCATCCAAAATAGTCTCGGATAATGGGATGCCATTCAAGAACAAAGACGTGCGTTCTTTGACCACAAAGTACAAAATTCAACATAGTTTTTTGACACCCTATTATCCGCAGGCGAATGGGCAAGCAAAGGTGTCAAACAAAATGCTAGTTGCCATCCTTAAAAATATGGTCACAGACAGTCATAAGGATTGGCACATCCAAATCCCACTTTCCCTTTGGGCTTATCGCACTAGCATTAAGATGCCCACTGGGGCCACTCCATTTTTGCTCGTGTATGGCTCCGAGGCAGTCATGCCTCTCGAGTTGGAAATTCCTTCCCTGTGCATATCAATGCAAGAGTTCATTGATGATGATGCTATGCGGCAGACCCGATTAGGCCAGCTTATGTTGCTTGATGAACGACACGTTAATACTCTCAAGCATTTACGTATCTATCAAGAGCGACTTAAGAAAGATTACAACATGAAAGTTCACCTGAGGGACTTTCGGTTTGGTGATTTGGTTTTGAAGGAAAACCAACAGAACTCTAGTTTGCCATCCCACCTAAGGGACAAGTTCATGGAAAATTGGTTAGGTCCATATGTCATTGATAGCAAAATAGAACTCGGGACATACCGGCTAGCCTCTCTTGATGGAATCAAGGAAATAGAACCCTTGAACATCAGTCATTTGTGACCATTCCATATTTAAGAGAGCCGTATCCCAAAATGCTCCAAGGATTGCTATAATCACTTGGTCAATCCCAAAATACTCCAAGGATTCATATAATCGCTTGGTCAATCCCAAAATGCTCCAAGGATTCATATAATCACTTGGTCAATCCCAAAATGCTCCAAGGATTCATATAATCGCTTGGTCAATCCAAAAATGCTCCAAGGATTCATACAATCGCTTGGTCAATCCCAAAATGCTCCAAGGATTTCCACCATCGCTTGGTCAAAAATAAGAAAATTCAAAAATCATCAAAAACAAAAAAAAATTGCATCTCATTTCCAGGCATGCTCAAATTCATCAATAAAAGCTCTTCTCACATCTCATCTTCATATTCACAAAAATCATTCCATCAAAATACAAAAATATATAGCTGCATTAAGCATCGAATCCATAAATTGCATATTTGTGGTCGTACAGGTCAAAGGCACCATAGACTGTAATTGCTCTGCTAGTCCATATTGTTCCACATTTTTCCATTTTATAAGGAATCCAAAAAACAAAAAAAACATGCCATTTACTTCTTTTTACCACACTAAAGTCAGTTGTCTTTGAATGTATCAAGATTTTTCATCTTTTAGTCGTAATTTTGCTTTCTAGCCACGTACTGCACCAATTCAGATATATTTTACGAAGGTAGAGTTCTACTTGAATCACACCTTGTTACGTAGCATCCCAAAACAAATTAAAACACATAAAAATTCCTAAGTTGTGTGAACGAAAGATGAAACCTACACAGTAATCCAGGTTACCATAAGCGAAATGGTTATCTTGCTCATCCCCCTATGCAAATGACCCAAATAATGCTAAGAGTTGGCAAAAGGACAAGCATCTTCCCTACCCAATTCCCCAAGAATCCCAAGTTCTCAATAGTTGCAAAACATCAAAAATTTGCAAAAATCAAAACATCAAAAGTTTATATCCCAGAGTGCATACATCAAAAAGCACATACAATAGTGATTCTTATCAATCGAATCCAAATCCCTTGCTCAAAAGAAAAATATATAAAAATAAGCAGTGATTTTTATCACTACCAACGAGCAAGTATCCCAATACAATAGAAGAAAAGAAGGGAGTCGAACTTGAATCCCTAGAACTCTTAGCATTTCGACAGGTCATGAGGCAAGCCTCAGTATCGGTTTGGTTGATAGCCTATCGGTCACTGGCGGTAAACTTCCCGCATGACGATATATCTGTCACATTAACTCGTGTACAGATCAATGTTTGCATGTGGATGAGCTAGCTTATGGTATCCTAGATAGCATCGTAGATTAATCTGACTAAATACAATAAAGGAGTTAGTGGATATAATTAGGTGATCCTCAGTACATGTTTGGTTGACAGCCTATCTGGCACTGGCGGTATCCTGAAAAATACCACATAAATGAACTCAATTGCACACACAGGGATGTGAAATAGCTTGATCAAAAACAAGTCCGATTCATACCTTGTTCAAAAGTCTTGTAAGATAAAGTACAATCGTGGCTAGTGAGTTAAAACCGTCTGAGTCTCATAAAACCTTAGCTACATTTCTAAACCAACTGCACTACTTTTCATCCTTGCAATACCATCAGAAAATACAAAAAAAAACACATGTATACATGCAAATTCATTTACCATAGCAATCACCTAAAAGCAAAATCACAAAGTCCTAAACAGTCTATGGTGCCCTAAACCAAACAACACAAATTCAATTCATCCATTACATTTTGCATATCACATATACATCAAAAACATTTGCATTCATCATAACATATGCATCCATAGAAATAAATTAACATGCATACATCCATACTCATCACTGATCAGGCATAAAATCAAATCATCACTCGCATAAACAAAATAAAGTCATCTATATATATCATCAAAAATGCCTGCAGGCTATAATAACCAGTCATCTAACCCCGCACAATCCAAAAGCTCAAAAACCCCCAAGACTAGGGCATCGACCACCATGATCATGCAGGATTGGTGTGATAAGAACTACCCTCCGTGGTGTGGGTGCTATGGGACCCCTAAGGACGGCTATTGCTAGCCCCCACATCATGCCTGCTGCCCCCTCCCCCATCCAGTTGCCTACGATGAGATGATGCTGATTGCTCAGTATCACTGCCCCTCATCCGGCATGATGATCCACCTCCTGACGACTCAGGTAGCTGCCCATCGAGGCGGATGATCTCCCCCTCCAAATCCATCTGATGACGAAACCACTCTACCTCTCGTCGATGGTAGTAAGCTAATGCATCATCGTGCTATGCCAAAACCCTATCCCTCTCTACTAGCTACATTCGTAGGAGATCCCTCTCCCATGCAGCATCAATATCCCCCTCCTACCGATGAGACGCCACCCGTGCACTCTCCTGCTCTACTAGATGAGCCTACAAGAGATCCCTCTCCCATAGTGCATCCCCTAGCTCCTCATCTCACCTCCATAGTAGCTCTGCCAAACGCACATTCTTAGTGCATACCCCAGACTCCATCTCATTCACATCTACCTGAGGTATGGGACTCTCTAGAATAGTAGCCTGCTCTAGCTCCCACTACTCCATAATATCTTGCATCTCCGGCTGATCCGGAGCCCCCAAATCCACATCCTCACCCTCCACCTCCACCATGTTCACATCCTCCAAAGGAGCTCCCCAATCATCCCCTGGTACCTCAGTACCCTCCCCGCCCGCCATCGCCACCTTTGCGCCTCCTAGTGGCCCCTCCCCTCACCATCACCATAGTACCCACCATTGGTCATACTCAGCGGTAGTACCAACGTCATCCACGTCCGGGACATCGATCATCACATATGAATCCTCTTCCAGTGGTGCGATGACCGATCGATCTAGAGTCCTCTCATCCCCTCGACATCGATAGACCATGAGCTCACCAGGAAACCCCTAGCGCACCCCAAACTATCGTGTCACTCGAATGTATGAGAAGAACTCATGCTCGATCTCGCACTGCCCAATCAGCCATCGCTCTTTGCATACCTATCGGAGCCACTCTCTAGCCTCTAGCTAGGCTGGATAGTCCC
This sequence comes from Wollemia nobilis, assembly GCA_028583015.1. Taxonomy (NCBI): domain Eukaryota; kingdom Viridiplantae; phylum Streptophyta; class Pinopsida; order Araucariales; family Araucariaceae; genus Wollemia; species Wollemia nobilis. Next base: position 7,036,146 of record JAQPPZ010003246.1, on the reverse strand, counting down.
GATAAGGGTGCCAAACCACCTCCCCTAGAGTAAGCCAAGAGAAGGTATCGGCATAATGCCCTATGACACCTGCCCACCGTCAACTCTGCCCCTGCTCCCCGGACTGCCGCCATAGAACTTCATACCCTATCTCCCTATCCTCCATGTCCTCCTGAGTAATCCATGGTAATCTGGATGCCCTCTCCACTGCTATGTGCTGCCAAGCCCATCACTGCAACAATTAGCTACAACTAATCCCCTTTCGCTACCGATAGCAGACCTCATACAGCTCCCCATAGAGCTGTGCCAACAATGTCTGTCCCCATATCATGATAAGCGATGCCTCTGTCGGGCACTCTACCAACTACCAAACCAAATACAATAGGTTCCATGGGAACCTCATGCCTGATGAGTTAGGTAATAGCATGTTGGACATGAGGCCCATAAGGAACGTGTGCCTCACTCCCAAAACCCCCCTCTCCAGCCACCATCGGACCAAAATACCACTAATCTAGCAGTCACCCTCTGCCCTCTCCAGTGGATCCTCCACACCCAGCTCCTCCCCATGCTCAAAGCATCGCATTAGTATAGTTGTCCGTTGGTCACGTGACGACGTCCTGATCGGCAGTCCATCTATCAAAATTCGCAGAAGCCGATAGATATCCTCCAAAGTCACAGTCATCTCCCCTATTAGGAGATGAAAGGTGTTGGTCCACGGATCCCAAAGATTGATTAGGGCCATCAAATAGGCCTGATCCATGACCATAGGCCCTAGTCGAGCCACTTGCTTGAGCCCAAGGGTATCAAGCCACTCCCAGTCATCCTCAATCAGCGCCCCCCGTGCTTTAGTGAAAGTAGTGGGTACACAGTACCAGCTCCTAACAACCTGCAAAAGAAAACAATTCAAAAACATTAAAGTCATGAAAAAGAACTTTACAACAATAACATGAATATACAACATTGCCTACCAATGTACAACAAAAAACAAACATAAAAATTAAAAAATTAATTTTTCAGTCCGAGGATTTCTAATTCTAACTGATTAATTTAAAAACAAAAATTCAAAATTCAAACAAAAATTAATTTTTCAGTTCTAGGGTTTCTAATCCTAACTGATAAATTACAAAAAATAAAACAAAATAAAAATCAAAAAATTAATTTTTTAGTCCTAGGGTTTCTAATCCTAACTGATTAATTTAAAAACAAAACAATTTTTTTTTTCAAAAAACAACAAAAATTAAGTCTTAGGGTTTTATGTTTCGTTTATCCTAGGGTTTAGCTATAAGGAAAATAAAAATTCTCTCCCTAGGTTTTGCGCTATGTTTAGTTGTACACTAAGTATTAGTTGTCTTCAGCTCAGTTTCAGGGTAAGTTTTAAAATTTTGAAAAACATCATCACAAAAATAATTAAACAAAACACTTGTAGTTTTAAAACAAAAGTAATAATTATAGGGAGCACTTACTGGTCTCGCTTCGGCTCTACTACTCGAACCGGTTTGTGCACTCATGATGTTAGGAGAAATTTGGCAGCGCTTCGCTTCGTAGAATTAACCTCCTCCTCCCCAGAGCTCCAAATCGCAAGAAAGATCAGATGCAGATGAGCCCAAACCCTAGATTTGGCCTTTAAATAGGCCTTTTGAGCCTAAATTCATCCTCCCCTAGGACGAGCACTCTGGTTAGCACTCGTACCACCCTAGGACGAATTCTAATCTGGTATTCATCCCACCCTGGGATGAATTTAGGCCAAAAATTTCAAAAAACATCAAAAATTGAACAAAAATGCACTAAAACAACTAATAAACTTGCCCGATGAGAGTGCTATTGCACTTAACATCCCGAGCATGCAAAACATATGTTGGGGTCACAAATTGTCACTATCCTACTCCCTAAGAAGGCTATCTTAGCCAAACCGCTCCACGGGAGGATGGATTTCTGCCAATTTCAGCTCCAAAAAGCATCACAAAAAGGGTTACCACCCACCAAAAACAGGTCTAAATGTCAAAAAAATTACACATGCTTAATGCTAAACCATCGAAGGGCACCTTTGCAAAATTCATCTTGGGTCAAGCGACTCGTCACTTTTCTCACGAAGGTCATTCCCTCAATGATTCGTTGCTTGAGGGGGTAGTCACACTTAGTCACCAATCAGCAAAAACACACCCAATTAAGGAAAACGGCATGCATTCAAAGAATCATTGACAAAGACAATTATGCTCCTACTTGGGGTAGTAAACAAGCAACAATCACAATCTGATCAAATCACTTGGCATTTTGTGAATCATGAACTCAAGGTTATCATAGAAAAAAGGTTGCGCCCTTTGCCTATTCATGACTGATCAATGTCCAAGATCAAGTAACACCTCACCAAAAAATGTTAACACTTGAATTGAGTGCCTTCGCTCGTCAGAAGCAACGATTCAAGAATGCATGCCATTTCCATACTTGGGGCATCAAAATTTTGTTAGGTTACCAAGAAACCCTAATCATTAGTGCTTTGGTTATCTATTTTTTCTCGACGCTGCGCCATGCACAGTGCATCCCAAAAACGGGCATCTGTAGACACCAAAACAACACCAATCTGATTATGTGACTGCAAACACTGATCACTTTGACACACAGACCCCAGGGCAGCCCTCAAAGGTTAAATAGTGGTCTTAACCACTTTTGTAGCAATTTTGGAAGGTCGGAAGGCAATTTGGCACATTTAGGCACCTTACTCAGTATCCGTCCCACCCAGGGATGAATTCAAATTGGGATCTGTCTCACCCAAGGACGAATTCTGAATTCACTCTGGGTCAAGACGAATTCCAGGTTTAACGGGCAAAGAGAAAAATTGAGCCAAGTGGCAGTCGAGGACAGTCAATTAATGCCTCCTGCCTTGCATGCGCATGTAGGTGGGCAGAGTGGGTGTTAGAGGACTGTCACAAGGGCAGTCATGGAAGCCTAATTTAGGGAGGAGTCTCCTCCCTCTTGAGAAGGCATGACCACCACATTGTACCCCTGCATGCCCTTCCAAAAGAGACCCCTTGGGTCTATAAAATGGTGAACTTTCTCACCCAAAAAGGAGACAGGTTGGAAGCATTTTCAAGCAACGAAGTGCTGCCAAATTGATACCACATCCTTGATCTCTTTCGCAAGAGAGGTCATTGGGTGGCTATTGGAAGTGTGAATACGAACCCAAAACCTGACATTTGACCACATTGATCTACCAATTCATCGACAACCCATTACAAGAGATTTTGTACCCATCCCAAGTGGATTGGTGCTGAAATCAGGTTCTAACAATGGGCGGCCTGCTCGGGCACCCCACACTTCTTAGTTTCATTTTAATTTGTTCTTTTGTCACTTGTGTATCATGCATTCCATTTTATGTTGTTTAGATAGTTTGTAATTCCAATTTTATAATGCTATGATCAAATCTTATCATGTATTGTCACTTTTGTTGTCCCCACTAACTTGCAGGTAGCGTTGTTAAATTCCCGTTGATGGAGGTCAAATTGGGGAAATCCGACCATCTGGTTCATCCCAAAATGCCTCCAATTAGCTAACCCCTATGTTTTTAGGTCTTTTGGAGATCCTGAGATGCGACATTTGGGCAACATCGCTTCGGTGCTTTGTCACAAGAGAATTCATCCTACCCAGGGACGAATTACAGTAGAATTTGTCCTGCCTAGGGATGAATTACAGTCGAATTCGAATCAATGACATTTTGTCTAATTTTTTTGATGGCAGTGGCCCTCTGGTAATGTTCCCTGGTTCTTGTCAAACTTACAAGTTGTTTAGAATCAGTTCATTCATCATTTTATTCAGTTTTATGCATACATCCTTCATCGTTTTTAGAGAATAAATGTTTCATATTTGAAGCAGGTGCTACTAATAATTTTGTTGTTTCTTTGAACACAGGAGGAGCAAAAAGGATCAAGGATTCATTTACACAAGCGGCGGCAACACTTTGGCCCGCCCATTTTGCATGTGGGCACGCGGAAGAGAGATGACTTTCCATTGATGTGACCAAGAGACAAGTTTGATGCTCCTTTTCCCATAAAAAGGGAGGAAGCTAATTGTAACAGAATTTGAAATACATCAATAAAAGAAGAGGGTTGTTTCGTTCCATTTGGATTCCAATTTATCTATGCTTTCTCTATTTTTACGCATTTATAATTTGTAGCATCAAGTATAGTTTCATTCTTGCATCAAATTTTTGGAGTTTTCCCTTTTTGTTTTCCGAAATCTCGTGCTTTCAGGGAGATAGAGAACAAATGACAAAAATAGGAGGATTGCATGAAATAATGGTATGTTTTGATAAAACCTTACTTCATATTGCTACTAATTGGACCAATTATGGTTAGGAAAGATAATTAGTATAGATAGCATCATAGAGAAATTATTATCAATTTATTTTCCTTGAATTAGTGAAATTATGGTATGATGATCGCATTTGAATTTCATTGGTGTAGCGAGAAGAGCAATGAAAAGATATTTTATATCTCTATTTTGGAAAAAGTTAGAAATTATGATAAGAGTGTGCTAGATTTTATATTAGAAATGGCAAACTACTATTATTGGAGAAAGCATTGTAGTTAGCTTTCATATTCATATACAAATGATATGTTATTAGCAACTGAGATCTGTTTTATTCTAGTTAAAAGAATGATAGAATATGTGTGAGATTATGAGTCGTTGGTGCAACAAAAGAAGTTATTTTGTTGATTGTTTTATAACCTTTGAAAAGTTGAATGATTAACATGGATAGAGCCTGTTCTATGCTGGATAAGGTATGTTTGATAGTTGTATTTGTGTTTCATTGGTACAATGAAATAAGCCTTGGATTATGCTTCATATCCTTTATTTTTCATGAGAAGTTAGCCATGATGAGAGTCTACTATGTTTAGTAGGGGAATGAGTTTAAGAATATGCTATGTAAATAATTATGAAGTGAAAGAGACACGAGATACATATGACTCATATTGCTTATTCTGGAATAGGTAATTAATAGTGCATCTAGTTGAAATGCTCTAGGTTTTGAGAAATGTTTATTATATATGACTAGTGGTGTCATTCGTGGATAGGAATAGCTTGGAATGTAACCTTTATATTAAACTAGCATCCTTGGTATTTTGGGGTTGTTATATTTGAATGTTTCCAGGGTAATAGTGGTACTCTATAGCAGTCGTTTGTATAATATTTTTAATATTTTTCTTAGGATATTTTTGTATTGGATTTAGATGTTTTCCCATAATGTTTGAGAATGAAAACAAAAATATACTACTCCAATAGTTTTATGGTCAATTTGAGATATGGCTAACCAAAGTGATGTGAATACCATAAATAGAGACCACATGTATGAAATGTGTAGTTGGCCAAGCAATGTTTGGATGATCTTTATTCAGCAACTATGTTTATTATTATTGAATCCTTGATGTTGATGATTTGGAAAATTGTTAAAACTTCTAAGTCGTCAACTATTCACTTACCTGGAAATGAATTCAATGCTTGATGGTTAAACTAGTTTGGTTTTCCTTGTAAATTGTGCTCATTTCTTGTTTTAGTAGGTTTTCTTTGTAATCATAAATAGACTATAGGAGATGGACTAAGATGTCTCTTAGTTAATCAAATGAATATATCTTGGTATATTCATTGATTATTACTGATGCAAGGACTACCTATCACCCAAATGAAGAGAGATTGGTAGTTCTGAGTTTAAATAACATTAACCATGATTGAAAATGTAGGAATTCAGCAAATGGAACAAAGACCTCTACTGTGTCAAGAGATTAGGGGAAGATCTTATTTTTGAATCCAAGTATTACTTTGCAATGATTGATAAGTTCAGTCTACATGCTTATGTAGATGGAATGAACGTAAAGACATTATTTTTAGTAGGCTAAGAGGAAAGCCTTTAATAATGTATGGTTTCAATTTATTAATGAATTAAAGAGAAAGTTAGATTGAGGCTGGGTTTTCCCCATGAGGGATTTCTCCCAGGGTAAAAACTTGTGTTATGGTTTTGTGGTATTTTTACTTATGATGGACTTGTGTATTAATAATGAATTGGATTGTGGAGTGGTACTTTAATTAAAAGGAATATTTCAAGTAATGATAACCAATACTCCTTAGTTATGAATGTGTCATATTATTTGATGGATAAATATAAAGACTATTTGTTTACTATTTCAAGTACATCTAATTACCTTGATGGGAATAATTATAGAAACCATATAAAAATGAGTAAGGGATTATCCCTTGTGCCATTGGATAGACTTTAGAAATAGAATAGTATTACCTAATAAAAAAATGAAATGTATGGATGGGTAAGACTGTGATTCAAATGATGGAATCAAGAATGAGGCTTTTTGGGATGTCTATCTCAAATAGAGATGATATGGATAGTCATCCCCACATGCATAAGGTACCTTTTGCATAAAAAATCCTATGTAGATTGTGTACTTGGCATACCCTTTGAAGGAATGAATGGATGGTTAATACTAGCTCAATGAATCTTGATATGTATAGTTTGACCTATTAAGTGCTACACTCAATGACATTTCATAGATTGAATTATATAATAAGTAAAGATATGTGTACCTCAAGGAAGAATCTAGTTGAGTAGCTAAGCATGACATTAATAGATACTCTAAATTAGAGACTCTATAACCTTGGAAATAATATATGTATATAATAAAAATAGTGGTTGAAATTTAGGGTGACAACTTTTGGTATCAGAGCATGGTTTGTAGTGGGAAAGGTTCATTATGTAGAAAATAGTTTTGATATGTGATATGAAGCATACCTATGAAGGAAATGACCCCTACAAATAGAACACCTATTAGAAGTAAATCGTTGAATTGCTTAAGATGATAGGGTAAATGACTATTCTTAAGAAGAGCAATTTGAAAGACTAATTGCCAATGAATCATTACTACTTCTTTTGTGTATGGATAGGGGCAATACCACCAAAGATAATAATATGAATTGCTCTCCCATCGACAAGGTAGACATGATAGAGTAATGTGGAGGATACGACTCCAAAAGTGGGATCATACAACCCTAGTGATAGAAGAGAAAATCCTAGTAACGAGATTCTCATTGAGAAAGTGGCTCTACTTTAGGAACATGTAAAGATCTAAAAAAATTTGTTGGATTTCATTTTGAGTCGAGAAACATAGGTGGGTAACCCTAGAGTGAGTCATCCAAATGAACCCCTTATTGAGGCACAATAGGCTAGGGTTCAATTAGAGGTCGAGTTGGGCAAGAAAATGAAACATTTGAAATATTCCAAGTTTAATGGGGAGGAAGATGGTGATAATACTGATGCATGGTTGAAGGAAATATAAACCTATTTCACTATGAAATTTTTATTCTCACCCTCCACCTCCACCATGTTCACATCCTCCAAAGGAGCTTCCCAATCATCCCCTGGTGCCTCAGTACCCTCCCCGCCCGCCATCGCCACCTCTGCGCCTCCTAGTGGCCCCTCCCCTCACCATCACCATAGTACCCACCATTGGTCATACTCAGCGGTAGTACCAACGTCATCCACGTCCAGGACATCGATCATCACGTCTGAATCCTCACCCAGTGGTGCGATGACCGATCGGTCTAGATTCCTCTCATCCCCTCGGCGTCGATAGACCATGAGTTCACCATGCAACCCCTAGTGCACCCCAAACTATCGTGTCACTCGAATGTATGAGCAGAACTCATGCTCGATCTCGTGCTGCCCAATCAGCCATCGCTCTTTGCGTACCTATCGGAGCCACTCTCTAGCCTCTAGCTAGGCTGGATAGTCCTGATAAGGGTTCCAAACCACCTCCCCTAGAGTAAGCCAAGAGAAGGTATCGGCATAATGCCCTATGACACCCGCCCATCGTAGACTCTGCCCCTGCTCCCCGGACTGCCGCCATAGAACTTCATACCCTATCTCCCTATCCTCCATGTCCTCCTGAGTCATCCATGGTAATCTGGATGGCCTCTCCACTGCTATGTGCTGCCAAGCCCAGCACTACAACAATTAGCTACAACTAATCCCCTTTCGCTACCGACAGTGGACCTCATACAGCTCCCCATAGAGCTGTGCCAACAGCGTCTGTCCCCATATCATGATAAGCGATGCCTCTGTCGGGCACTCTACCAACTACCAAACCAAATCCAATAGGTTCCATGGGAACCTCATGCCTGATGAGTTAGGTAATATCATGTTGGACATGAGGCCCATAAGGAACGTGTGCCTCACTCCCAAAACCCCCCTCTCCAGCCACCATCGGACCAAAATCCCACCAATCTAGCAGTCACCCTCTACCCTCTCCAGTGGATCCTCCACACCCAGCTCCTCCCCATGCTCAAAGCATCGCATTAGTATAGTTGTCCGTTGGTCACGCAACGACGTCCTGATCGGTAGTCCATCTATCAGAATTCGTAGAAGTCGATAGATATCCTCCAAAGTCACAGTCATCTCCCCTATTAGGAGATGAAAGGTGTTGGTCCATGGATCCCAAAGATTGATTAGGGCCATCAAATAGGCCTGATCCATGACCACAGGCCCTAGTAGAGCCACTTGCTTGAGCCCAAGGGCATCAAGCCACTCCCAGTCATCCTCAATCAGCGCCCCCCGTGCTTTAGTGAAAGCAGTGGGTACACAGTACCAGCTCCTAACAACCTGCAAAAGAAAACAATTCAAAAACATTAAAGTCATGAAAAATAACTGTACAACAATAACATGAATATACAACATTGCCTACCAATGTACAACAAAAAACAAACATAAAAATTAAAAAATTAATTTTTCAGTCCGAGGATTTCTAATTCTAACTGATTAATTTAAAAACAAAAATTCAAAATTCAAACAAAAATTAATTTTTCAGTTCTAGGGTTTCTAATCCTAACTGATAAATTACAAAAAATAAAACAAAACAAAAATCAAAAAATTAATTTTTCAGTCCTAGGGTTTCTAATCCTAACTGATTAATTTAAAAACAAAACAATTTTTTTTTTCAAAAAACAACAAAAATTAAGTCTTAGGGTTTTATGTTCTGTTTATCCTAGGGTTTAGCTATAAGGAAAATAAAAATTCTCTCCCTAGGTTTTGCGCTATGTTTAGTTGTACACTAAGTATTAGTTGTCTTCAGCTTAGTTTCAGGGTAAGTTTTAAAATTTTGAAAAACATCATCACAAAAATAATTAAACAAAACACTTGTAGTTTTAAAACAAAAGTAATAATTCTAGGGAGCACTTACTGGTCTCGCTTCGGCTCTACTACTCGACCCGGTTTGTGCACTCATGATGTTAGGAGAAATTTGGCAGCGCTTCGCTTCGTAGAATTAACCTCCTCCTCCCCAGGGCTCCAAATCGCAAGAAAAATCATATGCAGATGAGCCCAAACCCTAGATTTGGCCTTTAAATAGGCATTTTGAGCTTAAATTCATCCTCCCCTAGGACGAGCACTCTGGTTAGCACTCGTACCACCCTAGGACGAATTCTAAGCTGGTATTCATCCCACCCTGGGATGAATTTAGGCCAAAAATTTCAAAAAACATCAAAAATTGAACAAAAATGCACTAAAACAACTAATAAACTTGCCCGATGAGAGTGCTATTGCACTTAACATCCCGAGCATGTAAAACAGATGTTGGGGTCACAAATTGTCACTATCCTACTCCCTAAGAAGGCTATCTTAGCCAAACCGCTCCACGGGAGGATGGATTTCTGCCAATTTCAGCTCCAAAAAGCATCACAAAAAGGGTTACCACCCACCAAAAACAGGTCTAAATGTCAAAAAAATTACACATGCTTAATGCTAAACCATCTAAGGGCACCTTTGAAAAATTCATCTTGGGTCAAGCGACTCGTCGCTTTTCTCACGAAGGTCATTCCCTCAATGATTCGTTGCTTGAGGGGTTAGTCACACTTAGTCACCAATCAACAAACACACACCCAATTAAGGAAAATGGCATGCATTCAAAGAATCATTGACAAAGACAATTATGCTCCTACTTGGGGTAGTAAACAAGCAACAATCACAATATGATCAAATCACTTGGCATTTTGTGAATCATGAACTCAAGGTTATCATAGAAAAAAGGTTGCGCCCTTTGCCTATTCATGAACGATCAATGTCCAAGATCAAGTAACACCTCACCAAAAAATGTTAACACTTGAATTGAGTGCCTTCGCTCGTCAGAAGCAAGGATTCAAGAATGCATGCCCTTTCCATACTTGGGGCATCAAAATTTGGTTAGGTTACCAAGAAACCCTAATCATTAGTGCTTTGGTTATCTATTTTTTCTTGACGCTGCGCCATGCACAGCGCATCCCAAAAACGGGCATCTGTAGACACCAAAACAGCACCAATCTGATTATGTGACTGCAAACACTGATCGCTTTGACACACAGCCCCCAGGACAGCCCTCAAAGGTTAAATAGTGGTCTTAACCACTTTTGTAGCAATTTTGGAAGGTCAGAAGGCAATTTGGCACATTTAGGCACCTTACTCAGTATCCGTCCCACCCAGGGATGAATTCAAATTGGGATCTGTCTCACCCAAGGACGAATTCTGAATTCACTCTGGGTCAAGACGAATTCCAGGTTTAACAGGCAAAGAGAAAAATTGAGCCAAGTGGCAGCCGAGGACAGTCAATTAATGCCTCCTGCCTTGCATGCGCATGTAGGTGGGCAGAGTGGGTGTTAGAGGACTGTCACAAGGGCAGTCATGGAAGCCTAATTTAGGGAGGAGTCTCCTCCCTCTTGAGAAGGCATGGCCACCACATGGTACCCCTGCATGCCCTTCCAAAAGAGACCCCTTGGGTCTATAAAATGGTGAACTTTCTCACCCAAAAAGGAGACAGGTTGGAAGCATTTTCAAGCAACGAAGTGCTGCCAAATTGATACCACATCCTTGATCTCTTTCGCAAGAGAGGTCATTGGGTGGCTATTGGAAGAGTGAATACGAACCCAAAACCTAACATTTGACCACATTGATCTACCAATTCGTCGACAACCCATTACAAGAGATTTTGTACCCATCCCAAGTGGATTGGTGCTGAAATCAGGTTCTAACAATGGGCGGCCTGCTCGGGCACCCCACACTTCTTAGTTTCATTTTAATTTGTTCTTTTGTCACTTGTGTATCATGCATTCAATTTTATGCTGTTTAGATAGTTTGTAATTCCAATTTTATAATGCTATGATCAAATCTTATCATGTATTGTCACTTTTGTTGTCCCCACTAACTTGCAGGTAGCGATGTTAAATTCCCTTTGATGGAGGTCAAATTGGGGAAATCCGACCATCTGGTTCATCCCAAAATGCCTCCAATTAGCTAACCCCTATGTTTTTAGGTCTTTTGGAGATCCTGAGATGCGACATTTGGGCAACATCGCTTTGGTGTTTTGTCGCAAGAGAATTCATCCTACCCAGGGATGAATTATAGTAGAATTTGTCCTGCCTAGGGATGAATTACAGTCGAATTCGAATCAATGACATTTTGTCTGATTTTTTTGATGGCAGTGGCCCTCTGGTAATGTTCCCTGGTTCTTGTCAAACTTGCAAGTTGTTTAGAATCAGTTCATTCATCATTTTATTCAGTTTTATGCATACATCCTTCATCGTTTTTAGAGAATAAATGTTTCATATTTGAAGTAGGTTCTACTAATAATTTTGTTGTTTCTTTGAACGCAGGAGGAGCAACAAGGATCAAGGATTCATTTACACAAGCGGCGGCAACACTTTGGCCCGCCCATTTTGCATGTGGGCACGCGGAAGAGAGATGACTTTCCATTGATGTGACCAAGAGACAAGTTTGATGCTCCTTTCCCCTAAAAAGGGAGGAAGCTAATTGTAACTGAATTTGAAATACATCAATAAAAGAAGAGGGTTGTTTCGTTCCATTTGGATTCCAATTTATCTATGCTTTCTCTATTTTTACGCATTTCTAATTTGTAGCATCAAGTATAGTTTCGTTCTTGCATCAAATTTTTGGAGTTTTCCCTTTTTGTTTTCCGAAATCTCGTGCTTTCAGGGAGATAGAGAACAGATGACAAAAATAGGAGGATTGCGTGAAATAATGGTATGTTTTGATAAAACCTTACTTCATATTGCTACTAATTGGACCAATTATGGTTAGGAAAGATAATTAGTATAGATTGCATCATAGAGAAATTATTATCAATTTATTTTCCTTGAATTAGTGAAATTATGGTATGATGATCGCATTTGAATTTCATTGGTGTAGCGAGAAGAGCAATGAAAAATATTTTATATCTCTATCTTGGAAAAAGTTAGAAATTATGATGAGAGTGTGCTAGATGTTTTATTAGAAATGGAAAACTACTATTATTGGAGAAAGCATTGTATTTAGCTCTCATATTCATATGCAAATGATATGTTATTAGCAACAGAGATCTGTTTTATTCTAGTTAAAAGAATGATAGAATATGTGTGATATTATGAGTTGTTGGTGCAACAAAAGAAGTTATTGTTTTATAACATTTTAAAATTTGAATGATTAACATGGATAGTGCCTATTATATGCTAAATAAAGTATGTATAATCATTGTAATTTGTGTTTCATTGGTACAATGGAAGAAGCCTTGGATTATGCTTCATATCCTTTATTTTTCATGAGAATTTAGCCATGATGAGAGTCTACTATGTTTAGTAGGGGAATGAGTTTAAGGATATGCTATGTGAATCATTGTGTAGTGAAAGAGACACGAGAAACATATGACTCATATTGCTTATTCTGGAATGGGTAATTAATAGTGTATCTAGTTGAAATGCTCTAGGTTTTGAGAAATGTTTATTATCTATGACTAGTGGTGTCATTCGTGGATAGGAATAGCTTGGAATGGAACCTTTATATTAAGCTAGCATCCTTGGTATTTTGGGGTTGTTATATTTGAATGTTGCCAGAGTAATAGTGGTACTCTATAGCAGTCGTTTGTATAATATTTTTAATATTTTTCTAAGGATATTTTTGGGTTGGATTTAGATGTTTTCCCATCATATTTGAGAATGAAAAGAAAAATATACTACTGCAATAGTTTTATGGTCGATTTAAGATATGGCTAACCAGAGTGATGTGAATACCATAAATAGAGACCACATGTATGAAATGTGTAGTTGGCCAAGCGATGTTTGGATGATCTTTATTCAGCAACTATGTTTATTATTATTGAATCCTTGATGTTGATGATTTGGAAAATTGTTAAACCTTCTAAGTCATCAACTATTCATTTACATGGAAATGAATTCAATGCTTGATGGTTAAACTAGTCTTATTTTCCTTGTAAATTGTGCTCATTTTTTGTATTAGTAGGTTTTCTTTGTAATCATAAATAGACTATAAGAGATGGACTAAGATGTCTCTTAGTTAATCAAATGAATATATCTTGGTATATTCATTGAGTATTACTGATGCAAGGACTACCTATCACCCAAATGAAGAGAGATTGGTAGTTCTGAGTTTAAATAACATTAACCATGATTGAAAATGTAGGAATTCAGCAAATGGAACAAAGACCTCTACTGTGTCAAGAGATTAGGGAAGATATTATTTTTGAATACAATTATTACTTTGTAATGATTAATAAGTTCAGTCTACATGCTTATGTAGATGAAATGAACGTATAGACATTATTTTTAGTAGGCTAAGAGGAAAGCCTTTAATAATGTATGGTTTCAATTTATTAATGAATTAAAGAGAAAGTTAGATTGAGGTTGGGTTTTCCCCATGAGGGGTTTCTCCTAGGGTAAAAACTTGTGTTATGGTTTTGTGGTATTTTTACTTATGATGGACTTGTGTATTAATAATAAATTGGGTTGTGGAGTGGTACTTTAATTAAAAGGAATATTTCAAGTAATGATAACCAATACTCCTTAGTTATGAATGTGTCATATTATTTGATGGATAAATATAAAGACTATTTGTTTACTATTTCAAGTACATCTAATTACCTTGATGGGAATAATTATAGAAACCATATAAAAATGAGTAAGGGATTATCCCTTGTGCCATTGGATAGACTTTAGAAATAGAATAGTATTATCTTATAAAAAAATGAAATGTATGGATGGATAAGATAGTGATTTAAATGATGAAATCAAGAATGAGGCTATTTGGTATATCTATCTCAAATAGAGATGATATGTATAGTCATCCCCACATGCATAAGGTACCTTTTGCATAAAAAATCCTATGTAGATTGTGTACTTGGCATACCCTTTGAAGGAATGAATGGATGGTTAATACTAGCTCAATGAATCTTGATATGGATAGTTTGACCTATTAAGTGCTACACTCAATGACATTTCATACATTGAATTATATAATAAGTAAAGATATGTGTACCTCAAGTAAGAATCTAGTTGAGTAGCTAAGCATGACATTAATAGATACTCTAAATTAGAGACTCTATAACCTTGGAAATAATATATGTATATAATAAAAATAGTGGTTGAAATTTAGGGTGACAACTTTTGGTATCAGAGCATGGTTTGTAGTGGGAAAGGTTCATTATGTAGAAAATAGTTTTGATATGTGATAGGAAGCATACCTATGAAGGAAATGACCCCTACAAATAGAACACCTATTATAAGTAAATATGTTGAATTGCTTAATATGATAGGGTAAATGACTATTCTTAAGAAGAGCAATTTGAAAGACTAATTGCCAATGAATCATTACTACTTCTTTTGTGTATGGATAGGGGCAATACCACCAAAGATAATAATATGAATTGCTCTCCCATCGACAAAGTAGACATGATAGAGTAATGTGGAGGATAGGACTCCAAAAGTGGGTTCATACAACCCTAGTGATAGAAGAGAAAATCCTAGTAACGAGATTCTCATTGAGAAAGTGGCTCTACTTTAGGAACATGTAAAGATCTAAAAAAAGTTGTTGGATTTCATTTTGAGTCGAGAAACACAGGTGGGTAACCCTAGAGTGAGTCATCCAAATGAACCCCTTATTGAGGCACAATAGGCTAGGGTTCAATTAGAGGTCGAGTTGGGCAAGAAAATGAAACATTTGAAATATTCCAAGTTTAATGGGGAGGAAGATGGTGATAATACTGATGCATGGTTGAAGGAAATATAAACCTATTTCACTATGAAATTTTTATTCTCACACAGTCAAACATATTATGCCACACAACATCTACAATGTGATGGTATAGCTTGGTGGGAAGAGTTTAGTGATGAAATAGATCTTGAGGTAGTAGTCGACCTAAAATGGGAAGAGAATGTAAAAGCCTTCACAGATATATTTCTCAAAGAATACTTTTATTCCTCAAAATTTGAAGAATTCACTAGACTTCACCAAGGAACTAGGATAGTGGAAAAATATTATCAAATATTTGTCAAAATAATAAAATATATACCTAATTATAATAAGAAAATGAAGATCCATAAGTTTATACTAGGAGCATATCCTAAAATAGGATAAGAAGTGGATATGCGAGAACCTATTACTCTACAGAAGGCCTATGATCTGGTCAAGAAAGTGAAAATATATCTCAAACGCTACTTTGATTATGAATAATTAGTTGAAGAAGGTAGAGAGGCACTAAGAAAGAGAAATAGTGTAGGTTTTGTAAAATTGGAAGAGAAATATGCAAGCAAGAACTTGTCTCAATAATACTAAGTAAATTATAGGAATAAAGGAAAGTTTAGGAAAAGGTTCTAGGGGAAGAACCAAAACTACAAAAAGGGTAACAACAGACAATTACAGGGACAAGAAAATTCTCCATCTACAAAAAAGTACAAGAGAGATAGAAGTGAAAAGAACATATAGGACTAAAAGAAGGATGTTTTATTTTAAGAGGGCCACTTTATGCTCCATTACTAGCAAGGTATTTATATCCTTGGTGGAGACATCTAAAGTGCATAAGGGTTTATGATAAACTATTATTATTAATTTTGATTTTGATGTTTTTTTTTTTGCATATAAGATATTTGAATCCTCAAGTTTGGATTATGTGTATGATAGGATGAACAAGGGAAACCATTCACTTTATGACAAGATCTATGCATACCTTCATATTCCCTAGACTCAAAATGTAATTAAGATGTGATATATGTGCTTGGTCCTAAAGTGAACTCGAGGTAACCAAGAGAGGCCTACAACACTTTAAGACCTGATAATATTTGATGAAGATTGATAAAAACACTAGGTATGTTTGACTAATAAAAATGACCATGTTTGAGTGACCTAATACCTTGGTGCAATGGAAACAAGTAGTGTGTGCAAGAAATAGATGAAAGAGACATAACGAGTATAAAATACAAAGGATAAAATTATAGGACATGACTGAACATGATAAAGTGGATAATGATAGGAAAAATAACATGAGATATAGAAATGGATATGACACATATAACTATTTGATATCATTAATTAATTATACCAATATGAATTAGGAGATGCATATATGTAAAACCAAAATGAAGAGTAAATTACCATGCCAAAATCCTTATGTAGGACCATAATGGATGAGTGGATGGATAGATGCAATGAATAGATGTAATACAATGAAATTAATGTCATGGAGTGAGTGTGAACTCCCGTAGACATAAAATGTGATGAAATAAGGGGTAAATCCCCTAGTTAAGAAAGGATGGTTATGCACAAGGTGTTAGGGATGAATCAAGGTTGGATGAAAGGAGATTGAGGAATGGTGGGATGAAAATAAATAATGAAAAATAAAATATGTGATGCAAAATATGCGATGAAGCTATTGAAATATGTTGAGGAATGATTGGATGAAAATGAAGAATGGTGAAGAAAATAAAGGAACTAGCTATGGGTACATAGCCACCCAAAGCATGATTGTACAACAATAGCGTATACCCTATAAGAGAAAGAGAGGGAAATTAAATTGAAGAGTTAAGGAGGAAGGAGATGGTATGGTGGAATTGGTGAGTTATGGGGTAATCACTATGGTTAAGGGTATATGCAATGGAAATAAAGTGATTTGAGAAGGAGATGTAAGATTGTCTTGAATTATGATCAATATAGGATGACCCAAATTTGGAAGGGATGAATATCTTTGAACCTTGTAATTGATAGATTATTGAGTACTTTGGAGGTGGTAAATGAGCCAACCATATGGTAGGTGTTATCATGATGTTGCAATTAATTCTAAGTGGTCTTACATTTACCACCTCAATGTAGCATAGACATGTAAAAAATTGTACAAGCATTGGCATGTCACATATCATGTCAAATTTAATTAGATTTTGTGTTGAGAAGATAAAGTATACATTTTGATCTAGTAGAGCAGGGTTCATGCTAGTATTAGAAAAGGTTCTGGGATAGAAATAAATTTCAAAAAATAGGTGTTAGATAATGATAAATATTCATGATAGCATTGATAAGGTAATATCATTTGATTCGAGCAATGATATGAGTTGTGGCACAATGTGATTTAGGTGTATGAAGTTAGTTGGTGATTATATGCAATATATAGATGGGGAGAAGAGGTAATTTGATGAAGATGAAGATATATGAGGCAAGTAAAATTGTTGTAAGAGGATCATGGGAATGAGATGATTAAGTCCCCATGATCAAGAAGATCTTGTACTAGAAACCAAAATTATTTTATAATATTCAATGTTGTATCCCTATTAATGATGGAAAACACAATATTAATGTTCTTTATACCACTTGGCCTTAGGTTTATTAGGATTATCTAGTTAGGTAAAGGTATCAATTTTATGTCCTAGAGATTTTTAAATATCATTAACATCGACTTTGATAGGGATTTTCAAGGATGAGGTGGGTGATAAGGAGGTTGAGGATAATTGGAGAGCCAAATTGAAGGAGGGGGAGTGGAGGAATATTGGATGGAGTAAGGTTGGAAGGATTATGTGGAGTATTTGTGATGACTTAGTTTGAGTGTGAGGTTCATGAGTTAGGTCATGATTTTTTGTAGATCAGTTGGATATTGAGTTGTAGTGGGCAAGATAGGTGTGAGTGATTTAGAGATAGGGTGAGGGTTAAGTTGGTTAGGATGATAAATGGATAAGGAAATGTATGGTGAAGAGAATAGGGTAAGTGGTAAGGTCTAAAGGGTTCGACCATGGGAGGAGCATCAGGTAAAGGATGAGATGAATGGTAAGGTTATAAAGGTTGAGCTACATCCATGACAAAAAGATAAGGTGAGTGGCTAGGACACTAGGGTTGGGCTACATGAGGGGCACAAGGTAAAGGGTAGGAAGTCAGGAGGAGAGGAAGTGACTATGGTGGTGTTGAAAGGAGAGGTGGTAAAGGTGAGTTTGGAAACATGGGTGAAAGATATGAGGTTGACTGATGCAAAGAGGATGAAGGGTTAAATTTAGGAGGTGTTTGGTCTAAAGTTGTCTATTACATTAAGCATTGGATAGAATGTGATAGAATTATGAATTCCTTACCACACTTGGTATGATGATGTGGATTCTTGACCAATGTGTCATAATTTTATACCATAATATTTTTTACATATATATTTACTTTCCTGGATAATAGAAATTTGATGTGTAAAAGCCTAATTACCTTTCAACATCCAATGGAATAAAAATATGTAAATGAAAGTCATTAGCAAACCAATGGGTACCAAGTGCCAAATACTAATTGAGTATACTATTTATAAGGTTTCATTAGATTACTTTTTAATTTTGAAGAAGTTTAGAATAAATATTTCAAAGGGGCTATAACTTCTACATACAAAATAATCTTGAACCCTTTTTTTAAAATCACATATCTTTTTGACATTTTCACATTGGTGATAATAATCTATGTACCTATTACTATGTTGGGAACAAAATTATGTGAGATAAATCCTCAAGCCTATGGTTCTTGTCCTAATGGAATAAAGTATAACATATGTTCAACTCAAGACTAGCTTATTGTGGTGTAAAAACTAATGGTGCATATTCCAATAGGATAATACAATAAGCCTTGATGATAAAAATAATTAACACAAAAAATAATAAGCTCTAAATTTCTTCCTTACGAAACATAAATTTAATGGTGCCTCTAAAGAAATGCTAGAAATTTTAGTAAAGGTAATAGTGGTACTTTTGAGTAATAAAGGTAAATTCTCCTTGCCTACTCAAAATCACATAGAAAATTAATAAAAAATCACATAGATGCTATGAATATTTTTACAAAAATCAATATAATCTTGGAAAAATATAAGATAAACTTTAAATGAATGTGATTCATAGATTGCAATTAATATTTAAAAAAAAGGATATGGGGATTAAGTGGTCTTGATGGTGGTTCTAGCTAAGATGGTGGTTGTTTCTTAAGTAGTCTTGTGTTCAAAAACCCTTGAGGATGGTTGTTGATGTAATTTGTAAAATTTCTCCTAAAAAAAAAAAGGATATGGAGATGATGCAGGAGCATCCGGAGGTGGGAGAGCAATCTTGCATCACCCAAAAATATTTTTTTCTCTAAGTGCCAAAGCTGTCGCGATATCGCGACACTTTTTGAGAAAGGGCGCCAAAGGGTCAAACTGTCACGATATCGCGACGCTTTTTCAAAAAAGGGGCCAAGGCGCAAAATGGTCACGAAATCATGACATTTTAAAAGCAAAGAAGCCAAGGTGCAAAATGGTCACGAAATCGTGACATTTTCGAAGCAAAGGATCCAAGGCGCCAAATGGTCGTGAAATCGCGACATTTTCAAAGCAAAGAAGCCAAGGCGCAAAATGGTCACGAAATCGTGACATTTTCGAAGCAAAGGAGCCAAGGCGCAAAATGGTCATGAAATCGTGACATTTTCAAAGCAAAGAAGCCAAGGCGCAAAATGGTCGCGAAATCGTGACACTTTCGAAGCAAAGGAGCCAAGGCGCAAAGTGGTCGCGAAATCACGACACTTTCGAAGCAATGGAGCCAAGGCGCAAAGTGGTCACGAAATCGTGACACTTTTGGATGCAAAGCTCTAAGGCACAAAGTCGTCGCGAAATCATGACATGTCATGATTTCACGGCCCGAAGGTGAAAACTAAGAGCAGAAGGTGAAGGCATCGCGATTTCGTGACGTGTCACGAAATCGCGGCCCGAAGGAGAAAATAGAAGCCAAATGCCAAAACGTCGCGATATCACGATCGAAGAGGAGAGAGGGCGTAAGGAAGCAAAAACGTCGCGATATCGTGACAAAACGCTCACGACTCCAGACTAGCCGACGATTGCAGAGGCCATTGCAGAAGGGCACGTGGCATCAAATTACAGGTGGCCATAGAGCACTAGGTGGTTATAGAGGCCATTGCAGAAGGGCACGTGGTAGCAGATTACAGATGGCTATGGAGCATTCCTATGAATGATGACTCGGTGGGTGGATGGACAGGAAGCTATAGGGCACTCCGCCATCCCATGCCATGATGATGGAAGACACCTAGCCACAACATGCAGACGGTGACAGAACACTCGTGTGGGCGGTTACAGGGAATCCCGCATTCTATGTAATGATGTCCAAAGGGGGTCGGGTCTGTTATAAAAGGAGTGCATACATTGTAAAAGGGGTTCTTGGCCATTTTGAATATAACTACTGTATTTCCAAATTCGAAGCCTCTGTTAATGAAATTTGCATGAATTTTTCTGTGTTATAATAGTTCTGCTTCAAGTGGTATCAGAGCCAGAAGGTTCTGAGTTCGCAAACCGATCGCCGACAGTGAGGCAGTTTGCGCCAGGATTGTGGTTGTGGGTATGAGGAAGTGAATAGGATGCCCCCGCATAGGAACCATGGTGGTGTGAGGAATAGAGGAGCAGAGGTCAATCTTAGAGCCTTGCAGAGGCAAGTTCAAGCCCTGCAGGAGGAAATCAGAAGAGGAGTTGAGCCAAGAAGGGAGGAACCCAGTGAAGATGAAGTTTGGGAAGAAGAGGGTCCATCTGATGAGGAAGAAGCATTGGATCCAGTAGAGGCTAGGCTATATAGGGCCATATCCCAGATCGGGAAGAAGCCGAAGTTTGATGTCTCCACCTATTCTGGGAATCTCAATCCCGAGGAGTTGATAGATTGGATCAACGACATGGAGGAATACTTCGAGTATGAGGAGATCTCAGATCCAAATCGGATCAGGTTCGCAAAAACAAAGTTGAAGGGACATGCTAGCATCTGGTGGAAAGGAGTGCAGCTAGAAAGGAACAAGAGGGGAAAGGAAAAGATCACCAGGTGGGATAGGATGGTGGAGAAGTTGAAGAGGCAATTCATCCCCACGGATTATGAGTTGGATTTGTTGAGAAAGATGCAGAGTCTTAGACAGGCAAGTAAATCTATCAAGGAGTACACGGAGGAGTTCTATCAGATCTCGATTAGAACCGGCCATTCTGAGGCGAATAAGGAGAAAGTTGCACGATACATCAATGGATTGAGAACCAGCATTCAAGAAGAGCTGGGGCTTGTTAGGATGAGCACGGTTGAGGATGCATACCAGTTTGCATTAAAAGTGGAGGAGAAACTGAATAGGAGATTTGATGGTAAGCAGAGAGGAAAGGATCAAGGGTGGAAGAGTTGGTGGAAGGACCAGTGGAGGAAGATACAGAGATTTGGGGAAGACTGGTGAAGCAAGCAAGTAGCGAAACCAGAAAGAAGAGAAGGAGGAGAATAACCAATGCCCATGCAATCAGAACAACAACTACCCGAGGGGAAGAGGTAGGCTTGGGCGAGGGTTTGGAAGAGGTGTCTTTCGAGGAACCTGCTTCAACTACGGAGAAGAAGGACATCGGGCATACAACTACCCGTAGCATCAAGAAAGGCCAAATCGAAGACCTGAGGGTCAGGCCCGAGCTGTTGTAGCAGACGAAGGTGTCGAATCTGAGCACTCTGAGGAGGCAAAAAGAGGAGAAGCGATGATCATCAGAAGGGTCTTGTTGAATGAAGAAAATAAGGCAGACCAGAGGAACAACCTGTTTTGAACAAGATGCAAGTGCGCAGGCAAGGTCTGTAACATCATCATCGATAATGGAAGCACTGACAACTTGGTCTCTGAGGAGATGGTTGCCAAGTTGCAGTTGGAGAGAAGAAAACACCCGCACCCTTATCGGATTGCATGGTTACAAAAGGACCATCGGGTGCTGGTCGATGAGCAATGCTTGGTGAAGTTCAACATTGGAACTTACCGAGATGAGGTCTTATGTGACATCTTGCCTATGGATGCATGTCACCTGCTGCTAGGGAGACCATGGCAGTTTGATCGAAGTGTTGTACATGATGGTCGAGCCAATACATATTCCTTGTCAAAAAATGGAGTTCGACATAAGTTGAAACCCCCGAAGGAGGCGGATGAGAAGGTATGCATCAGTGCACGAGTCTGTCTAGTTGATGGCAGAAGATTTTTAGATGGCCTAAAGCCAGATCATATGTGCTATGCAATAATCCCTAGGGTTAGGGAAGAAGAATGCAAGGAAACTCCAGTGGAAGTCATGGGACTCGTTAGAGGAGTTTCCAGATATCATTTCTGATAATGTTCCCGAAGGTTTACCACCTGTTAGGAAGATCAGTCACCACATAGATTTGGTGCCTGGATCGAGCTTGCCGAATAAGGCTGCACACAGAATGACGCCTATAGAAACTGAGGAGTTAAACCGGTAGGTTCAAGATCTGCTAAAGAAGGGGTTGATTAGGGAGAGTCTTAGTCCATGTGCAGTACCTACAGTGCTAGCACCCAAGAAGGATGGGGAATGGAGAATGTGCACAGACTCTCGGGCAATTAACAAGATCACTATTAAATACAGATTCCCATTGCCCAGGATGGATGATATCATGGACTTTTTGAGTGGAGCTGAGTACTTCACGAAGATTGACCTGAAAAGTGGTTACCATCAGATCCGCATTAGAGAAGGGGATGAGTGGAAGATAGCCTTTAAAACCAGAGAGGGGCTGTATGAGTGGTTGGTCATGCCATTTGGGCTAACCAATGCACCGAGTACCTTCATGCGGTTAATGAATGAAGTCCTAAAGGAATTTCTAGGAAAATTTGTTATTGTCTACTTGGATGATATCTTGATTTTTAGCAGAACCCTAGAGGAACACCTGATGCACATCAGGAGGGTTTTTGAGAAACTGCGGGAGGAGCAGCTGCTGATAAATCTGAAGAAGTGTAACTTCGTGAAGAGGGAGCTAGTATACCTGGGATTTGTTATCTCAGTAGATGGTCTCAAAATGGACCCCGAAAAGGTGAGGGCTATCATAGAATGGCCTGCTCCAAGAAGCGTGACTGAGGTGAGATCGTTTCACGGTCTGGCCAGTTTCTATAGAAAGTTCATTAGAAACTTCAATAGTATTTGCGCATCCCTTACGGAGACAATGAGGGGGAACAAGAAGGAATTCAAGTGGACAGCTGGAGCAGACAAAAGCTTTGCTATGCTGAAGAAGAAGGTCACAGAGCAACCTGTCTTAGCACTTCCAGATTTTAACAAGGTGTTTCAGGTAGATTGTGATGCGAGTGGTAGTGCCATAGGGGCCGTATTGAGCCAAGAGGGTAAGCCTGTTGCTTATTTTAGTGAGAAGCTCAATGATGCCAGGAAGAAGTATTCGGTATATGATCAGGAGTTCTATGCCATAGTTTAGGCTCTGAAGAAATGGAGGCATTATTTTTTGCCAAAGGAGTTTGTTCTTTATACTGATCATCAGGCACTACAGTATATTAACAGTCAAGGGAAATTAAATCAGAGGCACCTGAAATGGGTGGAGTTCCTGTAGAGCTACACCTTTGTGTTGAAGCATCGGAGTGGGAGGTCCAACAGAGTTGCGGATGCCTTGAGTAGGAGGCAATGTTTATTGATGGAGATGAAGGTGGAGGTTGTAGGGTTTGTTGAGCTCAAGGGTTTATACCCTACAGACCCCGACTTCGTAGAAGCTTGGAAAGCCTGCACTGCGCTTGTTACATTGGACAGGACTAAGTGGTTGAATTTTTTGATTCAAGATGGAATGTTGTTCAGGGGGAACCAATTATGCATTTCGAGGAGCTCAATGAGGGAGAATCTCATCAAGGAAAAGCACAGTGGAGGTTTAGTTGGACACTTTGGTCGAGACAAGACCATCTCTCTTGTTAGTGAAAACTACTACTGGCCGCAATTGCAACAAGATGTGGCAAAATTTGTGCAAAGTTGTAGGATATGCCAGATGGCAAAAGGTGTGAGGCACCCTACTGGTTTATATCAACCACTACCTATACCCGAAAGGCCATGGGAGGATATTAGCATGGATTTTGTTCTTGGTTTACCCAGGACGTAGAGGGGACACGACTCCATATTTGTGGTAGTGGACAAGTTTTCAAAAATGGCTCATTTTATTCCCTGCTAGAAGACTAGCGATGCGGTCCATGTGGCTGGTTTATTCTTCAAGGAAGTGGTACGCCTTCATGGGCTGCCAAGGAGCATTGTGTCGGACAGGGATACCAAGTTTGTAGGGTATTTCTGGAGAACCCTATGGAAGAAACTGAAGACGGATTTAAAATTTAGTTCTGCATACCACCCCCAAATAGATGGCCAAACAGAGGTGGTAAATAGGAGCTTGGGCAATCTACTGAGATGCTTGGTCGGAGACAAGCCCAAGGGATGGGATTTAGTTCTACCATAGGTAGAATTCGCTTACAATAGCTTAGTCAACAGAAGTACCAATAAATCGCCATTCCAGATAATCTATGGGAGCAGCCCAAGAAATGCCTCAGAGTTGAGAAGGATGGATACAAGAGAAAAATGCAGTGTTGAGGCTGAAGACTTTGCTGAACACCTAAAGGGAGTGCATGAGGAGGTGACAAGGCACATTGCCAAGATGAATACTCAGTATAAGGCCAGGGCAGACCAGAAGCACCGGGCTAAGGAGTTTGAAGTAGGAGATTCCATCATGGTCCATCTAAGGAAAGAGAGGTTTCCTGCCAAGACCTATAACAAGCTAAAGATGAAGAAGTTTGGGCCATGCAAGATCATTGGAAAACGGGATTCGGGTAATGCATATGAGGTGGAGTTGCCGAGTGAACTTAACATCTCATCGATTTTTAACATTTCGGATTTGGTCGAGTTTCATGAAGGAGATAGCAGTGCAACACCAAGCCCGAATTTGTGGAGCATTCCCGCGGTTACTCCAGTCGCAGATGAGATAGAAGAAGTCCTTGATACGCGTGAGGGCCGAAGTACTCGAAACAGGTGTTATTCTGAGTATTTGATCAAGTGGAAGGGCAGGCCCATAGAAGATGCGACTTGGTTGTCGAAGGCGAGGTTGACCGCCTGGGTCTACCTCAGATAGATCAAAAGTGAAGGTCACTTCTCAATTCACCCCGAGTGTCTGATGCAGGAGCATCCGGAGGTGGAAGAGCAATCTTGCATCACCCAAAAATATTTTTTTCTCTAAGTGCCAAAGCTGTCGCGATATCGCGACACTTTTTGAGAAAGGGCGCCAAGGGGTCAAACTGTCGCGATATCGCGACGCTTTTTGAGAAAAGGGGCCAAGGCGCAAAATGGTCACGAAATCGTGACATTTTCAAAGCAAAGAAGCCAAGGCACAAAATGGTCATGAAATCATGACATTTTCGAAGCAAAGGAGCCAAGGCGCAAAATGGTCACGAAATCGTGACATTTTCGAAGCAAAGGAGCCAAGGTGCAAAATGGTCATGAAATCATGACATTTTCGAAGCAAAGGAGCCAAGGCGCAAAATGGTCATGAAATCATGACATTTTCAAAGCAAAGAAGCCAAGGCGCAAAATGGTCATGAAATCATGACATTTTTGAAGCAAAGGAGCCAAGGCACAAAATGGTCACGAAATCGTGACACTTTCGAAGCAAAGGAGCCAAGGCACAAAATGGTCACGAAATCATGACACTTTCGGAGGCAAAGCTCTAAGGTGCAAAGTGGTCACGAAATCGTGACACTTTCGAAGGCAAGGCTCAAAGGCGCAAAGTGGTCACGAAATCGTGACACTTTCGAAGGCAAGGCTCAAAGGCGCAAAGTGGTCACGAAATCGTGACACTTTCGAAAGCAAGGCTCAAAGGCGCAAAGTGGTCACGAAATCGTGACACTTTCGAAGGCAAGGCTCAAAGGCGCAAAGTGGTCATGAAATCGTGACACTTTCGAAGCAAGGCTCAAAGGCGCAAAGTGGTCATGAAATCGTGACACTTTCGAAAGCAAGGCGACAGGGTGCAAAGTGGTGATTTTGCAACACTTTCTGGGAAAATATGCCAAGGGACAAAGTCATCGTGAAATCGTGACATGTCGCGGTTTCATGGCTAAGAGGGGGGGGGGGGAGACGTGTCATGAAATCGGCCCAAAGGAGAAAATAGAAGCCGAACGCCAAAACGTCATGATATCGCGACCGAAGAGGAGAGAGGGCGTAAGGAAGCAAAAACGTCGTGATATCGCGACAAAACGCTCACGACTCCAGACCAGCCGATGATTGCAGAGGCCATTGCAGAAGGGCACGTGGCATCAAATTACAGGTGGCCATAGAGCACTAGGTGGTTACAGAGGCCATTGCAGAAGGGCACGTGGTAGCAGATTACAGATGGCTATGGAGCATTCCTATGAATGATGACTCGACGGGTGGATGGACAGGCGGCTGTAGGGCACTCCGCCATCCCATGCCATGATGATGGAAGACACCTGGCCACAACATGCAGGCGACGATAGAACATTCGTGCAGGCGGTTACAGGGAATCCCGCATTCTATGTAATGATGTCCGAAGGGGGTCGGGTCTGTTATAAAAGGAGTGCATACATTGTAAAAGGGGTTCTTGGCCATTTTGAATATAACTGTTGTATTTTCAAATTTGAAACCTCTGTTAATGAAATTTGTGTGAATTTTTTTGTGTTATATTAGTTCTGCTTCAAGTGGTATCAGAGCCAGAAGGTTCTGAGTGCGCAAACCGATCGCCGACAGTGAGGCAGTTTGCACCAGGATTGTGGTTGTGGGTTGTGAGGAAGCGAGCAGGATGCCTCCACGTAGGAACCATGGTGGTGTGAGGAATAGGGGAGCAGAGGTCGATCTTAGAGCCTTGCAGAGGCAAGTTCAAGCCCTGCAGGAGGAAATCAGAAGAGGAGTTGAGCCAAGAAGGGAGGAACCCAGTGAAGATGAAGTTTGGGAAGAAGAGGGTCCATCTGATGAGGAAGAAGCATTGGATCCAGCAGAGGCTAGGCTGTATAGGGCCATATCCCAGATCGGGAAGAAGCCGAAGTTTGATGTCTCCACTTATTCTGGGAATCTCAATCCCGAGGAGTTGATAGATTGGATCAACGACATGGAGGAATATTTCGAGTATGAGGAGATCTCAGATCCAAATCGGATCAGGGTTCGCAAAAACAAAGTTGAAGGGACATGCTAGCATCTGGTGGAAAGGAGTACAGCTAGAAAGGAACAGGAGGGGAAAGGAAAAGATCACCAGGTGGGATAGGATGGTAGAGAAGTTGAAGAGGCAATTCATCCCTGCAGATTATGAGTTGGATTTGTTGAGAAAGATGCAGAGTCTTAGACAGGCAAGTAAATCTGTCAAGGAGTACACGGAGGAGTTCTATCAGATCTCGATTAGAACCGGCCATTCTGAGGCGAATAAGGAGAAAGTCGCACGATACATCAATGGATTGAGAACCAGCATTCAAGAAGAACTGGGGCTGGTTAGGATGAGCACGGTTGAGGATGCATACCAGTTTGCATTAAAAGTGGAGGAGAAACTGAATAGGAGATTTGATGGTAAGCAGAGAGGAAAGGACAGGGGTGGAAGAGCTGGTGGAAGGACCAATGGAGGAAGATACAGAGATTTGAGGAAGACTGGTGAAGCAAGCAGTAGCCAGAACTAGAAAGAAGAGAAAGAGGAGAATACCCAACGCCCACGCAATCAGAACAACAACTACCCGAGGGGGAGAGGTAGGCCTGGGCGAGGGTTTGGAAGAGGTGTCTTTCGAGGAACCTACTTCAACTACGGAGAAGAAGGACATCGGGCATACAACTGCCCGTAGCATCAAGAAAGGCCAAATCGAAGACCTGAGGGTCAGGCCCGAGCTGTTGTAGCAGACGAAGGTGTAGAATCTGAGCACTCTGAGGAGGCAGAAAGAGGAGAAGCGATGATCATCAGAAGAGTCTTGTTGAATGAAGAAAAGAAGGCAGACCAGAGGAACAACCTGTTTCGAACAAGATGCAAGTGCGCAGGCAAGGTCTGTAACATCATCATCGATAATGGAAGCACTGACAACTTGGTCTCCGAGGAGATGGTTGCCAAGTTGCAGTTGGAGAGAAGAAAACACCCGCACCCTTATCGGATTGCATGGTTACAAAAGGACCATCGGGTGCTGGTCGATGAGCAATGCCTGGTGAAGTTCAACATTGGAACTTACCGAGATGAGGTCTTATGTGACATCTTGCCTATGGATGCATGTCACCTGCTGCTGGGGAGACCATGGCAGTTTGATCGAAGTGTTGTACATGATGGTCGAGCCAATACATATTCCTTGTCAAAAAATGGAGTTCGCCATAAGTTGAAACCCCTGAAGGAGGCGGATGAGAAGGTATGCAGCAGTGCACGAGTCTGTCTAGTTGATGGCAGAAGATTTTTAGATGGCCTGAAGCCAGATCATATGTGCTATGCAATAATCCCTAGGGTCAGGGAAGAAGAATGCAAGGAAACTCCAGTGGAAGTCATGGGACTGTTAGAGGAGTTTCCAGATATCATTTCTGATAATGTTCCTGAAGGTTTACCACCTGTTAGGAAGATCAGTCACCACATAGATTTGGTGCCTGGATCGAGCTTGCCGAATAAGGCTGCACACAGAATGACGCCTGTAGAAACTGAGGAGTTAAACCGGCAGGTTCAAGATCTGCTAAAGAAGGGGTTGATTAGGGAGAGTCTTAGTCCATGTGCAGTACCTGCAGTGCTAGCACCCAAGAAGGATGGGGAATGGAGAATGTGCACAGACTCTCGGGCAATTAACAAGATCACTATTAAATACAGATTCCCATTGCCCAGGATGGATGATATCATGGACTGTTTGAGTGGAGCTGAGTACTTCACGAAGATTGACCTGAAAAGTGGTTACCATCAGATCCACATTAGAGAAGGGGATGAGTGGAAGACAACCTTTAAAACCAGAGAGGGGCTGTATGAGTGGTTGGTCATGCCATTTGGGCTAACCAATGCACCGAGTACCTTCATGCGGTTAATGAATGAAGTCCTGAAGGAATTTCTAGGAAAATTTGTTATTGTCTACTTGGATGATATCTTGATTTTTAGCAGAACCCTGGAGGAACACCTGATGCACATCAGGAGGGTTTTTGAGAAACTACGGGAGGAGCAGCTACTGATAAATCTGAAGAAGTGTAACTTCGTGAAGAGGGAGCTAGTATACCTGGGATTTGTTATCTCAGCAGATGGTCTCAAAATGGACCCCAAAAAGGTGAGGGCTATCATAGAATGGCTTGCTCCAAGAAGCGTGACTGAGGTGAGATCATTTCATGGTCTAGCCAGTTTCTACAGAAAGTTCATTAGAAACTTCAGTAGTATTTGCGCATCCCTTACGGAGACAATGAGGGGGAACAAGAAGGAATTCAAGTGGACAGTTGGAGCAGACAAAAGCTTTGCTATGCTGAAGAAGAAGGTCACAGAGCAACCTGTCTTAGCACTTCCAGATTTTAACAAGGTGTTTCAGGTAGACTGCGATGCGAGTGGTAGTGCCATAGGGGCCGTATTGAGCCAAGAGGGTAAGCCTGTTGCTTATTTTAGTGAGAAGCTCAATGATGCCAGGAAGAAGTATTCGGTATATGATCAGGAGTTCTATGCCATAGTTCAGGCTCTTAAGAAATGGAGGCATTATTTGTTGCCAAAGGAGTTTGTTCTTTATACTGATCATCAGGCACTACAATATATTAACAGTCAGGGAAAGTTAAATCAGAGGCACCTGAAATGGGTGGAGTTCCTGTAGAGCTACACCTTTGTGCTGAAGCACCGGAGTGGGAGGTCCAATAGAGTTGCGGATGCCTTGAGTAGGAGGCAATGTTTATTGATGGAGATGAAGGTGGAGGTTGTAGGGTTTGTTGAGCTCAAGGGTTTATACCCTGTAGACCCCGACTTCGCAGAAGCTTGGAAAGCTTGCACTGCGCCTGTTACATTGGACAGGACTAAGTGGTTAAATTTTTTGATTCAAGATGGAATGCTGTTCAGGGGGAACCAATTATGCATTTCGAGGAGCTCAATGAGGGAGAATCTCATCAAGGAAAAGCATAGTGGAGGTTTAGTTGGACACTTTGGTCGAGACAAGACCATCTCTCTTGTTAGTGAAAACTACTACTGGCCGCAATTGCAACAAGATGTGGCAAAATTCGTGCAAAGTTGTAGGATATGCCAGATGGCAAAAGGTGTGAGGCAGCCTACTGGTTTATATCAACCACTACCTGTACCCGAAAGGCCATGGGAGGATATTAGCATGGATTTTGTTCTTGGTTTACCCAGGACGCAGAGGGGACACGACTCCATATTTGTGGTAGTGGACAGGTTTTCAAAAATGGCTCATTTTATTCCCTCGCCGGAAGACTAGCGATGCGGTCCATGTGGCTGGTTTATTCTTCAAGGAAGTGGTACGCCTTCATGGGCTGCCAAGGAGCATTGTGTCGGACAGGGATACCAAGTTTGTAGGGTATTTCTGGAGAACCCTGTGGAAGAAACTGAAGACGGATTTAAAATTTAGTTCTGCATACCACCCCCAAAATAGATGGCCAAACAGAGGTGGTAAATAGGAGCTTGGGCAATCTATTGAGATGCTTGGTCGGAGACAAGCCCAAGGGATGGGATTTAGTTCTGCCATAGGCAGAATTCGCTTACAACAGCTCTATCAATAGAAGTACCAATAAATCGCCATTCCAGATAATCTATGGGAGCAGCCCAAGAAATGCTTCAGAGTTGAGAAGGATGGATACAAGAGAAAAATGCAGTGCTGAGGTTGAAGACTTTGTTGAACACCTGAAGGGAGTGCATGAGGAGGTGACAAGGCACATTGCTAAGATGAATACTCAGTATAAGGCCAGGGCAGACCAGAAGCGCCGGGCTAAGGAGTTTGAAGTAGGAGATTCCGTCATGGTCCATCTAAGAAAAGAGAGGTTTCCTGCCAAGACCTATAACAAGCTGAAGATGAAGAAATTTGGGCCATGCAGGATCATTGGGAAATGGGATTCGGGTAATGCATATGAGGTGGAGTTGCCGAGTGAACTTAACATCTCACCGATTTTTAACATTTCAGATTTGGTCGAGTTTCATGAAGGAGATAGCAGTGCAACACCAAGCCCAAATTTGTGGAGCATTCCCGCGGTTACTCCAGTCACAGACGAGATAGAAGAAGTCCTTGATACTCGTGAGGGCCGAAGTACTCGAAACAGGTGTTATTCTGAGTATTTGATCAAGTGGAAGGGTAGGCCCATAGAAGATGCGACTTGGTTGTCGAAGGCAGAGGTTGACCGCCTGGGTCTACCTCAGACAGATCAAAAGTGAAGGTCACTTCTCAATTCACCCCGGGTGTCTGATGCAGGAGCATCCGGAGGTGGAAGAGCAATCTTGCATCACCCAAAAATATTTTTTTCTCTAAGTGCC
This sequence comes from Wollemia nobilis, assembly GCA_028583015.1. Classification (NCBI taxonomy): domain Eukaryota; kingdom Viridiplantae; phylum Streptophyta; class Pinopsida; order Araucariales; family Araucariaceae; genus Wollemia; species Wollemia nobilis. The sequence continues at coordinate 7,004,628 of JAQPPZ010003246.1, read as the reverse complement.
AAAGCTGTCGCGATATCGTGACACTTTTTGAGAAAGGGCGCCAAAGGGTCAAACTGTCGCGATATCGCGACGCTTTTTGAGAAAAGGGGCCAAGGCACAAAATGGTCACGAAATCGTGACATTTTCAAAGCAAAGAAGCCAAGGCGCAAAATGGTCACAAAATCATGACATTTTCGAAGCAAAGGAGCCAAGGCGCCAAATGGTCGCGAAATCATGACATTTTCGAAGCAAAGGAGCCAAGGCGCAAAATGGTCACGAAATCATGACATTTTCGAAGCAAAGGAGCCAAGGCACAAAATGGTCATGAAATCGTGACATTTTCAAAGCAAAGAAGCCAAGGCGCAAAATGGTCACGAAATCATGACATTTTCGAAGCAAAGGAGCCAAGGCACAAAATGGTCGCGAAATCGTGACATTTTCGAAGCAAAGGAGCCAAGGCGCAAAATGGTCACGAAATCATGACACTTTCAGAGGCAAAGCTCTAAGGCGCAAAGTGGTCACGAAATCATGACACTTTCGAAGGCAAGGCTCAAAGGCGCAAAGTGGTCACGAAATCGTGACACTTTCGAAGGCAAGGCTCAAAGGCGCAAAGTGGTCACGAAATCGTGACACTTTCGAAGGCAAGGCTCAAAGGCACAAAGTGGTCACGAAATCATGACACTTTCGAAGGCAAGGCTCAAAGGCGCAAAGTGGTCACGAAATCGTGACACTTTCGAAGGCAAGGCTCAAAGGCGCAAAGTGGTCACGAAATCGTGACACTTTCAAAGGCAAGGCTCAAAGGCACAAAGTGGTCGCGAAATCGTGACACTTTCAGAAGCAAGGCGACAGGGTGCAAAGTGGTCGCGATTTCGTGACACTTTCTAGGAAAAGGCGCCAAGGGACAAAGTCGTCGCGAAATCGTGACATGTCACGGTTTCGCGGCCCGAAGGCGAAAAGCGAGGGGAAGGGGAGGCGTCGCGATTTCGTGACGTGTCACGAAATCACGGCCCGAAGGAGAAAGTAGAAGCCAAACGCCAAAACGTCGCGATATCGCGACCGAAGAGGAGAGAGGGCGTAAGGAAGCAAAAACGTCACGATATCGCGACAAAACGCTCACGACTCCAGACCAGCCGACGATTGCAGAGGCCATTGCAGAAGGGCACGTGGCATCAAATTACAAGTGGCCATAGAGCACTAGGCGGTTACAGAGGCCATTGCAGAAGGGCACGTGGTAGCAGATTACAGATGGCTATGGAGCATTCCTATGAATGATGACTCGACGGGTGGATGGACAGGCGAGTGCAGGGCACTCTGCCATCCCATGCCATGATGATGGAAGACACCTGGCCACAACATGCAGGCGGTGATAGAACATTCATGCGGGCGGTTACAGGGAATCCCGCATTCTGTGTAATGATGTCCGAAGGGGGTCGGGTCCGTTATAAAAGGAGTGCATACATTGTAAAAGGGGTTCTTGGCCATTTGGAATATAACTACTGTATTTTCGAATTCGAAACCTCTGTTAATGAAATTTGCGTGAATTTTTCTGTGTGTTATAACAGTTATGCTTCAGGAGATTAATGAACAACAACATTATTCTAGATGTTTATGGAGGTAATATCTTAGGCATGCCAACATGTCTGTATAAAAGTAGTGAAAAATAATTTAGCCAATCATGGGATTCATCTTCATCATAGCAAGACTCAAAATTTAGAAGGAAAATAACTAAAAGAAATTATATTTCTTAATCAAATCCATATCAATAATATAACATAGTAAAATTAATAAATTAAAGTAAATGAAAAAAATTGTTAAAAATAAAAATAATCTTTAATAAAATTCATATATATATATATATATATATAATAAAATCATAATATAATATAAATGAAATTCATTTCAAACATATAATATTCTAAATATATTTTATTAAATTAAATCTATAAATTAATATAACTTTAAAAATAAAATTGACATCCTAAAATACAATTCTTTAGATTTTAAAAGGTTACCTATCTTTCTGTGAATAATTATCAATATAAAATTTTTGAATTAAAATGATGAAAGAATATAGGATATTACTATATTCACAATAGAAGATTGCCAATAATTTTATAATACCTATGACTGGTGAGGATTTATGTTTTTTTTTTTATTAATTTAAAGAGAGGGTTTTGAAAGGGTCCCCACAACCTTATATATACAGCCAAACTCTTAACCATAATAACAATATCCAAAAAATTATACCTATTAAAAATAATGGAGAGTTTAATTCCTAATAACCATAATGATTCTGGAGAGAACTTAGAAAAGCACAACACTTTGAAGGTAAAACAAACTCTAGCAGACACTGATCAAAGGGCAAAGCGAGACCAAACACCCCTTCCAATGAGCCAAAGCGATGTACGACTCCTTACAAAAAAAAAGCATTATGAGCCTCTTTCCTAGCAAGGGAGACTACATCATTCCGAACATCATTTTTCCACATGGAAAAAGTAGCACAGTGGACACCACGGTTGGCCAGCATATTGTCCAGTGCATTCCCCTCATGGAACACATGGTGAATGTTCACATGTTCAAAAGCATACATCAATATCCTAACTTCGACAATAAAATTGAGAACGTTCCAACTATGTGTACACTCCCCTTTGAGCATCTTGATTATGTTCAATGAGTCACCTTTGATTTTCACATTTTGATAGCTAATATTTACCCACAAGGCAGCCAAAACATTCTTCGACACTCTATTAATGATCTTAGTACACACCCTGAAATCATTGGTTTCAACATCATTAAAAGCATGGGCATTTTGTTATTACCACACATGAGGAAGCATAAGTTTCCACAACCAAGATAGTCATGGAAGGATGTTATATGTTGTCTATCAACGTACCTTAAAACACCCAATAAATATTAAACTTGTTAATGAGGATTTATGTTTTACCCTTTCCTTTCTATTTCTTTTTTCGTAATCCTCTTTACTTTTACTAATTTATTTATATATATATACTTGCATTTACATTTACTATAATATTTTATATAAAAACATATATTTATATAGAAGAAAGTTTTGAAAATAAAATAAAATACCGACATGTGATTGAAAAGGCTATATTTAAACAATCACCATGTCGCCACCTCAATATTAAAGGTTTGTATTGAACATGGTCTCATGCATTTGGTGTTAATTATAAAATTAAGTGAATTGAATTTTAAGAAAGGAACATTTTGAGGATTTCACGGGATTATAGTACAAAATTCAATTGTGAAGTTGGAGTCTAGTTTATTGGTAAATGTTTGTTTGTCTAGGTATTTATTAAAAACATACAGCTTTAAATTTTTTGAATAATTTCAAATAGCTTATTTGCAAAGGTAGTCTAGTGTTAATTATAAAATTAAGTGAATTGAATTTTAAGAAAGGAACATTGTTAATTATAAAATTAAGTGAATTGAATTTTTTTTTTTTGAAAAAAATGAAAAACTTGTATTAATACAAAGAGCAATTACAAGCGGGAGAGAACACATCCCAACCAAGAACAACAAACAACACTACAAGAGAAGAGCACAAAGACAACCCAGCACAACACAAAGAAAAGAAGTCAACTGGGCGCGAACAAGCGACATGTCGCGAAATCGCGACATGTCGTGAGATCGCGACAGTCAACCCCGGCTCCTCCACTGCGGTGCCAACAGTCACGAAATCGCGACATGTTGCGAAATCGTGACATGTCGCGAAATCGTGACATGTCACAAAATCACGACGACAGCACCCTCCAACAACCCTTCGTCAAAATTGTCGCGAAATCGTGACATGAAGACCAGCTTGCTCCATAACGCCAAAGAGGTCACAAAATCGTGACAGAGAGCCTCCCAATCATCCAACCATCAAAAGTGTCACGAAATCGCGACGAATTATCCTTATGGCATCCAGATCGCAAAAGCGTCGTGATATCGCGATAGTTTTCTCCATTCCACTGGTAAGTCAAAATTGTCACGAAATCGTGACGAGATTTTCATACAGCAGCCATAGCCAAAAAATGTCGTGATATCGCGACAAAATATCCACTTTGCACCACATCAGCAAAATGGTCACGATTTCACGACGGGTTTTCCTTATGACACCAGATCACCAAAAGTGTCGTGATATCACGACGGTTTTTCCTTTCAGCGCCCAGTTCTCAAAACTGTCGCGATATTGCGACGAATTTTCCTTTCGGCGCCCAGTTCTCAAAACTATCGCGATATCGCGACGAATTTTCCACTTTGCTCTCCATCTGCAAAAGTGTCGCGATATCACGACAATTTTTCCAGTTAGCCCCAAATTGCCAAAACTGTCGCGATATCACGACAATTTTACCATGCGCCTTCCCCGAGGGCCGCGATGGCACGACATGTTGCGATATCACGACAAAAACCCGCCAAAGGCCGAGATGGCGCAACCTGTCACGATATCGCGACAGCTTCCAACTTGAAGCAGCGACGGCGCTACATGTCACGATATCACGACAGAAACCTTCCTTAGCATAAAAAAACTGCACATCATTTCAGAAAACGTTCAAGGCCTTGTTGGATCTCTGCATCCTCCACAGGCATGTCACTGTGCAGCTACATCCCAACCTCCCTTTTAGCACCCATCTTAGCAAGGAAATCGGCCGCCTTATTGAGATCTCGATTCACATAGATAGGTATCACATCATCTAATTCCCTCCAAAGCTCTTTGATTTGGGAGACTAAGATCCGCAACCTCCAAGCTTTCGAGACAAAGTTTCTCATACAGTCAAGAGCACCCACCAAGATTTGGGAGTCAGACTCAATAATAATCTTCCTGTGTCCCTGTTTGGCAGCCCAGAAGGAGGCAGATTTAATGGCAAAGGCCTCGGCTTCATTGTTTGTGGCACATCCCAGACCCTGCAGTTCCCAATAGAGCAAAGACCCAGCATGATCGCGGCACACTACTCCAATTCCAGCACTTCTCGGATTGCCTTTAGCAGCTCCATCAGTATTGATTTTGATCCATCCTTCAGGAGGAGGTTTCCAACTACCACTCACCTGCCTTTGTTGAATAACAGCTCCCTCTTCCAAAGGCTCAGAAGCAGACTGAATTTCCCCCTCGGCATGAATGGCAACCGTTTCCGCCACTTTGCTCCAAATGACTTGCCATATTCCTTCTAGAGGGGAGAAGGTTTCACGAAAAATACGGGCATTTCTCTCCAACAAAACTTGCCACCAGATAAAAAATACACCAAGCTCCCAGTCGATTTGAAGAGCTTTGGATTTAAATCTACCTTTCTTCCAGCTTTCCCAAATGTTGTTTCGAGACAAGACCCCATTAGCCTGAAGTTTAAAGTGGGAGAACCAGCGCTTCCAGATCTGTCATGTGAAAGAACATTCAAACATTAGATGATCCGCAGTTTCCTCCTGCTTGTGGCATAACACACATTGAGAAGGGCCAATGATGCCTCTGAGTCTGAGATTGTCATAGGTGAGAATTCCATTATGCAAAAACTGCCAGGCGAAGAAGTTAACTTTCGGCCACCTCGGGGATGCCATATCTTTCTCCAATCATGAACCAAAAAAAAGTGTGGGGGGGCTCCGGGAGGATCTCATCATATCCCTCTTTCACAAGTATAAACCCCAAGTCTCCCATAGCCCCAGGCCAGTTCATCCTCCTCATCTCTCCCAGTAAGAAACCGTTCTGCCAAGATTTTTCCCAAAGTAGGTACCAACTCCGGAGGGATTGGTATTGGCCACTCATCCAGCCGCTTAAACTTTATGATCTTGTAGTCCCCCAATTGACTAGTGTTAAAGTAGCTCTCAATTTGGATCCATCCCTTATATTCTATAGTAGATTTTATCGATTGCAATTCAGGAAACACAACAATAATGGGAGGATTCTGGTCCCAGGAATCAGTCCAGAACCGAGCCTTATCCCCTCTCCCCACTTTCCAAAATAGTTGATCTTTGATGAGTTGAGCTCCAAGCTTGAGTGCCTGCCACACTGGTGATCCAAAACCTTCCAGAGGAAAGCAGCCCACATCATTAGGATGGACAAAACCCAAGTATTTGCTAGAGAGGATTCTGCTGAAGAGGGATGTTGGCTGAGAAATCCACCTCCAGTACAGTTTGCCAGCCAAAGCCATGTTGTGAAACTTGGAGCTTCTTAGTCCCAACCCTCATTTTTCCTTGGGTTGGGTAACCTTGTCCCAGCCAACCAAGGCCCATTTCCTCTCTCCCTTGGCACCTTCCCATAGAAATATTCTAGCCATTTTATCCAGCTCTTTCCAAATAGACTGGGAGCAGCCAGGATGGAGAATTTATAAATTGGCATGGCCTGAATAATCGATCGCGAGAAAAGTTAGACGACCCCCATAACTTAACCATCTATGAGACCAATGGTTCATTCTATCTTTGATGCCATCCAATAGGTCCTTCCAAACATCTATTTTCAATTTTTTGAAATGGAGAGGGACCCCAGGTAAACTCATTGGGAGAGAGGTCCGAGTGAAACCTAAAATCTCAATAACTCTGTCCTGTAACCGTTGATCAATATTGAAGAAGATCACTTTGGATTTATTGTCATTGATGACTTGATTAGAGGCCCGAAGGTAGACATTTAGAGTATCTCTGATTCTTCTTGCTTCCCTAAGGCTGGCCAGTCCCACCAATCCAATATCATCTACAAACTATAAATGAGTCAAAACTTCAGCCCCGACCTTAATACCTATTATCTGACCTTGAAGTCTTCTTCTCAGAAAGAGTCTACCCAATCCTTCAGCCAATATGAGGAAGAGATAAGGAGAGCAAGGGTCTCCTTGTCGCAGGCCACGAGAGGCACCAAAAGGAGGTGAGGGAAGTCCCTTGATAAGAACAGAGTATGAAGGCGTAGAAATACAGCTCATGACCCAGTATGTCCAGTCCTGAGAGAAACCAAAGGCAGTCAACATATTTGCCAAGAAGCCCCACTCCACCCTGTCATAAGCCTTGGACATATCCAGTTTAATGAACATTCCTTTGTTCCCATATTGGTGCATTGTATGGATAGCCTCCTATGCAAGAATCACTCCATCCAAGATTTGCCTCCCTTCAACAAAACCCCCTTGCTCTGGGGAAATTATATTATGCAGGATAGGTTTTAACCTTTCAGCCATAATCTTAGTAATTATTTTATAGATCACATTGCATAAGGCAATAGGTCTAAAATCAGATAAATGAACCCCCCCTGCTCCTTTTGGAATTAAAGTAATGAAGGTATGATTTAGAGCCTTGAGCATTCTTTTATTGGTTCTGGACTCCTCAGTGACAGCCAGAACATCTTCCTCCAGGGTATCCCAAAAGGCCTGGAAGAACTCAATAGGGAAGCCATCAGGACCAGGCGATTTACCAGTACTCATCCCAAAGACCACCTTCTTAAGTTCATCTCTATCTATAGGTCTAAGTAGGGCCTGGTTCTCTTCAGGAGAGATTATAGAAGGAATGACAACAATAACTTCATCTTGGGCTGCCCCATCTTGCTCCATACTTTCCTTAAAGAGTTTTGAGAAATACTCCATTGAGTGGGAGTGCATACCATGAAGAGTGTCAAAAGAGTATCCATTCTCATCTTGAAGGAAATCCATATTATTCGCTTGTCTCCTAGCACAGGCACAGCGCTGAATTTTTTTTGTATTTCTGTCTCCTTCTAATAACCAAGTATTTCTTGCTCTCTGTTTCCAGTAAATCTCTTCTTGATTATCAATATCCTCAACCACTTTGCGCAAAGCATCATCCTCGGATTTAAGGTGCTCGTAAATGTTTCCTTCCCTGAAATGTTTTTGCACCTCATCCCATCTGGCCAACAAGGGGGCCCGTTGGTGCTGGAAGTCTGATTTGTTAGTTTGCCTCCACTGTTTCAGTTTACACTTGACAAATTGAAGCTATTTGTGAAATTTGAACATTGCAGTCCCAAAAGGTGGGCGGCCATCTTCCCACCACTGAGGAATTTTTCTTCGGAGATCTTCTTTTTGCAACCAAAAATTTTCAAATTCAAATGGTTTATGGTACTGCCTTGTCATAGCCCCTCCCTCCAGCAAAATGGGAAAGTGGTCTGAAACTGGGCCTTCCAAAATCTGAAATTTAATATTCCATTTCACAAATGCTTCCTCCGAGACCAGAAACCGGTCTAGTTTTACCTTCCTACTGTGTGGCTCTCTTCTCTTATTAGTCCACGTAAAATAAGTGCCAGGACCTTTGATATCAACAAGGTGAAAGGCCTGGACTTGAGAAATCAAAAGCCTATCCCCTGGATCCAAAACTGGGAAACCACCTTCCTGATCCCTAGCAGATAATTTGGCATTAAAATCCCCAGCAATAATCTAATCGCAATCTTCCCGGGAGGATCTCATTGAATGAACATCATTCCATTGAAGCCGCTGGCCATCAATGCTTTGAGCCCCATAGAAGTTTGTGATTAAAACCTGTTCAGCTGTAACAATTTTCTTAAAGAGAGATGTGAGAACACCCCTCCAAGCTGTATGTTCTATTGCTATCCACACCAGAGGGTTCCAAATAGTAACAATCCCCCCCGAAGCTCCTTGGGCCACCACATCCATATATCCAGTGCCCCTCCATATTCTACTAGCAATTTTACACATAAGATCTAAAGACATTTTTGTTTCCTGAAGGAGCAAAAAGTTTGTTTTGTGTCTTCCTAAAAGTCTTTGAATAGCAGATTGATGGGTTCTACTGTTTAAACCCCTTACATTCTAGGATTGTATAATCATTGGAAACCTTGGGAGCAATAAGAGTCAATTTTTCTCACCGATCCTCCATTGATCAGCTTGTCCCCTTGCACTACTAGTATATCCTTATTGGATTTTCTACCAGCTCCTTGGGAATTACTATTCTTAGACCTCTTTTCCACCTGGGTAATCCCCAATGTTGGTCTTTCTCTATTCTTTTCTGCACTTCCCATGTTGACATCCTTAATAACTGGTTGTGCAGGGGAATGGATTACCATAGCCCCTAGGTTCTCTGGCTGCAAAGTCTCAGGGGTTTCAATCACCTGTTCTAAGATAGGAGTAGATGATAGAGGAGCATGAGAGTGGGTGTTATTATCCTCAGCATTCCCATCCACTCCTTCCATGACTTGGTCTTCTTGGTCTACAAGGGATTTGAAGATTTCATATCGATTGGTTGGCTTGGTTTGGGCCTGCTCTTTGCCATTTCTCTTTTTGTTTTTCCTCCGCTTCTACTGTTCAAAGCCATATTTTTGGGCATCAGAACCCTGGGGGATATTGAGGGGTTCTTTGACCGGAGTGAACTTACCCTCTCTGGGGCGATTTGGCGCTCCCGACGGAGCTTTCACTTTTGTGGTCAGGCTATTTGGGCAGAACCTAGCCAAATGGCCATGCTTATGGCAGAATCTGCATCTAAAAGGTAAGGCTTCATAGTCTAGCTGTTGTATCTAGGTTAGTCCTGCCAACTCCAATTCCACCTCGACTGGAAGTGGCTGGCTAATGTCCATTTCTACGCATATTCTAGCAAAGACAATAGTATTTCCCTCCATGGTATCTCTTGAAACTCCCAAATATCTACCTAGATAATTACCAATCAACTCAAGAATCTGCTCACCCCAAAACTCCATTGGGAGAGCGTATAGCCATATCCAGACCAGGACAGTTGTGGGCTCAATGCGAGGATCAAAACCCACTCTCCACGGTTGGACAAATAATCCTGTCGGGTCGTGGCTCCTCTTCTCTGATTCAAATGCTCTGTTTCTATCTGCTAAATAAGAGAAACTAATAATAAAATACCCATTGCCATAGAGAGTACTAATAATAAAATACCCATTGTCGGGTCGTGGCTCCTCTTCTATAGGCCATAGAGAGTACTCACCAATGGGCTCCCAGTTCTGTCTCACCTAGGTGTGTAGAAAGTTCAGAGTGGGCCGGATACCCATGAATTTGCAGATCAGATCATGGGTAGCACGATATATAATCGTATCCTCAACCAGTTTTGGTTCTACGACAATCTTAGGCCTGGAAGTAGATTGTGGAAGGTAGCCGTTAACTCTGTTTGTAGGTAAACCCTTTCCAGAATTCTTAAATAGCATTTGATAAGCACTTTGTTGAGCTTCATCAGAGGAATATGCAGGGTTTTGTTTTAATATATCAGCATATGAGCTTTTCTGCCCATCGATAGATCCTGGAGGAGACCCCATTGGGCCCTCCCAAGGCAACGAACGATCCTTCAAAGTAGTGTAGATTCAATCCACAGGAGGTCCTGGAAGAATCTTCCAACCAGAAACCCTGGAGCTTCGCCCGGTGCCTGCACAGAAGGTTTCCCGCAAAATCGCCAGAGCTCGAACTCGCCCCCTCAAATGCTAATATTAACCATTAACCACTATGCCTTATCCATTATAAGAAAGGAATAATTTGACAATTTCACGGGATTATAATACAAAATTCAATTGTGAAGTTGGAGGCTAGTGTATTGGTAAATGTTTGTTTGTTTAGGTATTTATTTAAAAACATACAGCTTTAAACTTCTCGAATAGTTCCGGATAGTCTATTTGCAAAGGTAGTGGTGAAGTGTACAATCCCTTCACAACCAATCAACAATAACAAAGTGAAATAAATTTATTGAGAGTAACCCTTGTGCTTGTGCTTGTTACCAACTCTTTTATTAAAAAATAATTCAATTGCGAATATGAAATCTGTTTAACAATCATTTCTTTGAGTAATTTAGGATAATAAGAATTTTTTTTATTAAAAAAATAGAATTGTGAATATGAATTCTGTTCAGCAATCGAGTAATTTAGAGTGATAAGAAATTAAACGTAGCTACTGCAAATGATTGATATCAATGCACTAAATGTTATTTTCCACTGACAGAACTGGTCACTACCATGATTCAACATTTCATAAAGATTTCTTGACTATAGACATATAGACTAATAGACGCTGTTTGGATGTTCAAGTAAATATTAAATTTTATCGTATTTCGACAAACAGTAAATTAAAAAAAACATTCAATATCTTCGCATTCTTTGGGTTTCATTGAAAATGTTCCATATAAAACTTTACTAATATATATTAAATTTAATCTATTATAAGTGGAAACATGGAAGATGATATTACGATAGCGTTGGGAATTGAGATTTGCCAAGTTTTTTATCGATTCGTTGGACTCTCATTTTCTTAGGTACCAGTTTTGCATATTACCTTTGAATTCTATTAATTACGGGACGAGAGTATTAAGCTTCATCAGTTTACAAAGACATTTGAGGTTCTTTTTGTTGGGAGATGTTTTTCGAATGACTGTTTAAACTGTCGAACTTGTTTCGGTTATTTGTCACTCATTCAAATTTAGATTGAGCTGAAATTTTTAGGGTAGATGCCTGAAAAACCCTAAAATATTTCCACCAATGTTCAGATCATTTGGAGCAACAAATATCGTAGCACATCTATGTGTCTGAACAAGATTTTTGGCAAGCAGTTGTGCGAAGGTTTCATCTGGGTTGAGTGCAAGCAGCTCCAGAGGTTGGTTTTTAGGGCCTTCGGGCCCTAGAGGCCAAAATTTTTATGGTTTATGCTCAATATTTTAGCAAGATATGTTGCAGAGGATCCAAGATGAGTTAGAAACCTATCTTTCAACAGATCATGCTGTGAACTTGAGTGACAACAACTTCCAATTTTCTGCACAAAAGAAAAGTGAAAATCATACCTTTCCACGATGTCTAGGGCAAGGATTAAAGAGATCATGAAACAAGTTTCAAGTAGTTGATCAAAAAATGGCTTAGATATCAAGTGAATCTGGTGCTAAGGTGCACCCAAAAAATAATTCTACTGTGAAAACCCCTGTCAAGGGTAAGAATTTCGAAGACAACCCCAAAAATGAATTTTAGGGATGCCCTCTGTGGTGGACAACCTTATCCTAATGCTAATATTAATCTTAGGGCTTTCCATAAACCTCTAAAAATTCCTAAGATTGATCCCAGGAAAATGGAGTCACGAGGTCTTAAAGAAACTAATGGAAATCCTATTGTTAAGCTTGATATGGGTAATATTCAGACTGGCATTGAAGATTTGGAAAAAAGAGGACTAATTTGTCAGTCCATGGATTTTCGTCTGAGCCTATCTGTTTTCAAAGTATGGGCTACAAAAAGCTAGAAAACTAAAGGTGAGTTACAAATATCTATTAATCCAAATGGTTATTTTCTTATTTTATTTACTAATAGTGAAGATAGAGAGAAAAAATTTCAAATAGGTCCTTGGTTTTTTGGAAGGGGAGGGCTTTTCATGAAGCCTTGGCATACTAAATTTAAATTCATAGAAGAGATGACTTCTATATCTCCCATGTGGGTTAGACTCTTTGGACTTCCTATTGAATTTTGGAATCCTACTATTTTTTATTCAATTGGAAACTCTTTAGGAAATTTTATGATCACTTTTGATTGTACTCAATATTTTGAACCTACTATTTATGCTCGGATTTGTGTTTTATGGATTTTGACAAACCCCTACCTAAAAAGATCACATTGCAATTTGGGGAAGACACTTGCTGATGAGGCCTAGAAATACCTCATTGTTACACTATGGTTGACATATAAAAACTGCCATATTATTAAATATGACAAAGTTAAATTGCCAAATAGTTGATTAGAATATATTATTTGTTAATTGTTTGCATGATTTTATGTTAGGAACATTATACCCCTGTTTTGACTATTTTAAGCATTTTATGCACTGTTTCAATTGATTAAGTAGCAAATAAAACATGTATTTCAATTAGCCAAATGTTGTATGTTGAGTAAAGGAGGCCCTAGGATGTTTTGTCATTGTTGTCAACACAGTCTAGGTATACTTGTAAAAGGTCAAAAATGAGTATCATGTCAATTCTGGTGTCATACTACAGTAAAATTACATTTTGATGGCATGAACAGATTCCTCTCATCGAGAACTACAACTTTTATTTTTGAAGCAAGTCAATCCGAGCTGTAGATAAAAAGTTATGAAGGTTACATCATTCTAGAGCTCATGCCTTAGTTTTTTTTGGAGTTGTTAATAGGTGCAAATCTGCGTTAAGGGGAACATTGGCGGATCTACTGGGAATGATCCAAAGTGAGTTAAGGTACCAAATTCATACCAATGGTACTTCATAGTAGAGAGAACACATGACCCAAATTTGAAGGCATATGGACAAGTAATCTGGAAGTTATGGGGCCCACAAAATGATAGTTTCACACTTTTTGACAGCTGGAAATTCTGGTGAAAAATCTATGTTAGAGGCCAACTTGACAACGATGTTGGGAGCGATTCCTGAAGAGTTAAGAGCTAAAAATTGAACCAAATGTAGTTCATACAACCAAGAACATATGGATACAATTTTGTATACATTGGAGTTACAAGGCACAAGTTATGAGCACTCCAAAATGGCAGTTGGGCATGTTTTGACAACTGGAAAAAATAGGTGACAGTCCATACAAATTCCAACCACCTGTCACTATGAAGGAAGGCATGGAATTTGTCAACTAAATATGAGGGAAACACTTGGAAATAGTTGAGGGAGGCTAGGAATGACTCTTTCTCCACCTGACAACACTTCCACGTGATCCAAATGGGAGCAACAAGTCAAAAAGGCTAAAATGCAGGAAATTTGGAAAATGCAAGATAGTCATACAAATTCTAGCTAGTTGTCAATGAATGGCATGGCTTGGAATTTGTCAGTATTGGCATGCAAAACTAATTGGGATCATCTCCTGAGGAATAGGAAAGACTTCCTATCCAGTCAAAACTACTTTATTAACCATTTTAATTGCATCTGAGCATAAAGTATGTTGCACAACCAGATATTCTGAAGCAGCTCTAGAATGAGCAGAAAAGTAACCAGTTTTAGTTAAAAAGGTAAATAGAACACCCAGAAAGGTGGAAAATGGCAATATGGGAATGGATACAGGTGTATGAGATGTTTTCTCACCCCTTCCAACACATTTCCATCAATGGAGGATGCACAACAAGGGATAATAGAGATGTTGCAGCATAACAGTTTGCTGATTTTCAGGAAGACAACTTTAGAATAGTTGTTGAATCCCTGAAAAATAGCAACATAATGGATTAGCACATGTAATAGATTATTATAAATAATAAGCTCCTGTGTTGGTTGAGCATATAGATATAGATATAGAAATAGAGAGCAGATAGTTGTTGAGCATAACAATCATTTAGCAAGATTTTCCTACAATATTGTAATGTTGTGTGATTTTCAATAAAAGTGCAGTTTCTCCATCTATTTATTGTTTTGAGTGAATGTGGGAATATTGAGTAGTTAGGAGCAGCATTTTCACCTTCTTCTGGATCAGGGAGCAAGGGCCACTTCTAGACCCAAAGGAAGGATCAATTATTGATAGGTTTTTCTGTTAACCTTTTGCTGTAGCAGATTAGCAGAAACTTGTCATTTTCTATTTCTTGTTACTAACTATGTTTGTAGTAAATGCATTTAATATTTGTGGTTTATGCATAGGATAGATATGTGTGCATGTCAGTTGATCTCATAGCATAAGTATTGGAATTTTATAATATTTGTGGTTTTCCCCTATTTTTTTTAGCAATTGTTTTTCCAATTTTTGGCATTTCCATTGTGATTGAGTGATTATCAGCTTGTGTGTTTCATTTCTGCAATATTTTTATTTTTATCATTTCAATTCTGCTAATGTAATTAGGTTTTATTTTCTGCAAATATTTTATTTCTGTCATTTCCATTTTGCAAGAGTAAGTAGGTTTCATTCTTGTCATTTCAAATTCTACAAGAGTAATCAGGTTTCATTTTTCTACAATCTTTCTATTCCTGTAATTTTAATTCTGCAAGAGTAATTAGAATTCAATTTCAGTTTATAGGATTAAAGTGACACCAAAAACCCCCAAGGTTAACTTGTCCCACCAATAAAGCCTATTTTTTGAATGAGTTGATTTTCAAGCTGCCTATATCTCCTTTCGTATATAGCCTTGGACACCACCCTGGATTGACAAATCTTAAGGATTAAATGATGTGATTGATGACACTCATCATTTTTGGCACCGTTGTTGGGGATCACGGTGTTGTTAGAAGGTAAAAGCAGCCCAATAATTGTTAATTGTGCTAAGTTGTGAAATTCAGAGTGAAATCTGGATAAATGACTGGTATAAGTAATAATTTTTGGTAAATTGCATTTCAGTCCATTTAGAAAATAAGCAAGAAACCACAGGAAGAAAATTTTTACAAGAGGTTGAAATTATGTCAAAGTTGTCTAAATTTTTTATTTCCAAAAATGTTGGAATTTTCAAAGAATCACAATCATCCACTTCAAGAACTACAGGATCCTTTGAGAAATCATTACAAGAAAGAAAAATCAGTAGTTCAACACCACTTTCTCTTGACAAATCCATACAATCAGGAAAATTTGACAAGATTTATAATTGTTTTTGGGAACCTATAATGGAAGTCTCACAAGAGAATCCAGGGAGAGCCCATAATATGCTCTATCCTAGTGCAACTAGTGCACCTGCCAGAACTTTTCAAAATCCCATTCAATTAGATCTTAATCAAAATGCTCCCATGAAGGCCATTTCACCTTCAGTGTTACCAACTTTCAAGGGAATTACATCTGAAGATCCTGATATGTTTTTGTTTGAGTTTAAAATTGTATGTCAAGCTCATGATTACACTAATGACAATCAAAAGCTCAAATTATTTCCTTCCACTCTTAAAGAGTCAGCTCTACGATGGTTTATCACCTTAGCACCTGATTCAATTAGAACTTGGGATGATATGGAAAACATATTCTTGGAGAGATACCAAGAATATTGTCAAGTCAAGAATCAAAATGATAAATTTCTTACAATGAAACAAGAGGAAAATGAAATCTTAGAAGACTATCTAGACAAATTTTCTTTTGTTCATAAGAGATGTGGAAGTGTTGAACCTAAAATTTGCAAAGTCATATTCTTAAGAGGACTGCAAGATGAATCTAGGGATGCATTGGATATCTTGGGAAGAGGAGATGCAAATGCACTTGAATTTCAGGAAATTATTAAACTCTATAAAAATTACTCTCATTCAAGGCATAGAAAACATAGAATTGGTAATGATAAACATGATTTGAAAGAATGCATGAAAGAGGCTGATATTTTAGTACATCTTGATAAAACATTAGATGAAAAGAATGAATCTATTGAACCTTCAATCATCTATTGTTCAAAATGTAGTGAGAAGCAACACTCTCTTCATGATTGTCCTTTGAAAAAACATTTATACCTGCTACATGTAGCATTTGTCAATTAGGACACCCCATAGATCAGTGTAGTTTATTGCCAAAACTCAAAAGTGTCTTTGAAAAATAGTCTCAACCTATGAAAAAACTCAATTTTGTAGGACAAGGACAAGGGAATAATTTTCATAAATTTCCATATCATAATGCTTCTCAATTTCCTACACATTGGGGAAATAATCCTTGGTATATGCCATGGTCTACTTCAGGTCCACTTCAACAATGTTGGAGTCAACCACCATGGGCATATTCCCAAGAGTGGTCTCAACATGGTTGGATGAAACAACAATGGAATCAACAACATCCACCATGGTTGCAGCCAAAATTGTAGGGATATCAATGGGTACAACATCAAAAACTATACAAAGGGCAACAACATTATCAAAAATAGAAATCAAACTTGTTGCCTACTCATACCTATAATTTCTCTCATGGAAAACCACAACAACAAGCAAAACAACCTCTATTTTCAGCTCAACTTGTGGCCAATTCAAACATTGTTAAACAGGCAACCCCTGTCTCTATGGCTAAATCAGAAAATGCAGCCATAATGAATGTTAGTGACTATGATAAAACTCAGTTGTGTTCAGGTAAACCACTGCTTGAACCTATTCCACTTATCAGTGTAGAAAGAGGAGTTAAAAAGAATGAACATGAAAATAAATCCACACTAAAATATCAAAAAGAAAAAGAAAACCTCCCACAAGATAACTCATCAAAGAAAGTATCATCTCCTGAACAATTTTAGACATTAAAAATGACATCTTTGAAATTATATTGGATAAAGGAATTAAAACATTTAACTATTACAATCCCTTTACTTCAAGCTATTAAAGATGTACCAATCATTAATAGGATTGTTCAAGAAATGTGTTTTCAGAAACCAAGAAAAAAAGTATATCCAGAAAACATACAAGTAGGTGGAAAATTAGTTGACTTGCTTGCAGGAAAACTTACTCCACCTAAGTATGATTGTCTAGGAAGCCCACAGTTTCTTAGAACATATAAGGAAAATGAAAAGAACATTTCAACTTTGGCCTCCATTATTGTAAAGGATAATGTAGAAGAGTTGGATTCATCCAAGAAATCTACTTTTAATGTTCATATTTCAGATTTTAAAGATGAACCAACTACTATTCAACAAATATTATGGAATGATGAAAAGCAAAATTTTGAAAATTTGTCACCCATTCCAGTACAAAACAATTTTCTTCATTTACCACATGGATGTCATCATTTTTTCTCATCTTTTCATTATCATTTATCAAAGTTAATTCTTTCAAGAATTGTTTTTGGTAAACATACACAAATTTTCCATTCTTTTCCACCATATCATTGCTCTCTTAATTCATTAATGCATCATTCTCCAAGAACCAATTCAAAACATCCTGGTACAAAACAAACTGAAATGCAGCCAAAACAACCTTTGAACAACAATAGTTGGTTGACTAAAAACCAGGAAGCAAATTTGTTTGATGTATTGATCCAACATCCTAATGCTTTACTAACACTTTATGCATCTTTAGCAATTGGTATTGAGTTGTTGCAGGTACAAAAAAAATAGATTTTGTAGTTGAATGCATTTGATGAACTTTGGTTGGAAGCACTTCACCAAATAGAGTTCATTCAACAAAAATGGAAAATGTGGCATGATGATCACATTAAGAGCAACAAGGATGAACCAGAGGATTTTGAGAATGAAGTTGTTCAACTTTCTTCGATTGATGATTCAAGGAGGACATTAGTGGTGAATGGACATATTTTACAGGTGTACCATAAACCACTAACAAAGGTGGAATTTGCTTGATATTTCACACAGTTACATTTGCATAAGATAGAAGAGGCTTCCTCTTCTGACAAATATTCCAAATGATCATATCTTTGAATCTTGAAAAAAACAAAAGAAAAGAAAAAAAGAAGAAAAAGAAAAAAAAAGAAAAATTGCAGCATAAGGCATGTCCCACAAAATGAAGATACATGAGGATATGCATCAATTTCAGCAGAGAGAAGAACTAATGAGGTCAATACTTCATTTCCAAAAATACAGAGGCAATGATGACACAAGAAGATTCTTACTACTTGTATGGAAGGAAGGTTGCATCATTGTTGCAGCTTTTAGCTGAAAAAGATGTTTTCATACAGAAAAATTGACATGTTTTTGCAGAATAAGGATTGTTCTTATCCAAATAAGAATGAGAGAAATTCTCTCACATTGCAGCCTCATGAGATACATTCTATCTCATTGAAGCCCTTGAAAAATATAGAAGTTGGTTGAAAACCAGAAATGGCAACCTCTTCTGATAAAAAAAAAATGAAAAAATAGATGAAACAAAAAGAAAAGAAAGATGAAAAAAAAAAATTAAAAATGAATAATTTGGTAGTGAAAACCTTCTCGGAGGTGCTGCTGAATTGGCTTGCATGAAAACCAGTTTTCCGGCGTGCATTGCCTTGTTGATCCACCCATCATTGTTCCACCATTGTACAAATCTCACACTGCACATGTGTTATGTTTATGTTTTCAGATAGCTTGCTAACAATCATCAGAAGCAGCTTGTAAGGTGCATGATAAATTTTCAGGATAGTAAGGTATGTGTTTCTTGCATTTAGTCATAGTAAGCATTTAGCATTTAGTGTATGATAATCGGTATTTGGCATAAACTATTCATATAATATTGGCAAGTTAAAAATGGAATATGTTCAAAATGTCAAGAAACACCCCCTTCTGCCCTTAGTTGCATGGAAAATTCAAAACTGTGCAAAAACCTGATTTTGGGATAGACATGGTAGCAATTCTATTTGAATTAGTAGGTCAGGGTTTAGAAGGAGAACTACAAGTTGATACCCCACAAATGCTTCATAAATATGAAGAGGATAATCTAGAAAATGCACCTAAAGATTTTGTTTTACTCCTACTGCAATAAAACAACAACATACAAAATAAAGAATAACATTTAAAAAAAATGATGGAGAAGATATTTTTGATGTTATGGAAGGCTTACACACCCTAGATATGGGCCCACACTAGAATCTACAGCTAAATTTTGCATAGGAGGCCATTTTGGCATGTTTTTGACACATCTTCGGAATGACAGTCTCATTCTGAAGCATCTTCGAACAATAGTCTCATTCCGAAGCAAGCTTCAAAATGAGACAAATTGTGCCAAAAATTCTTGAAAATATTGTAGAATAGTAGGGCACATTAGATATTGAGTTTCTTAAAGTTCTACCACAAGTAAGTACATCCCTCAAGCATTTCAAAAAAATTTTTTTTTTTTTTTTTTTAAGGAAAAAAAAATGGTATCAGGCTGAAATATTGTCAAGATATAAAATTCTACATGAAAGTGTAGAAGTCAAAGAGTTGCAAGTTGAAAGGAAGAAAAGAAAGAGCAAAAAAAAAAAAAAAAAGAAAAAAAATTGAGGAAAAAAAGGAAAATGAAATTCATGTGCTTAAATTGCAAAATGCTTGGTGTAGTGCAGCAAGAAGAAATTTCTGTAGGTGGCAAAAGGATGTTGTTCATATTACTATGGCCTACTAGGATGCATGAGGGCATGCATCAGTTCAAGCTGGGGGGAATGATGAGGCCTAGAAATACCTCATTGTTACACTATGGTTGACATATAAAAACTGCCATATTATTAAATATGACAAAGTTAAATTGCCAAATAGTTGATTAGAATATATTATTTGTTAATTGTTTGCATGATTTTATGATAGGAACATTATACCCCTGTTTTGACTATTTTAAGCATTTTATGCACTGTTTCAGTTGATTAAGTAGCAAATAAAACATGTATTTCAATTAGCCAAATGTTGTATGTTGAGTAAAGGAGGCCCTAGGATGTTTTGTCATTGTTGTCAACATAGTCTAGGTATACTTGTAAAAGGTCAAAAATGAGTATCATGTCAATTATGGTGTCATACTGTAGTAAAATTACATTCTGATGGCATGAATAGATTCCTCTCATCGAGAACTACAACTTTGCTTTTTGAAGCAAGTCAATCCGAGTTGTAGATAAAAAGTTATGAAGGTTCTATCATTCTGGAGCTTACTCAATGTTCATGCCTTAGTCTTTTCTGGAGCTGTTAACAGGTGCAAATCTGCGTTAAGGGGAACATTGGTGGATCTACTAGGAATGATCCAAAGTGAGTTAAGGTACCAAATTCATACCAATGGTACTTCATAGTAGAGAGAACACATGACCCAAATTTGAAGGCATATGGACAAGTAATATGGAAGTTATGGGGCCCACAAAATGATAGTTTCACACTTTTTGACAACTGGAAATTCTGGTGAAAAATCTGTGTTAGAGGTCAACTTGACAGCGATGTTGGGAGCGATTCCTGAAGAGTTAAGAGCTAAAAATTGAACCAAATGTAGTTCATACAACCAAGAACACGTGGATACAATTTGGTATACATTGGAGTTACGAGGCACAAGTTATGAGCACTCCAAAAGGGCAATTAGGCATGTTTTGACAGCTAGAAAAAATAGGTGATAGTCCATACAAATTCCAGCCACCTATCACTATGAAGGAAGGCATGGAATTTTTCAACTAAAGATGAGGGAAACGCTTGGAAACAGTTGAGGGAGGCTAGGAGTGACTCTTTCTCCACCTGACAACACTTCCACGTGATCCAAATGGGAGCAACAAGTCAAAAAGGCTAAAATGCAAGAAATCTAGAAAATGCAGGACACAATCATACAAATTCCAGCTAATTGTCAATAAATGGCATGGCTTGGAATTTGTCAGTATTGGCATGCAAAACTAATTGGGATCATCTCCTAAGGAATAGGAAAGACTTCCTATCTAGTCAAAACTGCTTTATTAACCATTTTAATTGCATATGAGCATAAAGTATGTTGCACAACTAGATATTCTGAAGCAGCTCCAAAATGAGCAGAAAAGTAACCAATTTTAGTTAAAAAGGTAAATAGAACACCCAAAAAGGTGGAAAATGGCAATATGGGAATGGATCCAGGTGTATAAGGTGTTTTCTCACCCCTTCCAATGCATTTCCACCAATGGAGGACACACAACAAAGGAAAATGAAGATGCTACAGCATAACAGTTTGCTGATTTTCAGGAAGACAACTTCAGAACAGTTGTTGAATCCCTAGAAAATAGCAACATAATGGATTAGCATATGTAGTAGATTAGTATAAATAATAGGCTCCTGTGTTGGTTGAGCAGATAGATATAGATATAGAAATAGAGAGCAAATAGTTGTTGAGCATAACAATCATTTAGCAGGATTTTCTTGCAATACTGTAATGTTGTGTGATTTGCAATAAAAGTGCAGTTTCTCCATATGTTTATTGTTTTGAGTGAATGTGGGCATATTGAGTAGTTAGGAGCAGCATTTTTCACCTTCTTCTAGATCAGGGAGCAAGGGCCACTTCCAGACCCAGAGGAAGGATCAATTATTGATAGGTTTTTCTGTTAACCTTTTGCTACAGTAGATTAGCAAAAACTTGTCATTTTCTATTTCTTGTTACTAACTGTGTTTGTAGTAAATGCATTTAATGTTTGTGGTTTGTGCATAGGATAGATACGTGTGCATGTCAGCTGATCTCATAGCATAAGTATTGGAAGTTTACAGCATTTGTGGTTTTCCCCTATTTTTTCAATAGTTATTTTTTCCAGTTTCTGTCATTTCCATTGTGATTGAGTGATTATCAACTTGTGTGTTTCATTTCTGCAACATTTCTATTTCTATCATTTCATTTCTGCTAATGTAATTAGGTTTTATTTTCTACAAATCTTTTATTTCTGTCATTTCCATTTTGCAAAAGTAAGTAGGTTTCATTCCTGTCATTTCAAATTCTGCAAAAGTAATCAGGTTTTATTTTTCTGCAATATTTCTATTCCTATAATTTTGATTCTGCAAGAGTAATTAGAATTCAATTTCAGTTCATAGGATTAGAAGTGACACCAAAAACCCCCAAGGCTAACTTGTCCCACCAATAAAGCCTATTTTCTGAATGAGCTGATTTTCAAGCTGCCTATATCTCCTTTCGTATATAGCCTTGGACACCACCCTGGATTGACAAATCTTAAGGATTAAATGATGTGATTTATGACACTCATCACTTGCGAGCAAGTAGTGGACTATGAGAACATTCATTTTTGTTGTATAATTTTCCATGAATATGGTCATTTGGCTAGAGCTAGCCCAAATAAAATTCTTGATAAAAAGAAAGAAGATATAAACTAAATAGGTTTACAAATGCCTAACAAGAACACTCAGAAAAAACCAGTTATGAAATACCAATCAAAGTCATCTGCTAATATGTTTGAATTTTTTTTCATAAATGATGTCCCAAGTGAGGAAGAGGAAATAACGGAAACAAAAATCGTAGAAACACAATTTAAATATGAAGGGAAGAACGCAGAGACAAACCAAAAAATCAAAGGTTTTCAAAAGAAAAAAAAGGGAGAAAATTTACACAAGAAAAACAATCTTTTAAATGTCAAAACTTCAAATAATATAGGTCCCAATATAGACTTTGTTGAACCCTATAGTAAAATTTTGGCTATGTACAAGCATTCTTCAATGTTAGAAGCCATATCAGATTCAATTGGAGTAATTCAAGAAACAGGAAAAAAAAAACTGAATATGGATTCTAATAAAAAAGCAGGTCGCAAGACAAATCAATATCATATGGTAAAATAAGGTGAAAAGCTTGTAGAGGAAGGTAATATTAGTGCCCTTCCACACTATTTTAACCCTTGTGTTAATGAATATCATCACTTGAAATATTAAAGGAATCAAAGGAAGTCTTTTAAAACAAAATGCAATTAGAATAATGATTCAGATAAATCATCCACATCTTGCTTTTCTTCAAGAAAATAATATGTAAATGGAGGATATGGAATCAATTGCCAGTAAAATTTATTTTTATAATGAGTAATTATTCTTTTAAGTTATACTAGGATAGACTTACTTGAGTTCCCACTCCTTCATGAGTCAGGTGAAATGAAAGTTATAGTCTACATAAGATTTTATGAGTTGTTGTAATCCAATGACTCTCAATGATCAACTTTGTTATTTATACAAAGTTGATCCATGGAATAATCAATCATTTCTACTCTTTCGTCATATTTTATGTAATTCTTTGCATGTCTATTTTGGAAAATAATAACATGGTATCAGAGCTGGATAGGTATTTCTAGAATTGTCTCTTGAAGGTTCTAGGAGCTAGTTATTTGTATCTTTTGTTGGCTTCTCCTCTTTTTTTGGATTTAAGTCTTCAATATGATTTTATATATAGTTTTTGTTGCTATATTTTTTAGATATATGTATGTGGGTTATTCTGAATAATATTTATCTCCTTCTCATATTAAAAGAGAAAAGGAAGATTCATTGCCTTTTAGTGTAAATTATTTTTATTTAGAAAAATTGCCCATAGTTTTTTCATATATGTTATTTTTAAAAAAGGGGGGGCTCTTTGACTAGTTCATATATATTAATTTTTTTTTCCTTAAAAAAAAGGAACACCTTTTTTCAAGAAAATATATATATATATTGTTTATGATTATTATTAAAAAATTTATTATCCTAAAAGCTTGATTGATAGGAATTTTATTTCTTATCTTTAGTGTATTCATTTTTGCAAAAAAAAAATCTTGCTGAATTGCCTTTTTTGTTGCTCTCATAGAATCTCGATTGAGGCTCTCAAAACGTGCATCAGGCACCCAATATTGGGCGCCAATGACACTCTTTGTAACACCTCTCAATCGTTTTTGATATCTCCTTCACTCGATATCTAAATATGCTCTCCGTTGCGTTCTCATTTGGCACAACTAATATTTAAGTCAACTATTGTTAAGATAACCCTTTTTTAAAATTTCATTTGCTCTAAAGCTTCGTCAACTTCAATTGCATGATAATCATTTTCTAATGTTTCATCTCATGCACTCCTTTTTTGGTGTCACTTTAATGCATTGGTGAAATACATAGGAGCCCAATTAAGCCATAGTATCTTCAATATCACCGATATATTATCTTCTTGGTTAGCAGATTCTAATGGCTCTTAGTTAGCTCCTATAGATTTTGTTTTGCCTCTCTTCATTTGGCATTCCATTCCATTTATTTTTTATGTTCATAAGCTTGTTTTTTCTCTAACAAGTTCTCTATGTAGAAACCTTTTTCTGCTTTGCTCCTCAAGCGAAGTGTCATGGTGCTAGATAGAGGAATCTACAATTTTTTTTATATATTTCATTTTGATTAACTTTTGATCAAATTATTGCAATATTAAGCCTTTTTTTTTGTTTTAGACCTCTCCTATTTTATGTTTGATCTGCAAGTTTCAAATGGATTTCATAGCCAAGGCGCTGGGTCTTCTGTCTTCTCTATGAACCTTAACGAATTTCAAAGTGAGGTGCTAGGGTCTACAAAAATTTCAAAGAATGAAATACTTCATCGAAGTGTGAATCTGCGGCTTCAAGGCATTGGCTCTTCTATTTTTCTAAGAGGTGTAGGGTCTGCAAATGACATCATTCTTCCTTTGGCAACATGCGCGCATTCTTTTAGAAGAAGCAAACACAAACCTTCTTCCTTGGGGCAGACATTAAATTCGTGTCTTCTGTTTAAATACCAAATGCAAGCACCTTGTATTGGTTATTTTGTATTGGTTATTCTTTTGTTTCTTCATTTTTGAAACTAAAACCTTACAAAATATCTCCTGACCTTCCTATTTTTTGTTATTCCTTCTAACTCATTTCTTCCTAAAGCCTTTTACTTTTTCAAAAGGCTATCCTCTTAAAAAGTGAAGGAGTCATTTGTAACCTAATAATACAAAGGTCTTTTTCGAGGGGGGTTAAGGGTGCAAAATATTGCACCTTCTTTTTGTTTTGTCTTTTGAGGGGTTTTTTCTTTTATTTTAGTGTTTATCTTCTTTAAACTATCTTCTATTTCCTTTTATAGTGGTTTTTATATCTAAAAGGTGTATATTGTTTTTATCTCATTAAACCAATATATGTTTAAGAAAGGTACTCAATATTTTATACAAACCTTCATTAATATCGAAACAAATAGTTTTTTATATAACATCTTATATATTTTTAAGTGGCATCTATTGGTGTATAAAATATAATAAAGTTCACCTTTTTTATTTCACATTTTTTGCATTTAAGAATGTTCTCTATATCTTAAACCAAGACCTAAATATAAGAAGTCTATATCAAAACAAGCTCTCATAAACTTCAAATTTTTCTTCGATTTATAGTAATATTTTTTTACCTAAATCATTTAAAATTTATCACCTATGTTCCTAGTGTTGGACTTCTCAATAACTTATAGTTTACCTCTCATAAGGGTGGGTTATTAAGAATCCATTATTAAGTTTTGGATGATATAAAAAATAGCCTATGTTCCAAGTATCAATTCTCCTCTTTAATTATAGTTTCTCTCTCGTAAGGGTGAGTTATTGAGAAGAAAAGATATATAGGCCTGTCTTAACAATTGTTTCATTGGCCTTCAAAATTTATCATACATCCTCATTTACTTATAGTTTTCCTCTCATTAGGGCGGGTATTTTTAAGAGATTGATATTTCCAAAAGGCCATTGTTATATTAAAAATTATAAGATCTATTAATTCATTTTTCATTACCCTAATAGATTTAGAAAATCTCCTCACTTACTTATAGTTTCTCTCTTGTTAGGGTAGGTAATTGAGGAGTTTGGTATCTCTTAAGGGTTTTGTTCCATTCTTTAAAAGAATTAAAATTGAAGTTAAGGGGGGATTATTATTGTACTTCAATTTTTTTTAGCAAAATGAATACAATTTATCCACTCACCCCTCATAACTATCATACCTGGAAACCTAAAATATTAAATATCATTTCTCAAGAAGGGCTCACACACCTGCTAGAAGAAAAGCAACCTGAATTTGAAAAAGAATATGAAATATTTATTCATAAAGATAAAATGTATGAAACAATGGGTATTATAAACATTAATGTAAATGAAATCTTATGGTTTCACATTACGGATTGTAAAACTCCTTATGAAATTTGGGTGAAACTAAATAACTTATTTATAAAATTAGATCAAATAAGGTTAATGCAATTAGAGGAAGAATTAATAGCATTATCTCCTAAAGACTTTAGAAATATTGTTGACTTTCTCACCAAATTTAAAGAAGTCCTTACTCAATTTAAAGGCAGTGGCAAGGATAAAAAAGATGAATAATGCATCTATCTAATTATTTCTAAATTAAATGGTGTATTTCAAATATTTGTAACCACCTTTCTATTTTGTGAGAGACTAACTAAAGAAGAAATAAAACTTGCAAAGTATGAGATCTCTTCCTCTTCCTCTTCCCCTTAAGTCTTATTAGCATCCACCTCCACTAAAGAAAAATTCAAAAACAAATAAAGAAGTCCCATAAATTGTACTCATTGCAAAAATAATGATCATTCTACAAACAAATGTTGGAAAAGATTACATCAACTAGAGGCAGCTATGAAGGATCAAAATATAAACAGTAAAAAGTAGATAGGAAAAGCACTAAATGTTCAAGGGAAGACCACCAATACTTCATCTAATGACTGGGTCCTAGATTTTGGAGCAACTCATCACATGACTGCTTCAGATGATTCATTCTCTTCTATATCCTCAAGTTCAACATGTAGCATAGAAGTTGGTGACTCTTCCTTTATCCCAGTCAAAGGAAAGGGTGACATAACCATTGATTGTGGCTATATCAATAATGTTCTCTATGTTCCAAACATTGCAACAAATCTCCTCTCTATGTATCATATTTGTACTTTTGGAAAGGGGAAATTTGTTCTCTTCTCTCCAATAGGAGTTGAGATAAGAGACTTTCAAGACTCCCACTCTCTTATAGCTAAAGGAGATATTGATCACAATATTTACTTATTTCACTTAAAAGGATTCAAAAATCTAGAAGGGGCCTCCTATTTTGTGGTTCATGGATATATTGAAAGCAAAATTTGGCACGAAAGGTTTGGTCATCTCAGTTATAACTACCTAAAGGAATTGAACACCCATTAAATAGTAATAGGTTTACCTCAAGTATCTTCTATTGATGGAGAATATCCTGGATTTTCTCTTGGAAAGCAACGTCAAGATCCTTTCCACCCAAGTGGTTCTCTAAAAACCTCATACCCTCTAGATTTAATCCATAGTGACTTGATGTTTTTCTCGGAGCCTTATTTCAAAGCAGTAAAATATGTTCTAACCTTCATTGATGACTTTTCTAGAATAAATTGAGTCTACTTACTAAAATACAAAAGTGATGTTCTGTCCCACTTTAAAATATTCAAAGTCTTAGTTTAAAATCAAGCCTCTTGCAACATCCAGCTAATTCGCACAAAAAATGGGCGAGAATACTATAGTAATGAGTTCTCAATATTTTTATAAAGTCATGGCATAATTCATCAACATTTTGTCTCCCTTAATCCATAGAAAAATGGTATTTCAGAGAGAAAAAATCAAACATTGAAGGAAATGACAAACTGTATGCTCCATTCAAGAGATATTCCAAAAGTTTTTTTAGTAGAAGCTATTAACTATGTAAACTATATTCAAAACCACACACCTCATAAAGCTCTTGACCATTTAACTTCTGAAGAAGCATGGACTGCCTCAAAATTGGATGTCTCCTTCTTCAATATTTTTGGGTGTACTACTTGGGCGCACATCCCAAAGAAGAAAAGGAAGGCTCTAGATAAGAAAAGCAAAAAGCTCATCTTTGTTGGTTATTGTGAGGAAATAAAAGCATACAGGCTCCTTGATCCCACAACTCATGAGGTATTTTTCATAGGAATGTCCAATTTGATGAAACATTCCCTCAAAAATATCCTCAACCATCCTCTTCCTCTATTGAGCCTTCTCCTATAGTAGAACCTCAATATAATGAAGAACAAACTTTAGAGATTAATTTAGAGATTTATGATCAAGATGAGGAACATATAATTCCAACTCAAAGTCTTTCCACTCCTTCTACTCCTTCAACAATGCCAAAATGGGTCTGCACCATTGTTAAAGAAGCTACTCCTTACATCCAAAATATTCCATCATCCAGATTAACCAACTCCATAGGCACTGGTCTTGTCTATCATTCTATTTCCTCTGATCCTTAATCCTTCAAAGAAGCATCTGGTATTAAATAATGGGATGATGTCATGGAAAACAAATTCACTTCCTTAATAAAAAATGAAACTTAGGATTTAGTTCTCCTACCTAAATGAAGTAAATTAGTTCGTTGTAAATGTATTTACAAAAAAAAATATGGTTCTAATGGAGAAAGTGCCAAACACAAAGCTCTCCTAGTAGCCAAAGGTTTCTATCAAATTGAAGGAATTGATTATGCTAAAACCTTTACACCAATTGCCAAAATGGATTCTGTTAGATTGGTTCTTGCCATGGTTGCTTCTCAAAAGTGGCATGTCTTTCAAATAGATGTAAAAAGTGCTTTCTTACATGGGGAATTAAAGGAAGAGATATTTATGGAACAACCTACTGGTTTCACTCAAGACTCCTCTCTTGTTTTTAGGCTAAAGAAGTCTCTTTATGGCCTCAAACAAGATCCTAGAGCTTGGTATGAAAAAATGGACTTCTTCATTCTTTCCTCATGTTTTTCTCATTGTGAGTCTGATAACACAATCTACATTTGGAGATATGAAGAAAAAATCACCATACTTGTTCTATATGTTGATGATCTACTACTCACTAGTAGTGACTTCACTCATATTCAAACTATAAAAGACTCCCTCTTTGGAAAATTCTATATGGATGATCTGGGTCTAGTTCATTACTTCCTTACAATCCAAATAAATCAAATAGATGCAAGAATTTCATTGTGTCAACAAAATACACTCTATATCTCCTTCAAAGGTTTAAAATGATAGATTGCAAACCTTCTCCTATACCTTTTTAGTCTAGAGTCAATCTAAGTACTTCCTGCACATCCCCTCTATGTGATGCAATTCTATACATCAATCAGTTCTACTCTTTTTTCATATATTGTGTAATAATTTGCTTGTCTATTTTGGGAAATTCTAAAATTGGCTAGCTAAAAAAGTGGTTTTCCTTAGTTCCAAGGGGATTTCTAGTGACATTGCTTGTCTCTGTGACCCAAAAGAGGTAGTTATTCACCATATGGTTGGTAGTTGGGGTGTATTGGCTATAACTATTAAAAGTAGATATTCCAACCAAATTATGCTCTGTATTATTGTTTATGCTCCAACTACATTGGAGGAAAAAATAAGACAGTGGAAGGATATAACTCATATTATCTCTCATTTTCCTGAATCTTAGATCTTGATCGAATGATATTTAAATACCATCCTCTCTCTAGATGAGAAAATGGGAAAAATAGAAATTTGGACAAAAGCACTGACCTCATGAGCAAATATATTGTAAACCTCCATCTTATGGACATCCAACCAGATAATGGCCTTATTAATTGGTCTAACAAAAGGCAAGGCTTAGATTTCATAATGGAGAGATTAGATAGGTTTTTTCTCTCTAAAAATTTCTTAATCCATGGTCACATTCCTAAAGTGAAGACTCTTAACAATACTAGTTCGGATCACTGGCCAATCATGGTGGAAATGTGGAAAACCAATGTGATTTTCTCTCCTTTTCATTTTCAATTAATGTGGCTCATAGATAGTTGCTTTAGACCTCATGTGCAAAAATGGTGGAAAGAAGGTAAGCCTAGGCATGGGACTAAGATGTTCTATTTTGCCAAAATACTTTAACACATTAAATCCAAAATCAATACTTGGATTTAAAAAGAGTTTGGGGATGTTCATAAAAAAAAATCATGAATTTATTGCTCAACTTGAAAATTTGAATAAGAAAATCTGTTTAGATGGCCTCACAAAGAAGAGAAGTGCATATGAAATTAAACTCACAACTCATTTAAAGGAATGGGAAAAAAGAGAAGAAATATTATGGAAGCAAAAATCTAGAATTCAATGGCTCAAAGAAGAAGATCGAAACATAAATTTATTCTACAAATCTTTTCTATCTCGAAGATCTCACAACTTTATTTCTTCCCTAAAATCAGATTCTGGATATGTTGTCTATACTTGGGATGGCATGAACTCTATTGTTGTTGATTACTTTTCTAATATTTTTGCTACTACTCCTCTTGAATCAGCTTCTCAACAAAATGTTCTTCAAGAATTCCCTTATCTTATCACTTCTAAGGAGAAATCTATTTTGATTGCTCCTGTTACTATCAAAGAGTTTCAACAGGTAGGTTTTAAAATACACAAAGGGAAAACCTCAAGTCCTGATGGTTTTCCCATTGAGTTCTACCAAGATTTCTAGGATATCCTTCATGCTAATTTATTAGAGGTGGTGGAAGAAGCCAGAAAAGACAAATAAATATTGAAGGTTATCAATAAAACTTATATTACTCTTGTTCCATAAGCTCAAGAGGTTGATCATATCTCAACTTTTAGACCTATTGCTTTATGTAATGTTCTTCTCAAAATCATTACTAAGATCATGGCAGAAATGTTGAAGCCTATTTTGCATAAGATTATTTCCCCTGAGCAAGGGGGTTATGTGGAAGAGCATCAAATAGTATATGAGATACTTCTTGCTCAAGAATCCATCCATTCCATGGATATGTAAAAATATCCTTCCATGTTCATTCGGTTAGACTTATCCAAAGCTTATGACATAGTGGATTGGCACTTCCTTATCAAAGTTTTTAGGCAATTTGGTTTCTCAAAGTATTGTATGGATTGTATTATGGGATGTATCTCTTTAGTTTCCTACTTAGTTCTTATCAATTGTAGGCATTCTCAATCATTCCCAGCTTCCATAGGTATTAGGCAAGGTGACCGGTTATCCCCTTTTTTATTCATCATTCTTGTTGAATGCTTGGGTAGGATTATAACCAAAAAGAACGAAAATAAAATCCTTGAGGGAGTTACCGTTGCTCATGGAGCTAGACCTATTTCTCATCTTCAATTTGTGTATGACTATACTCTTTTACGTAAATCTATAGTTAAGGAAGCTTCTAATATTAAGCAAATCATTAGATGTTTTTCTAAGGCTACTGGGCAATTGATCAATCAAGACAAATCTAAAGTTATTTTCTTTCACTAATCTTCCAGACAGGAATCCATCTTGGATAAATTAATATATAAGAAGACCTCCCTTTCTATCACTTATTTAGGTATTCCCATCAATATTTTGGATTTGATAAAGAAAAAATTATTTTGGATCATTCATAATGGTCAATAGATAAATTTTTGGATAGATTCTTGGGATGGTCACAAGCCTTTGATAACTCAGTTTCTTGATTGGAGGCCTTGGATGGAGGAGCTTCACTGAACTAACTAGATAAAGGTGGCTCATTACTTTCCGTACCATATTTGTAATTCAAAGGTTGGTAGATATTGGATCCCTATTGAGGACTGGCCTATTCAAATCCCATAAAGGTAAAGACATGTTATCCAAGGCATCCTTCATATGAGATCTCTCTCTTGGTCCCATGAAAAAGATTGTTTTGGATGGAGCAACACAACTAAGGGTGAGTATTCAGTTGCTCAAGGTTATTTAACCTTATGCCATAATAATCCCAACCAATCTTCTAACATATTTTCTCATGTGTGGGCTCAAAATATTTGGCCTAAGGTGAGGTTCTTTACTTGGATTTTATTGCATCATAGGGTGCTTACTGGTGAGCAACTTATGAAGCGTGGTTTTCATAGCCCTTTTATATGTGAAATGTGTGAAGAGAATGTAGAAACTCTCAACCATTTTATTATTGAGTGTACTTTAGCCTTTGATATATGGAGAGAATGGCCGCTTTACTTGGCTTACAGTGGTCCAATTTTTTTACTTTTGAACAACTTTAGAGGGATTGGCCTAATCAAGAGGGTATTGATCATTTTGTAAGGTAGTTAGTTTGGATGGGTTCTACCATTCTTCTTTGGAATATTTGGAATGAAAGAGCATTTAAATTTTTAATCAAGATAGGAAGGATATTCACTATATTTGGCAGAAGA
Organism: Wollemia nobilis; assembly: GCA_028583015.1. NCBI lineage: Eukaryota > Viridiplantae > Streptophyta > Pinopsida > Araucariales > Araucariaceae > Wollemia > Wollemia nobilis. Next base: position 6,972,361 of record JAQPPZ010003246.1, on the reverse strand, counting down.
CCATAGACAACTTGGTTGAATCAGTCCATCAACTCCTTAATCACCCCCAAAACTCCCACCAAATATTGGATCAAGTGATGCAAATATTGAAGATTAAATCTTCTAAAGGCAACCATCTTAAAGGGAATGTAAGTATTTGTAATATGGATACGATAAGAAATTGGCAACCTCCTCCTAAGGATTTTGGAAAAGTCAATACTGATGGAACCACTAGAGGGACCCCTGGAAAAGCCAGTTCCAGATGAATTCGTAGACTTTTAGATGGCTCCCTGATTTTTACTTTTGCTGAGAATTTGGGTATTATTTCCAATAACCTTGTTGAGGGGTATGGTATCTTTAGAGTCCTTCAAGAGGCTACTATGGTTGGATGGGAAAAGGTGTTAGTTGAGTATGAATCTCAACTCATGATTAATCTTTTGAAGACTCCTAAGAATCATAAGGTTGATTAGAGAATAAAAAGAATTATTGAAAAGATTCAATTAATTCAAATGGTATTTTTGAAAGTTGATTACAATCATGTGGTCAAAGATCAAAACAAAAGTGTTGATGCTTTAGCTAATTGGTCTTTGGAAAAATGTGATCTTACTTGTTATGGTCACCCTCCTATACGGTGCGCTTCACAAATAAGGGAAGCTCTTATTTCTATCATTTCTTTGGATGGCTCCAGTTATGAAGGTACGTAGTTTCTTCTTGCTTTATTTTTGCTTCTCTTTAGTTCGTTCAGGTTATTTTAGCTCCTTAGCTCAAACTATTTTTTCTTTCGTTTCCTCTGTTGATTCTTAGCTTAAAAGTCTTCTGGTCTAGAAATGTCGTTGTTATGTTCAATTTTTTTTCTTTTTTCATTTTTGTTTTTTGTTTAGTTTGTTAAGGTGTGTGTTCTTTTGTTTTGTTTTGTGTTTCCATCTCTGGCATTTTTGAAGAAAGAGGTGTCACAAGTGGTCTGGCTTGCCTTGTCGAGAGCAACTCTCTTCGATCCGTCGCCACCAGAGGGACACTGCGATTGAAGCTCGCTCAGATACGAGGAATTGATCGTGGGATCGGCCTCGCCACTGGTTGTGAAGTTGTAAAGTCGATAGCTGAAAAACTGGCAATCAGTTTGTCCAATTGTATGTCCTCCTGCACATGATATATGAATTAAGCTAATAAGGGAAAGTAATTTTCAAGGTCTGTAACAGTCATTTTCCATAGAAGAGTCTGTCATATTATATTATTTACCTGTGTGAAGAATATAGCTTACCTTCCTTCCTATTCGAACCTAATGAACATGAATAATCAATTTTTTAGTATTGAAAGAAATGTGTAGTCCCAGGGCTTACTGACTAGGGTTACAAGATCCTCAGTGGTGAGGCCTTTGTCCGAGAATTTCTGCTTCAGAACGTCAACCGGATCGGAGGGAGTTGGCAAACTTGCTGCCTTGGACGATAATGAGTTCAGCCTGTCTCTCCTTCCTGTTGGAACGGACCAGCTGGGTCCCTTACTCTGTATTCATGTAAGAAAAATATTAAAAGATGTTGGATCTATGCATTCACCTCAGCAGAGATTTTAAGGAATGAAAGTTTAACTTTTTCATTTCAACTAATACAAATTCAACGCATATGTGTTATATCGCAAGACAAATATAAAATCCTGATAAATTTATATCGTTGTTATTAATATTTTATATAAGAAGTTGATGAATATAATTTAAATTTTTTAATCTTTTATATATTTATTAAAGTTTTGCAAATGAATAACTTATAAAAAATTCTTGCTTTTGTTTTCAATTAAATAAGAGAAGAAAAAATGGAAGAATATATTCTAAAAAATCTAATCATTGACAAACCAAAACTAAAAAATTAAAAAAATACCCAATTCGCTAAAAATGACTTAAAAAGAAATATTCTCGGACGATTGTTGGAAACTGGAGAAGATCTAAGAGAGGAGAATACCAGAACTACGACATCGCGGGCAGCTAATGCGAGAATGTCAGCGCAAGAAACAACACCGGGGCACACAGCTTCGACTTTAGCCTTCACGTCTTCGATAACGTGGAATCCTCGCAGCCCAAGATTTGTGAGCGCGTTCTTCTGGTTGGAAATATTATTTAATCCAAATTCCGTACTCGCCTTCGCCGCTGGAACGTCCCGTCAACAGTTCATCTGGCAGAGGAAGTATGGGCGAGTTAAGGGAGTAGGTGAACTCCGTAAGCCTCCAGCTGGCCTCGAGATTCCCGCCATGCCAGCCTGAGGTCCTCTGCAGCTATATATGCCCGCTCCTGTGTCCGCATTCTGCATTCTGGGCAGCAGCCCCAGTTTCCCTGCAGTTTAGCAGGTTCTATTCTGCAGCAGTGCAGATCAGTTATGCTCAGCCAGAGCTTCGGTGGTTCTTGCTGCTCCTTAGCGCAGAACCCCTTTGTAATCCTTCGGCGGTCGAATCCGCGTTCGGCAGTAGACACTGTTTTGGGCGGTTTTATCCACAGGCGGCAATGCCGCAGATGTAAGGCTTCGCAGAGCCATTTCCCCTTTTGCTCCCTCCCCTGTTTTTCAATATAAACCCTGTAATTTATTTGTGCCTCCGCCTGCGTGTGTTTGCCTGTAACAGGGCATGTCTTAAAGATCCTCGGATTTAATTTTGTTATGGTTTATTTTACTTTTTCGACATGGTATCAGAACGAAGAGACAGCGACAGCAGGCGAGGTCATGGAGAAGCTGCGTGGAGAGCAGCCATGAAATGTTTTGGAAAGCTGCAAGAGTTTGGTGTACCCGTCAAGGATGATGCACTGTTTTTCCGACGAAGCCATGGGCTAAGGAGGGCATCGACAGGGCCAAAGGTGCGATGATAGTAGGGCCATAGATGATATTCAAAAGGGCTGGGCAATAGCGTTCCCCGTTGCATGTGGTCGGAAGTCATTTATCTCGGAAATGGTGAGGCGTGTCTAGTGTCCGTCGTTTGCGCGCTTTTGAAACAATTTTGCCGGTTGGAAAATAGACCGCTCATCGAATCCTTTGGGTGTTTGGTGGAGGATTCTTGACGAGAATGTGTTTTTTTCGTCAGCGTACTGGAAAGCTGTTGAGATATAGATATAGAATAAGATACTAGAGGAGTGAGGCATCCGCCGTTATATTTTAGCTCTCCTTTGTAAGCTCCGACATCCGCTTCGAAGTCCGTCAAAATGCAGGGACAGAAGTCAAGAAATGGTTCTTCCGCTGGGGCGTCTCCCGCTACGCCTAGATCTGCGCGGACGCCAAAGAATAATGCTTCGGATTCGGATGGCACCACCTCCCCGAATTCAAGTGGCAGGCTGTCCGTGGACAGGAGCCCCAAGCCCAAGGTTCCCAAACACAGGACACCGAGAAGTCCGTTAGCTGAGAAACGCGCGACCAAGGGGTCGGAGATGCAACAACACCTCACGCAAGCTCAAGAAGAGTTGAAGAAGACGAAGGAACAGTTAGCCTCGGTCGAGGCTGCGAAGCCACAGGCGTTGCGAGAACTGCAAGAGTCTAGAAAGCTTGCCGAGGGGACAAGCGCGAAGCTCGAAGAATCCGAGATCATCGAGAGCGAAAAGGCTAAACTGCTTGAGCTTCAGCGGGCTTTTAAGGAAAGAGAAAAGGCATGGCAGGCGGAGCTCGAAGCCGTGGAAAGGCAGCATTCGACTTCGCAGAAGTGAAACTATTTCGGCAGATTGAAACTGCTTCGGTAGATTAAAGTGGAAAATGCTTCGGCAGTTTGAAGCTGCTTCCAAATTTTTTTTTGGTCGAAGTGAAAGTGATTCGCATAGTTTTTGGCGGAAGTAAAAGTGCTTCGGAAAGTTTTTTGCTTCGGAAAGTACTTCGGGAAGTTTTGGGCCCAAGTGAAATTGCTTCAGAGGTCTTTTTGCTGACGCAAATCTACTTCGGAAGTTTGAAGCCGCTTCGCGAAGTTGTTTGCCGAAGTAATTCACTTCGGGAGTTTGAGCAGCGAAGTAGTTACTTCGCAAAGGAAATCGCCGAAGTAGAAATTATGCATTGGAGATTGCTGAAGCTTAGTTTGTTTTTGTGTTAGAGGAATTTGGATTAAGGGAGGATGTTGGAAATATTATTTAATCCAAATTCCGTACTCGCCTTCGCCGCTAGAATGTCCCGTCAACCGTTCATCTGGCAAAGAAAGTATGGGCAAGTTAAGGGAGTGGGTGAACTCCGTAGGTTTCCAGCTGGCCTCGAGATTCCTACCATGCCAGCCTGAGGTCCTCTGCAGCTATATATGCCCGCTCCTGTGTCCGCATTCTGCATTCTGGGCAGCAACCCCAGTTTCCCTGCAGTTTAGCAGGTTCTATTCTGCAGCAGTGCAGATCAGTTATGCTCAGCAGAGCTTCGGGGGTTCTTGCTGCTCCTTAGCGCAAAACCCCTTTGTAATCCTTCGGCGGTAGAATCCGCGTTCGGCAATAGACATTGTTTTGGACGGTTTTATCCGCAGGCGGCAATGCCGCAGATGTAAGGCTCCACAGAACCATTTCCCCTTTTGCTCCTCCCATGTTTTTCAATATAAACCCTGTAGTTTATTTGTGCCTCCGCCTGCGTGTCGGATTTAATTTTGTTATGGTTTATTTTACACTTTCGACATCTTCTCTGCAGATGGACCCGTTATCAATATGGAGCCGTCACATCCCTGCAATCGAAATTTCGGAAAGGATAAGAAACTCCATTCAATACTTCGGTAAGGAATGAAAACAAAGATATTATGAAAGGATTGGTGGTCATGCCTGGATGAAACAGTCGTGAAAGAAGAGTCGGAGGATCCATCGTGCACCCGTTTGATCCGACGTAAAGTGAGATTCCATCGTGGACTCCACCCTGGGGCAGGTGTAGGCGTAAAACCCAACTCTGGTTCCCTGAGCTTGGGCCATTATAAGCAGGCTCAAACTCAATTGAATCAATAGAATAAATTGAAAAGCCATAAGCGCTGATATTCTTCCTGGGGTGGTCGAACGAAATGTGGGATTGCTGAGTGTCTAACCCGGCATGTTGGCTTTATAGGAATATTTTCCAGCTCAATTGAATCAATAGAATAAATTGAAAAGCCATAAGCGCTGATATTCTTCCTGGGGTGGTCGAACGAAATGTGGGATTGCTGAGTGTCTAACCCGGCATGTTGGCTTTATAGGAATATTTTCCAACATGACGAGGTCATTGCCCTCCAAAGTCAAGTCGCGCCAAATCTCAATCGCATCGCATTATGCCTTGGGAATGATTATGGTTTGTTCCTTTTTCTCTTTGAACTGGGCTCTGGTTGGCAACTGTCGCTCTATTACCTGCAGCACTATGTGAATCGTTTGACTTGTGTCGTCCGACGATCTTGCTAAAGCGATCTCAATCCGGCTTCTGAATATGAAGATGACGAAAATCAGGTTAGATTCCGAGAGTAGACGTCAAAATAACCTAGTTTAATCGCGTGCAGCTAGAAGGTCAACCATTTTAAATTTCCGGAATCATCGTGTCCTAAACGACTACAACCCATCCGAGGAAGAAACCCATTAACAAATATTTGGAAATGGAGGGAGTGGAAATTTGGTGCATATATTTGTAATAGCTTTTAAGTAATATTCTCATTCAAATCAATTAAATAATTATAATTACATATTTAATTTTTATTTTTATCTGTTCGTTTCAAAAACTTAATTCATCAATCAGATATTTTTTATAGTTATTCTTATAAACACTATCATTATCTTTTTGTTATATATATAGTAGTGATTTCTCATTATACCCTTTTTTGGCAACAACGGTAGGGTGTAAGAAGTAGGCTTGCACTAAAGAAAAACTTTCGATCAAAAAGTGGGATTAAAAGAAAATGTTTGAAGGTCGAACCTTATTAGGTTTTTGAAGGGAAAAGCTCTAACATTAGAGCTTTGACAGTCAAAAGTATTTCGGCAAGAAATGTTTTGACGTTAAATTGTGAGGAAGACATATGAAGAAAAGGTACCACATCTCAAAAAGCTAAGATTTGTTGAGATGCACAATCTTTTAGAGAGTATTTTCCTTTGCTACAAAAGGAATGTTGCATATCATTTAGAAAGGACAACAAGAGCTAGAAAGCCATGATGAGGCCACTCTCAAATCTAGAGCATTAAAAGCAAAAATCTCTTTGCACCTAGATTGTGAGGTTTTCCAAAAGGGACTATTGGAAATAATGGCGGTAGTTACTCATGTGAAGGCTCAAAACCATTTGGTATTTATGATACCAGATCTAGAGAACTGTGAGAGGACTGACGACTCATAAAAGATATGACATGATATAAAAAGAAACAATCATCTTGAATTTTTTGTACGAGTTTTAGATAGAAATTATCCTCTCCATAGATTATAAATAGGAGTAGTGTTAACTTTGGAAAGGATCTACAAGTTTGAAATTGTATTCTTTTATAGGCTTTCCCTTCATTTATTTTTGTATAGTAATCAATTTTTGAGCAGCTTGTGGGTAAATCAAACCCTCACTCTTGACATAATCTCTGTAATTATATAATTTGTGTGCACACACATACACACATGTATATATGGAGTTCTGCATCAAATTTTGGATTAGTCATTAGTGACTTCCTATGGACCCATTTATGTATGTGTGTGAGATTGTAGTTTTTATTTGCTTTAGTTTTTGTTGATGTATGTATTTGTGAGGGACTTGCATCAAATTTTGTATGATCCATCTATGAAAATCATAAAAGGTAGGAATGGAAATCTATGAAAATGATAGAGTAGTGATCGTAACGACACATTAGGAGGACATGAGACATCATAATAAAAATGGAAAGAAAACATAAGACATGTATGGTGATATGTGAAATTAAGAAATTGTGACAAATAATGTATGGTACATTTGATAGATGAAGACATTAAGACGTGTGTGATGAATGATGTGGACATAACATGTTACGTTGTTCAAGATATCTTAGGATTTTTATAATATAGAAGAGTTTCAAAAAACTCATACACCCTAGTGGCATTAATTAAACTTATCTACTAGCCAATCAGGTGCTTTAAGATATTTAGACCATCCTAGGATGTCAAGTCTCTCAAGGACCGAAGTGTGTATAGTGATGTTCATTTTTTATTTTGAGCAATGATGGACTGATAAATTGCTACTCAAGCTATTATAAGATAGATCATATGCAATTGATCATAGTTCTATACAAAAGAAGGTCACTAATGTGACAAACATGTCAATACATCAAGGGTATACTCCACTTCCAGTGAAGCATTTATAGTCCTAATGGAGATAACCCCATAATCCTTCAATGTTTTTCCACTGCTAGCTAGGTATCCATAGCCTTGGTGGAGATATCTAAAATGCCTAAGGATGTATTATAAACTATTATTACTAATTTTTATTTTGATGGATTTTTATTTTTTTGCATATAAGCTATTTGGATCCTCGGGTTTGGATTATGTGCATAATAAGATGAGCAGGGGAACAATTCAATTTATGGTAAAATATACACATAACTTTATCCACCCTAGACTCAAAATGTAATTAAGATGTGATATGTATTCTTGGTCCTAAATTGAACTTGAGGTAATTAGGATAGGCTTATAACACTTTAAGACTTGATGAAATTCAATGAAGGTTGATTGGAACAATAAATATGTTTAAATAACCATAATGACCTTCATGTTTGATCAACCTAAGACTTTGGGACAATGGAGAGAAGTAGTGTGTGTGACAAATACATGAAAGAGATATAATGGGTCTACTAAATGAAGGATAAAATGATATGACATATAACTAAATAGTATAGTCTGGATAAATATGGGATAAATAACATGAGATGTAGAAATGGATACAATATGTACAACTATTTGATGTCATTGATTAATTATACCAATCAAAATTAGGAGATGCATATACATGAAACCAAAAAGGAGAGTAAACTAGTATGCCAAAATCCTTATGTAAGATTGTAATGGATGAGTGGGGTGGATATATGCACTGAATAGATGTAATAAAGTGAAATTGATTCCATGGATTGAGTGTGAACTCCCTTAGGCATAAAATTATATGAAAGGAGGGGTGACTTACCCTAGTCAAGGAGGGATGATTATGCATAGGATGTTAGCGATGAGTTGAGGTTTGATGAAAGGAGATTGAGGAATGGTAGGATGAAAATAATGAATGACAAATAAAATATGTGATGCAAAATATGTAATGAAGTCATTGAAATATGTTGAGGAATGGTTGGATGAAAATAAAGAATGATGAATAAATTAAAAGAACTAGCTATCGGTACATAGCCACTCGAAGTGTGACTGTACAAACAATAGCCTAGAACCTATAGAATAAATAGAGAGAATGGAAATTGAAGATGTGAGGAGGAAGGATAAAGTATGATGGAATTAGTGAGTTATGGGGTTATGACCATGGTTAAGTATGGATGAAATTGGACCGAACTAGCACTTGAGAAGGAGAAATAATATTATCTCAAATCATAATCAATGTAGGATGCCCCAATGATGGAAGAGATAAATATTTTTGAATGTTGTTATTGATAGATTGTTGAGAAATTTGGAGGTGGTAAACAAGCCATCCATACGGTAGGTGTTCTTACATCAATGAAGTATAGGTATGCAAACACTATATAAGCATAGGCATTAATTTGATTAGAGAGTGTTTTGGGAAGAGAAAATCTATATTTTGACCTAATAAAGTAGGATTCTTGATACTCTCAAACAAGATTATGGGATAGATGCAAATTCTAAAAAATAGGTTTTGGATATTGATCAAGATTCATGACAACATTGATAATGTAATTTCATCTGACTCAAGCAATGATATGAGTTGTGGCACAATATGATTTGGGTGTATGAAGTCGGTTGGTGATTATGTGTAATATGTAGATGATTAGAAGAGGTGAATTAATGAAGAGGAAGATATGGGAGGCAAGTGAAATTATTGTAAGAGGATCATGGGAATGAGATGGTTAATTTCTCATGATCAAGAATATCTTGTACTAGACACCAAAATAATCAATAATATTCAATTTCATGGTCCTTTTGATGATGGAAAACATTAGAGTGATGTTGTTTATACCACTTAAGCTTAGGTTGATTATGATTAACCAAATAGATGTTAGGTAAAAACAATTTTGTGTCTTATAGCTTTTGAAATATCATCAATATTGATTTTAATAAGGGTGTTCGAATATGAGGTGGGTGATAAGGAGGTTGAGGCCAATTGGAGGGCCAATTTCAAGAAGGTGGAATGGAGGAATATTGGATGGAGGAAGGTTGTAAGGGTGATATGGATGCTTCATGATAAAATAGCTTGAGTGTGAGGTTCATGAGCTGGGCTATGATTTTTTGTAGATCCCCTAGGGGTGGAGTTGAAGTGGGCAAGATAGTTGTGAGTGATATCGTGAGAGGGTGAGTATTAAGTTGGTTGGGATGAGAAAATTTAGAAGGTAAAGGTTGGTGAAGACAATAGGGTGAGTGGTAAGGTCTCAAGGGTTTGGCCATGAAAGGGGTATGAGGTAAATGATGTGATGAGTGGTAATGTTGTAGAGATTGAGTTGCCTAAATGGTATAAGTATAAGATGAGTGGCTAGGATGCGGGGGTTGGAATACATGAGGGACACAAGGTAAAGGGTTAGTATTGATGAGGAGAGGAGGTGGTTGTGGTGGTGTTGGAAGGAGAGGTGGGGTTGAAAAAATAGGTGAAATATATGAGGTTTATTGATGCAAGGAGAACAACAGGGTAAACTTTGAAGGGGTTTGGGTTAGAGTGGCCTATGAAACTAGGTATTGGGTAGAATATGATGGTTTATAATAGGCCTTGGAATGAGGATAAGGAATAGGACACATGATGAGGGAAGGATTAGGAAATATGGGAGATATCTCCTCTAAATTGGTTGGATTTACCAAATGTTTTGGAACCAACTCAAAATAGTCCATAGGAGTATAGGCTTGGGCTTTAGCTTGACTTTGATTCAATACCATAGGCTATAGGAAGTGGAAGAGGATGCAAAGGAATGGGTTTGGGAGAGGTGGTGGAGGGATTAGGTGGATTTTGAGATACATTTGGTGAGGGTTTGGGTGGTTTTGGTATATTAGTGGTGTTATCTAAAGAAACGACAATGAAAAAACCAAGCAAACAAATAATGTTGGTTTTGATTTTTTTTTTGAAAGTTTTTATTTGTTTCATGATTTTTCTTTTTGGTTTTATTTATTTATTTTTGTTGATTTTTGTAGTTTTTTTTAGGGTTTGATGTGTTTTATGTACCCTAAACCTACGGGCTACAAATGGGATGGATGGACTAGAATGTACAAGGGTGTGTTTTTGCCACATCCCTTATGAGTAGTACAAAAATCAAAGAAAAGTCTTCCTAGGGTGGGGTTTGGCTTTCAATATCCTAAGGGGATAAAAAACCTCCAAAAGGAGGCCACATTGTCTAAGTCCTACTACTAGCCTAGTTGGGATTTCATTTCACCTTCGATCAGGCTCGAATAAAAATGATATTTTAGTGCCCACTAATTATTAAGCCTCGTGAGCAAAGGGTATCTAACCTTAAATTACCCCGAGCTAGTCCCAAGGGTTGGTGGTGAAATACAATATCATTGGTTGGTTTTCCTCGCAAAAAAATTGTAGAATATATCATGTAAAGCGTGCTTTATTTGATCTTCTTATCTTTTTTTTTTTGTTTTTTGTTTTTTTTTTAATTTTGTTGTTTGATGCTAAAAATTCCTATTTACTGTGTAGATCTAAAGAAAACCCTAAGAAGCCAAAAAAATAATAACCTTTATATTAATGATCTATGAAAATAGAACTTGATCTAATAAGCCATGTAATAAATAACAACTAATTTAATGAGCCTTGAAAGAAAAAGACAATTAAATTAATGAGCCTTGAAATAAAATTACAACTAAACTAATGATCCTTGAGTTTTTTATTTATTGTAATGATTCATAAAAACAACAATGATTGGGCCAATGAGCCTTAAGTTTTTGTGTCAAAAATTATAAAGCAACTATGCTAGACTAGTGGGAATATAAAGAAGAAGGTGAAAATACTTATACTATGAAGAAGACATTCTAGACAAATGAAAATTTTCTAAGCAGTTAATCTAAAGAAAAAAAAGCTTATGGGGGTACTAAAGAAGACTAAGAAACTATGCTAATGATAGGAATACGTATGGCAAACTAAGGAATGACTAAAAGAAATTTATAGTTCAAACAAGCAATGACAAAGAAATGGACTATGGCATAAGTCTTTATGCAAAACTAAAGAATATAAGCTACTAACTTATGAGACTATGCTAGAAATAAAATAAGTTGAGTTTCTTGTGACTCTGTATCTGTGTCTGTACATTTGTATGTGCCTATGTGGCCACCTTGTATAGTTGTCTATTCTTGTGTAGCTACCCTAGGAAGTTATCTATGTTTGTGTAGCTATCGTAGGTAAATGTATATATCTGTGTAGATACCATGGGTGGTTGTTTTTTATTCCTAGTGGGTGGATCTTCTAAGATTGATCCCTAGCTTGAATCAGGTGACTGCATCCTTTCTGATCCTAAGTACCTATAACAAAAAAAAAAATTAGAAAGTTAAAGTAATAAAAACAAGCAAGAAAGCATGATGAACCCTAAATAAAATACACAAGACATACTATGTTGGATTTAAGTCCTATAAATTAAGCAAAACAATGAATTTTATGTGTATTAAGGGCATCCAGGTCCCACCATGATTGCCATTTATGTGACTAAGAAAATGTGCACTATAAGATGTAAATAAATAAAATGAAATTTGATATTGCATTTATAAACTTTGTTTGTTACAAATCCACCCTTTTTATTACAATGGACCTTCCAAAATGGGGGGTTTTCTTTGCAAATGAAGTTCAATGACGCTTCATATGATCAAATTGGTCACACTCAAAAAGCTTCAAGTGGGTTTTATGGCTTGGTTTCTCAACCACCTGTTAGAATAAGTGAATATTATCTTAAGTTCTACTAGGATAAACACACTTGAGTTTCCACTCCTTCATGTATCAGGAGAACACTCAGTGGTGTCTTCATCAGGTTTGATCCTTGGAATAAATCAATCAGTTCTACTATTTTCTTCATACTTGTGTAATGCTTTGCATGTTTATTTTGGGAAATTCTAACATGGTACCAGAGCAGGATAGATTTTGATAGCATTCCATCTTGAAGATTCTCAGAGATGGTTCTTTGTATCTTCTTTTGGCTTCTTTTTTTTTGCCTTCCATAAGATCTTATATATAGTTTTATTTTAGCTATATTTTGTTTTATGTATGTGGGATATTCTGAAAATATTATATTTATATCCTTCAAGAAGCGAAGATTCATGGACTTCTAATACATTTTTTCAGATATACTACAATTTTTTTTCCATCAAGATCTGTCTGTTTTCTTTCTTTACAGATAAAGGGGCTCTTTTTTATGAAAAATGCATACGTAACATTTTAAAATATTTTTTCAAGTGATATATTTGAAAATTTTTAAAGCTTGATATCATAGGAATTTTTTTCCTATCATTTGTGATTTATCTTCTTGCAAGCAGCCTTCGATTCAACTGTCCTCTACTCTCGGAGACCATTTTAGGCTTGCAAAATTGAATGAAGGTTTTTTATTGATGCCATCGATATTATTGCAACACCTCTCCTCGACCTCTCCATTGGCACCCCTTTCATAGGTGTTAAAATCTCTTGAATAGAAGATCGTCTAAATTTTTTTGTTTGCCTCATGTTCTTGAGACGCCATCACTCCAGTTGACTTAAACATTTTTTTACAAAGTTTCAAAGACACATTTTTCTTCTAACGTCTCTCACCTTGGCATTGGGAAATTGTCGCGAACCCCAAAAATTTTAGCAATTTGTTGGTTGGCGATCCCTAACAATTAAATTTTGAATAATTTAAAATCTCATTCGGTTTCCTCGTTTTCAAATCATCTCTCTTGTTCTCATTGATATTTTTTTATCATGTATGCAACTTTGGAGCTCTCCTATTTGAGTTTTTTTCATAATAATATATTCTTTGCTAGTTAAAAATATAATGTTTTCTATTATGCCTTCCCTGTTTACATTTTTTTCTATAGGTATTCCAAGGAAGAGCATCCTTTTATTAGGCTACATCTCTCAACATGGATAGAGCCTTTATTGAAGACGTTTGCTACTTATTTGAATGCTCAGACTGTGTCAAAAGTGGTGCCATTTTGTATCTCAATTGAAAGATCACATTCGAAAGCTTGGACTATGTTTTTTTATTTCATGGTGGCATTTGAACCTCTCTCGAAGGTCTGCATATTTTTGAGATGCCATTACGTTTCTCAGCATTACAGGGAGGACCTGTCATCTATGAGCACAACGACCATATTTCACGTTTATCAGCATAGCAGGGAGGACCCGTTGAGTCTACGGTAGATATCGTTCTTCATTTCCTATATCTAACATTTATATGAAGGGTATCCAGATCAATTCAAAAGGGTATAGTTTTTTTCTTTTCCAAAGGTGCTTTGGTTGCCATGTGTAATTTGTGTTTTTAGGTATTTTATGTTCTGAGTATATAACCTTTAATTTCGAAGGTTTTATTCTCAAAACCTTCTTCACTAAAGCCTTTCCAAGGCCTATTTCAAAGTGAATATCATCTTTTGTAAATCTCATAAATAAAAGTGCTATTTGCGGGAGGGGGGTAAAGGGTGCTAGTTTTGAACCATTTCTTGTCTTACTATTTGAGGGGGGTTTTCCTTTTTTTTCTTTGCTGATTCTTTTTTCATATTAAAATTTAGAGTGCACTTAATTTAATTTTGCATTTAAATATATGTTGTTATATGAACACACTCATTTTAAAGGGTAATATGAAGTTGTAATTTCTTTATATATTTCCCTTCAAGTTCATATTTCTTTCAATTCTTTACTAAATTTCTAATCCTTTTCAAAAAAAATTATAACAACAAGAAAAATTAAGTTTTTTTTTAGAAACTAACATATAATTTTTAATATTATTTTTTTAAAACCCTCTTCTCTTCTAAAAATATCTATTTAAAATTAAAAATTCGATTCATAATTTTTTTTCTACGTTCCACGTACCAATACCATCAATAAAATTATAGTTTCCCTCAAGGTTGGACGGGTTTTTGAAATATTGGTATAAAGGCCTAACATATATTTTTTGATCACCAAATTTCATATTGAATATCTCTCTTACTTATAGTTTCCCTCTTGTCATGATGGGTAATTGAGATATTCTGATATCCAATCTAGTTGATCCCACTTGCATTTCAAGCCTATCTTCCTAATATTTTTCCAATTATTACTTATAGTTTCCCTCAAGTAAGGGTGGGTATTGAGAAGAATAATATTGGGCATAGGCAATTGCTTCTAAGCTAATTTTAATTAACAACTCTCTATTACTTATAGTTTCCCTCTCGTTAGGGTGGGTAATTGGAGGATTGTGACATTAAAACAAAAGCTTACATGCCTTATTTAAAATTGTATCAATTGAAGTTCTAACGGGGTATATTGGTTAAAACTTCAATATTCTTAACAAAATGAATACAATTGATCTTCTCTCTCCTCATAACTTTCATACATGGAAACCCAAAATTTTAAATCTCATTTCTCAAAAAGGGCCCACACACCTATTAGAATAAAAGCAACAAGAGATTGAAAAATAATATGAGATATTTGTTCATAAAGATAAAATGTATGAAACAATGGGTATTATAAGCTCTAATATGCATGAAAGTTTATGGTTTCACATTGCATATTGTAAAACTCCTTATGAAATTTGGGAGAAACTAAAGACTCTATTTGGGAAAGTAGATCAAATAAGATCAATGCAATTAGAAGTAAAATTGACTACTCTATCTCTTGAGGACTGCAACAATATTTTTGACTACATCACAAAATTCAAAGAGGTCCTCTCTCAATACAAAGGCAGTGGAAAGAATAAGACTAAAGAATAATGCATTTATCTAATAATTTCTAAGCTAAATGATGTTTTTCAAATATTTTCTACCACCTTTATATCTACCAAATATGCTCTTGGCATAACCTTTAAAAAGCCCTCTTTAGAAGAGTTTTATGATAGACTAACTAGGGAAGAAATAAAACTTGCCAGATGTGAAATTTCATCTTCTTCCTCTTCCTCAAAAGCCTTAGTAGCCTCCACCTCTTCTAAATAAAAGTTCAAAAATAATGAAAAGAACCCCATAACTTGTACTAACTACAAAAATAATGGTCACTCTATAAACAAACGCTAGAAAATATTATAGCAACTAGAGGCAGCTATGAAGGATCAAAATATAGACAATAAATGGCAAATAAGAAAAGCCCTTAATGTTCAAGGGAAAACCTCCAATTCTTCCTCTAATTATTGGGTCCTAGATTCTAGAGCTACTCATCACATGACTGCTTCATATGAGTCATTATCTTATATCTCCTCAAGTTCTACATGTAGCATAGAGTGGGTTACTCCTCCTTTATCCCATTCAAAGGAAAGGGGGACATAACCATTGATTGTGGATCTATAAATAATGTTCTCTATGTTCCAAACATTGCCACTAATATCCCCTCTACTTATCAGATTTGTACTTCTATAAATGGGAAACAATTTTCTTCTCTCCAATAGGAGTTGAGATAAGAGATTTTCAAGATCCCCATTCTCTCATAGCCAAAGGAGATATTGATCACAACACTCACCTATTTCACTTCAAAGGTTTCAAAAATCCATAAGGGGCCTCCTATTTTGTGGCTCATAGAGATCTTAAAAGCAAAATTTGGCATGAAATATTTGGTCATCTTAGTTACAACTACCTAAAGGAATTGAGAACCCATGATATGGTCACATGTTTACCCCAAGTCTCCTCCATTGACAAAGTTTATCCTGGATGTTCTCTTGGAAAGCAACATCAAGATACTTTTGATCCAAGTAGTTTTCTAAAAGCCTCATCCCCTCTAGAATTAATTCATAGTGACTTGATGTATTTTCCAGAACCTTACTTTAAAGTAGAAAATTATGCTCTAACCTTCATTGATGACTTTTCTAGAAGAACCTAGGTATACTTCCTAAAATATAAAAGTGATGTTCTATCCCACTTTAAAGTCTTCAAAGCCTTATTTGAAAATCAGGCCTCTTGAAAAATCAAGCAAATCTGCATAGATAATGGGGGGAATACTATAGTAATGAGTTCTCCATCTTTTTATCAAGTCATATCATCATTCATAAACATTTTGTCTCTAATAATCCTCAAAAAAATGGTATTGAAGAAAATAAAAAATGGGCATTAAAAGAAATATCAAATTGTATGCTCCATTCAAGAGATCTTCTAAAAATTTTATGGGCAGAAGCTCTTAACTGTGCCAATTATATTTAAAACCACACACCTCATAAAGCTCTTGACCATTTAACTCCTGAAGAAGCATGGTCTTGCTTAAAACTGGATTTTTCCTTCTTTAAAATTTTTGGGTGTACTACTTGGGCACATATCCCAAAGAAGAAAAGTAAGGCTCTGGATAAGAAAAGCAAAACACTCATCTTTATTGGTTATTTTGAGGAAATTAAAGCATACAAGCTCATTGACCCCTCAACACATGAGGTCTTTTTCCATAGGAATGTCCAATTTTATGAAACATTCCCTTAGAAAGATCTTCAATCCCTCTATTCATCCATTGAGCCTTCTCCTATAGTAGAACTTCAATATTATGAAGAGCCAACTCTTTATATTAACTTGGAAATTTATAGTCAATATGAGGAACCTATAACTCCAACTCAATGCCTTTCAACCCCTTCTACTTCTTCCACTATGCCAAAATGGGCTCACAACATTGTTAAAGAAGCTACTCCTTACATCCAAATACTTCCATCAACCAGATCAACCAACCCCAAAGGTACTGGTCTTATCTGTCAGTATATTTTATCTGATCCTGAATCCTTCAAAGATGCAACAAGAATTAAAGAATGGGATGAGGCCATGGAAAATGAAGTTTTTCCTTAGTAAAAACCAAAACTTGGGATTTAGTTCCCTTTTCTAAAGGAAGGAATTTAGTTCGTTGTAAATGGATCTACAAAATAAAATATGGGTCAAATGGAGAAATAGACAAACACAAAGCCCTCCTAGTAGCCAAATGTTTTTATCAAATTGAAGGTAATTATTATGTAGAAACCTTTACTCCAGTTGCTAAAATGGACTCTATTAGATTGGTTCTTGCTCTGGTTGCTTTCCAAAAGTGGCATGTCTATCAAATGGATGTAAAAAGTGCTTTCTTATATGGGAATTAAAATAATAAATATTCATAGAACAACTTGTTGGTTTCACTCAAGACTCCTCTCTTGTTTGTAGGATAAAAAAGTCTCTCTATGGCCTCAAACAAGCCCCTAGAGCTTGGTATGAAAATATGGACTCCTTCCTTCTTTTCATAGGTTTTTCTCATTGTGAGTCTGATAACACAATCTACATTTGGAGAAATGAAGATAAAATCACCATTATTGTTCTATATGTTGACGATCTTCTTCTCACTTGTACTAACTTCACTCACATTCAGACTATAATAGACTTTCTCCCTAAAAAAATTAAAATGGCTAATCTTGATTTAGCTCATTACTTTCTTGGGATACAAATAAGTCAATCAATTGCAAGAGTTTCATTGAACATCAATGCACAAAGTACATTGAGATACACATGCACTTCATATGGTAGCATATTCAGAATGGGGATATATACTTGGATTATATTCCAACTAAGAATCAAATTATAGATATCTTTACCAAGTCATTTCCTTCTCCGTGTTACCTTCAGTTGTGAGATAAACTTGGAGTACTATAGTTGCATTGACATAGCGTTCTTCCAAGAATTAAATTATGTATAAACCTATAAAGTGTCATATTGACATTGACATTACAAAATCATATTAAAATACTTAATCTACCTTCTTAACTACCCATTGTTTATTCTAGGTCTTTGTATACCTTTTTGATCTAACCGCCCAAGGCGTTAGTGCTATATAACCATAGTGGATAGTTATATTTATCTAGCCACATAGTATGGTTGGATCTATAGATTTATTTTGATCCAAATAGCATAAAAAAATTTGGAAATCTTCCTCTTGTTGTTAGTAACATACCCTTAAAATTTCATGGCAATTTGAGTCTAGGTGAGGAAGTTATACCTAAAATAGTGAGGGTGGTTTCTGGTCCCTATGTGGCCACCCAGGGTAGTTACCTAGCTCCATGTGGATACCCATGGTGGTTGTCCCTATGTAGATACATAGGTAAGTTGTCTTTGTATAGCCACACAGGGAGGTTTTTTTTGTGTAGTCACCTAGGGTACTTGAATTTATTTTTTGGTAGGGGCTTCTAACTCAAATATAGACCTTTATAGAAGTGTCTTTGGGATTTTGGTTAGATATGGTGTTGTTTGATTGTTGGATATGAATGGAAATATAAAAATGGGATTACCATACATTTTGAAGATACTCAATTATTTAAGTTTTTAAGTTATCTGAATGAGATACCTGCATTTACAAATTCAAAGATCCATAAGGAGGGCCAAATAAAATTTGAGTAGAGAATTGGTAGTGTTTTGTGCACTTTATTTTTAAGTGAATGAAATGGAATAATATTTATAATATTTCCTTAGGGTGAGGATAATGATGAGGGGTGATAGGATGATGGACAAGTGGCCTAGGTGAGATAAGGGAGGAATCTTAAGTTTCCCCACTTGGTTGCTTGGATGGACAAGTGTGCAATATTCTCTATTTAGGCTATGACACACTATTATGTGTGATGATATGCCTCATTAATTTTCTTGGATGGAGATATTCCTCACCCACAAAAATGGCATACCTCATCAATGTGCTTGGGTGGAGGTAATCCTCACCCATGTGCATTAATGAGTTTAGAATATGAATGAGATAAAGGAGTGAATACCATCTAGAGTGTGGTGGACTTGGGTATAAATAGAGGTATGGTCTCAAGATGACCATGGGTTAGGCATAGGAAGGTGCTTAGGATGGCCAAAGGGGCTAGGATAGTCATCACTAATATTTATAAGGTTGCAATGTATTAATTAAAATAATTACAAAATTTATTTAGTATTAACATTTAACCAATGTCAATATGACACTTTATAGGTTTATACATACTTTTATCCTATTTTTCTATATTTTTAATCTCCAATGTTGAAAAGGAGGCACAATTCTATAAAATAATGAAGAATTTTAAATTTTGTTTTATATATTTTCCATTATGTTCAATCTATGGTCTAATAAGTATACTTTAGGCCAATATATTTGGGTACCCTTTTGGATGATTATTATATTATTTGTTATTACTATATTATTTTTCTCATTGGATAATGTGAAGCGCTAAGAGTCTTTTGAGATAACCAAGATATATTTTATTCTATATATATGTATATACCTAAAGTTTGAATATATAATACAAGTAAGAATTTAAATACCAATATTGATGTTAGATATTGTAGGATATGCCTACCATATCTCCTACTCCTAGAAGGAGATGAAGCTACATAAGATCTCTATAGGCTTGCTGAGAATGGAAAACTTATATATTAGCCATAAAAAGAAATTGAACTTAAGTAGTATGCTACAACTATATAGAAAATTAGCAATAGATATGTGAATTCTAAGAAAGAGGGTGTTATAAGAGGAGCGCTTGGCCATGATGGTAGGTAAGAGCCCAATCAAAACCATACCCAATGGATTGAATGAGGCACTACTAAACTCAGCCTTAAAGAGATCCATAGAGGAGTGGACAACATGTATGTCAATCCAAAATATAATTTGTGACCCTATCACATGCACCATAATGTCTTCTAGGTAGCTATTGGCCCATAGCTCATGGCCTAGGTGGAGGAATCCCATGGTGGTAAGGAGTAGCATGATGTATGACACATTGGAAAGCACCCCTACTTAGAGAAATTCCAAGGGAAACATATGATATGGCTACTCCACCTCCCCTTTCATGGTGCTCATATTATTTATAACAACCCAGGTCTAACTCACATGATTGTACAACTAGTTCAACAAGGTAAAAAAAATTGTTGGATTTATTAACTAGGCATGACCTAAGGTGAATTTTTTGAGTCAATGTAGTTTTTATAATCACCAAATATGTAATTAGTATGAGGTATAATCAACCACTTTTAGGTTATAGTCATTGCAGATGACTCCCAAGTGGAAAATATTGGCCAAATATCATAGAAAGTATTATTTAGTGGATCTATCTTTCCAACTTCTTGTTTTGGTATGAGAGCGTAGATGCATTAGCATATAGAACCTAAATTTAATTAGGTCCCAGTTTAACATGCAAGGGTGTATCGTATATGCCTAGTAACTAGTTGATTGTCCACTTCTCTAAAGATAACTAGGGCTATACCATTGCCTTAGCTTTGGACCGAGTATCACTTATCAAGTTATGCTTAATGATGTATAATCCCATTATAGTCGTCATGGATTAATCTAGCTCCTTGGTCATGCCATATTTCTCTTAACCATAATTTGTACAAGGATTCATCATCGTACTACTCACACAATAACCTAGAGAATACATCTCATTCCATCCATCGTCACCTTCTCATCCTAACCTATCAAACCATAAAATGCTTTTTCTTGAATCACAATGATTACCAACTCATAACAACCAATATTATTTGTCTAATTATCAATGATATAGATTATTCCTCTGAGAATATAACTAAATATATTTGCCTAATTATTAATGATCTACAAATTATTAGCATTTAAATATTTTTATATCCAGCTAATGAATCCTAATCTACTAACTAAGCTTTTGTTGTTCATGCTTGAGAGAAATTCATATAGGAATCAAATCAATTTTTTTTTTACATAATCTCATTCTCTCGTACCCATGAAGAAATTCAATATAAATATAAATATATATGTATATATATTATAATAATGATAACCTTTACATTATTCCATTCCTAATTTGTGCTCTAAAGGAGATGTTATAATTACATGGTTAGTAAATAAAAGAAACTAAAAGTGTATTTAAGTAAAGCAACTTTATAAAATTCTCTATCGAAAAGGAATCATAAAATGGACTCTATTTAATTTTAGTTTTCTAAGCTTCCTCCTATCGTGCCTGTATAGAATTAATAAAGAATATTTTATCGTGCTTGTATAGAATTAATAAAGAATATTTTATGTGAATCCCAAAAAACTTTATATAATTACCTTATGACTAAAACTTTCAAATCATTTTTAATAAACTCAACTATGCGCCTGAGAATTATTCATATACATATATTCCAAATAAATAACCTTCATTTGAAACTCTTAAGAGAATATTAAAATAAATATATTATTCCTTCTTTTCAAAGAAAATGAATGCATAATGAAATACGTCGATTCTTAAAGAGATTAGCAATTCTTCTAAAAGTGATTTACAATAATTATTTTGATTTAAATAAGATAATAAAAAAATAAATAAATATTTTAAAGGTTAAAAATATAAGAGTATTCGAGAAAATAGTGATGATACCCATGGATAAATGAATATATAAAACATCTACCATCTAATTATAACTATAAGAAAACTTATATGCATTATGATGAGAATAATATTAAATAATAATGGGAATGATATTAATTTCAACCTCAACGCACCAACACCAAGGAAAAACTAATAATAAAAAACTCTGCATTATATCCTTTAATTCAACGTAATTATATTCTAACAGATTGAATGTTAACATTTGGAGGATTTTATTATTTGATAAGAGGCGTATCCAAAATCTTCGTGTTAAATAATATAATAAACTCGTTAGACATGAAGCACATTATTTTGGCATTTTGAAAAAGAATAGTAAAGAGAAAACATATAAAATATCACACATACCAAAGGCTGGGCACAACTGATTAAACTGAATTTTCAATGATTGGATAGAGACGTATTATAGCAAGAATGCTTCGATTGATCATTTTTTTACACGGAAAATCAATATTCTTTAGGCAATAGAACTAGTTTTGAAATATCTACTACTTAGCCCCAAAAATCTACTACTTAACCCCAAAAAAATAAAAATAAAAAATAAAAAAAATAAAAAATAAAAAATAAATAATAATAATTATTATTATTATTATTATTTTATGGTCAACGCACATGCAAAAGAAGAGAAGGACTTGGCGCATAGAATGTCAACTAAAGTAAGATAAATATTCTGAGAAGACAATACACAATTCAATTAGCACTGAATAATTAATTTAGAACATGAAGGGAAACAATGACATATTTAATTGGTCAAGGTTGGTACAGTAGTTGAACAACACTAAAATCTACTCTCACAAAGACATCGAAGGACAAAAGTTTTCCATATATAGCAATGTTTCAAGAGTAAAAGAGATGCACAATCCATAGGTACAACCTAATATAGTCAAGAACACAGATCAAATACAGTAAAAAAAAAAAATGAAAGAAGAGAATATAAGATTTGAAAACTATATTGGAGTAAATAAGAGGCAGCTCTCACTAACATATTAGCAACACAATTTATTATTAATGCACACACAATCAGTGGCAATAAAATTTTACTTTGTCACCATTATAATGTTGGAAATCCAACCTTGAAGACTCTTGTTCGAAAATACCAATTTCTTTCGTTCTTTCTTCTTTCCAATCTAACTCGTTCAAGGTGTATGCAATGCAAGATGATTTTAGTTTCATCTCTATCTAATTTATAGGAGGAAAAATGAATATTGACTTAACAAATGGGGTTACATGTATATGTCCAATTCAAATCAATCATCTGCTATGTGGAGGTTACATTCAAAAATTTGGAGAATGCATCATAAACGTATTCACTTATAAAAGAGATTATTTTTATTTGTTTTATTTAATATTTATTTAATAATTTATTTAATTATTATTTATTAAATTTTATATTATTTTATTACAAAATCAAGCACTAAGTAAAAAAATACCAAATTGATTTATACATTTGACTCTTCTTCTTTTACAAGCAGTTTGATATTACCATCTATCATAAGAGAATAGCTCCCATGCTTTGGCACTTTCCTTGCCATTAGAGGTCAAAATATTTATTTATAAGATACTAATATCCTTCAAACAAAAGGTATATAGAAAACAAGACATACACATTATATAGGGTATATAGTCACAATGCACTTATATGAATGCAATTATATGAACATTCATGTACTCATGAGTTTTTGGTGACTGTATCGCTGGTAGGGTTTTTTTCATCTCTACCAATGTGAATACCCCATCATAGTGATATTTCACACTGCCATCATTTTTTATTTTACTCTTTGAGAACATGTACCTGCAAAACAAGGGCCATCAATAGTACCTAATCCTAAAAGTATATAATAACAATTATATTAAAGGCAACTACCATTGTAATTAAAGGACTCATTCTAGGGTGGTCATTACATTAGCCAAGAGATATGATTATGCAAAAGGAACAAGAGCCCAATTTGGTATTAGAGTGAGGGGGGATTGATCTACTAAGGACCCAATAGTTGATCCTAGAGTTGAAGATCTCATAGATAATATCACTAAAGTTATAAATATTTGGTACTAAATCACCATTAGTCAAGAGGACTTGAAATGGTGGTTGAGTAATTGTATGCTCAAAATAGGGATGTAGTGCCACTTACACATGGGGGTAGTACCCACCAATGATTTTTCATGAGGTTGCATACTAGCAGGACCAATGATCCTAAGGCTATTTCACTCCTACAACATAATAAACCTCATAAAGGAGACCAAAGTTATTATACAACCTTTATTACTCCTTCACTTAAGAGTTTTCTAGTAGAAAATAAAAATATATAAAAAATTGCCTTGAAATCAAAACCGAGTAGCAATATTATAATCAACAAAAAGGAAATAGGCTTAGTTAAGTGGTATGAATCACTATGGATATTTGGATGCTTACAAACAAGATGATAAGAAGGACAAAATATTCAAGTCAATGACATTATCAACTCATGTGAATTGAAATCAATATAAGCAAAATATCCCCAAGGTATTCACATGCCTTCCAACTATAATTTTCACCATGAAGCACAAATTTTAACTTCTAAAACTAGATATATTTGTAGGGGTAGGTCCATGTTTTTCAATCCACTTCAAGGGGTGCACCTATGTTAAAATAACATATGATAGGATGGCTACCTATTAGATGCTATCCTTATTCTAAAAGCTAATATTGTTGCACTCAAATGTGGATTTATTTGGTGGATGGATAACGATACCATATTCATAAGCATAACATTTAATCTCATTGGCTATCATACTGGGGATTATAGAGATTTATGAGTAAATATTCTCTAATTTCATTATCAAAGAGCTATGAACATGGGTGTGTGGTCAAACTATGGAAGTATTGGGGTTTCCATAAAAAAGTTCAAGGAAGCTATGAGGGACCTATTAGAGGCCATCTGACTTGCTTCGAATAGCATGCCCTATGAGGGATACATTACAACTACCATGTGTAAAAAGGTCATTGAATGACATTGTTCCACTTCTAGCTATGACATCATCAACCTTTCATTGATAATATTTCTAGGGATGTTTGCAACCATGATTCCTTAGACTTTCAATATCAACATAAAGGATTGAATAATACATGTGTTTCTAAGGAGTGCACAAGAGACACTTGGATGTTATATCTATGTTATCCACAAGTGGGAAGGATGTGACAAATGTGTAGGTGCAAGCAGATGCAAAAAAGAACAATGTCAAAATTAATATGAAAATTTGAAAGAAATTAGGAGAAGTAAATGGTGCATAAAGCTAGGTGTAGTCTATCTTAGGAGGAAGATATTAATATGATGTTGGTCACTCGTATTTATATCAATATAAAAAATTATGAATTTTTAGATGGAGAATTATGTATTTAAGAGTAGGAATGAGATCTTCATCATTAATCTAGGCAAGTCTTGGGAAAAACTCTAGCTTTCTACAAGAGTGATTATTGCAATTGAAAAATCCTAAGATATTGTTGTCCAAACTGAATGGCCTTATGGAAAATATGTTTTTCTAATATTTACTCAATACATTTGAGCACATGGAATTTCAAGGAGACACACACCTAGTGTGTACTTACACATCATAGAGCTATGCTTCATTTGTAATGGCCTCAAAAAGAATACCAAAGATAATTGGAGGAAAAGAGACAACATCGAGATAAAATAAAATTCAAGGCCTCAAGAAGTTATTAAACATGATACAAAATCAATGAAAGAAGAAACCATGCTTGTATGATTGAATGTATGAATCTGTAAATAAAAAATATGAAAGTTTCCTTAAACAAAAATCCCAGCCTTACGACTACAATTTAAAATAAAAAAGGAACAAAATTCTTTTCAAAAATAAAAAGCAATGAGGATAATGGAAAAATAAAAATAAAAATATGAAATACAGTCAAAATGATTGGTCTATCAATAAGAAGGTGTCAACAACATATTTAGGTGAAACAAGTAGCATATTTAAAAAAGAAAAAATTGTGTTTCAAAGAGTGGTGAGGTGGATGAGACTAGATCTAGATCTAAATCTAGAGATAAGAGCCAAATTCAAGAGCTAGCATACACTCTCCCAACTTCAAACATCTTAGTTCCTAAAAGAAACCAAATAATTATTATATTATTTTACTCATGGGGTAATGTGAAGCACCAAGAGTATCTTGAGACAACCAAGAGATATTCTATAAGATAATACACTTTGAATATTTTTATTCCTTTATTAATTTAAATACACTTTAGAATTTTGTTTCTTCAATATTTTAAGATACATAAGATAATAAGTATGTTTGTAAATATCATGTAGTAGAAAAATTGTGTAGGATTTTTATGTCTAATAGTTGGCTACAAACAAAAGGTACAATTTCCTAAAATAAAATCTCTACTCCTTTTCTATGGTCTCCAAATAAAATATCTAGATATATTCATGTTTCATCTAAAGGAGATAGGGGGAAGGCTCAATTGTTCAGGGTGCAAAGAATTGATTCTCGTAAAATTTCTCTAAAACAGGCTCATACCTATGGTGGGTCTCATGGTGTACCAATTTTCTCTAGAGGTGCTAGAGGATGTTTAACGAGGAAGTCTAAACAATTTTTTGTTAAGTAGTCCAATAAGAAAGACCCTAATATCCACATTATTCAATATAACTTTAATTTTTTGCCTAAAAATAAACAAAAGGATAAGTCAATCAAGGAGGTATATTTTCCAAAAGATGCTAGTGAGGGTAAATCTAACATCGTCCACAACCTTAAGATGGTGGATATAACACAACATGTCATTTTGGGATTGTTAAATATTGTCATTGACTATACTTAGAAAGTGAATCAAATTGTGGAAGAAATTATTCAGGATGTGAAGTCAATTGGGAAGATCCAAAACTAGCTCATTTTTTATCTTTTTGCATTTTTCGGTGTTTCTCCTTTTTCTTTAGTTTGTTTTTATTGTTTGATTATTTTGGTTTCTTTTTGTTCTTCCCTTCTAAGCCAAGTCAATGTTTTTGGCTTTATGCTATTATGGCTTTCGTTTTGTTTCTACCTTGGTGGAGTTGATTTAAAACGTTGAGGGATTCCTTTGAAAACCCTCCTTTCTTAATAGTACCAAAAAAATAAATATACAATTTCTTAAGACATGTTGTTGCAAGAGAGATCAAATTATAAACAAAATATTTTGTATATAATATATTCAATTGTGGTCATCCAAATCCATTTGATTTATACTTTACATAGATCCAATACCATAATTTCATCTAAATAGATATATTCTAATGTGATACATAAAATTTTTAAGGAATATGTATTTGTAGGTTTGTTTAATATATGAGATATCTAAAGGGGTAGATAAATCTACAATATAAAATATCTTAGTAATATATTTAAAAATAATAATAAAAGAAAACCAAGATTAACCATTTATAAAAGATATTAAAAATCAATTAGATTGAAAAAGATGCTTATATGCTAGAAAAAATAATGTTTTAATGATTTTATTTTTATGCTACTACTAAAATATATTTTTCCTTTAAATGAATTAAAATTATTTAAACTCCATATAGCAGATGGTACATGGAACATAGGCGGTATGAAAGGGGGGATTGTTCTGTTAATGACACCTACCATAGAAGACTTATCCTCGCACGCATGGGAATCACCCCAGCGACACTCGATCAGCTTTCATCAGGATTTACGCCTAACAACAGTGACAATCGAGGAAATAGATGCAAAGCTAAGCCAAGGTGGTGATGAACCCACCGTTGGTCTTGCTCAAGGGC
Source organism: Wollemia nobilis (assembly GCA_028583015.1). NCBI lineage: Eukaryota > Viridiplantae > Streptophyta > Pinopsida > Araucariales > Araucariaceae > Wollemia > Wollemia nobilis. Next base: position 6,945,105 of record JAQPPZ010003246.1, on the reverse strand, counting down.
TGGGGTCTTACGACCAGCTCCTTGGTTTAATTTACCACGTGATGTGTGTGGGGTTCATTTTATTCAATAAAAATAAAACAAGCATAAACAAATTTCACTAAGCAAGTAAAAGTTGACAAAAAGGTAGAAACAGAAAATGATAATAATAAAAAAATGCAGGTACAGCTTTGGAACCTTACCTTTTTTTTCTGCTCAAATCGGCTATCTTTTTCGTTCAAACCAGCTTTTTTTGATTTGTCCCGGTACCATTAAGCACAAAAACATAAATTTCAATCAATTTTTGAATATAAAAAATAATAGGGGACAGGGTCCCACCATGATCGCCACTGAAAGCATGAGATTCTGGAAATAAAAGAAACACTAATTGCTGCAATGTAAACTAACTAGCTTGATGCATGAAATAACATGGATATAATCAAATCAAAAGTAGGAGCACAACCCTTTTTATTAATGTGATTCCAACTCGGTTACAATACGTCTCCTCCCTTTTTAAGGGCTAGGAGAGTTAGCATGTTTCCATTACAAAAAGTGAATAGTGATCTTCTTCCGCATGCCCACATTTGAAACGGGCGGGCCAAAGTGTTGTCGCCACTCGCGATGATGAATCCTTGCTTGCTGCTTCTCCTGCGATCAAAGAAACACAGAGACGTTAGTAGCACCTATTGCAAACGTGAAACATTTATTCCTTGAAATTAGTGAAAGATATATGCCTAAGATTATCGAAAATAATGAATAAAATGAATATAAATGACCTGCACATTTGACAGAATAAACACGCAATGAACGAGTAGACTAAAATGACAGAATGTAGAACGTAGAACATAATGCATCTAAAAAAACATAGAACGTAATGCATCTAAAAAAGTGTAGAACGTAATGCATCTAAAAACATGCAATGGCAAAATAGACTAACATGAAACTAGCAAAAAGGTGTGGGGTGCCCAAGCGGGCCACCCCCATTAGAACTTGATTACGATGCCAATCCACTAAGGAAGGGCCCAAAATCTCTTAGGTTGAGTTGTCAACAAATTGATGGATTACTGTGATCCAATGTCGGGTATTAAGGTCCGGATTCACCTTCTAGTAGCCACCAATAACCTCTCCTACGAAAGAGATTATGTGTGTAGAAGAAATGAATCAAAAAGAATACAATTGGGTGTTTGGTTTGGCAGCACTTCGTTGCTTCGAAAATGTCTACCAGCTTGTCTTTTATGGGCGAGAAACTCTGCCATTTTATAGACCCATGGGGTCTCTTTGGAGGGGGCACGCAGGGATGCCACATGGCAGCCATGCCTTCCCAAAAGGGATGAGACTTCTCCTTGACTTGGGCTTACATGATTGCCCTTGTGACAGTTTGCTAACTGCCAATCTGCCCACCTACGCGCACATGCACAGCAGGCAACAATAACTGACTGTCCTCAGCTGCCACTTGTTTAACGTCTGCTTTAAATTGTTTTAATGACACTTTTAAATGTTTTAATGTTTGCCTTTGAATGCTTGAATTCCACCTTTGATTGGTTGAGTTTCTGCCCAGGCGTGAATGCCGAAGTGTCACGATATTACGATGTCATGATATCGTGACACTTCGGCCAAGGCCTTTCTTTGGGCACCGAAGTGTCGCAATATCATGACACTTCGGCCAAGGCTTTGCCTCAAAGCCTTGGCCGAAGTGTCGCGATATCGCGACGTCGCGATATCGCGACACTTCGGCCAAGGATTTGCCTTGGGCGCCGAAGTGTCGTGATATCGCGACACTTTGGCCAAGGCTTTGCCTTGGGCATCGAAGTGTCGCGATATCACGATGTTGTGATATCGTGACACTTCGGCCAAGGCTTGCTTAAGGCTTGCTTTTGATTAAGGCTTTCTTTTGATTAAGGCTTTCTTTTGATTAAGGCTTACTAAAACGACCAACTTTGCTTTGTTTACTTTCCGACCTTCTAAACTACTGTGTAAGTGGCTAGGACCACTGTTTGACCTCTGAGGGCTGCCCTAAAAGCTATGTGTGTCAATGCGATCAGTGTTCATAGTCACATAATCGGATTGGTGTTGTTTTGGTGTCTACAACAAAATATAAAGATAAATTTCAAATAAATGTTATTCAAAGATTACTATTATTGTGGTTAAAAAGTATGTTAAGATTAATGAACAACAACATTATTCTAGATGTTTAGAGAGGTAATATCTTAAACATTCCAACATGTGTGTATAAAAGTAGTCACAAATAATTTAACCAATCATGGGTTCATCTTCATCTTAACCAATCTTAACATGACCTTTAATAACAAACATAATATTTTGATAGAAACAACCTCTAATAAAATTCACATATATAAAATAAAAAACCATGATGTAATATAAATAAAAATCATTTCAAACATATAAAGAATAAGAAATATATTTTATTAAATTAAATTTATTAGTTAATTTAACTTTTAAAACAAAATTTCCCCTAAAATGTAATTATTTAAATTTTAAAATGTTGTCTATCTCTCCATGAATAATCATCAATATAAAAATATTAAATTAAAATGATGAAAAAATATAACTATATAAACAATAGAAGATGACTAATAAAACTTATTTATAATACCTATGGTTTGTGAGATTTTATGTTCTTAACTTCTGCTTTATAAATTTAATATCTTCTCATTTTGCCTTTCTATTTCAGCATTTACATTTACCTTAATATTTTTTAATATTTTTTATAATGTAAAAGCATATATATTTATATAATAATCACAAGTATATAAGAAAAATTTGGAAAAATAAACTATAATAAAGACGTGTGCCTGAAAAGACTATCTCTACATAATTACCATGTGTCACCTAGTATAAAATTCTCAGAAATTTGGTGTTAAATATAAAATTAAATGAATTAAAATTTAAGAAAATAACATTTTGACGATTTCACGGGAATAGAATACACAATTCAAAATTGAATTGTGAATATGAAATCTGTTAAACAGTCATTTCTTAATAATATATATTAAATATAATTTATTATAAGTGGAAACACCGAAGATAATTTTACGATAGCGTTGGGTATGGATAATGCTAAACTTTTTCTCCCCACGTTGGATTCTCATTCCTTTAGGTACCAGCTTTGCGTAATACATTTGAATTCTTTCAATTACAATAATAACAAAAGGACACTAAAACTGAATCAATATACCTTGCACATGAGCTGCTTAGCAAAAACATAATGAAGCAGAGTTTGTAATTCTACAGCTGCAAAATTAAACATGGGCAAATGGAAGTCCAGAGGAGGAGAATCTCTTTGTTATTGTGATGTATTAAAAGTATGAAATTGACATAGATAGATAAGATTAGGATAATTTAGATGTGATGATATCTCGATATGAGCCTAGAAGAATTCATCACTTATTTTGTTTTAATTATCCAGAAAGAAGTTTGTGGAGAGTTTGGTTCAGTTGAAAGAAGCGCAAACATTGCGAATCTCGCCTTGAGAGCCTGTCTTCACTCCAATATTGCTCATCTTTACCATTGCTTCTGTGAAAGCCTGGCTGAATCCAGAGAAAGTTGTTGCCGAGTATCTCTGCACGAAGGGTCTCGTTGAATTGTCGCCCCAAAGCCTTTGATCAGATTCCAGTGCTGCGTTTCCATCTCTGACATTTTTGAAGAAAGACGTGTCAAAAGTGGTCTGGCTTGCCTTGTCGAGAGCAACTCTCTTCGATCCGTCGCCACCAGAGGGACACTGCGATTGAAGTTCGCTCACATACGAGGAATTGATCGTGGGATCGGCCCCGCCACTGGTTGTGAAGTTGTAAAGCCGATAGCTGAAAAACTGGCAATCAGTTTGTCCAATCGTATGTGCTCCTGCACATGATACATGAATTAAGTTAAAAAGGGAAAGTAATTTTTAAGGTCTACAACAGTCAATTTCCATAGAAGAGTCAGTCAAATTATATTTTTTACGTGGTTGAAGTATATAGCTTACCTTCCTTCCTATTCGAATCTAATGAACATGAATAATCATTTTTTTGAGTATTGAAGTAAAAGAAATGTGTAGTCCCAGTTCTTACCGACTAGGGTTACAAGATCCTCAGTGGTGAGGCCTTTGTCCGAGAATTTCTGCTTCAGAACGTCAATCGGATCAGAGGGAGTTGGCAAATTTGCTGCCTCGGAAGATGATGAGTTCAGCCCGTCTCTCCTTCCTGTTGGAACGGACCAGCTGGGTCCCTTACTCTGTATTCATGTAAGAAAAAATATTAAAAGATGTTGGATCTATGCATTCACCTCACCATAAATTTGAAGGGATGGAAGTTTAACTTTTTCATTTCATCTTCAAAAGGTAAATATAAAATTCTCACAAATTTATATTGTTATTTTTCATATTTTATATAAAAATTTGATAAATATATTTTATTTTATTTATTAAAGTTAATCAAGTGCAAAAGAATAACTTATAAAAAGTTCTTGCTATTGTTTTCAATTAAATAAGACGAGAAAATTGAACATATCTTTAAAAAAAATACTATTTGCTAAAAATGACCTATAAAGAAATATCCTAGGACGATTGTTGGAAACTGGAGAAGATAGAAGAGAGGAGAATACCAGAACTACGGCATCGCGTGCAGCTAATGCGAGAATGTCAGCGCAAGAAACAACGCCGGGGCACGCAGCTTCGACTTTAGCCTTCACGTCTTCGATAACGTCGAATCCTCGCAGCCCAAGATTTGTGAGCGCGTTCTTCTCTGCAGATGGACCCGTTATCAATATGGAGCCGTCACACCCCTGCAATCGAAATTACTCAGAACCGTTAGTCTTTTTAATAGAAGGCAAAACCTTTTTAAATTTGGTAAAGGATAAGAAACTCCATTCAATATTTCATGAAATGTCCTCGGTGTTGAATCAATGTTGTAAAAATAAAAACCGCGCTAGCTATAACAACGAAATTATTGAGGAGAGTCATAGAAAGGAATGAAAACAAAGATATTATGAAAGGATTGGTGGTCATGCCTGGATGAAACAGTCGTGAAAGAAGAGTCGGAGGATGCCTGGTGCAACCGTTTGATCCGACGTAAAGTGAGATTCCATCGTGGACCTCACGATGGACTCCACCCTGGGGCAAGTGTAGGCGTAAAACCCAACTCTGGTTCCCTGAGCTTGGGCCACTGTAAGCAGGCTCAAGCTCAATTGAATCATTAGAATAAATTGAAAAGCCATAATCGCTCATAAACGAAATGTGGGATTGCTGAGTCTCTAACTCCGCATGGTGGCTTTATAGGAATATATTGCAACATGACGATGGCATTTGCCCTCCAAAGTCAAGTCGCGCCAAATCTCAATCCCATTGCATTGTCTTGGAAATGATTATGGTTTGTTCCTTTTTCTCTTTGAACTGAAATCTGGTTGGCAACTGTCGCTCTATTACCTGCAGCACTATGTGAGATGTTTGACTACTGTCATCCGACGACCTTTCAAAACAGATCAAAATCTGGCTTCTGAATATGAACATGAGGAAACTGAGGTTAGATTCCAAGCGTAAACATCAAAATAACCTTGTTTAATCATGTGCATCTAGAAGTTCGACCATTTCAAATTTCAGGAATCATCGTGTCCTAAACGACTACAACCCATCAATGCACATTAAAAAATATTTGGTAATGGAAGGAGAGGAAATTCGGTGCATATATTTTGAATAGCTTTTTAAGTAATGTTCTCATTCAAATCAATTAAATAATTATAATTACCAAATTTTTATTTTTATTTGTTAGTTTCAAAAACTTATTTGATCAATAAGATCTTATTTATAGTTATTTTTGTAAACAATATTTTTTTTTTTTAACAAACAAACAATATTTAATTTATCATAAAAAAAAATTATGGTATTAAAGAATCTTCAATGTCTAGACTTATTTATGTTAAATTAAAGAGTCTTCAATATTTAATTTATCATAAAAAAAATGAAAATAAAATAAGATAAATTAACAAACAAACAATATATAATCTTGGATGAACCGAAGACATTGAAGATTTTTTACTATAATAGGAATTATGTCAATGCATGGAGTAGATTAGTGTCTAGTGAAGAATTTGACTAAGCATTTAGTTTCTACTTATTCATAGTATGGGATGCAAGATGTTGTATAGAGGAGAACATGTAGTGTGAGAAGTGTTCTAAGATGTTATAAGTGAAAAAACACAACAAAACATGGTATAAATGTACAATTACTATAGTTGTAATGGGACCACTCGTAATTATGTGAGCATAGAAAGGGAGAAGATAAAGTCCTATCATGCAGAGACTTGATGTGTTATAAAGGCCGAAATGTAAAGAATAACTCGCATAGGAAGAAGTAGGAAATATATTGAAGTAAAGAACCAAATCTTAAATCTTGGTTAAATTATGATAATGAATGACATATAAGTAATCTTAGTGAGACAAAAGAATATCATAGAACAAAACTACTACTTTATGTTATTGGTAAAATAACTTAGCATCATATAAATTACTTTAAAAGTATACAAATTTAGAATCTATTTACATAAAGAAACCATAAACAAGTACAAATACTTACATAAAACATATTTACATAGAGTAATCATTTTTTAAAATCTACCTATGGGGACATGTAATGAGAAATGAATCATCTATTTGAGGATAGATATAATAGATGTAAAGAGCTTGGAATATGGTATAAATCATTAATCTATAGGGCATGTGATGTGACATAATTAATATTGAGGTGGATGGATGTAGGATGATATTATCGGATTATGGCAAATTAATTTTACTAAACAAGTTTGAGAAATGATGATAATAAACTATAGGTATTCTTTATTAAACCCTACAAGCATCCTATGTATAAGTGTGTAAGCATTATCTATGTAATCATCTAGATAGTGATAATGGATACAATCTTGGTAGGGTAGGATGAAAAACATTATGGGTTAACATTATTAAAGTTTTAGTAAATTTACATGATCTTGAGCCTTATGTTAACCTAAGTTATATTTAATATGTAATTATGATTTTGGGATTAGATATATGGTATAAATACAACTCTAATTATTGACCCATTGTGTTAGTTTAGTAGTTAGTGTGATATGGTATAGTGGAGGTAGCTATGGAAATCCATCCTTTATTCCTATTTTGAATATTTATATTATTATTTTTTGTTTACTTGATCTTTCTAATTTGCTTATATATTATCTTGCATATTATTTATGGTGAATATTCTACATCTTGATTTATGGAAGTATTGTGAAATACAACATGGTACCATAATATGTGTGGAGCGGATTCAATCATTTACATGGAAAATTTATTTTTAAGGCAATTTTCCAGATCTCTTTCAGTTGTTTTTAAGGTTTCACCTAAAAACCCCAATGGTAACTTTGATCATGAGGATCTCTTTCTTGAATATCATAATTTGACTTAGTGTCCAAGCCAACATTATATGATGTGTTATTATGTAATCCTAAGGGTAATATTTGTACAATGCATTTTTTTGTGATGTATGCATGCCATATGGAATCATGGTTAAACTTGAAATGGTTAAACCATTAACTTTTAATTTGTGATTAACCTAAATACTATTTGTTAGGTTGATTTTGATTGACACAATTAGATATTGGTGTTTAGATAATATTATAAATTCCCTCTAATAAAATCCATCCATTGTATTAGAGTATTTTGATTCTTATCAAAAAATAATATAACGATTATTTGGTACTCAAGGTCAACCATTATTTGTGACTATCCCTTTTAATTTTTCAATTTTTTTTCTTTTATAATTTTTATATAAGATTTGCGTAAATGGATTACTTTTCTTTGTTACTAGGAGTTGGTGATAAATTCTACATGGTACAAAAGAAAGCATGGTGTATCATTGATAGATCATATAATATGTAGTGTAAGACTCTCCTATAATTCTTCTAAATATCATGGTTAATTACTTCTCAAAATTACATAAGCATTCTTGACATATAAGTAAAGAGGTCACTCCATAATATCCTTCATCTTTCATATTTTTTAAGATTTAGAGAGTTTATGCCTTTATTTTTTTATTATGTTATTCTCAAGATCCTCTTAATACTTATTATATAAATTTTAAAAAGGTGTAATGGTAGTAAAATATTGAAGGAATAATTATAAACAAGCTATATTCTTTATCCTCATAAGCCATCACATTTCTTGGATTCCCCATAAAGGAAACATTTCAGAAATATTTCTCCTTCCTAAATAGGAGACATGATATATTAGATAGAATAGATGGGTTTTGGACTTTCTATTGAAGGTTCAAAATTTACATGTGCAACACCCTTCTTCACGAATAGGGAACACACATGCTTTTACTTGAAGGTAGTGTTAAGGTAGCTAAATATATCTAGTTTATAATCTTATATTTTTTAATCACATAGTTTTTCCTACCTAATATAAATACATCACTTTTAAATACCTCCTATATAAAAATAATTTGGATAAGTGTAAGTGTTTAGAATGAACAAATGACAATCTAGTCATTTTATAGTTGTTTTTTCATTTACAAATGGAGGTTTTATGTTCAAGATATATTTTTTTTGTAGAATAATTCTCATTATGTTCAAATTGGGTGGAATCATATATGAAGGCATTGATATTACAAGTGTGTAAAGACACTTTTTTGTTGGATGCTAGAGAACCCTTGTGTTTCTTCTATGGGAAGATGAACCAAGTGCCTCATAAGAACAATTAGGGACTTGGATAGCATAAGGTACTTTACCCATATGAGACTAAATTTTAAACTCGTATGAATTTCTTACCACATTTGGAATTATATTGATTCTTGGCTAATGTGTCACACCTTTATACCACAATATATTTTACATATATATTTACTTTCTTAAACAATAGAATTTTACCATGTTAAAACCTTATTACCTTTAACCATCAAGTGGAAAACATATGGAAAATTCCAAATAATAGTCATCAATAAATTAATAGGCACCAAGTGGAAAATATTGTTTGAGTATAATATTTATAGAGTTTCATTAGCTGATATTTTACATTTGGAGATATTTTAGGATAAATGTTTTAGAAGCTATAACTTATGCATACAAAGGAATCTTGACCCCTCTTTTTTTAAATCACATAATTTTTGGCTTTTCACATTGATGACATCAATTGATTGACCTGTTACTATGTTGAGGACTAAGTTATATGATATAGGTCCTCAAGCCAATGTTTCTCGCCTTAATGGAAAAATGTATAACATAGGTTTAACTAAAATGACTAGATTATTGTGATGTAAAAACCAATGGTACATATTCCAAAAGGATAATACAGTAACCCTTGATGATAAAACTCTTTTAAATAAAAGTTAATAAGCTCTCGATTTATTATTTTTATTTATTGGATCAGAGATACTTTTAGAATATGAAAATAACCTTATCAAAGTTTGGATTAAATTGTATATGTTATTTGGAAATTTGAATACTACTAAATTCACATGCTTGGAACTAGAGTTTGCTTTCCTTAATGGCTTGATTTTAATTATTTCAAATACTATTTTGTAATATTTAATTCTTTAAGAGATTTTATTACATATTTCTAGATACATAATCAAGCAAAAGAATTCAAACCTAAGAATCTAGGGAACCGTGGGCCCAAGATTCAAAATATTTCTTCAAGGAATTCATAGGCAGTTTATGGATATTGTAAGAAGGAAGGACATTAAAATAATAACTATCCATTGAATATAAAAATTACTAAAGTTGAATTTATAAAGGTGGATGGTTATCTTTTAAATTATGAGGAGGATTTAGGCAAGTCATATTCAATTATAGATCCCTAGTAGAGCATCCATTATGGGAGCAAGATGTTATTTTCACAAGTATATTCTATCCTTATCCCATTAATTCAAGTATGAGAGGGTGGAAAATGTTATAATATAACTTAATAGCCAGTGTTATCATTGTATGATGTATTGTTATGAAATCTGAAGGGCAATCATTATACAATGAATTTATTTACTATGTATATATACATTATGGGATCATGATTAAACTTGTCAAGGTCAATATTTAAGTAATAATATGTAATTAACCTAAATCTTACTTGCTATAATGGCTTAGATTAACACAATTATGTAGTAGGGTTTAGACATTGGTATAAATTCCCTACATAAACTCCATCTATTTTATTGGAGTATTGTGATTCTTTTCCAAAGATAATATAATTATTATTTGGTTCTCAAGAGCACCTATCATTTGTGAATTTTTATATAAAATTTGAGTAAATGGATTGGTTTTTCTTATTACTATAAATTGGCATGAATAGAAAGTGGTATCATAGTAGGTATGGTGCATCACTGATTGATCATACAAAAATTATATTCAGAGCATCCAAATATTCTTTTGAATCCTATGGAAACTTATTTATCAAAGATTAATAAGCAGTCTTGGCATATGGGGAAAGGAGGAGATTCTATCATATCTATCACCTTTCATCTTGGTATAAATTTGAAGAATTTTTGTGTATTCCATTTTTATTTTATTATAATTGGTATCTTGTTATTATTACTTATGCAGATTAAATCAAGGTATAATGGTATGACTATATTAAAGGACTTATTATCGATAAGCTAGATTATTTATCCTCATAAGTTATATATTTTCTTGTCCCCACAAAGGAAAGAATATGGATGTGCTCATCCTTCCCAAATATGAGCAATGACATATTAGATAGAAAAGAGGGAGTTTTTCCTTTCGATTTATTGAATTCAAGGTTTAAATTTTACATGTGTCTCACTCAATTAAAAATTTTGGCTCTTATTTTCAATGATGAGTGCAACATGCTTCTTCAAGGAGAGAGGATATGTATGCCTATAGCTCAAGGTAGTTCTATGGTATTTAAATCAATGAAATTTATATCCTTATATATTTTGAGTTGTATGTTTAAAATTACATACATCATTTTTCCTACCTACTATCAAATACATATTTTTTACCTACTTTTTATTGAAAAGGAGAGCAAATAAGTGGTATTGTTTGTTTCTTGGTCCTAAAATAAATATTTGGTTATGTGGTCAGTTGAATAGTTGTTTTTTAAGTTACAAGGGGAGTTCTTAGATTCAAGGTACATGTTTTTATATTTTGTAGAATGATACTCATGGTTATATTGGATGGCATAATCTATGGAGGTATTAATAGTTGAGTCACCATGGCACCCATGCCATAGTTACATATGACAATTGTGCAAATATATCAAAATGTGGATGATATTACATTCAAACCATATTAGGGAATAAGTATTTTAAAGCATATTTTTTGCATGCTATATCATCCATGCTTTTATTCTAAGGGAAGATGGTCCAAGTACCCCATTGGAATTATCAAACCCTTAGTAGCACAATGAAATTTTTCCATAAGAGTATCAATATTAAACCCATTTGAAGTTAACATATTTGACTAATGTATATTCTTGGCTAATGTTGCACCCTTTCATATAACACTATATTATTTTACCTATATATTCCTAGATAATAGAATTTTTGACATGTGCTACAACCTTATTGGATATGAATATCCAATGGAAAACACATGGTAAATTATGCACATGAATATTTGACGAATCAATGGCCACCAACTTACAAATACTGGTTGAGTACAATATTTTTTAAGTTTCATTAGTTATTTTTTAGGGGGGATTTTTAGGAAAAATATTTCAAAGGCCATAACTTCTACATACAAAAGCATATTTACCCATATTTTTTAAAATCATACCATTTTATATAATTTTATATTTTTGATATTAGTTTAAGGACTTATCATTAAGTTGGGAACCAAATTGTGAAATATGGATCCTCAAGTCTATGTTTCTCACCTCAATGAGTAAAATTCTAGCATATGTTCAACTCAAATTACTAGCTTATTATGAAGTACAAACCAATGGTGTATATTTCAAAAGGAGAAAGCAATAACCATTAATGACAAAACTTGTCAACAACAATTATAAGAAACTCTTAATTTGTTCTCCTTGTTGATTGAATCAAAAATACTTTTCAACTATAAAAATAAGCCTGTAAAGGTATAGATAAAATTGTATAAGTCATTTCAAAATTTTAATACTTCGAAATTCATTTTCTTGCAACTAGAGCTTACTCTTTTTAATGGTTGATTTTAAAATTTTCAAAGACTATATTATGAGATTTAAGGCTTTGAGAGCATATATTAAATTTTTTGGAAGTAATAAAAATATGATGTAAAATATGTCAAGATTGTCTTACCTCATCTCTTTGTTTATTTTCAGACACTTGGGCTAATGGTTCATTTGATTCTTAAATTTTTATCTTGATAAAATTTTCTCAATTCTAGTTAAATTCCATGTAGCTATCAGAATGTGTCACATCCATATTTTATCTTCTTCTAGTTTTTTATATGTTATTTTAAAAAATATATAAATATGATCAAATTTGATCACTTTTAGTATAGTTCTAGGTAGATATGAGAAAAAATCATGCTTCATCCCATATACATACTCATAAGCCAATAAACCATGGCCCAAGGACCAACCTAGGTCTTCAAAGAAGTCAAAGATCATTTGTGGATATTATAAGGAAGGACATCCAACTAATAATTATCTATTGAAGATGCAAAGTATTAAAGATGAATTTCTCAAGATAAGTGGTTTTATTTTAAATAATGAAGAGGATTTATGTATGTTTTGTAGAGTCCCATTAGAGCATCCATTATGGAGGAGATATATTATTTTCACTAAAGTATTATTTTCTTGGCCCTTTAATTCAATTACAAAGTGGTGTTAAATGTTATAGTAAAATTAAAAAACAATAATAATAACATTGTGTGATGTACTTTTGTATAAGCCTATAGGAAATAATTATACAATATATTTCTTTTTTGTTTATGTATTCCCTATGGGCCGAAGGTTAAACTTGTCATGGTTAAAACCCTAAAAACTACTTGATATGTCAACTTAGGTTAACATGATTATGTATTGGGGTTTAGGTATTGTATAAATACCCCCATACATGAAATCCATTGTATAGAAGCATTTTGAATCATATTCATGGATTATAGAGTGATTATTTGGTGCTCAAGGATGTGCATTTGTTTTTCATTTTTATATGTTTTATTATTTTTTACTTTATGTATAAGGTTTGAGGAAATGGGTTTCTTCTATACATCATTAGAATTTGATGTGATGTTCAATACTCTTGTATGGTGATGGCTAATTTGGTTATGAGAAATATTCATTACTAGGTTCACCATGGTTTTCCTCTTTGCCATTCAATTTGTTTAGTTGAGTAATTATTTTTTGATGGATGATTTTAGTGAAGCCCTAAAGAATTAGTTTATGTTGAATTTGATGGATTTAATTTTTTGAGCTTTCCTATAAATCCCACATGCATTTTGTGGAAATTTTATTAAGAAATCCATTTTTAATTTACTTCAAATTTTGATTTGGCATTGGTAGAACACAAATAAGAGGGAAACTTGCATGATTTTTGAAGGTGAGAAGAAGAATCTAAACATTTTATAGAGAACCCCTAGCTGCTATATAAGCATTGGTAGTATTTTAGTACATGGAAATAACATCCAATATCCTTTATAGGTTATTAGAATAGTCCATAAACCTTTCATGCTACTTTGGCAAGAGGAGACATTAAAATATTGTATTCTAAAAAAAAGGGTTGTATAGAAATTTGTGGCAATTATAAATAAACCATCAACATTTTTGGACTCTTTACAAAATATTATGGGGGTCTTGATTCAATAATTTTAATGATTTTGAAACTAGGTATATTATTCAACATCAATTATTTTTTGTTTGTTGTATTTTTCCTTTAAAAATTAGTAATATTTCATCGATTATTCACTTGGTTAATGGTATAATCATGTATTGTGTGAATATGAGGGAACATATTTTGGATGCATAGGTTTGGGTACCTTGGTCACATTAATGGTGTTTGTTTTTACTATGTGAATATTTTTCCCAAATATGGGTATCGTGCAACAACATTAACCCCTTGTGCTAAGGTGTTCCTTTATCATTTTTTATATGTTTAATTTTCATTCTTAGGTCACATGTGTACCTTGTGGAGAGTGTGCAAACCATTGGTATCCTAGGTTCACGGGTTTGACCCATCACTACACATTTTATAGTGTATAATCATATATAATTTAGTCTCAATTAGTAGTTAGTGTCTCATTTTTAGACCCAACAATGTTGTTGGTGCATTGGTTGTGTGAGATATATAGGTTTATGCAATACTGGAGGGTGTTGGTTTGAACCTCTTGGAAGCACTTTTAATGGACCCAGGGTTATGCATAAGGAGTCGGCCCCAAAATATATTTATAAAAATTTGGTGAATTGGTTTCAAAATCTAGGTAAATAGTTTCAAAACACATGTATAAGGTTCACTATTATTAGGGTCAATGTTGAAAATTTAAACTTAAAATGGTCAAATTATTATAAAATTGGGGCAAATCGACCTAAAAAATATTGCACCTAGAATTTTTTGGCTAATGGACCCTGGTCAATGCTCCCAAGTATTAGCCAATTCCAAATTTTAAAAATCCTAATTTTAGCAATTTTACGAAAATAACCACTATGCATAACCCTGAATGGACCCATCTCTTGATAGATTTTAAAATAGGTTAAGTGGTGTTTACATTCTTAGTGTGATACCTTCAAATTGGACATCTTAGCAATAACAACTTTAGGAGAAGGTAGTCCTTATAATATTTATCACATAGACATCAATGTGATGGATAAAATGAGCAATGAGGATGTTTTGGATTGGAGTATGTCTTAATGGGTGTCTATAATCATGTGGAAACCATAAGATTTTAAAGGTTTCTAAAGCAATAGGACATGGGTTCAAATAGCATGCACTATTTTTTGTGAAATTTTGATTACTATGATACTAAGATCATGGGTACAAATAAGTTTTAACAACCCCTATTCCTTAGTACATAAATATTACTTTGATATCAAATTTCTAGTTGAACAAGAAATGATATAAATAAAATTACTATAATAAGAAATAGAAAAGCCACTATAATATTTATATGTGAGTTATGGCATATATTCAATGAGAGGTTCAAAATGCAATGTAAATATCCTTCATTCACACCAAGGAAAAACAAATAGTTAAGACTATTGGGTGTTGTTTTCATTCTTGATAGTTTACCTTATATTTTGGTTAGCTAGAAACACATAAAGTGGTTGTGTAGTACCCACTCCTCCTACTTGTTAGGTAGATATTTATTTATCTATTAGATGGATATGATAATTTTTTATATCTAGACTTCATGGTTAAATTTTAGATAATTATTATGACTAGATGATGTTATTTCATTGCTAATATTTTAGAAGGTTTTTTGTTTCAATATTTCATGGTTGTGTTGTTGTTTAATAGAGTGAAGAATTTTTTGATTTAATAATTTATTATTTGTGATATATGAAATATTTAAGAATATGATGGATATGTTATGATAATTTAATAATGGGTATGATTTTATAATGATGATTAATATTTTGGGAGAGGGTGCTTTTGGATTATGATGTTTTTAAAGTTTAAGTAGTTGAAGGTTAGCATAAGGAAAATAAAAACTACTTGATTGATAAAATATATGCCTATAATGTGAAACTACTAGTGTTATTTTTTGCCATGTCTAATTGTTATTTTATCTTCTTGCTAACTTCTTAGTGACTTATGACTTCTAGTAAATATTTTGATCTTGTATTCTATTGATTTCAATTTTGTTTAATATAATTATGATAAAAAATTTAAAAGCTTCATAAAAATTAAAAAGGAAGAATGAAATGGGTGTATAAAAAATGGAAAAAGGATCAAGACATGTGATGTGGAGTGAAGTGAAGAAGAAGTATGAGTAGCTATAGAAATTGAGAGGTACATATGGATGAATGAGGTAAGGAGTATGTAAAAGAAAAAATAAGGAAGAAAGGAGGGGAAATAGGAATCAAATATGACATTAATTACACATGAAAGGAAATAGATCAACCACATACTCATTTTCCACATGAAAATAATAAAATTTATTTGTGTGTATTGTGGTTGTTATTTCTCTTCTTTGTAGTAAATTCCATCATGGTGTTCTATTGCTTTTAATCCTTATATATATGTTATAGTTCTATATAATGTAAATCTCCTCAAAATATGAAAACTATAAATTTTTAATTTATGATGATATATGTGCTTAATATTCCTTTTTAAAAGCCTTACTATAAATTTTTCAATGTGTTGTAGACCTAGTGAGAAAATCCTGAATGGATCATGGCCAAATATTCTAAAGCTAGGGGTTTCTTATATATTGAGTCCATTTTGAACGTTTGGAGGATGGAATATTGGTGAATTATGTATGATGGTTACAATTTGAATCTTATGTTTATTTTAAAGTAGGAGGGTTAAATATTTTTTATTCATGTATATCGGGTTTTGTTGGCATCAAATTTGTACAAGTTTTGAAAACTTAAATAATGAGCTATGACATAAATATTTCTAAGTATTTTATGATTTTAAAAGAATGGATATTCCTGTAGACACCAAAACAGCACCAGTCCGATTATGTGACTGCAAACACTGATCGCTTTGACAAACACAGCCCCCAGGGCAGCCCTCAGAGGTTAAACAGTGGTCTTAACCACTTTCATAGCAATTTTGTAAGGTCAAGAAGCAATTTGGCACACTTGGACACTTTGCCCAGTATTCGTCTCACCCAAGGACGAATTCAAAATAGAATTTGTCCCACCCCAGGACAAATTCTGAATTCGTCCCTGGGTGGGACGAATTCTAAGCTTAACGGGCAAAAAGACAAATGGTGCCAAGTGGCAGCCCAGAACAGTCAGTTGATGACTCCTGCCTTGCACGCGTGTGTAGGTGGACAGAGGGGCCGTTAGAATACTGTCACAAAAAGCATTTATCAAAACCCAAGTCAACGGAGGACTCCCCTCCCTCATGGGAAGACAAGACTGCCACATGGCGCCTATGGCCAACACATGGCATTTGTGCTTCCCTCCCAAAAGAGACCCCATGGGTCTATAAAAGGTGGGACTTTTCTCACCCAAAATATCTAGGTTGAAGGAGTTTTCAAGCAACGAAGTGCTGCCGAGTTGAAGACCCACTTGCATCCCTTTTGGTTCACCTTCCCACATCCACCAATATCTTTTGCAAGGGAGGTTGTTGGATGGCCTTTGGAATCTCTAACCTGACCCAAATCCAACACATGGACACCTGAACCAACCAATTCGTCGACCCCCCAATCCTAAGAGGTTTTGGGCCCATCCCTAGTGGATTGGCTCCAAAATCAAGTGCCAACGGTGGGAGGCCCACTTGGGCACCCCCGCACTTCCCAAGTCTTATTTTAAGTTTTAGAGCATTTTAGATTACTTTTTCAGGTTACATTTTGTGTTATTAGGTTTGATTAACCCATAGCTGCAATTTTGTAACTTTTGGTCAGATTCTAGTATGTTTTGTGTCGCTTTGTTGTTTCGCTGACTTGCAGGTGGCGAGATCAAATTCTCGAGGGTAGAGGCCAAATTGGGAGAATCCGACCATCTGGGTCGTCCCAAAATGGCCCCAATTACATAACCCCCTTGTTTATAGGCATTTTACAAGTCTCAGGATTCAACATTGGAGCAGCAGCAGGTCGGTTTCTTCAACACAGAAGAATTCGTCCCACCCAGGGACGAATTGCAGTCGAGATTCATCCCCGCCCAGGGACGAATTCCATTTGAAGGTAGATTGGTCAGTTTTCTCAGTGGCAGTGGCATTCTGGTAACTTTTCCTATCTTCTGTCAAGTTTTGAAGCCATTTGGACTCATTGTAATTACTGTTTCATGCAAATGTTTACATGCATATTTCGTTAGTTTTAGAGAACAAACACTTTTCATTTGCGGCAGATGCTACTGACATCTTGGTTGTTTCTTTGTTCACAAGAGAAGCAGCGGAGGTTAAGAACTCATCGACATCAGCGGCGACATCATCTTGGCCCGCCCATTGCAATCGTGGGCACGCGAAAGGAGGAAGACTAAGTCACACATTGTAACAAAGACAAATTTAACGCTCCTAGCCCCTAAAAAGGGAGGAGACGTCTATGTAACCAAGGATAAGATATTTGAATAAAGAGGGCTGTGATTTCTTTACATCTTTTCTTTCCTTTCCAAATTGTCTCCTTTCTTCGTTTTTTACGCATAGGATTAAAGCGTTACATTTCATCTTATGTTGCATAATTAGTGCTCCCTCTACCCGGAATCTCGTGCTTTCAATTCCTTGCCTAATATTATAAGGATTAGTATTTATCAAAACTGTTACTTTTTCATCTATAACTTGGAAGGAGATTTCTATCAAAGATTGTAAAAGACATATCCACAAGGAAAAAGGTATTAGTACCCATAGTTACCGTACTCATTGAAAGTAATATTTCATATGAGCCTTTATAGGTGTGGGTTAATCCCTCTTAAGTCTACCTAATAAACATTAGAATTCTATCTAATGCCCATCACACATCTAGTCATTCTCAAATTATTTTCTCTATGTATCGAGGCATGTTTCAAAATATATAATACACACTCTAATTAACTAGCATTTAATGGTTCCACCAAGTCATATTTTTACTCATGCATATAAATTTGCACCACATTAACCCATTTTTCTATAAATAATAAATTTTCTTACTCATTTTTATCCTCATTATCTTGTTTTATGTGTGCATGGTGCCCTATTCTATATTTCTAGAGGTCATCTACAATTGAATTTTTCTAAGTTATTTTCTTATTAATATTTACTTTCTCATTAGAAATTTTACCATTTCCTAGAATTATTCTCTTACTAATTCCATGGATAATTTTTGTGCTTTAGCTATATTAGTCTCTCTTATAGATTTTTTTCTTCACTTCTATAGTTTTATGTTTTCCATGGTTTTTTTCTAAAAACTTTCATCTAAAATTTATTATAATTTACATCATTTTCTATTATAATAATAAATCAATGATTTATTTTGCTATATATAAAGTCTTATTTGTTTAGTTTATAGTAAGTGTTTCATTTTTACATGTAAAGTGTTTTTTTATAAGGTTGGAAGACAAGGTTTTTGAAAGGTCCCCAACCCTTTTACATTATCACACAACACATATATACCTAAATTTTTAAGCAAAATAGGACAATACATAGGTACTCCTATTCAAGGATACAACCCATGTTAAACTACATGAACTACCCCAAGTATTGTTACCTATATAGTACGATCTATTATAGACTTAGACACAAATTTAACACCAACAACATTAAATATATTGAGAACAAGACTATATAAAAACATTGATGCTATTAGAATTTTCCAAAATAGACATGCAAAGCATTACAAAAAATATGAAGAAAAGAGTAGAACTGATTGATTTATTCCATGGATAAAATTTGTATAAATAGCAAAGTTGATCATGAAGAACACAAGCTTATACTGGGAGGGGGTTGAACAGTATAAGATCAATTTTTACATTCTTTCCAAACCAATATCAATTAATGTCATTAATTGCAATAAACAAATATAGCAGTGTGAATTAATAACTCAGATAGCAGTAGTAAGTAAGAGCACAAGTAACCACACAATTGAGACACAACAATTTATGTGGTTCACCCAACGTGGGCTACTCCATAGAGAAAGCATTTTACTAAAATTTTCTCAATCAATCTCTTTGGGAATAATTCCCAATTACAATGTTTATGGATATCTGTCCAAAGGAGAAATATTTCTCCTTCTGATCTGGTTATGTGATCTTCTAGAAGACTTTGTCTCTCTGTTGTACTAACTGGTGGACCTCTCTCCACTTGAAGAATCATCACTCATATTTGTATTCAACTGTGCTAGTTGTTGGATCTCTATCCATTAAGACTCTATCCTCTGTACTCTATCACCTCCAAAGCTCTATCAATAGGCTCACTAAGAACCTGCTCAATAGGTTCACATAGAACCTACTTAACAAGCTCACACAGAACCTATCTAATATTGAATAACAAGCTCACATAGAACCTATCTAATGCTGAATAACAAGCTCACATAGAACCTATCCAATGCTGAATAACAAGATCACATAGAACCTGTCCAATGCTAAATAACAAGCTCACACAGAACTTGTCCAATGCTGCTCCAACAAGCTCACTAAGAACTTGTCCAAATCTGCTCTAGCAAGCTCACCAAGAACTTGCCCAAATTTGCTCTAGCAAGCTCACCAAGAACTTGCCCAAAACTATCCACAAATCTATCCCAACACTATCCTCAAATTTTTCCCAAAGGCCTTCTCAAAGGCTCAATCAATCATGATCAAGTAGTACTTAAAATAAACTCAAAAATGATGGCAATATCAACTCAAATCCACTTCATAGAAGCATAAAGAGAATTTTTAGAGACTCAATATGTTCTAATATCACTCTCAACCCAAATCAATCTCAACTCAACTCATATAAGCATAAATAGAATTATTAGAGACTCAATATGTTCTAAACTCACTCTCAACCTAAATCAATCTCAACTCAAATCAACTCATAGAAGCATACAGATAATTGTTAGAGACTCAATATGTTCTAATCTCAATCTCAACTCAACTAAATTCAAATCAATCTCAACTCAACTCAATTCAATCTCATAGAAGCATAAAGAGAATTGGTAGAGACTCAATATGTTCTAAACTCACTCTCAACTCAAATCAACCTCAACTCAACTCAAGTATTATAGAACCATAAAGATAATTTTTAGAGACTCAATATGTTCTAACCTCAATCTCAACTCAACATAGAATGATGGAATAGTTTATTTTATAGAACTTGAACAACCACTTCACACATCACTTGAATAGGCTCAATCAACGCAACTCAAGCAATCATCACAAGGTACAACTCTCTCTCACACGACCATAGTCCAAGTATGTATCAACCAACTCAAATTTTTCCAACAATGCTCAACCACAAATCTCACATAACAATGATACTCATGTTCTTTTCTAACTCAAGTTATTTTACAACCAATGGGCTTCAACCACTATGTTTATAACACAAGGTTTAAACACAACCTTCAATCTAGAAAACCTTGATGCATTCAACCAACCACTTTTAAAAAGGAAACTGTAGACACCAAAATAGCACCAATCCGATTATGTGACAACAAGCGCTAATTGCATTGACACACACAGCCCCTAGGGCAGCCCCCAGAGGTTAAACAGTGGTCCTAACCACTTCCAAAAGTAGTTTTAGAGGTCAGAGGTCAATTTGGCACCTTTTTGGCACTTTGCTCTCTGCTCGTCCCACCCCGGGACGAATACAAACTGGAATTCGTCCCACCTAGGGACGAATATCAGCATTCGCCCCAAGGTGAGGCGAATAGCAAGTTTGACTGGCAAAAAGTCAAACCTCGGTAACTCCACCAGTTAACTGAGGCTTCAGGCCATGCAATTGTGAGGAATAGCTTTTATTCAAGAAGAGAGACTTCAGTGATGAGTGTCTTTATTTTAGAAACCTCATGCAAGGAGATTTTTAATCAGGGAGTTAGCTTTTCTCTGAAAATAGGAAAACAACTCCAGTGGCGCCCTCGCATGCGCAATTCAAACAAGGAGACCCTAAGGTCTATAAATTGGTGAGTTTTCTCACCCAAAATATATATAGAGAAGGAGCATTTGAGCAATGAAGTGCTTCCAATTTACATACCTACTTGCGATTTGTGCTTTTACATCCTTAATCTCTCATTCGAAAGGGAGGTTATTGGGTGACTATTGGAAGCGTGAATCCGGACCCAAAACCCAATTTTTGGCCACAACTATCCACAAAATTTGTCAAAAACACCCCATAACCAGTTTTGGACCCATCCCAAGTGGATTGGTGCCGAAAAAGTGCCTCAAACGGTGGGCGTCCTGCCCCCGGGCGCTCCCCAATCTGTCACAGGAAAATTCGCCCCACCCCGGGATGAATAGAAATATGTGATATATTTCTCTATTTTTTATTTTTCATTGTGTTCTAGATATGTTAAATAGGTTACAGTTCAAATTTCATTTCATTCTGAGCAATATTGACCAGGTTTTTGTCATTTCTCGCTTTTACTAACTTGCAGATGGCACTAGAAAAATTTGGATCCTAGAGGCAAAATTGGAGAAATATGACCATCTGGGTCTTCCCAAAACACCCCCAATTAGCTAACCCCAAGTTTTTAGGTCTTTTGGAGCTTCCTAAGTAGGACATTGAACAGGGTGCTTTCTAACAAATTGTCATAGTCCTATTCGTCCCACCCTGGAGCGAATACAGATCTGTGAGGAATTTTCAGACTGTTCTTTTTGCAGTGGTCTTCTGATAGTATTTTTATGCTTCTATAAAAATTTCAGGTCAATCAGAGTTTATTTGATAGTCATTTTATTATTTTCATGCATTTACTGACAGTAGGCCTTGGGAAATACATGCTTTATTCCGTCCGCAGGTGCTACTAATATTTTCTGTTTCTTTGAATGCAGGTTTCCAATAGTAGAGGAGCAAGAAAGAGCAAAGAATCACATACAAAAATGGCAGCGACATTTTGGTCCGCCCATCTTACATGTGGGCACGCGGAAGAAGGATTGTTATCCATGGACGTTGTGACGAGAAACACATTTGACGCTCCTATCCCCTAAAAAGGAAGGAGACATATTGTAACACACTTTAAAAAGTGTATCAATAAAGATATTACCATATTTTGAATTGCTTTTATCTTGTGTCAATTTGTACATGTTATTTCTTGTCTTTTCTTGTGGCATATTCCTTTTTGTTTCCGTATCCTCGTGCTTTCAGTGGCGATCACGGTGGGACCTCTGTCCCTTGATTTTTAAGATTAAAATTCTGATTAAAGTTGCTTGTTATTTTGCTTATAGGTACCAAGTTTTCAAATGCTGGACTATTTCAGAGCAAAAATTCAGAGACATCCGATTTGGGCAGAGAAGAGGTAGAGGTCTTAAACACCTTTTGTCAATTCTTTGCTTTACGTTCTCTGGTTATTTTGCTTGCATAGGAGAGTTTGAATGCTTGCTTGATTCATTTTATGCAACTTAAAAAGAACCCCACACACCACGTGGTAACTAAAACAACAAGGAGTTGGTCGTAAAACCCCAACCCTTGAGCAAGACCAAAGGTGGATCTCATTATCACTTTGGCTTGAGATACTGCATACATTACCCCGATCACGACTGTTGCTAGACGTAAATCCTGACGAAAGTTGACCAAGTGTAGCGGGGGTGATTCCCAGTGCATGAGGATAAGTCTTCTATGGTAGGTGTCATAAATAGAGTGATCCCCCTTCAGTACCGCCTATGTTCCACGTACCATCTGCTCTCACGTACCAATAGTTTCCCTCACGTAAGGGCGGGTATATAGAGAGGTTGGTATATCGGTCTGGAAACGGTATATCGAAGGGGCGACCATATTTTGGGAGTCATAAGAGCCCTCATTTTGCATTTAAACATTCTTTCAAAAATATTTTAAAACAACATCACAACACACTAAACCAGATTCTAGGGCGCACTTTTAAATCTTTAAAAGAGATAACCATTGTGTTGATTGTGTGTTTCCTTTCTGTTTAAGTGTAGCATAAAAAATCCTAAAAAAAGATAAAAATCTATTCGTCTTTAGGAGCACATCACCATGGTGTTTACTCGTAGCCGAGCCCAATCACGGGCAAGCGCTCCAGAGAGTGCACCAAGGGGGACAAACCACCTCCGATATAGTCCTGTGGATTTGGTCATCCCGCCTTGGCGGCCTGACACACAAGCAAGTCCACATCATGCCATAATAGAATAGGACTATAGAGGCACCTCTTGGAGAGGTACCCCCACTCAGCAGAGGCCCTTTCAAGAGGATAACCTACACGTAGCACTTAACGTAGATAGGAGACCTCCCTTAGAAGCCCATTATGGGTGGCCTAGTGATGAAGTGCTAGAGCAACAGAGGGTCCAAACGGAGGGGCCACAGGATTTCTTCCTCCCTCCTCTACCCCGCATTACTGTTAGAAACACTAGACAGTGTCCAGAGTATCAAGCTTTCCAGGCAGGGCAAGACAATTCTGCCCGCACCTTTTATGCATATGAAAGAGAGGACGAGGAAGATTATCATGTTCCTCAAGAGTAGCACACAGCATGGGAGCGATGTACCTCTGTGCCTGCCCTGTATCAAGATCACCCATCGAGGCTATAGCCTCGAGTTAATGCAGCTAACCTCGATAGAGGAAAGCAACCCATAGAGGTCTCGGATCACCATGACCGAGATAGGTATGTAGGAGAGGCATCTAGGCTTCCTAAACAAGAGACGGTGGAACAAATTGACTTGGCGATTGCCAAACGTGCCACCTGCCAAGCACAAATCATGCAGCTTAGGCAAGATCAAGAATAGTTAGAGCATCTTTGTCGGCTTAACAAAGAGCGCATTCAGCGTCAGACAGCCAAATTGTTGCATAACAATGTGCCTGCGAAGGTTCCAATCCCTCATGCGTAGAAAGTAGAAGTATATGAGAGGCCTGATCCCTTGGTATGAGATAGGTCCATGCGACCTTATCAAGTATTGCCTCCGAGACCTCCTAGACTTGAGCGGGAGGCCACTCCCCAAAACAACGATGGGCACCCTCCGTGGGCACCCACCCATGTGAATAGGACTCGACCGGCCACTCCTCAGGAAGCCTATGAGGAATATGAACAAGAAGAAGAGCGAGCTGAAATGCTCTATCAAGGCAGAGGGGGTGCTACCCAGCTACTTCTCAATAGGCCTCAGGTTCCCCGCAACCCACAATGGGAGCAAACTAAGGAGGAAGAAATCAAATCCTCTGATGCATACAAAGCACTGCTAGAGCGCTTAGAGTCTATGGAGATCAAGACTTCTGGGCCCCAAAAGCCCACTTTATGCCAACTCCGTAGTCATCCTGTGCATCCATCAGTGTCGGCACCTCCATACCCGGAACACTTTAAGCTGCCCTAGTTGGCACTCTTTAGAGGGGAGGAGGACGCCCAAGAGCATGTGACTAGGTTCCTGAGCCAGTGCTTTGGTATTCAGGACAATGATGCTTTGTTGTTGAGAACATTTATAACCACATTCGTAGGCCCTACCTCGGATTGGTTCACCCAATTACCGAAACATAGCATCAATAACTTGGATCAGCTGGTGGACGCGTTCCTCGAATGCTTCGCCTTCAACACTAGGAAAAAGGCATCATTGAGTGACCTAGCTAGCCTCAAGCAGTATGAGGAAGAGACCATGGTGGCATACGGGAACCGGTGGAGGACGTTGCTTTCGAAGCTGTCTTACCTTCCTCCCATGTCAGATTTAACCCAAATGTTCTCAAAAAGTTGTTTGAGATCAATCTCCATGCTATTGCAGCTGCAGCAATATGCCAGTTTAGAGGAAGCTCTGGTGCAAGCCAGAGTCATTGAGGAGATTAAGATACAGGATGGTGAGATTGCCAAACCTAAGAAAAAATAATGGACAAAGAACACTAAACCAGGGACCACACAACCAAAACCTGCTATGGTTAATCAAGTTGCCATCAATGTCCCTAAGCCTGCACAAGCAACACAACCTCAAAAGGCTAACTATCAGGCGGTGCCTCCTAACAACTATGAGAGAGAAAACCAAAGGTAGGAGCAAAATCAGCAGCGTCGCCCTAGGCGACAATTTACTCCTTACATAGAGTCCAGGGATTCTTTGTTTGACCGCTTGTCAGTAGCGAACTTGGTCAACCTTCCAGAGATTCAAACTATAGATCCCAATGCACCGAAGCCTAAGGGGTACCAAGAGGATTTGTACTGTAGGTTCCACAGGTGTAAGGGACATGATCTTAATGCATGTTGGAAGTTCAAAGGTTTGGTACAAGATCTCATTGACAACAAGACATTGGTGGTGGACAACCCCGTAGCGCCAAACAACCAACATATGGGAGTATTCAGAGACCCCTTGCCTACCCATGAGGCACCGACAAAACCTCTCCAAGTAAATGAAGTACAACAGAATTGCCCCATGTAGGGGTATGTAGGGATGATAAGCATCATGACTAGGAACAAGAGATACCCAGGAGCTGCCCCTGCGACAGCCACAAGAGAGGTTCCATCGACGTCACAACCTCAACAATCCCCTACGCAACTTCCCCCGCCTAGACCAGTGGCCACGATTCGGACTAGACTTACCCAAAGTCTAAGGACCACGTCGGCTAGGCTCTCCATATACGAGCTTATTCAACAATCAGCGCCCCATCGGGAAGCTCTAATGGAGATTTTAAAAGCAATCGAGCTATAGCCCCATGAAGCGAACTCATTCAACAATTTTGTGGGGCATGTAAAACAATGTACAGAACCAATCATCACCTTCAGGGAAGATGAATTGAAAATAGTGATTGGTGATGGGGCGGATCCACCCCTGCATGTTATTGCACGTGGGTCAACGGGATTCCATATAAGAGAGTGTTGGTGGACACTGGTTCATCCAATAATATCATCACTACCACAACTCTGAAGCATTTGAAGTTGCCAGCATCTCATATCGTGGCCTCCACTTACACACTATGAGCATTCAACGATGCAATCTATTCGAAAGTTGGCACAATTGTCTTACCTATCCAAGTGGGACAAAAGACCATTCATACATTGTGCCACATCTTGGAAGGCGAGATGGCTTATAATATCCTGCTAGGTCGGCCTTGGATTCGGGACATGAAGTGTGTCCCTTCAATAGCGCATCAATGCCTAAAGTATACATTTGAAGGTCAGGTGCATGTAGTCCCAGTGGACTTGGAGCCTTTCAAATACTGCAATACAATGCAATTCATGCCACAATCGACCCTTTCATCAACACATTTGGATTTTCAGTTGAATCCATCTCAATAGGGTCCGATTCCATAGGCATCTCCAGTGATTAATCCATCGAGTCCTCAGTCGGGTCCATCTTCTTCCGCCAGTCCTTCCACAACGATGCCACCTACGGTGGCCACATCCAAGGACAAGGGAAAGAAACCCTTAGAAGAAGAACCACCTCTAGTCTCAACCATCTCGATAGAAGAGATGCCTAGCAGAATGGAAGTCGAGACGCCTAGTTCGCCCCACATGGAGTGGACTCAGGAAGGACTCCCATTCACTTCCCCTCAACCGCCAATGGTCACCGTTGAAATGGCCAACATGGGCCTGGGGGAGTATCTAGTGAGGAACATTATAGCAATACCCACGCTTGAGTCCATGCAGGATATGGGGTGACCTCGACTCCCCATCGGCTCGATGGTTCCTTTAGGCTACCCACCCAATCAGACAAACTTTGTTTATGGGGGCCTGGATAATGGCATTGAGATTTGTATGCAAGAAGATGAAGACGAAGAACCCTTTGTTGAGGATGTCAACTATCTATCCAACCCGAACTTCGCTTTGAGATATCTTGGCCAATGCAATTGGCATGGATATGGGTTGGGTCGGTATGAGCAAGGAGTGCGTGTTCTTTGCCAACCGAGATATCAAATGCCTTATGACAAGTCAGGAGTAGGGTTCAACCACCCCTTGCCCCTAGACATCTTGGTGGAAAACATGCAAGGCCTAGGGATAGGCAACAAGGATGGGTTGGCATCAGATCCATATGCCAATCCTAACACAAACTATACATTGGGGGATTATCACCCATTGTTCACAACCAACCTTGTTGACCATAACAACCCTTTCCCTTCGGCCGAACAAGGAGAAAATTCGAGGACTCCCCTACAAGAGGGATATGGACAAGACCAAGGAGGGTCTTCAGAAGATGAGTCAGAATACGAGGTAGCACCTTGGGATCATTTCGAGTCTGACAACAATCATTCACAAGTATATCCCATGGATGATCAGGAGAGCTTCCTAACAATGTTTCCTTTGGAGGCTCCCATTGAGCATATGCCACTTCAAGAGAATCAGGTCCCCCCATAGAGAGCGGAACAACCTCGATGGGACCACATTAATTTGCTCGAACAAGATGAGCCTCCTATGTCGCAAGCCGTTGTCGGAGTCAATGAAGGTCTTTGGATCTCTGATAGTGACTACGAAGATGAAACTGAGATGGCTTATCTCAATCATATGCGATAGATGCAACAACGATACCCTTTGGACATAGACGACATGTTTGAACATTTACACATAGGTCCAAGACATAGGTGGCACCTCAACCCGACGTAGTTATAGCAATTACTGCACCCGCCACTCCAGGTACATAGAGAGCATTTTCCACCTAGAGACCCTATCAAACCATCAGTGCCTAGGGCGGACCCTATCTTCATCTTCATGCATAGGGCTGATCCATTTGTGCCAGTGCCCACAGAGCCAGATCCAAAGCACATAGATCATCTAGGATGTTCGAGTAATCACACCCACGGTAATGGAGACCATAATCATTTCATCAACATGATCTCCATTGATTTAACCACCCCCATCCATGATCCAGCCGACCCGACATGGTCATTGTATCTAGATCTAGATGCTATCGACTGGGATCATGCTGACACACCACCATCCCCATAAGAGTACTGGCCTTGTGGAGGGATGTTCCATTTCACCCCAGGATAGACTCAGGATGTCTTCCATGCTGAAGAGGAACCTGATGTTCCAAACGATGATCTTAAATTCAGCAAATGATATCCATTTGATCCCCACTCCACACCAGTTGGAGGATGGATCCCACATGTCAGTCGAGGAGACGACTGACGTAGACATCGGCTCAGATCCAATGAATTTGCAAATCATCAAGCTAGGGGTAAGTCTATCCCCCGAAGAGCAAGCCGACTACATTGCCCTTCTCAAAGAGAAGAAGGAGGTTTTTGCATGGTCATACAAGGACATGTCGGGACTAGACCCGTAGCTAGTCACGCATAATCTAACGCTTGATCCGATAGTCAAGCCAGTAAAGCAAAAACTACGTAATATGCACCCAACAGTGGCCTTAATGGTCAAAGATGAGCTACAAAAGTTGTTGGATGCACAGTTTGTCATCTGCGTGGATTACCCGCCATGGTTGTCTAACATGGTTCCCGTCAAGAAGCCCGATGGGAGGATTCACATATGCACCAATTTTTGAGATCTAAACAAAGCGAGTCCTAAGGATGATTTTCCCTTGCCGAGCATCGACGCATTGGTAGACACTACAATGGGCCATGAAATGCTTTCCCTCATGGATGGTTTCTCAGGATACAATCAAATTCGTATCAATCCTGAGGACCAACTAAAAATGGCGTTCACAACGCCTTGGGGGACATTTTGTTATAAGGTCATGCCTTTTGGCCTTAAAAATGCTGGCGCCACCTACCAACGTGCCATGACGTACATATTTCATGATTACATGCACAAAACTTTGGAAGATTACATGGATGATTTGTTGGCCAAATCTCTTTTGTGCCCAGATCATCTCGATGACTTAAGCAAGATCCTCGATCGCCTCATGGAGCATAAAGTCAGACTAAACCCCAAGAAGTGCATCTTTGGCATCACATCTAGAAAGCTCTTGGGTTACATAGTCTCTAAATGAGGAATTGAGGTAGACCCACACAAAGTCAAGGCAATCCTTGAAATGCTTCCTCCAACTACCATCAAGCAGCTCAAGAGTCTATAGGGAAAGGTCACGTCGATCAAGCGCTTCATAGCGCAGCTATCTGACAAGTGCCGACCCATGAATAAATTATTGCACAAGGGGGTAACATTTCACTGGGATGACGAGTGCCAGTCAGCCTTTGATGACATTAAACAATACTTGGCTTCGCCACCAGTATTGGCACCACCTAGACCAGGAGTGTCATTCTATTTATACATCTCAGCTATTGAGGTGGCACTGGGCACCATGCTATCCCAAAAAAATGAATTGCACAAAGAATAGGCTACATACTATCTTAGCCGCACCCTGGTCAGTTATGAACTTAACTATGCATACGTTGAGAAGCTCTGCTTGGCAGTGGTGTTTGCTACCAAAAAGCTATGCCACTACATGCTCAGCAATATGACGTATGTTGTGTCTAAGGAGAATCCATTGCGATACATGATGAGTCATACTTATCATAGTAGCCGCACGACAAAATGGATCATGTTGTTGACGGAGTTTGACATAGTATTCATTGGACAAAAATCCATAAAAGTTCAAGTCATCACCGATCAACTGGTAGAGGCTCCTCTTGAAGACGATCAGCCTCTAACCATAGAATTATCGGATGATGGGGTTTTCCATGTTTCAGAATCGCCAGATTCTGATGAGCCTGAGTCACAGGCTGACATGACCCTATTCTTCGATGGTTCTAAGTGTGAGCAAGGAGGTGGCATGGGAATAGTATTCTTCACTCCACAAGGGGCTCCAATGCCTCTATCATTTAAATTAAACTTCCCATGCACCAACAACAATGCAGAATACGAAGCCTTGCTCATAGGTCTTCAGACAACAATCACCATGAACATTAAACATTTAAACATCTTTGGTGATTCGTTGTTGATTGTCAATCAAGTAAAGGGGATATTCCAATGTAGATGTCCAGTTTTGCAGGCCTACAAAGCCCTTGTGGACAAATTCTTGGCACAACTTGAGTGGTATGACATCGAGGCACTCCCTCGATCATCGAACCATTTTGTGGATACTATGGCCTCCTTGGGGTCACTAATCCCGCAAGACCCTTCTGGTGAAATGACAACCATTCAGGTTAAAACATTATCGCAATCCACGATGGAGCATGCAAGCTCTGATCTAACGCCAGGAATCCACTTGATCCAGATTGAACCATCTCAGGATAGGTTCTCTCGAATCCATGATTGTTTGACTCGAGCCAACTGGGGGTCCTTGTTCTCCCCGACCCCTCTTAATAGCAACACAACGCTATTTTTACAAGTTCTTTCCCGCTCAACTTTTGCTAGGGATGAACTTCAAGAGGGATTGGCCGTTCATACCATCGAGGTTTTTGATCAGCAAGATTGGTACACACCCATTAGGGATTACCTCAAGTTAGGTAACCTCCCACTTGGATTGACACAAGCCGTGAAAATATCATTTAAATAGAAAGCGGCAAAACATGTCTTGTTAGGAGACATTTTGTATCGTCGAAGCTATGAAGGAATCCTCCTCCATTGCTTGGACCAGCAAGAGTCCGCTTGGGCGATCACCCAAGCACACGATGGTACCTATGGTGGCCACTTCAACGGTATGGCCATCGCAAAGTGCATTCTTCGCATGGGCTATTATTGGCCATCTTTAGAGTGAGATTGTTGTGCATATGTCAAGAAGTGCGTGAAGTGTCAACACCATGCTAATTTAACACATGTACCTTCTCAGGCCTTGCAATCGATCCAATCGACTTGGCCTTTTTCGTAGTGGGGCTTCGATCTAATCGAAAAGATCTCCCCTACGTCGTCAGGTCATCACACATTCATCATAACGGCCACAGAGTACTTCACCAAGTGGGTGGAAGCAATTCCGCTAACCTCTACGACTGGATCCCACATTGCGGAGTTTATTTTGCATAACATCATATGTCATTTTGGTATTCCATCCAAGATCCTATCAGATAATGGGACACCATTCAAGAATAAATATGTGCGTGCTTTGACCACAAAGTACAAAATTCAGCACAGTTTTTCAACACCCTATTATCCACAGGCAAATGGGCAAGCAGAGGCGTCAAACAAAATGCTAGTCGCCATCCTCAAAAAGACTATCGTAGATAGTCATAAATATTGGCACATTCAAATCCCGCTTGCCCTATGGGCTTATCGCACTAGCATTCGGATGCCCACTGGGGAAACTCCATTTTCGCTGGTGTATGGCTCCGAGGCAGTCATGCCTCTTGAGTTGGAAATCCCTTCCCTGCGCATTTCAATGCAAGAGTTCATCGATGATGACACTACGCGACAGGCCCAGTTAGACCAACTGACGTTGCTCGATGAACGACGCGTCAATGCTCTCGAGCATTTGCGTATCTATCAAGAGCGACTTAAGAAAGCATACAACATGAAGGTCCACTTAAGGGAATTTTAGGTTGGTGACTTGGTCTTAAAAGAGAACCAACAGAATTCTAATTTTCCATCCCATCTACGGGACAAGTTTGTGGCAAACTGGTTAGGTCCTTATGTCATTGATAGTAGAATAGGACCTGGAACATACCGGCTTGCCTCTCTTGAAGGAATCAAGGAAACAAAACCCTTGAACATCAGTCATTTGAGGCCATTCCACATCTAGAGAGCCATAGTCCAACAAAATGCTCCAAGGATTCCCACAATCGCTTGGTCAACCCCAAAATGCCCCAAAGGTATCTATAAACCCTTTGGTCAACCCAAATGCTCCAAGGATTCCCACAATCGCTTGGTCAACCCCAAAATGCCCCAAAGGTATCTATAAACCCTTTGGTCAACCCAAAAGCTCCAAGGATTCTCACAATCGCTTGGTCAACCCCAAAATGCCCCAAAGGTATCTATAAACCCTTTGGTCAACCCAAATGCTCCAAGGATTCCCACAATCACTTGGTCAACCCCTAAAATGCCCTAAAGGTATCTATAAACCCTTTGGTCAACCCAAAAGCTCCAAGGATTCCCACAATCGCTTGGTCAACCCAAAATGCCCCAAAGGTCTCTATAAACCCTTTGGTCAAACCAAAAGCTCCAAGAGTTACCATAACCGCTTGGTCAAAATAACATCATCAAAAACAAACCAAAAACAATAAAATCATCAAAAATAACAAAAAAATTGCATTTCAATTTCATGCATACTCATAAAATCATCAAAATACAAAAATATAGGTTGCATTAGGCATCGCATCCATACATTGCATATCCGCTAGGTCATACATGTCCCAAGCACCATAGACTATCATTACTTGGCAATTCCATCATTTTCCACATTTAATCCATTCTACAAACGCATACATCCAGAATAGCACCATCACCATTTTTTTTAAGTCAGTTGTCTCCTAATGTATATAGGGTTTTCGTCATTCATCTGTCTTTAAATTTCTAGCCAAAAACTGTACATAGTTAAACAGATTTTACATGGGAAAGTTTTACTTGGATCATGCCTTGTTACGTAGCATCCCAACACAAAATTAAAACACATAAAATAATTCCTAAGTTGTGTGAATGCAAGAGAAACCTACAAAGCAGTATAGGGTACCATAGGTGAAAGATTAGCCTGTTCATCCCCCTGTGCGAATGGTTCTAGAATGCTAAGAATTGACAAAAGGACAAGCTCTTCCCCATCAATTCCCCTTAATAAATAGTGGTTTTCACCACTACCAAAATCCCAATCACCATTGGTCCCTAAGGTTGTAAGGATTCGTACTACACGTCCCTGCCAAGGATGGGTAGTCATCCCCAAGACCTAAAAGGATCGATGCCATTCCAAAACAACATTCCAACAAACCATCATCACAACCATTTCCATTCACCTTTGGTCTCAAAGTTGTAAGGATTCGTACTACACGTCCCTGAACAGGATGGGTAGTCATCCCCAAGGCCCAAAAGATCAATGCCCTTACTTCACAATCTCCATCATCCCCTTGGTTCCCAAAGTCGTAAGGATTCATACTACACGTCCCTGAACAGGATGGGTAGTCATCCCCAAGGCCAACAGGATCAAGGCCATTCACAAGCTCAAACTTACAAAGCTCAAAATACAAAATCAAATAACAGTGGTTATCACCACTATTCAAAATCCTTGCTCAAAAAGAAAAACAAAGAGAAAAATAAATAGTGGTTGTCATCACTATATAGACGAGCAAGTATCCTATACCATTGAGCCAACAAACAACCTGAACTTGAATCCCTGGAATTCTCAGCATTCGAAAACCATCTAGGTGATCCTCATTACAGGTTTGGTGGACAACCTACCTGGCAATGGCGATATCCTACCCGCATGACGATATGTCTGTCACATTAGCTTTGCATGTGTGCAAACCAATGTTTGCATGTGGATGAGCTAGCTTATGGTACCTTAGATTGTCCCATGGATTAATCTTGCTAAATACAACAATGGAGTTAGTGGAGCTAATTAGGTGATCCTCAATATAGGTTTGGTTGATAGCCTATCTGGCACTCGTGGTATCCTAATAAATACCACATAAACGAACTCAATTGCACACACAGGGATGTGAAATAACTTGGTTAAATTCAAGTCGGATTTATACCTTGTTCAAAAGTCTTGCGAGATAAATGTACAGTCTTGGCTAGTTAGTTAAAATATCTGAATCTCAAAAAATCTTAACTACATTTTAAAACAACTGGTACATTTCATTCCATACATCACCATCAAAAAATATGCAAAATACAAAAACAAAGTTTTCACATGCAAAGTCATTTCACAAAGTCATCCCATTAGTACAACAAGTCAGTCAAATCTTGTACAGTCTATGGTGCATCGACAAGTCATCAACAACTCATTTCATTCATTCCACATGCATACATCATACAAATTAGAAACATCGCATTCATAATAGCATTTGCATACATCAATGTAAATACATGTACATAAAAACAAACCATGAAAAATGTATAAACACCAAAAAAGAGTCATCTATATATATATCATCCAAAATGCCCGTAGGCTACAATGAACCGGTCCTCTGACCCCGCAACAAAAATCCAAAAACTCAAAAACCCCCAAGCCTAGGGCGTCGACCACCATGATCATGTAGGATCGGTGCGACGGGAACTACCCCCCATAGTGTGGGTCCTCTGAGACCTCTCAGGGCGACTTCTGCTCGCCCCTGCATCCCGCCCACTAGTGCCCCCCTCATCTAGCTGCCTGCGATGGGATGATGTTGACTGCTCAGTATCGCTGTCTCTCATCCACCGCGAAGAGCCACCTCCATGAGGCTCAGGTATCCGCCCACCAAGGCGGATAATCTCTCCCTCCATATCCATCCGGTGTCGATGCCAATCTACCTCCCGTCGACCCCACTCGGCCTCCCGTCGAACCCACTCTGCCTCCCATCGATGGTAGTAAGCTACTACGTCGTCGCGCTGTGTTAGCTATGCCCGTAGGAGATCCCTCTCTCGAGCAGCATCAGTATCCCCCTCCTACCGACGGGACGTAGCCCATGCGTTCTCCTGCTCTACCAGCTGAGTCCATAGAAGATCTCTCTCCTACAAAGCCTCTCCCAGCTCCCCATATCGTCTCCATAGTAGGTCCTCCAATCATGCTATCTCAGCGCCATATCTTGCCTCCACATCCTTCGAACCTACCTGAGGCATAGGCGAATCCGGGATAGCAGCCTGCTCTGGCTCCCACTGAGCCAAGACGTCCTGCATCTCTGGCCGATCCGGTACCCCAAACTCCCCTCCAACATCCTCAACCTCCACCATGTTTGCATCATCATGTGGAACACCCCAACCCTCATCTGGTGCCTCTGTATCCTCATCCCCTACTACTGCTACCTCTGCACCTCCTAGAGGCCCCTCACCTCGCCATTGCTATAGAGTCCACCACTGCTCATACTCGGTAGTAACCCCAATGTCATCCACATATGGGATGTCAATAGCCATATCTAAATCCTTGCCAAGTGGTGCAACGACTGGTCGGTCCAGCGTCCTCTCATCCCCCCGACGTCGATAGACCACGGGCTCACTAGGCATCCCCTGGCGCACCTCGAAATTTTGGGTCACCCGGCCATATGGGAAGAACTCCTGCTCAGTCCCATGATGCCCAATCAGCCATCGCCCCCTCCGTACCCACCGGAGCCACTCTCCAACCTCGAGCCGGTGTGGACAGTCCTGGTAGGGGCACCAGAACACCTCCCCTAGAGTAAGCCGAGCGAAGGCATCGACATAGTGCCCTACGACACCTGCCCATCGTCGACTCTGACCCTGCTCCTCTAAACTCCGCCATAGTACCCCATATTCGATCTCTTGGTCTGCCATCTCCGCTCGTGTCATCCAGGGCAGCCCCATCGGCCTCTCCACTACTATGTGCTGCCAAGCCTAACACTGCAACAAGTAGCTGCAATCGATCCCCTTTCGCTTTCGTCAATGGACCTCGTACAACTCATCATAGAGCTATGCCAGTAGAGTCTATCCCCATCTCATAATCATCGATGTGTCTGTTGGACACTCCACCAACCGAAACACCACCTCTAGCAGGTTCCACGAGAACCTCGCACCCGACGAGTTGAGAAGCAACATGTTGGAAATGAGGCCCATGAGTAATGTGTGCCTCACTCCCAACACACCCTTCTCTAACCACCATCGAACCAGTATGCCACCCATCTGGTAGTCGATCTCCGCCCTCTCCATGGGGCTCTCCACACCCAACTCCTCCCCATGCCCGAAACATCGTATCAGTACTGATGTCCTCTGATCCCGTGGTGTCATCCGTATCGATAGTCCATCTATTGGAATTTGAAGAATCCGATAGACATCCTCCAAGGTCACCGTCATCTCCCCTATTGGGAGATGGAAGGTGTTGGTCCGAGGATCCCATAGATTGATCAAGGCCATCAGATAGGCCCGATCCCCGACCATCGGCTCCAATCGAGTCACTTGCTTGAGCCCAAGGGCGTCAAGCCAGTCCCAGTCAACCAAGGTCAGTGTCGCACGTGCTTCAGTAAAAATAGTAGGCACCCGGTACCGGCTCTTCACAACCTGCAAAAGAAACCAACACAAAAACATTAAAAACAATGAAAAACTGTACAATCTTAACATGTATATACAATAATGCATTAAAACTGTACAACCAAAAACAAAATAAAAATTCAAAAAAATTAATTTGTCAGTCCTAGGGTTTCTAATCCTAACTGATAAATTCAAAAACAAAACAAAAAATTCAAAAAATTAATTTGTCAGCCCTAGGGTTTTTAAACTCTAAACTGATTAATTAACAACAAAAACACAATAATTTGTTAGATCTAGGGTTTTTAACTCTAACTGATCTACCAAAAAAAAAAAAAACTAAAAAACAACAGTCAACTAGGGTTCACGCTATGCTTTCCGCTTAGTGGTACCCTACATTTTTAACTTACAGTTTAGATTTTGGTTTCATTCCGGTTCAACACAGTTTTTAAGTTAGGTTCTAAACTAAGTTCCTAAGTTCAGTTTTCAACTAAAATTTTGATCTGTGTTTACCTAGGGTTAAATTAAGTTTTTAGTTAAGTGTTCATAGACTAGGGTTTTCTTTTTTTAACCATAAACAAAAACAAAAACAAACAAACATAAAAAATAAGCAAAATGCGATTTTCCAATTACAACACAAAACAAAAAAGAGGACGGGCACTCATTGGTAGCGCTTTGGCTCCACCGCTCGATCTGATCACTCATGGTCGCAAGAAAAATTCCGCAGTGCTTCGCTTCATAGAATTTACCTCCTCCTCGTCAGAGCTCCAAATCGCCAAGAAAAACAAATGCAAATGAGCCCAAAACTCAGTTTTGGCCTTTAAAAAGGCTTTTTGAGCTTGTATTCGTTCCCCCCTAGGATGAGCACTCTGGTTAGCACTCTTCCCTCCCTGGTATGAATACTAAATAGGAATTCGTCCCACCCTAGGATGAATACAGAGCAGAAATTTCAAAAACAACAAAAAATGCACAAAAATGCACCAAAAAAAGCAATAAAAGTGTCCGATGAGAGTGCTTTTGCACTTGACATTCTGGGCATGCAAAATAGATGTCGGGGTCACAAATCCTCACTATCCTACTCCCTAAGAAGGCTACCATATCTGGACCACTCCACGGGAAGATGGATTTTCGAGAATTTCATCCCCAAATGGCATCACCAAAATGGGTCAAAACCCATCCAAAAATAGCAATAACATTGCCGAACGAAGGCGCTTTTGTGCCTGACATTCTTGGCATCCAAAATAGATGTTGGGGTTACAAATTGTTCCTATCCTACTCCCTAAGAAGGCTATCATAGCCGGACCGCTCCGCGGGAGGACGAATTTTCGACAATTTTAGCTCCAAAATGCGTCACAAAAAGGGTTAAAACCCACCAAAAACAAGTCAGAATGTTCGGAAACTGCTTTCGCATTCAATGGTAAACAACTGAAGGCACCCTTACCTAAGTCATCTTGGGTCAAGCAACTCATCACTTTTCTCATGTCGGTCATTCCCTCATCGATTCGTCGCTTGAGGGGGTAGTCACACTTAGTCGCCAATCAACAACAACATACCCAATCATGGAGATGACACGCATTCAAAGGATCATTGACAAAGACAATCGCGCCCCTACTTGGGGCAGCAAACAAGCAATAATCACAAGCTGATCAAACACTTGGCATTCGTGAATCATGAACTCAAGGTTCCCATAGACAAAAGGTTGCGCCCTTTGCCTATTCATGACCGATCAATGTCCAAGTTCAAGTAACACCTCACTGAACAAGGTTAACACTTGAATGAAGTTCCTTAGCTCGTCAGAAGCAAGGATTCAAGAATGCGTGCCCTTTCCATACTTGGGGCATCAAGAGTTGGTTAGGTTACTGAGAAACCCTAATCATTAGTGCTTTGGTTATCTATTTTTGCTCGGCGCTGTGCCTTGCACAGCGCTTCCCAAAAAGGGGCATCTGTAGACACCAAAATAGCACCAATCCGATTACGTGACAACAAGCGCTGATCACATTGACACACACAGCCCCTAGGGCAGCCCCTAGAGGTTAAACAGTGGTCCTAACCACTTCCAAAAGTAGTTTTAGAGGTCAGGGGTCAATTTGGCACCTTTTTGGCACTTTGCTCTCTGCTCGTCCCACCCCGGGATGAATACAAACTGGCATTCATCCCACCTAGGGACGAATATCAGCATTCACCCCAGGGTGAGGTGAATAGCAAGTTTGATCGGAAAAAAAGTCAAACCTCGGTAACTCGCCAGTTAACTGAGGCTTCAGGCCATGCAATTGCGAGGAATAGCTTTTATTCAAGAAGAGAGACTTCAGTGATGAGTGTATTTATTTTAGAAACCTCATGCAAGGAGATTTTTAATTAGGGAGTTAGCTTTTCTCTAAAAATAGGAAAACAACTCCAGTGGCGCCCTCGCATGCACAATTCAAACAAGGAGACCCTAAGGTCTATAAATTGGTGAGTTTTCTCACCCAAAAGAGATACAAAGAAGGAGCATTTGAGCAACGAAGTGCTGCCAATTTACATACCTACTTGCGATTTGTGCTTTTACATCCTTAATCTCTCATTCGAAAGGGAGGTTATTGGGTGACTATTGGAAGCGCGAATCCAGACCCAAAACCTGATTTTTGGCCACAACTATCCACCAAATTTGTTGACAACACCCCATAACCATTTTTGGACCCATCCCAAGTGGATTGGTGCCAAAACAGTGCCTCAAACGGTGGGCGTCCTGCCCCCGGGCGCTCCCCAATCTGTCATAGGCAAATTTGCCCCACCCCAGGACGAATAGAAATCTGTGATATATTTCTCTAGTTTTTATTTTGCATTGTGTTCTAGATAGGTTAAATAGGTTACAGTTCAAATTTCATTTCATTCTGAGCAATATTGACCAGGTTATTGTCATTTCTCGCTTTCACTAACTTGCAGATGGCACTAGAAAAATCTGGATCCTAGAGGCAAAATTGGAGAAATATGACCATCTGGGTCTTCCCAAAACACCCCCAATTAGCTAACCCCAAGTTTGCAGGTCTTTTGGAGCTTCCTAAGAAGGACATTGAATAGGGTGCTTTCTGACAAATTGTCACAGTCCTATTCGTCCCACCCTGGAGCGAATACAGATCTGTGAGGAATTTTCAGACTATTCTTTTTGCAGTGGTCTTCTGATAGTATTTTTATGCTTCTGTCAAAATTTCAGGTCAATCAAAGTTTATTTGATAGTCGTTTTATTATTTTCATGCATTTACTGACAGTAGGCCTTGGGAAATACATGCTTTATTCCGTCCATAGGTGCTACTAATATTTTCTATTTCTTTGAATGCAGGTTTTTGATAGTAGAGGAGCAGGAAAGAGCAAAGAATCACATACAATAGCGATGGCGACGTTTTGGTCCACCCATCTTACATGTGGGCATGCGGAAGAAGGATTGTTATCCATGGACGTTGTGACGAGAAACATATTTGACGCTCCTATCCCCTAAAAAGGAAGGAGACGTATTGTAACACAATTTAAAAAGCGTATCAATAAAGAGATTACCATATTTCGAATTGCTTTTATCTTGTGTCAATTTGTACATGTTATTTCTTGTCTTTTCTTGTGGCATATTCCTTTTTGTTTTCGTATCCTCGTGCTTTCAAAAACCACAAACAATCCTTATCCCTCCAATGATATTTCATAAATCAACCACCATAAACAATAGATATGATAATGTGCCCATACCTTTTATGAAGTGAAGAAACCCCTTTGGAAATCTGCCACACTCAACACACTTTGAAACAAAACAACCTTCACTTTGAAACACTTAAAAAAAACATAAATATCTCTCTACATACACTTATTTCTCCTTTTAAAGTAGTTAGTCAAATAGCCCTTGAAATGAGCTTTGCAAAAATATATAATATGATATACTTTTATAAAAGGAAAATACCAAAAATATCTTCTTTTCTAAAAGTTCTTGTAAAAGTTGCCTTCCAATAAAAAAATAAAATCAACCCTCATCACCTTATTCCTCCAACATTAAGCAATAATAAAAAAATTATTAATAAAAATGTTACTTGCCTCTTATAGGGAATCAAACCCTCATATCTCCCCAAACAATCCTCAACCGCGGTGCCAAAGACCACGCGAGCTACGCGCTTGCATAGGACGAAGAGCGCAGAATGCGCTTTTGTCCTTCTCCCCTTAATCACATAAACAAAAATATGGGCCAATTCTCTGGCTCAAAAATCTAACCCATGGGAATCGAACCTCATCTCTTTCGCAAGAAAAAACCTTTGCACTCTCCTCGCTCACCGTTGGACCATGCTACCACACAAAGATTTTGGCACTTTTTGTTTTATCTCCTCTGCATTCGATTCCAAGGATTTTGAAATAAAAGTCTTTGCATTTATATGCAAATTCTCTTTAATTTTACAAATGTTGGTGGCGCTTTTAAATTAATTTTTTTTTCATGTTGATGTCGGTGTTGAGGTAATTTTAATTTTAAAATTTAAAATTAAATTTTAAATATTAAAATTTAAAATTAAATTTTAAATATTAAAATTTAAACCAAATATTCAAAATTGAATATCTCCATCTCTGGGGCACCTTTTTCGACGAAATGAAAAGCCAACCTTGGTTTAAATAAAAACCCATTTCAAATATGCCATCCATAGTTTTAAATAAAACCTTTTATTTTACCATCCTTTGTTTTCACAAAAACCCTATATATATCCATGCTCTCCGAAATATGAATGTTTTGGTCATCAAAACTCAATGTTACCATGTGACATTAATGTGACATCAATGACAACATAAAAAAACTCAAATTTCCAACAATATCCCCCTTTGTCATTGATGGAAACACCTCTAAAGCAAAAACAACAATCACTACAAAAACCATCTTTAAGAATCAAATTTGCTCCCCCTGACTCAATAATATCTTTGGAGGCTACTCCCCCTAACTCAATGCTCTCTTTGGATGTTGCTCCCAATAAATCAATAATCTCTTTTGATTCTGCTCCCCCTAACTCAATGCTCTCCCCTTTACTCAAATCTCTCCCCTTTTGACATCAATGGCAAGAGGGACACCTATGGGGCTAAAATATATGACTCTTAAGCATAGCCCCCTCACCACCTTCTCTCTTGAGGTGATTAATTTTGGAGTGGGAGTACCTTTCACCTTACATTGATTATTTCATCTATAAACTTCCTTCCATGTTTTTGATATCCTTATCTTGATGAATTACTTGACCTTCTTGCCTTGAACTTGTTTGACCTTCTTGCCTTGAACCTGTTTGGAATTGAGTGTTGCACCATTTTTCAATATGCCCAAAGTTATTGCAATTAAACACTTGATATTGTAGACTTTTTATGGTGCCCATGTCTTGAATTCTTTCTTGAAGTAATTTCCATGTCCATTTCTTTCCTGAACCCTATATTGTGAATCTTTATTTTCATGACAATTATTACCATGACTTTTGAACTATGTAGCTCTAAAACCAAAACTATTTTGCTCATTTTTTTTGCACTTAAAAGCTTTATTACCAATCTTGTTACATGAGAAGCAATGTCCCTAAAAATAATACCTTCTTCCTTTGAAGTTTCTTCTAGAAAAATCATATTTCTTTGATCCATAGACCCTGCAATGTATAGCCCTGTGTCCAAATCCATTACAATAAAAGCAATGTCCTTGAAAAGACCTTTTTTCATGCCTTGGTTCCTCATCCTTTTCTTGACCATTATCCTTGTGATAATATTCAACTTGGTCATTGCATCCTTGAACCTTCTTTGTAGCATCTAAATATTCTTCCCTAATTTCTTCCTTGCTTTTATCTTCAAGAGTTTCTTTTCCTTTTGAATTTTTTTTTTTTAAAGCAAAAAACCCCTTACGGGGCCGCCTTGGTCTAAGAGACCATGAACAAGGGGTTCTACACCATAAAATTCACCCGGGGGTC
This sequence comes from Wollemia nobilis, assembly GCA_028583015.1. Taxonomy (NCBI): domain Eukaryota; kingdom Viridiplantae; phylum Streptophyta; class Pinopsida; order Araucariales; family Araucariaceae; genus Wollemia; species Wollemia nobilis. The sequence goes on along the minus strand of JAQPPZ010003246.1, from coordinate 6,902,634 downwards.
ACACCCAGCCATGCCCGTACCAACATTATCAATTAGATTTTGGGTACCCAATTCAGCTTTTTGGTAGGGTGGAGATTCGAACTTGGGACCTCCCTTGGAGGATTGCCCTCTCCTATTCAACTCACCTACAACACTTGGGTTTTTCCTTTTGAACTTGATTCACATATATCAAAATAATATCCAAACTAAATATTTGGAACCATGTGAACTTTGGAACTTTCCTCACAAATCTTAGGTTCTTATTTGCTTTCATATTTTAGAACTTCCTTTCCTTTTGAGTGTGATTCCCCAAACCTAAAATATGGGACCTTTGGTGCTTTGGAATCTTCCTCTTCTTTCTCTTCTTTTGTGTCGAGTAGAAACTTGGCATCCATCTCTATAGCCTCTGAAATACATGTTTCCTTATTAGTACAAATATCTCAATATTTTGAGTCATGTGATGGATCAAACTTATCATGTAGGTAACATCTCAATTCTTTTATATTATCCTTAACCTCTTGTAGTTACCCATGGATAACATTGAAGTCTTCCTTTAGATCAACTGAGACATTATCCTTGTGTTTAACTTCTTCTGTTTGGAGTGAATGTTCTTCTTCTACTTCTCTTATTCCATAGAAAAACCCTTCTTCATATTAACTGTCACTAAGATCATTATAATATTCTATAGCAAAAAAACTCTCAATATTTCTTTGACCATGCATGTTTCCTTGATGTGTCATCTCATCTTCACTATCATTGAAACCATTGTAATATCCTGATCTATGATCTCTTTGACCACACACAAAACACTATTCTCTTTAACCTTCTATTCTTAGGAATAGATGTTCTTCCTTTTCATCATATGATTTATCTCTATCACTATGATCTGAGCTATCACTTGCTTCTACAACGTAGTAATATTTCTTTGCCTTACAAAAAACATTCTTCTTCTCATACTTGTTTTGCTTGAATATGTCATCTTTTTCATGCTTATGCTTTCCATCTTCTTTTCTTCTTTGACCCTATTTTTCATCATCACTATTTTCTTCATGTTGACACTTGTATGCATAATGACCAATATCACCACACTTTTAGCATATAACTTTCCTTATATCCCTAAAATTCCTTGAGTCCTTATTCCTTTTGATGAAGTTAGCTTCCTCATCATTTTCTACAGCTATCTATTTTTGAAACTTTCACTTTCTCTTTATCTGAAGCCTTGAATGCACTCTCTTTTATTGGAGTCTGATGCTTACTTACCCTCATCTCGTAATATGTGAGAGTACCTTGCAATTCTTCCATTGTTAGCTTGTTGATATCCATTGTCTCTTCTATTATTGAAACCTTAGAATCATATTTCATGGGAAGTGATCTCAAAACCTTTTGAGTAATCTTTGATTCTTTCATCTCCAAACCTATGCCTCTCATGGTGTTAGTAATCTCATTAAATCGAAGTAAAAACTTTGCAATATCTTCATAATCTTTCATTTTCAATTTCTTAAATATTTTTCTATGAGTTTGTAGTTTTGCTAACTTTACCTTGGAATCTCCTTCATAAGTATTCCACAACTTGGTCTGCATCTCATTAGCTGAAGTACATACACTGACCTATGCAAAATATATCTCACAAAGCCCACTCAAGATACAATTCATTGCTCTTGAATTTATCTCAACCAATTTCTTGGTAGTCTTATCTTCCTAGGGATCACCTTCAACCCTATACTCTTTTTCAACCATCTGCCATACCTCATATCCTTGTGATATCAAGTAGTTATTTATTCTCATGCTCCATAAAGCATAATAGTTACCATCAAACAATGGAGCCTTATTTGAAGATAATCCATTCTGTGAAGCCATATGTGTTCTTATAGAATCTGCCCTCAAGTTGTTAGCCTTTTCGAAGGAACCCTCTTTGATACCAATTGAATAAAAAAAGCTTATAATGAGAGGGGGGAGGTGAACAGTATAATATCACTTTTTACTTTCTTTCCAAACCAATATCAATTAATGTCCTTAATTATAATAACCAAATATAGCAGTGTGCATTAATAACTCAGATAGCAATAGTAAGCAAGAGCACAAGTCACCACACAATTGAGACAAAAATTTACATGGTTCACCCAATGTGTGCTACTCCACAGAGAAAATATTTTACTAAAAAATTTTCAATAAATCTCTTTGGGAATCACTCCCAATTACAATGTTTATGGATATCTATCCAAAGGGGAACTCTTTCCCCTTTAGCTCTGCCTATGTGATATTATAGAAGACTTTGTCTCTCTATTGCACTAACTGATGGACCTCTCTCCAATTGAAGACTCCTCAATCAGATATATCTTCAACTATACTAGCTACAAGATCTCTATCCATTGAGAATCTATCCTCTGTACTCTATCACCTCCAAAGCTCTATCAATAGGCTCACTAATAACCTGCTCAATAGGTTCACATAGAACCTACTTAAAATATCACACAAAACTTGTCCAATGTTGAATAACAAGATTACACAGAACCTGTGTAGTGCTACATAACAAGCTCACACATAACCTATCCAATGATGAATAACAAGGTCACATAGAACTTGTCCAATGTTGCTCCAACAAGATCACTAAGAACTTGTCCAAATATGCTCTAGAAATATCACCAAGAACTTGCCCAAATCTACTCTAGCAAGCTCACTAAGAACTTGCCCAAAACTATTCACAAATTTGTCCCAACACTATCCTCAAATATACCCCAAAGGTCTTCTCAAAGGCTCAATCAATCATGCTCAATTAGTACTCGAGATGAACTCAAAAATGAATGGAAATATCAAATAAAATCCACTTCATAGAAGCATAAAGATAATTTTTAGAGACTCAATATGTTCTAATCTCACTCTCAGCCCAAATCAATCTCAAATGAACTCATAGAATCATAAATAGAACTGTTAGAGACTCAATATGTTCTAAAATCACTCTCAATTCAAATAAACCTCAACTCAATTCAAGTCAATATCAACTCAACTCAAGTATTATATAACCATAAAGAGAATTTTTAGAGACTCAATATGTTCTAACCTCAATCTCAACTCAACATAGAATGATGGAATAGTTTTTTTTATAGAACTTGAACAATCACTTCACACATCACTTGACTAGGCTCAATCAACTCAACTCAACCAATCATCATAAGGAATAAATCTCTCTCACACAACCCTAGTCCAAGTATGTATCAACCAACTCAAATATTTCCAAAAATTCTCAACCACAAGTCTCACATAACAATGATACTCATGTTATTTTCTAACTCAAGTTCTTTCACAACCAATGGGCTTCAACCACTATGCTTATAACACAAGGTTTAAACACAACTATCAATTCAAAAAACCTTGATGCATTCAACCAACCACTTTAAAAAATAAAACCACAAACAATCCCTTTCCCTAAAATGATATTTTAGAAATCAACCACCATAAACAATCAATAGGAGAATGTACCCATACCTTTTATGAAGTGAAGAAACCCCTTTGGAAATCTGCCACACTCAACACACTTTTAAAAAAAAAAACCTTCACTTTGAAACCCTTTACAAAAATATAAATGTCTCTCTACATACACCTTATTTCTCCTTCTAAATGAGTTATTCAAATATCCATCGAAATAATCTTTCCAACGATATATAATATGATATACTTTTATAAAAGGAAAATACCAGAAATATCTTCTTTTCTAAAAGTGTTTTTAAACTTGCCTTCCATTAAAAAGATCAAATCAACCCTCATCACCTTATTCCTCCAACATTAGGCAATAATAAAAAATTTATTAATAAAAATATTACTTACCTCTTAGAGGGAATCAAACCCTCATCTCTGCCAAAAAAATCCTTAACTGTGGCGCCAAATACCATGTGAGCTATGCACTCGCATAGGACGAAGAGCACAAAATGTGCTTTTGTCCTTCTCCCCTTGCTCACGTCGGCAAAAATGTGGGCCAATTCTCTGGCTCAAAACTTTAACCCATTGGAATCGAACCTCATCTCTTTCGCAAGAAAAAAACTTTGCACTCTCCTCACTCGTTGTTGGACCATGCTACCACACGAAGATTTCAGTGCTTTTCCTATTATCTCCTCTGCATTCGATTCCAAGGCTTTTGAAATAAAAGACTTTGAATTTATATGCAAATTCATTCTAATTTTGCAAACGTCGGCAACAATGTTAAATTAATTTCTATTTGATGATGATGTTGGCGCTAAGGTAATTTTAATTTTAAAATTTAAAATAAAATTTTAAATATTAAAATTTAAACCAAATATTCAAAATTGAATATCTCCATCTCCGAGGCACCTTTTTGTTGGCAATTTTGGGTACCTTGGGTACATTGCCTTTGCTCAAGTGTAGATGTTGTCATTGATGTCAAGAAGTTCTTGAAACAATTTGATTTGATGTCAAGGAATTTGTTTTGTTGAAAGGTTATTCAGAGCATGATCAGTGAGTTTCCAAGAAGTTCTTTGTGGCCCATTTGCAAAAGTTCAAGAAAAAGACAAGTAAGAAAAAGTATGCAGCCGGCTGGAAAAACTATTGCGATTTTGTGACATGTTTGAGGAGAGAGAAAGTTTTGGCAAAACTGTCGTGATTTCGTGACATGTTTGATGAGAGAGAAAGTTCTGGCAAAACTGCCATGATTTCGTGACATGTTTGAGGAGAGAGAAAGTTTTGGCAAAACTGTCGTGATTTTGTGACATGTTGGCAGAGAAGGAGAGTAAAATGGAAAGTGTCACGATTTCGCGACATGTCACATTTTTGCGACTCAAAAAGTGCAGGAAGGCAAAAAAGAAAAAGTCTCACAATTTTGCGACACATTGCCAGGAAGGTTGTATGAACGAGAAAGTGTCACGATTTTGCGACATGCTGCAAAAGACTAAGTGAGGACTGTCGCGATTTTGTGACATGCTGCATAAGATTGATTTGAAAGCTATTTTGAAGAAAAAGCAAAAAGTGGTCTTATACTGTTCACCCCCCCCTCTCAATATAATCTTGTGTTCTTCAATTGGTATCAGAGCGAGTTCCTTCGAAAAGGTTTAACAGCTTGAAGGAAGAACTGGTTAAGAACACAATGGATTATTCAAGTGGCAATGCAACACTTATTCTTGATGGATCAGATTTTGGTCTGTGGAATGCAAGAATGAAGGTTTATCTAATGGCACTTGGTAATGAGGTTTGGGAAGTGATTGAAGATGGGTACACTATTCTTGAAAATGGTCCTTATACTAAAGAAGACAGGCTCCTACATCACAACAATTCAAAAGCAATGAATGCAATCTTGAAGGGTTTATAGAAGGCAGATCTTACCAAGGTGATTCACTGCAAGACAACTAGTGAAATGTGGAAACAACTACAGGTGGTTCACACAGGTGATGTAAATGTCCGAAAGGCCAAGCTGAGACACTTCAAAGGTATGTTTGAACAACTCAAGATGAATGATGATGAAAAATATAGTGACTACATGCTTCGTATGGATGAGGTTGTTAACTCCATGAAAGACTTAGGTCTTGAGCTTGCTAAAAATGATGTGTGTGATAAGATTTTAAGATCTCTTCCTAATATATTTAGTGAAAATATTTCTACTATCGAGGAAGCTAAAGATTTAGATAAGTTGAAAAAGGATGAGCTCCATAGTATTCTTGCAGCATTTGAGCTGAGAACTCAAGTGAAAGTTGATGTCAAGAAAGAGGCGACTTTCAAAGCTACCAAGAAATCAAAGGGCAAACAGATTCAAGAGAGTGATGAGTCTTCTAGTGATGAAGAGGCATATTACGACAAGAAAGGCAAGTTCTCTAGAAATCATAAAAGCAAGAAAAATATAAGATGTTTCAAGTGTGGAAAGTTTGGTCATTATGCTACTGACTGTACTATTTCCAAGAAGGAAAGTGATGAAGATATACAGGATGTTAAGAGCAAGGATTCTAAAAAGCACAAGTATTACAGAAAGAATAAAGATGAGCACAACAATCAAGGAAAGAGATATTCACATAAGAACAAGAAGAGTTTCTACCTAGACAAAGCAAGTAAGTGTTCTAGCAGTGATAGTGAAAGCTCTTCAAGTGATGAAGAAAATGAGATGTTGTTCATATCATAAAAAGAGGAAGAACCGAAACATAGATTCATTATTATGAAATGTTTTAGATGTGGAAATTTTGGTCACCTTGAGGATGATTGTACAAATAATGATTTGGTTTCCAGTATGTATAAGGATGCTTTAGAAAACTATCAAGAAGATGCTTGTATGGTTTTCGAAAAAGGTAGCACCTCTAGTGATAAGAAATCTGGAAAATGCCTTGAGGATTCAAAAAGAAAACAAATAAAAGATCTTGAAAGTGAACTTGATAATGCTCTTAGTGTTTTGAAAAAGGAAAAAAATAATAATGATAGACTCAAGGATAAGTTAGATGAATTTTGTATGGAGAGAGACGATCTTATAGAAAGTCTTGACTTCTCTATAGCTAAAACATAGGAACTCAAGGATGAGTTAGAGTCTAAGATTCTTGAGTATAATGAGTTGGAACAGAAAATGGCTTCTCTGTAAGTAGAAACTAAAGAGTACAAGGATAAGTTGTATAGGTTTCAAGATAGCTCCAAAAGGGTTAAGTCTCTCATCAAAGGTCAAAGAAAACCAATAGATAAAACAGGTCTCGGTTTTGTTGAGCCGCACAAGAAACAGGTTGGGGAATCTAGCAAGAGATTTCAAAAGGAAGAGAGTTCTGATGAAGAAAGTACTTTAGATCATGAGTCCGTAAGTGATATATGTGCAAAAATAGAAAACAAAATTCAGATTGAGAAGAAGTTTTCGAGACCCAAGAGGTCGAATAAAAGAAAATTTCACGGTAGTTGTTTTGCATGTCACAGGTTTGGTCATATGGCTGTACATTGCATGACTCAAGTAAGGAAAGTAAATGACAGTTTCAGATGTGGCAATTTATTTCAAGGGTATTGCTACTCTTGTAAATAGTTTGGGCATAAGGCAATTTTTTGCATGACTAATTACAGGAATACGGTTAGTCACAACAGGAGGATTCAAAGAACAGGTATGCCGAATAGAAATAACAGTATTACTTGTTATAAGTGCAACAATGATGGTCACACAGCTAGACAGTGCAGAGTTGATCTTCCAAAGTACAAGAACAGGAATAGGAATAGTGGTATAAACAGGTCCAAGGATCAAGGTGTGGACAAGAACAGGGATGAGAACAAGAACAAAAATAGTGACAAGAATAGAAATATGGACAAAAAGTTCAAGAGAAGGCCCGAAAAAGAAGTTATAGATGATGATGATGATCAGTGCCTAATGGGAGTTTCACTCCCACCCTTGTTTTAATCACCTCATCAGGATATGGGGGAGGGACTAAGCTAAGAGGCTCATTCTTAGTCCCGAGCCCCAAAGGTGACCCTTTGCCATTGATGACAAAGGGGGAGAGATATGAGTAAGGGGGAGAGCTTCAATGTGAAGAGGAAAGCTTCAAGTCAGGGGGAGCAAAAATTCAAAGGCAGTTCTTAGTGTTGGCACAGTTGGATTCAGTTTTGGCTCTTAAGGTGTGTCTCAGTAAACGTTTGCCATCAATGACAAAGGGGGAGATTGTTGGCAATTTTTGGTACCTTGGGTACATTTCCTTTGCTCAAGTGTAGATGTTGTCATTGATGTCAAGAAGTTCTTGAAGCAATTTGATTTGATGTCAAGGAATTTGTTTTGTTGAAAGGTTATTCAGAGCATCATCAGTGAGTTTTCGAGAAGTTCTTTGTGGCCCATTTGCAAAAGTTCAAGAAAAAGACAAGTAAGAAAAAGTATGCAGTCGGCTGGAAAAACTGTCACGATTTCACATGTTTGAGGAGAGAGAAAGTTCTAGCAAAATTGTCATGATTTCGCGACATGTTTGAGGAGAGAGAAATTTTTGGAAAAACTATCGCAATTTCGTGACATGTTTGAGGAGAGAGAAATTTTTGGCAAAACTATCGCGATTTCGCGACATGTTTGAGGAGAGAGAAAGTTTTGGAAAAACTATCATGATTTTGTGACATGTTGGCAGAGAAGGAGAACAAGATGGAAAGTGTCACGATTTCGTGACATGTCGCATTTTCGCGACTCAAAAAGTGCATGAAGGAAGAAAAGAAAAAGTGTCGTGATTTCGCGACACATTGCCAAGAAGGTTGTTTGGATGAGAAAGTGTCACGATTTTGTGACATGCTGCAAAAGACTAAGTGAGGACTGTCATGATTTCGTGACATGCTACAAAATACTAAGTGAGGACTATCGTGATTTTGGGACATGCTAAAAAGCTCGAAGTGAGAACCATCATGATTTTGCGACATGCAGCAAAGGGGAAGAGTCTAAAATGAGAAGCGTCACGATTTTGTGACAGGCTACAAAGAAGTTGTATGGATGCAAAAAGTGTCATGATTTCATGACAGGTTGAAGAGAAATCTTGTGAATGCAGAAAGTGTCACGATTTCATGATAGGTTGAGATGGCAGCATTTAGTTGGAGAAAGTGTCATGATTTCATGACAGAAACAATTAGCAAGTCTTCAACAGAAGAAATGTCATGATTTCGTGATGAATTCAAGAAGGAAGAGCTCGAAGGCGAAAGCATCACGATTTCACGACATGTTCCAGTTTCATGGGTGTAAGGCAGAGAGAAGCTCAAGGTAGCAAAAGTGTCATGATTTCATGACGTTTCATTTTCACTAGTGCAAGAAGAGAAGAAGGCCATGAAGTCAAAAGGGTAACGATTTCGCAACAGGAGTGAAGATGACATCAGCAAAAGTCAGAAGTGTCACAATTTCATGACAAGGATGTTGTCAAGGCAGACAAAAGCAAAAGTGTCATGATATTGCGACAATAGACAAACGAAAGTGTACGACTACAAAAATGTCATGATATCACGACATGTTGTGGTTTTGTGGTAGAAGCTACTAAACCATAGAGGCAATTGAAGCTGACAGAGTTAAAATTAGGCTGACAGAGATTAGGGCGTGCAGTCGATGGAGTTAGGGTTTGCATTTGCATAACAGCAAACTAAGACCAAGGTTTTGATCTTGATTATGTTAGTATAAAAGGAGGGTTGTTTGAAGAGTTTGGGTATCGATCGAAGTGTGTGTTCAAAGTGTGATATTCATAGATAGAGTGTGGAGGAGAATTTCGATCATCGAGAAGCAAAGTGTGTGAAGACTATGCTGCTATGATTGCGTAGAGGTGCATAAGTTGATGTTCGATCGAGTGCTGCTATGTTTGCACGTTTAGTGCAAAAGTTGGTTTCGACCAAGTGCAACTGTAACAGAACATAAAGAAATTTGGAGGACAAACTTGTGCCAAACCGAAGGACTATTTGGTGCAGACTAGAGAAAGAGGAAGAGGACAAACTTGTGCCAGATCGAAATACTATGTTTGGTGTAGATCAAAGAAAAATATAGAGGACATTTGTGCTAGACTAAAGGACTGTGTTTAGTGCATATTCAAGGACTAGCTTTGCGGTGATAGAGTTGAGGACAAAGATCTCCAGCCAGAGCAGGGAAGGCAAGTGTCTTCTATGGATAGAGTTCCACTTGCTAAGGGTAGAGGAGGTAGAGGTATTCTAGAGGATCACCACTGAAGAGCAGAGCTAGGGGAAGGTATCTCCTTTGGGTTGATACCCATAAATATTGTAATCGAGAAAGGTATTCCAAGATTGTGAGTTGATAATATTTAGAGAGAAATTTTATCCGTGGAGTATCCCGCATTGGGTGAACAACGTAAATTTTTGTGTCTCTTTTGTGGATGGTGTTTTGTGCATTGCTTTGATTACTACTTTTAATACTACTATCTATACACTACATAAGACTGATTTGAAAGTTGTTTTGAAGCAAAAGTAAAAATTGGTCTTATACTGTTCACCCCCCCCTCTCAGTATAAGCTTGTGTTATTCAATTGGTATCAGAGCGGGTTCCTTCGAAAAGGTTTAACAGCTTGAAGGAAGAACTGTTTAAGAACACAATGGATTATTCAAGTGGCAATGCAGCACCTATTCTTGATGGATCATATTTCGGTCTATGGAGTGCAAGAATGAAGGTTTATCTAATGGCACTTGGTAATGAGGTTTGGGAAGTGATTGAATACGGGTACACTATTCTTGAAAATGGTCCTTATACTAAATAAGACAGGCTCCTACATCACAACAATTCAAAAGCAATGAATGTAATCTTGAAGGGTTTACAGAAGGTAGATCTTACCAAGGTGATTCACTACAAGACAGCTAGTGAAATGTGGAAACAGCTACAAGTGGTTCACACAGGTGATGTAAATGTCCGAAAGGCCAAGCTGAGACACTTCAAAGGTATGTTTGAACAACTCAAGATGAATGATGATGAAAAAATTAGTGACTACATGCTTCGTATGGATGAGGTTGTTAACTCCATGAAAGACTTAGGTCTTGAGCTTGCTGAAAATGATGTGTGTGATAAGATTTTAAGATCTCTTCCTAATAGATTTAGTGAAAATATTTATGCATCCGTACAACTTCTTTGTATCCTATCATGAAATCATGACGCTTCTCATTTCAGACTTTTCCCCTTTGCTGTGTGTCGCGAAATCATGACAGTTCTCACTTCGAGATTTTTAGCATGTCACAAAATCATGATAGTCCTCACTTAGTCTTTTGCAGCATGTCACGAAATCATGACAGTCCTCACTTAGTCTTTTGTAGCATGTCGCAAAATCGTGACACTTTCTCTTCCGTACAACCTTCCTGGCAATGTGTCATGAAATCGTGACACATTCTCCAACTGAATGCTGCCATATCAACCTGTCACAAAATCATGACACTTTTTGCATTCGCAAGCTTTCTCTTCAACATGTCACAAAATCACGACACTTTTTGCATCCGTACAACATCTCTGAGGCACATTTTTCGATGAAATGAAAATCCAACCTTGGTTTTAAGAAAAACCCATTTCAAATTTGCCATTCGTAGTTTTAAATAAAATCTTTTATTTTCCCTACCTTGGTTTTCACAAAAATCCTATATATATCCATTCTCTCCGAAATATGAATGCTTTGGTCATCAAAACTCAATGTTACCTTGTGACATTAATGTGACATCAATAAAAAAATAAAACAACTCAAATTTCCAATAGATCATTGAGAGCCGTTGGATTACAACAACTCATCAAATATGATCTAGACTATACTAAGAGTTCACCTGACTCATGGAGGAGTGGAAACTCAAGTATGTCTATCCTAGTAGAACTTAAGAGAATAATTACTTATTCTAACACCCCCCCTTAAGTGATACTAGGGGTGTATGATACAAATGAGTCCTGGAAATAGGGCCTGATGAGGTACTCATGTACAATGATCTTATTTTATGAGATGGTAAAAACCACATGGGAAAAAACCATCTATCAAAAAAGAAAAAAAGAAGAGGCATGTCTTCGGTTTGCGAAGATTGTCCTCATTGACAAAAAAAAGTATGAGTCCCGAAAATAGGGCCTGATGAGGTACTCATTTACAATATATAGATGGTGAAAAAACCTCTTGGAAAAAACCATATGTCAAAAAAATAAATATAGAGGCATGTCTTCGGATGGCGAAGATTGTCCTCATGAAAAAAGGAATGAGTCCCAACAACTTGGCCTGATGAGGTACTCATGTACAATTTATAATTTAGGAGAGATGATAAAAAAAACCACATGGGAAAAAACCATTCTCCAAAGAATACAACAATAAGAAGAAAGGAGAGGAGAAAGACTGATGTTTTAATGCAGCTACTTTACCCCAAGTTTCTCTCGCAACTGAATGTAATGCGGAGAAGGAAATGACTTGGTGAAGATGTCTACAATTTGATTTTTAGTGGGAATATAGTCTAAGTATATTTCCCCTCTCTGAATATGCTATCGAATGAAGTGCATGTGAATCTCAATGTGCTTGGTGCGCTGATGCTCAACTGGATTGCGTGCAATATGAATTGTGCTCTGATTGTCACACCAAAGAGTAATAGGTTTGTCATGGGAAAAACCAAATTCTCTTAGTATCTGACGAAGCCAAAGAGCTTCTTGACTTGCCAAAATTGTTGCCCTGTATTCTACCTCTATAGATGATAAGGCCACTGCTTGTTGTTTTTTGCATAACCAAGCAATTGGTGAAGAACCAAGACAAAAGACATAGCCAGAAGTTGAACATCTATCTTCTATTGAACCTACCCAATAAAAATCCATGTAACCAATGATATCCATGGATTTTCCCTCATATAAGAGCCCAAAGTGAGGAGTTCCTTGCAAGTAGCAGAGGATTCTTTTTGCTGCTTGCCAATGACTGAAATGAGGTTGATGTGAGAATCTGGATATCAAGCCAACAACATATGAGATATCTGGGTGAGTATGAGTAAGGTATAATAGACTCCCTACAAGATGATGGTATAGAGTTGCATCACATAGAGGGGATGTGCAGGAAGTACTTAGAGTGACTCCAGACTGAAAAGGTGTAGGAGAAGGTTTGCAATCTATCATCTTAAACCTTTGAAGAAGGTCTAGAGTGTATTTTTGTTGACACAATGAAATTCCTGCATCTGTTTGATTTATTTGAATCCCAAGGAAGTAATGAGCTAAACCCAGATCAACCATTTCAAATTTTTTAGAAAGGGAGTCCTTGATAGTTTGAATGTGAGTGATGTCACTACCAGTGAGTAGTAGGTCATCAACATAGAGAACAAGTATGGTGATTTTTTCTTTATCTCTCCAAATGTAGACTGTGGCATCAGACTCACAATGAGAAAAACCTGATGAAAGAAGGAAGGAGTCCATTTTTTTATACCAAGCTCTAGGAGCTTGTTTGAGGCCATAGAGAGACTTCCTTAGCCTACAAACAAGGGAGGAGTCTTGAGTGAAACCAACAGGTTGTTCCATGAATATCTCTTCCTTTAAGTCCCCATGTAAGAAAGCACTTTTTACATCCATTTGAAAGATAGGCCACTTTTGGGAAGCAGCTAGAGCAAGAACCAGTCTAACAGAATCCATTTTGGCAACTGGTGCAAAAGTTTTAGAATAATCAATCCCTTCAATTTGAGAGAAACCTTTGGCTACCAGGCGGGCTTTGTGTTTGTCAATTTCTCCATTAGGTCCATATTTCGTCTTGTAAATCCATTTACAGTGAACTAATTTCCTCCCTTTAGGTAGGGGAACTAAATCCCAAGTTTTGTTTTTGATTAAGGAAGAGAATTCATTCTCCATGGCATCATCCCATTCTTTAATACCAGTTGCTTCTTTGAAGGATTGAGGATCTATGGAAATGGACTGACAGACAAGACCAGTGCCTATGGAGTTGCCTAATCTGGATGATGGAAGATTTTTGATGTAAGGAGTAGCTTCTTTAACAATGGTGCGGGCCCATTTTGGCATAGTGGAAGGAGTAGTAGGAGTGGCTGGATTTTGAGTTGGAGTTATAGGTTCCTCATCTTGATCATTAATCTCTAAATTAATCTCTAAAACTGGTTCTTCATTATATTGAGGCTCTAACATTGGAGAAGGCTCAAGAGAACCAATGGTGGAAGAGGATGGTTGAGGATATTTATGAGGGAATGTTTCATCAAATTGGACATTCCTATGAAAAATACCTCATGAGTTGTGGGATCAAGGAGCCTGTATGCTTTCATTTCCTCACAATAACCAACAAAGATGAGCTTTTTGCTTTTCTTATCTAGAGCCTTCCTTTTCTTCTTTGGGATATGCGCCCAAGCAGTACATCCAAAAATATTGAAGAAAGAGACATCAGGTTTTGAGCCAGTCCATGCTTCCTCGGGAGTCAAATGGCCAAGAGCTTTATGAGGTGTGTGGTTTTGAATATAGTTTGCATAGTTAATTGCTTCTGCCCAAAAAACTTTTGGAAGATCTCTTGAGTGGAGCATACAGTTTGCCATTTCTTTTAGAGTTCTGTTTTTCCTCTCTGCAATGCCATTTTGTTGCGGATTATGGGAGACAAAATGTTGATGAATTATGCCATGACTTGATAAAAAATTTGAGAACTCATTACTGAAGTATTCCCCCCATTATCTGTACGAATTTGCTTGATTTTGCAAGAGGCCTGATTTTCAACTAAGGCTTTGAAGATTTTGAAGTGGGATAGAACATCACTTTTGTATTTTAGGAAGTATACCCAAGTTCTTCTAGAAAAATCATCAATGAAGGTTAAAGCATATTTTTCTCCTTTGAAAGAAGGCTCTGGGAAGACCATCAAGTCACTATGGATTAACTCTAGAGGGGATGAAGCTTTTAGAGAACCACTTGGGTGGAAAGGATCTTGATGTTGCTTTCCAAGAGCACATCCAGGACATACTCCATCAATAGAAGAGACTTGTGGTAACCCTATTACCATCTTATGGGTGTTCAATTCCTTTAGGTAGTTATAACTGAGATGTCCAAACCTTTCATGCCAAATTTTGCTTTCAAGATCTCCATGTGCAACAAAATAGGAGGCCCCTTCTAAATTTTTGAATCCTTTGAAGTGAAATAGGTGAGTGTTGTGATCAATATCTCCTTTTTCTATGAGAGAGTTGGGATCTTGAAGGTCTCTTATCTCAACTCCTGATGGTGAGAAGAGAATTGTTTTGCCCTTTCCATAAGTACAAATATGATAGATAGAGAGGAGATTTGTTGCAATGTTTGGAACATAGAGAACATTATTGATATAACCACCATCAATGGATATGTCACCTTTTCCTTTGACTGGAATAAAGGATGAGTCACCAACTTCTATGCTACATGTTGAACTTGAGGAGATTGAAGTAAAAGACTCATCTGAGGAAGTCATGTGATGAGTTGCTCCTGAATCTAGAACCCAGTATTTTGATGAAGTGTTTGTGGTCTTGCCTTGAACATTTAAGGCTTTTCCTATCTACTTCTTAGTGTCTATATTTTGATCCTTCATTGCTGCCTCTAGTTGTTGTAGTCTTTTCCAACATTTGTTCACAGAATGACCATTCTTTTTGTAGTGAGTACAAGTAATGGAACTCCTTTCTTTCTTTTTGAATTTTTATTTAGTAGAGGTGGATGCTACTAAGGCTTTTGAGGAAGAGGAAGAGATCTCATACTTTGCAAGTTTGGTTTCTTCTCTAGTTAGCCTATCACAAAATTCTTCTAAGGAGGGCATTTTAAAACTTGCACCAAGAGCATATTTTGTAGATAAAAAAGTAGTTGCAAAAATTTGAAATACACCATTTAATTTAGAAAGAATTAGATAGATGCATTCTTCTTCTATTTTATTCTTGCCACTACCTTTGTATTGAGTGAGGACTTCTTTAAATTTGGTGAGAAAGTCAACAATATTGTTGAAGTCTTCAGGAGATAATGTTGTTAATTCTGCCTCTAGCTGCATTGACCTTATTTGATCTACTTTTCCAAATAAGTTCTTTAGTTTCTCCCAACTTTCATAAGGAGTTTTACAATCCGTAATGTGAAACCATAAGCTTTCATTTACATTAGTGCTTATAATACCCATTGTTTCATACATCTTCCCTTTATGAACAAATATTTCATATTCTTTTTCAAATTCAGGTTGCTTCTCTTCTAGCAGGTGTGTGAGCCCTTTTTGAGAAATGAGATTTAATATTTTGGGTTTCCATGTATGATAGTTATGAGGGGTGAGAGGATCAATTATATTCATTGTATTCATTTTTCCAAAGAAATTTGAAGTGAACCAATAATTCCCCCCTTAACTTCAAGTATATTATCTTAGAGAATACAATGTAGCTTTAAAGAAGGAAACAAAAGCCTGAGAGAAATACCAATCTCCTCAATTTACCCACCCTGACGAGAGGGAAACTATAAGTAAATGAGGAGGTTTGATATATCTGAATTAGGCTAATGAAGCAATAATATTAGGCCAGGCCTTTATACTTATTCTTCTCAATACCCACCCTTACGAGAGGGAAACTATAAGTAATGAGAGGAATGGTACATGGAACTTAGGATTTTGATGCAAAGATAATCCACCAAACCAATATATTGTATTTCTCAATAACCCGCCCTTACGTGAGGGAAACTATAAGTTTTTGAGAAGTGCAATACTTGGAATTTAGGTGATATTGGAAGTGCTCTAAAGAAAATAATTGAATCCTTTATTTTCAAATGTATTGAATTAAAAAAGAAAATATTTAAAAAAAAAAATTGAAATGAAATTAATTTTATAACCAAGTGGCTAAAAAATGCCACAAATTAGTTTATCATCCAAATATATTTCCTTTAGTTGATATAAGTATGAACTTTTTCTTAAAAAATAGAATAAAGCAAGAGGTGGCAAATAGAATTGCCACTAAAAAAATATAGAAGAGAGATTAAAGAAGATAGACACACAACCCCCCCTTCAAAATTCAATACTAAATGGTGCAATAATTAGCACCTTTAACCCCCCTCCAAAAAATACCTTTGTATTTACTATAGTTACAATTGACTCTTTTTCACTTTTTGAAGATAGCCTTTGTAAAAAGATAAAGGCTTAGTGAAAAAAAGTTAGAAATTTTCTTAAGATAAATACAAAGCTTTAGAGTTTTTTTTTATAAGGCTACACCTTCGAAATTGAAGGGACTATAAAAAAATCATTAGAAAAAAGCCTAATCGAAGGAGAGGAGGAAAATAGATATGATAATGCTTTTGCATTAATGACATAGAAGGCACCTTGCATTCAGATCAAAACAGAAATATGTGGTCAGCTCCTATCCCAAAGGACAAGGACAGAGTTGCACCATGAATAGGAATTAAGACACTCCTAAAAAAAGCTTCTTCGGTGCTTAACGATGATGAGACCTCTGCATAAAATAAAGTTACAATAAAGAAGCCAAATTTTGATTCTTAAATACCTCTCTGCCAAACGAAATGGGTCCCCCTACAATGAAACAAATGTTAATTAAAAGTAATCTTTATTTCACTGGTGTACACCATGAAATAGATAGTGAAGCTTGGAATGGATTGTTCACTTCAATGGGTTTCCTCTGTGTTGCGTAGTTGTAGACCCAACGTCTTGATTTTGGAAATCGTTTAAACCTATAGATGAGATAGATAATAGAAGAGGCATAATAGGGAAAAAATATATGTCGATTACCTAGTAAGAATGCTTAATGAAATATTATCAAAAAGTATTAAAGAAAATAATCGAAGTGATGCATCGCCTATTGAGAACTAAGTAGAGATAAAAAAAATAACCAAGCTTCTTGAGAAGAAATAATGATTGGAATGCCAAAGGAAGAGGGCCCGAATTAGATAAATAGAAGCTTTTTGATAGTCGTTATCAACAACGCCAATCGGGAAGAGGAGAGATCGATGCTAACTGGAGATATATCCGGTAGAAGTGGGCTCCTTTGAATAACATCGATGAGCAACTAAAGAGGACGTCAAATTTTACAATGCATGAGATCAAACATTTTAAAAAAATTATGTAGTGCAACCGAAGATGATGTTCCTAACAATAGTGATAGATATAATGATTTGCACCACGAGTTTGCTTTGGAGAGTGCATTACTCAGATCTCCAATGGTGGAGATATCGAATAGGAGTTGATTGGCATGAAGAGAGGCATCATGAGGGGTGACGATGGTGCCCAATTTTGGGTGCTCATTGCATGATTTGCGAACCTCAATAGGGCTTCTCCGAGAGCAATGATAAGGCAGTGAAGAGGAGATTTTTCCTGCAAAGGAAAACACTAAAGATAGGATAAATTAACCTATATTTTCAAGCTATAAAAAAACGTTTATATTTGCTTGAAAAAAATGGTGTTCCTTTATTTTAAGGAAAAAATGAAAAAATAAATTAGAGGATAATAAATATGACTAATTTCATACAAGTGAGCTAGTCAAAGAGTTACCCAAAAGAACAAATCTATGAAAAAATGGGCAATATTTCTGAATAAAAAATTTACACTAAAAAACAATGAATCTTCCCTTCCCCTTTTTTTCTTGAGAAGAAGACAAATATTATTCAGAATAACCCATTTATATATATCTCAAAAATATAGCTGAAAAAAAACTATATATAAAAGCTTGTTGTAGACTTGAACCCCCAAAAAAAGGAGAAGTCAACAAAGGATACAATGAACCAGCTCCTAGAACCTTCAAGAGAGAATGCTAGAAAAATCTATCCTGCTCTGGTACCATGTTAGAATTTCCCAAAATAGACATGCAAAGCATTACACAAAATATGAAGAAAAGAGTAGAACTGATTGATTTATTCCATGGATCAACTTTGTATAAATAGCAAAGTTGATCATTGAGAGCCGTTGGATTACAACAACTCATCAAATATGATCTAGACTATACTGAGAGTTCACCTGACTCATGGAGGAGTGGAAACTCAAGTATGTCTATCCTAGTAGAACTTAAGAGAATAATTACTTATTCTAATAGATGCAAAAAAGTAAACACCATTAATAAAACCAAATAGACTAAACACCATATTGACCAACCCAAAATGACACAAAACATTCATTCCAAGTGTTGTACTTTCAGCATACATGTAGTCATAGCCACCATCCGATAGATAACACATTAGATTCATATACAAATAAATAACCATACTATAGCCTATAAAACCACCTATTAAATCCATTTTACCATCCTATCAATGTTAATATTTTGATATATTCTCTTTCCATCACTACCATTTACTAATTTCATAATATATAAATATATTATCAAAATACATTCCATAATATTGCTTCATTATGCATAAAATCTTGACACTTAGTTCAAACATATGCATTCTAAAATTCATTGTAGGTGATATCCATTAGTTCTTGAGAAAAATTGTCCTCCATCATAATATATCCTTTATTTTTAACACCAAAATTAGTTGCCCAATATGCAGCTTCATTTCCTTCATGGTATATGTGTTTGATTTGGACATTTTCCAACTTCCCAACTAACCTCCTAATTTATTTTACCATATCATCTATTTCCTAGTGTGAATTTTGATTCCCTTGTATTAGATTGATGATATTTAGGGAATCCCCTTCAATAACAATATTTCTAACTCCCATACTATTAACAAGCTTGATTCCCAAAAACAAAGCCCTAGTTTTACAAAATTATTGGATTGAAATTCAATATTTTTTGTAAATAATCTCATCACTTGCCCATTTTTAATTCGAATAATACTCCTATAAAGTGCTTTTATTGTTTGCATTATTTTAATTTTCATTTTTATCTTCTTTATGATCTTAGGGCAATAAATTACCACCCAAGTGAGAATGTACTATTTTCAAAGTATTACTATAAAAGAAAAAAGGATTCTACAAAGTGTCTCATCTTCTCTTATACATTTATTATGGTGTAACTTATTTGAGACATTTTATAAGGTCACATGGATATTTTAGACATTCGATTATCATTAACCTAGAATGGGTGATAATTTTTATCTCTTTTTTTTCTTCCCTTCTTCTTTTGATTCTCACCTCTTAGAACTCAAAATATATTATTCTAATATTCCAAAAAAATTCTAAGTATTGTGTTTCAGAGTCTCATGGACATGTTTATTCAATTTGTAATTGATTCTAGTTAGATGTCATTTTTAAGTTCCTATTTTCTACCGAGGTTCACCCTTATTCTAAGTGGGTCAACATTGTAGAGAAATTATTGGATAATTACTCTCATGGATATACTATATTTCCATGTGGTATAACCTCTAAGTGCATAACCCTAGCATTAACAAAAGTTCATGGAAGAACATAAGTCTACAATAGTAATATTGTCTAAGTAAATTTTAATTTCCATCATAAATACTCATGAGTTCAACCAGAGTCTATAAATAATATGAAGTTCAAGTACATCATATGGGAGGAGATGAATATGGTTTCTCAATTATCAATAATCACTGATGCAAATATAGTAATGGAAGACTATGAAATATATGATAAAAAGTTAAATTTTAGCAAAAATATACCCATTATGGACTATGGATTGCAATATATCAATATTTAATGAAAATTTCCCATGTCCTTAGGTAGTGATTGTTTGTGTTAGAAATCTAGAAAGAATAACTAGAAATATAGTCTCCATAAAAGCAATGATTTTAGGTCTGAGGTGTAGAAAAATTGGTTTGACCAAACCCCGTAAGGGGGTGGAGGTCCAAGGTTCAAATCTCGGGCCTCACTAGATTGAACGCTTGTCCCTTTCCTAGTGCTTTTAGTGGCGTAAAAGGTTTAAAATGATTATGGCATGGTGGTTATAAGGGCGGACTATGTGAATATTTGTGTGGTGAATTCTAGGGTAGACAATGTAGAATACTGTGGTGGATATAAAAGATGGATAGCCTTCCCATATTTATGGTAGCTACCGATTCCACCATATAAATTCAAATAAATAAATAAATAGATATAAATATAAATAAAATCAATGATTTTTTACTTGATTAGGTCTATAGTGATTAGGGTCATGTTGGTCTAGAGTTCCTCTTAGAAGATGCAATCATCACCTCCATGGATAAATCCAAAAATTCCAAAGAGAATAACTATGTAGTTTTACTGAAATTCAATGTTATTGACTAGATGAAAGCCCTAAGAAAAATAATATCCATATGATAGTAAGGACCCTAAGGTTGATTTCATTGATGATATTGGAAGTGCAATTGTATTAATTAATTGTACATCGAGATAACCTAAGTCCAATCATTTTAGGTCTTATATGTTCCCATTTATAAAGTTCATTTATAGAACAAGCTTATTAATTAGGATAGTTGTAATTGTTTTCAACCGATTAATCATTTATACAATGTCCTCACTATTATATTATTTTATATAGACTCCCTATTTAATTTATATTCATTTGATATTTATGCCTAATAAAGAGAAGCCAAGAATTAGGACAAATATTGAACAAATTTTTTTGGTTCCCTTATGCTAAACTACATTCTACATTAAGAATTGAAATAGAAAGCGCAGTTTTACTACGTCATTATTTTTAGAAATACATTTTTGAGGCCCTAATTGGGGATAAGAACATCAAACTATTAAATAATACAATAAATAAATTTTAAACTTAAGCCATTTTTTCCTCTTCAATTATCCCATTCATTGGGTATGGTGTGGACTAGGAAGATAGTGCAGATTGCACCTCACATGGAGTGACATAGCTAGGCTAGTCTTGAGAGTACATAGTTTGGTTTAGTTGGAGGCCTTTGAGATTTTAACAAAACTAAAATGCCTTATAATATGGGATCTCTAACACACTTTCTAATATAAAATCTTGTTGGAAATGGTAAGAGAAAGAAATAAAAATCAATTAAAAGTAAAAACCTAAGCTAAAAATGTGGTAATGTGCCAAAGATAAAATAATATCTCCTTACACAATAGGTCTAAACATAATGTTTTGGTATGAATTTTTTCATCTCCTCAACATAAATAAGCATATAAATAACAAGATGCAAACACACACACATAAGAGAAGCAGGTCCAAGCATGAGATCCACATATGGACATATAATAGATGCAATTCCGAGCATGATATATATATATATATATATATATATATATATATATATATATATATATATAGATATTGCAAGAAAAATATGATACAAAATATTATTCCTAGAGTAGAGGTTCAATTTCCCACAATGCCACTATGAATTCTACAAAATACTACATAAATAAAAATGAAAACAATGATTTATAAACTTTTTGATCCTTTATAAATCCTAAACTACTACTATTTATAGATTACAAGGAGGATTTTCCTCCAAACTCATGTAGAGATTTCAAAAATATTGTTGTTCTTGATGCTGATTCATGTCTATATTTAAGGTGTTGGTCTTTTTAAGGTTTGTAGATTTAGAATCATAAATATCAAATTGTTCTAAGTCTTCGGGTTGATACCTACCACCATTATTTCTATACAACCCTTTTTGGGGATTCCTATAATATAGGTGCACAAATTTTTGTTAGATAATGCTATAGATTTATGGATTGCTTATACTATGGTTCCCATGTTGCTACTATCCTTTTTGAGAGATATTTCATATTCCTCTATAGAAATGGAATGTAGTTTTATCCTTTAGAAGTTTTTCCACCATATGACATCATGGCATTTACTATCTTCTAACATTTTATCAATCATATTTGGTTAGACTTTTATAAAAATTTAACTTATAGATATCTAGTTTTCTTAAATATTTTGAAACTTTTGCTTTCCAATTTTTAAAACCTTTTATCAAAAGTTTTCATCCACACTTGTCTACCACTTTTATCTTTCACTTTCTAAAATTGTGCATCTCTTTGGTTGTAGTGATAATTCACTATATTTTTGGTGAGTCATAGGAAATTTTTAGCTTACTAAAGATAAGGAACCCAAAAAAATTGGTGCCTAGTCCATTGGTAATGAATCCAAGAAAATACCTCTTAATTGGAATGGAAGTGGAAGTGGGATTTGCAATAGTCATCTTGTAGTCTTATGTCTCTACAAATATTAGGACTTTAGTAATTCTACAAGGTTGGGATTGTTAACTTATGTTGCATATAATACACATATACAAGGGCTGAGTGGGTGTCTTATCCATTGGGCATGGAGTCAAATGAGCCTCCCACTAGCTACTCATTTCCTTTTCTTTCTATTTTTTTAGTTCCTTGGGTAGAAACTTTCTACCCTTAAGGAATTGGGACTCTTGGGTAGACCCCTTGGTGCAAATACACAAGTACTAGTAATACATTTTTTTCTTGATTAAGTAGGACTCGTACCAATGTTGACTCTCATTATATTCTTAACCTCATTGACATGCATTTTATAGTTCTAGTTCAGATCCTTTGCCTCTCTTATCTCTCTAGAGGGAAAGTGTACTTCCTTTATGTTTGGATAAGTACCTAAGATTGTTTTCTTGAATACTTCAAAGGTATTGGAACTCTACTACCTGTATTATCCCTTGGCCCATCTAATTGTTAGTATTATTGTAGGACTAGATAGATCCTACTTCATCATATGATATCATTACAATCCGGTTGGAAGTAATAAGTTGTAAATGTGAGAGAGGGATGGGGAGTAGTTTGTTGGATAACTAAAGTAGGTAGTTCTCTTTCTCTAAATTCATCTATGAACAAGGTAGCAAGTTTTTCTCATTCAATAATTAAATGTGGAGAGAGAATCATACCCCTTATGATATTTTTCTCTAAACGATGTCACAAGTTTCCTTAGAGCCATGTTCTACTTTGTGATATTATGCAATTGGTAAAAGTGGATTATGTCTTATATTTTATTGTGGGGTTGATAAACCTTATTAGTGTAATATGACAATAATAGGATTAGGATGTCAAAAATTATCCCAAAAATCTAGTGGCATTAGAGTTTGCAATGGGATGTTTTTGCTCCATGTTAAAAAACTCATAAGGAAACACCCATGACTTTTCATGTAGATATGGTGGTGGAATATTCATAGTCCTTCAGATTTTTTGTTTTGAACAATGTTGTCAAGTGAATATTGTCATTGATATAGAAGAAAATAGATTTACACCTTCATCATAATCTCAATTTGATGTCCTTCAACAATGAATTCTTCTGATGTTTATATTGGATCAACATTGCTAGGTGAGTTTAAAATGGTTCAACAAGTAAACATAAGTAGACACCATCACTAGATTTTAAATCTAACTTATTATTGTTATTATGGGACCAATGATATGTCACCAAGGTCCCACTAGGTATACCATTAAACTATTATTATCTTTTATTCTCAAAGTCAATGGATGTGGTGTGGACCAAGCATATGGGAAATATCACACTTCACATAGAGTGACATAGCAGGTCCAATATTGAGAGCATGGGGTTTGGCTTAGTTGAAGTTCTATGATATTTTCACAAAGTATGACTCCTTTATTATAAGGTATCTATAATGCACTTTCTAATATAACATATTTAGGGTAAAAGGGTAAGATAAAGATAGAAAAAAAACTAAAAGTAAAAAAAAAAAGCTAAAAAAGGTGGTAATGTGCCAAAGATCAAATAATATCTCCTTACACAATAGGTCTAAATGCAATGTGCTAGAATGAATATTGTCCCATCATTGACATAAATAAGTACAAAAATAAGAGGATGCAAACACACACACACACACATAAGAGAAGTGAGTCTAGCATGAGATCCGTAGATGGAATTAAGAGTAGACATATGGCCTCCAATATTTATGTAAGAAAAATGTATTACAAAAGGTTATGCATGAATTAAGTGTTTGATTGTCCAACCTAGGTGTTGTAGGTGATTTGGAGAAGAGAAGGCAATCCTCCAAGGGAGGTCCCAGGTTCGAATCTCCACCCTACCAAAAATTTGAATCAGGTACCCAAAATCCAATTGATAATTTTGGTGCAGTCAGGGTCAGGCACGACTCCTGGGTGATTTTGATGATGTAGAACCCGTTGGTCATGGTATCTCAGACCAAGGCATCCTGCACAATATTTTTTGCTTTAAAAAAAAGAGGGTTTGATTGCCCATAAGGTCACTCAAAATTTTATAAATTATTATACAAAGAGAAATAAAAGGAAAAATTTAGAGATGTTTTGTTCCTTTACAAAGCCTAAACTACTAGTATTTATAGGTTACAAGGAGAAGGATTACTCTCCAAACCTCATGTAGAAATTTTAAGATGAATGTTGCTCCTAATGCCAGGTCATGTATTTATTTAATATGTTGGTCTTTCTAAGGTCTATAGATCCAAAATCATATGTTATAAATGGATTTTAGTCTTCGGGTTATTAGCTACCACTATTATTTCCATCTACCTCTTTTTGGGGATTCCTATAATCTATATGTATATGATTTATTTATTTAATTATTTATATATATGGATTGCTCCTACTATGGATCCCATGTTTTTTTTTTCCTTTTTGATATGTATGTCATATTCCTTTGTGGAAAAGGACTATAGTCCCTAGAAGATTGTACACATAAGAATAATGTGGTTTCAGCCTATAGAAGTTTCCTCACCATTTGACATCAAGGATTTTACTATCTTTTGACCTCAAGACTTCACGTGTCAAGAATTTTTTCTTTCATACTTGGTTGGGATTTTATAAATATCCAAATTTTAGATATCTAGTTTTCTTGCATCTTATAGGACTTTTGCTTTCTAAAATTTTAAATATTTTCTTAGAATTTTTCACCCTCACTTGTCTACCACTTTTATTTTTTGATTTCTACCACAAAATAGTCCATCTCTTTGGGTGTAGTGAGAACACACTACAATTCAATTAATTAGTATGTATTATGGCCTACTCACATATATAGGGGTTTAGGAAATTAAATAAACAAGTGGAATCTCACATCAAGCCCACTGATGACCTCATTTTATATGGAACTCTACTAATAGTATATCTTGCTATATTTAAGGCTTACTAGAAAGGACCATAAAAGCATAGAAAAATTTCCATTTCCTATTGGCTACTATAACTATGAATTGACCAAATATCTATGTAACATAGAGATAAATATTCAATAGTTGTTTTTGTGTATTTCAAAAATGAAAAATTATAATAGGAGAGGTATTATTAGAACAACCTACTTATTGTAACAACCCAAAACTACCAACCCCCAAAAAAATTAAAATAATAAATACAATAAAATATTATTAATGGGAATCAAGCCTATTTTATTTATTGCAGTGTACAAGGCTTCGCTACATTTGAGTTTTAAGTCCCTATAAAAAACACTTGATGGACAAAAGTTGTCAATTCTTGTATTTTCATGGATTCACCTTACTAAACCAACAAATTTAGAAGAATTTCAAAAGTGCTCCCTCAGCTATCCCATACCCTCATCAACATAAGACCGTGTGGCCATGACATAAATATTACCCTTTAAGGCCTATAACACTTAAAGGGGTATGTTTATTCCCTAATCTATCTCTAAGTCCATCTAGGTAGGTTAATCAAGCATAGAGCTTTGATGCTTAGTTACCACACATACATGGGATAACTAATGTTATTTCCACTTCAATTACAATTAACATGATCACCTAACCCTAAATGATCTAGGAATCAGCACTATTGATTTCTAAATGATTTCCAAACTCATAGTTGGGATACACATGATCCTACTCGTTAAAAATATAAATATTCACAAGATATTTGGCTATTATCTTCACACAACTCCTTCTATATTTATGATATTAGCTATTGCATCCTCACAAATCCTTCTAAATATCATATTTACCTGGTTATTGCATCAACACAACTCTTCCCAAGATTGAGGTTTTATTATATTTTCAATCTACAAGAGTAAAACTAACTATCCCAACCCAAGGTAATAAAATTGCATCAAAACTTAATTCTCTAATAAAACTATTATAATATACTATATGAAAGCATTTATAAAAGGACTAATTGATTCCACATGTTGTAAATTATAATCAAGATTCAACATATAACAAAACCTGCACATAATACAAATACTTAACATATACTCCAAATATCCTTTATGCTAACTTACTAACTTTACATAAGCTATCCATTTATCATAGTGATGTATTCTAGCAATTGAAAGAACTCATTTCTACATTTCCATGGCAAATATTGTGGAACACATCTAGAGAGTGCAAAACTCAAAACATCATTAACAATATAACCTTTAAATTTATACAATAATAAAGTTTACAAAACTAATCAAACAAGGTATTCTTTTATAAATAATTTGATTCATTTATATTGACTAAATATTTCTAGAGCCTATGAATCCACTCCACAAATATCTCCAAGCCTTATAGTGCTCTATAATATCCTATGGGTGGAAACCCCATCCAAAACTTATGAGATATACTTAGGGATTAAGAAAAACCTAAATGTAATGCAATTTTAAAAGAAACATATCATTTCCTAGTATGAAAGCAATTATGTATTGATATCATAAAGAGAAACAAACCAAAATACGGAGAGTCCCATACTTTTCATTATAATGATTCCCTAATCCATATGGATATCTAGAATTATTATAATAGTTTCTCATACACTAAATTTTTTTATAAAATATAATCCCACACTTCTCTTTATAATTATCCCTTAATCCACATAGATCTCAGGAATCATTATAATAGTTTCTATTTCAAAACCTTCAACTATAATTCATTTTATTAAAGAGTATTTCATATTCTCTTTATAATGATCCCTTACTCTACATAGATCTTAGGAATCATTATAATAGTTTCTATTTCAAAACCATCAAACCATACATCATTTTACTATAGAGAATCCTTTACTTCTCTTTATAACATATCTCTTTATCTACATAGATATCGAGAGTTCATTATAAGTTTTCAATTATTCATACTTGAAACTTAAACCAAATTCATAACTATGAAGAATCTGAGTTCCTTCAGTAACAAACCTAAGCATTTATTAAGCAATAAATCAAATCCATTTCTACAAAGGATGTATTAATCTTAACATTAATATGCTTAGCATCTATTAAGAAATAAATACAATATGAAACTATAAAGAGTCTATTATTCATTATATTAATATGCTTAAAATCTATTAAGCAATAAATAAAAACCATAAAGCAAATAAATCATAACTTAACAATGTAACATTAACACTTCTAAGGTCCAACATTGACCAATGCCTGAAAACCTAACATCACCACCTAATAAATATTGTGCATAGGCTGACATGGGAATATGGGTGAAAAAACCATGCCTATGTATAAATATGGGTGACACACACACTCTATATGGTGGTCCTAATAAACACAAACACTGAGGTGACAAAAAAAATAAAGAACCATTGAACACACACCCTATAGATCTGTGGAGAAGCACAAGCAAGAAACCAGTGGTATAAGTGAGAAGAATACAACAAATTGACCTCAAAAAACAACTAAACCAAGAAAAAAATCCCAAATACAATGAAGGATTAAAAAATAGAATCATTTAAACCTACCAAACATAACAAAGGGGGTGATTTGAAGCATGCATGGACAATGCTATCAATAAAATATTTACAACAATAGAAGGAATATATACAACAAGATAAATTTAAAAATAGAAAAGCTAAAATTTATAGCATAACATTGCATACAAACAAAGAAAAAAACCACTTGACTCAACCTTCCTTTATGCTTCCTTCTAGATCTTATGAATCTTTGGTTCCAAAACCACTCTACATACATCATCTAGCTTATCTCCTTTCCTCCACTAGAATCATGATCCTTGCTACCCCCAAAAACAAATTCACTCCATTCAAATAGGAATTCATACCTTCATATTGATATAATGTATAAGACTCTCAAGATAATCCCACCCATATTTCTCTTCATTAAGGCCCCACCTCTTCCTTCTTGAATAAAACGTAATCTAAATATTTCTTTGGCAAACTTGTTTTTTTCTAGTGATGCATCATCCTTGATGTTTCTCGATATAAATTTTGCAAACTTGGTCAACTTATCAACCACTACCAATATTGCATCATGTTTGTACTTGGTCTTAGGTAAAACCATAATTAAATCCATATATATTACTTTCCATTTCTACATAGGCACATCACGTGGGTAGAATTTACCTACTCAATGTTGATATTATGCCTTCACTTTCTGGTACTCTAAATATTTTACAAAAAAACTAATGATATCTTGCTTCATTCTAGTCCAATAAAAGGTCTTTTTCATGTATTCCCTCATTTTTTACCCCTCAGATGAGCGGAATGGGGAGAATTATGTGCCTCTTGCATAATTAATCTCATTAAATTACCAATTTTAGGTATAAATACATTATATTTAAAGTATAGAATCCCATATTTTATGTTGAAATTATTATACTCCTCAAGATTTCCCTTAGTTTTATTTTTTATTTCTATGCAATACGGGTCTTTTTGTTGCATTTCCTTGATCCTATCCATAAAATCTATATGGATTCAGGTTGATGTTGTTATGTGCCTTCTCCTACTCAAGGCATATGTAGCATTATTCTCCTTCCATTTGATGTATTAAATAACAAAGTTGTATTTTGCTAAGAATTCTACTCATCTTCTCTACCTTGCATTCAACATAGGTTTGGTGAATATATACTTCAAACTTTGATGGTTTGTCCTTAGCTTAAATGGTCTTCCTAATAAATAATACATCCATACCTTTAGGGCATGCACCACCACTACCAATTCTAAATCATGTGTATCATAGTTTACCTCATGCTTCTTGAGTATTTTTCACTCATATGCTACTATAACCTCTTCCTATGATAATACCCCACAAAAAAATTCTAGGGAATCATTGATACACATGGAAAAATTACCAAGAGGATCCAGTATATTAAGATTTAGTGTTATTTTTAACTTATTCTTTACAGCCTCAAATTTAGCCTCACATTTATCTATCCATTTGAACTCTTTTCTTTTATTTCTAAATATTGGTGATCAAATAGGTAACCTTAGAGTAAGTTCTCAAAAAATGTCTATAATAGCTAGTGAGTCCCATTAAACTCCTAACTTCTATCACATTTGTTGGTGAAGGCCAATTTAATATAGCCCAGAGGGTTAACAAATACCCCAAGGGTTAACCAGTAACAAAACCAAAGAGACAAGAGAATACCAGAGTAATGAACAAAAGGGATAGAGATAACTGAGGAATTTCTACTCCGAAGCACCAAGGGATCAATCCTACATCCACCACGTCGCTTCAAGGGTAAGGATTCAAAATTTAAAAATTACCGACTCCACAAGGCACATGCCATGAGGAGAACCATGAACCAAATGGGAGGGTTAAGGTACAACAATTATTACCAAAGTCTCCTAAGTCTCATGTTGTAAGTAGATGCACATACCCAACAAGAGGGTAAAGGTACAACAAATAAGAGCATATCCAATCACACATAAATGACACCATAAATTCCATGCACATGTAGCACACTACCAAATATCTGTGAAGGCATAAAAATGTCCACCATGAATGTAGCCTATGAATAAACATCTGATAGCATTTAAGGAACTTCTTCTCTAACATGACTAATGATATCCATAGTGAAACCCTCCTACCAAATAGAAAATCCCTTGTATGAAACACCTAGATTAACCAATAAATCAACCATAACATTTCCCTCTCTGAGCACATGTTCAAAATACACATTATCAAAGGAGAGAGAGTTCCAAATAATTTCATTAATAATATTATACACCTTCCAACTAGGCTAATAGACCCCTTTGAGCATATTAATCACTAACAAAGAGTCACCTTCGATTATTGCATTACATATACCAAGATTTTTTAAATGCATCACACAAAAAAAGGTAAATCATACCTCTACAAAAATGGAAGATTGAATATCGATATAGTCTACAAAGGACAAAATAAGATCACCATTACTATCCCGTATCACTTCTCTTGCCCTAGAAAGGTTGAGATTCCCTTTAGAAGCTCCATAAATTTTTAATTTAAACTATTTTATAGGTGGTGGGGACCAACGAACATGCCTTCTTGGGTTAGGTGCAGGTGGAGGCTGAGCCACCGATACAAAACCTAAATGTTCTTCTAGCCTAGCTTCACTCAAGGAGCAAGCCTAAGGAGAGTTCAAAATTTTGAACACTAACAAAATATTCTCCATTGCATTCTAAATAATTCTATTACTAACATGCTCCAGATTACTCTCCACATATTTGAACACTCTAACGTTATGTTCCTTCCTAACCCCCCAAAGCACATGAGGAAGAAGGAACTACTAAAAAAATTTAAGCCTCGAGGTTGTAAATGGAGATCTCCACTAAGAAACACAATAAAAAATTGAATTTGGAAGCACCCAAGCAACACCCAACCATGAAATAATAAATAAGAACACCTCTTGAAAGCCCTGAAACCTGAGTAACAAATAAGTAGCTGATTCCCAATCCTTATTACACAAAAAAATATCTATTGACCAAGATTAAATCTCTTTTAAGGAAATTTTCCAACATGAGAAATTTATTCTGCATTGCCAACTAGTGAAACATGTTGATCTTCGGCATTAAATTCTTAATACAGATTAAATTCACTAAGAAATGACCTTTTGAATCAAAACACAATAGCTCATATACTGAATTTACTAAGAAGGAACCTTCGATGTCCTCACCCCAAACCATATGGTCATCTACATCTTCTTGATGCACAATAATGAGCCTCAACTCCTCTAATAGATATCTCCACAGACGTATATCCAAATCATCCCTTAATCCCAGGAGGGGACTGGACCAATATTTTCTACCATTATGAATTACCAAAAAATATGCCATATTTTGAAGGCCACCAATTCAAGAATGTTGAGTTAAAGCTCCAAATCTCTGATCTTCAATAACTAGTCAATCCTTGATCCAATGGTCTTCCCAAAAATTCATATTCTTGCCATTAGCAATGACCCATATACAATTGGAATTAATAAAATCATGGGACTTAACCAGACTATTTCAAAATATCAATCCCCTACTTGGGATAAATTTCGATAAAAAATAAATAAAATTATATTTGACCTTCAAAATACTGCACCATAGGTGTTTTGTGTTAGATGCCAACTTCCAGCTAAGCTTAGCTACCAATGCCTTATTCATCACAACAATATTCTTCAAGTTTAAACCACCCTCATTTCTTCTACACACCTGCTCCCAAGAGATAAGATGGAATTTCCCTTTCATAACTGGGCCAGCCCATAAAAAATCTTTGTAAATGCTATCAAGCTTCGCTACCACCTTGCCAAGAAGATGGAAAATGGATAAAAAATAAATTGTGATGCTTTGTAGAGTACTTTGGACAAACACAACTTTCCTCGCATGACTAAGGAGGGCCCCTATCCAAGAGGCATGTTTTCTTTGGACTCTTTCAACCACCGATGTTCAAAGCAATTCCTTTATACAACTAACAAAAAGAGAGAGAACCAAATAGGTAGCTAGTAGATTTGCTATCCTATAATTCAAAATATTAGCAACATTTCTCTACTAAGCCTCTAGGGAATTAATAAAAAATATATTACTTTTCTCAAAGCTATTTTTTTGCCCAACTACCTTCTCATAGTAGTCTAAGAGAGACTCTATGTCCCTAGCATGGATCACTAAAGCAACACAAGAAAGAAGACTATCATCAAAAAAAATTTGATGAGAAATTGAAGGACAAGGTAAATTTGGACGAACTCTAAACTCACTACTTCAATGAGATATTGATCTCCCAAGAGCTTCAACCATAAAAATGAACAAGAAGGGAGATAATGGATTTCATTGTCGAATACCATGACTTGACTTGAAAAATACAACCAGAGATCCATTAATAAGGACTGAAAACCAGGTCATGGAGACACACACCTCAACCAATCCAATCCAGGATTCATAAAACCCATAAAATTTCAAAACATTGAGCAAAAGGGCCATAAAACCCTATCATAAACTTTGTTAATATACAACTTTAAGAAAAAAGTTACTTTGCCACTTTTCTTAACACAGTATAAAATATCATGAATGACAAAAAATTGTAAATCGAATTACACAAGCTAATTGGCCTAAAATCATTGAAAGATAATGTCTAATATTTCATGAGAACAAGGGCCAATAGGGTGGAGTTCATAGCCTTAGGAATCACCAAGGAACATTGATATTCTTTAATCATCAAGCATATATCATTACCACAAATATACCTGAAACTTTGAAAGAAATCTGGAGGAAACCCATCCGGGCCTAGCACTTTTAGAGGGATCATATAATTTAATGCTTTAAATATTTCATAATATGAGAAAGGATCCAAAATCCGAGCATTCAAATCATCTAAAATCAATCTCAAAATGGATTGAAACATAAAATTCTCTACAACACAATCACGGCCTGGAACAGAGCACAACTGGGTTGAGAAGAAGTGTAGGGCTCAAGAGGAAAAGATGTGTCTGAAAATATTTTCATCTATACTATATCATGTTATATATATATGTGTGTGTGTGTGTGTGTGTGTGTGTGTGTGTGTGTGTGTGTGTGTGTGTGTGTTTTATTAAAGGTCATTCCTATCAATTCATTTTGTTTGCTATTAAAGGTCAATTAGAAAATATCTACCTTTTTTTTAACAAAATATTTTCATCTACTTTAACTCACTAATTTTACTATATTACATTCATGAAATGACTTTCATTAAAAAATATAAGTTATTTTAGTTAGTTTCCTTCTAAAATTTGAGTCTTGTTAAGATGAATATAAACCCCATGATTGGCTAAATTATTTATCACTATGTTTATACATACATGATGGCATATCTAAGATATTACTTAAATAAACATCTAGAATAATATTGTTGCTCATCAATCCCTACATCCTTTTTTAAAAATATTAATAGTAATATATGAATCACATTCATTTGAAATTTGTCTTTATATTTTTCTATTATTATATTTATTTTTGTACAAAAAGGCATAGCATCTATGTGGTTGTTTATTAAAGATCTATATAATTTTGAGTAGGCAAGAAGAATTTACCTTCATTTTTCAAAAGTACCACTTTTACCTTTACTAAAATTTCTAGGATTCCTTTAGATGCTCCACTAAATTTATGTTTGATAAGGAATAAATTGAGAGCTTATTCCTTTTTGTTTCAATGAATTTTATCATCAAGGCTTATTGCATTATACTTTTGGAATATGCACCATTGGTTTTTACATCATAATAAACTAGTCTTCAGTTGAACCTATGTTATATTATTTACATTAAGACAAGAAACATAGACTTGAGGATCTATCTCACATAATCTAGTCCCCAACATAGTAATAGGTCCATGAATTATTGTGACCAATGTGAAAAGCTAAAAAAATATGTGATTTCAGAAAAGGGGGGCTCAAGATTCTTTTATGAGTAGAAGTTATGGCCTTTGAAATATTTACCCTAAAACTTCTCAAAAAGTAAAACATTAGCTAATGAAACCTTAAAAATATTATACTTATCCAGGATTTGGCACTTGGTACCTATTGGTTTATTTATGACTGTCATTTAAATTTTTTTATATGCTTTCCACTAGATGTTGAAAGACAATTAGGTTTTAACACATCCAAATTCTATTGTCTAGGAAAGTAAATATATATGTAAAAAATATTGTGGTATAAAAGTATTGATACATTGGCCACAAATCAATGCCATCATTCCAAATGTGGTAAAGAATTCATAGGAGTTTAAAATTGAGTCTAGTATGGATAAAGTACCTTGTGCTAGCTGTGTTAGAATAAGTAATTATTCTCTTAAGTTATACTAGGATAGACTTACTTGAGTTTCCACTCCTTCATGAGTCAGGAGAACTCTCATTTATAGTCTACATCAGATTTGATGAGTTGTTGTAATCCAACGGCTCTCAATGATCAACTTTGTTATTTATACAAAGTTGATCCATGGAATAATCAATCAGTTCTATTTTGTTTCTTCAAATATTGTAATGATTTGTAGTTCTACTCTTAGGAAATTATAACATGGTACCAGGGCTGGATAGTTTCTGCTAAGCATTCTCTCTTGAAGGGAGCCTCTCGAACTGGTTCTTACTCTCTTATATTTTGTCTTTTTTTTTTAAAAAGAGGTTTTATATCTATTGTAGATTGTTTTTTTATCTACAATTTTTTTTGAGAAATTTTCTTATGGTAATATCTAGATAAATTTTGTTTTACCTTATTATGCAAATACTGTCCTCATTTTTTTTTGCAATTTTATGTGTCCTCCTTGTATGCCTATGTTTTAAAAAAAAATCTCCATATCGAATGCAGCTCGCTTAGGCTCCATTTAGCAATCACTGTGTATCACTCAAAAGTGGAGACTAAAGATTCATAGGCATTAATATTTTTGTGGGAAATATAAATTTTTTAATTGAAGTTTGGATTTCATTATATCTTCATGATACTTTAATTAGAGGAAACAATGCTCCTCACGTCAAAATAGAATGGACTTTTGGTCTAACTTTGAATAGACCAAAGTCCATTTATTTTTTTAGAAATGTGGATTTTTACCACCGCTTATATTGGTGCGCATAGAGACTATGTCTCATAAAATAGGTATTTTCCTAATTAAATATCTATCGTTCGAAGAACTTGTGATTTCCAAATATTCATTCAACTCGAACTTCTTCAATTTTTTTGTCCTTCGGCGCTCAGGAAGAACTTCAGTTTTTTTTTTTATATAATCATATTAACAATGTTTTAATAATATTGTTCTCTTCTTTTGAATAGTGTTTCTTTGTTTAAGCATTATAATTATGATTTTTTAGTAGTGCCTATCATCTTTTGTTCTTTGAGGATCTTTGCATGTGTGTCATAGATGGATATTCAGTAGACCTCGTTCGGTGCTTTGTGTTAGGCTTTTTTATGCCTAACATATTTCATTTTTAAGGAATATCTCTATGTTTGTGGTGTGTCACTTGTTCTTTGATAGACACAACATCAACATTTCTTCCCTACCTCTTGTCCTCTATTTGACGTCAATTAAATTTCAGCTTAGATCTTCTAATATTTTTAAGATAAAAATATACATTTGATCTCTGTTTAAATTTGTAGCCTTCAAAAGTTTCTATCCTTTTATTTCCATCCTCTCCTTGGCTCAAAGATATAAAGGATATTTGTAATCTCTATAATATATTTTTTTCAGGGGGGGTTTATAGGTGCATTTTTGCATGTATCATAACATTGAGGGGGGTTGTTATTGCATCAATTTCTTTCCTCTTTTATTTTTGCCTCATTATCTTTGTTATAAGTCATTTGTTTATATATCTTGGTAATGAAATATAAGTGAGGATAATTTATTTCAAATTACATTCCTTAATACATTAAATATCTTAAATAAAAATATTTTATTCTTTCTTTAATTCCTTCTTAAAGCAAATCTCTATATTAAACAACTTACTGTGTTCTAATTAATTTTCTTTCCAAAGTTTTTTAATATTATATAGAAAATTTTTAGTGGATGAAACTGAGGCTATATCATTAATATATATTATTTCATTATTTCCTTTCTTGCAATAGGTCTCTATATTAATTTTTTACAAAGAGTTTCTTAATTTATATAAAAAAAAATTGATAAAGGAATTTAAGTGAGGATATCTCTTTAACTTAACCCCTGTTAATCTATTTTATTCTCAATTCATTATTCCTTTCTTAAAAATTTCTAAATATCAAATAGATAAAATCAACTATGCACCTATATTGGAAATTCTAAATAACTTATAGTTTCCCTCACATAAGGGTGGGTTATTAAGATAACCAATATAGGAGTCTGGATGATTAAAATCCTATGTTCCAAATATCAAATCTAATCAATACTTATAGTTTCCCTCTTGTAAGGGCGGCTATTTGAGGAGAAAATATATATAGGTATGACATATTTGTTCTCATTAGTCTAAAATTAATATCAAATCTCTTCAAATTTACTTATAGTTTCCCTCTCGTTAGGGCGGATATTTTGAGATATTTGGTGTTTCTTAAAAGCTTATGTTCACTAATATCCATTGCATTCTCTAAATTAAAGTTAAAGGGAGGAAGTTGGGGTTCACTTAAATTTTCTTTGGCAAAATGAATTCAATGAATACGATTGATCCTCTCGCTCCTCATAACTACCATACATGGAAACTCAAAATATTAAATTTCATTTCTCAAAAAGGGCTCACACACCTATTAGAAGAAAAGAAACCTGATTTTGAAAAAGAATATGAAATTTTTTTTCATAAATGGAAAATGTATGAAACAATGGGTATTATAAGTTCTAATGTAAATGAAAGCTTATGGTTTCACATTACATATTTTAAAAATCCTTATGAAATTTGAGATAAACTAAAGAACTTTTTTGGAAAAGTAGATAAAATAAGATGAATGTAGCTAGAAGCAGAATTAACAACATTATCTCCTTAAGACGTCAGCAATATTGTTGACTTTCTCACCAAATCCATAGAATTCCTCACTCAATACAAAGGTAGTGGGAGGAATAAAACTGGATAAGAATGCATTTATATAATTGTTTCTAAACTAAATTGTGTATTTCAAATGTTTGCAACCACCTTTATATCTACAAAAGATGCTCTTGGTGCAACTTTTAAAATTCCCTCAGAAGAATTTTGTGATAGACTAACTAGGGAAGAAAAAAATTGCAAAATATGAGATATCTTCCTCTTCCTCAAAAGCCTTATTATCTTCCACCTCTACTAAATAAAAATTCAAAAAGAAATAAAGGAATCCCATAACTTGTACTCACTGCAAAAAGAATGGTCATTCTGCAAACAAATACTGGAAAATATTACAACTAGAGGTAGCTATAAAGGATCAAAATATAGACAATAAAAATTAGATAGTAAAAGCCCTAAATACTTAAGGGAAGACTACCAATACTTCATATAATTATTGGGTCCTATATTATGGAGAAACTCATCACATGAGTGCTTCAAATGAGTCATTCTCTTCTATCTCCTCAAGTTCAACATGTAGCATAGAAGTTGGTTACTCTTCCTTTATCCCAATCAAAGGAAAGGGTGACATATCCATTGATGGTGGATCTATCAATAATGTTTTCTATGTTCCAAACATTGCAAAAAATCTCCTCTCTGTCTATCAGATTTGTACTTTCAGAAAGGGGAAAATTATTCTCTTCTCTCCAACAGGAGTTGAGATAAGAGACTTTCAATACCCCCACTCTCTTACATCTAAAGGAGATATTGATCACAAAACTCATCTATTTCACTTCAAAGGGTTCAAAAATATAGAAGGAGCCTCCTATTTTTTGGCTCATGGAGATATTGAAAGCAAAATTTGGCATGAAAGGTTTGGTCATCTCAGTTATAACTACCTAAAGGAATTGAACACCCATGAAATGGTAATAGGTTTACCTCAAGTATCTTCTATTGATGGAGTATGTCCGGGATGTGCTCTTGGAAAGCAACATCAATATCCTTTCCACCTAGGTGATTCTCTAAAATCCTCATCCCCTCTAGAGTTAATCCATAGTGACTTGATGTTTTTCCCAAAGCATTCTTTCAAAGGAGAAAAATATTATGTAACCTTTATTTATGAATTTTCCA
Source organism: Wollemia nobilis (assembly GCA_028583015.1). Lineage (NCBI taxonomy): Eukaryota > Viridiplantae > Streptophyta > Pinopsida > Araucariales > Araucariaceae > Wollemia > Wollemia nobilis. Next base: position 6,864,694 of record JAQPPZ010003246.1, on the reverse strand, counting down.
AAAGAACTTGGGTCTACTTCATAAAATACAAAAGTGATGTTCTATCCCACTTCAAAATATTCAAAGCCTTCACTAAAAATTAGGCCTCTTGAAACATCAAGAAAATTCACATAGATAGTGGGGGGGAATACTGCAATAATGATTTCTCAATATTTCTATCAAGTCATGGCATCATTCATAAACATTATATCTTCCATAATCCATATCAAAATGGCATTGTAGAGAGGAAAAATGGAACATTGAAGAAAATGGCAAACTATATGCTCCATTCAAGAGATCTTCCAAAAGTTTTCTTGGCAGAAGCTATTAACTATGCAAACTATATTCAAAGCCATACACCTCATACAAATCTGAACTATTTAACTCCTGAAGAAGCATGGACTGGCTCAAAACTAGATGTCTCCTTCAATATTTTTGGGTAACTGCTTGGGCGCACATCCCAAATAAGAAAGGAATGCTCTAGAGAAGAAAAGTAAAAATCTCATATTTTTTAGTTATTTTGAGGAAATGAAAGCATACAGGCTCCTTGATCCCAAATATCATGAGGTATTTTTTCATAGAAATGTCCAATTTGATGAAAAATTCCCTCAAAAATATCCTCAACCATCCTCTTCTTCTATTGAGCCTTATCCTATAGTAGAACCTCAATATAATGAAGAACCAACTTTAGATATTAATTTAGAGATTTATGATCAAGATGAGGAACCTATAACTCCAACTCAAATTCTTTCCACTCCTTCCACTATGCCAAAATGGGTCCACACTATTGTTAAAGAAGATACTCCTTACATCCAAAATCTTCCATCATCTAGATTAATCAACTCCATAGACACTGGTCTTGTCTATCAGTCTATTTCCTCTGATCCTCAATCCTTCAAAGAAGCAACCGGTATTAAATAATGGGATGATGCCATGGAAAATAATTCTCCTCCTTTATCAAAAATAAAACTTTTTATTTAGTTACCCTACCTAAAGGAAAAAAATTAGTTCGTTGTAAATGGATTTACAAAACAAAATATGGGCCTAATGGAGAAATTAACAAACTCAAAGCTCACTTAGTAGCCAAAGTTTTCTCTCAAATTGAAGGAAATTATTATGTTGTAACCTTTGCACTAGTTGCCAAAATGGATTTCGTTAGACTGGTTATTGATATGGTTGCTTTCCAAAAGTGGCCTATATTTCAAATGGATGTAAAAAGTGCTTTCTTACATGGGTACTTAAAGGAATATATATTCATGGAACAACATTTTGGTTTCACTCAAGACTCCTCTCTTGTTAATAGGTTAAAGAAGTCTGTTATGGCCTCAAACAAGCTCCTAGAGCTTGGTATGAAAAAATGGACTCCTTCCTTATTTCCTCGGGTTTTTCTCATTTTGATACTGAGAACATAGTATAAATTTGGAGAGATGAAGGAAAAATCACCATACTTGTTCTATATGTTGATGATCTACTACTCACTGGTAGTGACTTCACTCACATTCAGACTATAAAAGACTCCTTCCCTAAAAAAATTGATATGGCTGATCTGGGTCTAGCTCATTACTTCCTTGGGATCCAAATAAATCAAACATATGTAAGAATTTAATTGTGTAAATAAAAATACACTCTATATTTTCTTCAAAGTTTTAAAATGACAGATTGCAAACCTTCTCCTACACCTTTTTAGTATTGATTCAATCTAAGTACTTATTGCACAACCCCTCTATGTAATGCAACTCTATACTATTTACTTGTAGGGAGTCTATTATACCTTACTCATACTCATCCAAATATATCATATGTTGTTCTTCAATGAATATTGGCTACAGGGCATAGCCATAACTATAAGGGACTTGATCTCCATTGACCATGCGACCTTGGCCAGGACAAGGATGACTCATATATGAATCTACGTAAATGCTAATTTGGATAATGAATTGCCAAGGTTTGTGGAGCTAGAGTATGGAGAATACTATAGAAAATAGCTGGTAGAATACGATAACAAACCAACATTCTATACAAAATGTAAAAATCAATGAAATCTATGTAATAAGTGCCCTAACTTGGCAATGAATAAAGAAAAGCAGAAGCAAGGAATGCTAGATAGAGGAAATTTGAGGAGTTTCCCTGGAAGAGATGATTTCAATCAGGTAAACTATGTCTACCAAAAAAATAAAAGAGAGGGTGTAGGGTCCCAACAAGACAAAGGAAAAAAATAGGTTGTTTGCAACCAAAATACTCAGGTAAGTTCCAATCCTCTAGTTTCAAATAAATTTTCAATTTTATCCAATATGGAAGTAGGAGGATTATCAGGAGACATGGAATCCCAACACCTTCAGGATAACATTTCTGACTCTCTTGAATCCCCATCCAAGTCAAGATCCTCAAAACCTAATGCTAAAATTACTGTAAGCCCCATGGGCATCACAAAGCCAAACACAAATGCATGATCTCTAGAATCCACATCCAAGTCGGGATCCTTAAAACCCAATGCTGAAAATACTTCAAGCCCAATGGGCATCCCAAAGCCAAACCCTAATGTTGAAGAACTTAGGAAGAAATTTGAGGCATTGGAAAATAAAAAATCTCATCTCCCTAACATCATCACTAGGAACCAAGTGAATCCTACTGAGGGGCCGTCCCACAGACCAGGGGAATACAGGAAAAAAGGAGAAGATTTAGATGTAGGTATGGAGATATGTGAAACTCTTCAGACTAAGGAATATGGCAGTCCGATTCTGCAAAAAATTGCCTCCCCTCATTTTAGTCCTAAAAAAACCAGGAGCACTATGAAGTCTCCTAGAGATTTTTGCAATGAAAAAAGAAGAGGGAATATTAAATTCTAACCATAAAAAAAATAAAACTGATAATGACATTGCCAATGGAAAATAGAGAACATTGTTTCAATAGGTTATTTCGGGTTCTGAAGACAAAAAATTAGGAAAATAACCTCAAGGGAGGGGGAGAGGAATAAATCCCAAACAATATAAATGAAGTTACTCTCATGGAATGTGAGAGAAATCAATGGCCTGCCTAAACATAGGGAAGTCAGTGCAATAAGAAATCAAGTGAATCCAACTATTATCATGTTGCAAGAAACAAAAATTGATGAGATTCAATCAAAAAAATAGAAAAAAAAATATGGAATCAAGGGGAGATGGTTTGCAAATCATCTAGAGGAGCATCTGGAGGCCTTATGACTTTGTGGGATCCTCGGATAGTATAAGGCACCATTATTCAAAAATATGATAGGGTTCTTAGTGTTTTATTTAAGGAAATAAACAACAATATGCCATGGATACTTTCAAATATTTATGCCCCAAATTTAATTCAAGGGAGAGCTCTATTATGGGAGTACTTAGGCAATCTAAGTGAAATCTTCCATAATTTCCCCTGGATTTTGGCTGGGGATTTTAAAACTCCTCTTTACATTTCAGACAAAATGGGTGGAAATGGACCACCTATAAGGAGCATGTATGATTTCAATGACTTTGTGAACTCCAACATGTTGATGGATGTAAAACTTAGAGGATCAAATTATACTTGGAGAAATCGGCAGATAGGGTGTCATCTCATTCAAGAAAGGCTTGACAGGTTTTTTCTATCAAAGGAGGCTACAACTCTCTTCGATGATTCTACCCTACAAGCCCTTCCTAAAATTGCCTTTCATCATAATCCCATTTTTTTGGAGATCCCTAACTCTCTGTCCTTTAAGAAACCTTTCATATTTCAATATATGTGGATCAAACATTCCAGTTTCAGAGATAACTTAAGTCAGTGGTGGTACCAGCCTATCAGGGGTAGTGCAGCTTTTAAACTTGCTGGAAAATTAAATTTTGTTAAGGAAAAGCTTCAAAATTGGAACAAAGAGGTCTTTGGGAACCTCTTTGAAAATAAAAAACAATTTTTTGAAAGTTTAAAGATAATTGATCAGAGGATCCAACATGGTGATGCTAATAAAACTACTAGGCAGGAGGAATAGACAAAACTAGCAGAGTTTCATAATATTTTGGCCTATGAGGAAATCTATTGGAGGTAAAAATCAAGGGCTCTTTGGTTGAAATATGGAGATTCAAATTCCAAGTTTTTTCACGTCACCACGCTTAGAAATAGAAGCAATAACAAGATAAATTTTTTTTAAAAAGTAGATGGTTCTATTACTCAAGACTTAACAGAAATCAAAAAGGAGGCAGTAACTTATTTCAATTCTATCCTTGGTCAGGAATCACAGTGCAATGAGGAGGCTAAAGATATTCTCTTACAATATATTTCTATAATTATAAATGAGGATATAAACCTTAAGCTTCTAGCTCCCTTTTATGATGAGGAAATTAAGGAAGCCTTGTTTAGCATGAATCCAGACAAAGCCCCGGGACCCGACGAATTTCCCCCTTGTTTCTATCAATATTTTTGGGACATCATAAGTGAGGATGTAATTTCTGTTGTCAGATAATTCCAAGCAAACAATCATATCCCAAAAGGTCTCAACTCTACTTTTATTTCTCTAATTCCTAAGAAGCAAACCCCTGAATCTATGGCTGACTTTAGGCCAATCAGTTTGTGCAATGTTTCTTACAAGATCCTAACTAAAGCCATTGCAAATAGAATGAGAGATATTCTGCCCCGCATCATAGATCCATGCTAGGGAAGCTTTTTCTAGGGCAGGTCAATCTTGTATGGAGTTATCATAGTTCATGAAGCTCTACACTCTACTCATAATACTAATAGGTCTATTTTTGCCCTCAAGCTTGATATGAACAAAGCATTTGACAGGCTAAATTAGGACTTTCTGATTGTTGTCCTCATTAAGTTTGGTTTTCACCACCAATGGGTTAAATTGATCAAAGAATATATTTATAAAGAATGGTTCTCAATTCTAGTTAATGGAACAACTATTGGTTACTTTCAAATTCGTAGAGGAATTTGGGAGGGGGACCCTATCAGCCCCATGGTATTCATAATTGTGGTAGAAGCTTTAGGCAGAACCATCAAAAATGCTTGCATTTCAAGGCTAATATTGAGAATCAAGGCAACATCTCTCACTAGGGTTTTTTCTCACGAACAATTCATCGATGATACCCTTCTATTGACTAAGGCATCAATGGTTGACACCAAAATAATTAAATACATCCTGCAACTCTACGAAGACATTGTTGGTCAGAAAGTTAATTTCAGTAAATACAAGTTATATTTATTGAACACCCCCATTCAAAGGCAAGGAAGGATTACAAAAATTTTAGGGTGTGATATAGCAAACCTCCCCACTTCGTATCTTGGTCTCCCTCTTTTCATTGGTTCTCCGAGAGAGTCAATGTGGGATAGGGTTATTGAAAGAATTCAAAAAAAACTTGTTGGATGGAAAGGTCATCTTCTATCTCAATAAGGAAAGCTGGCCCTCACTAAGGCCTATCTTCAGAGCATTCTAGTATATTTCCTCTTTGTTTTCAAAGACCCTATGAAGGTTTTTTAGGAAATTGAAAACTCCAAAAAGAATTTATATGGACTGGATCAGAGGATAAAAAATGATACACCTTGTAGGATGGACCAAAGTGTGTAGAACCAGGGAAAATGGGGGCTTAGGTCTGAGGAGAATTGCTCATATAAATTTATCTTTACTAGCTAATCAGGCATGGTGCCTCATTTCTGGTGAAGAAAATGAATGGACAGCTATCATCAAATGAAAGTATCTTCAAAATATGGAATTTCTAAGTGACTCAGTTCCAATCAGAGGTTCTACTTTTTGGAAAGCAATTCTCAATTGTAAGGAAATCATCAAAAAATGTTTAATATGGGTTTTAGGCAATTGTGAGAGGATAAATTGCTACAATGATAGGTGGGCTAAGGACGAACCACTGATGTAATATCCTAACTTAGCATTAATTAGATATATCACAGAAGAAATCATTGGCAAAAATGTCTTTGAATATATGGTTGAGGACAAAGGTAGAATGAATTGGAAACAAATAAGGATTTAGGGATTTTAAGCAGAATCAAATGATCTTTGTAACATTCTTGGGCAATAGTTTATCCCCATGAGATCCAATGAAGATCAAGTGACCTAGGCTCCTACGAAAAATGGGAAGTTCTCTGTTAAATCAGCTTACAAGCTTCTTATTGATGATGAGGATTTTGTCCTCCAAAAGGACTTAGTTTGGATAAAAATTTAATTCCAAAAATTGCAGTATTTTCATGGTTGGTTATCCAAGGAAGAATTCTAATCATTGATAATATGATGTGTAAAGGTATTTGTATCACTAATCATTTTTATTTGTGCATGGCTAATTGGGAGACCATTTATCACATTTTCCTTGAGTGCCATTTTTCCTTGACTGTCCTAAGTGGGATTTTTTAGGCCTTCAATATTTCATGGGTTAAACCAGCCATCGTACTTGATTTGTTCATCTAGTGGCCTTGCCCCTTTTCAATCCAAAGACTTAGATACATGTGGAAAATTTGTCTCAATCACTATCTTTGGCAGGTGTGGTTAGAAAGGAACCATAGAGTCTTTAATGAGTCTATCCATGATCATCAAACTATCATTGCCAGGATCCTATCCTTTGCCAATGAGAATGTGAACCTTATCCCTTTTGATAGTTGTAAACCTCATCTACAAGATACCATGATTGCTCAATATTTAAGCTTAACCTTGTTAGATGAGTCTATGCTTAGGGTAGTCAACCACAGAGCTAATGTTAAGTGGTTTCCACCTCTTATAGGTTGGTTTAAGCTTAATTTTGATGGAGAAACTAAGGACAATCCTGGAAGAGTAGGCACTGGTGGCATTGTGCGAGATCATAATGGGAATATGATGCTTACATTTTCTAAATATTTGGGAACAAGGATGAACAACGAAGCTGAAGCTAGAGCTATGTGGATAGGCCTTCAAATGACTCAAGAATTAGAAGGCAATTTTATCATAGAAGGAGACTCTATGCATGTTATAAATCTCATTAATAATTGGAAAACACCTCTTTGGAGGATTAAAACAATTTTTGAAGAGGCTAGAATCCTTTTTCAGGGAAGACATGACAAAAAATCCCAACATGTCTTTCGGTAAGCTAACAAAATTGTTGATAAGTAGGCCAATTTGGGTGTCGATGGTGATGAAATTTTTAAATGGGAACACGGTGTCCCAAGTGAAGTAGAGGATATTATTCAACAAGAATTCCAAGAATGATAGTCAAATTTACCAACAAGGAAGGAACTGTAAGTTTGGAGGCTAGGAGTATTCCCGTCTCTTTTTTGATTTGGACTCACATAAAAATTATCTGAGCTATCGCCTTCATGGATGCTTCTTGGAAATACCACAAAGACTAATGGGGACATTCACATGTCAGATAACATGGCTCCTAGTCATCTTAGTAATTTGAGGTTGGTTGATAATCATAGGTAAGGAAAGAAACAACAATATAAGACTTTGAACCAAAGCCACATGGACCACCAAATAGCCATTGCCATAAATCTAGCCAACAAGTTCACTTATCCAAGGCTGATTGGCCAAGACAGTATGTGGTACCAAAGCATGTCATATACGAAAGAAAGCAATTACCAAAAAATTATTAAGAGTAACTAAAAATACAGAGCTTGTGGGAGTTTTTTTCAATACTCTGTTATGTGTGTCTGCAGCTTTTTGTTTCTCCATTGTCTTAAGGAAGGGATCCGTGTCTATTTCTTTTTTTGTAATTATGATGCATGTGTGTCTTCTCGGGGTATACCTAGAATGTTGTATGGGAAGTTTCTTTTTGATAACAAGCTATGTCCCTTACCGAATGTAATGGCTTTGGAAGCATGTAGATTTTACATATATAGGATCCTTAGTAAGGATATGTTCATCAACAGCCCTAGGCTGATATTTGTAAAATGTTTTGGGTCAACCTGTAAAACCTGGTATTAATGCTATAGTATCTTATCTACCAAAAACAAATATCCAGATTCTCACATCAACCTCATTTTAGTCACTGGTAGGCACAAAAAATAATCCTCCACTTCTTGCAAGGAACTACTCATTTTGGGCTCTTATATAAGGGGATTATCCATGGATATCATTGGATACATGAATTCCTATTGATCAGGTTTAGTAGAAGATACATGTTCAAATTTTGGCTATGTATTTTGTCTTGGTTCTTTGCCAATTGCTTGGTTATGAAAAAAACAAGCAGTGGTCTTATCATCTACAAAGGTAGAATATAAGGTAGCAGTTTTAGCAAGTTAGGAAGCTCTTTGGCTTCGTTATATTCTAAGAGAATTTAGTTTTTCCAATGAAAAACCTATTACTCTTTGGTGTGACAATCAGATCATAATTCATATTGCATGTAATCCAGTTGAGCATCAGCGCACCAAGCACATTGAGATACACATGCACTTCATTCAACAACATATTCAGAATGGGGACATATACTTGGACTATATTCCAACTAAAAATCAAGTTGGATACATCTTCACCAAGTCATTTCCTTCTCTGCATTACATACAGTTACAAGAGAAACTTGGAGTATTATAGCTACATTGAAATAGAGGTCTTTCACCTCTCCTTTTATTATTGTATTATTTGGAGGATGGTTTTTTCCCATGTGGTTTTTTTTATCATCTCTCCCTTACATATTATGCATGAGTACCTCATCAAGCCATGTTTTCGGGACTCATTTTCACCATGTGGTTTTTCCCACCATCTCTCATATATATTGTAAATGAGTACCTCATCAGGCCATGTTACCGAGACTCACCTTTTTTTGTATTAAGAGGACAATATTCGCAAACCAAAGACATGCCTCTTGATTTTTTATTTTTTGATAGATGGTTTTTCCCATGGGTTTTTACCATCTCTTTAGAAAATAAACCATTGTACATGAGTACCTTATCAGGCTCTGTTGTCAGGACTCATTTGCACAATACACCCATAGTATCACTTAAGCGGGGGTGTTAGAATAAGTAATTATTCTCTTATTTGCTACCAGGATAGACTTACTTGAGTTTCCACTCCTTCATGAGTCATGTGAACTATTAATTATAGTCTATATAATATTTTATGAGTTGTTTTAATCCAATGACTCGCAATGATCAATTTTTTTATTTATACAAAGTTGATCCATGGAAAAATCAATCAATTATATTTTGTTTCTTGAAATCTTGTAATGCTTTGTAGTTCTACTCTTGGGAAATTCTAACAAGGTGAGGATTTAATAGTTATGATGAGGGTCTTGGATCATATTCCCTTGGATGATATGCAAGGATTCTCTAACATCCAACCAAAAATTGTGTTAAAAAATTGATTCCTAATATGGTTAAAATGCAAGATCATTGATCTTCTAATGTCTTTGCACATTTAGAATATTTGAGTAGGGTATGAGTGCGAAGGTGTCTCAACTAAAAATACCTTCATATATGATTCCACATAATCTAACCATCATTAGCATTATTCTAACAAAAAATAATATATGCCTTGAACCTAATGCCTCCATTTGTAAATGATAAAATAACTATGAAATGACTTGATTGTCATTTGTTCATTCTAGACCAATATAAAAATATTGACATTCATCCAATTTATTTTTCCATAGGATATTGTAAAAATAATGTATTTAATAGTAGGTAGTCAAATCTATATGATTAAAAAGGTATAATATTCTAAATTGCACATATTTAGCTACCTTAACACTATCTTCAATTAAATACATGTGTGTGCTCTATTATTAAAGAAAGGTGTTCCATGAAACATTGAAAATAAGAGCTAAAATATTGAATTGAATGTGAAAAATATATAATCTGAACCTTGGTGTCTATTTTCCACTTCTCTAAGAAAAATATCAGCTAATGAAACCTTATAAATGTTGTACTGAACAAATATTTGCCACTTTGTGTCCATTGATTTATTGATGACTTCTATTTATAACTTTTCATATGTTTTTCATTGGATTTTGAAAGGCAATAATTTTTTAACACTTCTAAGTTCTATTTTATAGAAGAATAAATATATATGTAAAAAATATATTGTGGTATAAAATTATGATACATTGTCCAAGAATCTACATCATTGTTCTAAAGGTAGTAAGGAACTCATAGGAGTTTAAAATTGAGTCCATTATGGAAAAAGTGCCTTGTGCTAGCTAAGGCATTAATGGTTATGATGAAGCACTTGGCTCATATTCCATTATACAAAATTCAAGGATTATCTAATATCCAACCAAAAATATTTGAGTAAAGATATTCCCCAATATGGTTTGAATTCAAGATCATTTATCTTCAAATGTCATTGTACAATTGGAATATCTGAGTAGGGCATGGGTTCCAAGGTGTCTCAAATATTGATGCCTTCATACATGATTCCACCTAACATTACCATAATTAGCATTATTCTATAAAAAATTAACATATGCCTTGAACCTATTACTTCCATTTGTAAATGATAAAACAACTACGAAATGACTAGATTGCCATTTATTCATTCTAAATCGAAACACAAACACTTACACTCATCCAATTTATTTTTCCATAATAAGTATGTAAATATGATGTATTTTATAGTAGGTAGGCAAAACTATGTGATTAAAAAATTAGACACATAATTAGTCACCTTAACACTACCTTCAATTAAAGGTATTTGTGTGCTCTATACTTGAAGAAGGGTGTTGAACTTAATATTGAAAATAAGAGCCATAAATTTGAATTAAATGCGGAACATGGAAAATTTTAACTTGTATGTAATGAATAAAAATTCCAAACTCCCTATCTTTTATCTAATTTGTCATGTCTCCAATTTAGGAAGGAGGAATACTTACCTCCTCTTTCCTTTTATGGGGAATCCAAGAAATCTTATAGCTTATGAAAATAAATAATATAGCGTTTTCATAATTATTCCTTCAATATTTCCCTGTCATTGCACCTTGTTTAAATATACATAATAAATATCAAGAGGATATTGAGAATAATAGAATAAAAAATTGAAGGTACAAATTCTTCAAATCTTCAAGAACATGAAAGGTGAAGGGTACAATAGAGTGTTCACTTTTCTTATATGCCAAGAATGCTTATGAAATTTTGATAAGTAATTAGCCCTAGGATTTAAAATAATTATAGGATAATCTAATACTACTTTTTACATGATCAACCAATGACGCACTATGCTTACTTTGGTACCATGTTAGATTTCACACCAACTCTTCGTGACAAGTAAAATTAATCCATTTACTCAAATCTTGTACAAAAAGCATAAAAATAAAATGTTAAAATGGATAGTCAAAAATTATGGTTTCCCTTGAGTACAAAATAATCATTGTATTATCTTAGGATAAGAATCACAACACTCTAATATAATGGATGCAGTTGATGAGGGGAATTTGTACCATTACCTAGACACTATTTAATTTTTTTAACCTAATTTGACATAACAAATAGAATTTATATTAATCACAATTTAAAAGTTAAAGGTTTAGCCATAGCAAGTTTAATAATCCCATATAGCATACATACATCACAAATAAATGCATTGTACAATTATTACCCTTAGTCTTACACAAGAATACATCATCCACTATTGGTTTGGATACCAAGTCATATTATGACATTTATGAAAGATATCCTCATGATCAAATTTACCACTAGGATTTTTAGATGAAACCTTAAAAACAACATAACAAGATCTTAAAAAATTCTTTAGATATAATCTCTTCATGTTAAATATTGAAGCTGCTCCACGTATACTATGGTACCATGTTGAATTTCACAATAATTTTATAAATCAAGATGTATAACATTGACCATAAATTATATGTAAGATAATATATAAGTAAATTAGAAATATTAATTAATCACAAAATAATAATATAGCTATTCAAAATAGCAAAATGGATCGTACCCATAGGCAACTCCATTATACCATGTTACACTAATTAATAAACTAACATAATGTATCAATAATTGGAGTCATATTTCTACCATATATCTAATCCCCAAATCATAATTACATATTAATTTAACCTAGGTTAAAATAAGGCTAAAGGTCAAGTCAAGTTACTAAACCTTTAATAAAGGTTTAGTTAAACTTAACCCATAACATTCTTCGTCCTATCCTACTAGGATTGTATACATTATCATTATCTATAGGATTACATAGATAATGCTTGGATTCTTATATATCAAATGTTTATAGGCTCACATCAAGAATACAAAAATACACAAAGGTTTATATCATTACCTCTCAAAATTGGTCAATAAGGTTAAATTAGTATCATCCAATAATATAATCCTACATCCATCCACATAAATATTAATTATATCGCATCACATCCTCTATAGAGGAATGAGTTATGCCATTTTCCATCATTTTTACATATTTAGCCCATGTTATATGATATCTATTCTAAAATATATGATCAATTTCTCATTGTATTTCCCCATGTGTAGATTGTTTTTAATAATTCCTCCATGTATATAATTTTCATATAGATATTTGTACTTGTTTATTATTTTATTTATGTGAATTAATTCTAAAGTTTTATACTTTATAAGTAAATTATATGATGTTAAGTGTATTTTACCAATAACATAACATAGTAGTATTGTTCTATGATATTCTTATGTCTATCATGCATATGCACTAATCTTACTTGTATGACATTCATTATCATAATTTAGCCAAGAGTTTTAGTTTCAATATTTAATATTTGATTCTCTACTTTAAACTATTTCCTACTTCTTCCTATGCTAGTTATTCTTTATATTTTTGTCTATATAACACATTAAATATTTGCATGATTTGATTGTCTCTTCCCTTTCTATGCTCACGTAATTACGACTAGTGGTCTCATAAAAACTATACTAAGCATACATTTATCACAAGTTGTGTTATGTTATTCCACTCATAACTTATTAGAACACATCTTACAGTATGAGTTCTCCCCTATACGACATCTTGCATCCGATAATCCGATACTATGAATAAGTAGAAGTGAAATGCTTAGTTAAATTCTCCAGTGAATACTAGTCTACTCCATGCATTACCTTATGTTCATGTGCATGTATCAATATTTTTCTAATTGTGTTTTCTACATAGTTCATATATAGAAATTCTAGATCCCTAATTAATAAAGAGTGTGTTGATTTCACAATTATAATATTGGTTATTGGACTTGAAGAATCTCTCAAATATCATTTGATAAGCTTCCCTAAATGAGGCACTACAACTATTGAAGATCACTTTCAAAATCATATACCACCATTTCTTTTCTTACATATCTTGCACCTTCAAGCTCTAGTTGTTCCATCTAAATTTTCTCTTTAATCCCATTGGTCAAAAAATTTGAAGTACACCCTAATTGGTGATTTTTCTTTAAGCTTATTGCTTTACATTTTTATCAAGCACTTTATTAATTATTTTTCCACAAACAACAATGTATACTCTATGAAAACAAAAAATTACAAAGTTTGGGAGGTTAATTATATGAGTCTAACACTTTTTTGTTATTTTCTCCTTATTCCAATCCTTCTTCCATGTGGATTAGCCCAACTACATGATAAACCATGTGTACATCATATTCATGCTCTTTTTATCATTTTTTATGAATCCTAATATTGAGTAATACCTTATCAACATTGACATGTATGGGAGTTACTTTGAATTCCTAGTGTCATAATTTTTTTACCATGGACACTTACTCCTAGCCACCTACCTTGAAAAATATCCCAATTATGATCATCACTTCTAATACTAAGATGTGCTTGTAACCAATATGTTGGCTCTACTTGTAATGCTCAATACTTAAAATTCTAATTGTCCCCATGACATGGTTAACAAGAACTATATATAAAATCCCATATACTTTTTTAAACCCTCATAATTTGTTGCTAAAGGAATGTTAGAGTAGGTTTTTTACCTTAGCTCATGTTCACATAGGTTATTTATTTCCTTTTTATTTAGTTATTCCATGTATTTTCCCCACCCACTTATGTGTGGATATTTCATTTATCTTATTTAGATATTATGAGATGTTACATATTTATTTCTTAGATATTATGGGGATATTTTTAGGTTTGACTATTCCTAGGGGTGACATTTGGAGGGTTGATATTCTTTCTCCCATAGCGGTTACATATCTATGGACCATATCACATATTCCTTTTGTACGGTGGATATTCATCCTTAGCTTGATCCTACAACTATCGTTGATCATCCTTGCTTATATAAGTAAGGCACCTTCATTGTACTCAGTGCTCCATTTTTAGATCTAATATATGATATTGTTTCTCTCTTGTTTGCATATCTATTTGTAAGCTTATGCTATGAATTTGCTTTCAAAATATTGTTTTGGTTGAATGTGGTGTTTATGTTAACACTTGAGATCCTTGTAGCTCGTAATGATATGATTATCATTCCTTTAATGGCATCATAGTGATAGGTGTTGTAGTCATCCATTTTTGAGTGTTGTGCAGTAGTTTCTCTTGTAGGTTCGAAGAATGATGTGGAAGCTTTGATTTTTGTGATCGGGTTGTTGGTGGAGTATTTTGGCTAGTTTGTGTCACTCCTTCCATTGTAATATCATTACCATCCTCCAAAAATCTCTTCTACCCATACTGCAATAGCCTCATTCCATTGGATCTATCCTAAGCATTTTTTTTCTTGAGTATTTCCCTTTTTGGCAGGGTCACCAACTCAGCCCATTTTTATGTTTTGCATGTATCTCTTGATAGAAATGTCATTTTTCCATGAAGTTTTTTGGAGATCTATAGATGCATTCATTTGATATGTGCCCAAAATTTTAACTCATTTGGATCAATATTATTCAAGATATCCTAATTTTACAAAAAACTATAATTTTTTAGCAATCTACGTATATCTTCATCAAAACTTCTGCATTTTTACAAATGTTTTTGCAGAATGTGTAAAATAATATTATATACTGTCCCATAAAATTTCAGAGAATTTGGAGCTATATTTTGATAGTTATAGTGATTTTACTATTTTTAGTAAAATTGTCCTTGAAGGAGAAATATTGGGAGTTGCTCAGCGAAATTTTTACCAATCCTATAAAATCATTTTTCTGATATACCTATAAAAGTTAAGATTTTTTGGATCTATATTTAGACAGTTATAATTATTTTATGACTGCACTCTCAATATTAGATTGTGAAAGTTTTTTGCACTTGAACCTTGTATATGGACTATTCTTATAAAGTCTCATCTTCTATATTCCTGTGAAGCTAATAAAATAATATTTTTGGGGTGGTTGTCTCAATGCTGATTTGTGCATCCTATCTGCATTCTTTTGCTCTTTAGTGATTTTTGTAGAATGGCTTCTTCATCTTCTTTTGCATTAGATCAATGTGAGCCATTAACAACACATAATTACCACACGTGGATACCAAGAATGGAAACAATAATTAAATGCAAAAGGATTATGGGCTTTAATGCTTTAAGAACAACCAAATTTCACTAGAGAATATGAAAAAATTCAGCACCAATGCAAATTACATGAATGTATGGGTTTGATAGGAACTTATGTAAGTGATAATATTTTATTTCATTTGGAAGGATGTGACTCTCCTTTCAAAATTTGGGAAAAATTAAAAGGATTATTTGGTAAGATGGATCACATAAGATCCATGCAGCTTGAAGTTGATACCACTTCTCTCAATCCTAAATATTTTCCATCCATTTTAGACTATCTTATTAAGTTAAAGCACTTGTTGATGCAGTTAAAGGGGATTGTGAGAGACAATAAATATGAAGAGTGTGTTTACATGATTTTATCCAAGTTGAAAGGTCCATTCCAAATATTTGCTTCTACCTTTTTCTCTAGCATGGATGCCTTAGGTGACACATTCATAATGCCTTATTTGGAGTTGTTTTGTGAAAGACTTACTAGGGAAGAATCCAAATTGTCTAACCTTGAGTCTTCTACCTCTCAAAAGGCATTAGTAGCATCTAGTCCTAAGGGTAAGGGAAAATTCAAAGGTAAACCTAAGTCTTCTCCTTCTCCATATCAAAGTGCCCCTAAACATAGAATATAACTCTAAACCCAAAGAGTCTCCTAAATCCAAGAATAAGTCTAGCCTTTCATGCTCCTTTTATGGGGGGAATAATCATGTAGAAACCAGGCGTTTGAAGAGAATGCAAGCCTTAGAGGATGAAGTCAGAAAAAATAAGATCTCTATCTCCACTCCAACTCCTTCTAGTGATCATGAAAAATCACTTAATTATGTTGGGAGATATCATTCAGTTGCTACAGATATTTGGGTTATAGATCCTGGTGCTTCTCACCATATGACTTCTTCTAAGGATTCATTTGTATCTCTTGGTTTGATTTCTACTTCCAACATTAAGGTTTGAGATTCTTCCTTTATTTCTATTAAGGGAAAATATGACATACAACTTGATGGTGGATGCATCAATGATGCACTATATGTTCCTGACATTACTACAAATTTACTTTATGTTTATAAAATTTGTCATTCTGGTCAGGGCAAAACAATGACTTTCACACCACAAGGAGCTAAAGTTAGAACCTTGTTGGAGCCTCATTCACTTGTTGCACAAGGTTTTGTTGATCATAGTTCTAGACTATATCACTTTGAGGATTTTTATGACACTTCTATTGTAGGGACATGCTTGGTTTCTCATGCAGATTCTGAGAGTAAGGTTTGGCATGAGAGATTTGGACATCTTAATTACAGATATTTGAAGGAGTTGAGCACTCATGGTATGGTTGATGGTTTACCTATATTTTATTATCTTTATGGATTTTTCCCTAGATGTGCATTAGGGAAACAACACCAAGATCCATTTCCTAAGGGTAATTCAAAAATAGCTTCTTCACCACTTGAGATTGTGCATAGTGACTTGATGATTTTTACTACTCCTTTCAAAGGAGCTAAGTATGCACTTAAATTTATTGATGATTTCTCAAGGTGTACTTGGGTTTATTTTCTCAAGCACAAGAGTGATGTCTTTTCACAATTCAATGTGTTTAAGGCTTTTGTTGAGAATCAATCTTATAGTTGCATAAAGAAGCTTTG
Source organism: Wollemia nobilis (assembly GCA_028583015.1). NCBI lineage: Eukaryota > Viridiplantae > Streptophyta > Pinopsida > Araucariales > Araucariaceae > Wollemia > Wollemia nobilis. Next base: position 6,847,708 of record JAQPPZ010003246.1, on the reverse strand, counting down.
CACTGATAACGGGAGGAGTACTTAAACAAAGAGTTTTCTAATTTTTTGGTAGCACATGGCATTGTTCACCAATATTTTATTCCTAATAATCCACAAAAAAATGGCTTAGCAGAAAGGAATGACCAAACTTTGAAGGATATGGCTAACTGCATGATGCATTCCATGGATTTACCTCTTATATATTGGGTAGAAGCAGTTAATTGTGCGAACTACATTCAGAATAACACACTACATAGAGCACTTGATCATTTGAATCCAGAGGAGGCTTGGTTTGGGACTAAGCTTGATGTCTCATTTTTAAAAAATTTTGGAAGCCATGCTTGGGCCTTTGTGCCAAAGAAGCAAAGGAAAGCCTTGGATAATAAGAGCAAACCCTTGATCTTTGTTGTGCATTGCGAGGACATGAGAGCTTATCAACTTTTGCATCCTGATACTCATGAAGTTATTTTTAGAACTCATGTTTAGTTTGATGAGCGCTTATCTTCTCATTATTCTTATTATTTACTTCCATCCATTGATGATTCTTCACTTCATATTGAGTATCTCTTCTTTGAGGAGCAAGTTTAAGAGGTAGCTGAGGAGGTCATGGATATATATTTAGATGAGTCTTGTTCCTCCTAATGTTGTCACTATGCCTAGGTGGTCTCGACCATAATTTTTGAGGCAACACCTTTCATACAAGATCTTCCACCCACTAAACATCATCATGCACATTCTACAGGTTCTGGACTTTTATGTCAGGTAGTTTTTGGGGATCCACAGTCTTTCTCATAGGCTCATGGGATACAGGAGTGGGATGATACGATGACACATAAGTATTCTTATTTTATGAAGAATCATGATTGGTATTTGGTTTCTCTTCCTAAGGGAAGAAATTTGGTTAGGTGTAAGTGGGTATACTAAACCAAATATATAGCTGATGGGTCCATTGATAAGTATAAGGCTCATATTGTAGTGAAGTTTTTCTCACAAATCAAAGGTATTGATTACTATGAGACTTTTACACCCATTGCCAAGATGGATTCTATGCACCTTGTACTTTATATTGTTGCATCACAGGGTTGGCCAGTGTACCAGATAGATGTGAAGAGTGCCTTCTTGCATGGATATTTCCAAGAGGAAATCTACATGGATCAACCTGTTGGGTTTGTTCATGACTCTTATCTTGTTTGTAGACTACGACGGTCTCTCTATGGTCTCAAACAAGCCCCTCAAGCTTGGTATGAGAAGATGGACTCTTTTCTTCTATCTACTAGTTTTGTTCGTTGCCACTCAGATCCTACAGTGTATATACAACATGTTGGAGAGGATATAGTTATACTTGTCTTGTATGTTGATGATTTGCTTCTCACTGGTAGCTCTTCTTCCCACATTCAAACTATTCAAAGGTCTCTTTCAATGTAGTTTGATATGATAGATCTTGGTTTTTTGCACTTTTTCATCGGTTTTCAAATTTCTCAGTCAGATTCAAGGATTCATTTGAGTCAACAAAAGTCCATCCATGATATTCTTCAACATTTTGGTATGGTTGATTGCAAGTCATGTCCCTCTCATTTCTAGTATGGGGTCTCTCTTACTTCCAAATGCACCACTCCTCTTTGTGATCCTACCTTGTATAGGCAGTTAGTTTGAAGTTTGATGTACTTGACGCATACTCACCTCGATATTTATTTTGTAGTTGGACTTGTGTCTCAATTTTCACATGCCCCTCATAGCAGTCACTGATAGGCTACCAAGAGGATTTTGAGATATCTATAGGGAACTTCACACTTTGGATTGCACTACACCTGAGGTCCAACTCAGTTTGTTGGATATATTGATTCATATTGGGAAAGCTATATTTATGACATGCAATCCACTTCTTGCTACATTTTTTGTCTTGGATCTTCTCATATTGCTTGGGCATGCAAGAAGAAATAGGGTGTTGCACTTTCATCTATAGAGGCATAGTATAGGGCAGTAGTCACAGTGATTTAGGAGGTTCTTTGGCTATGATAGTTATTGACAGAGTTTGGCTTCCCATAGGATTCAACAACAGTACTTTGGTGTGACAACCAAAGTGTAATTCACGTTGAGCACCAACGGACCAAGCATATTGATATTCACATGCACTTCATTCGCCAACACATTCATGATGGAGTTATTTGCTTGGAGTACATTCCAACTCAGCAGAAGGTTACCAAAATCTTCATGAAGCCTTTTGCATCACCTCGCTACCTTGAGTTGTGTGGCATGCTTGGGGTTTCAGAAGTTTTCCTTGGGGGTTTTATTGAGGACATATTCATTCTTCTTTCTCTCTATTTCTAGCAGAATGATATTTTCCCATGTGGTTTTTACTTCTTCTAGTTTGAGATTTCTTCATGGATATATTCTACATGAGTACCTAATCAGGCCTTGTTGTCGGGACTCATACTGTGGATATGCCACTTTTATTTTTAGCCCCTAGCTTCACTTGGGGGAGGTGTTAGAGTAGGTTGTTTACCTTAGCTCATGTTCACCTGGGTTATTTATTTCCTTTTTATTTAGTTATTCCATGTATTTTCCCCACAAACTTATGTGTGGATATTTCATTTATCTTATTTAGATATTATGAGATGTTACATATTTATTTCTTAGATATTATGGGGATATTTTTAGGTTTGACTATTCCTAGGGGTGATATTTTAAGGGTTGATATTATTTCTCCCATAGCGGTTACATATCTATGGACCATATCACATATTCCTTTTGTACGGTGGATATTTATCCTTAGCTTGATCCTACAACTATGGTTGATCATCCTTGCCTATATAAGCAAGGCACATTCATTATACTCAGTGCTCCATTTCCAAATCTAATATATGATATTGTTGCTCTCTTGTTTGCATATCTATTTGTAAGCTTATGCTATCAATTTGCTTTTAGATTCTTGTTTTGGTTGAATGTGGTGTTTTTGTTAACACTTGAGATCCTTGTAGCTTGGAATGATCTTATTATCATTCCTTTAAAGAAAGTCTATAATATTTTGTACTAAAAAGTGTTTGCTAGCTCATTAGACTCTATACTATAAATATTTATTTGAAATATCTTGACAAATGTTTAATATTACATGATGACTTGTTTGAGTTGTCAATCCTCCCAAGGTTCTCTAGATATAGTATCTTAAATTCCAAAAGGTTTTGATCTTTTATATGAGAAACTACCACCATTATTTTAAAATAACCACTTTTGGTATTCCTCACAATATATGCATAAAATATTTTTTCTTTTAATCCTCAAGATTCGAGAGTGGCCTTGTCATGGCTTTCTAACTATTATCGTTATTTTTTAGGGATATGCAATTTCCCTTATGTAGTAAAGGACAATAATCTTCAGTAGATTATGCACCATAATAAATGTTAGCTTTTCAATAGGTGGTACCCTTTCTTTGAAATATTTCCTTACCATAAAAACTTAAAAATTTTCATACCTCAAGACTTCTAACCATCCCACCTCTGATGTTGACGTTTTTCCTTTCCTCTTTTTGATTGAACCTAATAAAGGTTAGACCTTTAGAATTTTTCTTGGATGACCTTCTAATCCTTGGAACTTTTGATCAAAGGATTTTATTTAGTGCTAGTTCACTTCTTGCACTTTGCATTTTCTACTTTAAAATAGTGTGGTGAGAAATCACTATAGTTTTGGTGACTCATAGGGGATCTTTAACCTACTAAAGATAAGGAACCGAGGGAGTTTTGTGCCTTAGCTCCTTGGACATGGAGTCTAATGAGGCACAAAATTATCTCATTTTATACAACCTATTACCAACGTTTTATCCTATTAGGATATGACTTGTTTTTATTATTGCATTAGTTATGTGGTTAAATAGGATAATTAGATTAAAATATCTACTTAATTAGATAGAGTGCTATAATTTTCCAATATAGGTAAGAAATGACCAAATTGTTGATTTCTATCAATTTTTTTGTAATAAAAACAAGGGTTATTTAGTTTTGTACGTAGTTAGATATTTTTATTTAAGTTCATTCCTTGCCTAGAAATATAGTTGGAGGAGGTGTTGGACTATATTCATTAAGTTGGCACTATAATTGACTATATTCCTTTGGAATCAGATAAAGTAATAACTTGCAAGATAAAAAAAATTATACAATGGTGCTAGACAAGCCTATGACTTAGCATAAAAAATTGAGCTATCCTTTTTCTCAGTTACTAGTTGCTTAGATATGGTTTTTTTAGACTCTGATTCTTCTATTCAATGGAAAATAAACTCCTATTTTTAGAAAAATCAATCCCAGCTACCATGATGGCTGCATCATTTCCAATGAAATTGGATTCAGTCGGGTGAGGTGTTTAAATTTATTGGAATTCCTTTTGCATTTCATGGTTCCTCTACTCAATTGTGGTAGTATGCTATCGAGAAAGTGGACAAGAAACACTAGACTACTAAGAAAATTTCTATGGTAGGAAAATTTTAGATTTGTTCTATGTTTTTAGCCACTACCCATGTCTATTATTCGTCTTGTTGGGTTCCATACAAATCTTGTTATAAAAATCTATATAAGCTTATGAGATATTTATTTTGGTCCAAAGACTTTGGCAAATGAGGTTTTCATCGGGTAGCTTGGGAAATTTACTATTTTCCCAAAGACTATGGAGGCATGGGTTTTTTTTATTGTCACTGATAAGGTTTTTCTCTTTGTGTTAAATGAATCACCCGACATTTAATTGAGGATGAATCTTGAAAAGTGTTTGTCAATCATTGTATTTATTATGGTCTTATTTAGGGGAAGAAAATTTCGAAAGGTGTGGGATTGCAATCTATTCTTACTACCCCTATACCTGTTAAATTTAAAGGTTCTTTTGTCATTCAGAGTATGTGGAAATCCTAGGAGACCTTAAAACCATGGATCATTTTGAAAGGGATTTTTTGCAAATCAGGTGCCTCGTTGCCTTCCATGAATATTTGGTGGTCTCCTAATATCACTTGGCAGGGATCTCCCCTAGCTCTAGTGCAGTGGGTCAGAGCGCAATGGTTCTATAAGTGTGGTATTGCTTCCATTTTTTATTTCTTCTCCATACATACCAAGAGTTGGATACCCTAGGAATTTTTTTATCAAATTCACAATTTAAATATTTGTGATAGAGATACTTATGAGGTAGTTATTGATAGTATTCCATTTTCTACGTAGTACAAATTGCATAGGAATTTTTAAAAACCCTGGTGGTCAAATTTTTGTTGTCCTGGGGATCTTCTTTTTTTGTAATATAAATCTCATCTAGGTTACAAATGGCTCACCCCGCAAGTTCCAATGGTTGATAAGCTCACTATGAGATCAAACTTAGTCTCTCTTCCCTACCAATGGAATAAGAGGTTTCATATTGCTTGGGCTAATTCTATTAAACCTAAAAAAAGTTTTTTTTCTTAGAGCCTCTTGCACCAGGGGTTGCCTAGTGGAAATAGGCTCAAGCATCTGGGTGTTCATAATTCCATTTTCCTGATTTGCAGATAGGCAAAATATTTACTACATATTTTTTGGTTTTGTGATTGGGCTCAATCATCCTAGGAGTGGCTTCTTGAATTTTTTAGACCTTTTATGCAAGAGGATTTTACCTGGGTGCGTGCTATTTTGTGTGACCCTATTGCTTTTTCCTTAAACATGGATTTTGTTTGGAATATTTTTGGAATTGCTACCCTATTTTATCTTTGGAAGTCCTAGAATAGAACTATTTTTTCTCAGCAATATGTTTTACGTGTCTTCTCTATTGCTGATAAATATGCTATATTATTTTATTTCTGGTTATACATTCAAGTACAGGTTGAAAAATTACATGTGGAGCTGCATTACTTACATACCCTCATGGAGCATTTGGGGAATGCACCCTCCTCTACAAGTCAACATATTTGACACTACTTTGGTAGTTGTTATCTGGATTTATATGGACTATTATTGAAACTCTTGTGTAATCCTCACCACGATGGTTAGTGTGTTGGTTTACAGGGTGTGCTAATCCCACCCACCATTTGTTTGTATTATTAGACATTATTTTATTAATATAATGGATTTTTTCATCCAAAAAAAATTGAGCTAGTTGATTTAGCACATTACTACAAAATATGTATGGAGTTTATTATTGTGATACTTCATAGGTGACATGACATTAAAATATAATAATCAAATGACATCCAAAAAAGCATAAGGAAAACATATTTTTATTAAAAATTATTAATTATCTTTGACAATTTATAACAACCAAAACATAATATTGTTAACAACTAGTAGCAAGTTGGAAAAGAAACAAAACCACCATATTTTGGATGTAGGGGTTAGGAATAATTTCTAACTTACACTATATATTTTATAATCACTCCAATATGGTTCCTAAGGTCCATAATTTTTTTTTATTAAGTTGGACTACCAAAAGTAACTTCTTCATTTTCATATGTTGATTTGGAGGCTGATTTGTTGGTTGAATCTGAACTATTGTAACCTACTTAAGTACAAATGTATGAGAGTGCCTTTTCATCTCCACTATAAATAAGCTAGTATCCTATGACTTACAAAATAGTTATATATGAATTACACTATTATGCTACTAGATTTGTACAATATTTTGTAAGATCTTTTTTCTGATTATAGTCTACAATGAAAGTAGGATATCAATTTGTTTTTACATTACATTATTGTGTTCTAAATTGAGTCATTTCCCCTTCCATATTTCTGTGAGCAAGTGTCCACTCCTAGGAAGGTGGAAAGTAATTTCTTTTATATTTAATTTTCTACACTATTAGGTTAAGTTTTGCGATCAGATTCTTACACCTATAACAATTAATTAACTACATTGTTTAATTCCTAGGAAAATATTAATTAACTATATTTTTAGATTTACTTTACCATAGTTTATCTTGAATCCTTATCTATTTGATGTTGCATTTAAATTATTTTAATTCATTTACTTTCCTGCTATAATATTTTCAATTCCTATAAGTGTGTTTTATTAGCTTCAAGCTTTTCATTTTCAATAGTAGTTAGAGTTCAATTTTTTTTGAGTTTTAGTTTAGAGAGACAAAACTAGACCTAAATTTAGATGTTTTATATCATATATTGCCATAGGAAAGCACCCCTAGTTTTGAAAAAAAAAAATTACCTTGGTAAAGTATGGTTTTGATGACACCCATCACTTTTTGGCATTATTGTTGGGGATAGATTGTTGCTAGGAATAATTAGATCTGTTAAACATCCAATATTGCAAAAATCTTGCTTCCTTACTAAATTAATTCAGTCACATAGGTAATATACCTTCTTAGTGGTCATTATTAATATAATTATTCACTATGACAAAGCCTAAAATCCAATCATGTACAACAAGATACATAGTGTCCTTATTTGTGCTCATGCTAATAGGATACCAATCAGTTAAAACTAAGCAAATCTAGTGATATTGAGAGGGGAAGGCAAATATAGTTAGACTAAAAAAAGAGAATGTTTGTTTGAAAAATTAGAATGTATGAATAGGTTTAGAGATAACAAAAGTATATTTATCAAAAAGAACCCCTAGCAAGATATAGTTGTACAAGAACAAAACCAAGAGGTTGTACACGATTACCTTATACCTATAATTGAGCATCTAGATAAAGTATTGCAAGTAGAAAAAAGAAGTTCTAGTGAAAAATCATCATAAATGTTAATATCTAGAGGATTCCCTAAAATAGAACTTGATAGTGGTCCACATATTCCATTTAAAAATCTTCAAGAATACAAAGATTCTATAATGTTTGGTGGTAAAATATCAAGATGGAGGATAGGCAAAAAGAAAACAATATTAGATATGGAAAAAGAGTTGTACATCCTGATAAAATAGTAAAGGTATTAAAACCATTACATATACTATTTAGTTAGATCCTAATGTTTAGAGGAACTACCAAAGAGCACCTAGAATAGTTCCTATTTTAATTCAAAATCATATTTCAAAATTATGACTACACAATAAATAATCATAAACGTAAATTATTCCCTTCAATGCTTAAGTATGTAGTTATGTGATGGTTTATAAGTTTAGATCTAGAATACATACATAGCTAGGATGAGATGGACAAGTTTTTTTAAAAAAATATGAGCATTATTGTCATGTCAGGGATCAAAAGGAAGAACTATTTAGGATAAAACAAAGTGAAGATGAGACTCGTGAGGATTATCTAGATAGATTCATTTTTTTCAAAAAATATGGACCTTGAACTTGTCAAAGTAATATTATTATGAGGACTACAAGATGACTTGAGGGATGTTTTAAACCTAATAGGGAACTATGGTGTGAATAAGCTAGAACTTTATTATATTATAGAACTATGCTGAAACTACACAAGAATAAGGAAAGGAACATGTAGACACTGAGTAGGGAAGAGTGGCAATGAGTTAGGAGAACTATTAGAAGAATTTGCTAATTTTACCCTACACTTAAGCACAACATTGGATGAAATACAAGCTAAATCTAAGGCTAATTAATCATTGACCATATACTATCCAAGATGTAGGTAAAAATATGCTTTACAATAATTTCCTCTTAATAAAACCAATATCTATAGTATTCATGAGAAAAGTCACCGTATAGACTAATGCGATATTTTATTCAAAATCAATTCTAACCTTAGAAGGAGTTCCAATGCAAAAGAACTCAATTACATAGGACAACAAAATAAATTTTATCATAATAAAAGAGCACCATGGGTACAAAATCCCTAGAATACTCCATGGAATATGCCCCCAGCACAACAACAATAAGGCCAATACCCCTAGTCTTCATCTCCTAAATAGAATAACCAAGGATGGTTTAATCGACCATGGATGCAACAAATGCCAACCTAATCATGGTCAAATCGGAATCAATATTAGTCAGGGCCATCCCAATCCAATCAGTATTATAGAGGAGAGTGATGGTTTCAAAGCCAACAACAAGCATTGCTACCAGGACCCATTGGTGCCTCTCAAGTGGTATAACTACAATTGCCAATTTATTTACTCCATAAAGTCAAGGATATGTCAATTTTCAACAAATTCATTAGAGATATACATGTTAAGAAGACTATAATGATATGAAAGGCTTATCCAAAAACCATACAAGTGCATAAAAAAAAAAGCTAACATTTTGGCTTATTCCACCCAAATATGGAGATCTTAGAAACCTTATTATTACTATTTCCATTGGTACAAAAAATAACCCAACATCCTTGTTGAATTTTTCATGACTATCAAAATGATGACTCAATTATCAGTGACTAATATTTGACCAAAAAAAAGCCTATAAGGAGATGAAAGGCTTATCCAAAAACCATACAAGTGCATAAAAAATAAGCTAACATTTTGGTAGGTAAGCTTATTCCACCCAAATATGGAGATCTTAGAAACCTTATTATTACTATTTCCATTGGTACAAAAACTTATCCAATATCCTTGTTGACTTAGAAGCCATAATAAATTTTATGACTATAAAAATGATGACTCAATTATCATTGACTAATATTTGACCTACTTCTACTATTATTCAACTAGTAGATCAATCTACAACACAATATGAGGGAATAGTAGAAGATGTGTCTATAGTCATAGAAGCATACAAATACCCTATTGATTTTATGATTCTCCAACCAAGGACTAGGATGAATGGTTATCCATTGGTCCTTGGAAGACCTTGTATGGCTACAAAGACTACCATCATAGATTGTTGTTCTAGTGATATGACTATATATACAAGGTTTAATACCAAGAAGATGCCTATATACCCTCTATATATATCTACCATGGATTTATCTAGAAATGTGTGTGTGGATGAAACTAGGAAACAAAATAATATTGATCATTTATCTATGTTGATAGTGAAAGAGCATGAAAACGAGCTAGATATATTAGAAGAAGCTCTCTTTGAGGTTGAAACCATTTGGATGGATTATTTTAATGAACTATATGTAGAAAATGAGGGGACTATAGTCCATATATTTTTATGGAAAAATGAGGATGAAACCTCTAAAAATTTATCACCTATATCACTACAAGATATTTCATTCACTTTACCACATAAACATCAAAGAAATTTCCTCACATATTTCAAATATCCTTTATTTAACCTCACTCATGTAAGGGTTACATTCAATGTAAGTACTTTAATTTTTCATTCTCTACTACCCCACCATTGTACTTTAAAATAATTAGTGACCAAAGGAGTCAATTTGGTACTACCAAGGACCAAGCATAGAGAATTACAACCAGGGAAATATATCAACATTAATAGTTATTTGTTATATGAAAAAGATAAGTTATTCAATATATTAATCTAACATGTTAGTGCATTTGCATGGGAATATAGTTATATAAAGGGAATCCACCCTGACATATGCATCATTGAATTTATATAATTGAGAAGAAACCTATCCACCAACCCCAAGGAAGGATAAATTCTACTTTGAGGGAAATAGTAAATACCAAAATTAAAAAGCAAGTAGATGTAGGATTTATCTACCGTATATTTGATAGGAAATGGGTCTCACCATTGGTTATTTTTCCAAAAAAGGATAGTAAAATGCGAGTGTGCATCAACTATAGATAACTTAACAAGGACACAAAAAAATATCACTTTTTATTACCTTTCATTTATCAAGTACTTGTTACTTTCTCTAGAAAGAAATATTTGTACTTCCTCTATGGTTTTATTAGGTACAATCAAATACAAGTGGAAATATAAGATCAAGATAAAACTACTTTCATATACCCTAGGGAACATTTGCCTATGGAGTCTTGCCTTTTGAATCATACAATACTCTCATGACTTATTAGCAAGCAATTCTCTCTATTTTTGTAGATATTACTAATGTGTGTGCTGAAGTATACATGTATCACTTCATAATTTATAGGTATACCTTCAATGAAGAACTGGATAATCTAGACTAATTCCTTACCTGGTGTGAAACCCATAATTTATCGTCAAGCAATAAAAAGTGCTTAATGGTTAGTGATTAAGTAATTATTCTAGAGAATTGTATATCTACACAAGGCATTAAAGTAGACCCTAAAAAAATAGAGGTCATAAGTTAATAAAATCCACATCAAAATCAAACAGATGTTAGGAACTTCTTAGGAAAAGTTGGTTACTATAGGTATTTTATCATAAACTATAGCAATCATATTGCTCCATTATTTACTCTCACAAAAATTGTTTAGTTCAAATGCACCAAAGAATGTCAAAAAGCATTCAAAGACATTAAGAAAAATTTGATCACCACACTATTACTACGAGGATCTAATTGGAAGCTTCCATTCCATGTCCATGCTAACACTTCCACTAGTATAATAGGTATTGTCCTTGATAAATAATATGAGGAAAATAGAAAAAGTTATGCTATCTATGATATCAATAAAAACATAATGGGTGTTTAGAAGAATTACACTATAGTCAAAATATAATTTTGGTAGTAGTCTATACCATTAACATATTTTATAACTATATCATGAAATACCTTGTATATATGCATACTAATCACTCTATAATTTAATATTTAATGAATAAAAAAATGCTAAGTGAATGAGTGATCATATTTCTATTGTGTCTCTAGGATGATATCATTATTGTATATAGACCTGGTAGAGCAAATATAATTGACGATTTTTTTTCAATACTAAATACTACCAAAGGGAAAGAACTAGTTTATGAATCTTTTCTTGATGACTATTTTTTCATAATTTCCACTCACTCTCCATGGTTTGTAAATATTGCTAATTGCTTGGTAAGTAGAAATATTCCTCGTAACCTTATTCCAAATGAAATATCACATTTTGATAAATAGGGACTATTATTTAAATGTGGACATAATCATGTTTTGTCAAGGTGTGCGAGGGAAAATATGGTCTATAATATCCTTTAAGCATGTCATGATGAATATTCTAGAGGATACTATTTGATAAAATAAGCCACACAAAATATTGTGATAGTAGGATATTACTGGCCTTCAAATTTTTTTGATCGGTAAAAAGGAAAATTTATATTAATGCATGGGTTTTGATAGGATTCCAAATACCTTAATACATCAAACATGGAACTGAATTACTTAAATTTTATTAGTCATCTTGAAATATTATACTGCAATAGATACATATTTCAAAAAACAAACAACATAGGGTCATAAAAATAGGGGGGATGGTCCCACCCTTGGGGTTGATTCCATCTTGAGAGAAGGCCTTGATGATTGGTACTATTATTTAGTTGGTGTCATGGGTGGTATGAGTGTCTATTGTATCATTGAAGAGAGTAATGAGCTAAAAGCAGGTAGCCTCTAAATTGTTCATCATCTGTAGGATGACCATCCATTAGGACATAACTACTTCAACAATCGTAGAGAGGGTGGTCATAGAACTATTTAGATGACTGAGGATTATATAATTGAGGGTGCTCTTATCAAATGACACCATCACTAGTCCTTTATGATGAGTGATATCAATATTCATGTTTGCTTGCTCTAGATATTTGATAGCAGGTGAATCACAAGGGTGCAATTTAATGGGTTTAGCTAGAGAAACAACCTTTGCTTTGAGTTTCTTGAGATGTGGAGAGGATATCATGGTGGAAAGGCCATGAATAAATATTTTAGAAGAAGAGCATTTTACCACACATGGTTTGGTCTTAGAACCCTCTAAGGTTTCAATTTTAACCATAGGAGTAATAGGGGTGTGAAAATCAGGGTATGAGTCATCACTAGGGACCTCTTGAATATCAGTTTTAGTACTAGTTCTATTGGTAATCTTAACAAGGATTCGATAAATGGGGGGAAGGAAGAAAAGGGATCAGTTTGCAAAGGGTCTTGATATTTGGGGCTAGGAAAAGGTGGTTGGGAGGGGCCAGAGATAGAGTATTCCTAGGTGGAAGAGATAGGGGAAGCATGGGGGGAAGAATGAGGGAGGAGGGGGAGCATGAGGGCTAGGGGCTATAGGGGGAGTGAGGGACAGAGGGACAATAATTATGAGGGTATTCCTACCAAAAGCATCTAATGTATGCTTGTAGATAATATAATGGAGGGCCTATGCAATGGCGTAGTGAGATTTACCAAACCAAATATTAGAAACAAAAATCTTAATGGAATGGAATAAATAGTCTGGGACATTGATTTTGTAGTTGCCATGAAAATGGTTTAGGAATGCAATGTGGAAAATTCTGAGGGTGCAGTCAATTTTATCTACTATAAAAAATTAGAGAATTATGATAATAACACAATCCCAAAGAGAATATATTTTGGTTCACTCCACACATCCATCAGTGGTAAGAAGATACATTTTTTAGCAAAAAACTCTACCTTCGATGACATTGAATACTTGTCCCTTCGAACACTCCTCCCATCCATTGGAAATCCTATCACTTTAGAAAGTAGCTTCACATCGATGGTGAACTCAAGGCTATGCATTATGACCTCTCCATCATTCCAAGTGTTCATAATAGTGTGTGTGATGTCATATTTGTTCCTAGAAAACTTTTTGAGGAAAGGAATGTAGGGTTGGAGGATATCCTCGACCACAGGGTCAAGGTGAAGAGTGGAAGGCTCGAGAATTGCCATGGGTGAATTGGATCTAGGGAGTAAGGCTTTAGAATGAATAGTATATTGATAAGAATCAATAGAATTGAAGGGGTTTGAACATATTCTTTCAAAAGTGATTCAACTATCATACATGTCGAGGCAATTAGGGTGGAAGGTGCATTGGTACAGTGCATGGTGCGAATAGTGGCGTTTCTAAAAACAAAACCATTAGCATATTCCTTGAACCACAAAGGAAAAAAATAATGGTGAGGCATAAAGGTTCACTAATATGAGAAATAATCATGAAGAGAGGATTGGGAATGACCAAAAAAAATATTCCACGATGATTGATTAAGGTGGCATAAATAAATATGGTGTTGGGATTACACTCACAATTGGAACAATGTGAGGGAAAGGTCATGGTTTGAGTACTATCACAGGGTTGGTTGAAAAAAATTTGTTGGTTAATATTATGAGAATGAATTCATGTAATAGATATAAGGTGAGGCACAAAATATCTAACACTTGGAACAAGGTGGATATCAGGACTTGGAATTGTCTTCAAAAAAGGTTGAGGGTGGCTTATTTGTGAATGGCTAGGAAAATAAGGGTGATGGGAATCGAGGTGCATGTGATCTAATGGAATACAAAGGGTGCTAGTTAGAATAAGTGTAATCCAATGAAAGTGAAATTTGTGAAGTGAGGGAGGTGACACGCCTTCACTTAATAAGAATGTGAAGAAATACATTTTCCATTGTGATCAATGTCAAAGAATGGGAAAACCTATGACACAAAATGAAATACCTCTTCAACCTCAATTAGTTATAGAACCATTTGAGAAATGGGGCATATATTTTGTAGGACCTATTAATCCACCATATCAAGGAAAACAACATATCCTAGTCTGCAAATATTATGTAACTAAGTGGATCGAAGTAATTGCATTTCAGTATGCTCATGATGACAAAATAGTTGATTTATTATATGAAAATATCTTTCAATGATTTAGTTCTCCTCATGAGATTGTGCTATATTAGAGACCATAGTTTACATAAAATTTTATCCATTTTTTCATGGAATATTACCAATTAAAACATAAAATGTCTTCACCATACCACCCACAAGCCAATGACCAAGTCAAAGTTACTAATAGGGAACTAGAAAATATTTTAACAAAAATAGGAGCTTTACATAGGAGATATTGGGCAAATAAACTATTATATGTTATGTGTTCTTATAATTTTACTTGGAAATATATCATTGGATATGGAAAGAAATCTATTTTACCTATTGAATTTAAATAATAAACTTTACACATAGCATTTGATGTTGGTATTGAGTTGTTGCATGAAAGAGTTCCATAGCTTAGTGCACTTGATAAGCTATGAAGGAATTCCTTTCATCAAAATGAAATGATCCAAAAATAACAAAAAATATGGCATTATAAACACATTAAAAGTAATTAGTACAAGCCAGGTAATTGGCCATTGTTGCTCAATTCTCATTACCTTGATTGTAAGGGTAAGCTTTAGACTTGATGGATAGGGTTTTATGATATATATCAGGATTTTGATAATGGTGTCATGCATATAGTATCAATTGATGTCTCTATATGAAATATGGTGGTCAATGGACACCAATTGAAGTTATACCATCAACCAATATTAAAGGAAGACTATTATGCTTACTCGTTCTCATAGTCTAATATGAATTTTGCGAGGGAAACATCTTATATTATAAAAAATGAAAAATTCATGGGTCCTAATACATGAAAAAAAAGAAACAAAAATAAATCTAGTGGTGGAAACCCCCTTGGGGTCGCCATTGTGCCAATATGAGTATGAAAACCAATTTTTGGCATACTAGTATTGAAAATTAAAAAATCTAGTTTTGAAAATCCCTTTCGGATGCAACTAGGGAATAAGAGAATTGAAAACCATAAATTAAAATTCCTTCTATTTATAAAAAGCAATAAAAAATGTGTTTGGAGTGTGTCCTTGTATTTTTCTAGCTTTTTTAAACCTTAATGTTATCTTGCCTTAAATGCAGGTCCATACCCTTTCAAGGCATCATGATCAATCTCTTCTAGTAAGGTATATATTTTCTTCTTTTACTTTGTTTGATCTCATAATTTTTGTATAATTATAGCAATGTCATAGCCTATGGTGCACAAAAGGGAGGTTTCATAGGGGATATTGAAATATTAGAATTGATTTTCTTAGCATAAGAAATTTTTTGGTATCTTTTGGTTGGATGGTAGTAGAAATTGTAGGTAGCCATGATGTTACTAAATGTTGAACAAGGTTATTTCAGCATGTAATAGCCAAAGCACTCATGTGGAAAACAAATTGTTCAAAATTTTATCCATTTAAAACATCCATGTTGTAGTAATCTATTGGTAGGAAAGTGATGACAACATTGTGATTGTATGAGAATTTGGGAGAAGAGATACAATGATTTGAAGGTTAAGAAAATAATCTATGGTTTGCATGGGAAGTAGGTGTTTACAAAAAAATTCAAAATTACTCTACACATGTGTCTCTTAGACATGTTTTACAGTTGTCCTAGTAGTTACCCATTATACGAGTGGCACTCAAAGGCTAAAAAAAATCTATATTTGGATTTTCTCCACTTCAATTAATGATGGTGATATTATAGGATTAAATGGGCTACCTTTCCGATGCACACGTAAGTAACACTTTTCCACCATCATCCTCATTTGACACCCATTGTTCTTCAAATAGTTTTACAAACTAGTTTCTATAGATAAAGGAAGAGAAAACATGGGGTAGAAAAGGTCTGAACTAGAGAGAATTGTCAAATTATTACAAAATCAAGAAGCTACACAAATTTTTGAATGTACAGGATGGATGAAATGTTTCCATCATTTAAAGGGATACAATCCTAAACTCATAAAAGAGTTTTCTATAATCCTATGCATTGGATTTTCCAATATCAAAGGGGCTAAAATCTTTGTGAATCATGTGGTATTCAATAATATAATAGGACTTCCACTAGTTGCTTAGAAATATTTTGGATGAGAGAGGGTTTCACCACTCTTTTATTTAATTTTAAGGAAAAATATGCCAAGTTGGTTTATGATATATGGAATGATCATTGCAAATAACTTAAGTGGACCAAATTTCCTACACCATGGTATGATGCCATTCTATGTGTGATGAATTACATAATATGTGATGAATAATTCATTGCATTGTCTATATTACATAGAGAAATGCTCATGCATATATGCCACGATGAGGATAATCCTTATCTTTGCATAAATTTCTCTCATTTTTTGAATGTTGACTTGCATGATACAACCTCATGATTTAGGGAAGGAAAATCCTAAATAAATAATTACAGCTTGATAAAACTATAATGTCATCACCATTTTGGGACTAACAAAAATAGCAAGAAGCACTGGTATAAATTTCTATAGTCAAAGTGCTATGAACCGAAAGAAAGTGAAAACAAAGTGTTATAGGATGTGAGGGCCATAAAAAATTTAATGTATCCTTATGATTGTCAAGAGCCACCAAAGTCTAATGTGGAAAAATCACCAGAACATCTTGAATGGCAGCCAAAAAATCCTATTAATAATTGACATGCGATGAATATAGATCCATAGAAATAGGAAAGGGGTAGAGATATCAGAACTGGTACCCAAGAAGAAGAAACAAAAAGGGATCAAGGTATAAAAATAGTGTCTAAAAAAATAAAAATAGAAGGTGAAAATTTCAAAACCAAGTCCCCCCAAAAATAGAGGAAGGCAAAAAATCAAACAAAGGGCTCATGGAACAAGAATAGAGGGACGTAGAGGTATCAAAAATAGTACATAGGCAATTGAAACGAAAGAGAGAAATAATGAAAGAATCATTGCCCAAGTATTTTGAAGCTTCATTGACTCCTTTGGCACCTTGTGACCTACTTGGGATATATGAACCAAACATAGGGGTAGGGGTACTCGAACCCCTTGAAATAGAAATAAAAAAATAAGGGAAATGTCTACAACACCTATAACAAGGGATGGAAGAAAATTAATAGAGTAGGAGGCCCTAATAGATTCATAGATAAAAAAATCATAAGAAGACTAAGTGAGTTACTCTTGTAGAACTAGAAGCCATTAGAGAACTAGAATTTTCTAACCTTAGGTTCAAAAGAAAATTTCATCCATCAATTGCTAAGCAACACGAATAACAACCTTTCACTCATGCACTAGAGATAAAAATTGAGGTCATTAGCAATTGCAAATAACCATATCTAGTTTCACAATATCAGGAAGGATAGAGGTAAGAGAAACATACACCATAAGACACAACAACCATGGAAGAAGATGAATATGCACCACAAGATACAAAAGTTATGGAATATCCACCACAACCTACATCTTTTGAGGCTGAACCACCTTCAAATCTAGGACAAATTTCCAAAGAAATACTTATTTTATAGCCTCACTTATTTAGTCCAAATATAGGGTATACTAATAGGTCCAATGAATATGATGACAACCTAGAGAACCTAGATATAAAAAGGATAAAAGTGGTCATCATAGCACTAGATACTAGACTAAAAGTGATTGAAATATTTTTGTAGAATAGAAAAAAGTAAATTAAAAAATTTTATGACCAATTGGTTGAGGCCAAAACTAGATGTTGGATAGTTTAGAATTATAGCCCTAAAGGTATATCTATGTAAATCGGAGAACCTCATGAGGAACATCCCTTACATACCTATGTAAGAATAATAGAGAATACAAGGTAACAATTCAAATAAGGGATGGGCCTTAGGAGTGGAAGTTAGAGGAATAACTATTGAGGCATGAGGATAATCCTCCAATTAGGTTGAGGGGAGTGATGAGGTATAAAAATACCTTATTTTTTACCACTTATCACCGTTTTGCACTAGTATGTGACTTATTTTGACTATTTTGTTATATAAGCTATTAAATAAGGTATCTAGGAGGAAACATCTACTCAATTAGATAGAGTGTAGTCATTTCCCAAGATAGGTAATAAAATACCAATTTTTTTATTTTTTCAAATTTATATAAGAAAAAGAAGGGTTATTTAGTTTTGTTGGATAACAATTTTGGTAGAGCTTGGGATATTTTTTAGGTTCATTACTTTCCAGGGACTATATTTGGAGGAGGTTTTGGATTGTGTTCATTCAATTGGCACTAGACTTGACTCTATTCTTTGGGTATCAGACATAGCAATAACCTACAAGATAAAATAGTTATACACTGTTGTTAGACAACATTGTGACCTAGCATTACAACCTGAGCTGGATAATTTTTCATGCTGTTATAATAAATGGTTGGAGACACTAGTTTGATACTTCATATGTGACATGAAACTAATAAAAAAAGCAAAATTATATGGCATCCAACAAAGCACCAATTTGGGATTAAAATATATTTTTGTTAAAATTGGTCAACTACATTTGACTAGCTATAACAACCAAAATATGTTATTAATAGTTGGTAGCAAGTTGGAAAAAATATAAAAACACCAGGGTTATGCATTTGGGGTTGGCCATAAAATGTATTTATAAAAATGGGGCGAATTAGTTTTGAATTCCAACATTCTTTATAATTTCATGGTGAAAATATCCCTTATTATTAGGGGTAGTATTGGAAGATTTGCTTGTAGAGTTTCTATTCTCATTGGTGCCTAAGTTTCTCTTTGTGTCAAAAATATGGTATCTAGGATTTAGAGGTAATCTATTGGAAGCTTCTAACATCAATTTGGGTAACCCATTATAGGGTGTAAGCTTAGGGGCCCAAGTTCATCCTCATATTGGGACCCAGGGAAATTAGGAGGAGTGCTTGATAATGGGGATTGTTTGCCTTCCTTATCCTATGTTGAGGTGGTTTTCGATCATTTCTATCGGGATAAACTCAATACCTGTGAGGTGGATTATGAGGCCTTTAAAATTTATATTCTAAATCATATGGTGAATTCTATATTGGGTAAATGTTCTTGTGACCTCATTGGTAAGTTCATGGGAGTAGACCAAATCTTGCAATTCTTAAGAGGTGGGCAATTTTGAGGTGGAAATCCAATGGTTCGCTAGAGCTGGCCTCTCTCCCCAATAATTTATTTGTCATTAGACTTTACTGTGAGGGTGACTTGAAGAGGATCTTATAAGGAGGTCCTTGGTTTTTGAGAAGCAAGGCCTATTCCTTAGACACTAGGGCTCTAACTTTAACCCGAATCTACAATGGGTGAATTTAGTGCAATTTTGGGTGCGCCATCCTAAGTTTCCCACATTTTTATGGTATGAAAGTGTGTTCAAGGCTATGGCCAAGTTGATTGGAGATTTTATCTTCTTCGACTCATTATCACTTTCGACTTGCAAGTGCCAATTTGTTCGCATGTGTATTCAGGTTGATATTAAGAAGGTGCTTCCAAAATAAGTGGAGTTAGTATTTCACCTTGGGTGTTGGAATCAATCGGTGGTCTATAAAAATAAGCCTTTGCATTGTAAATTTTATGGCTTTGGAGAGCACCACAAAATTTTATATCTATAGAAGCCTTCTCAAAACACCCTGGTTCAGCAGGCCAAGAATACTACTTCCCAATATGTTGCTTCGGGATCCATATCTTCTTCCAAAAAGTGCAACGTTTGTCATAAGAAATTTTAGGGTCTATCTAAAGATAAAGGTTTGGTCCCTTCACCTCTAAAGGGTGATATGGTGGTTCCTCATCCTAATAATTCTAGTATTTCTATGGCTCCTATGAATGAGCCCCTCAGTAATTTAGAGGTGGTTCTTCAATTAGAGCCTTTGAATAAAATTTATGAGATTCCTTTGAGGAAATATTTTGATTGCCTTGTGTTGGATGCTCCAAAGACTTTTGAAATTTCTAAAGATATGGAGATCTCTTCTCCAAAGGTGAATGGTGGTTCGTCATCTCCTAAGGAGTTCCATTCATCTCCAAAGGTGATTGGTTATTTGTCATATCCTAAAGAGGTCCTTACTTCTCCCTCTAGTGGTGTGCGTAGCATTGTGGCTTCACCCAAAATTATCATCGAGAAAGGATCTTGCGATCCAAAAAATAGAAGCCAACATTAAAAAGGAATTAACATCGAGGTGGTTAAAAATCCAGGAATACCTCCTAGTAAATTTGAAAGGAAGAGGCTAATGGAGGAGGTGAGTTCCAATGGGGGACATGATCATCTCATTATGGAGGAGGAGAATGGTGATAGGCATTTGAAGCTTGATAGCTTTCGATCTCCTCCCAATGGAGGGTCAAGGAAGAAGCTTTCCCTTTAATTTTCCCATGAATATTTGTTCTTGGAATGTTAGAGGACTTAATAGTTCCTCTAAGAAGAGGTTATTGGCTACCTTGATAAAGGAGATAGTCCCTAAATTTTTATGTATCCAAGAATTAAATCTTGTTGATGTGTCTTGGGAGGTGAATCATAATTTTGTTTGGAAGGATTTTGGCTTCATGGCTAGTGAGGTTGTAGGTGCTTCTGGGGGTTTGCTTTTATTCTGGGACTCCACAAAGTTTGAAGGGCATGTTATCTATTCCTCCAATAGGGTAATAAATATATTGTTTTGGTTCAAGGCCACGTGTAGAAGGTGGATAATGTCTAATATCTATGTGCCCAATTCTTACCATGATAGGCATAACTTCTGACACATTCTTATTGAAATGTGAGAATATTTTTGGTATGAAGAATGGGTTTTTATTAGGGATTTTAATTCCCCCATATATCCATGTGAAAAGTGTGGTGGCAATGAGGTGGATATTAGGATATTTAATGACTTTTTTAAATTTATTAATTCATCTATCCTCAAAGACTTATACTTGAAAATATCAAGATATACGTGGAGTAATCATAGATTGAGAGAAAAACTTATTTTAAGTAGGCTAGAAAGGGTTTTGGTCTCTAATTACTATATTAAAATTTTTGGTGATGCTTTGTTGTCCACCCTTCCAAGAATAGGGTCTGACCATAACCCTTTATGGCTTGAAGTTCCTAAGGGATTGCCTTTCCTTTCATGGCCATTCATATTTGAGATGATGTGGTGCTCTCACCCCAATTTTGAAGCCTGTTTATCGGAGTGGTGGTAGGAGGATGTTGAAGGAGAAGGTTTGGTTAGATTTTCTAATAAGTTGAGAATGCTGAGAGCCCATCTAAAATTATGGAACAAGTTCTCCTTTGGAAATATTTTTAGGGAGAAAGAGAAGCTTGTGGAGCAGATCAAAATCATTGAATCTGATTTAGAATCTAGGAGTAGCTCTAAAGAGTTACTTCATGAGGAGATATCCCTTCTTACTACTTTTCACAATATTCAAGTGGAGGAAGACCTTCACTAGAAACAAAAGACAAGAGAGTTATGGTTAATAGAAGGTGACCAAAAAACTTGGTTTTTCCATTCTTCCACTATGTGTTGTAAAGGACATAAAAAAATTAGAGAAATTAAGTTAGAGGATGGAAGTGTTTCTCCTAATATTTTGAAAATTCAAGAGGAGGATATTGATTTCTTCTCTTCTAAAATGTGTTCAATCCTGAATCATGATATTAGAGCAGAAAATTTAATGTTGTACTCTATTCCTAGATTAGTCTTTGATGAAATGAATGGTGACTTGTTAGCTCCTTTCATGGGTGATAAATTTTTTATAGCCTTGAAGTCCATGGGCCCTCTGAAAGTGCTAAGGTTTGATGGATTCCCTCTAGCCTTCTTCTAGAAATATTGGCATATCTATGGTAATGAGGTATGCTCGACTCTCAGATTTACCCATTGATAATTGGTGATTCCTAAGGTGGTTAACTCTTCTCTCTTGTCTTTGGTCTCAAAGAAAGATTCAGTGAAAATGTTTAATGATTTACATCCAATTAGCTAATGTAATACGATCTACAATATCTTTTCTAAAGGTTTGGTCAATAGATTGAAGTTGATTCTCCCATTTTTTATTGAAAATGCCCAAAGCACCTTCATCCCTGGGAGACAGATTTTGGATGTAGCTATTGTTATTCATGAGCTTCTGCACTCGATGAAGAAAAGTAGCAGAGTGATTTTATTCCCCAAATTGGATATCAAAAAATCCTATGAGAGTCTCGTGGAATTTTTATTCAATGTGTTGAAGAATTTTAGCTTCAATGTATCTTGGATTAAGGTGATTGACGATTGTGTTTCCACAACCTAGTTTTTAGTTCTCATCAATAGTGCGACAACTGGGTTCTTTAAATCGAATAGGAGGATTAGGCAAGGTGACTTCTCTCCCCCTTCTTGTTCATTCTCATGGTAGAAGTGTTGGGTAGATCGATTGCTAGAAGAAGTGATGAAATTGGTCCTCATTTGGCTTTGCCTTGTCCCATATTTCACATCAGTAGTTTGCTGATGATACTCTCCTCTCATGTGTAGCCTTGGTGTTCCATGTGAGAGATATAAAGTTACTTCAATACTGTTATGATAAGGTGGATAGGCAACAAATTAGCTATGAGAAAAGCAATATCTTCTTTGTTAATACTCCAAATACTAGGCAAAGAAATATTATAAGAATTTTGAATTGTAGAAATGAGACCCTTTCGACTATTTATCTGGATCTCTCACTTTTTTTGGGGGGATTAAAAGATTCATTTTGGTCATCGATGGTTGAGAGGGTTCAAATTAGATTAGCCTCCCAGAAAGGGGTCCTTCTTATTCAAGCCAGGAAAGTTGTTTTAGTCTAGAGCACTTTGTAAAGTATCCCAATATACTTTTTTTTCTCTTTTTCATCTCCTCGGTAAGGTGTTAGTTAAGTTTGATAGTATTTATAAAGCCTTATTATGGGCTAGCCCAAATTTGAAAGGGAAATTTTATTTGGTGTGATGGGAGAAGATATGCAAAAGAAATAAGGATAGGGATTTAAACATCAAAAATATGGTCATTACGAATAAGGTAGTGGTTGCTAAGCTTGGTTGGAAGGTTCCTTATAATTCCAATCACCTTTGGTAAAACATTTTGAAAGCTAAATATAATTTGATATTCTTTAATTGGAACTTCTTTCTAATGGAGGCTAAGATTTTTAGAATAGCCTTTCTAAGTCTTGTGATTTTTTAAAATCTAATTGCAGATGGGTTCTAGACAACGACAGGTTGGAAAAATTTTGGGAGGATCAGTGGCTTAGAGATCATCCTTTATTTGAGTATCAGTGCCTTGGTGTCTTACATCATCACTCTAGAGCTTTGGGCTTTCAAAAAGTGGTAGACTTTTGGGAGATTCATAATGGAAGAAAATCTTGGTTTAACCCCCTCTCGGGTCTAAGCAATGAAGACAATCTCCTTTTGTGGCATACTCTCTTGGATGAGCTTCAACTAGTTGTGTTGCACCATGAAGATGTTGATGATCGGTTGGTGTGGAGTGGGGATAGCGAGGGTTATTTCACTATCAGATTTTGCATATCAACTCCTTAGTTCAAAAGAATTTACTAATTTTCCTAGTTAATTTATTATGGATAAAGAATTTAATACCAAATATCAATATGTTTAATTGATTGGTTGTCCAAAAAAAATTTCATATGATAGAAAATCTCCTTAAGCAAGGTTTATATTTGGTCAATAGGTGCTTTATTTGTAAAAAGGATTGGGAATCAACTTCCCATCTATTACTCAGTTTCCAAGGTTTTCAATCGGTGTTATCCTTTATTATTTCTTGGTTGGAAGTTGCTTGGGTTCTCTCAAATACTATTATTGATTGTGTTCTTCAGTGGAAATATCCCTTTTCCTCTTAACGTATTAAATATTTTTAGATATTTCTTCTCCCCCATGTTATTTGGGGTGTTTGGAAGGAGCACAATGCTAGATATTTTAATAATGTGGAAAATAATCTAGAATTGAATCTGGTATTTTCAGACCTGTAATGTCACTTCCCTCTCTCAAAGAATTAGGATTTCATCTTTGTTGTGGTATGCAATGAGTTATTACTTGATATAACAATGTTATGAATGTGATTCTCAATAAAAATATATTGTTACAATAGTTTGCATAAGATTGTTTAGTTTCCGCGTTATTGCAACAATGTTTACCTTCCAACTTGCATATTTATATTGTTCTATATATATATATATATTTAAAAAAATTAGGGACATTTATTACACTCACCATCCTCAAAAATTTTAAAACCTCATGACTTCTGACTATTGGAGCTCTGATGTCAAAACTTTTACCTTCAGAGACATAGTAAAAGTTCAACCTTCAAACTTTTCCCTAGTTAACCTTTCCATCCTCAACTATTAATTGAAGGTTTTTCCTTTAGTACTAGTCCAAGGTTTTTCTTTAGTGCTATTCCACTTCTTGCACTCCGCATTTGTTACCAAAAAAAAAATGGTGTAACTAAAAATCACTACATATCTAACAAAAAAAATAGAATTATTTAGAGGACTAACTATAAGTAAGATCTTATTAATGAATTAAGTTTTTTGAAATTAACAAATTAAAATAAAAATTAAATATGTAATTATAATTATTTCATTTATTTGAATGAGAATATTACTTAAAATCTATTAAAAATATATGCACCAGATTTCCACTCCTTCCATTTCTAAATATTTGTTAATGGGTTTCTTCCTCGGATGGATTGTAGTCGTTTAGGACATGAAGATTCCTGAAATTTAAAATGGTTGACCTTCTAGCTGCATGCAATTAAAATAGGTTATTTTGACGTTTACTCTTGGAATCTAGCCTAATTTTTGTCATGTTCATATCTGGAAGCCGAATTGAGATCGCTTCAACAAGGTTGTCAGACGACACAAGTCAAACAATTCACATAGTTCTACAAGTAATAGAGTGACAGTTGCCAAAAAGGAACACACCATAATCATTACCAATGCAAATTGCCATGGGATTCATATTTGGCACAACTTGACTTTGGAGGGCAATTACATCGTCATGTTGGAAAATATTCCTATAAAGCCAACATGCTGAGTTAGAGACTTAGCAATCCCACATTTTTTTTATCAGCGATTATGGCTTTTAAATTTTTCTTATGATTCAATTAAGCTTGAGCCTGCTTACAAAGGCCCAAGCTCAGGGTACCAAAGTTGGGTTTTAAGCCTACACTTGCCCTAGGGTGGAGTCCATCGTGAGGTCCACAATGGAATCGCACTTTGCATGAGTGTGACGGCTCCGTATTGATCAATATGTTTAATTTATTGGCTTTCCAAAAAAAATTCCATACGATAGAAAATCTCCTTAAGCGAGGTTTATATCTGGTCAATAGGTGCTTTATTTGTAAAATGTATTGGGAATAAACTTCCTATCTGTTGCTTAGTTTCCAAGGTTTTCAATCAGTGTTATCCTTTATTATTTCTTGGTTGGAAGTTTCTTATGTTCTCTCAAATACTATTATTGATTGTGTTCTTCAGTGGAAATATCCATTTTCCTCTTAACATTTTAAATATTTTTGGATATTTCTTCTCCCCCATGTTATTTGGGGTGTTTGGAAGGAACGCAATGCTAGAGATTTTAATAATGTGGAAAATAATCTAGAATAGACTAACATTAAAATTATTTATAATGTTTTAGAGAATGTTACATCTGATCTCAAGAAAAAATACTTATTTGGCTCTTTTCCCAAGTGAAGTCAGACTCAAAGAGCAGTTTGGCTTTGTGTCATTGGCCCCTACTCTACCTACACTCGATCCTAGAAATAAAATACAAGAGAGTTATGGTTAAGTGAAGGTGACCAAACAACTTGGTTTTTCAATGCTTCCACTATGTGTTGTAAGGAACATAACAAAATTAGAGAAATTAAGTTAGAGGATGGAAGTGTTTCTCCTGATATATTGAAAATTTTGGATGAGGCTATTCATTTATTCTCCTCTCAACTGTGTTGGATCCTAACTCATGATATTGGAGCAAAAAATTTAATGTTGTACTCTATTCCTAGATTAGTCTTTTATGAAATGAATGGTTGCTTATTAGTTCCTTTCACGGGTGACAAAATTTTTAAAGCCTTGAAGTCCATGGGCCCTTTGAAAGCACCAAGGTTGGATGGCTTTCCTCTAGCCTTCTTCTAGAAATATTGGCATATCTATGGTAATGAGGTATGCTCAACTCTCATATATGCCCATTGATACTTGGTGATTCCTAAGGTGGTGAAATATTCTCTCTTGGATTTGATCTCAAAGAAAGATTCAGTGAAAATGTTTAATGATTTCCATCAAATTATCTTATGTAATAAGATCTACAATATCTTTTCTAAAGTTTTGGTCAATAAAATGAAGTCGATTCTCCCATTTTTTTATTAAAAATGCCCAAAGCACCTTCATCCCTAGGAGAAAAATTTTGGATGGGGCTATTGTTATTCATGAGCTTCTACACTCCATGAAGAAAAGTGATAGAGTGACTTTCTTCCTCAAATTGGATATCAAAAAATCCTATGATAGAGTCTCGTGGCCCTTTTTATTCAATTTTTTGAAGAAGGTTGGCTTCAATGTCTCTTGGATTAAGGTGATTGAGGATTGTGTTTCCACAACTTGGTTTTTAGTTATCATCAATAGTACCAAAAATAGGTTATTTAAATCGAATAGAAGGATCAGGAAAGGTGACCCCTCTCCCCCTTCTTGTTCATTCTCATGGCAGAAATGTTGGGCAGGTCAATTTCTAGAAGAAGTGATGAAACTGGTCCTCGTTCGACTTTGCATTGTCCCCTATTTCTCATCAGTAGTTTGTTGATGATACTCTCCTCTCATGTGTAGCCTTGGTGTTCCATGTGAGAGATATGAAGTTACTTCAAGACTATTATGATAAGGTGGCTAGGTAGAAAATTAGCTATGAGAAAAGTAGTATCTTCTTTGGTAATAATCTGGAGCCTAGGCAAAGAAATATTATAAGAAATTTGAATTGTAGAACTGAGACCCTTCTGATCACTTATCTGGATCTTCCACTTTTTTTTGGGCAATTAAAATATTCATTTTGGTCATCGATGGTCTAGAGAGTTCAAAGTAAATTGGCCTCCTAGAAAGGGACCCTTCATAGTCAAACCAGGAAAATTGTTTCGGTCAAGAGCACTTTGTAAAGTATTCCAATCTATTTTTTTTCCCTTTTTCATCTCCCTAGTAATTTTGCAGTTAAGTTTGACAGTATTTATATACCCTTCTTATTGTCTAGCCAAACTTTGAAAGGGAAATTTCATTTGGTGTCATGGGAGAAGATATGCAAAAGTAAAAAGGATGGGGGTTTAAACCTAAAAAATATGGTCATGATGAATAAGGCGTTGGTTTCTAAGCTTGGTTGGAAGGTTCCTCATAATTCCAATCACCTTTGGTGAAACATTTTGAAAGCTAAATATAATTTTATATTCTTTAATTGGAATTTCTTCCTAATTGAGGCTAATATTTTTAGAATAGACTTTCTTAGTCTCGTGATTTTTTAAAATCCAATTGTAGATGGGTTGTAGGCAACGACAGGTTGGAAAAATTTTGGGAGGATCAGTGGCTTAGAGATCATCCTTTATTTGAGGATTAGTGCCTTGGTGTATTACGTCATCACTCTAGAGCTTTGGGATTTCAAAAAGTGGTAGAATTTTGGGATATTCATAATGGAATAAAATCTTGTTTTAACCCCCTCTCGGATCTAAGCAATGAAGACAATATCCTTTTGTGGCGTACTCTCTTGGATGAGTTTCAGTTGGTTGTTTTGTGCCATAAAGATGTTGATGATCGGTTTGTGTGGAGTGGGGATAACGAGAATTATTTCACTATCAGATTTTGTATATCAAATCCTTAGTTTGAAATAATTTATCCATTTTCCTAGTTAATTTATTATGGATAAAGAATTTAACCCCAAAGATCAATATGTTTTATTGATTGGCTATCCAAAAAAAATTCCATACGATAGAAAATCTCCTTAAGTGAGGTTTATATATGGTCAATAGGTACTTTATTTGTAAAAAGGATTGGAAATTAGCTTCCCATATGTTGCTCAATTTCCAAGGCTTTCATTCGGTGTTATCCTTTATTATTTTTTAGTTGGAAGTTGCTTATGTTCTATCGAATACTATTATTGATTGTGTTCTTCAGTGGAAATATCCTTTTTCCTCCTAACGTATTAAATAATTTTGGATGTTTCTTCTCCCCCATGTTCTTTGGGGGGTTTGGAAGGAATGCAATGCTAGAGATTTTAAGAATGTGGAAAGTAATCTAGAATTGACTAGCATTAAAATTATTTGGAAGGTTTCGAAGAATGTTACAACTGCTCTCAAGAACTTAAATATTTCTTTAGCTCTTTCCCCAAGTGAATTCAGACCAAAAGTGCAGTTTGGCTTTGTGTCGTTGACCCGTCCTCTACCTGCACTCGATCCTAGAAGTTTTGTACATTGGTCCCCATCGCCCATGGGCTGGTTCAAATTAAATTTTTATGGGACCTCTAAATTAAACCCTAGATTAGCAGGCATAGGTGGTGTAATTCGAGATAATCATAGTGATATTATCCTTGCCTATGCAAAAATCTTGGGAGTTCAATTCTCCCAATTAATTAAGGCATGGGCTACCTTTATTGGTGTGGTGCAGTTAAAAATACTTGGTATCCAAAATGCTATCATTGAAGGCATTTCCTTGTTAGTGATTAAAATGCTCAGGGGGATCTGGCAACCTAGTTGGAAAGTGACTAATCCCATTGATGAATCGATATGGAACTTCCACTCCCTCAATAATATTAGGTTTGAGAACATGTTAAGAGATGGTAATATGGTGACTGACTTAATGGCAAACATGGGTATTCATTCCCAGGGTTTTCTATTTGGCAGGGGAATTTTTCCAATGAGATATTTTTCCTTGCAAGGGATGATATTCCTTAATTTTTTTCAAAAGGCTATTCGTGGGCTATATATATTGTGTAGTTCTTGGTATCTATGTAGTTCCTTGGTGGTATTTTTCTAGTATGAGAAATTTATGGTGCCTTATTTGTTTTTCTGGTTCCACTCTTTGTGGCTAATTTTTTGTTGTCCTCTTTGGCTTCGTGGTTTTCTCCTTGTTGCCTGTGTCTATTGGAGACATTAATATTTGTTTTTTGAATCTTGAGTTAGTGTGATGGATGTTGGATGGTTCTTCCAACCTTGTTTTTTCCCATGCATGGGTGGTTGTTTATTTATGGTTGTCAGATGTTTGGTCATGTGTCACAATTTTTTTGGATCATTTTGTGTGTTCGTAGATATTTGGTGTTTGGTATTCGATTTGTGGTTCTTTTGGTATTTCCTTGTTTGACATGAATTATTAATTGTTGTACCTCATTACCCCTTGGGGGATAGGACCTTATCTTTATGTCGGTGTCTTGATAGCCATTTGTCTTTTTGGCCCTTAAAGTGGAGTGGAGATCATTGGTAAGGATATTGCAGCTTTGGGTTGAAATTTATTGGTTCCCCTGATCCTTTATTTCATTCCTTAGGTTGTATCTGGTCCTTTTCATTTTTTTTTTGCATCTCGCTTTGGGTGGTCCGATTTTGTCAATTTACCCTTCATGCCTTTCTATTGTAATAGGTTGCGAGGTCCCTTTGAAAACCCTCTCCTTTATTAATAGTACCAAAAAAATTATTGGAGATTTAAACTTAAGTTGGTCCAATTATTATAAATTGGGGTGAATCTACCCCAAAAAATTTTACACCTAATTTTTTTTGGCTAATGGTTCCTAGTCAAGGGTCCCCGATATTACCCAATTCCAAATTTTAAAAATCAAAATATTTGTTTATTAATGATGAGTAGTTGCCATGCATAACTCTGAAAATCACCTAATTTTGGCATAGGGGTTAGAAATTGTTTGTAACATACTTTCTCTATTTTATAGTCACTCCAATATGGTGGTTAAAGTACACCATAGTCGTTTACTAAGTTCAACTACCAAATGTAACTCCTTTGTTTCTTATCATTAGTTTGGATAATGATTTATTGGATGAATATTAATTGGTGTAACCTACTTAACTATATAGGTATGAGAAGACCTTGTCCTTTATACTATAAATAAGCTAGAAACCCGGGACATAGCAACTAGTTAGAGATGAACTACATTGTTATGTTATTGGATTTGTACTATATTTTTTACAAGTTTTTCCTAATTTCAACCTACAATGAAAGTATGATAGCAATGTGTTGTTGCATTACATTTATGTAAGCTGAATTGAGTCATTTTTCCTTCCATGTTGCCATGAGCAAGGGCCGCTCCTAGCAAGGTTGAAGGTAATTTTTTTATATTTTATTTGATGTATTATTATATTATGTTTTGCTATAATTTTCCTACACATATAACAATTAATTAGCTACATTGTTTACTTCTCAAGAAAATATTAATTAGCTACATCATTTTTAGATTTATTTTGTCATAATTTCGCTTCAATTTTTATCTGTTTAGTGTTGTATTTATTTTCTGTTATTTCCTTTACTTTCCTACAATAATATTTTCAATTCCTACAAGTATGTGTGATTAACATAAAGCTTTTTGTTTTTAGTAGTAGTTATAGTTCAATTTTATTTATCTGAATTGTAGTTTAGAGATCCAAAACTAGACCTAAACTTATATATATTCTAGTAATTATTACACATATAAAACCACATTTGGTTTTATAAATTACAAGCGACCTTGGTAAAGTATGTTTTGATGAAACCCATTAGAGTAAATCAAAGAATCAACTTAGCAAAGTTGAGGAATTTTAGTAGTATGCATCTCCGTGTCTCTTCAATTGTTAAGAATTCCATCATCCCATGATTTTGGGACTACTATGATATATATAGTACATATATACAAGGTTTTAATTGGGTAGCCTTTATCCATTGTGTCTCTTTTTCTCCATTTTATTAGGTAAAATATCATCACCCTAATGAAATTGGGACTTTTCAACAACCCCATTGATGTGAACAATCTAGGACCATGGATAAATACCTTTTATGATGAAGTAGGATCAATACCAATATGGACTCTCTCTTTGCTTTTTTCCTTATTGGTAGTGTATCCCATTTCCAACTTAGGTTCTTTACCTCTTTTTCATGTCTAGAGGGACATAATTCTTCCTTCTATCTTGGAGGAGTGCTTGAACTTATTTACTCAAACACCTATGAGGTAGCTTATTCTACTATATCTGCTATCCTTTGGCCTATTTGATTATTTATCTAGCTTTAGGGCCTATGAATAACTACTACCCCTACCTCCACATAATTCTTCTTGTCCCATTTTATTATTATTTAATTAGTAGTAAATTATTTATGAGAGAGGACTATAAAGTAGCAGGTTGTATAGTTGGGGTTGACTACTCCATCTCCTTAAATCCATATATAAATAGTATATCAAGTTGGTCCCATTCAAATATTGAGTGTGGAGAGAGGGAGTGGAACTCCTTATAATCCCTTGGAATGAAGCCACAAGTAGCATTAGGGCCATATTTTACTTTGTGATATTATGCAATTGGCAGAAGTAGATAATATATAATAGATGATCCCATGGGGTTGATAGTTATTCACCATCATAATATGGTAAATTATGAAGTATGAACATTGGATAGTCATCCCTAAAATATGGTGGTATTGAAGGTCACAAAGAGATCACTTTACTCCATGCTAAAAATTTCACTAGGAAGGAAGCATTCATGTTCTTGCATGTGATCTCCATGGTGGAGTTTTCATTGCCTTTTAGGTTCTTTAGTTTGACCAGAGTCACCAAGTGAATGTAACATTTGCTTTGAAATAATGTAGACTAAGGACTTCAAAAAAACCTTGATATATTATATTCAACAATAGCTTCTTTTGATGTTCATTTTA
Source organism: Wollemia nobilis (assembly GCA_028583015.1). Taxonomy (NCBI): domain Eukaryota; kingdom Viridiplantae; phylum Streptophyta; class Pinopsida; order Araucariales; family Araucariaceae; genus Wollemia; species Wollemia nobilis. The sequence goes on along the minus strand of JAQPPZ010003246.1, from coordinate 6,815,440 downwards.
GAGAAAAATCACTAGGTGAGTGAGATTTGCTTCAGCAAATAAGGGTAGGCTGAGTTCCTCATAAAATTTAGCCTAACCTCTTGCAATTATAGGATTAATTATATGTCACAAGGGTCTCATCAAGCATGCTATTAAACTATTACCATATCCCATTGTCCCAATCAGAATAATCATACCTCATGAGGAGCAACAAAATATATTTACAATCGAGATCATGGGATTTGGCTTAATCAATGGCTTTCAAGAGTTTCTACATGGTCAAATACTTGTTAAGATGTGATATTTATGGTGCACTTTTACTCAAAAGGGAAAAATAGATGTGAGAGATAAAAAGTAAACACATTATCAAAGTAGAAAGGGGTGGCAATGTGGCAATAGATCTATTAACATCCATTTGGACAATAGGACTGAATGTTATGTGCCAGTGGTGAATGCTTCTTCTCCCAAAAAAAGTTAAGCATAAATGAGAGTCATAAACATAGATATTCATAAAGAGGTAAGTCTGTAGGGAGCCACAAATGGTTGATCTAAAATTGATGCAAGACCCTCACAAATACATACATCAACAAAATATAAAGAAGGTAAAAACTACAATCACACTCACATATAGAAATGGGTCCATAGGAAGTCACTAATGACTGATCCAAAAATTGATACAAGCCTTTGTATATATGTGTGTGTGCAAAAACACACAAATAATATAATTATAAATATTATGTTGAGAGTGAGGGTTCAATTTACCTACAAGCCGCTCAAAAATTGACTACTACACAAAAATAAATGAAGGGAAATACTACAAAAGAATATAATTGCAAACATGTCGATCGTATACAAAGCTTACAATACTCCTATTTATAATTTATTAGGAGGAGAATTTCTCTTTAAATCTCATTTAGAAAATTCAATATGATTATTGTTTCACATCAAGTCATGTCTTTTTGATTTGTTAGTCCTCCCAAGGTTCTCTATATCTAGTATCTTAAACACAAAATGGTTTTGAGCCTTCATATGAGTAGCTACTACCATTATTTCCAACTAGTCCCTTTTGAAAATCCTCACAATTTGGGTGCAAAATATTTTTGCTTTTAATGCTCTAAATTTTTGAGTGGTAATGGTTTTCTAACTATTTTTGTCCTTCCTAAAAGATTTATAATATTACTTTTGCAATAAAGGACAATAATATCAAGAAGATTGCACACCTTAGTAAATCTTAGTTTTTGAGGTGTGCTTTTTCTTCAAATGTTTTCCTCACTGTAATGTCCCCTTCTTACACTTAGGTAGTTTGACACTCGCCAACCTATTATGGAGTTTTCGTAGGCTAGTCAATGATGGTTAGGGAGCTGATTGGATTGGAGAGCTTGTGTTTTTGATTCCCTGATCATTCAGTTTTGGTACTATTTATAGCATATACTATTTTTAGTAAGTGGTATTTCCAGTTTTCAGCATCTAGACAGTTAAGGAGGTTTGTGGTGATTTTGGGTAATATTCATTCTATTTTGGCATTTAGTGAGGGAATTTGATTAATTTAATATTTCATTTAAGTTATAAAGTAACTTAAGTGTAATGTAATATTTTAATATTTCAATAAAGTGCACCAAAAAAAGAGGGATGCCTAGATTAAGAGGGAAAAATAAAATATTTTAAAAGTGAGCTTTTGTGGAGATAATGTAATGTTTATTTTCGAAAACCTAATTTCTCATTGATAAAAAATCTAACTCCTCTCAAAGCTCTTTAAAAGTGGGTTTTGGCTCATATTTTCATTATCTAAGAATTGACAACATAGGGAGATGATACTGGAATGTATCCAAGATTCTAATTTGTAGGTTGTGGACGATGGAAAAACTCTTTAATTATTTTTGTTTCGATGGTGAAAGACCCATCCTAGCTGGATATGATATTTTCATCCAAGAAATACATTGGTGTTTTAGAGATTTCAAAATTTTAATTTGCATATTTTAGGGTTTGGTGTATTGGTTTTCAATGTGATGATTTGTGCATGATATCTTTGTTTTTGGCAATTTGGATAATTGTTATTGAGGTTTTGTGTAGTGCAGTATTGCCTAGCATGATTGACCATACCATTTTGGCCATAAATATGAAATACATTTTGGCGTGTAGCTTTCAGAGGAAGTAGAATCTAGTTGTGGATATTATTTCTTTGCTTTTAAGATACTTGGGCATTCCTTTTGTAGAGTTGCATATTTTTAGTGGTTGTTGCTAATTTTCAAGGGTAGATGAACCTGTTTGTAGATCCTACAGCTATGGTATCTTTTGGGTGTTGGTTATTTTTGGTTGCTTTTTACTCTATTGTAGTTTAGAAGTATTTGGGTGAGATTTTAGACTTAAGATAGTGCTTAGTAGAGATGTGAACAACTTGGTGTGATATTTTTGGTAGACAACGAAATTTACAACCATGTATCTAGTATTTTCAGACCTGTAATGTCACTTCCTTCTCTCAAAGAATTAGGATTTCATATTTGTTGTGGTATGCAATGAATTATTACTTGATATAACAATGTTATGAATGTGATTCTCAATAAAAATATATTGTTACAATAGTTTGCATAAGATTGTTTAGTTTCCGCGTTATTGCAACAATGTTTACCTTCCAACTTGCATATTTATATTGTTCTATATATATATATATATTTAAAAAAATTAGGGACATTTATTACACTCACCATCCTCAAAAATTTTAAAACCTCATGACTTCTGACTATTGGAGCTCTGATGTCAAAACTTTTACCTTCAGAGACCTAGTAAAAGTTTAACCTTCAAAATTTTCCCTAGTTAACCTTTCCATCCTCAACTATTAATTGAAGGTTTTTCCTTTAGTACTAGTCCAAGGTTTTTCTTTAGTGCTATTCCACTTCTTGCACTCCGCATTTGTTACCAAAAAAAAAAAATGGTGTAACTAAAAATCACTACATATCTAACAAAAAAAATAGTATTATTTAGAGGACTAACTATAAGTAAGATCTTATTAATGAATTAAGTTTTTTGAAATTAAAAAATTAAAATAAAAATTAAATATGTAATTATAATTATTTAATTTATTTGAATGAGAATATTACTTAAAATCTATTAAAAATATATGCACCAGATTTCCACTCCTTCCATTTCTAAATATTTGTTAATGGGTTTCTTCCTCTGATGGATTGTAGTCATTTAGGACATGAAGATTCCTGAAATTTAAAATGGTTGACCTTCTAGCTGCATGCGATTAAATAGGTTATTTTGACGTTTACTCTCGGAATCTAACCTAATTTTCATCATGTTCATATCTGGAAGCTGAATTGAGATCTCTTCAACAAGGTTGTCGGACGACACAAGTCAAACAATTCACATAGTTCTACAGGTAATAGAGTGACAGTTGCCAAAAAGGAACAAACCATAATCATTACCAATGCATATTGCCATGGGATTCAGATTTGGCACAACTTGACTTTGGAGGGCAATTACATCGTCATGTTGGAAAATATTCCTATAAAGCCAACATGCTGAGTTAGAGACTTAGCAATCCCACATTTTTTTTTATCAGTGATTATGGCTTTTAAAATTTTCTTATGATTCAATTAAGCTTGAGCCTGCTTACAAAGGCCCAAGCTCAAGGTACCAAAGTTGGGTTTTAAGCCTACACTTGCCCTAGGGTGGAGTCCATCGTGAGGTCCACAATGGAATCGCACTTTGCACGGGTGTGACGGCTCCGTATTGATCAATATGTTTAATTGATTGGCTTTCCAAAAAAAATTCCATACGATTGAAAATCTCCTTAAGCGAGGTTTATATCTGGTCAATAGGTGCTTTATTTGTAAAATGTATTGGGAATAAACTTCCTATCTGTTGCTCAATTTCCAAGGTTTTCAGTCAGTGTTATCCTTTATTATTTCTTGGTTGGAAGTTTCTTATGTTCTCTCAAATACTATTATTGATTGTGTTCTTCAGTGGAAATATCCATTTTCCTCTTAACATTTTAAATATTTTTGGATATTTCTTCTCCCCCATGTTATTTGGGGTGTTTGGAAGGAACGCAATGCTAGAGATTTTAATAATGTGGAAAGTAATCTAGAATAGACTAACATTAAAATTATTTATAATGTTTCGGAGAATGTTACATCTGCTCTCAAGAACACAAATACTTCTTTGGCTCTTTTCCCAAGTGAATTTAGACTCAAAGAGTAGTTTGGCTTTGTGTCATTGGCCCCTCCTCTACCTGCACTCAATCCTAGAAACAAAATACAAGAGAGTTATGGTTAAGAGAAGGTGACCAAAAACCATGGTTTTTTCATGCTTCCACTATGTGTTGTAAGGAACATAACAAAATTAGAGAAATTAAGTTAGAGGATGGAAGTGTTTCTCCTGATATATTGAAAATTTTGGATGAGGCTATTCATTTATTCTCCTCTCAACTGTGTTGGATCCTAACTCATGATATTGGAGCAAAAAATTTAATGTTGTACACTATTCCTAGATTAGTCTTTGATGAAATGAATGGTAGCTTATTAGCTCCTTTCACGGGTGACAATTTTTAAAGCCTTGAAGTCCATGGGCCCTTTGAAAGTTCCAAGGTTGGATGGCTTTTCTCTAGCTTTCTTCTAGAAATATTGGCATATCTATGGTAATGAGGTGTGCTCAGCTCTCATATTTGCCCAATGATCCTTGGTGATTCCTAAGGTGGTGAACTCTTCTCTCTTGGCTTTGGTCCCGAAGAAATATTCGATGAAAATGTTTAATGATTTCCATCCAATTATCTTATGTAATACGATCTAAAATATCTTTTGTAAAGTTTTGGTCAATAGAATGAAGCCAATTCTCCCATTTTTATTGAAAATGCCCAAAGCACCTTCATCCCTAGGAGACAGATTTTGGATGTGGCTATTGTTATTCATGAGCTTCTACAGTCCATGAAGAAAAGTAGCAAAGAAATTTTCTTGCTCAAATTGGATATCAACAAAGCCTATGAGAGAGTATCGTGGCCATTTTTATTCAATTTGTTGAAGAAGGTTGGCTTCAATGTCTCTTGGATTAAGGTGATTGAGGATTGTGTTTCCACAACTTGGTTTTTAGTTCTCATAAATAATGTCACAACTAGGTTCTTTAAATCGAATAGGAGGATCAAGAAAGGTGATCCCTCTCCCCCTTCTTGTTCATTCTCATGGCAGAAGTGTTGGGCAGGTTGATTGCTAGAAGAAGTGATGAAACTGGTCCTCGTTCGGCTTTGCATTGTCCCCTATTTCTCATTAGTAGTTTACTAATGATGCTCTCCTCTCATGTGTAGACTTGGTGTTCCATGTGAGAGACATGAAATTACTTCAAGACTATTATGATAAGGTGGCTAGGCAGCAAATTAGCTATGAGAAAAGTAGTATCTTCTTTGTTAATACTACAGAGCCTAGGCAAAGAAATATTATAAGAATTTTGAATTGTAGAACTTAGACCCTTCTACCCACTTATCTATATCTTCCACTTTTTTTTGAGCAATTAAAAGATTCATTTTGGTCATCGATGGTCAAGAGATTTCAAAGTAAATTGTCCTCATAGAAAGGGACCCTTCATAGTCAAACCGGGAAATTTTTTTTGGTCAAGAGCACTTTGTAAAGTATTCCAATCTACTTTTTTTCCCTTTTTCATCTCCTCGGTAATGTGGCAGTTAAGTTTGACAGTATTTATAAAGCCTTCTTATTGGCTAGCCAAATTTTGAAAGGGAAATTTCATTTGTTGTCATGGGATAAGATATACAAAAGCAAAAAGGATTGGGGTTTAAACCTAAAAAATATGGTCATGATGAATAAGGCATTGGTTTCTAAGCTTGGCTGGAAGGTTCCTTATAATTCCAATCACCTTTGGTGAAACATTATGAAAGCTAAATATAATTTTATTTATGTAATTGGAATTTCTTCCTAATGGAGGCTAATATTTTTAGAATAGACTTTCTAAGTCTCGTGATTTTTTAAAATCCAATTGTAGATGGGTTGTAGGCAACAATAGGTTGGAAAATTTTTGGGAGGATCCATAGCTTAGAGATCATCCATTATTTGAGGATCAGTTCCTTGGTGTCTTACGTCATCACTCTAGAGATTTGGGCTTTCAAAAAGTGGTAGAATTTTGGGATATTCATAATGGAATAAAATCTTGTTTTAACCCCCTCTCGGATCTAAGTAATGAATACAATATCCTTTTGTGGCATACTTTCTTGGATGAGCTTTAGTTGGTTGTGTTGTGCCATGAATATGTTGATGATCGATTTGTGTGGAGTGGGGATAGTGAGGGTTATTTCACTATCAGATTTTGCATATCAACTCCTTAGTTTGAAATAATTTAACCATTTTACTAGTGAATTTATTATGGATAACGAATTTAGCCCCAAAGATCAATATTTTTTATTGATTGGCTATCCAAAACAAATTCCATACGATAGAAAATATCCTTAAGTGAGGTTTATATATGGTCAATACGTACTTTATTTGTAAAAAGGATTGGAAATTAGCTTCCCATTTGTTGCTCAGTTTCCAAGGCTTTCAATCGGTGTTATCCTTTATTATTTTTTGGTTTGAAGTTGCTTATGTTCTATCGAATACTATTATTGATTGTGTTCTTTAGTCGAAATATCCTTTTTCCTCCTAACGTATTAAATATTTTTGAATGTTTCTTCTCCCCCATATTGTTTGGGGGGTTTGGAAGGGATGCAATGCTAGAGCTTTTAAGAATGTGGAAAATAATCTTGAGCTGACTAGCATTAAAATTATTTGGAAGGTTTAAAAAAACGTTAAAACTGCTCTCAAGAACTTAAATATTTATTTGGCTATTTCCCCAAGTGAAGTCAGACTCAAAGAGCGGTTTGTCTTTGTGTCGTTGGACCGTCCTCTACCTGCACTCGATCCTAGAAGTTTTGTACATTGGTCCCCATCGCCCATGGGATGGTTCAAATTAAATTTTTATGGGTCCTCTAAAGTAAACCCCAGATTAGTGGGCATAGGTTGTGTAATTCGAGATAATCATAGTGATCTTATCCTTGCCTATGCAAAAGTCTTGGGAGTTCAATTATCCCAATTCACTAAGGCATGGGATACCTTTATTGGTTTTGTGTAGTTAAAAATACTTGGTATCCAAAATGCTACAATTGAATGCATTTCCTTGTTAGTGATTAACATGCTCAGGGGGATTTGGCAACCTAGTTGGAAAGTGACTAATCCCATTGATGAAACGATATGGAACTTCTACTCCCTCAAAAATATTAGGTATGAGCATATGTTAAGAGAGGGTAATATGGTGACCGAATCAATGGCAAACATGGCTATTCATTCCCAGGGTTTATCTATTTGGAAAGGGAATTTCCTTGTGAGATATTTTTCCATGCAAGGGATTAGATTCCTTATTTTTTTCAAAAGGCTATTCGTGGGCTAGATATATTGTGTAGTTCTTGGTATATTTGTAGTTCCTTGGTGGTATTTTTCTAGTATGAGAAATTTATGGTGCCTTCCTTGTTTGTCTGGTTCCACTCTCTGTGGATAATTTCTTATTGTCCTCTTTGGCTTCGTGGTTTTCTCCTTGTTGTCTATGTCTCTTGGAGACATTAATATTTATTTTTTGAATCTTGAGTTAGCGTGATGGATGTTGGATGGTTCTTCCAACCTTGTTTTTTTCCATGCGTGGGTGGTTGTTTCTTTATAGTTGTCAAGCGTTTGGTCATGTGTCACGATTCTGTTGGATCGTTTTGTGTGCCCATAGATCTTTGGTGATTGGCCTTCGATTTGTGGTTCTTTTGGGATTTCCTTGTTTGACATGAATTATTAATTTTTGTACCTCATTACCCCTTGGGGGATAGGACCTTCTCCTTATGTCGGTGTCTTGATATCCATTTGTCTTTTTGGCCCTTAAAGTGGAGTGGAGATCATTGGGAAGGATATTGCAGCTTTGGGGGTTGAAATTTATTGGTTCCCCTAATCCTTTGTTTCGTTCCTTAGGTTGTATCTGGTCCTTTTCATTGTTTATTTGCATCTCCCTTTGGGTGGTCCGATATTGTCAATTTTGCCTTCATGCCTTTCTATTGTAAAAGGTTGTGAGGTCCCTTTCAAAACCGTCTCCTTTATTAATAGTACCCAAAAAATTATTGGAGATTTAAACTTAAGTTGGTCCAATTATTATAAATTGGGGCGAAACTACCCCAACAAATTTTACACCTAAATTTTTTTGGCAAATGGTTCCTAGTCAAGGGTCCTTTATATTACCCAATTCCAAATTTTAAAAATCAAAATATTTGTTAATTAATAATGATTAGTTGCCATGCATAACTCTGAAAACTGCCAAATTTTTGTATAGGGGTTAGAATTTTTTTGTAACATACTTTCTCTATTTTATAGTCACTCCAATATGGTGGTTAAAGTACACCATAGTTGTTTACTAAGTTCAACTACTAAATGCAACTCTGTTTCTTATCATTAGTTTGGATATTGATTTATTGGATGAATATTAATTGTTGTAACCTACTTAACTTTATAGGTATGATAATACCTTGTCCTTTATACTATAAATAAGCTAGAAACCTAGGACGTAGCAACTAGTTAGAGATGAACTACATTGTTATGTTGTTGGATTTTTACTATATTTTGTACAAGTTTTTCCTAATTTCAACCTACAATGAAATTAAGATAGCAATGTGTTGTTGCATTACATTTATGTAAGCTGAATTGAGTCATTTTTCCTTCCATGTTGCCATGAGCAAGGGCCATTCCTAGCAAGGTTGAAGATAATTTTTTTATATTTTATTTGATGTATTATTATATTATGTTTTGCTATCATTTTCCTACACATATATCAGTTAATTAGATACATTGTTTACTTCTCAAGAAAATATTAATTAGCTACATCATTTTTAGATTTACTTTGTCATAATTTAGCTTCAATTTTTATTTGTTTAGTGTTGTATTTATTTTCTATTATTTCCTTTACTTTCCTACTACAATATTTTCAATTCCTACAAGTATGTGCGATTAACATAAAGCTTTTTGTTTTTAGTAGTAGTTATAGTTCAATTTTATTTATCTGAATTGTAGTTTAGAGATCCAAAATTAGACCTAGACTTATATATTTTCTAGTAATTATTACCCATATAAAACCACATTTGGTTTTATAAATTACAAGTGACCTTGGTAAAGTATGGTTTTGATGACACCCATTAGAGTCAATCAAAGAATCAACTTAGCAAAGTTGAGGAATTTTAGTAGTATTCATCTCCATGTCTCTACAATTGTTAAGAATTCCATCATCCCATGATTTTGGGATTACTATGCTATATATAGTACATATATACAAGGTTTTAATTGGGTAGCCTTTATCCATGGTGCATGGAGTCAAAAAGACCCCTCACTAGCTTCTCAAGTCCTCATTTTATTTTTTTCTTCATTTTATTAGGTAAAATATCATCACCCTAATGAAATTGGGACTTTTCAACAACCCGCTTGATGTGAACAATCTAGTACCATGCATAAATACCTTTTATGATGAAGTAGGATCGATACCAATATGGACTCTCTCTTTGCTTTTTTCCTTATTGGTAGTGTATCCCATCTCCAGCTTAGGTTCTTTACCTCTTTTTCACTTCTAGAGGGACATAATTCTTCCTTCTATCTTGGAGGAGTGCTTGAACTTATTTACTCAAACACCTATGAGGTAGCATATTCTACTATATCTGCTATCCTTTGGCCTATTTGATTATTTATCTAGCTTTAGGGCCTATGAATAACTGCTATCCCTACCTTCACATACTTCTTCTTGTCCCATTTTAGTATTATTTATTTAGTAGTAAATTATTTATGAGAGAGGACTATAAAGTAGCAGGTTGGATAGTTGGGGTTGACTACTCCATCTCCTTAAATCCATATATAAATAGTATATCAAGTTGGTCCCATTCAAATATTGAGTGTGGATAGAGGGAGTGGAACTCCTTATAATCCCTTGGAATGAAGCAACAAGTAGCATTAGGGCCATATTTTAATTTGTGATATTATGCAATTGGTAGAAGTAGATAATATATAATAGATGATCCCATGGGGTTGATAGATCTTCACCATCATAATATGGTAAATTATGAAGTATGAACATTGGATAGTCATCCCTAAAATATGGTGGTATTGAAGGTCACAAGGAGATCACTTTACTCCATACCTAGGAAGGAAGCATTCATGTTCTTGCATGTGATCTCCATGGTGGAGTTTTCATTGCCTTTTAGGTTCTTTAGTTTGACCATAGTCACCAAGTGAATGTAACATTTTCTTTGAAATAATGTAGACTAAGGAATTCAAAAAAAACTTGATATATTATATTCAAAAATAGCTTCTTTTGATGTTCATTTTAGAGAAAAATCACTAGGTGAGTGAGAGTTGCTTCAGCAAATAAGGGTAGGCTGAGTTCCTCATAAAATTTAGCCTAACCTCTTGCAATTATAGGATCAATTATGTGTCACAAGGGTCTCATAAAGTATTCTATTAAACTATTACCATCTCCCATTGTCCCAATCAGAATAATCATACCTCATGAGGAGCAACAAAATATATTTACAATCAAGAGCATGGGGTTTGGCTTAATCAATGGCTTTCAAGAGTTTCTACATGGTCAAATACTTGTTAAGATGTGATATTTATGGTGAACTTTTACTCAAAAGGGAAAAATAGATGTGAGAGATAAAAAGTAAACAAATTATCAAAGTAGAAAGGGGTGGCAATGTGGCAATAGATCTAGTAACATCCATTTGGACAATAGGTTTGAATGTTATGTGCCAATTGTGAACGCTTCTTCTCCCCAACAAAGTTAAGCATAAATGAGAGTCATAAACATAGATATTCATAAAGATGTAAGTCTATAGGGAGTGACAAATGGTTGATCCAAAATTGATGCAAGCCCCTCACAAATACATACATCAACAAAATATAAAGAAGGTGAAAACTACAATCACACTCACATATAGAAATGGTTCCATAGGAGGTCACTAATGACTGATCCAAAAATTGATACAAGCCTTTGTATATATGTGTGTGTGCAAAAACACACAAATAATATAATTATAAATATTATGTTGAGAGTGAGGGTTCAATTTACCCACAAGTCGCTCAAAAATTAACTACTACACAAAAATAAATGAAGGGAAATCCTACAAAAGAATATAATTGCAAACATGTCGATCCTCTACAAAGCTTACAATACTCCTATTTATAATTTATAAAGAGGAGAATTTCTCTCTAAATATCATTTAGAAAATTCAATATGATTATTACTTTTCACATCAAGTCATGTCTTTTTGATTTGTTAGTCCTCCCAAGGTTCTCTATATCTAGTATCTTAAACACCAAATGGTTTTGAGCCTTCAAATGAGTAGCTACTACCATTATTTCCAACTAGTCCCTTTTGGAAATCCTCATAATTTGGGTGCAAAATATTTTTGCTTTTAATGCTCTAAATTTTGGGGTGGTAATCATTTTCTAACTATTGTTGTCCTTCCCAAAAGATATATAATATTCCTTTTGCAATAAAGGACAATAATATCAAGAATATTGCACACCTTAGTAAATCTTAGCTTTTTGAGATGTGTTTTTTCTTCAAATGTTTTCCTCATTGTAATGTCTCCTTCTTACACTTAGATAGTTTGACACCCGCCAGCCTATTCTGGAGTTTTCGTAGGCTAGTCGGTGATGGTTAGGGAGCTGATTGGATTGGAGAGCTCGTGTTTCTGATTCCATGATCATTGGGTTTTGGTACTATTTATAGCATATACTATTTTTAGTAAGTGGCATTTCTAGTTTTCAGCATCCAGATAGTTGCAGAGGTTTGTGGTGATTTTGGGTAATATTCATTCTATTTTGGCATTTAGTGAGCGAATTTGATTAATTTAATATTTCATTTTAGTTATAAAGTAACTTAAGTGTAATATAATATTTTAATATTTCAATAAAGTGCACCAAAAAAGGAAGGATGCCTTGATTAAGAGGGAAAAATAAAATATTTTAAAAGTGAGCTTTTGTGGAGATAATGTACTGTTTATTTTCGAAAACCTAATTTCTCATTGATAAAAAAATCTAACTCCTCTCAAAGCTCTTTAAAAGTGGGTTTTGGCTCATATTTTCATTATCTAAGAATTGACAACATAGGGAGATGATACTGGAATGTATCCATGATTCTGATTTGTAGGTTGTGGACAATGGAAAACCTCTTTAATTCTTTTGGTTTCGATGGTGAAAGACCCATCCTGGCTGGATATGATATTTTCATCCAGGAAATACATTGGTGCTTTAGATATTTCAAAATTTTAATTTGCAGATTTTAGGGTTTGGTGTATTGGTTTTTAATGTGATGATTTGTGCATGAGATCTTTGTTTTTGGCAATTTGGATAATTGTTATTGAGGTTTTGTATAGTGCAGTATTACTTGGCATGACTAACCATACCATTTTGGCCATAAATATGAACTACATTTTGGCATGTAGCTTTCAGAGGAAGTAGAATCTAGTTGTGGATATTATTTCTTTGGTTTCAGCATACTTGGGCATCCCTTTTGTAGAGTTGCATATTTATAGTGGTTGTTCTTGATTTTCAAAGGTAGATGAACCTGTTTGTAGATCCTATAGCTATGGTATCTTTTGGGTGTTGGTTATTTTTGGTTGCTTGTGACTCTATTGTAGTTTAGAAGTATTTGGGTGAGATTTTAGACTTAAGATAGTTCTTAGTAGAGAGGTGAACAACTTGGTGTGATATTTTTGGTAGACAATGAAATTTACAATCATGTATCTGGTATTTTCAAACCTATAATGTCACTTCCCTCTCTCAAGGAATTAGGATTTCATCTTTGTTGTGGTATGCAATGAGTTATTACTTGATATAACAATGTTATGAATGTGATTCTCAATCAAAATATATTGTTACAATAGTTTGCGTTACTGCAACAATGTTTACCTTCCAACTTGCATATTTATATTGTTCTATATATATATATATATATATATATATATATATATATATATATATATATTTAAAAAAATTAGGGACATTTATTACACTCACTATCCCCAAAAATTTTAAAACCTCATGACTTCTGACTATTGGAGCTCTGATGTCAAAAATTTTACCTTCAGAGACCTAGTAAAAGTTCAACCTTCAAAATTTTCCTTGGTTAACCTTCCCATCCTTAACTATTAATTGAAGGTTTTTCCTTTAGTACTAGTCCAAGGTTTTTCTTTAGTACTAATCCACTTATTGCACTCCGCATTTGTTACCAAAAAAAAAATGGTGTAACTAGAAATCACTACATATCTAACAAAAAAAATAGTATTATTTAGAGGACTAACTATAAGTAAGATCTTATTAATGAATTAAGTTTTTTGAAATTAACATATTAAAATAAAAATTAAATATGTAATTATAATTATTTAATTGATTTGAATGAGAATAGTACTTAAAAGGTATTTAAAATATATGCACCAGATTTCCACTCCTTCCATTTCCAAATATTTGTTAATCGGTTTCTTCCTCGGATGGATTGTAGTCATTTAGGACACGAAGATTCCTAAAATTTAAAATGGTTGACATTCTAGCTGCATACGATTAAAATAGGTTATTTTGACGTTTAATCTCAAAATCTAACCTGATTTTTGTCATGTTCATATCCGAAATCCGGATTGAGATCGCTTTAGCAAGGTCGTCGGATGACACAAGTCAAATAATTCACATAGTGCTGCAGGTAATAGAGCGACAGTTGCAAAAAAGGAACAAACCATAATCATTCCCAATGCATATTGCCATGGGATTCATATTTGGCGTGACTTGACTTTGGAGGGCAATTACATCGTCATGTTGGAAAATAATCCTATAAAACCAGCATGCCGAGTTAGAGACTTTGCAATCCCACATTTCATTTATTAGCGATTATGGCTTTTCAAATTTTTCTTATGATTCAATTAAGCTTGATCCTACTTACAGTGGCCCAAGTTCAGGGTACCAAAGTTGGGTTTTATGCCTACACTTTCCCTAGGATGGAGTCCATCGTGAGGTCCACAATGGAATCACACTTTACAAGGGTATGACGGCTCCGTATTGATCAATATGTTTAATTGATTGGCTATCCAAAAAAAATTCCATACAATAGAAAATATCCTTAAGTGAGGTTTATATCTAGTCAATAGGTGCTTTATTTGTAAAAGGGATTGGGAATCAACTTACCATCTGTTGCTTAGTTTCCAAGGTTTTTAGTTGATGTTATCCTTTATTATTTATTGGTTGGAAGTTTCTTAGGTTCTCTCAAATACTATTATTGATTGTGTTCTTCAGTGGAAATATCCCTTTTACTCTTAACGTATTAATTATTTTTGGATATTTCTTCTCCCCCATGTTATTTGGGGTGTTTGGAAGGAACACAATGCTAGAGATTTTAATACTATGGAAAATAATCTAGAATTGACTAACATTAAAATTATTTATAATATTTCGGATAATGTTACATCTGCTCTCAAGAACACAAATACTTATTTGGCTCTTTCTCCAAGTGAAGTCAGAATCAAAGAGCAGTTTGGATTTGTGTCATTGGCCCCTCCTCTACCTGCACTCGATCTTAGAAACAAAAGACAAAAGAGTTATGGTTAAGAGAAGGTGACCAAAAAATTTGGTTTTTCCATGCTTCCACTATGTGTTGTAAGGAACATAACAAAATTAGAGAAATTAAGTTAGAGGATGGAAGTGTTTCTCCTGATATATTGAAAATTTTGGATAAGGCTATTGATTTATTCTCCTCTCAACTGTGTTGGATCCTAACTCATGATATTGGAGCAGAAAATTTAATGTTGTACTCTATTCCTAGATTAGTCTTTGATGAAATTAATGGTGGCTTATTAGCTCCTTTCATGGGTGACAAAATTTTTAAAGCCTTGAAGTCCATGGGCCCTTTGAAAGCACCAAGGTTGGATGGCTTTCCTCTAGACTTCTTCTAGAAATATTGTCATATCTATGGTAATGAGGTATGCTCAGCTCTCATTTATGCCCATTGATACTTCGTGATTCCTAAGGTGGTGAACTCTTCTCTCTTGGTTTTGGTCTCAAAGAAATATTTAGTGAATTTTTTTAATGATTTCCATCCAATTATCTTATTTAATATGATCTACAATATCTTTTCTAATTTTTTGGTCAATAGAATGAAGCCGATTCTCCCATTTTTATTGAAAATACCCAAAGCACATTCATCCCTAGGAGACAAATTTTGGATGTGGATATTGTTATTCATGAACTTCTACACTCCATGAAGAAAAGTAGCAGAGCAATTTTTTTCCTCAAATTGGATATCACCAAAGCCTATGAGAGAGTATCGTGGCCATTTTTCTTTAATTTGTTGAAGAAGTTTGGCTTCAATGTCTCTTGGATTAAGGTGATTGAGGATTGTGTTTCCACAACTTGGTTTTTAGTTCTCATCAATAGTGCCACAACTAAGTTCTTTAAATTGAATAGGAGGATTAGGAAAGGTGACCCCTCTCCCCTTTCTTGTTCATTCTCATGGCAGAAGTGTTGGGCAAGTCGATTGTTAGAAGAAGTGATGAAACTGGTCCTCATTCGTCTTTGCATTGTCCCCTATTTCTCATCAGTAGTTTGCTAATGATACTCTCCTCTCATGTATAGACTTGGTGTTCCATGCGAGAGACATGAAGTTACTTCAATATTGTTATGATAAGGTGGCTAGGGAGCAAATTAGCTATGAGAAAAGTAGTATCTTCTTTGTTAATACTACGAAGCCTAGGCAAAGAAATATTATAAGAATTTTTAATTGTAGAACTTACACCCTTCTGACAACTTATCTAGATCTTCCACTTTTTTTTGGGCAATTAAAATATTCATTTTGGTCATCGGTGGTCAAGAGAGTTCAAAGTAAATTGGCCTCCTAGAAAGGGATCCTTCACAGTCAAACCAGGAAAGTTGTTTCGGTCAAGAGCACTTTGTAAAGTATTTCAATCTACTTTTTTTCTCTTGTTCATCTCCTCGGTAATGTGGCAGTTAAGTTTGATAGTATTTATAAAGCCTTCTTATTGGTTATCCAAACTTTGAAAGGGAAATTTCATTCGGTGTCATGGGAGAAGATATGCAAAAGCAAAAAGGATGGGGGTTTAAACCTAAAAAATATGGTCATGATGAATAAGGTGTTGGTTTCTAAGCTTGGTTGGAAGGTTTCTTATAATTCCAATCACCTTTTGTGAAACATTCTAAAAGCTAAATATAATTTTATATTCTTTAATTAGAATTTCTTCCTAATGGAGGCTAATATTTTTAGAATTGACTTTTTAAGTCTCATAATTTTTTAAAATCCAACTGTAGATGGGTTGTAGGCAACGACAGGTTGGCAAAATTTTGGGAGGATCAGTGGCTTAGAGATCATCCTTTATTTGAGGATCAGTGCCTTGGTGTCTTACGTCATCACTCTAGAGCTTTGGGATTTCAAAAAGTGGTAGAATTTTGGGATATTCATAATGGAATAAAATCTTGTTTTAACCCCATCTCGGATCTAAGCAATGAAGACAATATCCTTTTGTGGCGTACTCTCTTGGATGAGCTTCAGTTGGTTGTGTTGTGCCACGAAGATGTTGATGATCGGTTTGTGTGGAGTGGGGATAGTGAGGGTTATTTCACTATCAGATTTTGCATATCAACTCCTTAGTTTGAAAGAATTTACCCATTTTCCTAGTTAATTTAATATGGATTAAGAATTTAACCCCGAAGATCAATATGTTTTATTGGTTGGCTATGCAGAACAAATTCCTTACGATAGAAAATATCCTTAAGTGAGGTTTATATCTGGTCAATAGGTGTTTTATTTGTAAAAAGGATTGAGAATTAGCTTCCCATATGCTACTCAGTTGCCAAGGCTTTCAGTCGGTGTTATCCTTTATTATTTTTTGGTTGGAAGTTGCTTATGTTCTATCGAATAATATTATTGATTGTGTTCTTCAGTGGAAATATCCTTTTTCCTCCTAACGTATTAAATATTTCTGGATGTTTCTTCTCCCCCATGTTATTTTGGAGGTTTGGAAGGAATGCAATGCTAGAGATTTTAAGAATGTGAAAAATAATCTAGAACTGACTAGCATTAAAATTATTTTGAAGGTTTCAAAGAACATTAAAACTACTCTCAAGAACTCAAATATTTCTTTGGCTCTTTCCCCAAGTGAATTCAGACTCAAAGAGTGGTTTGGATTTGTGTCGTTGGCCCGTCCTCTACCTGCACTTGATCCTATAAGTTTTGTACATTGGTCCCCATCGCCCATGGGCTGGTTCAAATTAATTTTTTATGGGGCCTTTAAATTAAACCCTAGATTAGCAGGCATAGGTGGTGTAATTCGAGATAATCATAGTGATCTTATCCTTACCTATGTAAAAGTATTGGGAGTTCAATTCTCCCAATTCACTAAGGTGTGGGCTACCTTTATTGGTGTGGTGTAGTTAAAAATACTTGGTATCCAAAATGCTATCATTGAAGGCATTTCCTTGTTAGTGATTAACATGCTTAGGGGGATCTCGTAACCTGGTTAGAAAGTGACTAATCCTATTGATGAAATGATATGGAACTTCCACTCCCTCAATAATATTAGGTTTGAGCATATGTTAAGAGAGGGTAATATGGTGACTGACTCAATGGCAAACATGGCTATTAATTCCCAGGGTTTATCTATTTGGCAGGGGAATTTTCCCTATGAGATATTTTTCCATGTAAGGGATTAGATTCCTTATTTTTTTCAAAAGGCTATTCGTGGGCTATATATATTGTGTAGTTCTTGGTATCTCTGTAGTTCCTTGGTGGTATTTTTCTAGTATGAGAAATTTATGGTGCCTTCCTTGTTTGTCTGGTTCCACTCTCTATGGCTAATTTTTTTTGACCTCTTTGGCTTCGTGGTTTTCTCCTTGTGGTATGTGTCTCTTGGAGACATTAATATTTATTTTTTGAATCTTGAGTTAGCGTGATGGATGTTGGATGGTTCTTCCAACCTTGTTTTTTCCATGTGTGGGTGGTTGTTTCTTTATGGTTGTCAGAAGTTTGGTCATGTGTCACGATTTTGTTGGATCATTTTGTGTGCCCGTAGATATTTGGTGATTGGCCTTCGATTTGTGGTTCTTTTGGGATTTCCTTGTTTGACATGAATTATTAATTTGTGTACCTCATTACCCCTTGGGGGATAGGACCTTCTCTTTATGTCGGTGTCTTGATATCCATTTGTCTTTTTGGCCCTTAAAGTGGAGTGGAAATCATTGGGAAGGATATTGTAGCTTTGGGGTTGAAATTTATTGGTTCCCCTGACCCTTTGTTTCGTTCCTTAGGTTGTATCTGGTCCTTTTCATTGTTTATTTGCATCTCCCTTTGGGTGGTCTGATTTTTTCAATTTGGCCTTCATGCTTTTCTGTTGTAAAATGTTGTGAGGTCCCTTTAAAAACCCTATCCTTTATTAATAGTACCCAAAAAATTATTGGAGATTTAAACTTAAGTTGGTCCAATTATTATAAATTGGGGTGAATCTACCCCAAAAAATTTTACACCTAAATTTTTTCAGCAAATGGTTCCTAGTCAAGTGTCCCCGATATTACCCAATTCCAAATTTTAAAAATCAAAATATTTGTTTATTAATGATGATTAGTTGCCATGCATAACTCTGAAAACCGCCAAATTTTTGCATAGGGGTTAGAATTTTTTTGTAACATACTTTCTCTATTTTATAGTCACTCCAATATGGTGGTTAAAGTACACCATAGTTGTTTACTAAGTTCAACTACCAAATGTAACTCCTTTGTTTCTTATCATTAGTTTGGATATTGATTTATTGGATGAATATTAATTGTCATAACCTACTTAACTATATAGGTATGATAATACCTTGTCCTTTATACTATAAATAAGCTAGAAACCTAGGACGTAGCAACTAGTTAGAGATGAACTACATTGTTATGTTGTTGGATTTTTACTATATTTTGTACAAGTTTTTCCTAATTTCAACCTACAATGAAAGTAAGATAGCAAAGTGTTGTTGCATTGCATTTATGTAAGCTGAATTGAGTCATTTTTCCTTCCATGTTGCCATGAGCAAGGCCCATTCCTAGCAAGGTTGAAGGTAATTTTTTTATATTTTATTTGATGTATTATTATATTATGTTTTGCTATCATTTTCCTACACATATAATAGTTAATTAGATACATTGTTTACTTCTCAAAAAAATATTAATTAGCTACATCATTTTTAGATTTACTTTGTCATAATTTAGCTTCAATTTTTATTTGTTTAGTGTTGTGTTTATTTTCTGTTATTTTTTTACTTTCCTACTACAATATTTTCAATTCCTACAAGTATGTGTGATTAACATCAAGTTTTTTGTTTTTAGTAGTAATTATAGTTCAATTTTATTTATCTGAATTGTAGTTTAGAGATCCAAAACTAGACCTAAACTTATATATTTTCTAGTAATTATTACCCATATAAAACCACCTTTGGTTTTATAAATTACAAGCGACCTTGGTAAAGTATGGTTTTGATGACACCCATTAAAGTCAATCAACGAATCAACTTAGAAAATTTGAGGAATTTTAGTAGTATGCATCTTCATGTCTCTACAATTGTTAAGACTTACATCATCCCATGATTTTGGGAGTACTATGCTACATATAGTACATATATACAAGGTTTTAATTGGGTAGCCTTTATCCATTATGCATGGAGTTGAAAATACCCCCCACTAACTTCTCAAGTCCTCCTTTTCTCTTTTTCTCCATTTTATTAGGTAAAATATCATCACCCTAATGAAATTGGGACTTTTCAAAAACCCCCTTGATGTGAACAATCTAGTACCATGCATAAATACCGTTTATGATGAAGTAGGATCAATACCAATATGGACTCTCTCTTTGCTTTTTTCCTTATTGGTAGTGTATCCCATCTCCAAATTAGGTTCTTTACCTCTTTTTCACTTCTAGAGGGACATAATTCTTCCTTCTATCTTGGAGGAGTGCTTGAACTTATTTACTCAAACACCTATGAGGTAGCTTATTCTACTATATCTGCTATCCTTTGGCCTATTTGATTATTTATCTAGCTTCAGGTCCTGTGAATAACTACTACCCCTACCTCCACATACTTCTTCTTGTCCCATTTTAGTATTATTTATTTAGTAGTAAATTATTTATGAGAGAGGACTATAAAGTAGCAGGTTGGATAGTTGGGGTTGACTACTCCATATCCTTAAATCCATATATAAATAGTATATCAAGTTGGTCCTATTAAAATATTGAGTGTGGATAGAGGGAGTGGAACTCCTTATAATCCCTTAGAATGAAGCCACCAATAGCATTAGGGCCATATTTTACTTTGTGATATTATGCAATTGGTAGAAGTATATAATATATAATAGATGATCCCATGGGGTTGATAGTTCTTCACCATCATAATATGGTAAATTATGAAGTATGAACATTGGATAGTCATCATTAAAATATGGTGGTATTGAAGGTCACAAGGAGATCACTTTACTCTATGCTAAAAAGTTCACTAGGAAGGAATCATTCATTTTCTTGCATGTGCTATCCATGGTGGAGCTTTCATTGCCTTTTAGGTTCTTTAGTTTGACCAGAGTCACCAAGTGAATGTAGCATTTTATTTGAAATCATGTAGACTAAGGACTTCAAAAAAACCTTGATATATTATATTAAACAATAGATTTTTTTGATGTTCATTTTAGAGAAAATGACTAGGTGAGTGAGAGTTGCTTCAAAAAATAAGGGTAGGCTGAGATCCTCATAAAATTTAGCCTAACCTCGTGCAATTATAGGATCAATTATGTGTCACAAGGGTCTCATAAAGTATGCTATTAAACTATTACCATCTCCCATTGTCTCAATCAGAATAATCATACCTCGTGAGGAGTAACAAATTAGATTTACAACCGAGAGCATGGGGTTTGGCTTAATCAAGGTCTTTCAAGAGTTTTTACATGGTCAAATACTTGTTAATATGTGATATTTATGGTGCACTTTTACTCAAAAGGGAAAAATAGATGTGAGAGATAAAAAGTAAATAAATTATCAAAGTAGAAAGGGGTGGAAATGTGGCAATAGATCTATTAACATCCATTTGGACAATAGGCCTGAATGTTATGTGCTAATGGTGAACGCTTCTTCTCCCCAACAAAGTTAAGCATAAATGAGAGTCATAAACATAGATATTCATAAAGAGGTAAGTCTGTAGGGAGCCACAAATGGTTGATCTAAAATTGATGCAAGCCCCTGACAAATACATACATCAACAAAATATAAAGAAGGTAAAAACTACAATCACACTCACATATAGAAATGGGTCCATAGGAAGTCACTAATGACTGATCCAATAATTGATACAAGCCTTTGTATATATGTGTGTGTGCAAAAACACACAAATAATATAATTATAAATATTATGTTGAGAGTGAGGGTTCAATTTACCCACAAGCAGCTCAAAAATTGACTACTACACAAAAAGAAATGAAGGGAAATCCTACAAAAGAATATAATTGCAAACATGTCGATCCTCTAAAAAGCTTACAGTACTCCTATTTATAATTTATAAAGAGGAGAATTTCTCTCTAAATATCATTTAGAAAATTCAATATGATTATTGCTTTTCACATCAAGTCATGTCTTTTTTATTTTTTAGTCCTCCCAAGGTTCTCTATATCTAGTATCTTAAACACCAAATGGTTTTGAGCCTTCATATGAGTAGCTACTACCATTATTTCCAACTAGTCCCTTTTGGAAACCCTCACAATTTGGGTCTAAAATATTTTTTCTTTTAATGCTCTAAATTTTGGAGTGGTAATGGTTTTCTAACTATTGTTGTCCTTCCTAAAAGATTTATAATATTCCTTTTGCAATAAAGGACAATAATATCAAGAAGATTGCACACCTTAGTAAATCTTAGTTTTTGAGATGTGCTTTTTCTTCAAATGTTTTCCTCATTGTAATGTCCCCTTCTTACAGTTAGGTAGTTTGACACCCGCCAACCTATTCTAGAGTTTTCGTAGGCTAGTCGATGATGGTTCAGGAGCTGATTGGATTGGAGAGCTCGTGTTTCTAATTCCTTGATCATTGGGTTTTGGTACTATTTATAGCATATACTATTTTTAGTAAGTGGTATTTCTAGTTTTTAGCATCCATACAGTTAAAGAGGTTTGTGGTGATTTTGGGTAATATTCATTCTATTTTGGCATTTAGTGAGGGAATTTGATTAATTTCATATTTCATTTAAGTTATAAAGTAACTTAAATGTAATGTAATATTTTAATATTTCAATAAAGTGCACCAAAAAATGAGGGATGCCTAGAGGAAGAGGGAAAAATAAAATATTTTAAAAGTGAGCTTTTGTGGAGATAATGTACTGTTTATTTTCGAAAACCTAATTTCTCATTGATAAAAAATCTAACTCCTCTCAAAGCTCTTTAAAAGTGGGTTTTGGCTCATATTTTCATTAGGAGATGATACTGGAATGTATCCAAAATTCTGATTTGCAGGTTGTGGACAATGGAAAACCTCTTTAATTCTTTTGGTTTCGATGGTGAAATACCCATCCTAGATGGATATGATATTTTCATCCAAGAAATACATTGGTGCTTTAGAGATTTCAAAATTTTAATTTACAGATTTTAGGGTTTGGTGTATTGGTTTTCAATGTGATGATTTGTGCATGAGATCTTTATTTTTGGCAATTTGGATAATTGTTATTGAAATTTTGTGTAGTGCAGTATTGCCTGGCATGACTGACCATACCATTTTGGCCATAAATATGAACTACATTTCGGTGTGTAGATTTCAAAGGAAGTAGAATCTTGTTGTGGATATTATTTCTTTGGTTTCAGCAGACTTGGGCATCCCTTTTGTAGAGTTGCATATTTTTAGTGGTTGTTCCTGATTTTCAAAGGTAGATGAACCTGTTTGTAGATCCTACAACTATGGTATCTTTTGGGTGTTGGTTATTTTTGGTTGCTTGTGACTCTATTGTAGTTTAGAAGTATTTGGGTGAGATTTTAGACATAATATAGTGCTTAGTAGATAGGTGAACAACTTGGTGTGATATTTTTTGGTAGACAATGAAATTTACAACCATGTATCTAGTATTTTTAGACCTGCAATGTCACTTCCCTCTCTCAAAGAATTAGGATTTCATATTTTTTGTGGTATGCAATGAGTTATTACTTGATATAACAATGTTATGAATGTTATTCTCAGTTAAAATATATTGTTACAACAGTTTGCATAAGATTTTTTAGTTTCTCAATTATTGCAACAATGTTTACGTTCCAACTTGCATATTTATATTGTTCTATATATATATATATATTAAAAAAAATTAGGGACATTTATTACACTCACCATCCTCAAAAATTTTCTTACCTCATGAATTCTGACTATTGGAGCTCTGATGTCAAAACGTTTCCCTTCAGAGACCTAGTAAAATTTCAACCTTCAAAATTTTCCTTGCTTAACCTTTCCATCCTCAACTATTAATTGAAGGTTTTTCCTTTATTACTAGTCCAAGGTTTTTCTTTAGTGCTACTCCACTTCTTGCACTCCGCCTTTGTTGCCAAAAAAAAATGGTGTAACTGGGAATCACTACATATCTAACAAAAAAAAATAGTATTATTTAGAGGACTAACTATAAGTAAGATCTTGTTAATGAATTAAGTTTTTTGAAATTAACAAATTAAAATAAAAATTAAATATGTAATTATAATTATTGAATTGATTTGAATGAGAATATTTACTTAAAAGCTATGAAAAATATATGCATCAGATTTCCACTCCTTCCATTTCCAAATATTTGTTAATGGGTTTCTTCCTCGGATGGATTGTAGTCATTTAGGACATGAAGATTCCTGAAGTTTAAAATGGTTGACCTTCTAGCTGCAAAATAGGTTATTTTGACGTTTACTTTCGGAATCTAACCTGATTTTTGTCATAAGCCAGATTGAGATCGCTTCATCAAGGTCGTCAGATGAAACAAGTCAAACAATTCACATAGTGCTGCAGGTAATAGAGCAATAGTTGCCAAAAAGGAACAAACCATAATCATTCCCAACGCATATTGCCATGGGATTCAGATTTGGCACGACTTGAATTTGGAGGGCAATTACGTCATCATGTTGGAAAATATTCCTATAAATCCAGCATGCCAATTTAGAGACTCAACAATCCCACATTTCGTTCATCAGCGATTATGGCTTTTTACATATTTCTTATGATTCAATTAAGCTTCAGCCTACTTACAATGGCCCAAGCTCAGGGTACCAAAGTTGGGTTTTTATTTAACGTGATTTTAATTCCTTCAAATTGGTATAAGAGCTACTGAGTCGTGATGTGGAGATTGAAGCATGGATTTTGGAAATCATTCCCTACAGTTGCAAATATCATGATTTAACAACAAGAACTATGATTACTGGAGCATTCATATTAAGATACTCTTTGAGTCTTAGGAGTTATGGGACTTGGTCGAGAATGGCTACCCAAAACCGATAGATGCAACAACATTGGCCTTGTTGAAGGAGAACACGAAGAAGGACCAAAAGGTCTTATTCTACATCATGCAAGAGGTCGAGGAGACCATTTTCCCATGGATTGTAGCAGCAACCAAGGCAAAGCAAGCCTAGAAAATTTTAGCTAGTTCATATCAGGGCACCAATAAGGTGAGGTTGGTGGAGCTAAAAATGTTAAGGAGGGAGTTCTAAAACATTCAAATGAGTGATTCAAAGTCTATGAGCGATTTCTTCAATCGGAAAACTGATTTCATCAACCAGATGTGGTTGAATGGAGATATTGTGCAGAACCAAAGGATTGTGGAGAAAATTATGTGAAGCTTTCCAGCCAAATTTGATTCTATTGTGATTGCAATAGAGGAATCAAGAGATTTGACAACCCTATCGGTAGATGATATCATGGGTTTTCTATAAACATATGAGCAAAGGCTGAGCCGCTCATCTCAGTTCTCTCTAGAGTAGGCTTTCAAGGTGCAGGTCTTATTTCAAGATAATGTCAGACAGATTCCCACCATGGTGCCCCTAGTTATCAAGGAGGAAGAGGCAAAGGCAGGCATGGGAAAGCAAACAAGTAAGAAGGAAGGTCAAACTATAATGATAGTGATACCAACTATATTTTTCATCAGCAAGGAAGAAGAGACACTAGCAAAAATCAACAAGGTGGATCTTATCAGAAGAAGGACAAACCTAAAGTCCAATGGTATTATTGCTAGAATTTTGGCCACTATATCTCGGAGTGTAGGAAGAAGTTGGCCAAGGATAATAAACAACAATAAAATTACACAAATGAAGTTGGAAGTAGAGATGCCTGTGGTAATATGTTGTGGACGTGTAGTATTGAGGAGGAGAGCCAAAAAAATACTTGGTATCTTGATAGTGGGTGCAACAACCACATGATGGGGAACAAGGTGATGTTCTCACAACTAAATGAAATAGTCCAATATGAAGTAAATATGAGGAACAAAAGTAAGGTTCATGTGATGGGGAAAGGTAAAATTCTCATCCACACCTAACACAATGAAAGGAAGTAAATTTATGACGTATATTATGTACCTGGGTTGAAACATAACCTGCTAAGCATTGGATAGCTTTTGTAGAAGGAGCATAATATTAAATTTAAACATGGAGTCTGTACCATTAGACACAAAGAGCATGGAAAATTGCAACTGTGTCCATGATGAAAAATAAAATATTTTTGTCGCAGATTTAGAATGAATCATTGATGTCTCTGACTGTAGTTGTGAAATATGCTACTTGGATGTGGCATATTAGATTTGGTCACCTGAGTTTTAGTGGCTTGAACTTGTTGCACAAGAAGCATATGGTGAAGGGTTTACCCCTCATTGAACAACTAAATCAAGTTTGTGAGGGTTGTTTAGTCGGAAAGAAGCATAGGGATGCATTCCCTGTAGGGCAGTCATGGAGGGCTTCACATCCATTGGAGCTGGTACACTTAGATATTTGTGGTCCGATGCAGACTAGCACATTTATTGGCAACAAATATTTCTTTACCTTCATTGATGACTTTAGTCGAAAGACATGAGTTTATCCCATAAAGTGAAGTCAGAAGCATTTGCAAAGTTCAAGGAGTTCAAGGCTTTGGTTGAGAAATAAAGTGGGTATTCTATGAAGACACTTAGGATAAATGGTGGAGGGGAGTACAACTCCAATGAATTTCACAACTTCTACAAGCAACATGGAATTCACAAGTAGTTGACTGCCAGATACACACCACAATAGAAAAATGTAGCTGAGAGGAAGAATAGAACCATCATGGAGATGGCATGGAGCATGTTGAAGGTGAAGAATTTGCCACATGAGTTCTGGGTAGAAGCTGTAACTTGTGCAGTTTATCTATTGAATAGATGTCCCACCAAGAGTGTGAAGGATAAGATTTTAGAGGAAGCCTGAAGTAATATGAAGTCGAGTGGGGCTCATTTGTGAGATTTTGGGTGCATTGCATATGCACATGTTTTTGATGAGAAAAGTTAGAAGTTGAATGACAAAGCTAAGAAGTGCATCTTTATAGGGTACAGTGAACAAGTGAAGGTATATAGGCTATACAATCTTGTGATAAAGAAACTTGTTATCAACCGATATGTGAAGTTCTTGGAGGATGAATCTTGGAATTGGAAATCAAATACTGGCCAACTAGAGCCAACAATTTTTGAGTTTGTGGACTTGGAGGAGAATAGTGTACACCACATGTACCTTCAAGTAGTAGCAGTGGTGCCAGTAGCAGCACAACCTCACCGTCTCAATCACCTCCACTTGCAAGCAGAATTCCAAACCTAAAGACACCTGCAAATATGAGGAGCTTGCAAGACATTTATGAGGTAACCCAAAATCATATAGATGAGGAATATTCTAATTTTTCTTTATTTTCTGAGTGTGATCTAGTTTTATTTGAAGAGGCAAGTCAAAATTGAAAATAGGTGAAGGTGATGGATGAGGAGATAGAGGCCATTGAGAAGAATAAGACATGGCAGTTGGCTGATCTCCCAGTAGAAAAGAAGACCATTGGGGTGAAATGGGTGTATAAAACCATGTTTAATGCCTAAGGAGAAATTGAGAGGCATAAGGCTAGATTGGTGGCAAAGGGCTACAATCAAAAGTCAAGCATCGACTACCATGAGGTATATGCACTTGTAGCCTGACTTGAAACTATGCGGATGATCCTGGCACTGGCATCTCAAAAGGGTTGGAGTGTTTACCAGATGAATGTCAAGTTAGCATTCCTCAACGATGTGTTGGAGGAGGAGGTCTACATAGACCAGCCACCAGGTTACAAGATTGAAGGCTAGGATGGCAAAGTCTTGAAACTAAATAATACCCTATATGGATTAAATAAAGCACCCTAGACATGGTAAAACCAGATTGATGGCTATTTTTAGGATAATGGGTTCATTAAATTTCCATATGAGCACACGTTGTATCTGAAGACAAATGCAGAAAGTGAAATGATAATCATCTATTTATATGTAGATGATATGATTTATACGGGCAATAGAAGCAAACTATTTGAGTAGTTCAAAACAACCATGAAGACAAAGATTGAAATGATAGACTTGGGGCTGATGAAGTTTATTCTAGGCATTGAATTTGACCAATCAGCAAATGACATTTTCATTTCTCAGGGTAAGTATGCTAAGGATGTCCTGAAGTGTTTCAATATGGAGGACAACAAACCTGACATCACCTCAGTTGCTACTAGACTGAAGTTGAGAAAAATTGACAATAGTAGAAGCGTTGATCCAACTCTCTATAAAAGGTTATTTGGAAGCCTAATGTACTTGACTACAACCAAGCCAGTTTTTATATTTACTGTGAGTTTAATCAGTAGGTTGATGGAGTCACCCAAAGACACTCACTGGCAATACGAAAAGAGAATTTTGAGATATGTCAATGGCATGAGGAACCATGGACTTCACTATGCCATACAAGACCAGGTTGAACTGATTGGTTACATAAATAGTGATTGGGCTGGAAAAATAGTTGATTGAAAGAGCACCTCTAGATATACCTTCCATCTTGGATCTAAAGTTGTTTTTTGATCCTCAAAGAAGCAACAAATTGTTGCTTTATCTATAGTAGAGGTAGAGTATGTTGCTGCCACCTCAACCACATGCCAAGCAGATTGGGTGAGTGTAGACACCAAAACAGCACCAATCCGATTATGTGATTGCAAACACTGATCGCTTTGACAAACACAGCCCCCAGGGCAGCCCTCAGAGGTCAAACAGTGGTCCTAACCACTTTCATAGCAATTTTGTAAGGTCAAGAGGCAATTTGGCACATTTAGACACTTTGCTCGATATTCGTCTCACCCGAGGACGAATACTAAATGGAATTCATCTCACCCAGGGACAGATTCTGAATTCGTCTCTGGTAGGGACGAATTCCAAGTTTAACGGGCAAAAAGAAGAATGGCGCCAAGTGGCAGCCCAGGACAGTCAGTTGATGACTCCTGCCTCGCACACGTGTGTGGGTGGATAGATAGGCCGTTAGAGGACTGTCACAAGGGTAGTTATGAGAGCCCAAGTCAATGGAGGACTCCCCTCCCTCATGGGAAGACATGACTGCCACATGGCACCTATGACCAACACATGGCATTTGTGCTTCCCTCTCAAAAGAGACCCCATGGGTCTATAAAAGGTGGGACTTTTCTCACCCAAAAGGATAGATTGAAGGAGATTTCAAGCAACGAAGTGTTGCCGAGTTGAACACCCACTTGCATCCCCTTTGATTCACCTTCTCACATCCACCAATCTCTTTTGCAAGGGAGGTTGTTGGGTGGCTTTTGGAAGCTTGAATCTGACCCAAATCCAACATATGGACACCTGAATCAACCAATTTTCCGACCCCCCAATCCTAAGAAGTTTTTGGGCCCATCCCTAGTGGATTGGCTCCAAAATCAAGTGCCAACGGTGGGAGGCCCACTTGGGCACCCCCGCACTTTCTAAGTTTTATTCTGAAGCATTCTAGATTACTTGTTCATGTTGCATTTTGTGTTATTCTATTTGGTGAATTCATAGCTTCAATTTCATAACATTCTGATCAGATTTTATCATGCTTTGTGTCGCTTTGTTGTTTCACTAACTTGCGGGTGGCGATATCGAATTCCCGAGGATAGAGGCCAAATTGGGAGAATCCGACCATCTGGGTCGTCCCAAAATGGCCCCAATTACATAACCCCTCTATTTGCAGGCATTTTGCAGGTCTCGGGATTCGACATTGGAGCGGCATCAGGTCGGCTTTTCCAACACAGAAGAATTCGTCCCACCCAGGGACGAATTGCAGTCAGAATTCGTCCTGCCCAAGGACGAATTCCAGTTGAAGGTAGATTGGTCGACTGTCTCAGTGGTAGTGGCCTTACGGTGATGTTTTCTGTCCTCTGTCAGGTTTTCAGGTCATTTAGAGTCATTTTACTCACTATTTCAGACAAATGTTTGCATGCATCTTTTGGCGATTTTAGAGAACAAACACTTCTTATGTGCAGCAGGTGCTACTGACATCTTCGTTGTTTCTTTGTTCGTAGGAGGAGCAGCAGAGGTCAAAGACTCATCGACATCAGCGGCGGCATCATCTTGGCCCATCCATTTCAAGTGTGGGCACGCGGAAAGAGGAACCTTAAGTCTCGATTGTAGTCAAATTCTTTTAACGCTCCTAGCCCCTAAAAAGGGAGGAGGCGTATTTGTAACAGAGATCAAGAAAGTTTAATGAAAGGGCTGTGTTTTCTCCATTTGCTTGTGTCTCTTCCAATGCGTCTCTTTCATTTCATGCAATTTACATTTCTAGGACTTAAGCGTATTTGATTTTGAATGCATCGCAATTAGTGTTTCCTTCGCCCGGAATCTCGTGCTTTCAGTGGCGATCACGGTGGGACCCTGTCCCCTGGTTTTAAAATCATAGAAACTGATTAAATTTTTGTGTTTGTGCTTGACAGGTACATTTTTTTGTTGCAGACTGCTATTCGTCTCTGGCTGTGACGAATTCTTTACTGTAATTCGTCTGACCCTGAGACGAATTCAAATTCGTCTCTGGCAGGGACGAATTATGTTCTGCAATTCGTCTCACAGAGGGACGAATTCCTGCCTGTAGATTTTTAGAGCAAAATTTCAGAAGCAACCGGTCCAGGCAGAGAAGAGGTAGGGATTTTCATAATCTCTGTTAAATTTTTTGTTTCTATTTCTGTTTCTTTAACTGTTTTCATTTTATCCTGCATTGCCTAGGGAAAGTCATTTATGCTTGTTTCATTTTTGTTAAATAAAATGAATCCCACACACTTCACGCAATAACTTTAAACCAAGGAGCTGGTCGTAAGACCCCAGCCCTTGAGCAAGACCAACGGTGGGTTCATCACCACCTTGGCTTAGCTTTGCATCCATTTCCCGATTGTCACTGTTGTTAGGCGTAAATCCTGATGAAAGCTGACCGAGTGTCGCTGGGGTGATTCCCATGCGCGCGAGGATAAGTCTTCTATGGTAGGTGCCATTAACGGGACAATCCCCCTTCCGTATCGCCTACGTACCACGTACCTTCTGCTCTCACGTACCTATAGTCTCCCTCTCGTAAGGGCGGGTATATAGAGAGGTTGGTATATCGGCCTGGTTGGTATATTGAAGGGGCGACCATTTTGGGAGTTATATGAGCCGTCATAATGCATTTAAACGTTCTTCAAAACCTACAAAAACAAAACAAAACATCAAAATGCACTAAACCAGTTTAGGGCACACCAATAATCCTTAAAAGAGATAATCACGGTTTGTGTATGGGTGTGTTTAATTCTTCTTAGTGTAGACAAAAAAAAAAAATCATCATAAACGAGATAAAAATCTACTTAGATAGTATAGAAGCAACGCAATGGTGTACACCCGTAGCCAAGCCCAATCAAGGGTAGAAGCTCCGGAAGGTACACAAGAAGCAGGCACAAGTCGCCTTCGCTTCAATCCTGAGGACTTGGTCATACCGCCTTATCGGTCTGGCCTACAAAAGAATCCGATTCAGAATCCTCGGTGGGGTATGCCCATTCAAAGCAGCCCCTTTCGGGAAGACGCCCTACATGTAGACCTTGATGTAAATAGAGAATCACCTTCTAAGGTTAGACATGAGTGGCCACAGCACGATGGAGCGCTAGAGAGGCACACTATCCATTTGGAGGGACAACATGGATATGGCGTCCCTTCTTTACCTCCCATCAGGACGGAAAGACAAAATCCGGAGCGCAGGGCTCCTTACACAGGGCGAGCTAACTCCGCCCGCCCCATCCAAACCCGTGAAAGAGAGTACGAGGAAAGCCATCGCATTCCTCGAGGACAACAAACAGCGTGGGAACCTTGCGTTTCCGCACTTGCTAGGTATCATGATCATACATCAAGGCCAGAGCCTCGAGTACATGTCGCCCACCTCGACAGAGGGAAGCGACCCATTGAAACTTTAGATCAGCAAACTCGAGGCAAACACATAGGAGAAACATTCGAACCTCCTGAGAAAAATAGGGTAGACCAAATTGACCCGATAGTTGCTAGACAGGCCACCCGTCAAGCCCAAATCACGCGGCTTAAACAAAGTCATCAGGAGATAGAGTACCGACACCGCTTGGATAGAGAGCGCATGCAACGCGAAGCGGATGAGTTACGCTATGAACTACCTGAGAGGGAGCCAACCCCTCGCATCCAAAGGGCCAAACAATATGAGAGGCACAATTCGTTGGTGCAGGACGGGTCTCCACGACCTCGTCAAGCTTTGCCTCCGAGATCTTACGGACCCGAGAGGGAGGCCACTCCCCGAAACAATGATGGGTACCTTCAGCGAGGACTCGATCAAGGTCATAGGTCTCGCCCCAGAGACTCCTCAAGAACTTTATGAGGAGTACGAACCAAAAATAGAATATGCTAAAACTCCCCATCAAGGCGGGGAGGATTGCCATTCGGCCACCCCTCCATAGGCCCCCAGTTTACCATAACTTACAACGGGAGCGAACAAGAGAGGAAGAAATAAAATCTTTCGATGCATACCAAGCGCTATTAGAGCGTTTGGAGTCTGTGGAGACAAAATCTGTTGGGCATCAAAAACCCACATTACGTCAACTCCGTAGTAATCCGGTGCATCCCTCAGTGCCTACACCTCTTTACCCCGAGCACTTCAAGTTGCCTCAATTGGCAATCTTTAAAGGTGAAGAGGACGCACAAGAACACGTTACAAGATTTCTAAGCCAATGCTTCGGCATCCAAGATAATGACGCATTGTTGCTTAGAACGTTCATAACCACATTCGTAGGCCCTACCTCGGATTGGTTCACACAACTACCTAAACACAACATAAGCAACTTAGATCAATTAGTAGATGCGTTTCTTGAACGCTTTGCCTTCAACACAAGGAAGAAGGCATCACTGAGTGATCTGGCGAGCCTCAAGCAATTTGAGGAAGAAACAATGGCAGCATATGGGAATCGATGGAGAGCTTTGCTTTCTAAGTTACCCTACCATCCCCCTATGTCTGATCTCACGTAGATGTTCGCAAAAAGTTGCTTAAAATCAATCTCTGGTCTATTGTTTCTGCGACAATACGACAGCTTAGAAGAAGCTTTGGCGCAAGCCAGAGTTATAGAAGAGATTAAGATAGGCGAAGGCGCAATCGCCAAGCCTAAAAAGAAAGAGTGGAATAAAACCACTAAGATCGGGACAACACAATCACAACACGGCCGAGTCAACCAAGTTGTGATAAATGTTCCCACGCCTATGCCGAAATGCAGCCTCAAAAGGCTAATTACCAGGCAGTGCCTCCTGCTTATGAAAGAGATAATAGAAGACAGGAGCAGAATCAGTAGCGTCATCCTAGGCGACAATTCACCCCTTACACGAAGTCCAGGGACTCCCTATTTGACCGCTTGTCAACGGCAAATTTAGTCACTCTGCCAGAAATCCAAAATATAGACCCTAATGCTCCTAAGCCTAGGGGATACAGAGAGGAATTGTATTGTATATTCCATAGGCGCCAGAGGACACGACTTGAATGGATGCTGGAAGTTCAAAGAATTAATCCAAGATTTGATTGACAATAGAACATTGGCCGTGGACAACCCCATAGCGCCAAACAATCAACAAATGGGGGTATTCAAGGACCCTTTGCCTACCCACGAGGCACAGGCAAAACCACTCCAGATTAACGAGGTGCGACAGAATCTTCCCATGCGAGGATTTGTGGGAATGATTAGCATAGTAACAAGGAACAAAAGGTACCCAACGAGTTGCCCCCGAGGTAGCTACGAGGGAAGTTTCGACAACATCGTAGCCTCAACAACGCCCAACGCAGTTGCCTCTGCCTAGACCCGAGGTCACGATACGGACCAAACTCACACAGAGTTTGCGGACCACATCGGCTAGGCTGTCCATTTATGAGCTTATTCAACAATCAACACCCCATAGGGAAGCTCTTATGGACATTTTAAAAGCCATCGAATTACAGCCTCACGAAACAAATTCTTTCAACAACTTCGTGGGACATGTGAAACAATGTACGGAGCCGGTCATCACATTCAGAGAAGATGAGGTCAAAACGATATCGAATGACATGGCAGATCCACCCCTGCACGTTATCGCGTGGGTCAACGGGATTTCGTACAAGAGGGTGTTGATAGATACTGGCTCGTCCAGTAACATCATTACCACTGTAGCCTTAAAACATTTGAAGTTGCCAGCCTCTCACATCACAGCCTCCACGTATACACTACGAGCTTTTAACGATGCAATATGCTCGACAGTCGGCACAGTTGTTCTGCCTATCCAGGTAGGACAAAAGTCAATACCTACACTGTGCCATGTGTTAGAAGGCGAGATGGCTTATAATATACTACTAGGGCGGCCTTGGATCAGGGACATGAAGTGTGTCCCTTCGATCGCCCACCAGTGCTTAAAGTATGCTTATGAAGGAGAAATACATGTAGTCCCAATGGACTTAGAGCCCTTTAAGTATTGCAATGCGGTACAATTCATGCCTCAATCGACCCTCCCTTCAACACATTTGGATTTCCAGTTAAATCCATCTAAATAGGGTCCAATACCGCAGGCACCACTGGTGACCAACAAGGCAAAATCCCAGCCAGGTGAGACTTCATCATCTGCTCCTTCATCATCAACGCCACCTATCATGGCCCAACAGAAGGACAAGGGAAAATAGATCATGGAAGAGGTTAAACCCTTAGAAGAAAGGTTGCCCACAATCTCAACGGTATCAACGGAGGAAACACCAAGCACAACAGAAACTAAGACTCCTGAACCACCAAACATGGAATGGACTCAGGAAGGACTACCGTTTCCTCCCACCCAATCATCAACAATCACTGTTGAAATGGCCAATACGGGCCTGGGGGAATATTTAGTGCAAAATGTTGTGGCGACGCCAACATTGGAGTCAGTACAAGACATGGGAAGACCTCGCCTTCCCATAGGGACGGTTGTTCCTCTAGGCTACCCTCCAAACCAGATGAATTTCGTGTATGGGGGCCTTGATCATGGTCTTGAACCATGCCAACAAAAGGAAGCAGACGAAGAGCCTTTTGTTGAAAACATCAACTATCTGTCAAACCCAGATTTTGCCCTAAAATATCTCGGTCAATGCAATTGGCATGGATACGGGCTAGGCAGATATGAGCAAGGGATGCGGGTCCTTTGCCAACCAAGATATCAGATGCCATATGACAAGTCAGGAGTAGGGTTCAACCACCCCCTGCCCTTAGACATCTTGGTTGAAAATATGCAAGGCCTAGAAATAGGCAACAAGGGGGGATTGGCACAAGATCCGTATGCCAATCCAAATACAGAATACACATTGGGAGACTACCTCCCATGGTCAAAAAACACCCCTGGAAATAGCAGTAATCCCTCTCCTTTGCTAGAGAGAGGCGAAAGTTCAGAGATTAATCCTCAAAGAGAACATCAACGACTTTCGGACATCTTTCTGAAGCTGTTCCCCTTAGAGGTTCCAGATGAAACAATACAGTGTCAAGGGAATCAGGTCCCTCCACCAAGAGTGGAACAACCACAATGGGACCAGATTAACTTACTGGAACAAGGAGAGTCCTCAACGTCGCAAGCAACAGTTGCTGAAGAGGATGAACATTTTTGGGTCTCCGAAAGTGATTCAGAAGATGAGACTGAGATGGACTATCTCAGACATGCGTGACGGCATCACCACCCTTTAACTCATGAATATCTAATGGGACAGATGGGCATACTGCTAGGGCATGAATGGTGGGTAGACCCTGCAAGGTGGGACCAAGTATTGGATCCATGGCTCCAAATTCAAGATGAGCATCGTCCACCTCGAGATCCCATCATGACATCAGTGCAGAGAAAAGACCACTGCCATCCTTTTCGCAAATAGGGACGAATTCGCACCTAGGGAAGATCCATTCGTGCCCGTTCTCGTAGAGCCAGATCCAGAGTATAGGGAGCATCTAAAAGAATCGAGTTATCACACCCACGGTTCTGGAGACCAAATTCATTCCATCCACATGATCTCCATTGATTTGACCGCACCCATCCGCAATCCGGTCGATCCATCACAATCATTGCACCTAGACATAGATGCCATCGATTGGGATCGCGTCAATTCACCTTTATCACCATCGAGTATCGGCCTTTCGATGAAATGCTTCATTCCACCCCAAGGACAACTCAGGATATTTTTCAAGCTGAAGAGGGACCCAAGGTTCCCAACGTAGATTTAAACTCGGCTAATGATATCCATTTGATCCCAACTCCACATCAGTTGGAGGACGGATCCCACATGTCAGTCGAGGAAACGACTGACGTAGACATCGGCTTAGACCCAACGAATCCATAGATTATCAAGCTGGGGGTAAGTCTTTCCCCCGAAGAGCAAGCCGAATACATCGCCCTTCTCAAAGCGAAGAAGGAAGTTTTTGCATGGTCATACAAGGATATGCCAGGACTAGACCCGCAACTAGTCACGCATAATTTAACGCTTGATCCGACAATCAAGCCCGTAAAGCAAAAACTACGAAAGATGCACCCAACAATGGCCTTGATGGTCAAAGATGAATTGCAAAAGCTATTGGATGCACAGTTTGTCATCTGCGTGGATTATCCGCCATGGCTGTCCAACATGGTTCCCGTCAAGAAGCCCAACGGGAGGATTCGCATATGCACCAATTTTCGAGACCTAAACAAAGCGAGTCCTAAGGATGATTTCCCCTTTCCAAGCATCGACGCGCTAGTAGACGCTACAGCAGGTCATGAAATGCTCTCCCTAATGGATGGCTTCTCAGGATACAACCAAATTCGTATCAATCCTGAAGACCAACTTAAAACGGCGTTCACAACGCCTTGGGGGACATTTTGTTATAAGGTCATGCCTTTTGGCCTTAAAAATGTCTGGCGCTACCTACCAACGTGCCATGACATATATCTTCCACGATTACATGCACAAAACTATGGAAGATTACATGGATGATTTGTTAGCCAAGTCTCTTTTGCGCTCAGATCATCTCGGTGACTTAAGCAAGATCCTCGATCGCCTCATAGAGCATAAGGTCAGACCTGAATCCCAAGAAGTGCGTATTTGGCGTCACATCCGGAAAACTCTTGGGTTTTATAGTCTCAAAATGAGGCATCAAAGTGGACCCAAAGAAAGTCAAGGCAATCCTTGAAATGGCTCCCCCAACTACCATCAAGCAGCTCAGAAGTCTGCAGGGAAAGGTCACGTCGATTAAACGCTTCATAGCGCAATTATCTGACAAATGCCGACCCATGAACAAATTATTGCACAAGGGGGTCACATTTCATTGGGATGACGAGTGCCAGTCAGCCTTTGACAAAATAAAACAATACTTGGCTTCGTCGCCAGTATTGGCACCACCTAGACCAGGAGTGCCGTTCTACTTATACATCTCAACTACTGAGGTGGCACTGGGTGCCATGCTAGCCCAAAAGAATGAACTTCACAAAGAACAGGCTACTTACTATCTTAGCCGCACCACGGTCGATTACGAACTTAACTATGCATACGTTGAGAAACTCTGCTTGGCAGTGGTGTTTGCTACCAAAAAGCTATGCCACTACATGTTGAGCAACACTACGTATGTTGTGTCTAAGGAGAATCCATTGCGATACATGATGAGTCGTACTTATCATAGTAGTCACACGGCGAAATGGATCATGTTGTTGACGGAATTTGACATTGAGTTCATTGGGCAAAAATCTATCAAAGGACAAGTCATAGCCGATCAACTAGCAGAGGCTCCTCTTGAAGACGATCAACCTCTGGTCATAGAACTACCCGATGATGGGGTCTTCCATGTCTCAGAATCGCCAGATTCTGATGAGCCTGAGTCACAGGCCGACATAACCCTATTCTTCGATGGTTCTAAATGCGAGCAAGGTGGTGGCGCAGGAATTGTATTCTTCACACCGTAGGGTGCTCCAATGCCCCTGTCATTTAAATTAAACTTCCAGTGCACCAACAATAATGCAGAATATGAAGCCTTGCTCCTAGGTCTTCAGACAACAATCGCCATGAACATCAAACGATTGAATATCTTTGGTGATTCGTTGTTAATAGTCAATCAAGTCAAAGGGGTATATCAATGCAAATGCCCAGTTCTAAAGGCCTATAAAGCCCTCGTGGACAAATTCCTGGCAAAACTTGAGTGGTATGACATCGAGGCACTCCCTCGATCATCGAATCATTTTGTGGACACAATGGCCTCCTTGGGGTCACTAATCCCACAAGACCTTTCCGGTGATATGACAACTATTCAAGTCAAAACCTTATCGCAATCCACGATAGAGCGTGCAAGCTCAGACTTGACGCCAAGAATCCACATGATCCAGATTGAACCATCCTCGGATAAGTTCTTTCGAATATGAGATCGTCTGAAACGTGCCAAATGGGGGTCCTTGTTTTCCCCCACTCCCACTAATAGCAACACAACGCTATTCTTACAAGTTCTATCCCATTCAACATTTGTTAGGGAAGAACTTCGAAAGGGATTGGCTGTTCATACTGTCAAGGTTTTCGATCAATAGGA
The DNA here is from genome assembly GCA_028583015.1 of Wollemia nobilis. Classification (NCBI taxonomy): domain Eukaryota; kingdom Viridiplantae; phylum Streptophyta; class Pinopsida; order Araucariales; family Araucariaceae; genus Wollemia; species Wollemia nobilis. The sequence goes on along the minus strand of JAQPPZ010003246.1, from coordinate 6,777,331 downwards.
CTGGTATTTACCCATTAGAGACTACCTCAAGTTAGGTAATCTTCCCTTTGGATTGACGCACATCGCAAAACGAACATTCAAGCAAAAGCGGCTAAGTATGTCTTGATAGGAGACATTTTGTATCGTCGCAGCTATGACGAAATTCTTCTTCGTTGTTTGGACCAGCAAGAGTCCACTTGGGCGATCGCCCAAGCACATGACGGTACATGTGGTGGCCACTTTAGTGGTATGGCCATTGCAAAGCGCATTCTACGCATGGGCTATTATTGGCCATATTTAGAGCGAGATTGTTGCGAATATGTCAAGAAGTGCATGAAATGTCAACATCATGCCAATTTGATGCACGTACCTTCCCAGGCCCTACAGACAGTCCAGTCTGCTTGGCCATTTTCGCAGTGGGGCCTCGATCTAATCGGAAAGATCTCCCCTGCATCGTCAGGCCGTCACACGTTTATCATAACGGCCACAGAGTATTTTACCAAATGGGTGGAAGCAATTCCGTTAACCTCAACGAAAGGACCCCGCATTGTGGAGTTCATCTTGCATAACATCATATGTCATTTTGGTATTCCATCCAAAATAATATCGGATAATGGGCCATCATTCAAGAACAAAGACGTGCGTGCTTTGACCACAAAGTACAAAATTCAGCACAGCTTTTCAACGCCCTATTATCCGCAAGCAAACGGGCAAGCGAAAGCATCAAACAAAACACTAGTGGCCATCCTTAAAAAGACAGTTGCGAGACAGTCATAAGGATTGGCACATACAAATCCCACTTGCCCTTTGGGCTTACCGCACTAGCGTTCGAACGCCAACTGGGGCAACTCCGTTTTCGCTCGTGTATGGCTCAGAGGCAGTAATGCCTCTCGAGTTGGAAATTCCTTCCCTTCGCATATCAATGCAGGAGTTCATCGATGATGACACTGCGCGGCGAGCCCGGTTAGACCAACTTACGTTGCTTGATGAACGATGCGTGAATGCTCTCGAGCACTTACGTATCTATCAAGAGCGGCTTAAGAAAGCTTACAACATGAAAGTTCACCTAAGGGACTTTCGGGTTGGTGATTTGGTTCTGAAGGAAAACCAACAAAACTCTAATTTGCCGTCCCACCTAAGGGACAAGTTCACGGCAAATTGGTTAGGTCCATATGTCATTGATAGCAAAATAGGACCCGGGACGTACCGACTAGCTTCTCTTGACGGTATCAAGGAAACAGAACCCTTGAATATCAGTCATTTGCGACCATTTTATATCTAAGAGAGCCATATCCCAAAAATGCTCCAAGGATCCATAAAATCACTTGGTCAAAAACACAAAAGCTCCAAGGATTATCGCAATCACTTGGTCAAACCAAAAAGCTCCAAGGATTATCGCAATCACTTGGTCAAACCAAAAATCTCCAAGGATTATCGCAATCACTTGGTCAAAACCCAAAAAGCTCCAAGGATTATCGCAATCACTTGGTCACCCAAAAAGATCCAAGGATCATCGCAATCACTTGGTCAACCAAAAAGCTCCAAGGATTATCGCAATCACTTGGTCACCAAAATGCCCCAAGGATGTCCACAATCACTTGGTCAAAATAAAAAATAATCAAAAACAACCAAAATTTGCATCTCATATCTAGGCATACTCAAATTCATCAATCAAGAGCTCTTCTCGCACCTCATATTCATATTCACAAAAAATCGATCCATCAAAAATACAAAAATATGTAGCTGCATTAAGCATTGCATCCATACATTGCATATTTGTGGTCGTATAGGTCAAAGGCACCATAGGCTGTAATTTCCCTACTAAGTCCATCTTGCTCCACACTGTTCCATTTTACAAAAACAACAAAAACACCATGCATTGCTTTTACCACACTAGAGTCAGTGGTCTTTTAATGTATCAAGAGTTTTCATGATTCAGTCATCATTTTTCTTTTAGCTACGTCATGTACCGAGTCAGACAGATTTTATGAAGGTAGAGTTACACTTGAAATACGCCTTGTTACGTAACATCCCAACACAAATTAAAAACACATAAAACAATTCCTAAGTTGTGTGAACGAAAGATGAAACCTGCACAGTAATCCAAGTCACCAAAAGCGAAACGGTTATCTTGCTCATCCCCCTATGCGAATGACCCCAAGAATGCTGAGAGTTGGCAAAAGGACAAGCATCCTCCCTACCCAATTCCCTAAGAATCCCTAGTTCTCAATAGTTGCAAAACATCAAAAATTTGCAAAACGTCAAAAATCAAATATTTGACATCATACAGTGCACACATCAAACGGCACAAACGATAGTGATTTTCGTCACTCCATATCCCCAATCCCTTGCTCAAAAGAAAAACAAATCAAAATAAACAGTGATCTTATCACTACAAACGAGCAAGTATCCCAATACAATTGAAGAAAAGAAGGGAGTGGAACTTGAATCCCTGGAACTCTCAGCATTCTAACAAGGTCATGAGGCAAGCCTCGGTACCGGTTTGGTTGATAGCCTATCGATAGCGGCGGTAAACTTCTCGCATGATGATATATCTGTCACATTAATTTATGTACAGATCAATGTTTGCATGTGGATGAGCTAGCTTATGGCATCTTGGATAACATCGTAGATTAATCTAACTAAATACAACAAAGGAGTTAGTGGAGCTAATTAGGTGATCCTCGATACAGGTTCGGTTGAAAGCCCATCTGGCACTGGCGGTATTCTGATAAATACCACAATAATGAACTCAATCGCACACACAGGAATGTGAAATAGCTGGGTCAAAAACAAGTCTGATTCATACCTTGTTCAAAAGTCTTGTAAGACAAAGTACAGTCGTGGCTAGTGAGTTAAAATGTCTGAGTCTCGAAAAACCTTAGCTACATCTCTAAACCAACTGAGCTACTTTTCATATTTGCAATACCATCCGAAAATACAAAAAGAGAAAACCACATATATACATACCAAGTCATTTACAATAGCAATCATCCAAAAACAAAATAAACAGAATCCTAACAGTCTATGGTGCCATAGCCAAACATCACAAATTTCATTCATCGATTTCATTTCGCATATCACATAAAAATAAAAAACATTTGCATTCATCATTTGCATAAGCATTCATCAAAATAAATAAACATGCATAGTCATTAGCCATCATGAATAAACATCAGATCATCACATGTAAATAAACAAAATAAAATCGGTATATATATATATATATATATATATATATATATATATATCGTCAAAAAAAAAAAAAATGCCCGTAGGCTACAAAACTGGTCTGCTGACCCCACAAAAATATCCAAAAACCCAACCTAAAGCATCGACCACCATGATCACATAGGATCGGTGCGACGGGAACTACCCCCCGTAGTGTGGGTCCTATGGGACCCTGTAGGGTGGCTACTGCCAGCCCCCGCATCATGCCTGCTACCGCCTCCCTCATCTAATCGTCGACGACAAGATGATGCTGACTGCTCAGTCACACTATCCCTCGTCTGCAGTAAAGATCCACTGATCGAGGGCTCAGTTAGCCACCCACCAAGGCGGATCACCTCCCTCTCCAAGTATATCCAGTGTCGACACCACTCTGCCTCTCGCCAATGATAGTAAGACACTACATCATCGTGCTGTGCCAAAACCCTATCCCGCTCTGCTAGCTGGGACCGCAAAAGATCCCTCTCCCGTAGCGCGTCACCCAGCTCCAGATCCTGTAACCATAGCAGCTCTGTTAGTCATGTAATCTCAGCGCATACCTCAGACTCCATCTCCTCTGTATCTGCCTGACGAATAGGACCCTCTGGAATAGCAGCCTGCTTTGGCTCCCACTGCTCCTCCACATCCTGCATGTCCGGTTGATCCGGAGCACCAAGATCAACATCCTCATTCCCCACATCCACCATGTCCGCATCATCCAATGGACCTCCCCAATCATCCCCTGCTGCCTCACCACCCTCCACTGTCGCCTCTGTGCCTCCTAGTGGCCCCTCCCCTCTCCATCGTCGTAACACCCACCACGAGTCATACTCAGTGGTAGTCCCGATGTCATCTACGTCTAGAACGTCAATCATCGCATCTGACTCCTCGCCCAATGGCGCGGTGACCGGTGGATCTAGAGCCCTCTCATCACCCCGGTGCCGATAGACCACAGGCTCACCAGGAAACCCTTGGTGCACCCCAAACTGTCGTGTAACCCGGCTATATGAGAAAAACCCATGTTCGGTCCCGTGCCGCCCAATCAACCACCGCTCCCTACGTACCCATCGGAGCCACTCTCCAGCCTCTGGCCAGGCTGGACAGTCCCGATAAGGGTGCCAAACCACCTCTCCTGGAGTGAGCCGATAAAATGCATCAATATAATGCTCTAAAACACCTGCCCATCGTCGACTCTGCCCTTGCTCCGCAGACTACCGCCACAAAACTGCATAGCCTATCTCCACATCATCAATCACCGCTCGAGTCATCCATGGTAACTCGGTTGGCCTCTCAACTACTATATGTTTCCAACCCTAGCACTGCAGCAGATAACTATAGCTGACCTCCTTTTGCTGCCGACAACGGACCCCATACAGCTCCCCATAGAGCTGTGCCAACAGTGTCTGTCCCCATCTCAAAATTAGTGGTGCCCCTATCAGGCACTCCACCAACTGCCACACCAAATCCAGCAGGTTCCACGGGAACTTTGCATCGGACGAATCAGGTAGAAGCATGTTAGAAATGAGGCCCATCAAGAATGGGTGCCTCACTCCTAACACCCCCCTCTCCTGCCACCAGCCAACCAAAATCCTGCCAGCCTGGCAGTCCACCTCGGCTATCTCCACTGGGTTCGTTACACCCAGCCGCCCCCCATGCCCAAAGCATCTCGTAAGTATAGAAGTCCGCTGATCACACGACAATGACCTAATGGGCAGTCCATCTATCAGAATCCGAAGCAACCGATAGACATCATCCAAAGTCATAGTCATCTCCCTTGTCGGGAGATGGAACGTGTTGGTGCACGGATCCCAAAGTTTTATCAGGGCCGTCATATAGGCCTGATTCGGGACCATAGGCTCCAGTTGAGACACCTGCTTGAGCCCAAGGGCATCAAGCCATTCCAAATCATCATCAGTCAGTGCACCCCGCGCCTCAGTAAAAGCAGTAGGTACACGGTACCGGCTCCTAACTTGCAAAAGAAAACAATCAACAAAAAAAATTAAAAATCATGGAAAAGAACGTACAGCATAAAAATAAAATTCAAGTAGTTGTCTTCAATCAGGTTTCAGGATTTAAGTTTTAAAACACATTTTGAAAAACAGCATCACAAAAACAATTAAATAAAACAAATGCAAATTTAAACAAAAATAAACTCTAGAAGACACTTACAGGTTTCGCCTCAGCTTTGCCACTCGAACCAGTTTGTGCACTCATGATGGCAGAGAGAATTCAAGCAGCGCTTGGTTTCATAGAATTACCTCCTCCTCCCAGAGCTCCAAAATCACAAGAAAAAAAATGACACAAATAAGCCCAAATGCAAGTTTTGGCCCTTAAATAGGCATTTTGAGATGGAATTCATCCTTGACTGGGATGAGCACTCAGGTTAGCTCTCGTCCCACCCAGGGATGAATTCTACAGCTAGAATTCGTCCCACCCAGGGACGAATTCAAACCAGCACTTCAAAAACATCAAAAAATGATCAAAAATGCACTAAAAATAGAGAATAACTATGCCCGATAAGAGTGCTACTGCACCTGACATCCAGCATATACAAAATAGACATTGGAGTCATAAATTATCACTATCCTACTCCCTAAGAAGGCTACCATAGCCGGACCGCTCCACGAGAAGACAGATTTTTGAAAATTTAATCCCCAAATGGTGTCACAAAAAAACAACAAAAAATGCAACATAAAAACAAAGCAATAAGCATTGCTGGACACAAGTGCTCTCGCACTTAACCTCTTGGCATAGAAAATCGATGTCGAGGTTCAAATTGTTACTCTCCTACTTCCCCAATAAGGCTATCATAGCCGGACCGCTCCACGGGAAGATGGGTTGTCGACGATTTCACCCCATTATGGCATCACAAAAAGGGTTAACACCCACCAAAAATAGGTCCAGATGTTGGAAAAATTGCACATGCTTAATGATAAACCATCTAAAGGCACCCTTGCACAAGTCATCTTGGGTCAAGTGACTCGTCGCTTTTCTCATGAATGTCATTCCCTCATCGATTCGTCGCTTGAGGGGGTAGTCACACTTAGTCATCAATCAACAATCACACACCCAATTAAGGAAAACGACATGCATTCAAAGAATCATTGACAAAGACAATCACGCTCCTGCTTGGGGCAGTAAACAAGCAACAATCAAATCAATCAAACACTTGGCATTTCGTGAATCATGAACACAAGGTTCCCCTGAGGATAAAAGGTTGCGCCCTTTGCCTAATCATGACTGATCAATGTCCAAGATCAAGTCACACCTCACCAAAATAGGTTAACACTTGAAATCAAACTCCCTAGCTCGTCAGAAGCAAGGATTCAAGAATGCATGCCCTTTCCATGCTTGGGGCATCAAAAGTTGGTTAGGTTACCAAGAAAACCTAATCATTAGTGCTTTGGTTATCTATTTTTGCTCGGCGCTGCGCTATGCACATCGCATCCCAAAAAGGGGCATCTGTAGACACCAAAATAGCACCAATCCGATTATGTGACTGCAAACACTGATCGCTTTGACAAACACAGCCCCCGGGGCAGCCCTCAGAGGTCAAACGGTGGTCCTAACCACTTTCATAGCAATTTTGTAAGGTCAAGAGGCAATTTGGTACATTTAGACACTTTGCTCAGTATTCGTCTCACCCAGGGATGAATACTAACTGGGATTCATCTCACCCAAGGACGAATTCTGAAATCATCTCTTGTAGGGACGAATTCCAAGTTTAACGGGCAAAAAGAAGAATGGCGCCAAGTGGCAGCCCAGGACGGTGTGTGGGTGGATAGATAGGCCGTTAGAGGACTATCACAAGGGCAGTTATGAGAGAACAAGTCAATGGAGGACTCCCCTCACTCATGGGAAGACATGACTGCCGCATGGCACCTATGACCAACACATGGCATTTGTGATTCCCTCTCAAAAGAGACCCCATGGGTCTATAAAAGGTGGGACTTTTCTCACCCAAAAAATAGATTAAACGAGATTTCAAGCAACGAAGTGCTGTCGAGTTGAACACCCACTTGCATCCCCTTTGATTCACCTTCTCACATCCACCAATCTCTTTTGCAAGGGAGGTTGTTGGGTGGCTTTTGGAAGCTTGAATCTGACCCAAATCCAACATATGGACACCTGAATCAACCAATTTGCCGACCCCCCAATCCTAAGAAGTTTTTGGGCCCATCCCTAGTGGATTGGCTCCAAAATCAAGTGCCAACGGTGGGAGGCCCACTTGGGCACCCCCACACTTTCTAAGTTTTATTCTGAAGCATTCTATATTACTTGTTCATGTTGCATTTTGTGTTATTCTTTTTGGTGAATTCATAGCTTCAATTTCATAACATTCTGATCAGATTTTATCATGCTTTGTGTCGCTTTGTTGTTTCACTAACTTGCAGGTGGCGATATCAAATTCCCGAGGATAGAGGCCAAATTGGGAGAATCCGACCATCTGGGTCATCCCAAAATGGCCCCAATTACATAACCCCTCTGTTTGCAGGCATTTTGCAGGTCTCGAGATTCGACATTGGAGCAGCATCAGGTCGGCTTTTCCAACACAGAAGAATTCGTCCCACCTAGGGACGAATTGCAGTCAGAATTCATCCTGCCTAGGGACGAATTCCAGTTAAAGGTAGATTGGCCGACTGTCTCAGTAGCAGTGGCCTTCTGGTGATGTTTTTTGTCCTCTTTCAGGTTTTCAGGTCATTTAGAGTCATTTTACTCACTGTTTCAGACAAATGTTTGCATGCATCTTTTGGCGATTTTAGAGAATAAACACTTCTTATGTGTAGAAAGTGCTACTGACATCTTTGTTGTTTCTTTGTTCGCAGGAGGAGCAGCAGAGGTCAAAGACTCATCGACATCAATGGCGACATCATCTTGGCCCGTCCATTTCAAGTGTGGGCACGTGGAAAGAGGAACCTTAAGTCTCGATTGTAGTCAAATTATTTTAACGCTCCTAGCCCCCGAAAAGGGAGGAGGCGTATTTGTAACAAGAGATCAAGAAAGTTTAATGAAAGGGCTATGTTTTCTCCATTTGCTTGTGTCTCTTCCAATGCGTTTCTTTCATTTCATGCAATTTACATTTCTAGGACTTAAGCGTATTTGATTTTGAATGCATCGTAATTAGTGTTTCCTTCACCTGAAATCTCGTGCTTTCAGTTAGAAGAGTTATGAGTGAACTACATCACATGTCAGAAGCAACAACTACTATTTTTTGTGACAACAATTTTGCCATTGCATTATCAAAGGACCCTATCTTTAATGGCCGAACGAAGCACATAGATATCTGATATCATTTCATAAGAGAGCTGGTGAAATTCGATGAAGTGCAGTTGCTATTTTGTAGGTCTAAGGGGAAGGTAGCTGACATATTCACAAAACCTTTGAAGGAGGAGGACTTCGCCAGGCTACATGAAATGTTGGGTTTCAAATATTTTATGAAATCTGGTTTAAAGGAGGGTGTTAGAAATATTAAACCAAATTTCATGTCCCCCTAAGTTCGCTCCCTAGAATGGAGAGCAGGTGGTTTGCTCCAAAATGATGTAAACCCTATGGTTCACTCATCAAATCTGTGAACTAGTGAGAAGGTAGGGGAAATGAACCTCTAAAATCACATATGCGAGTAGGTGGGTTTGCTCGACGATTGGTTGGAATCCCTACTTTGGTATTTAAACCCTTGTCAAATAGTTGGTGTAAATTTCCCACCCCTGTCTCCAACTTTAGCTATAAATATCGGAGTGGTCAATATTTTTGAGTAGTCACAATAGCACGAAAGAAATACCTAGAGAAGAATCGTGGTAGAAGAACAATAGAATTGGAGTAGTAACTTTCCAAGCTTGTTTGTATTATGTTTATCCTACAATTTAAGTTACAGATGTTTGTAGTAGTTTCATTGAAAGAAGCATTGTAAAACATTTTCTCTGAGAAATAATTTTTTTGTTAAACCCTCGCCTGTTATCTCTCTAAAATATGAATTTCATTGTATTTCCTCCACACTCGAGCATTGCAAGTGCTTTGAGAAAGACATGTAAATCGCAGCTTTATTGTGTGATTCTTCTATCTGATTTTCTTCTTGAACGAAGTCCAGATTTGTTTTTTTTGTTTCTGTCCAAAGACAAAGAGAAAATATATTAAATCAACTATGCACCTATATTGGAAATTCTAAATAACTTATATTTTCCCTCATGTAAGGGCGGGTTATTAAGATAACCAATATATGAGTCTGACTGATTAAAATCCTATGTTCCAAGTATAAAATCTACTCAAAACTTATAGGTTCCCTCTCTTAAGGGCGGGTATTTGAACATAATATATATAGGCCTTGTATATTTGTTCTCGTTATCCTAATATTAATATCAAATCTCCTCAAAATTACTTATAGTTTCCCTCTCATTATGGCAGGTATTTTGAGATATTTGGCATTTCTTAAAGGCTTATGTTAACTAATATCCATTGCATTCTCTAAATTAACGTTAAAGGGGGAAGTTTGGGTTCACTTCAATTTTCTTTGTCAAAATAAATTCAATGAATACCATTGATCCTATCACTCCTCATAACTACCATACATGGAAACCTAAAATATTAAATCTTATTTCTCAAAAAGGGCTCACACACAAATTATAAGAAAAGCAACTTGAGTTTGAAAAAGAATATGAAAAATTTATTCATAAAGGGAAGATGTATGAAACAATAGGTATTATAAGCTCTAATTTAAATGAAAGCTTATGGTTTCACATTACATATTGTAAAACTCCTTATGAAATTAGGGAGAAACTAAAGAACTTGTTTGGGAAAGTAGATCAAATAAGATCAATGCATCTAGAAGCAAAATTAAAAATATTATCTCTTGAAGACTTCAGAAATATTATTGAATTTCTCACCAAATTCAAAGAAGTCCTCACTCAATAAAAAGTTAGTGGGAAGAATAAAACTTAAGAATAATACATTTATCTAATTATTTCTAAACTAAATGGTGTATTTCAAATCTTTGTAACCATATTTCTATCTATAAAATATGCTCTTGGTGCAACTTTTAAAATGACCTCCTTAGAAGAATTTTGTGATAGACTAACTAGGGAAGAAAAAAAACTTGTAAAATATGATATCTCTTCCTATTCCTCAAAATTCTTAGTAGCCTCCATCTCTACTAAAGAAAATTTTAAAAAGAAAGAAAGAAATCCCATAACTTGTACTCACTGCAAAAAGAATGGTCATTCTACAAACACATGCTAGAAAAACATTACAACAACTAGAGGCATCTATGAAGGATAAAAATATAGATAGTAAAAATCTTATAGGAAAAGCCCTAAATATTCAAGGGAGGACCACCAATACTTCATCTAATTACTAGGTCTTAGATTCTGGAGCAACTCATCACATGACTGCTTCATATAAGTCATTCTCTTCTATATCCTCAAGTTCAACATGTAGCTTAGAAGTTGGTGACTCTTCCTTTATCCCAGTAAAATGAAAGGGTGACATATACATTGATGGTGGCTCTATCAATAATGTTCTCTATGTTCCAAACATTGCAACAAATCTCCTCTCCAACTATCATATTTTTACTTTTGGAAAGGGGAAAAATGTTCTCTTCTCTCCAATAGGAGTTGAGATAAGAGGCTTTCAAGACCCCAAATATCTTATAGGCAAAGGAGATATTGATCACAAAACTCACCTATTTCACTTAAAAGGATTCAAAAATACATAAGGGGCCTCCTGTTTTGTGGCTCATGGAGATCTTGAAAGCACAATTTGGCATGAAAGGGTTGGTAATCTTAGTTATAACTACCCAAAGGAATTGAAAACCCATGAAATGGTAATAGGTTTACCTCAATTCTCTCCTATCGATGGAGTATGTCCTGGATGTGCTCTTGGAAAGCAACATCAAGATCCTTTCCATCCAAGTGGTTCTCTAAAAGCCTCATACCCTCTAGAGTTAATCCATAGTGGCTTGATGTTTTTCCCAGAGCCTTTTTTCAAAGGAGTAAAATATGCTCTAACCTTCATTTATGAATTTTCTATAAGAAATTAGGTCTACTTCCTAAAATATAAAAGTGATGTTCTATCCCACTTCAACATCTTCAAAGCCTTAGTTGAAAATCAGGCCTCTTGCAACATCAAGAAAAATTGCACATATAATGGGGGGAATATTGCAGTAATGAGTTATCAATATATCTATGAAGTCATGGCATCATTCATCAGCATTCTATCTCCCATAATCCACAACATTGAATGAAATGGTAAACTATATCCTCCATTCAAGAGATCTTCCAATTTTTTTTTTGCCATAAGCTATTAACTATGCAAACTATATTTAAAACCGCACACCTCATAAAAATCTTGACCATTTAACTCTTGAAGAAGCATGGAATGAATCAAAACTAGATGTCTCCTTCTTCAATATGTTTGGGTGTACTGCTTGGGCACACATCCCAAATAAGAAAAGGAAGGCTCTAGATAATAAAAGCAAAAAGCTCATATTTGTTGGTTATTGTGAGGAAATAAAAGCATAAATTCTCCTTCATCCCACAACTCATGATGTATTTTTTCATAGGAATGTCCAATTTGATGAAACATACCCTCAAAAATATCCTCAACCATCCTCTTCCTCTATTATGCCTTCTCCTATAGTATAACCTCAATAGAAGAACCAAATTTAGAGACTAATTTAGAGATTGATGATCAATATGAGGAACCTATAACTCCAACTCAAAGTCTTTTCACTCCTTCTACTCCTTCCACTATTCCAAAATGGGCCCACACCATTGTTAAAGAAAATACTCCTTACATCCAAAATCTTCCATCATCCAAATTAACCAACTCCATAGGCACTGGTCTTGTCTATCAGTTTATTTACTATGATCTTCAATACTTCAAAGAAGCAACTGGTATTAAAGAATGGGATAATGCCATGGAAAAAAAAATCTCTTCCTTAATAAAAAATGAAACTTGGGATTTAGTTCCCCTAACTAAAGGAAGGAAATTAGTTCGTTGTAAATGGATTTACAAAATAAAATATGGGCATAATGGAGAAATTGACAAAAACAAAGCTCGCCTAGTAGCCAAAGGTTTCTCTCAAATTGAAGGAATTAATTATGTTAAAACCTTTGCACCAGTTGCAAAATTGGATTCTATTAGACTCGTTCTTTCTCTAGATGATTCCCAAAAGTGGTCTATCTTTCAAATGGATGTTTGTAGGTTGAAGAATTCTATCTATGGCCTCATACAAGATCCTACAGCTTGGTATGCAAAAATGGACTCCTTCCTTCTTTTATTAGGTTTTTCTCATCATGATTCTGATAATATAGTCTACATTTTTAGAGATGAAGGAAAAATCACCATACTTGTTCTATATGTTGATTATCTACTACTCACTAGCAGTGACTTCATTCGCATTTAGACTATAAAATAATCCCTCTCTAAAAAAATTGATATGGCTAATTTGGATCTAGCTCATTACTTTCTTGGGATCCAAATAAATCAAACATATGTAGGAATTTCATTGTGTCAACAAAAATATAGTCTAGATCTTCTTCAAAGTTTTAAAATGATAGATTGTAAACCTTCTCCTATACCTTTTTAGACTGGAGTCAATCTAGGTACTTCCTACACATCCCATCTATGTGATGCAACTCTATACTATCAGCGTGTAGGGATTATGTTATACCTTACTTATACTCATCCAGATATATCATATGTTATTGTCTTAATATTCATATTCTCACATCAACCTCATTTCAGTCACTAGCAAGCAACAAAAATAATTCTTCGCTACTTGCAAGGAACTACTCACTTTGGGTTCTTATATGAGGGAAGATCCATGGATATCATTTGCTACATGGATTTAGATTATGCAGGTTTAGTAGAAGACAAATGTTCAACTTTTGGCTGTCTTTTCTCTTGGTTCTTCCTCATTTTCTTGGTTATGCAAAAAAAAATAAGCATTGGCCTTATCATCTATAGAGGCAGAATATAGGGTAACAATTTTAGCAAGTTAGGAAGCTCTTTGGCTATGTAAAATTCTAAGAGAATTTGGTTTTTCCCATGATAAATCTATTACTCTTTAGTGTGAAAATCAAATCACAATTCATATTGCACGCAATCTAGTTGAGCATCAACGCACCAAGAAAATTGAGATACACATGCAGTTCATTCGACAACATATTTAAAATGGGGATATATACTTGGACTATATTCCAATTAAAAATCAAGTTGCAGATATTTTCACCAAGTCATTTCATTCTCCACATTACATACAGTTGTGAGAGAAACTTGGAGTATTAAAGCTATATTGAAACAAAGGTCTTTCACCTCTCCTTTTATTATTGTATTCTTTGGAGGATGTTTTTTTGCATGTGGTTTTTTCACCATCTCTCATATATTGTAAATGAGTACCTCAATAGGCCATGTTGCCAAGACTCACCTTTTTGTTATTAAGGACAATCTTCGTCATCCGAAGATATACCTCTTTATGTCATAGCAGATGGTTTTTCCCATGTGGTTTTTCACCCTCTCATATATATTGTAAACGAGTTCCTCATCAGGCCATGTTTTCAGGCCATATTAGGTTGTACCCATGGATTATGCATAGCTTTTACACTTAAAAATTTGTTATATATGGAAAACTTTGGTCCTTCGCTGTCTCTGGGAGAGTAGATTTTAGTATTGTTCAACTATTACCCTAACCTTGAGCAATTACATATGGCATTGTTTCCCTTCATGCTCTAAATTAATTATTTAGTGCTAATTGAATTCTGTATTGTCTTCTCAAAATATTTATCTTACTCCAGTTGACCTTTCTATACAACAAGTCATTCTCTTCTTCTGTATTTATGTTGACCAAGACATGACAATGTAAATTTTATTTCACACATGGGTATTTATTTTAGTCCTTACTTTTGTGATGGTTGTGATTTTACTAAAATCTAACCATGCTTTATAAATGTATCTTACACTGGTCTTTCCAGAGATGTGTTTGTTTATATTTAATTTCATTATTGAACATGAATTCTTTGGGTGACTAATTTTTATTTTACATAAAATATTATTGTCCATCTAAATTATTGGATTTATAAATTCGTATCGTTTTAGAACTATGTCACATCATGAAATCCTTGAAAAATATTGTTCATAGCATTATCAATAAGTTGATTTTGGTCTGATAGTTAAACAATAGCATACAACTGCATTAATTTCAATATCTATGGTTGTTCCGATCCCAAATCATCTTCACAAAAAAATCTTGAGCACTTGTTTATTGGAGTAGCTGGTTGAGTGACGACACTAGCACACCCGTGATGGGTAGTTTTTCGAGGAAAGAATGACATTCCCGATTAGAGAAGCAATCTTAAAAATAATAATAATAATTGTGGCTAAGTAGTAGATATTTCAAATCCAGTTCTATTGCCTAAAGAATACTGATTTTTTCTTGCAAAAAAATGATAACCCAAAGCATTCTTATTGTAATACGTCTTTGTCCAATCGTACAAAATATGGTTCAATCAATTGTACCCAGCCTTTGGTATGTTTGATGTTTTATATGTTTTCTCTTTACTATTATTTTTCAGAACATCAAATAATGTGCTTCGGGCCTAAGGAGTTTATTATATTATTTAACACATAGAGTTTGGATATACCTCTTATCAAATAATAGTGTCCAAATATTAACATTCAATCTGTTAGAATGTCATTACGTTGAATAAAAGGATATAATGGAGAGTTTTTTTATTATTAGTTTTTCCTTGGTGCGTTGTGCTTGATATTAATACCATTCCTATCATTATTTAACATTATTCCCATCATTATAAATATGAAATAATGTATATAAGTTTTCTATTAGTTATAATAATATGATAAAAAATTTCTATATTCATTTATCCATGGGTATCGTTATTATTTTCTCATATACTCCTATGCTTTTAACTTTTAAAATATCTATTTATTTCTTTATTGCCTTATTTGAATCAAAATATTGGTTACAAATCACTTTTAGAATAATTACCAATCTTTTTAATGTCTTTCTCGAAAATTGACGTATTTCATTATTCATTCATTTTCTTTGAAAAGAATGAATAGTATATTTATTTTAATATTCTCTTAAGAGTTTTAAATGAAGGTTATTTAGTTGGAATATATGTATATGAATAATTCTCAGTCACATAGTTGAGTTTATTAAAAATAGTTTAAAACATAAAATTCTCTTTATTGATTCTATACAAGCACGAGAAGAGAAGCTTAGAAAACTAAAATTAAATAGTCCATTTTATGATTCCTTTTTGACATAGAATTTTATAAAGTTGCTTTTTTTAAATACGCTTTTAGTTTCTTTTATTTAGTAACCATGTAATTGTAACATCTCTTTTAGAGCACAAATTAGGAATGGAATACTGTAAAGGTTATATATATATATATATATATATATATATATATATATATATATATATATATATATATAATCTCATTCTCTCATATCCATGAGGATATATATATATATATATATATATATATATATCCTCATGGATATGAGAGAATGAGATTATATAAAAAAATTATTGATTTGATTCGTATATGAATTCTTCTTAGTCATAAACAAAAGAAGCTTAGTTAGTAGATTTGGATTCATTAGTTGTATATAAAAATCATAAATTGCTAATAACTCGTACATCATTGATAATTAAGAAAATAATTTCAATTATATTCTTAGAGGAAGAATCTAGCATCTTAGTTGAAGCTTACCTAAACCTTTAATTAATTCATCGATGAGGATGAATGACTTTAAAAACCTAATATTGGTGGTTATGAGTTGGTAACCATTGTGATTCAAGAATAAGCATTTTATGGCGAGATAGGTCAGGATGAGAAGGTGATGAGGGATGGAATGGGATGTCTCCTCTAGGTAATTGTACAAGTAGTATGATGATGGATCCTTGTACAAATCAAGGTGAAAAGAAATCTAGTATGACCAAGGAGCTAGATTAATTCATGATGATTATAATGGGATAATGTGTCATTAATAATAACTTTATAAGTGATACCAGGTTCAAAGCTAAGGTAATGACATGTACCTAGTTGAATTTATAGAAGTGGACAATCAACTAGGCACTAGGCATATATGCTACACCCTTGCATGTTAAATTGGGACCTAATTAAATCTATGTTTTATATGCTAAGGTATCTACTCTCTTATATGAGAACAAGATATTGGGAACATAGATCCATTAAATGACACCTATAGAATTTGACAAATATCGTCTATTTGGGAGTTATATGCAACACTATAACCTAAAAGTGATTGATTATACCTCATACTAATTACACATTGGGTGATCATAAAAACTAAATTGACTCAACAATTTCACCTTAGGTCTTGCCTAGTTAGTAAATCCAACAAACGTTTGTACTTTATTGAACCAATTGTACAATCATGTGAGTTAGACCTAGGTTGTTACAAACAATATAAGCACCATGAAATGGGAGATGGAGTACCAATAACATATGTTTCCCTTGGAATTTATCTAATAAAGAGTTCTTTCCAACATGTCATACATCATGCTACTCCTTACCACCATGGAATTCCTCCACCTAGACCATGAGCTATGGGCCAATAGCTACCTGGAATACATTGTGGTGCATGTTGTGCACTCCACCGTGGGGCTCTTTGAGATCCAATTTATTAGTGCCTCATTCCATACATTGGTTATGGTAGTGATTGGGCTCTTTCCTATCCTCATCGCCAAGCACTCCTCTTACAACACACTCTTTATTAGCATTCTCATATCCATTGCTATTTTTCTATATAGTTGTAGCATGCTACTGAAGTTCACTTCCTTTCTATGGTTGAGATACAAGTTTTCCATGCTCAAAAAGCCTATAAGAATCTTTTGTAGCTTCCTCTCCTTCTAAAATTAGGTGATATGGTAGGCATCTCCTACAAGATTTAATATTAATATTTGTAGTTAAATCCTTATTTGTATTGTATATTCAAACTTTAGGTATATCTAGAATAAAATATATCTTGGTTGTCTTAAGAGACTCTTAGTGCTTCACATTATCCCATGAGAAAAATAATATAGTAATAACAAATAATATAATAATCATCCAAAATGGTACCCAAATCTATTGGCCTAAACTATGCTTATTATACCGCATATTGAACTTAATGGAAATTGTATAAAATAAAATTTAAAATTCTCCATTATTTTATAGAATTGTGCCTCCTTTTCAAAAATGGAGATTAAAAATATAAAACAAATAGATAAAATTATGTAGACACCTAAAAAGTTTCATATTAGAATTGGTTAAATGTTAATATTCAATAAATTTCATAATTAGTTTAATTAATACATTGTAAACTTATAAATACTAGTGTTGACTATCCTATCCCGTTTGACCATATTAAACATCTTCCTATACCTAAACCATTGTCATATTGAGACCATCCCTCTATTTTTACCTAGGTCCACCTCACTCTAGTTGTCATTCACTCACTTCTCTCCTCCACATTCTAAACCCATTAATGTACATGGGTGAGGATTGCCCCTACGCAAACACATTGATAAGGTATGCCATTTTGGTGGGTGATAAATATCTCCACCCAAGAACATTAATGTGGCACATGATAACACATCATAATGTGTCATAGCCCAAATAGAGAATATTGCACATGTGTCCATACAAGCAGCCAAGTGGTGAAACTTAAGATTCCTCCCTTATATCACCCAAGACACTTATCTATCATCCTATCACACCATCATAATTCTCCTCATCCTTGGAAAATATTATAAATATGCTTCCATGTAATTTGCTTCAAAAGAGAGTGAACAAAACACTACCAAAACTCTATCCATATTTTGTTTGGCCCTCTTTGTGGATCTATAAATTTGTGAAAGTAGGTACCTGATTCGGAGAGCTTAAGAACGTAAATAACAGAGTATATTTAAAATGTATGGTAATCCTATTTTTTATAGCTAAATTCATCTCCAATAGTCAAACAACACTAGATCTACACCAGAAGGCTAAAGACACTTCTAGAAAGATCTAGATTTTAGTTTGAAGCCCTTACTAGAACACAAATTCAACTATGCTAGATGGCTACACAAAGATAACCTATCTATGTGGCTATAAAAATATAACTTTCCTATGCATCTACATAGATACAACCACCATGGGTAGCCACACAGAGCCAAGCAACTGCCCTGGATGGCCACATAGGGACCAAAAACCACCCTCACTATTTTGGGTATAACTTCCTCATCTAGACTCGAAATCTCATGAGATTTTGAGGGTATATTCCTAAAAATAATAGGAATGTTCCCAAATATTTTAAAAATAAATCTATAGATCCAACCATCCTATGTGGCTATACAAATACAACTACCCATTATGGCTATATAGAGCTAACGCCTTGGGTGGTTATGTCCAAAAGGTAGACAAAGACCTAGAATCAACAATAGGTATTTAAGAAGGTAAAGAAAGTGTTTTAATAATATTTTTTATTTTTTATATGGTTTTTATATCTTTTTATTAGTCTATTGATGAGTTTTGTAACTCTCATTTTCATGATTTAGGGCCTTATATCAAAGGCCCAAAATATGTTGTTGATAGCTTGATTTGTGTGCAGGTATTTGGAGTAGCATGAGGTCTAAGGTGGTTGAGCAACAAAGCCATAAAACCCACTTGAGTCTTTTTTAGTGTGACTGAAGATATCATGTGAAGCATTGTTGAACTTCATTTGCAAAGAAAACCCTCCTTTTCGGGAGGTCCATTGTAATAAAAGGGCTGATTTATAATAAAAAAAATGTCTATAAATACAATATCAAATTTCATTTTATTTATTTACATGTTATGGTTTACATTTTATTAGTCACATAAATGGCAATCATGGTGGGACCTGCATGCCCTTAATACACCTAACATTCATTATTTTACTTAAGTTATAGGACTTGCGTACAACGTAGTATGTCTTGTGTATTTTATTTAGGTTTCATCATGCTTGCTTGCTTGTTTTGATTACTTTATTAACTTTCTAGTTTTTTCATAGGTACATAGGAGCAGAAAGGACACACTCACCTCATTCAAACTAGGGATCAATATTACAATATATATCCACTAGGATTCATACACAACCATCCATGGTAGCTACACAAAAATAGACAACTACCTAAGATAGCTACATAGACATAGATAACTTCCTAGGGGTAGCTACACAAACATAGATAACTATCCAAGGTGGCCACATAGGCACATAAAACTACACAAACATAGACACAGAGACACAATAGGCTCAATTCCTTTTATTTCTAGCATAGGCTCACAAGTTAGTAACTTATATTACTTAGTTTTGCATAGAGGCTCATGCCATAGTCCATTTATTTTTCATTGTTTGATTAAACTGTAAATTTCTTTTAGTCATTCCTTAATTTTCCATAGGTAATCCTCTCCTTATCATAGTTCCTTAGTATTCTTTAGTACCCCCGTAATATTTTTTCTTTAAATTAATTACTCAGCAATGCTTCATTTGTCTAGAAGATCTTCTTCATAGTCTAAGACTTTTACTCTTCTTATTTAGATTCTCAATAGCCTAGCATAGTTGCTTTATAATTTTTGATATAAAGACTTAAGGTTCATTGATCCAATCATTGTTGTTTTATGACTCATTACATTAAATAAAAACAACTCAAGGATAATTAGGTTAGTTGTCATTTGATTTCAAGTCTCATTAGTTTAATAGTCCTTTTTTTTCAAGGCTCATTAAATTAGTTGTTATTAATTACATGGCTCATTAGATTAAGTTTTATTTTCATAGCTCATTAATATAAATGTTATTATTTTTGTTGGCTTCTTAGGGTTTTCTTTAGATATAATGGTAAATAGAAATTTTTAGCATCAAAAAACAAAACCAAAACAAAAAAAAAAGCAAAAACAAAAACATAAATAAAAACAAGAAAAAGGGGGAAAAGCAAATCAAATCAAGCACACACTTTACATGATATATTCTGCAAATATTTTACGAGGAATACCAACCAGTGATGTTGGATTTCACCACCAACCCTTGGGACTAGCTCGGGGTAATTTGAGGTTAGACACCCTTTTCTCATGGGGCTTAATAATTAGTGAGCATAGAGCTATATTTTTTATTTGAGTTTGATTTAGGGTGAAATAAAAGCCCAACTAGACGAGTAGTAGGACTTAGATAATGTGGACTCCTTTTGGAGGTTTTTTTGTCCCCTTAGGATACCCAAATCCAACCCCCACCTTAGGGAGCCTTTTCTTCCTTTTTTGTACTTGTTGTAAGGGAGGTGGGCATAAAAACACCCTTGTACATTCCACTCCATCCAACCCATTTGTAGTCTCTAGGTTTAGGGTAAATCAAACACATCAAACCAAAAAAAAAAACTACAAAAACCAATAAATAAATAAAAAATAATGTTGGACATTTTGAGTAGATTTGTTGTCATTGATGTGAAAAGTATTTTATACTATGTTCATCATATTTGAGGACATTAAGTGTTTCTTCCAAAAGCAAGAAGGTCTTGTAAAGCAATAGGTTATAATATTTATTTTTAAATATTATATACCCAAGTGGGTCCAAAGGATGAAGACCCAAGGAAGGAGAAACAAAGGATAAGAAATAATAAAATTATTATTTCTCCAAAAAAGACCCATGCAAATATTACTAAAGTCCTAATGTTTAAATTATTAAATATTAAATATTTTACCTAAGGTAAAATTTAATATTTAATTAATTTAATTCAAAATTCGAAATCAATTTGAATTCAAAGAGGAAAGCACCGACGTGGTTGAAGAAACCCTCCAATGCATATAAATATGAAAATGGTTTTATTTCCAAAGTCTCTCAATGTAATTTTAATAAGTCTCCAATACTATATGAACTGTGTTATGTTTTGTTCACCGCATTTGAAGGAAAGACTGTGTTTTCTTGCACGTGAGGCTTGAGAGCTTCATTGGACAGTGTAGACGTGGTTATCCCACCGGTGGTGGTAGCGCAGGTGGTAAGCTAATATTTTTTGAGGCTTTGGCTTGTGGTGTGTTTGTAGTTCAACTCCCATAGTTGGCATCATTAAATGGAAGCACTAAAATTTGTGTGGTGCCTAAGATTTTTTGATCATCGTGTTTTACGCCAAATCATTTGAAGGAGAGCATAGGGTGTCTCACGTGGTAACGCAGCCCTTGGAGGGTCGCAAGCATGATCGACGATATCAAAGCATTGGAAGGAGAGCATAGGATGTCTCACATGGTAACGCAGCCCTTGGAGGGCCCAAGCCATGGTGGTAGTTGCCAATACTAGTGAAGGGTTAAAAAGGTATGCAAGAATTAAAGTTTTTATTTATAGGGAGTTATAAGGTGAAAATATTAATTGTTTTCATTGTGATTTTTGTATGTGGTGAATTTTATTATTAATTTTGGAGATTATAAGGTGTACAAGGAAATTACCATATATATTATTTTGATGAAAGTTTTTATTTAAAATATTGAGTTTGGAGATTATAAGGTTTACAAGGAAATTGCCATGTGTATTATTTTTTTGAATGTTTTAATTTAAAATATTATGTTTGGATATTATAAGGTGTACAAGGGAATTGCCTTGTGTATTATTTTAATGAAAGTTTTTATTTAAATATTAAGTTTGGAGGTTATAAGGTGTACAAAATAACTTGATGTATTGTGCAAAAATTATTTTATGAAGATCTTATAAAAGGTTGTGGCAACCTAACCCTTGATATTGGTAAAGAGTTTGATCTTGTTAAACAAGTTTGAAGTCTTCTCCTCATCAGGCAAAATATATGGGCATATTATTCCTTGGTTGAAGTAATTGAGTGGTTGAGATTTTCTAAAAACAAGATTGGAGTGAAAAGGACTTGGTTAAGTTTTCCTTTGTGAGTTTGTTGAGTTGATGAGATTTTTGAAATGGAAGTAAATGCTATAAACCTTATTTGATAAATATTGTTGGAGATTTTGAGTGACTGAATGAATACTTCATTGTTGTGTGATTGAGATTCCTTTTTGTTGAGTTTGAAGAGTGGATTAGGGTTTAAAAGAACATGAGTATCATTGTTATGTCAGGATTTCTTGATAAGTATTGTTGTTGAAGTGATTGGTTGAGTGAAGAACTTGAACTAGGGTTTGAAATAACATGAGTACCATTGTTAGGTGAGGATTGCTTGATAAGCATTGTTGTTGAAGTGATTGGTTGAGTGAATAAATTAAACTAGGATTGGCAAAGATCATGAGTATAATTGTTATGTGAGATTGTTTGATAAGAATTATTGGAAATAATTGAGTGAGTGTTCATATGTTTGTACTAGTTTTTATGAGCAAGGATTATTTTATTGAGTGATTGGTTAAGTATAATTTATTGAGCCTAGTCAAGTGGATGTGTTGAAGTAATAGTTAAAGTTATGTGAAACAAATTGTTCCATATTCTAAATTGATTTGAGAAAGAGGTTGAGTGTTTTTACGTGTGAAACATATTGATTCTCTAACAATTATCTATATATTTTTGTGGTAAAAAGAGAGATTGAAATTTATTGAGAATTATGGTGAATGTGAAGCATACTGAGTCTCTAACAATTATCTATATGTTTTTGTAATATTGGACAAGTTCTAGTGTGGACTTGTAGAGCAGATTTGAGGTAAGTCTTTGAGAAGACTTGTGGATAGATTTGTGTGAGATTTTGTGGAAGCTTACAATATAGATTTGAGGATAGATATTGTTGAGTAGATTGGATAAGTTCTAGTGAGGACTTGTTGAGCAGATTTGAGGTAAGTCTTTGAGAAGACTTGTGGATCGATTGATGTGAGATTTTGTGGAAGCTTACAATACAAATTTGAGGACATATATTGTTGAGTATATTGGACAAGTTCTAGTGAGGACTTGTTGAGTATATTTGAGGTAAGTCTTTGAGAAGACTTGTGGAAAAATTGATGTGAGCTTTTATGGAAGCTTACACTATATATTTGAGAATAGAGATTATTGAGCAGATTGGAAATATTCTATAGAGGACTTGTGGATATATTAGTGTGAGATTTTGTGGAAGCTTACAAGGCATATTTGAGATAAGTCTTTGAGAATACTTGTGAGTAGAGTTGATTTATTTATTTGTTCAAACCTTGAGTTAAGGTTTGGGGCAGATCTAGTAGAGTTTATTTGTGATTGAGTCAAGCTGAAAGCATGAGATTTCGAAAGAAAAATAGTATTGAGATGCAGTATAAACAAAGACTAACTCGATGCATGAAATAGGACAAACATAATCAAATCAAGATGAAACATAAAGAGGAAGCAGGAGCACAACCCTTTTATATTAATTCCAAACTCGGTTACAATCCATCTCCTCCCATTTTAGGGGCTAGGAGTGTTAGCATGTTTTTGATTACAATCGTTATCAATACTCCTTTCGCATGCCCACATTTGAACTGGGCAGGCCGGAGTGTTGCCGTCGCTGATGTTGATGAGTCCTTGGTTCTTGCTTCTCCTGCGATCAAAGAAACAAGAAAGGCATTAGTAGCACCTGTTGCAAATGTGAAACATTTATTCCTTGAAATTAGTGAAAGATGTATGCCTAAGATTATCGAAAACAATGAATAAAATGAATATAAATGACCTGCACATTTGATAGAATAAACGCACAATGAACAAGTAGACTAAAATGACAGAACGTAGAACGTAGAACGTAATGCATATAAAAAAACGTAGAACGTAATGCATCTAAAAAAGTGTAGAACGTAATGCATCTAAAAAAGTGTAGAACGTAATGCATCTAAAAACACGCAATGGCAAAATAGACTAACATGAAACTAGCAAAAAGGTGTGGGGTGCCCAAGCAGGCTGCCCACGTTAGAACTTGATTACGGCACCAATCCACTAAGGAAGGGCCCAGAATCTCTTAGGTTGAGTTTTCGGCAAATTGATGGTTTACTGTGGTCAAATGTCGAGCTCTAAGGTCCGGATTCACCTTCTAACAGCCACCAATAACCTCCCTTGTGAAAGAGATTACGGGTGTAGAAGAAATGAATCGAAAAGAATGCAATTGGGTGTTTGGTTTGGCAGCACTTCGTTGCTTCAAAATTTCTACCAACTTGTCCTTTTCTGGGCAGGAAAGTCCACCATTTTATAGACCCATGGGGTCTCTTTGGAGGGGCACGCATGGATGCCACGTGGCGGCCATGCCTTCCCAAAAGGGATGAGACTCCTCCTTGACTTGGGCTTACATGACTGCCCTTGTGAAAGTCCGCTAACTGCCAATCTGCCCACCTATGCGTGCATGCACAGCAAGCGATAATAACTGACTATCCTCGGCTACCACTTGTTTAACGTCCGCTTTAAATTGTTTTAATGGCACTTTTAAATGTTTTAATGTCTGCCTTTGATTGGTTGAATTTTGCCTTTGATTGGTCAATTTTTGCCCAGGTGCAAATGCGAAGTTTGTCGCGATATCATGATGTCACGATATCGCGATGTCGCAATATCGTGACACTTCGGCCAAGGCTTTGCCTTGGGCACCGAAGTGTCACAATATCACGACACTTCAGCCAAGGCTTTGCCTTTGGCGCCAAAGTGTTGCGATATCGTGACACTTCGACCAAGGCTTTGCCTTGGGCGCCGAAGTGTCGCGATATCGCGACACTTCGACCAAGGCTTGATTAAGGCTTGCTTTTGATTAAGGCTTTATTTTGATTAAGGCTTGCTTTTGATTAAGGCTTTCTTTTGATTAAGGCTTGCTTTTGATTAAGGCTTTCTTTTGATTAAGGCTTGCTTTTGATTAAGGCTTGTTAAAACGACTAGCTTTGCTTTGTTTACTTTTTGACCTTCTAAACTGCTGTGTAAGTGGCTAGGACCACTGTTTGACCTCTGAGGGCTGCCCGGAAAGCTGTGTGTGTCAATGCGATCAGTGTTTGTAGTCACATAATCGGATTGGTGCTATTTTGGTGTCTACAGATGCCCCTTTTTGGGAAGCGTTGCGGGTGACGTAGTGCTGAGCAAAAATAGATAACCAAAGCACTAATGATTAGGGTTTCTTGGTAACCTATCCAAATTTTGATGCCCCAAGTATGGAAAGGGCATGCATTCTTGAATCCTTGCTTCTGACGAGTTGAGGAATTTTATTTCAAGTGTTAACCTATTTTGGTGAGGTGTGACTTGAGCTTGGACATTGATCAGTCATGATTAGGCAAAGGGCGTAACCTTTTGTCCACAGGGGGAACCTTGTGTTCATGCTTCAAGAATGCCAAGTGTTTGATCAATTTGATTGTTGCTTGTTTACTACCCCAAGCAGGAGCGTGATTGTCTTTGTCAATGATTCTTTGAATGCATGTCTTTGCTTTGATTGGGTGTGTGCTTGTTGATTGGTGACTAAGTGTGACTACCCCCTCAAGCGACGAATTGATGAGGGAATGACCTTCATGAGAAAAGCGACGAGTCGCTTAACCCAATATGACTTGTGCAAGGGTGCCTTTAGATGGTTTACCATTAAGCATGTGCAATTTCCTGACATTTGGACCTATTTTTGGTGGGTGTTAACCCTTTGGTGATGCCATAATGGGGTGAAATCGTCGAAAACCCGTCTTCCCGTGGAGCGGTCCGGCTATGGTAGCCTTCTTGGGGAAGTAGGAGAGTGACAATTTGAGCCCCGACATCGATTTTCTATTCCAAGAGGTTAAGTGCAAGAGCACTTGTGTCCGGCAATGCTTATTGCTATGTTTTTGTGTTGCATTTTTGTGATGTTTTTGTTGTTTTGATTTTCTTGCTTTGTGTATATGTCATGATTTTATGTTATGCATAATGATTGATGTTGATGGATATATGCTACTTTATATTGATGTATGCATATGGTATGATAAATGCGATTGTTGTATGTTGATTTATTTTGATGGATGCATATGTTATGATGAATGCAAATGTTTTTTATTTATATGTGATATGCAAAATGTAATGGATGAATAGAATTTGTGATGTTTGGCTATGGCACCATAGACTATTTAGGACTTTGTGATTTTGTTTTTATGCGATTGCTGTATTGGATGACTTTGTATGTATACATGTGGTTTTTATTTTCTTTTCTTTTTTCTTTTTTCTTTTTGTATTTTTTGATGGTATTTGTAAGGATGAAAAGTAGCACAGTTGGTTTAGAAATGTAGCTAAGGTTTTCTGAGACTCAGACAGTTTTAACTCACTAGCCATGACTGTACTTTATCTTACAAGACTTTTGAACAAGGTATGAATCGGACTTGTTTTTGACCAAGCTATTTCACATCCCTGTGTGTGCAATTGAGTTCATTTATGTGGTATTTGTTAGGATACCACCAGTGCCATATGGGCTTTCAATCGAACCTGTATTGAGGATCACCTAATTAGCTCCACTAAATACTTTGTTGTATTTAGTTAGATTAATCTACGATGTTATCCAGGATACCATAAGCTAGCTCATCCTTATGCAAACATTGGTCTATACACACACAAAGCGAATGTGACAGACATATCGTCATGCGGGTAGGATACCACCATTGCCAGATAGGCTATCAACCAAACCTATAATGAGGATCACCTAGATGGTTTTTGAATGCTGAGAATTCCAGGGATTCAAGTTCGGGATATTTGTTGGTTGAATGATTTAGAAAGTTGCTCGTCTATATAGTGATTAAAATCACTGTTTATTTTCTATTAATTCTTTTTGAGCAAGGATTTTGAATAGTAGTGATAACCACTGTTATTTGATTTTGTATTTTGAGTATTGTGAGTTTGGGCTTGTGAGTGGCCTTGATCCTTGTGGCCTTGGGGACGACTACGCATCCTTTGCAGGGATGTGTAGTACAAATCCTTACGACATTGGGGACCAAGGGGGTGATGGAGATTATGGAGTAAGGGCATTGATATTTTAGGCCTTGGGGATGACTACCCATCATGGTTAGGGGCGGATAGTACGAATCCTTACAACTTGGAGACCAAAGGTGAATGGAAAGTGTTAGGATGATGATTTGTTGGAATTTTGTTTGTGAATGGTGTTGATCCCTTTTGGGTCTTGGGGATGACTACCCATCCTTGGTAGGGACATGTAGTACGAATCCTTACAACTTTGGGAACCAACTATGATTGGGATTTGGTAGTGGTGAAAACCACTGTATATGGAGGTGAATGAATGGGGAAGAGCTCGTCCTTTTGTCAATTCTCAGCATTCTGGAACCATTCGCACAAGGGGATGAGCAAGATAACCATTTTGCTTATGGTGACCTGGATTACTATGCAGGTTTCATCTTTCGTTCACACAACTTAGGAATTTTTATGTGTTTTAATTTGTGTTGGGATGTTACGTAATAAGGCGTATTTCAAGTGTAACTCTACCTTCGTAAAATCTGTCTGACTCGGTACATTACGTAGCTAAAAAGCAAAATGATGACTAAATTACAAAAACTCTTGACACATTAAAATACCACTGACTCTAGTGTGGTAAAAAGCAATGCATGGTGTTTTTGTTGTTTTTGTAAAATGGAACAGTGTGGAACAAGATGGACTAGCAGAGCAATTACAGCCTATGGTGCCTTTGACCTGTACGACCACAAATATGCAATGTATGGATGCAATGCTTTAATGCAGCTATGTATTTTTTGTATTTTTGATGGATTGATTTTTTTGAATATGAAGATGAGGTGCGAGAAGAGCTTTCTATTGATGAATTTGAGTATGCCTAGAAATGAGATGCAAAAATTTTGTTTTGTTGTTTTTTTGATGATTTTTTTGAATTTTAACTTTTCTTATTTTTGACCAAGCGATTGTGGAAATCCTTGGAGCATTTTGGGATTGACCAAGTGATTATAGAATCCTTGGAGCATTTTTGGGGTTGACCAAGCGATTGCGATAATCCTTGGAGCATTTTTGGTATTTGACCAAGCGATTTTATGGATCCTTGGAGCATTTTTGGGATTTGACCAAGTGATTGCGATAATCCTTGGAGCATTTTTGGGATATGGCTCTCTTAGATATGAAATGGTAGCAAATGACTGATATTCAAGGGTTATTTTTCCTTGATACCATCAAGAGAAGCTAGCCGGTACATCTCGGGTCCTATTTTTCTATCAATGACATATGGACCTAACCAATTTGCCACAAATTTGTCCCTTAGGTGGGATGGCAAACTAGAATTCTGCTGGTTTTCCTTCAAAACCAAATCACCAACCCAAAAGTCTCTCAGGTGAACTTTCATGTTGTAAGCTTTCTTAAGTCGCTCTTGATAAATATGTAAATGCTCGAGAGCATTAATGCGTTGTTCATCAAGCAACGTAAGCTGGTCTAGTCGGGCCTGCCACGCAGTGTCATCATCGATGAACTCCTACATTGATATGCGCAAGGAAGGAATCTCCAACTCTAGAGGCATGACTGCCTCGGAGCCATACACGAGCAAAAATGGAGTGGCCCCAATGGGTGTCTGAATGCTAGTGCGATAGGCCCACAGGGAAAGTGGGATTTGAATGTGCTAATCCTTATGACTATCTATGACTGTCTTTTTAAGGATGGCAACTAGCATTTTGTTTGACGCCTCTGCTTGCCCATTTGCCTGCGGATAATAGGGTGTCAAAAAATTGTGCTGAATTTTGTACTTTGTGGTCAAAGCACGCATGTCTTTGTTCTTGAAAGGCGTCCCATTATCCGAGACTATTTTGGATGGAATACCAAAATGACATATGATGTTATGCAAAATGAACTCCACAATGCGGGGTCCTGTCATAGAGGTAAGCGAAACTACTTCCACCCACTTGGTAAAATACTCTGTGGCAATTATGATAAATGTGTGACGGCTTGACGACACAGGGGAGATCTTTCCAATTAGATCGAAGCCCCACTGCAAGAATGTCCAAGCATATAGGACTTTCTGTAAGGCCTGGGAAGGTACGTGCATCAAATTGGCATGATGTTGACACTTCATGCACTTCTTGACATAGGTGCAACAATCTCACTCTAAATATGGCCAATAATAGCCCATGCAAAGAATGCACTTTGCGATGGCCATACCACTAAAGTGGCCACCACATGTACCAATGTGGGCTTGGACGATCGCCCAAGTGGACTCTTGCTGGTCCAAGCAACGAAGGAGGATTTCTTCATAGCTACGATGATACAAAATGTCTCCTATCAAGACATACTTAGCCGCTTTCTGCTTGAGTGCTCATTTTGCGACATGAGTCAATCCAAGCGGGAGATTACCTAACTTGAGGTAGTCTCTAATGGGTAAATACCAGTCTTGTTGATCAAAAACCTTGACAGTATGAACAACCAATCCCTCTTGAAGTTCATCCCTAGAAAATGCTGAATGGGATAGAACCTGTAAGAATAGTGTTGTATTGCTATTAATGGGAGTAGGGGAGAACAAGGACCCCCAGTTGGCGCATTTTAGATGATCTTGGATTCGAGAGAACTTATCCGAGGATGGTTCAATCTGGATCATGTGTATTCCTGGCATCAAGTCTGAGCTTGCATGCTCCATCACGGATTGCGATAAGGTTTTGACTTGAATGGTTGTCATATCACCAAAAAGGTCTTGCGGAATTAGTGACCCCAAGGAGGCCATTGTGTCCGCAAAGCGATTCGATGATCGAGGGAGTGCCTTGATGTCATACCACTCAAGTTTTGCCAGGAATTTGTCCATAAGGGCTTTATAAGCCTATAGAACTGGGCATTTGCATTGATATACCCCTTTGACTTGATTGACTATTAACAATGAATCACCAAAGATATTCAATTGTTTGATGTTCATGGTGATTGCTGTCTGAAGACCTAGGAGCAAGGCTTCATACTCTGCATTGTTGTTGGTGCACGAGAAGTTTAATTTAAATGACAGGGGCATTGGAGTGCCCTACGGTGTGAAGAATACAATTCCCATGCCACCACCTTGCTCACATTTAGAACCATCAAAGAATAGGGTTATGTCGGCCTGTGACTCAGGCTCATCAGAATCTTGCAATTCTGAGACATGGAAGACCCCATCATTGGGTAGTTCTATGACTAGAGGCTGATCGTATTCAAGAGGAGCCTCCGCTAGTTGATCGGCTATGACTTGTCCTTTGATAGATTTTTGTCCAATAAAATCAATGTCAAATTTCATCAACAACATGATCCATTTCACCGTGCAACTACTATGATAAGTACGACTCATAATGTATTGCAATGGATTCTCCTTAGACACAACATACGTAGTGTTGCTCAGCATGTAGTGGCATAGCTTTTTGGTAGCAAACACCACCGCCAGCGGAGTTTCTCAACGTATGCATAGTTAAGTTCATAACTGACCAGGGTGCGGCTAAGATAGTAAGTAGCCTATTCCTTGTGAAGTTCATTCTTCTGGGTTAACATGGCGCCTAGTGCCACCTCAGTAGCTGAGATGTATAAGTAGAATGACACTCCTGGTCTAGGTGGTTCCAATACTGGTGACGAAGCCAGATATTGTTTGATTTCTTCAAAGGCTGACTGGCACTCGTCATCCCAGTGAAATGTAACCCCCTTGTGCAATAATTTGTTCATGGGTCGGCACTTGTCAGATAATTGTGCTATAATGCATTTAATCGACGCGACCTTTCCCTGCAGAATTCTTAGATGCTTGATTGTAGTTGGGGGAACCATTTCGAGGATTGCCTTGAATTTCTTTGGGTCCACCTCGATTCCTCGCTTTGAGACTATGAAATCCAAGAGTTTTCCAGATGTGACGCAAAATACACACTTCTTGGGGTTTAGTCTAACTTTATGCTCCATGAGGCGATCGAGGATTCTGCTTAAGTCATCGATATGATTTGAGTGCAAAAGAGAATTGGCTAACAAATCATCCATGTAATCTTCCAAAGTTTTATGCATATAGTCATGGAAGATGTACGTCATGGCACGTTGGTAGGTGGCACCAGCATTTTTAAGGCCAAAAGGCATGACCTTATAACAAAATGTCCCCTAAGGCGTTGTGAACACCGTTTTTAGGTTGTCTTCAGGATTGATACGAATCTGATTGTATCCCGAGAAACCATCCATGAGGGAAAGCATTTCGTGACCTGCTATAGCATCTACCAACGCGTCGATGCTAGGTAAGGGAAAATCATCCTTAGGAATCGCTTTGTTTAGATCTTGAAAATCAGTGCATATGTGAATCCTCCCGTCGGGCTTCTTGATGGGAACCATGTGAACGCAGATGACAAATTGTGCATCCAACAGCTTTTGCAATTCATCTTTGACCATCAAGGCCACTATTGGGTGCATCTTACATATTTTTTGCTTTACGGGCTTTATTTTTGGATCAAGCGTTAAATTATGCGTGACTAGCTACGGGTCTAGTCCTACCATATCCTTGTATGACCATGCAAAAACCTCCTTCTTCTCTTTGAGAAGGGCAATGTAGTCGGCTTTCTCTTTGGGGGAAAGACTTACCCCTAGCTTTAGAATATGTGGATTGATTGGATCTGTGTCGATATCTACATCAGTCGTCTCCTCGACTGACATGTGGGATCCATCCTCCAACTGATGTGGAGTCGGGATCAAATGGATATCATTAGCTGAGTTTAGATCTACGTTTGGAACCTCGGGTTCCTCTTCAGCCTAAAAAATATTTTGAGTTGTCCTTGGGGTAAAATGAGGCATTTCACTGAAAGTTCAGTACTCTGATGGTGATAAAGGTGAATTGATGCGATCCCAGTCGATGGCATCTGTGTCCAGATGCAATGACCATGCTGGATCGGCCGGATTGCGGATGGGTGCGGTCAAATCAATGGAGATCATGTGGATGGAATGAATTTGGTCTCCATTACCGTGGGTGTGATAACTTGAATCTTTTGGATGCTCCCTATACTCTGGATCTGGTTCTAAGGGAATGGGCACGAACAGATCGGCCCTATGTGCGAATAGGAGGACAAGGTCTTCCCTCAGCACTGATGTCATGATAGGGTCTCGGGGTGGACGATGCTCATCGTAGATTTGGATCCATGGATCCAACACTTGGTCCCACCCCGTTGGGTCTACATACCACTCATGCCCTAACCTTATGCCCATCTATCCCATCAGATCTTCATGAGTTAAAGGTCGATTATGTCATCGTGCATGATTGAGATAGTCCATCTCAGTCTCATATTCTGAATCCCTTTTGGAGATCCAAAAATGTTCATTTTCTTCAGCAACTATTTACGACATTGAGGGCTCTCCTTGTTCCAACAAATTAATCTGGTCCCATTGAGGTTGTTCCACTCTTGGTGGAGGGACCTTATTCTCTTGACACTGTATTGACTCAACTAGAACCTCTAAGGGGAACAGCTTCAAAAAGATGTCCGAACACTATTTATGTTCTCTTTGGGGATTAGTGTTTGAAATTTCACCTCTCTCTAGCAAAGGAGAGGGATTACTGATGTTGCCAAGGGTGTTTGTTGACCATGGGAGGTAATCTCCCAATGTATATTCTGTATTTGGGTTGGCATAAATATCTGGTGCCAATCCCCCCTTGTTGCCTATTCCTAGGCCTTGCATATTTTCTACCAAGATGTCTAAGGGCAGGGGGTGGTTGAACCCTACTCCCGACTTATCATATGGCATCTGATATCTTGGTTGGCAAAGGAAACGCATCCCTTGCTCATATCTACCTAGCCCGTATCCATTCCAATTGCATTGGTCGAGATATCTTAGAGCGAAGTTCGGGTTTGACAGATAGTTGATATTTTCAGCAAAAGGCTCTTCGTCTTCGTCCTTTTGCTTGCATGGTTCAAGACCATGATCAAGGCCCCCATACACAAAATTTGTCTGGTTTGGTGGGTAACCTAGAGGAACAACTGTCCCTATGGGAAAGCAAGGTCTCCCCATGTCTTGTACTGACTCTAATGCGAACCTTGCCACAACATTCTGCACTAAATACTCCCCCAGGCCCATACTAGCCATTTCAATAGTAATTATTGATGCTTGGGTGGGAGGGAACGAGAGTCCTTCCTGAGTCCATTCCATGTTTGGTGGGTTAGGAGTCTCAGCTTCCATTGTGCTAGGTGTTTCTTATGTTGATACTGTTGATATTGTTGGCAAGCCCTCTTCTGGGGGTTGAGCCTCTTCCAGGACTTGTTTTCCCTTGTCCTTTGGTTTAGCTATGACAGGTGGCATTGGTAGTGAAGGAGAATATTATGAGGACTCACCTGGCTGGGATTTTGATGATTTGGTCACCAGTGGTGCCTACGGTATTGGACCCTGTTTAGATGGATTTAAGGGGAAATCCAAATGCGTTGAAGGGAGGGTCGATTGAGGCATTAATTGCATCGCATTGCAATACTTGAAGGGTTCTAAGTCCATCTGGACTACATGTATTTCTCCTTCAAATGCATACTTTAGACACTAGTGAGTGATCGAAGGGACACACTTCATGTCCCTGATCCATGGCTGCCCTAGCAGTATGTTATAAGCCATCTCACCTTCCAAAACATGGCACAATGTTGGTATTGTATTTTGTCCTACCTAGATAGGCAGAACAACTGTGTCGACTGTCGAGCATATTGCATCGTTGAAAGCTTGCAGTGTGTATGTGGAGGCTATGATATGAGAGGCTAGCAACTTCAGATGTTTTAAGGCTACAGTGGTAATGATGTTACTGGACGAGCCAGTATCTACCAACACTCTCTTGTACGGGATCCCGTTGACCCGCACGATAATGTGCAGGGGTGGATCTACCATGTCATTCGATATTGTTTTGAATTCATCCACTCTGAAGGTAATGACCATCTTCGTACATCGTTTCACATGTCCCACAAAGTTATTGAAAGAATTTGCTTCGTGAGGCTGTAACTCGATGGCTTTCAGAATTTCCATGAGATCTTCTCTATGGGGTGCTGACTGTTGAATAAGCTCGTAAATGGAAAGCCTAGCCAATGTGGTCCGCAAACTCTGTGTGAGTTTGGTCCATATCATGACATCGGGTCTAAGTGGAGGCAACTGCACAGGGCATTTTTGAGGCTGCGACGTTGTTGGAACTTCCCTTGTAGCTACCTCGAGGGCAACTCCTGGGTACTTTTTGTTCCTGGTCACTATGCTGATCATTCCCACAAATCCTTGCATGGGAAGATTTTGTCACACCTCATTAACCTGGAGAGGTTTTTCCTGTGCCTCGTGTGTAGGCAAAGGGTCCTTGAATACCCCCATTTGTTGATTATTTGGCACTATGGGGTTGTCCACGACCAATGTTTTATTGTCGATCAAATATTGGATTAATCCTTTGAATTTCCAACATCCATTCAGGTCATGTCCCCTTTGCCTATGGAATCTACAATATAATTCCTCTCTGTATCCCTTAGGCTTGGGAGCATTAGGATCTACAGTTTGGATTTCTGGTAGGGTGACTAAATTTTTCGCTGACAAGCGGTCAAATAGGGTGTCCCTGGACTCTGCATAAGGGGTGAATTGTCGCCTAGGGCGACGCTGCTGATTTTGCTCATGTTTTTTATTATCTCTTTCATAACTAGGAGGCACTGCCTGGTAATTAGCCTTTTGGGGATGTATTTCTTACACAGGCTTGGGGAAATTTATCGCAACTTGATTAACCACAACGGGTTGTGATTGCGTAGTCCCATTCTTAGTGTTTTTGTTCCACTCTTTCTTTTTAGGCTTGGCGATTGTGCCCTCACCTATTTTGATCTCTTCTATAACTCTGTCTTGCGCCAAATATTCTTCTAGGCTGGCGTATTGCTGTAGCAGCAATAGCCCAGAGATTGATTTTAAGCAACTCCATGCAAACATCTGTGTGAGATCAGACATAGGGGAAAGGTAGGGTAGCTTAGAAAGCAAATCCCTCCATCGATTCTCGTATGCTACCATTGTCTCTTCCTCATATTGCCTGAGGCTGGCTAGATCACTCAATGATGCCTTCTTCTTTGTGTTGAAGGCAAAGCATTCAAGAAATGCATCTACTAATTGATCTAGGTTTTTTATGTTGTGTTTTGATAACTGTGTGAACCAATCCTAGGCAAGGCCTGCGAATGTGGTTATGAATGTCCTAAGCAACAATGCATCATTATCTTGAATGTCGAAGCATTGGCTCAGGAATCTTGTGACATGTTCTTGTGCATCCTCTTCACCTTTAAAGACTGACAATTGAGGCAACTTGAAATGTTTGGGGTAAAGAGGTGTGGGCACTGAGGGATGCACTGGATGACTACGAAGTTGACGTAACGTGGGCTTTTGATGCCTAGAAGCTTTTGTCTCCACAGACTCCAAATGCTCTAATAGCACTTTGTATGCATCGAAAGATTTTATTTCTTCCTCTTTTGTTTTCTCCAATTGTGAGTTATGGGAGACTGGAGGCCTATGGGGGGGTGGTCGAATGGCAGCCCTCCTACATTGATAGGGCGTTTCGGCCCATTCTATTTTTGGTTCATACTCCTCATAAACTTCTTGAGGAGTCTCTGGGCGAGACCTATGACCCTAATTGAGTCCCCACTGAGGGTACCCATCATTGTTTCGGGGAGTGGCCTCCCTCTCGGGTCTATAAGGTCTCGAAGGCAAAGCTTGACGAGGTCATAGAGACCTGTCCTACACCAAAGGGTTGTGCCTCTCATATTGTTCTGCTTTTTGGGTGTGAGGGGTTGGCACCCTCTCAGGTAGTTTATAGCGTAACTCATCCGCTTCACGCTACATGCGCTCTTTATTAAGGTGGTATAAGTAATCTAACTCCTGATGACCTTGCTCAAGCTGCATGATTCGTGCTTGGCGGGTGGCATGTCTGGCGACTGCCGGGTCAATTTGGTCTGCCCTATTTTGCTTAGGAGGCTTGAATGTTTCTCCTATGTATTTGCCTCTGTCTTGATGATCTGAAATTTCAATGGGTCGCTTCCCTCTATCGAGGTTGGTGGCATTTACTTGAGGCTCTGGCCTCGATGGGTGACCATGATATCTAGCAGGTGTAGAAACGCAAGGTTCCCGCGCGTATGTTGTTCCCAAGGAATGCGATGGTCTTCCTTGTACTCCCTTTCATGGGTGTGAAAGGGGCGGGCGGAGTGAGCTCACCCTATGTGAAGAGCCCTGCGCTCTGGGTTTTGTCTTTCTATTCTAATGGGAGGCAAAGAAGACGTACCATATTCATGCTGTCTCTCCTCATGGACACTATGCCTCTCTAGTGCTTCATCATGCTGTAGCCACTCAAATATAGCCTCAAAAGGCGATTTTCTATTTACATTGAGATCTACATGTAAAGCT
Organism: Wollemia nobilis; assembly: GCA_028583015.1. Classification (NCBI taxonomy): domain Eukaryota; kingdom Viridiplantae; phylum Streptophyta; class Pinopsida; order Araucariales; family Araucariaceae; genus Wollemia; species Wollemia nobilis. The sequence continues at coordinate 6,740,952 of JAQPPZ010003246.1, read as the reverse complement.
TCTTCCCAAAAGGGGTTGTGTTGAATGGGCAAACTCCACAGAGGAGGGTCCCAATAATTCCTTCTTGATGTGGCCTGATGTGGACTCTCTTGTAGGCCAGACCGCCAAGGTGGTATGGCCAAGTCCTCAGGGCTAAAGTGAAGGCGACCAGCGCCCTCTTTGTGCACCTTCTACAACATCCACCCTTTATTGGGCTTGGCTACGGGTGTACACCATTGTGGTGCTTCTCTACTAGCTAAGCAGATTTTTATCTCATTTATGATGATTTTTCTTTTTGTTACACTAAGCAGAAATGAACACACACATACACAAACCGTGATTATCTCTTTTAAGGATTAATAGTGTGTCCTAAACTGGTTTAGTGTGTTTTTATATTTTGTTTTGTTTTTGTAAGTTTTTAAGAACGTTTAAATGCATAATGTTGGCTCATATGACTCCCATAAATGGTCGCCCCTTCAATATACCATTGCCGGACCGATATACCAACCTCTCTATATACCCGCCCTTACGAGAGGGAAACTATAGGTATGTGAGAGCATATGGTACGTGGAACATAGGCGGTACGAAAGAGGGATTGTCCTGTTAATGACACCTACCATAGAATGCAAGCCTTGGCCGAAGTGTCGCGATATCGCGACAAACTTCGCATTTGTGCCTGGGCAAAAATTGACCAATCAAAGGCGAAATTCAACCAATCAAAGGTAGACATTAAAACATTTAAAAGTGCCATTAAAACAATTTAAAGTAGACGTTAAACAAGTGGCAGTCGAGGACAGTCAGTTATTATCGCCTGCTGTGCATGCGCACGTAGGTGGGCAGATTGGCAGTTAGCGGACTGTCACAAGGGTAGTCATGTAAGCCCAAGTCAAGGAGGAGTCTCCTCCCTTTTGGGAAGGCATGACTACCACGTGGCATCCCTGTGTGCCCCTCCAAAGAGACCCCATGGGTCTATAAAATGGCAGACTTTCCTGCCCAAAAAAGGACAAGCTGGTAGACATTTTGAAGCAACGAAGTGCTGCCAAACCAAACACCCGATTGCATTCTTTTCGATTCATTTCTTCTACACCCATAATCTCTTTTGCAAGGGAGGTTATTGGTGGCTGTTAGAAGGTGAATCCGGACCTTAGAACCCGACATTCGACCATAGTAAACCATCAATTTGCCGACAACTCAACCTAAGAGTTTTTGGGCCCTTCCTTAGTGGATTGGCACCGTAATCAAGTTCTAACGGGGGCGGCCCACTTGGGCACCCCACACCTTTTTGCTAGTTTCATGTTAGTCTATTTTTCCATTGCATTTTTTTAGATGCATTACGTTCTACACTTTTTTAGATGCATTACGTTCTACAGTTTTTTAGATGCATTACGTTCTACGCTTTTTAGATGCATTACGTTCTACACTTTTTTAGATGCATTACGTTCTACGTTCTACGTTCTGTCATTTTAGTCTACTCGTTCATTGCGTGTTTATTCTGTCAAATGTGCAGGTCATTTATATTCATTTTATTCACTATTTTCGATAATCTTAGGCATACATCTTTCACTAATTTCAAGGAATAAATGTTTCACGTTTACAGCAGGTGCTACTAACACCTTTCTTATTTCTTTGATTGCAGGAGAAGCAAGAACCAAGGACTCATCAACATCAGCGGCGGCAACACTCCGACCCGCCCAGTTCAAATGTGGGCATGTGAAATAAGGAGTATTGATAACGATTGTAATCAAAAGCATGCTAACACTCCTAGCCCTTAAAAGGGGAGGAGATGGATTGTAACTGAGTTTGGAATTAATATAAAAGGGTTGTTCTCCTGCTTCCTCTTTATGTTTCATCTTGATTTGATTACGTTTGTCCTATTTCATGCATCGAGTTAGTCTTTGTTTATATTGCATCTCAATACTATTTTTCTTCCGAAATCTCATGCTTTCAGTGGCGATCACGGTATTGACTCAACTAGAACCTCTAAGGGGAACAGCTTCAAAAAGATGTCCGAACACCATTTATGTTCTCTTTGTGGATTAGTGCCCGAACATCGTGATCGCCACTAAAAGCATGAGATTCTGAAAATAAAAGAAACACTAATTGTTGCAATGTAAACTAACTAGCTTGATGCATGAAATAACACGGATATAATCAAATCAAAACCAAACGTAAAAGAGAAAGCAGGAGCATAGCCCTTTTTATTAATGTGATTCCAACTCGGTTACAATACGTCTCCTCCCTTTTTAAGGGCTAGGAGAGTTAGCATGTTTCCATTACAAAAAGTGAATAGTGATCTTCTTCTACATGCCCACATTTGAACTAGGCAGGCCGGAGTGTTGCCGCCACTGATGTTGATGAGTCCTTGGTTCTTTCTTCTCCTGCAATTAAAGAAACAAGAAAGGCGTTAGTAGCACCTGCTACAAATGTGAAACATTTATTCCTTGAAATTAGTGAAAGATGTATGCCTAAAGCAATCAAAAATAGTGAATAAAATGAATATAAATGATCTGCACATTTGACAGAATAAACATGCAATGAACGAGTAGACTAAAATGACAGAACGTAGAACGTAGAACGTAATGCATCTAAAAAAGGGTAGAACGTAATGCATCTAAAAAAGGGTAGAACGTAATGCATCTAAAAACACGTAGAACGTAATGCATCTAAAAACACGCAATGGCAAAATAGACTAACATGAAACTAGCAAAAATGTGTGGGGTGCCCAAGCGGGCCGCCCCCGTTAGAACTTGATTATGGCGCCAATCCACTAAGGAAGGGCCCAGAATCTCTTAGGTTGAGTTGTCGACAAATTGATGGTTTACTGTGGTCGAATGTCGGGTTTAGGTCTGGATCCACACTTCTAAAATCCACCAATAACCTGTCTTGCGAAAGAGATTACACGTGTAGAAGGGATGAATCAGAAAGGAGTGCAATCGGGTGTTTAGTTTGATAGCACTTTGTTGCTTTCAAAATGCTTGCCAACTTGTTTTATTGGGTGAGAAAGTTTGCCATTTTATAGACCCATGGGGTCTCTTTGGGGCACGCAGGGATTGCACGTGGCGGCCATACCTTCCCAAAAGGGAGGAGACTCCTCCTTGACTTGGTCTTACATGACTGCCCTTGTGACAGTTTGCTAACTGCCAATCTACCCACCTATGGGCGCATGCACAACAGGCGGCAATAACTGACTGTCCTCGACTGCCACTTGTTTAACGTCCGCTTTAAATTGTTTTAATGGCACTTTTAAATTTTTTAATGTCTGCATTTGATTGGTTGAATTCCGCATTTGATTGGTCAATTTATGCCTAGGCGCAAATGCGAAGTTTGTCGCGATATCGCGATGTCGCGATATCACGACACTTCGGCCAAGGCTTTGCTTTGGGCGTCGAAGTGTCGCGATATCGTAACACTTCGGCCAAGGCTTTGCTTTGGGCGCCGAAGTGTCATGATATCGCGACACTTCGGCCAAGGCTTTGTTTTGGGCGCCGAAGTGTCACGATATCGCGACGTCGCGATATCGTGATGTCGCGATATAGCGACACTTCGGCCAAGGATTTTCTTTGGGCGCCAAAGTGTCGCGATATCACGAAATCGTGATATCGTGACACTTCGGCCAAGGCTTTGCTTTGGGCACCGAAGTGTCGCGATATCATGACGTTGCAATATCACGACACTTCGGCCAAGGCTTTGCTTTGGGCGTCGAAGTGTCGCGATATCATGACACTTCAGCCAAGGCTTTGCTTTGGGCACTGAAGTGTCATGATATCGTGACACTTCGGCCAAGGCTTTGCTTTGGGCACCGAAGTGTCGCGATATCGCGACGTCGTGATATCATGACACTTCGGCTAAGGCTGTGCTTTGGGTGCTGAAGTGTCGCGATATCGTGACGTCGTGATATCGCGACGTCACGATATCGTGACACTTCAGCCAAGGCCTTCTTTTGATTAAGGCTTGCTTTTGATTAAGGCTTGCTTTTGATTAAGGCTTTCTTTTGATAAAGGCTTGTTAAAACGACCAGCTTTGCTTTGTTTACTTTCTGACCTTCTAAACTACTGTGCAAGTGGCTAGGACCACTGTTTGACCTCTGAGGGCTACCCTAAAAGCTGTGTGTGTCAATGCGATCAGTGTTTGTAGTCACATAATCGGATTGGTGCTATTTTGGTGTCTACAGATGCCCCTTTTTGGGAAGCGCTATGGGTGATGTAGTGCTGAGAAAAAATAGATAACCAAAGCACTAATGATTAGGGTTTCTTGGTAACCTAACCAAGTTTTGATGCCCCAAGTATGGAAAGGGCATGCATTCTTGAATCCTTGCTTCTGACAAGCTAAGGAATTTGATTTCAAGTGTTAAACTATTTTGGTGAGGTGTGACTTGAGCTTGGACATTGATCTGTCATGATTAGGCAAAGGGCGTAACCTTTTGTCCACAGGGGAACCTTGTGTTCATGCTTCGGGAATGCCAAGTTTTTGATCAATTTGATTGCTGCTTGTTTACTGCCCCAAGCAGGAGCATGATTTTCTTTGTCAATGATTCTTTGAATGCATGTCATTGCTTTGATTGGGTGTGTGCTTGTTGATTGGTGACTAAGTGTGACTACCCCCTCAAGCGACGAATCGATGAGGGAATGACCTTCATGAGAAAAGTGATGAGTCGCTTGACCCAAGATGACTTGTGCAAGGGTGCCTTTAGATGGTTTACCATTAAGCATGTGCAATTTCCCGACATTTGGACCTATTTTTGGTGGGTGTTAACCCTTTTGGTGATGCCATAATGGGGTGAAATCGTTGAAAACCCGTCTTCCCGTGGAGCGGTCCGGCTATGGTAGCCTTCTTGGGGAAGTAGGAGAGTGACAATTTGAGCCCCGAAATTGATTTTATATGCCAAGAGGTTAAGTGCAAGAGCACTTGTGTCCGGAAATGCTTATTGCTATGTTTTTGTGTTGCATTTTTGTGATGTTTTTGTTTGTTTTGATTTTATTTCTGTGTATATGTCATGATTTTATGTTATGCATAATGATTGATGTTGATGGATGCATGCCACTTTATATTGATGTATGCATATGGTATGATAAATGCGATTGTTGTATGTTGATTTATTTTGATGGATGCATATGTTGTGATGAATGCAAATGTTTTTGATTTATATGTGATATGCAGAAATGAAATGGATGAATAGAATTTGTGATGTTTGGCTATGGCACCATAGACTGTTTATAACTCTGTTATTTTGTCTTTAGGCGATTGCTGTGATGCATGACTTTGTATGTATACATGTGGTTTTTCTTTTTTTGTATTTTTTGATGGTAATGTGATGATGAAAAGTAGCTCAGTTGGTTTTAGAAATGTAGCTAAGGTTTTCTGAGACTCAGACGGTTTTAACTCACTAGCCATGACTATACTTTATCTTACAAGACTTTTGAACAAGGTATGAATTGGACTTGTTTTTGACCAAGCTATTTCACATCCCTATGTGTGCAATTGAGTTCATTTATGTGGTATTTGTCAGGATACCGCCAGTGCCAGATGGGCTTTCAATCGAACTTGTACTAAGGATCACCTAATTAGCTCCACTAACTCCTTTGTTGTATTTAGTTAGATTAATCTGCCGTGTTATCTAGGATACCATAAGCTAGCTCATCCTTATGCAAACATTGGTCTGCACACATGCAAAGCGAATGTGACATACATATCGTCATGCGGGTAGGATACCACCATTGCTAGATAGGCTGTCAACCAAACCTGTAATGAGGATCACCTAGATGGTTTTCGAATGCTGAGAATTCTAGGGATTCAATTTTAGGATATTTTTTGGCTAAATTATTTAGAAAGTTGCTCGTCTATATAGTGATGAAAATCACTGTTTATTTTCTATTAATTCTTTTTGAGCAAGGATTTTGAATAGTAGTGATAACCACTGTTATTTGATTTTGTATTTTGAGTATTGTGAGTTTGGGCTGGTGAGTGGCCTTGATCCTTGTGGACTTGGGGACGACTATGCATCCTTTGTAGGGACGTGTAGTACGAATCCTTATGATGTTAGGGACCAAGGGGGTGATGGAGATTATGGAGTAAGGGCATTGATATTTTAGGCCTTGGGGATGACTACCCATCCTGGTTAGGGGCGAATAGTACGAATCCTTACAACTTGGAGACCAAAGGTGAATGGAAAGTGTTAGGATGATGATTTGTTGGAATTTTGTTTGTGAATGGTGTTGATCCCTTTTGGGTCTTGGGGATGACTACCCATCCTTGTCAAGGATGTGTAGTATGAATCCTTACAACTTTGGGAACCAACTATGATTGGGATTTGGTAGTGGTGAAAACCACTGTATATGGAGGTGAATGAATGGGGAAGAGCTCATCCTTTTGTCAATTCTCAGCATTCTGGAACCATTCGCACAGGGGGATGAGCAAGATAACCGTTTCACTTATGGTGACCTGGATTACTGTGCAGGTTTCATCTTTCATTCACACAACTAAGGAATTTTCGTGTTTTAATTTGTGTTGGGATGTTACATAACAAGGCGTATTTCAAGTGTAACTCTACCTTCATAAAATCTGTTTGACTCAGTACATTACGTAGCTAAAAAGCAAAATGATGACTGAATTACGAAAACTCTTGATACATTAAAATACCACTGACTCTAGTGTGGTAAAAAGCAATGCATGGTGTTTTTGTTGTTTTTGTAAAATGGAACAGTGTGGAACAAGATGGACTAGTAGAGCAATTATAGCCTATGGTGCCTTTGACCTGTACAACCACAAATATGCAATGTATGGATGCAATGCTTTAAAGTAGCTATGTATTTTTTGTATTTTTGATGGATTGATTTTTTTGAATATGAAGATGAGGTGCGAGAAGAGCTTTCTATTGATGAATTTGAGTATGCCTAGAAATGAGATGCAAAAATTTTGTTTTGTTGTTTTTTTGATGATTTTTTTGAATTTTAACTTTTCTTATTTTTGACCAAGCGATTGTGGAAATCCTTGGAGCATTTTGGGATTGACCAAGCGATTATATAATCCTTGGAGCATTTTTGGGATTGACCAAGTGATTGCGATAATCCTTGGAGCATTTTTGGGATTTGACCAAGCAATTTTATGGATCCTTGGAGAATTTTTGGGATTTGACCTAGCGATTGCGATAATCCTTGGAGCATTTTTAGGATATGGCTCTCTTAGATATGAAATGGTCACAAATGACTGATATTCAAGGGTTCTATTTCCTTGATACCGTCAAGAGAAGCTAGCTGGTACATCCTAGGTCCTATTTTGCTATCAATGAAATATGGACCTAACAAATTTGTCGCAAATTTGTCCCTTAGGTGGGATGGCAAACTAGAATTCTGTTGGTTTTCCTTCAAAACCAAATCACCAACCCGAAAGTCTCTTAGGTGAACTTTCATGTTGTAAGCTTTATTAAGTCGCTCTTGATAAATACGTAAATGCTCGAGATCATTAACGTGTCGTTCGTCAAGCAACGTAAGATGGTCTAGCTGGGCCTGCTACGCAGTGTCATCATCGATGAATTCCTGCATTGATATGCACAGGGAAGGAATCTCCAACTCTAGAGGCATGACTGCCTCGAAGCCATACACGAGCGAAAACGGAGTGGCCCTAGTGGGTGTCCAAATGCTAGTGCGATAGGCCCATAGGGCAAGTGGGATTTGAATGTGCCAATCCTTATGACTGTCTATGACGGTCTTTTTAAGGATGGAAACTAGCATTTTGTTTGACGCCTCTACTTGCCCATTTGCCTACGAATAATAGGGTGTCAAAAAACTATGCTAAATTTTGTACTTTGTGGTCAAATCACGCACATATTTGTTCTTGAAATGCGTCCCATTATCCGAGACTATTTTGGATGGAATACCAAAACGACATATGATGTTATGCAAAATGAACTCCAGAATGTGAAGTCCTATTGTAGAGGTAAGTGAAACTGCTTCCACCCACTTGGTAAAATACTCTGTGGCCATTATGATAAACGTGTGACAGCCTGACGACACAGGGGAGATATTTCCAATTATATCGAAGCCCCACTGCGAGAATGGCCAAGCTGACTGTACTGTCTGCAAGGCCTGTGAAGGTACGTGCATCAAATTGGCATGATGTTGACACTTCATGCACTTATTGATATATGCGCAATAATATTTCTCTAAAGATGGCCAATAATAGCCCATGCGAAGAATGTGCTTTGCAATGGCCATACCATTAAAGTGGCCACCACATGTACCATTGTGCACTTGGGTGATCGCCCAAGTGGACTCTTGCTAGTCCAAGCAACGAAGAAGGATTCCTTCATAGCTACGATGATACAAAATGTCTCCTATCAAGACATACTTAGCTACTTTCTACTTGAATGCTCATTTTGTGACATGCATCAATCCAAGCGGGAGATTACCTAACTTGAGGTAGTCTCTAATGGGTAAATACCAATCCTGTTGATCAGAAACCTAGACAGTATGAACAGCCAATCCCTCTTGAAGTTCATCCCTAGAAAATGCTGAGTGGGATAGAACTTGTAAGAATAGCGTTATGTTGCTATTAATGGGAGTAGGGGAGAACAAGGACCTCCAGTTGGCACGTTTCAGATGATCTTGGATTCGAGATAACTTATCCGAGGATGGTTCAATCTAGATCATGTGGATTCCTGGCATCAAGTCTGAGCTTACATGCTCCATCATGGATTGCGATAAGGTTTTGACTTGAACGGTTGTCATATCACCGAAAAGGTCTTGTGGAATTAGTGACCCCAAGGAGGCCATTGTGTCCGCAAAGCGATTCGATGATCGAGGGAGTGCCTCGATGTCATACCACTCAAGTTTTTCTAGGAATTTGTCCATGAGGGCTTTATAAGCCTGTAGAACTAGGCATTTGCATTGATATACCCCTTTGACTTGATTAACTATTAACAGCGAATCACCAAAGATTTTCAGTCATTTGATGTTCATGGCGATTGTTGTCTGAAGAACTAGGAGCAAGGCTTCATACTCTGCATTATTGTTGGTGCACGGGAAGTTTAATTTAAATGACAGGGGCATTGGAGCACCCTGCGGTGTGAAGAATACAATTATCGCACCACCACCTTGCTCACATTTAGAACCATTGAAGAATAGGGTTATGTCGGCCTGTGACTCAAGATCATCAGAATATGGCGATTCTGAGACACGGAAGACCCCATCATCGGGTAGTTCTATGACTAGAAGCTGATCATCTTCAAGAGGAGCCTCTGCTAGTTGATTGTCTATGACTTGTCCTTTGATAGATTTTTTTCCAATAAACTCAATGTCAAATTCTGTCAACAACATGATCCATTTCATTGTGCAACTACTATGATAAGTATGACTCATCATGTATAGCAATGGATTCTCCTTAGACACAACATACATAGTATTTCTCAGCATGTAGTGGCATAGCTTTTTGGTAGCAAACACCACTGCCAAGTAGAGTTTCTCAACGTATGCATAGTTAATTTCATAACTGACCAGGGTGCGGCTAAGATAGTAAGTAGCCTGTTCCTTGTGAAGTTCATTCTTCTGGGCTAACATGGCACCCAGTGCTACCTCAGTAGTTGAGATGTATAAATAGAACAGCACTCCTGGTCTAGGTGGTGCCAATACTGGCGACAAAGCCAAGTATTGTTTGATTTTGTCAAAGGCTGACTGGCACTCGTCATCCCAGTGAAATGTAACTCCCTTGTGCAATAATTTGTTCATGGGTCAGCACTTGTCAGATAATTGCACTATAAATAATTTAATCGACGTGACCTTTCCCTGCAGACTTTTGAGCTGCTTGATTGTAGTTGGGGGAGCCATTTCGAGGATTGCCTTGACTTTCTTTGGGTCCACCTCGATTCCTCACTTTGAGACTATGAAACCCAAGAGTTTTCTAGATGTGACGCCAAATACGCACTTCTTAGGGTTTAGTCTAACTTTATGCTCCATGAGGCGATCGAGGATTCTGCTTAAGTCATCGATATGATTTGAGCACAAAAGAGACTTGGCTAACAAATCATCCATGTAATCTTCCAAAGTTTTATGCATATAGTCATGGAAGATGTACGTCATGACACGTTGGTAGGTGGCACCAGCATTTATAAGGCCAAAAGGCATGACCTTATAACAAAATGTCCCCCAAGGCATTATGAATGTCATTTTTAGTTGGTCTTCAGGATTGATACGAATCTGATTGTATCATGAGAAACCATCCATGAGGGAAAGCATTTCGTGACCTGTTGTAGCATCTACCAATGCGTCGATGCTTGACAAGGTAAAATCATCCTTAGGACTCACTTTGTTTAGATCTCAAAAATTGGTGCATATGTGAATCCTCCCATCGGGCTTCTTGATGGGAACCAAGTTGGACAACCATGGCAGATAATCCATGCAGATGACAAACTGTGCATCCAACAGCTTTTGCAATTCGTCTTTGACCATCAAGGCCACTGTTGGGTGCATCTTACATAGTTTTTGCTTTACAGGCTTGATTGTCGGATCAAGCGTTAAATTATGCGTGACTAGCTACGGGTCTAGTCCTAGCATATCCTTGTATGACCATGCAAAAACCTCCTTCTTCTCTTTGAGAAGGGCAATGTAGTCGACTTGCTCTTCGGGGGAAAGACTTACCCCCAGCTTGAGAATCTATGGATTCATTGTATCTGTGCCAATATCTACATCAGTCGTCTCCTCTACTGACATGTGGGATCCGTCCTCCAACTGATGTGGAGTCAGGATCAAATGGATATCATTAGATGAGTTTAGATTTGCGTTTGGAACCTCGGGTTCCTCTTCAGCCTAAAAAATATCCTGAGTTGTCCTTGGGGTAAAATGAGGCATTTCATCGAAAGGCCAGTACTATGATGGTGATAAAGGTGAATTGACGTGATCCCAGTCGATGGCATCTGTGTCCAGATGCAATGACCGTGTTGGATCGGCCGGATTGCGGATGGGTGCGGTCAAATCAATGGAGATCATGTGGATGGAATGAATTTGGTCTCCATTACTATGGGTGTGATAACTTGAATCTTCTATATGCTCCCTATACTCTGGATCTAGTTTTAAGGGAACAGGCATGAACGGATCGGCCCTACATGCGAATATGAGGACAAGGTATTTCCTCGGCACTGATGTCATGATAGGGTCTCGGGGTGGACGATGCTCATCGTATATTTGGAGCCATGGATCCAACACTTGGTCCCACCCCGCTGGGTCTACATACCACTCATGCCCTAACCTTATGCCCATATGTCCCATAAGATATTCATGAGTTAAAGGGTGATTGTGCCGTCATGCATGATTGAGATAGTTCATCTTAGTCTCATCTTCTGAATCACTTTCGAAGATCCAAAAATGTTCATTTTATTCAGCAACTGTGTTCATTTTATTCAGCAACTGTTACTTGTGACATTGAGGGTTCTCCTTATTCCAGCAAATTAATCTGGTCCCATTGCAGTTGTTCCAATCTTAGTGGAGGGACCTGACTCTCTTGACACTATATTGACTCAATTGGAACCTCTAAGGGGAACAACTTCAAAAAGATGTCCGGACACCATTTATGTTCTCTTTGGGGATTAGTGCCCGAACTTTCACCTCTCTCTAGCAAAGGAGAGGGATTATTGATGTTTCCAAGGGTGTTTGTTGACCATGGGAGGTAATATCCCAATGTATAATATGTATTTGGTTTGGCATAAGGATCTGATGCCAATCCACCCTTGTTGCCTATTTCTAGGCCTTGCATGTTTTCTACCAAGATGTCTAAGGGCAGGGGTGGTTGAACCCTACTCCTGACTTATCATATGGCATCTGATATCTTGGTTGGCAAAGGACACACATCCCTTGCTCATATCTGCCTAGCCCATATCCATGCCAATTGCATCGGTCGAGATATCTTAGAGCGAAGTCCAGGTTTAACAGATAGTTGATATTTTCAGCAAAAGGCTCTTCGTCTTCGTCCTTTTGCTTGCATGGTTCAAGACCATGATCAAGGCCCCCATACACAAAATTTGTCTGGTTTGGTGGGTAACCTAGAGGAACAACTATTCCTATGGGAATGTGAGGTCTCCCCATGTCCTGTACTGATTCTAATGTGGGCGTTGCCACAACATTCTGCACTAGATACTCCCCCAGGCTTGTACTGGCCATTTCAACAGTGATTGTTGATGCTTCGGCAGGAGGGAACAGGAGTCCTTACTGAGTCCATTCCATGTTTGGTGGGTTAGGAGTCTCAGCTTCCGTTGTGCTAGGTGTTTCTTCTATTGATACTATTGATATTGTTGGCAAGCCCTCTTCTAGGGGTTGAGCCTCTTCCAAGACTTGTTTTCCCTTGTCCTTCGGTTTAGTTATGATAGGTGGCATTGGTAGTGAAGGAGCAGATGATGAGGACTCACCTGGCTAGGATTTTGATGATTTGGTCACCAGTGGTGCCTACGATATTGGACCTTGTTTAGATGGATTTAACTAGAAATCCAAATGCGTTGAAGGGAGGGTCGATTGAGGCATTAATTGCATCGCATTGCAATACTTGAAGGGTTCTAAGTCCATCAGGACTACATGTATTTCTCCTTAAAATGCATACTGTAGACACTGGTGAGTGATCGAAGGGACACACTTCATGTCCCTGATCCATGGCTTCCCTAGCAGTATGTTATAAGCCATCTTTCCTTCCAAAACATGGCACAATGTTGGTATTGTATTTTGTCCTACCTGGACAGGTAGAACAACTAGCCAGAAGTGTCATGCTACCATAGACTTATCCTCGCGTGCATGGGAATCACCCCAGCGACACTCGATCAGCTTTCGTTAGGATTTACGCCTAACAACAGTGACAATCGGGAAATGGATGCAAAGCTAAGCCAAGGTGGTGATGAACCCACCGTTGGTCTTGCTCAAGGGCTAGGGTCTTACGACCAGCTCCTTGGTTTAATTTACCACGTGATGTGTGTGGGGTTCATTTTATTTAATAAAAATGAAACAAGCATGAACAACTTTCCCTAAGCAAGTAAAAGTTGACAAAAAAATAGAAACATAAAATAATAATAAAAATAAAAAAAATAAATAAATAAAATGATAGGTACAGTTTTGGAACCTTACCTCTTTTTTGCTTAAATTGGTTGTCTTTTCCACCCAAATAGGTTGTTTCTGATTCGTCCTGGTATCTTTAAGCACAAAAATGTAAATTTCAATCAATTTTTGAATCTAAAAAAATAATAGGGGACAGCGTCCCATCGTGATTGCCACTGAAAGCATGAGATTCTAGAAGAAAAATAGTATTGAGATGTAGTATAAACAAAGACTAACTCGATGCATGAAATAGGAAAAACGTAATCAAATCAAGATGAAACATAAAGAGGAAGCAGGAACACAGCCCTTTTATATTAATTCCAAACTTGGTTACAATCCATATCCTCCCCTTTTAAGGGCTAGGAGTGCTAGCATGCTTTTGATTACAATCGTTATCAATACTCCTTATGCATGCCCACATTTGAATTGGGCGGGCCGGAGTGTTGCTGTCGCTGATGTTGATGAGTCCTTGGTTCTTGCTTCTCCTACGATCAAAGAAACAAGAAAGGCATTAGTAGCACCTGCTGTAAATGTGAAACATTTATTCCTTGAAATTAGTGAAATATGTATGCCTAAAATTATCGAAAACAGTGAATAAAATGAATATAAATGACCTGCACATTTGACAGAATAAACACGCAATGAATGAGTAGACTAAAATGATAGAACGTAGAACGTAGAACGTAATGCATCTAAAAAAGCGTAGAACGTAATGCATCTATAAAAGTGTAGAACGTAATGCATCTAAAAAAGTGTAGAATGTAATGCATCTAAAAACACGCAATGGCAAAATAGACTAACATGAAACTAGCAAAAAGGTGTGGGGTGCCCAAGCGGGCCGCCCCCATTAGAACTTGATTACGGCACCAATCCACTAAGGAAGGGCCCATAATCTCTTAGGTTGAGTTGTCAGCAAATTGATGGTTTACTATGGTCGAATGTCTGGTTCTAAGGTCCAGATTCACCTTCTAACAGCCACCAATAACCTCCCTTGCGAAAGAGATTATGGGTGTAGAAGAAATGAATCGAAAAGAATGCAATCGGGTGTTTGGTTTGGCAGCACTTCGTTGCTTCAAAATTTCTACCAGCTTGTCCTCTTCTGGGTGGGAAAGTCCACCATTTTATAGACCCATGGAGTCTCATTGGAGGGGCACGCAGGGATGCCACATCGCGGCCATGCCTTCCCAAAATGGAGGAGACTCCTCCTTGACTTGGGCTTACATGACTGCCCTTGTGACAATCCGCTAACTGCCAATCTACCCACCTACGCGCGCATGCACAGCAGGTGGCAATAACTGACTGTCCTCGGCTGCCACTTGTTTAACGTCCGCTTTAAATTATTTTAATGGCACTTTTAAATGTTTTAATGTTTGCCTTTGATTGGTTGAATTCCGCCTTTGATTGGTCAATTTCTGCCCAGGTGCAAATGCGAAGTTTGTCGCGATATCGTGACGTCGTGATATCACGACACTTCGGCCAAGGCTTTGCCTTGGGCACCGAAGTGTCACAATATCGTGACGTCATGATATCACGACACTTCGGCCAAGGCTTTGCCTTGGGCGTCAAAGTGTCGTGATATCGCGACAAAGGTTTTGCCTTGGGTGCTGAAGTGTTGCGATATAGTGACGTCGCAATATCGCGACACTTCGGCCAAGGTTTTGCCTTGGGCACCGAAGTGTTGCGATATCATGACGTTGCGATATCGCGACACTTTGGCCAAGGCTTTGCCTTGGGTGCCAAAGTGTCACGATATCACAACGTCGCGATATTGTGACACTTCGGCCAAGGCTTGATTAAGGCTTGCTTTTGATTAAGGCTTTCTTTTGATTAAGGCTTGCTTTTGATTAAGGCTTGCTTTTGATTAAGGCTTGTTAAAACGACCAGCTTTGCTTTGTTTACTTTTCGACCTTCTAAACTGCTGTGTAAGTGGCTAGGACCACTGTTTGACCTCTGAGGGCTGCCCTGAAAGCTGTGTGTGTCAATGCGATCAGTTTTTGTAGTCACATAATCGGATTGGTGCTATTTTTGTGTCTACACAAGCTTTGTGTTAAGGCTTGAGGATAGAGATTGAGGATAGATTTATTTTAGATAGAAGATTTTTTTTTAGTGTAGATTTGAGGATAGATATTGAGTAGGTTTTTTGCTAGATCAAAGGACTATGTTTAGTGCATATTTGAGGAAAAATTTTGGTGCATATTTAAGTAAAATTTTGTGCCATTCTAGAGATAGATATTGAGTATATTTGTGCTAGATTGAAGGACTATGTTTAGTGTAGATTTGAGATAGAGATTTAGAGGTGATAGAGTATAAAGGATGATAGTCTCCATTGGATAGATATCCATTAGCTAAGGCAATGAGGATAGGTCTTCTGAGTGAGGACAAGAGTCTTCAATGGATAGATATCCATTAGCAAGTGCAGAGGGGGTAACAGTTCTTCTAGAATATCACCAACCATAGTAGACGAGAAAGGAGTTCTCCTATGGATAGACATCCATGAACTTGATTAGGGTATTGGTATCTCCTTTGGACATAGTTACATAAATATTGTAATAGTTAAAGGATTCCCAAGAGATTTATTGATAAAATATTAGTGAGAAATTTTCTTCGTGGAGTACCCCACATTTGTTGAACCACGTAAAATTGGTTTCTCTATTGTGTGTCATGATTTGTGCACTATTTTTATTACTGTTGTTGATATTTCTATTGATACATTGCATAATATTGATTGGGAAAGAAAATTAAAAAGTGGACTTATAATTTTCACCCCCCCTTCTTAGTATAAGCTTATGCTCTTCAATTGGTATCAGAGTGGATTCTTTCAAAAGATTTTAATAGCTTGAAGGAAAATCTTACAAGAACACAATGGATTCTAAGAATGGATCCTTAGATAATTCAACTCCAATATTTTATGGAAGTGATTATGTATTTTGGATTATGAGAATGAAGATTCACCTGATGGCACTTGGAAATGAAATTTGGGAAGCAGTTGAAAATAGATACATACCACCAACTACTCCACCTATAGATAAATATGGTAAGCTTCTACATCGTTACAATTCAAAAGCAATGAATGTAATTTTTATAGGTTTGCATAGAACAAATTTCATAAAATTTATGCATTACAAAGATGCAAAAGGAATTTGGGATAAGTTGTAAAGCATATATGAAGGAGATAAAAGAGTAAAAAAGGCAAAGATATGAAATCTAAAAGGAAAATTTGAATAATTAATAATTAAGGATGAGGAAAATATTAGTTCTTATTTACTTTGTGTAGACGAGGTTATTAACGCCATGCAAGGACTTGGATTTGAGATTGAAGAATCTGATGTTTGTGATAAAATCTCAATATCTCTCCCAAGAAGGTTTAGTGAAAAAATATCTACTATATAGGAGTAAAAATATTGTGATTCTTTAACAAGAGATGTATTACTTGGTATTCTTATAGATTTTGAGATGAGAACAAAAGAGGAACCTAATATTTGGAAGGAAGCAACCTTCAAAGCTACTAGGGAAAGAAGTCAGATTCAAGTAATGAGTCATCTAGTGATGAAGAAGAAAATTATAGCAAAAATAATAAGGATTCAAGAAGATTTAAAGATGCAAAATCTATTAGATGTTTCAACTGTGTAAAGTATGGTCACTATGCAATTGATTGTCAAGAAACTAAAAATAATAGTGATGAAGAAAAATAGGATCATAAGAACAAGGAATCATAAAAATACAGGTACCAAAAGAAAGGAAATGATGAACAAGGAAAACAAGGAAATAAGCTCTTTCAAATATAGAAGAGGAGTTACTATGAAGATAAGGCAAGTAAGTATTCAAGTGATAGTGATAATAATTTCTCAGATAATGATAAAAATGAAGTTCTATTTTTGATAGAATAAAAATACGAAGTGAAGAAAAGGTCACCAATAATTCTCAAGTATTTTAGATGTGGTAACTTTGGACATATTGAATATAGTTGTACAAAGAGTGGTTTCAATTTTAGTGATTATGAATACGAGGATATACTTAAAGGACCGGAAGAGAATATTCTAATGGCACTAGAAGAAGAAGGAAGTGATCCTATAGAAAATAAGTTAGAAGATAATGAATATGTTTTCAAAGGTAAAAAAATAGAGGAATAATCATAAAAATGAGAAGTTGATCTTGAGGGAGATCTCATTTATACTCTTAACACATTGAAAAAGGTAAGAAAGCAAAATTACCAACTTAATATTTAGTTTCAATAATATGATGAAGAGAGATGAAATATTATAGGGGATCTAAATAAGTCAATGGATAATACAAATAAGTTCAAAGATAAGTTAGAAGCAAAGGTCTTAGAATGTGAAAGATTAGAAAAAGAAGTGGCTCTACTAAGGAAATAAATAAAAGAGTCTCAGGACAGGTTACACAAGTTTGGGAGGAGCTCAAAGAATTTGGATAAGATTATCAAGACATAAGGACATTCAACAAATAAAACAAGTCTTGGTTTTGAACAGGTACAAAAGAAACAAGAAGAGGAGTCAACCTCAAGTTCTAAAGAAGAATAAACTTCAGAAGAAGATAGTGTGAGAGAAAGTAAAACTTCTAAGGATGAGTTGGACAATAGAAAGTTCAACAAGGAAAAGAACAATGCACAAAGGAGAACCAGATGAAACATGAACCAACATAAGGTAAAATATACAGAGATCAATAATGTAAAGGCAAGGAAATTTCAATGGATGATGTTTCTCATGTCACATATTTGGCCATAATGCTTCACAGTGTGAGATACATGAAAGACAAGAATATGGGAATTCCAAAAATAGGCAAGTTTTTCATGGGTATTGCTACTCATGTAATCAGTTTGGTCACAAAGCAATAAATTATAGGGCCCATGAAAGGAATAGATATGGCATCACTGGAAGAAATACCAAGATATTTGCACCTTCAAGGAATAACAATATTAAGTGTTACAAGTGCAATAATGATGGACATATAGCAAAGTGGTGTAGAGTAGACATTCGACAACCAAGAATAAATAGGAACAAGAATATGAAATGAATAGGAACATGAACATGTGTTAGAATAAGAGAATATTCTCTTAAGTTCCACTAGGATAGACACTTGAGTTTGCACTCCTCCATGTGTTAGGAGAGCTCTCATTGGTGTCCTCATCAGGTCTGATGAATTTTTATAATCCAATGACTCTCAATGATCAACTTCACTATTTATACAGATTTTATCCTTGGAATAAACCAATTAGTTCCACTCTTCTATTCATATATTGTGTAATTGTTTACATATATATTATTGTGAAATCCTAACAACATGGACATTAATGCGAACAAAAATAGTAAGAGGAATCAGAAGGATCATATGAGAAGAAAATTTGGTAAAGGTAAATATCAGTGCTTTCTAGGAGTAGACATACTCCCACCCCAAAATTAACCACCTCAAAAGGAGGTGGATGAGGGGCTAATTGAATAGACTCATTCTTATCCCTGAGCCCTAAAGGTGACCCTTTGTCATTTATGTCAAATGGGAAGATATTTGAGTAAGGAGGGGAGATTTGAAAATCAAGTGTCCCAATATTGTGACACCTCTCGTAGAGCCTCACCTCTTACTCAAGGTTGCAGAGGTATTTCATCTGCTGGAGATTCTAAGTGTCATTAGTCTCAGCCACCGCCCAATCCCAAATGGTTGTGTCTACAACCCAGTGGATGGGATGCTTTACCAGAACTGACTGAACCAGTTGTTGGATGGGGGGATGTTGCACAACTTCCAGTTCTGAATGAACCATTTTATGGGTGTAGGATGGTTTCAAACCCGTCTCCTCAAAATAATGATGGTTGGGGAGCTATGATTGATGTATCTAGCAATGGAAGTTGGGAGAATCAGTTGGATATCAACAAATTTTGGTCTTCTTACTTGCATGAGTAAATGCATGCAGTTATCTCTCCTAATGTATTTTGTCTCCTTTTATTTACATGGTTATGATGTACTAATGGTTTGTTGAGTCAATCCATTTGATCATGTTTTTTTGGGTGTGTGCCATGGGGTGTGTTAATTCCACCCAACCTTTTTTTGTATGAAAGTGATTTTTTCCATTTCATATAAAGCCATTTCATTAAAAAAACACATTTAATATGTTCATATCAATCTTGATTTGAAATAATTTTGTTAATTATATTTTATAGAAAACTATATTAAACACTATCATATGCTTTTTTTATATCTAATTTGATAAACATGTCCAATTTTCCATAGATTCAAGATAATGTATGGCCTCTTGTGTAATGGTTATAAGAAACCATATTGAACTTCCAAGATAATAAAATCTATAGTGTTTTCAATCTATTTTTCTCATCTTTCTTGGGGAACAATGAAGTAAATGTGGTGTTGGTTTAACTTATTATTGTATTCTTTTTTCTAACCATTGGAATTATATCTAGCATATTATTCTTCAACATCATATCCCAAATATTTTGAAAGACAATTGTAGAAAGAAAATTAGGAATAGGTACCTTTTCAAGATAGAAATATAAAATCACCTTTTATATATCTGAAAGCATGAGATTCCGGAAATAAAAGGAAAACTATAGCTATGCAATGTAAGACAAAATATAACGCTTTAATCCTATGCCTTTGAAATGCACGAAACAAAGAAAGGAGATAAATCGAAAATGAAAGAAAGATGTATGGAAAGCACAACCCTTTTTATTCAATTTTCTTATCCTCGGTTACAAAGACGTCTCCTCCCTTTTTAGGGGCTAGGAGCGTTAAATAGGTCTTGGTTACAATTGTGACTTAGTCTTCCTCCTTCCGCATGCCCACATGCAAAATGGGCGGGCCAAAGTGTTGCCACCACTGATGTTGATGAGTCCTTGGTTCTTGCTACTTCTCCTACAATCAAAGAAACAAAAAAGGCGTTAGTAGCACCTGCTGCAAATAGAGAAAGTTTGTTCCTTGAAATTAATGAAAGATGCATGTATAAGAATGACTAAAATGATACATGAAATGATCCTAAATGACCCGCAAATCTGACAGAGGTCAGAAGACATTACCAGAGGGCCACTGCCATTGAAACAGTCGGCCAATCTACTTTCAACTGGAATTCGTCCCTGGGTGGGACGAATTTCGACTGTTATTCGTCCCCGGGTGGGACGAATTCTACTGTGATGAAAAGCCGAGTTGATGCCACTCCAATGTCGAACCTCGGGACCTCCAAAACACCTGCAGACAAAGGGGTTAAGTAATTGGGGCCATTTTGGGATGACCCAGATGGTCGGATTCTCCCAATTTGGCCTCTATCCATGGGAATTCAATGTCGCCACCTGCAAGTTAGTGAGGGCCACAAAATCGACAAAGCATGATAAAATCTGATCAAAATGTTATGGAATTGAAGCTATGAATTATCTAGACAGCATAACATGAAATGCAAGATGAACAAATGATCTAGAATACTTTAGAATGAAACTTAGAAAATGCGGGGTGCCCGAGTGGGCCTCCCACCGTTGGCACTTGATTTCGGCGCCAATCCACTAGGGATGGGCCCAAAATCTCTTAGGATTGTGTTGTCGGCAAATTGGTGGATTAAGGTGGTCAAATGTTGGGTTTGGGTCAGATCCACGCTTCCAAAAGCCACCCAATAACCTCTCTTGTGAAAGAGATTAATGGATGTGAAAAGGTGAATCAAAAAGGATGCAATAGGGTGTTCAAATGGACAGCACTTCGTTGCTTGAAAATGCCTCCAACCTCTCCTCATTTGGGTGGGAAAGTCCACCATTTTATAGACCCATGGGGTCTCTTTGGAGGGGCATGCAGGGATGCCATGTGGCGGCCATGCCTTCCCAAGAGGGAGGAGACTCCTCCCTGACTTGGGCTTCCATGACTGCCCTTGTGACAGTCCACTAACTGCCAACCTACCCACCTACACGCGCATGCATGGCAGGAGGCAATAATTGACCGTCCTTGGCTGCCACTTGGCGGCATTTTTCTTTTTGCCCGTTAAACCTGGAATTCGTCCTGACTAGAGATGATTTCAGAATTCGTCCCTGGGTGAGACGAATCCCAGTTAGTATTCGTCCCTGGGTGAGACGAATATTGGGCAAAGTGCCTGAATGTGCCAAATTGCTTCTTGACCTTACAAAATTGCTATGAAAGTGGTTAGGACCACTGTTTAACCTCTGAGGGCTGCCCTAGGGGCTATGTGTGTCAAAGCGATCAGTGTTTGCAGTCACATAATCGGATTGGTGCCATTTTGGTGTCTATAGATGCCCCTTTTTGGGATGCGCTGTGCATGGCGCAGCACCGAGCAAAAATAGATAACCAAAGCACTAATGATTAGGGTTTCTTGGTAACCTAACCAACTTTTGATGCCCCAAGCATGGAAAGGGCATGCATTCTTGAATCCTTGCTTCTGACGAGCTAAGGAATTTGATTTCAAGTGTTAACCTATTTTGGTGAGGTGTGACTTGAGCTTGGACATTGATCAGTCATGATTAGGCAAAGGGCGCAACCTTTTGTCCATGGGGGAACCTTGTGTTCATGCTTCATGAAATGCCAAGTGTTTGATCAATTTGTGATAATTGCTTGTTTACTTCCCCAAGCAGGAGCGTAATTGTCTTTGTCAATGATTCTTTGAATGCATGTCATTGTCCTTGATTGGGTGTGTGCTTGTTGATTGGTGACTAAGTGTGACTACCCCCTCAAGCGACGAATCGATGAGGGAATGACCTTCATGAGAAAAGCGACGAGTCGCTTGACCCAAGATGACTTGTGCAAGGGTGCCTTTAGATGGTTTATCGTTAAGCATGTGCAATTTTTCCAACATTTGGACCTGTTTTTGGTGGGTGTTAACCCTTTTTGCGACGCTGTTTGGAGCTGAAATTGGCAAAAATCCGTCTTCCCATGGAGCGGTCCGGCTAAGATAGCCTTCTTAGGGAGTAGGATAATGACAATTTGTGACCCCAACGTCTATTTTGTATGCTCGGGATGTCAAGTGCAACAGCACTCACATCGGGCAAATTTATTGTCTATTTTTAGTGCATTTTTGTTCATTTTTTGATGTTTTTGAAGTTTCTGGCCTGAATTCGTCCCAGGGTGGGACGAATTCCAGCTTTAGAATTCGTCCCTGGGTGGGATGAGCGCTAACCAGAGTGCTCATCCTAGTAAAGGATGAATTCCAGCTCAAAGGCCTATTTAAGGGCCAAAACTTGAGTTTGGGCTCATTTGTGTCTAATTTTTCTTGCGATTTGGAGCTTTGGGAGGAGGTAAATTCTGCGGAGCGAAGCGCTACTGAGATTTTCCCTGCCATCATGAGTACACAAACTGGTTCGAGCGGCGAAGCTGAAGCGAGACCCGTAAGTTCTCCTCAGAGTTTATTTATTTTTTTTTTTTGTTTTAAACTGTAAGTGTGTTGTTTTTCTGTATAGTTCTTTTCCATGATTTTAATTTTTTTGTTGAATTGTTTTCTTTTGCAGGTTGTTAGGAGCCGGTACCGTGTACCCACTGCTTTCACTGAGGCATGGGGGGTGCTGACTGATGCTGACTGGGAGTGGCTTGATGCCCTTGGGCTCAAGCAGGTGGCTCGACTAGAGCCTGTGGTCCCGGATCAGGCCTATCTGACGGCCCTGATCAAACTTTGGGATCCATGGACCAACACCTTCCATCTCCCGACAGGGGAGATGACTGTGACTCTGGAGGATGTCTATCGGCTTCTTCAGATTTTGATAGATGGACTGCCCATCAGGACATCACCGCGTGATCAACGGACTGTTGTACTGACGAGATGCTTCGGGCATGGGGAGCGGTTGGGTGTAGAGAACCCAGTGGAGACGGTCGAGGTGGACTGCTAGGTTGGCAGGATTTTGGTTGGATGGTGGCAGGAGAGGGGGGTGTTAGGAGTGAGGCACGCATTCCTGATGGGCCTCATTTCTAACATGTTATTACTTGACTCGTCAGGCACGAGGTTCCCATGGAACCTGTTGGATTTGGTGTGGCAGTTGGTAGAGTGCCCGATAGAGGCACCGTTGATCCTGAGATGGGGACAGACATTGTTGGCATAGCTCTATGGGGAGTTGTATGGGGTCCGCTGTCGGTAGCGAAAGGGGGTCAGCTGTAGTTATCTATTGTAGTGTTGGGGTTGGCAGCACATAGCAGTTGAGAGGCCAACCGGGTTACCATGGACGACTCGGGCGACGATGGAGGATAAGGAGATAGGTTATGCAGTTTTGTGGCGGCGGTCCGCAGAGCAGGGGCAGAGTCGACGGTGGGCAGGTGTCGTAGGGCACTATGCCGATGCCTTCTCTCGGCTCACTCTAGGGGAGGTGGTTTGGCACCCTTATCGGGACTATCCAGCTTGGCCGAAGGCTGGAGAGTGGCTCCGACGGGTACGTAGGGAGCGATGGTTGATTGGGCAGCACGGGACCGAGCATGAGTTCTTCTCATATAGCTGGGTTACACGATAGTTTGGGGTGCGCCATGGGTTTCCTGGTGAGCCCATGGTCTATCGACATCGGGGAGATGAGAGGACTCTAGATCGACCGGTCATCGCGCCACTGGGCGAGGATTCGGATGCGGTGATCGACGTCTCGAACGTGGATGACGTCGGGACTACCACTGAGTATGACTCGTGGTGGGTACTACGGTGATGGAGAGGAGAGGGGCCATTGGGAGGCACGAAGGTGGCAGCGGAGGGTGCTGAGGCACCAGGGGATGATTGGGGAGCTCCGTTGGAGGATGCGGACATGGTTGAGGTGGGGGATGAGGATGTAGATTTGGGGGCTCCGGATCAGCCGGAGATGCAGGACATGGAGGAGCAATGGGAGCCAAAGCAGGTTGCTATTTCAGAGAGTCCTGTGCTTCAAGCGGATGTGGAGGAGATGGAGTTTGGGGTACGTGCTGAGAATGCACGGTTGGTGGAGCTGCTGTGGATACGAGATCAGGAGCTGGGGGATGCGCTACGGGAGAGGGATCTCCTACGGGCTCAGCTAGCAGAGCGAGATAGGGTTTTGGCATAGTGCGATGATGCAGTAGCTTACTACCATCGACGGGAGGCAGAGTGGTTTCGACATCGGCTAGATTTGGAGAGGGAGGTCATCCACCTCGGTGGGCGGCTACCTGAGCCATCGAGAAGTGGATCTTCACGTCGGACGAGGGATAGTGCTACTGAGCAGTCAGCATCATCTCGTCACAGGCGATTGGATGAGGGAGGCGGTAGTAGGCATGATGCGGGGGCTAGTAGTAGCCGCCCTACAGGGTCCCATAGGACCCACACCATGGGGGGTAGTTCCCGTCGCACCGATCCTACGTGATCATGGTGGTCGACGCCTTAGGGTGGGTGATTTTGTTATATGATTGCGGGGTCTGAGGACCAGTTTTGTAGCCTACGGGCATTTTTTTTTGATGATATATATATATACCGATTTTATTTTGGTTATGCACATGTGATGATTTGATCTTTATGCATGATGGCTGATGACTATGGATGTATGCATGTTTATTTATTTTGATGAATGCATATGTTATGATGAATGCAAATGTTTTTGATTTATATGTGATATGCAAAATGAAATGGATGGATGGAATTTGTGATGGTTGGTTATGGCACCATAGACTATTTAGGACTCTGTTTATTTTGTTTTTAGGCGATTGCTATGGTAAATGACTTTGTATGTATACATGTGGTTTTTCTCTCTTTTTTTGTATTTTCTGATGGTATTGCAAAGATGGAAAGTAGCGCAGTTGGTTTAGAAATGTAGCTAAGGTTTTCTGAGACTCAGACGGTTTTAACTCACTAGCCATGACTGTACTTTATCTTACAAGACTTTTGACCAAGGTATGAATCGAACTCATTTTTGACCAAGCTATTTCACATCCTTGTGTGTGCAATTGAGTTCATTTATGTGGTATTTGTCAGGATACCGCCAGTGCTAGGTGGGCTTTCAACCGAACCTGTACTGAGGATCACCTAATTAGCTCCACTAACTCCTTTGTTGTATTTAGTTAGATTAATCTGCGGTGTTATCCAGGATACCATAAGCTAGCTCATCCTTATGCAAACATTGGTCTGCATATACGCAAAGTGAATGTGACAGACATATCGTCATGCGGGTAGGATACCACCATTGCCAGATAGGTTGTCAACCAAACCTGTAATGAGGATCACCTAGATGGTTTTCGAATGCTGAGAATTCCAAAGATTCAAGTTCAGGTTGTTTGTTGGCTGAATGATTTGGGAGACTTGCTCGTCTATATAGTGATGCAAATCACTGTTTATTTTTCTATTTATTTTTCTTTTTGAGCAAGGATTTTGAATAGTGGTGATAACCACTGTTACTTGATTTTGTATTTTGAGCGGTTGTGAGTTTGAGCTTGTGAATGGCTTTGATCCTCATGGCCTTGGGGATGACTACCCATCCTGGTTAGGGGTGGATAGTATGAATCCTTACGACGTTGGGGACCAAGGGGATGATGGAGATTATGAAGTAGGGGCATTGATCTTTTAGGCCTTGGGGATGACTACCCATCCTGGTTAGGGGTGGATAGTATGAATCCTTACAACTTGGAGACCAAAGGTGAATGGAAAGTGTTAGGATGATGATTTATTGGAATTTTGTTCATGAATGGCGTTGATCCTTTTAGGTCTTGGGGATGACTACCCATCCTTGGCAGGGACGTGTAGTACGAATCCTTACAACTTTGGGAACCAACTATGATTGGGATTTGGTAGTGGTAAAAACCACTGTATATTAAGGTGAATGAATAGGGAAGAGCTCGT
Organism: Wollemia nobilis; assembly: GCA_028583015.1. Classification (NCBI taxonomy): domain Eukaryota; kingdom Viridiplantae; phylum Streptophyta; class Pinopsida; order Araucariales; family Araucariaceae; genus Wollemia; species Wollemia nobilis. Next base: position 6,715,161 of record JAQPPZ010003246.1, on the reverse strand, counting down.
CCTTTTATCAATTCTCAGCATTCTAGAACCATTCGCACAGGGGGATGAGCAAGATAACCGTTTCGCTTATGGTGACCTGGATTACTATGCAGGTTTCATCTTTCGTTCACACAACTTGGGAATTTTTATGTGTTTTAATTTGTGTTGGGATGCTACGTAACAAGGTGTATTTCAAGTGTAACTCTACCTTCGTAAAATCTGTCTGACTCGGTACATTACATGGCTAAAGAGCAAAATGATGACTGAATTACGAAAACTCTTGATACATTAGAAGACCACTGACTCTATTGTGGTAAAAAGTGGTAAATGGCATTTGTTTTTTGTTTTGTAAAATGGAAAAGTGTGGAACAAGATGGACTAGCAGAATAATTACAGTCTATGGTGCCTTTGACCTTTACGACCACAAATATGCAATGTATGGGTGCAATGCTTAATGCAGCTACATATTTTTGTATTTTTGATGGATTGATTTTTGTGAATATGAAGATGAGATGCGAGAAAAGCTCTCTATTGATGAATTTGAGCATGCCTAGAAATGAGATGCAAATTTTTGTTGTTTTTGATGATTTTTGGATTTTGAATTTTTTTATTTTTGACCAAGCGATTGTGGAAATCCTTGGAGCATTTTGGGGTTGACCAAGATTTAGGGATCCTTGGAGCTTTTTGGGATTGACCAAGCGATTTTAGGGATCCTTGGAGCATTTTGGGATTGACCAAGCGATTTTGAGAGATCCTTGGAGCATTTTTGGGATTGACCAAGCGATTTTAGGGATCCTTGGAGCATTTTTGGGATTGACCAAGCGATTTTAGGGATCCTTGGAGCATTTTTGGGATTGACCAAGCGATTTTAGGGATCCTTGGAGCATTTTTGGGATTGACCAAGCGATTTTAGGGATCCTTGGAGCATTTTTGGGATTGACCAAGCGATTTTAGGGATCCTTGGAGCATTTTTGGGATTGACCAAGCGATTTTAGGGATCCTTGGAGCATTTTGGGATTGACCAAGCGATTTTAGAGATCCTTGGAGCATTTTTGGGATTTGGCTCTCTTAGATATGAAATGGGCGCAAATGACTGATGTTCAAGGGTTCTGTTTCCTTGATTCCATCAAGAGAAGCTAGCCGGTATGTCTCGGGTCCTATTTTGCTATCAATGACATATGGACCTAACCAATTTGCCATGAACTTGTCCCTTAGGTGGGATGACAAACTAGAATTCTGTTGGTTTTCCTTCAAAACCAAATCACCAACCTGAAAGTCTCTGAGGTGAACTTTCATGTTGTAAGCTTTCTTAAGTCGCTCTTGATAAATACGTAAATGCTCGAGAGCATTAACGCGTCATTCATCAAGCAACGTAAGCTGGTCTAACCGGGCCTACCGCATAGAGTCATCATCGATGAACTCCTGCATTGATATGCGTAGGGAAGGAATCTCCAACTCTAGAGGCATGACTGCCTCGGAGCCATACACGAGCGAAAACGGAGTGGCCCCAGTGGGTGTCCGAATGCTAGTGCGATAGGCCCATAGGGCAAGTGGGATTTGAATGTGCCAATCCTTATGACTGTCTGTGACTGTCTTTTTAAGGATGGCAACTAGCATTTTGTTTGACGCCTCTACTTGCCCATTCGCCTACGGATAATAGGGTGTCAAAAAACTATGCTAAATTTTGTACTTTGTGGTCAAAGCACGCACGTCTTTGTTCTTGAAAGGCGTCCCATTATCCGAGACTATTTTGGATGGAATACCAAAATGACATATGATGTTATGCAAAATGAACTCCACAATGCGGGGTCCTGTCGTAGAGGTAAGCGGAACTGCTTCCACCCACTTGGTAAAATACTCTGTGGCCATTATGATAAACGTGTGATGGCCTGACGATGCAGGGGAGATCTTTCCAATTAGATCGAAGCCCCACTATGAAAATGGCCAAGCAGACTGGACTTTCTGCAAGGCCTAGGAAGGTACGTGCATCAAATTGGCATGATGTTGACACTTCATGCACTTCTTGACATATGCGCAACAATCTCGCTCTAAAGATGGCCAATAATAGCCCATGCAAAGAATGCGCTTTGCGATGGCCATACCACTAAAGTGGCCACCACATGTACCATCGTGCGCTTGGGCGACTGCCCAAGTGGACTCTTGTTGGTCCAAGCAACGAAGGAGGATTCCTTCATAGCTATGACGATACAAAATGTCTCCTATCAAGACATACTTAGCCGCTTTCTGCTTGAGTGCTCATTTTGTGGCATGCGTCAATCCAAGCGGGAGATTACCTAACTTGAGGTAGTCTCTAATGGGTAAATACCAGTCTTGTTGATCAGAAACCTCGACAGTATGAACAGCCAATCCCTCTTGAAGTTCATCCCTAGCGAACGTTGAATGGGATAGAACCTGTAAGAATAGCGTTGTGTTGCTATTAATGGGAGTAGGGGAGAACAAGGACCCCAGCTTGGCATGTTTCAGATGATCTTGGATTCGAGAGAACTTATCCGAGGATGGTTCAATCTGGATCATGTGGATTCCTGGCGTCAAGTCCGAGCTTGCACGCTCCATCATGGATTGCGATAAGGTTTTGACTTGAATGGTTGTCATATCACCGGAAAGGTCTTGCGGGATTAGTGACCCCAAGGAGGCCATTGTGTCCGCAAAATGATTCGATGATCGAGGGAGTGCCTCGATGTCATACCACTCAAGTTTTGCCAGGAATTTGTCCACAAGGGCTTTATAAGCCTACAGAACTGGGCATTTGCATTGATATACCCCTTTGACTTGATTGACTATTAACAACGAATCACCAAAGATGTTCAGTCATTTGATGTTCATGGTGATTGCTGTCTGAAGACCTATGAGCAAGGCTTCATACTCTGCATTATTGTTGGTGCATGGGAAGTTTAATTTAAATGACAGGGGCATTGGAGCACCCTACGGTGTGAAGAATACAATTCCCGTGCCACCACCTTGCTCACATTTAGAACCATCAAAGAATAGGGTTATGTCAGCCTGTGACTCAGGCTCATCAGAATCTGGCGATTCTGAGACATGGAAGACCCCATCATCGGGTAGTTCTATGACTAGAGGCTGATCGTCTTCAAGAGGAGCCTCCGCTAGTTGATCGGCTATGACTTGTCCTTTGATAGATTTTTGTCCAATAAACTCTATGTCAAATTCTGTCAACAACATGATCCATTTCGCCGTGCGACTACTATGATAAGTACGACTCATCATGTATCGCAATGGATTCTCCTTAGACACAACATACGTAGTGTTGCTCAAGCATGTAGTGGCATAGCTTTTTGGTAGCAAACACCACTGCCAAGCAGAGTTTCTCAACGTATGCATAGTTAAGTTCATAACTCGACCGGGGTGCGGCTAAGATAGTAAGTAGCCTATTCTTTGTGAAGTTCATTCTTCCGGGCTAGCATGGCACCCAGTGCCACCTCGCATGGCCGAGATGTATAAGTAGAATGACACTCCTGGTCTAGGTGGTGCCAATACCGGCGGCGAAGCCAGGTATTGTTTGATTTCGTCAAAGGTCGACTGGCACTCGTCATCCCAGTGAAATGTAACCCCCTTGTGCAATAATTTGTTCATGGGTCGGCACTTGTCAGATAATTGCGCTATAAAGCATTTAATCGACGTGACCTTTCCCTGCAGACTTCTGAGCTGCTTGATGGTAGTTGGGGGAACCATTTCAAGGATTGCCTTGACTTTCTTTGGGTCCACCTCGATGCCTCGCTTTGAGACTATGAAACCCAAGAGTTTTCCAGATGTGACGCCAAATACGCACTTCTTGGGATTTAGTCTAACTTTATGCTCCATGAGGCGATCGAGGATCTTGCTTAAGTCATCGATATGATTTGAGCGCAAAAGAGACTTGGCTAACAAATCATCCATGTAATCTTCCAAAGTTTTATGCATGTAGTCATGGAAGATGTACGTCATGGCACGTTGGTAGGTGGCGCCAACATTTTTAAGGCCAAAAGGCATGACCTTATAACAAAATGTCCCCCAAGGCGTTGTGAATGCCGTTTTTAGTTGGTCTTCGGGATTGATACGAATCTGATTGTATCCTGAGAAACCATCCATGAGGGAGAGCATTTCGTGACCTTCTGTAGCATCTACCAATGCGTCGATGCTCGACAAGGGGAAATCATCCTTAGGACTCGCTTTGTTTAGATCTCAAAAATTAGTGCATATGCGAATCCTCCCGTCGGGCTTCTTGACGGGAACCATGTTGGACAGCCATGGCGGATAATCCACGCAGATGACAAACTATGCATCCAACAGCTTTTGCAATTCGTCTTTGACCATCAAGGCCACTGTTGGGTGCATCTTACGTAGTTTTTGCTTTACGGGCTTGATTGTCGGATCAAGCGTTAAATTATGCGTGACTAGCTATGGGTCTAGTCCTGGCATATCCTTGTATGACCATGCAAAAACCTCCTTCTTCTCTTTGAGAAGGGCAATGTAGTCGGCTTGCTCTTCGAGGGAAAGACTTACCCCCAGCTTGAGAATCTATGGATTCATTGGATCTATGCCGATATCTACGTCAGTCGTCTCCTCGACTGACATGTGGGATCCGTCCTCCAACTGATGTGGAGTCGGGATCAAATGGATATCATTAGCTGAATTTAAATCTACGTTGGGAACCTCGGGTTCCTCTTCAGCCTAAAAAATATCCTGAGTTGTCCCTGGGGTAAAATGAGGCATCTTACCGAAAGGCCAGTACTCTAATGGTGAGAGAGGTGAATTGACGTGATCCCAGTCGATGGCATCTGTGTCTAGATGCAATGACCATGCTGGATCGACCGGATTGTGGATGGGTGCGGTCAAATCAATGGAGATCATGTGGATGGAATGAATTTGGTCTCCATTACCATGGGTATGATAACTTGAACATTCTGGATGCTCCCTATACTCTGGATCTGGCTCTAGGGGAACGGGCACGAACGGATCGGCCCTATGTGCTAATAGGAGGACAGGGTCTTCCCTCGGCACTGATGTCATTATAGGGTCTCGGGGTGGACGGTGCTCATCATAGATTTGGAGCCATGGATCCAACACTTGGTCCCACCCCACTGGGTCTACATACCACTCATGCCCTGGCAGTATGCCCATCTGTGCAAATAAGTCATCAATCCCTAAGGGACGTCGTTGTTGCACTTGTTGCCTTTGTTGCATCTGTCGCATGTGGTTGAGATAGGCCATCTCAGTCTCATCTTCCGAATCACTGTCGGAGATCCAAAAATGTTCATTTTCTTCCACAACTGCTTGCGACATTAAGGGTTCACCTTGTTCCAACAAATTAATCTGGTCCCATTGCGGTTGTTCCACACTTGGTGGAGGGACCTGATTCTCTTGACACAACACTGGCTCGACTGGAACCTCTAAAGGGAATAGTTTCAAAAATATCTCTGGACACCGTTTATGTTCTCCTTGGGAGTTAGTGTCCAAACTTTCACCTCTCTCTAGCAAAGGAGAGGGATTACTGATGTTACCAAGGGTGTTTGTTGACCATGGGAGGTAATCTCCCAATGTATATTCTGTATTTGGGTTGGCATAAGGATCTGATGCCAATCCCCCCTTGTTGCCTATTCCTAGGCCTTGCATGTTTTCCACCAAGATGTCTAAGGGCAGGGGGTGGTTGAACCCTACTCCCGACTTATCATATGGCATTTGGTATCTTGGTTGGCAAAGGACACGCATCCCTTGCTCATATCTGCCTAACCCGTATCCATGCCAATTGCATTGGCCGAGATATCTCAGAGCGAAGTCCGGGTTTGACAGATAATTGATATTTTTAGCAAAAGGCTCTTCGTCTTCGTCCTTTTGCTTGCATGGTTCAACACCATGATCAAGGCCCCCATACACAAAATTTGTCTGGTTTGGTGGGTAACCTAGAGGAACAACTGTCCCTATGGGAAGGCGAGGTCTCCCCATGTCTTGTACTGATTCTAATGCAGGCGTTGCCACAACATTCTGCACTAGATACTCCCCCAGGCCCGTACTGGCCATTTCAACAGTAATTGTTGATGCTTGGGAGGGAGGGAACGGGAGGCCTTCCTGAGTCCATTCCATGTTTGGTGGGTTAGGAGTCTCAGCTTCCGTTGTGCTAGGTGTTTCTTCTGTTGATACTATTGATATTGTTGGCAACCCCTCTTCTAGGGGCTGAGCCTCTTCCAGGATCTATTTTCCTTTGTCCTTCTGTTTAGCCATGACAGGTGGCATTGGTAGTGAAGGAGCAGATGATGAAGACTCACCTGGCTGGGATTTTGATGATTTGGTCACCAGTGGTGCTCGTGGTATTGGACCTTGTTTAGATGGATTTAACTGGAAATCCAAATGCGTTGAAGGGAGGGTCGATTGAGGCATTAATTGCATCGCATTGCAATATTTGAAGGGTTCTAAGTCCATCGAGACTACATGAACTTCTCCTTCAAATGCATACTTTAGACACTGGTGAGCGATCGAAGGGACACACTTCATGTCCCTGATCCATGGCCGCCCTAGCAGTATGTTATAAGCCATCTCGCCTTCCAAAACATGGCACAATGTAGGTATTGTCTTTTGTCCTACCTGGACAGGTAGAACAATTGTGCCGACTGTCGAGCATATTGCATCGTTGAATGCTCGTAGTGTGTATGTGGAAGCCATGATATGAGAGGCTAGCAACTTCAGATGTTTTAATGCTACAGTGGTAATGATGTTACTGGACGAGCTAGTATCTACCAACACTCTCTTGTACGGGATCCCGTTGACCCGTGCGATAACGTGCAGGGGTGGATCTGCCATGTCATTCGATATTGTTTTAACTTCATCCTCTCTGAAGGTAATGACCGACTCCGTACATCGTTTCACATGTCCCACGAAGTTATTGAAAGAATTCGCTTCGTGAGGCTGTAACTCGATGGCTTTCAAAATTTCCATGAGAGCTTCTCTATGGGGTGTTGACTGTTGAATAAGCTCGTAAATGGAAAGCCTAGCCGATGTGGTCCACAAACTCTGCGTGAGTTTGGTCCGTATCGTGACCTCGGGTCTAGGCGGAGGCAACTGCACAGGGCATTGTTGAGGTTGCGACGTTGTTGGAACTTCCCTTGTAGCTGCCTCGGGGGCAACTCCTGGGTACTTTTTGTTCCTGGTCACTATGCTGATCATTCCCACAAATCCTTGCATGGGAAGATTCTGTCGCACCTCATTGACCTCGAAGAGGTTTTGCCTGTGCCTCGTGGGCGAGGCAAAGGGTCCTTGAATACCCCCATTCGTTGATTATTTGGCGCTATGGGGTTGTCCACGGCCAATGTTTTATTATCGATCAAATCTTGGATTAATCCCTTGAATTTCCAACATCCATTCAGGTCATGTCCCCTTCGCCTATGGAACCTACAATATAATTCCTCTCTGTATCCCTTAGGCTTGGGAGCGTTAGGATCTACAGTTTGGATTTCTGGAAGGGTGACTAAATTTGCCACTGACAAGCGGTCAAATAGGGAGTCCCTGGACTCCGCATAAGGGGTGAATTGTCGCCTAGGGCGACGCTGCTGATTTTGCTCCTATTTTTTATTATCTCTTTCATAGTTAGGAGGCACTGCCTGATAATTAGCCTTTTGGGGCTGTATTTCTTGCACAAGCTTGGGGACATTTATCGCAACTTGATTAACCATAGCGGGTTGTGATTGCGTAGTCCCGGTCTTAGTGTTTTTGTTCCACTCTTTCTTTTTAGGCTTGGCGATTGCGCCCTCGCCTATTTTGATCTCTTCTATAACTCTGGCTTGCGCCAAAGCTTCTTCTAGGCTGGCGTATTGCTATAGTAGCAATAGCCCAGAGATCGATTTTAAGCAACTCCATGCAAACATCTATGTGAGGTCAGACATAGGGGGAAGGTAGGGTAGCTTAGAAAGCAAAGCCCTCCATCGATTCCCGTATGCTGCCATTGTCTCTTCCTCATATTGCTTGAGGCTGGCCAGATCACTCAGTGATGCCTTCTTCTTTGTGTTGAAGGCAAAGCGTTCAAGAAATGCATCTACTAATTGATCTAGGTTGTTTATGCTGTGTTTTGGTAACTATGTGAACCAATCCGAGGTAGGGCCTACGAATGTGGTTATGAATGTCCTAAGCAACAATGCATCATTATCTTGAATGCCGAAGCATTGGCTCAGGAATCTTGTGACATGTTCTTGAGCATCCTCTTCACCTTTAAAGACTGCCAATTGAGGCAACTTGAAATGTTCGGGGTAAAGAGGTGTGGGCACTGAGGGATGCACTGGATGACTGCGGAGTTGACGTAACGTGGGCTTTTGATGCCCAGAAGCTTTTGTCTCCACAGACTCCAAACGCTCTAATAGCGCTTTGTATGCATCGAAAGATTTGATCTCTTCCTCTTTTGTTTGCTCCCATTGTGAGTTATGGGAGACTGGAGGCCTATGGGGGGGTGGCCGAATGGCAGCCCTCCCGCCTTGATAGGGCATTTTGGCCCATTCTATTTCTGGTTCATATTCCTCATGAACTTCCTGAGGAGTCTCTGGGCGAGACCTATGACCCTGAGTGAGTCCCCGCTGAGGGTATCCATCATTGTTTCGGGGAGTGGCCTCCCTCTCGGGTCTATAAGGTCTCGGAGGCAAAGCTTGACGAGGTCGCGGAGACCTGTCCTGCACCAAAGGGTTATGCCTCTCATATTGTTCTACTTTTTGGGTGCGAGGGGTTGGCACCCTCTCAGGTAGTTTATAACGTAGCTCATCCGCTTCGCGCTGCATGCGCTCTTTATTAAGGCGGTATAAGTACTCTAACTCCTGATGACCTTGCTCAAGCCGCGTGATTCGGGCTTGGCGGGCGGCATGTCTGGCGACTGTCGGGTCAATTTGGTCCGCCATATTTTGCTCAGGAGGCTTGAATGTTTCTCCTATGTGTTTGCCTCGATCTTGATGATCTAAAATTTCAATGGGTCGCTTCCCTCTGTCGAGGTAGGCGGCATTTACTTGAGGCTCTGGCCTCGATGGGTGACCATGATATCTAGTAGGTGCAAAAATGCAAGGTTCCCGCATTGTATGTTGTTCCCGAGGAATGCGATGGTCTTCCTCGTACTCCCTTTCATGGGTGTGAAAGGGGCGGGCAGAGTTAGCTCGCCCTGTGTGGAGAGCCCTGCGCTCTGGGTTTTGTCTTTCAGTTCTAATGGGAGGCAAAGGAGAGGTGCCATATTCACGCTGTCTCTCCTCATGGACACTGTGCCTCTCTAGCGCTTCATCACGCTGTGGCCACTCATGTCTAGCCTCAAAAGGCGATTTTCTATTTACATCGAGTGCCACATGTAAAGCTTCTTCCCGAAAGGGGCTGTGTTGAATGGGCATACTCCACAGAGGAGGGTCCCAATAATTCCTTCTTGATGTGGCCTGATGTGGACTCTCTTGTAGGCCAGACCGCCAAGGCGGTATGGCCAAGTCCTCAGGGCTAAAGCGAAGGCGACCAGCGCCCTCTCTTTGTGCACCTTCCGTAGCATCCGCCCTTGATTGGGCTTGGCTACGGGTGTACACCATTGTGGTGCTCCTCTACTAGCTAAGCAGATTTTTATCTCGTTTATGATGATTTTTTTTTTTGTTACACTAAGCAAAAATGAACACACACATACACAAACAGTGATTATCTCTTTTAAAGATTTAATAGTGTGTCCTAAACTGGTTTAGTGCATTTTGATGTTTTGTTTTGTTTTTGCAAGTTTTGAAGAACGTTTAAATGCATAATGTTGGCTCATATGACTCCCATAAATGGTCGCCCCTTCAATATACCATTGCCGGACCGATATACCAACCTCTCTATATACCCGCCCTTACGAGAGGGAAACTATAGGTACGTGAGAGCAGATGGTACGTGGAACATAGGCGGTACGAAAGGGGGATTGTCCTGTTAATGACACCTACCATAGAAGACTTATCCTCGCATGCATGGGAATCACCCCAGTGACACTCGGTCAGCTTTCATCAGGATTTACGCCTAACAACAATGACAATCGAGGAAATGGATGCAAAGCTAAGCCAAGGTGGTGATGAACCCACCGTTGGTCTTGCTCAAGGGCTAGGGTCTTACGACCAGCTCCTTGGTTAAAAACATGCCACGTGATGTGTGTGTGGTTTATTTTACTTAAAATTGAAACATGCAAGCAACCACTATTTTCTTTAAGCACGCAAGAATTGACAGAAATTGAAAGCAAAAAATCAAAAAATGACAAAGACAGTTTTGGAACCTTACCTCTTTTCTGCCCAGACTTGTTGTTTCTGATCCTCGGCTCTAAAAATTTACAGACAAAAATTCGTCCCTCTGTGAGACGAATTACAGAACAAAATTCATCCCTGCCAGAGACGAATTTAAATTCGTCTCAGGGTCAGACGAATTACAGTAAAGTATTCGTCATAGTCAGAGACGAATAACAGTCTGCTTAAAAAAATTGTACCTGTCAAGCACAAAACACAAAAATGGATCAGTTATTTGATCTTAAAACCAGGGGACAGAGTCCCACCGTGATCGCCACTGAAAGCATGAGATTCCAGAAATAAAAGGAAAACTATAGCTATGCAATGTAAGACAAAATATAACGCTTTAATCCTATGCCTTTGAAATGCACGAAACAAAGAAAGGAGATAAATCGAAAATGAAAGAAAGATGTATGGAAAGCACAGCCCTTTTTATTCAATTTTCTTATCCTCGGTTACAAAGACGTCTCCTCCCTTTTTAGGGGCTAGGAGCGTTAAATAGATCTTGGTTACAATTGTGACTTAGTCTTCCTCCTTCCGCATGCCCACATGCAAAATGGGCGGGCCAAAGTGTTGCCACCGCTGATGTTGATGAGTCCTTGGTTCTTGCTACTTCTCCTGCAATCAAAGAAACAAAAAAAGGGGTTAGTAGCACCTGCTGCAAACGTGAAACATTTATTCCTTGAAATTAGTGAAAGATGTATGCCTAAGACTAACTAAAATGATGCATGAAATGATCCTAAATGACCTGCAAATCTGACAGAGGTCAGAAGACATTACCAGAGGGCCACTGCCATTGAAACAATCGGCCAATCTACTTTCAACTGGAATTCATCCCTGGGCAGGACGAATTTCGATTGTTATTCGTCCCCGGGTGGGACGAATTCTACTGTGATGAAAAGCCGAGTTGATGCCGCTCCAATGTCAAACCTCGGGACCTCCAAAACACCTACAGACAAAGGGGTTAAGTAATTGGGGCCATTTTGGGATGACCCAGATGGTCGGATTCTCCCAATTTGGCCTCTATCCTCGAGAATTCGATGTCGCCACCTGCAAGTTAGTGAGGGCCACAAAATCGACAAAGCATGATAAAATCTGATCAAAATGTTATGGAATTGAAGCTATGAATTATCTAGACAGCATAACATGAAATGCAAGATGAACAAATGATCTAGAATACTTTAGAATGAAACTTAGAAAATGCGGGGTGCCCGAGTGGGCCTCCCACCGTTGGCACTTGATTTCGGCGCCAATCCACTAGGGATGGGCCCAAAATCTCTTAGGATTGTGTTGTCGGCAAATTGGTGGATTAAGGTGGTCAAATGTTGGGTTTGGGTCAGATCCACGCTTCCAAAAGCCACCCAATAACCTCTCTTGCGAAAGAGATTAATGGATGTGAAAAGGTGAATCAAAAAGGATGCAATAGGGTGTTCAATTGGGCAGCACTTCGTTGCTTGAAAATGCCTCCAACCTCTCCTCATTTGGGTGGGAAAGTCCACCATTTTATAGACCCATGGGGTCTCTTTGGAGGGGCATGCAGGGATGCCATGTGGCGGCCATGCCTTCCCAAGAGGGAGGAGACTCCTCCCTGACTTGGGCTTCCATGACTGCCCTTGTGACAGTCCACTAACTGCCAACCTACCCACCTACACGCGCATGCACGGCAGGAGGCAATAATTGACTGTCCTTGGCTGCCACTTGGCGGCATTTTTCTTTTTGCCCGTTAAACCTGGAATTCGTCCTAACCAAAGACGATTTCAGAATTCGTCCCTGGGTGAGACGAATCCCGGTTAGTATTCGTCCCCGGGTGAGACGAATACTGGGCAAAGTGCCCGAATGTGCCAAATTGCTTCTTGACCTTACAAAATTGCTATGAAAGTGGTTAGGACCACTGTTTAACCTCTGAGGGCTGCCCTAGGGGCTGTGTGTGTCAAAGCGATCAGTGTTTGCAGTCACATAATCGGATTGGTGCCGTTTTGGTGTCTACAATATCCTCCATCGAGATCTTTTATATTAAGCTATCATTATACCTTTATGTGATATTTTATGGAAAATTTATAAAATATTACCTTGAGCCTCCTTATTCGATTAAATTTTCCATAGAATATACTTTGAAATTATTTATTGCTTATTTTGTAATCTCTTATTTTTAGTCAATGGTTCTTCTATATGGAGTTTAAAATTTTTTAATCCATTTAAAGGAACAACATATTTTAGTAGTAGCATAAAAATAAAAGTAGTATAGAATTATGTTTTCTAGCATATAAGCATATTTCTCAATCTTATTGATTTTTAATATCTTTTATGAATGGTTAATCTTGGATTTCTTTTATTATTATTTTTAATATATTACTAAGAGATTTTATATTGTAGATTTATCTACCCCCTTAGATATCTCATATATTAAACAAACCTATAGATACATATTCCTTTAAACTTTGATGTATCACATTAGAATATAACTATTTAGATGAAATTTTGGTCTTGGAGATATTTCAAGTATAAATAAAATAGATTTGGATAACCACTATTGAATATATTGTATACAAAATATTTGGTTTATAATTTGATCTCTCTTGCAACAAAATGTTTTAGGAAATTGTACATTTGTTTTTTTTTAGTACTATTAAGAAAGGAGGATTTTAAAAGGAATCCCTCAATATTTTACATAAACTCCACCAACGGAGAAGAAACACGAAAGCTACAGTAGCATAAAGCCAAAAATAACCACCCAAACAACGAAGAAGAACAAAAAGAAACCAAGATAATCAAGCAATAAAAGTAAACTAAAGCAAAAGGAGAAACATCCAAAACATGCAAAAAAGATCCAAACTGAGATCGTTATGGATCTTCCTAATGGACTCCACATACTAAATAATTTCTCCCACAATCCAAGTCACTTCCTTAGTATAGTTAACGATAATATTTAACAATCCCAAAATGACACGTTGTTTGATTTCCATCATATTAAGGTTGTGGATGATGTTAGATTTACCTTCACCAACATATTATAGAAAATATACCTACCCAATAGACATATCCTTATGTTTATTTTTGGAAAAAATCTCAGATTCAGATTGAATAATGAGGATATTAGGGTCCTTATCATTGGACTTCTTAACCAAAAGTCGTTTAGAATTCCTCGTTAAACCCCATCGAGCACATATGGAGAAAATCAGCACACCGTCATACCCACCATAGGTATGAGCCTCTTTTAGAGAAATTTTAGGAGAATCAATTATCTACACCTTGAATAGTTGAGCCTTCCCCCTAACTCCTCTGGCCAAAACATGAATCTTTCTAGAGATTTTGTTTTATCCGAAGACCATAAAAATAGAGTGCAGATTTTGTTTTAGGAAATTGTGCATTTTGTTAGTAGCCAACTATTAGATATAAAAATCCTACATAGTTTTTCTATCATATGAGAATTTTAAACATACTTATTGTCTTATGTATCTTAATATATTGAAGGAATAAAATCCCAAAGTGTATTTAAATTAATAAAGGAATAAAAATAATCAAAATGTCTTATCTTATAGAATGTCTCGTGGTTGTCTCAAGAGACTCTTGGTGCTTCACATTATCCCATGAGTAAAATAATCTAATCATTATTTGGTTTCTTTTAGGAACTAAGATTTTTGAAGTCGTTCAAGTGCATGCTAGCTCTTGAATTTGGATCTTGGATCAAGATTTAGATCTAGCTCTAGCCTCATCCACCTCATCACTCTTTGAACCAAATTCTTTATTTTTTAAAATTATGTTACTTGTTTTACCTAAATATGTTGTCAACACCTTCTTATTGATAGACCAATCATTTTGACTATATGTCAGATTTTTATTTTTATTTTTTCATTATCCTCATTGTTTTTTATTTTTGAAAATATTTTTGTTCCTTGATTTTTTCTTTTAAATTGTAGTCGTAAGGATGGCATTTTTTTAAGGATTTTATTTTTTTCATTTCCACATCTATACATTCAATAATACAAGCATGGTTTATTATTTCATTGATTTTTTAGCAACTTTAACAACTCCTTGAGGCATCAAATTTTATGTTATATCATTGTTGTATTTTTTTCCCCAATTATATTTGGTCTTCTTATTTGAGGCTCTCACAAATGAAGCATAGCTCTATGATGTGTAGGTACACTATGTGTGTGTCTCCTTGAAATTCCTTGTACTCCAATGTATTGAGTAAATTTTAGAAAAGTACATAATCCATAAGGTCATGCAGTTTGAACAATAATATCTTGGGATTTTTCAATTTCAATAATCACTCTTGTAGAAATCTAGAGTTTTTCCCAAGACTTGCCTAGATTAATAATAAATATCCCATTCCTACTCTTAAATATGTAATGCTCCATCTAAAAATTCATAATTTTTTATATCGAGATGAATGCGAGTGACCAACATCATCTAAATGTGTTACTCCTAAGATAGACTACCCCTAGCTCTATGCACCATTTACTTCTCCTAATTTCTTTAATTTATTTATCTTATTTTTTATATTAATTTTTTTTTTTGCATCTACTTGCACCTACACATTTTCACATCCTTACCAATTGTAGATATTATAGATATAACATCCATGTGTCTCTTGTGCACTCCATAGAAACACATGTATTATTCAATCCTTTATATTGATATTAAAAGTCTAGGGAATCATGGTTACAAACATCCCTAGAAATATTATCAATGAAAGGTTGATGTTATCATAGCTAGAAGTGGAACCATGTCATTCAATGACCTCTTTACACATGGTAGCTATAATGTATTCCTCGTAGAGTATGCTCTTGGGAGTAAGTCAACTAGCCTCTAATAGCTCCCTCACAGCTTCCTTGAACTTGTTCATGGAAAATCTAACACTCTCATAGTATGACCACACACCCATGTTCTCAAGTATTTGATAATGAGATTAAAGAATATTTGCTCATAATTCTCTAGAACCCCCACTATTATGACCAATGATATTGAAGGCTATGCTAATGAATATGGCATCGCTATCCATCCACCAATTGAATCCACCTTCGAGTGCAAGCACATTATATTTTAGACTAAGGGTAGCTTCTAATAGGTATTCATCCTATCATGTGTTATTTCAATATAGGTGCACCCCTTGAAGTGGATTGAGAACCATGTACCTACCCCTACAAAGAGCTCTATTTTTATAAGGTAAAGCTTACACTTCATGGTGAGTGTTATAGTTGGGATGCATGTGACTTCCTTGGGGCTCTTTTTCTTGTGTTGCTTTCAAGCCACATGAGTTGATGGTGTCATCGACTTGAATTTCTTATCCTTCATATCATCTTGCTTGTAATCATCCAAATATCCATGGTGATTCATGCCACTTAACTAATCCTATCCCATTTTTGTTGGTTATAATGTTGTTACTCATTTTTTATTTCAAGGTAATATATATCTATATATCTATCTATATATATATATATTCTACAAGAAAACTCTTTAATGAAGAAACAATAAAGGTTGTATAAGATCTTTAGCCACCTTGGGGAGGTTTATTGTGTTTTAGAAGTGGAATAATGTTAGGATAACTAGACCTACTAGTATGCAACACCATGACCAATCAATGGTGTGTACTACCCCCATGTTGAAGTGGTACTACATCCCTGTTGTGAGCATACAATTACTCAATCACCATTTCAAGATCCTCTTGACTGATGATGATTTATTTCCATATAGCTATAACTTTAGTGATATTACCTATGAGATCTTGAACTCTAGTACCAACTATTGGGTACTTGGTAGATCAATCCCCCCATTCTAATTCCAAATTGGGATCTTGTTCCTTTTGCATAATAATCTCTCTTGGACAATGTAATTACCATGCCATAATGATTCTTTTAATTGCAATGGTAGTTGCCTTTAATTTAATTATTATTATTATTATTATTTTGTGGAAAACATCCCAAAAGGGATGCCACTTTCGGGGAAGACCCAAGGAGGCAGAGGTATCCATTCTACAAAAAACGCTCAGGACTCAGACCTGGCCTACCACCTTTGACATACTCAAGGAGCAAACAAACACACAAAACTAATTTGAAAATAAGTAAATAACAACAAAAATAATAAAATAAATTAAAAAACATGTTCCTTGAGTGTGTCAAAAACAAAAGCACAACCAAACACACACAATAAGATAAAATAAACCACAACACAAACCACATAGAAAAACACAAGAACCACATAACAAAACACAAACAAGACAAAAAAAACAGAACACTACAAAGACATAACCCAAAAAAAAACATGAAAAATAAACACAACCAAAAACTACAAAATTAAAAATAAATTAAAAATAAATAAAAATAAAAAACAACGAACAACAGACAATAAACAAAAACAAAAAACATAGAAAATGCTCACACATAAAAACATGAAATAACACAAACAAAGAGAAACCCAAGAACAAGAACAATAACAAAAAACATAAAAAAAAAACAAAACAAAAAAAACAAAACAACAAAAACAAAAGAACAACAAAAAACAACACAAAGAACACAAAAACAAAACAAAACAAAATAACCCACCCACCTTAAAAAACTTAAAAAAAATAAAAAATTGAACAAAACAATGACCTATTTAGACCAGAAGACTATTAAGGCAAGAATCAACGAAGGAAACAAAATAAAGAATAGAATGAGCTAGGGAACTAAAAAAAACTGAATGAACCAAAGAGAAGCAAATAAAAAACAAGAAACTAGGTACCTTCAGAACTGGAGCCATCCAAAGAAATGATAGAAATAAGAGCTTCCATAATTTGAGAAGCCCACCATATAGGAGGGTGGCCATAACAAGTAAGATCACCTTTGTCCAAAGCCCAATTAGATAAAGCATCAACACTCTTGTTTTTATCTCTGACCACATGATTGTAATCAACTTTCAAAAATTCCATCTGGATTAACTGAATCTTCTCAATAATTATTTTTATTCTCCAATCCACCTTATGATTCTTAGAAGGAGTCTTCAAGAGATTAATCATAATTTGAGATTCAGACTCAACTAACACCTTTTCCCATCCAACCTTAGTAGCCTCCTGAAGGCGTCTGAGGATACCATACCCCTCAGCAAGGTTATTGGAAAGAATACCCAAATTCTCAGCAAAAGTAAATTTAATTATTATTATATATTTTTAAGATGAGGTACTATTGATGTCCCTTTTTTTGAAGGTACAGGTTCTCAAAGATTAAAATGAAAAATGATGATGGTGTGAAATATCACTGTGGTGACGTATTCACATTGGTAGGGATGAAAAAATTCCTACAAGTGATACAATCACTAACAAATCATGAGTACATGAAAGCTCATATACTTGCATTTATATAGGTGCATTGTGATTGTGGACTCCATAGAAATACATGTATTATTCAATCCTTTATATTGATATTAAAAGTCTAGGGAATCATGGTTACAAACATCCCTAGAAATATTATCAATGAAAGGTTGATGTTATCATAGCTAGAAGTGGAACCATGTCATTCAATGACCTCTTTACACATGGTAGTTATAATGTATTCCTCATAGAGTATGCTCTTGGGAGCAAGTCAAATGGCCTCTACTAGCTCCCTCATAGCTTCCTTGAACTTGTTCATTGAAAATCTAACACTCTCATAGTTTGACCACACACCCACGTTCTCAAGTCTTTGATAATGATATTAAAGAATATTTGCTCATAATTCTCTAGAACCCCCACTATTATGACCAATGATATTGAATGCTATGCTTATGAATATGGCATCGCTATCCATCTACCAATTGAATCCACCTTCGAGTGCAAACACATTAGATTTTAGACTAAGGGTAGCTTCTAATAGGTATTCATCCTATCATATGTTATTTCAATATAGGCGCAACCCTTGAAGTGGATTGAGAACCATGGACCTACCCCTACAAAGAGCTCTATTTTTATAAGGTAAAGCTTGCACTTCATGGTGAGTGTTATAGTTAGGATGCATGTGACTTCCTTGGGGCTATTTTGCTTGTATTGCTTTCAACCCACATGAGTTGATGATGTCATCGACTTGAATTTCTTGTCCTTCATATCATCTTGCTTGTAATCATCCAAAGATCCATGGTGATTCATGCCACTTAACTAATCCTATCCCATTTTTGTTGGTTATAATGTTGCTACTCATTTTTTATTTCAAGGTAATATATATATATATATATATTCTACAAGAAAACACTTTACTGAAGGAACAATAAAGGTTGTATAAGATCTTTGGCCACCTTGGAAAGGTTTATTGTGTTTTAGAAGTGAAATAATGTTACGATCATTGGCCCTACTAGTATCCAACACCATGACCAATCAATGATGGGTACTTACCCCATGTTGAAGTGGCACTACATCCCTGTTGTGACATACAATTACTCAACCACCATTTCAAGATCCTCTGGACCGATGATGATTTGTTTCCAAATAGCTATAACTTTAGTGATATTACCTATGATATCTTGAACTCTAGTACCAACTATTGGGTACTTAGTAGATCAATCCCCCCATTCTAATTCCAAATTGGGATCTTGTTCCTTTTGCATAATAATCTCTCTTGGACAATGTAATTACCATGCCATAATGAGTCTTTTAATTGCAATGGTAGTTAATTTTATTATTATTATTATTATTTATTTTACAAGTGCAGGTTCTCAAAGAGTAAAATGAAAAATGATGATGGTGTGAAATGTCACTATGGTGGGGTATTCACATTGGCAAGGATGAAAAAATTCCTACCAGTGATACAATCACTAACAACTCATGAGTACATGAAAGATCATATAATTGTATTCATATAGGTGCATTATGATTGTATGCCCTGTATTATTTGTATACCTTATTTTTTGTATACTTGAAGGATATTAGTATCTTATAAATAAATATTTAAACCTCTAATGACAAGAAAAGTACCAAAGCATGGGATCTATTTTCTTCTGGTATATGGTAATATAAGATTACCATACAGGAAGAAGAGTCAGAGGTATAAATTGGTTTGGTAATGTTTTACTTAGTGCTTAATTTTATAATAAAGTAATATAAAATTTAATAAATACAAATAAAAATAATTATTAAATAAATATTAAATAAAACAAATAAAAATAATATCTTTATATATGTGTATGTATGCATATTTTTTTAATAAGTTAATATGTTTATGATGCATTCTCTAAAGTTTTGAATGTAACCTCCACCTAGAGGATGGTTTCAGCTAGACATATGCATGTAGCTCCATTTGTTAAGTTAATATTCATTTTTTCCTCTACAAATTAGATAGAGAGGAATCTAAAATCATCTTGCATTGCATACACCTTGAAAAAGTTGGATTGGAAAGAAGAAACGAAGAAAGAAATTGGTATTTTCGAACAAGAGTATTGCAGGTCAGATTTCTTTTACTATATTGGTGATAGCGTAAAATTTTATTGAAATTGATTGTGTGTGCATTAATAATAAATTTTGTTGCTTATCTGTTAATGAGAACAATCTATTATTTACTCTAGTATAGTTTTAAAATCATATATTCTCTTTTTTTTCATTTTGTTTGACTACATTCGATCTGTGTTCTTGACTATATTAGGTTGTACCCGTGGATTGTGCATAGCTTTTACACTTGAAAATTTGTTATATATGAAAAATTTTGGTCCTTCGTTATCTCTGTGAGAGTAGATTTTAGTATTGTTCAACTATTGTCCCAGCCTTGACCAATTAAATATATCATTGTTTCCCTTCATGCTCTAAATTAATTATTTAGTGCTAATTGAATTGTGTATTGTCTTAAAATATTTATCTTACTGTAGTTGAACTTTCTATACGTCAAGTCCTTCTCTTATTTTGCATTTATGCTGACCAAGACATGACAATGTAAACATTATTTCACACATGGGTATTTATTTTATTCCTTATTTTTGTGATGGTTGTGATTTTACTAAAATCTAACCATGCTTTATAAATGTATATTACACTGGTCTTCCAAGATATGTGTTTGTTTATATTTAATTTTATTATTGAACATGAATTCTTTGGGCGACTACTTTTTATTTTACATAAAATATTATTGTCCATCTAAATTATTGGATTTGATAAATTCGTATCATTTTAGAACTTTGTCACATCATGAAATCCTTGAAAAATATTGTTCATAGCATTATCAATAAGTTGTTTTTTTGGTCTGATAGTTAAACAATAGCATACAACTGCATTAATTTCAATATCTATGGTTGTTCTTATCCCAAATCATATTCACAAAAAAATCTTGAACGCTAGTTGATTGGAGGAGTAGCTGGTTGAGCGACGAGACTAGCACACCCGTGATGGGTAGTTTTTCGAGGAAAGAATGACATTCCTAATTAGAGAAGCAATCCTAATAATAATAATAATAACTGTGGCTAAGTAGTAGATATCTCAAATCCAGTTCTATTGCCTAAAGAATACTGAATTTTTCTTCTAAAAAAAATGATAACCCAAAGCATTCTTGTTGTAATACGTCTTTGTCCAATCGTACAAAATATGGTTCAATCAATTGTACCGAGCCCATACAAAATATGGTTCAATCAATTGTACGCAGCCTTTGGTATGTTTGATGTTTTATATGTTTTCTCTTTACTATTATTTTAATGTGCTTCGGGCCTAAGGATTTTATTATATTATTTAACACGTAGAGTTTGGATACACCTCTTATCAAATAATAGTGTCCTCCAAATGCTAACACTTAATCTGTTAGAATATCATTATGTTGAATAAAAGGATATAATGGAGATTTTTTTTTATTATTAGTTTTTCCTTGGTGGGTTGTGCTTGATATTAATATCATTCCCATCATTATTTAACATTATTCCCATCATTATAAATGTAAAATAATGCATATAAATTTTCTTTTAATTATAATAAGATGATAGATGTTTTCTATATTCATTTATCCATGGGTATCATTATTATTTTCTCATATACTCCTATATTTTTAACCTTTAAAATACATATTTATTTCTTTATTGCCTTATTTAAATCAAAATATTGGTTACACATCACTTTTAGAAGAATTGCCAATATCTTTAATGTCTTTATGGAAAATCGACGTATTTCATTATTCATTCATTTTCTTTGAAAAGAGTGAATAATATATTTATTTTAATATTCTCTTAAGAGTTTTGAATGAAGGTTATTTAGTTGGAATATATGCGTATGAATAATTCTGAGTCACATAATTGAGTTTATTAAAAATGATTTAAAATTTCTAGTCAAAAGGTAGTTATATAGAGTTATTTGGGATTCCTATCAAACATTCTTTATTGATTCTATACAAGCAAAGCTTAGAAAACTAAAATTAAATAGAGTCCATTTTATGATTCCTTTTGACATAGAATTTTATAAAATTACTTTATTTAAATAAGCTTTTAGTTTCTTTTATTTAGTAACCATGTAATTGTAAAACTTCTTTTGATTTGATTCCTATATGAATTCTTATTAGTCATGAACAAAAGAAGTTTAAGTAGATTTGGATTCATTAGTTGGATATAAAAATCAGAAATTGCTAATGAATTTTAGATCATTGATAATTTAAGAAAATAATTTCAATTATATTCTTAGAGGAAGAATATAGCATATTAGTTGAAGCTTACCTAAACATTTAATTAATTCATCGAGGAGCATGAATGACCCTAAACACTCGATATTGATGGTTATGATTTGGTAACCATTGCGATTCGAGAATAAGCATTTTATGGCGAGATAGGTCAGGATGAGAAGGTGATGAGGGATGGAATGGTGTGTCTCCTCTAGGTCATTATGCAAGTAGTACGATGATGGATCCTTGTACAACTTATGGTTAAGAGAAATATAGTATGACCAAGGAGCTAGATTAATCCACAATGATTGGAATGGGATAATGTATCATTAATCATAACTTGATAAATGATACCAGGTCCAAAGCTAAGGTAATGGCATGTTCCTAGTTGACTTTAGAGAAGTGAACAATCAAATAGGAACTAGGAATATATGCTACACCCTTGTATGTTAACCTGGGACCTAATTAAATCTAGGTTCTATATACTAAGGCATCTACTATCTCATACTAGAATAAGATATTGGAAAGATAGATCCATTAAATGACACCTTCTATAGAATTTGGACAATCTCATCCACTTGGGAGTTATCTGCAACACTATAACCTAAAAGTGATTGATTATACCTCATACTAATTACACATTGGGTGATCATAAAACCTAAATTGACTCAAAAATTTCACCTTAGGTCATGTCTAGTTAGTAAATCCAACAAATATTTATACTCTATTGAACCAATTGTACAATCATGTGAGTTAGACCTGGGTTATTACAAATAATATAAGCACCATGACAGGGGAGGTGAATTACCAAGAACATATGTTTCCCTTGGAATTTCTCTAATAAAGGGTGCTTTCCAACATGTCATACATCATGCTACTCCTTACCACCATGGGGTTCCTCCACCTAGACCATGAGCTATGGGCCAATAGCTACCGAGAATACATCATGGTGTATGTCATGCACTCCTCTATGGGGATCTTTGAGACCCAATTTAGTAGTGCCTCATTCCATCCATTGGATATGGTAGTGATTGGGATCTTGCCTATCCTCGTGGCCAAGCACTTCTCTTACAACACACTTTTTTTTAGTATTCTTATATTCATTGCTATTTTTCTATATAGTTGTAGCATGCTACTCAAGTTCACTTTCTTTCTATGGCTGCGATACAATTTTTTCTTTCTCAACAAGACTATAGGGATCTTGTGTAGCTTCCTCTCATTCTAGGAGTAGGTGATATGGTAGGCATCTCCTACAAGCTTTAATATCAATATTTATAGTTAAATTCTTATTTGTATTGTATATTCAAAATTTAGGTATATATATAGAATAAAATATATCTTGGTTGTCTCAAGATACTCTTAGTGCTTCACATTCTCCCATTAGAAAAATAATATAGTAATAAAAAATAATATAATAATCATCCAAAAGGGTACCCAAATCTATTGGCCTAAAGTATGCTTATTAGACCATAGATTGAACTTAATGGAAAACATATAAATTAAAATTTGAAATTCTCCATTATTTTATAGAATTGTGCTTCCTTTTAAAAAATATAGATTAAAAATATAAAACAAATAATATAAAATTATGTAGACACCTGAAAAGTGTCATATTGACATTGGTTAAATGTTAATATTTAATAAAATTCATAATTAATTTAATTAATACATTGCAACCTTATAAATATTAGTGTTGACTATTCTAGCTCCTTTGACCATCCTAAGCACCTTGCTATACCTAAACCATGGTCATATTGAGACCATCCCTCTATTTTTATCTAGGTCCACCTCACTCTAGTTGGCATTCACTCACTTTTATCCTCTTCTAAACTCATTAATGTACATGGGTGAGGATTACCCCCACCCAAGAACATTTGTGAGGTATGCCATTTTGGTTGGTGGGAAATATCTCCATCCAAGAACATTAATGTGGCACATCATAACACATCATAATGTGTCATAGTTCATATAGAGAATATTGCACACTTGTCCATCCAAGCAGTTAATTGGAGAAACTTAATATTCCTCCTTTATATCACCCAGGCCACTTATCTATCATCCTATCACACCATAATATTTCTCCTTACCCTTGGAAAATATTATAAATATGCTCCCATTTTATTTTTTTCAAAACAGAGTGAACAAAACACTACTGAAACTCTATCCATATTTTGTTTAGCCTTCTTTGTGGATATCTAAATTTATGAAAGTAGGTACCTAATTCAGAGAGCTTAAGAACATAAATAATGGATTCTCTTTAAAATGTATGGTAATCCTATTTTTATAGTTGTATTCATATCCAACAATCAAATAACACCAAATCTACACTAGAAGCCCAAAGACACTTCTAAAAAGGTCTATATTTGAGTTTGAAGCCTCTACAAGAACACATATTCAACTACCCAAGGTGGCTACACAAAGACAACCTCTCTATGTGTCTATATGAAGATAACTTTCCTATGTAGCTAAATATATAAAACTACCATGGGTAGCCATACAGAGCCAAGCAACTGCCCTCGATGGCCACATATGGACCAAAAACCACCGTCACTATTTTGGGTATAACTTCCTCATCTAGACTCAAATTGCCATACAATTTTGAGGGTATGTTACTAACAACAATAGGAAGGTTCCCAAATATTTTTATTCTATTTGGATTAAAATAAATCTATATATCCAACCACCCTATGTGTCTACACAAAGACAACTACCTATTACGGCTATATAGAGCTAACACCTTGAGTGGTTATGTCCAAAATGTAGACAAAGACCTAGAATCAACAATAGGTATTTAAGAAGGGAAAGCAAGTTTTTTTATATTATTTTGTAATTTTTTACATGGTTTTTATAATTTTTATTAGTTTGTTGATGAGTTTTGTAACTCTTCTTTTCATGATTTAGGGTCTTATCTCAAAAGTCCTAACAAATGTTGTTGATAGCTTGATTTGTGTGTAGGTATTTGGAGTATCATGAGGTCTAATGTGGTTGAGCAACCAAGCCATAAAACCCACTTGAGGATTTTTGAGTGTGACCGAGGATATCATGTGAAGCATTGTTGAACTTAATTTTCAAATAAAACCCTCCTTTCTGGGAGGTCCATTGTAATCAAAAGGGCTGATTTGTAATAAACAAAGTCTATAAATACAATATCAAAATTCATTTTATTTATTTACATGTTATGGTGCACATTTTTTTAGTCGCATAAATGATGATCATGGTGGGACCTGCGTGCCCTGAATACACCTAACATTCATTATTTTTCTTAAGTTATAGGACTTGAATACAACATAGTATATCTTGTGTATTTAATTTAGGGTTCATCTTGCTTTCTTACTGGTTTTGCTTACTTTATTAACTTTCTAGTTTTTTTTTTTGTCATAGGTACTTAGGAGCAAAAAGAACACAATCACCTCATTAAAACTAGAGTTCAATATTGTAATATCTATCCACTAGGAGTATGACACAACCACCCGTGGTAGCTACACAAAAATAAACAACTACCTAAGATAGCTACACGAACATAGATAACTTCCTAAGGGTAGCTACACAAACATATACAACTACCCAAGGTGGCCACATAGGCATATACAACTGCACAGACATGGACATAGAGGCACAATAGGCTCAATTAATTTTATTTATAGCATAGGCTCGCAAGTTAGTAGTTTATATTACTTATTTTTGCATAGAGGCTCATGTCATAGTCCATTTATTTTTCATTGCTTTTTTAAACTGTAAATTGATTTTAGTCATTCCTTAATTTGCCATAGGTAATCATCTCTTTATCATAGTTCCTTAGTATACTTTAGTACCCTCGTAATATTTTTATCTTTAGATTAATTAACTAGCAAAATTTCGTTTGTCTAGAAGGTCTTCTTCATAGTCTAAGCCTTTTTTCCTTCTTATTTAGATTCTCAATAGCCTAGCATAGTTGCTTTATAATTTTTGACATAGAGTCTTAAGGCTCATTGGACCAATCATTATTGTTTTATGACTCATTACATTAAATAAAAAAAATAAAGGATCATTAGGTTAGTTGTCATTTGATTTCAAGTCTCATTAGTTTAATTATCTTTTTCTTTTAGGGCTCATTAAATTAGTTTTTATTGCTTACATGGCTCATTAGATCATGTTTTATTTTCATATCTCATTAATATAAATGTTATTATTTTTATTGGCTTCTTAGGGTTTGCTTTAAATATAAATGGTAAATAAAAAAATTTAGCATCAAACAAAAAAACCAAAACAAACAAAAAAAACATTAAGAAAAAATGAGAAAAGCAAATCAAATCAAGCACACAATTTACATGATATATTCTGTAAATATTTTGCAAGGAAAACCAACCAGTGATCTTGGATTTCACCACCAACCCTTGGGACTAGATTGGGGTAATTTGAGGTTAGACACCCTTTGCTAATGGGGCTTAATAATTAGTGAGCATAGAGCTATCTTTTTTATTTGAGTCTGATCGAGGATGAACTAAAAGCCCGACTAGGCCAATAGTAGGACTTAGACAATGTGATCTCCTTTTGGAGGTGTTTTTATCCCCTTAGGATACCCAAATCCAACCCCCACCTTAGGGAGCCTTTTCTTCCACTTTTGTACTTCTTGTAAGGGAGGTGGGCATAAACACACTCTTGTACATTCCACTCCATCCACACATTTGTAGTCTCTAGGTTTAAGGTAAATCAAACACATCAAACCCCAAAAAAACTACAAAAACCAATAAATAAATTTTAAACAATAAAAATCAAAAAGCAAACAAAAACTTTCAAAACCAAAATAAAAAAATCAAAACCAACATTATATGTTTGCTTTGTTGTTTGCATTCTTGTTTTTTATATAACATCCCTTATCTATAAAAACCACCCAAACCCTCACCAAATGTATCTAAATAGCCACCAAAATCCCCCACCACCTTTCCCAAACCCATTCCTTTACATCCTCTTCCACATCCTCCAGCCTATGCTATTGACTCAAATTTAAGCTAAAGCACAAGCCTCTCCTCTTATGGACTATTCTGAGTTGATTTACAACCATTTGGTAACTCCTCCAAAAAATTTTAAGGATATATCTCCCACATTTCCTAATCCTTCCCTCATTATTTGTCCCATTCATTGTCCACCTACCAAGGCCCATTATCAACCATCACATTCTACCCAAGACCTAGTGTCATAGGCTATTCTAACCCAAACCTATCCTATGTTAACCCCTTTATTATCATTAAATCAATCAACCTCATATATTTAACCTATTTTTCAATACCACCCCTACAACCTCTCCTTCCAACACCACCACAACCACCTTATCTCCTTACAAATACCCACTCTTTACCTTGTGCCCCTCATATATTCCAACCTCTGTATCCTAGACACTCACCATATCCTTCTACCATTTTTGTAGCTCAATCTCTACAACCTTACCACTCATCACATCATTTACCTCATGCCACTTTTGTGGCCCAACCCTTGAGACCTTACCACTCACCCTATTCTCTTCAACAACTTTACCTTCTAAATTTTTCATCCCAACCAACTTAATTCTCATCCTCTCACTAGATCACTCACACCTATCTTGCCCATGTCAACTCCACCCCCAGGTGATCTACAATAAATCATAGACCAACTCATGAACCTCATACTCAAACTATGTCATCACGAAGCCTCCACATCATCCTTACAACCTTCCTCCATCCAATATTCCTCCATTCCCCCCTCCTTCAAATCGGACCTCCAATTATCCTCAACCTCCTTATCATCCACATCATCCTCACACACCCCTATTGAAGCCAATGTCAATGATATTTCAGAAGATCTAGAACACAAAACTAATTTCTTTATCTAACATCTATTTGGATAACCCTAATTAACCTAAGCCTAAGTGGTATAAAGAATAGTTTTTTCCATCATCAATAGGGTCATGAAATTGAATATTATTGATTATTTTAGTATCTAGTACAAGATTTTCTTGATCATGGGGAATTAACCATCTCATTCCCATGCTTCTCTTACAAAAATTTTACTTGCATCCCATCTCTTCATCTTCATCAATTTACCTCTTCTACCCATATACATATTGCACATAATCACCAATCTACTTCATAGAACTAAATCATATTGTGCCAAAACCTATTTCATCACTCGAGTTAGATGACATTACCTTATCAATGTTGTCATGATTCTTGATCAACATCCAACACCTATTTTTTAGAATTTACATCTATCCCAGAACCTTATGTAAGACTATAAGGAATCCTACTATGTTGAGTCAAAATGTAGACTTTCTCTTCTCAAAATACACTCTAATCAAATTTAACTTGATACGTGGCATGCCTATGCTTGTACGGTGTTTACATGCCTATACTGCATTGATGTAAGACCACTTACGATATATTGCAACATTATGAGAATACCTACCATATGTATGGATTTTTTACCACCTCAAAAGTGCTCAACAATCTATCAATGACAAGTTTCAAATATATTCATCTCTTCCATCATTGGAGCATCCTACATTCATAATGATTTGAAATAATATTACATATCCTTCTCAAGTGTCACTTTGGTAAAATTTCATCACCCTTCATCATTGTCATCGCCCCATAACTCACTAATTCTACCATACCTAATCCTTCCTCCACTCCTCTTCAATTTTCTTTCCCTCTCTTTCTTCTATATGGTCTAGGATATTGTTCTATAATCACACTTCGAGCGACCATATACCATAGTTGTTTCCTTTATTTTCTTCATTATTATTTATTTTCATCCAACCATTCCTCAACATCTTTCAATGGCTTCATCACATATTTTCTTTATCATTCATTATTTTTGTTCCACCATTCCTCAATCTCTTTTCATCAAACCTCAACTCATCCATAACACCCTATGCATAACCATCCCTTATTGAATAGGGTAAGTCACCCCTCCTTTCATCGAATTTTATGCCTAAGAGAGTTCACACTCACTCCATGGCATCAATTTCATTATATTACATCTATTCATTGCATCTATCCACCCCACTCATCCATTATAGTCTTGCATAAGGCTTTTGGCATGCTAGTTTGCTCTCCTTTTTGGTTTCATGTAAATGCATCTCCTAATTTTGATTGATATAATTAATCAATGACATAAAATAGTTGTACATATCATATTTATTTCTAAATCTCAGGTTATTTTCTTATCTTTCTCTACATTATATTTTTATTCATAGGTTCTATCATTTTATCCTTCGTCTAGTACACCCATTATATCTTTTTCATATATTAATCACACACACTACCTTTTTCCATTATCCCAAGGTCTTAGGTCACTCAAAAACTAAGGTTATTTTGGATATATAAACATATCTATTGTTCCAATCAACCTTCATTGAATGTCATTAAGTCTTACAATGTTGTAGGCCTCTCCTAGTTACCTCGAGTTCACTCCAGGACCAAGCATACATATCACATATTAAATATAGTTTGATTCTAGGGAATATGAAGCCATGTGTAGCTTTTACCATAAAGTAAATTATTTCCCCTGATCATCTTATCATGCACATAATCCAATCTCGAGGATCCAAATAGCTTATATATAAAAAATTAAAAAAATCCATCAAAAAAAAAATAGTAATAATAGTTTATAATGGACCCTTAGGGATTGTAGACGTATCCACCAAGGCTATAAACATATGGCTAGCAATGGAACAACATCGAAGGATTATGGGGCTATCTCCATTGAGGCTATAGATGCTTTACTAGCAATGGAGTATGCCCTTCATGTGTTGACATGTTTGTCACATTAATGATTTTTTGTATAGACCTATGATCACTCGCATATGAGATATCTTATAATGGCTTGAGTTGTAATTTGTCAGTTCAACCTTGCTCAAAATAAAAAAGGACATCACTATACACATTTCAATCCTTGAGAGACTTGACTTCCTAGGATGGTCTAAGTGTCTTAAAGCACTTGATTGGCTAGTATATGAGTTTGATTAATACCACTAGGGTGTATGAGTTTTCTAAAACCCTTCTAGGATCTAAAAACCCTAATATATCTCAAATAACAAAACATGTTATGTCCACATCATTCATCACACACATGTTTTAATATCTCCATCTGTCAAATGTACCATGCATTATTTATCACAAATTCTTAAGTTCACATGTCTTCTTTCTATTTTTATTATCATGTATCATGTCCACCTAATCTGTCATTATGATCATTACTATGTCCTTAATTAATTAAACCTATTTTTTATTAGAAAATGCATATGTAAATATCTAAAATATGATCAAACATGATTATATTTAACACCTTAAACACATGCCTCATACCATACATACACATCAACCATCACCTCATCATCATATTCCTCCTATGAATGAATAAATTCAGTCCATCACATATCCACATACATACATAATATTCATATCATTTCAAAAATAAAAGCTCATGTTTTGAAATATTTACTCACCATCATCTCCCTTTTCTTTTGATGGAAAAAAATTATAATTAAATCAATCAAATAAAATCAAATTAATCAATCAATCAAAAGGCTCAATCAAGCAAGCAAAAGGCTCAATCATTCATTCAATCATAAAATCAAACCTAATCAATCGATCAATCAAATCATACATTAGGTTAGATTTTTGTTTCTATGCAAATATTATATTTAGCTTTTTGTTGGCTACGCATAGATTAGATTTAATTTCTTGTTGACGGTGATAGACACAAACACAAACAACAACCATAGAATAGATTTAATTTTAGCTTCATAGAATATAATTAATTTTATGCTTCCTACACATAGATTAGATTTCATTTCATGTTGGTTGTATAGAATTAATTACCTACACATAGATTAGATTTACTTTTATATCATTTCTTGCTTTTCTAGAATAGATTTAATTTTTTACAATTTTTTGTTTTCATAGACTAGATTTCCATTCCTTCATTTTATTATTTTCACAGATGGATGATACAAAATTTGATGCAACCCCTCACGAATACATACATCAACAAAACCCAAAGCAATCAAAAACTACAATCTCACACACACATATAGAAATGGGTCCATAGGAAGTCACTGATGACTGATCTAAAAATTGATGCAAGCCTCCATATATACATATGTGTGTACGTATGTACACACATATAATATAATTACAAAGTTTATGTCAAGAGAGAGGGTTCAATTTTTCCACAAGCCACTAAAAATTTGATTACTATACAAAAATAAATGAAGGAAAATCCTACAAAATTATACAATTACAAACTTGTCAATCCTTCACAATGTTAAATCTACTCCTATTTATAAGCTATAGAGGATAATTTCTATCCAAAACTAATGCAGATAATTCAATATGATTGTTACTTTTGACATCAAGTCATATATTTTTTGCATCATCAATCCTCCCAAGGTTCTCTAGATCTAGTATCTTAAATGCCAAATGGTTTTGAGCCTCCAAATGAGCAACTACTGCCATTTTTTCCAACTAACCCCTTTTGGAAAACCTAACAATCTAGGTGCAAAGAAATTTTTACTTTTAATGCTCTAAATTTGGGAGTGCCCTTGTCATGGCTTTATAGCTATTGTTGTCCTTTCTAAAAGATATGCAACATTCCTTTTGTAGTAAAGGACAATACTCTCTAGAAGATTATACACCTCAACAAATCTTAGCTTTTCGGGATGCGATCCATTTTTTTTTAAGTTTTCCTCACAATCTGACCTCAAAAATTTTCTTGCCTCAGGACTTTTGACCGTTGGAGCTCTGATGTTAGAGGTTTTCCCTTCGAAAAGCAAGAACTTTTTATAAGTTATTCTTTTGGAGATGATTAACTTAATAAATAATATAAAATATATTTATCAAATTTTTATATAAAATAGGAATAATAACATTATAAATCTGACAGAACTTTATATTTGCCTTCTGAAGATTCAAATGAAAAAGTTAAACTTCCAGGTGAATGCATAGATCCAACATCTTTTAATATATTTTCGTACATGAATACAGAGTAAGGGACCAGCTGGTCCGTTCCAACAGGAAGGAGAGACGGGCTGAATTCATCATCGTCCGAGGCAGCAAATTTGCCAACTCCCTCTGACCCGATTGATGTTCTTAAGCAAAAATTCTCGGACAAAGGCCTCAGCACGGAGGATCTTGTAACCCTAGTCGGTAAGCACTGGGACTACACATTTCTTTCACTTCAATTCTCATGTTCATTAGGTTCGAAGAGGAAGGAAGGTAAGCTATATCTAATATAATATGATGGACTCTTATACGGATATTGACTGTTGTAGACTAATTGCTTCCCCTTTTTAACTTAATTCTTAAGCACTGGGACTACACATTTCTTCTTATTCAATACTCAAAAATTTGATTATAAATGTTCGTTAGATTCGAATAGGAAGTTAAGCTATATACTTCACAGAGGTAAATAATATAATAAGACCGACTCTTCTATGGAAATTGACTGTTGTAGATCTTGAAAATTACTTTCATATATCATGTGCAGGAGGACATACAATTGGACAAACTGATTGCCAGTTTTTCAGCTATCGGCTTTACAACTTCACAACCAGTGGCGAGGTCGATCCCACGATCAATTCCTCGTATCTGAGCGAGCTTCAATCGCAGTGTCCCTCTGGTGGCGACGGATCGAAGAGAGTTGCTCTCGACAAGGCAAGCCAGACCACTTTTGACACGTCTTTCTTCAAAAGTTTCAGAGATGGAAACGCAGCACTGGAATCTGATCAAAGGCTTTGGGGCGACAATTCAACGAGACCCTTCGTGCAGAGATACTGGGCAAAAAAACATTCTCTGGATTCAGCCTGCGTTCACGGAGGCAATGGTAAACATGAACAATATTGGAGTGAACACAGGCTCTCAAGGCGAGATTCGCAACGTGTGCGCTTCTTTCAACTAAACCAATCTCTCAACAAACTTCTCGCTGTATAATTTAAACAAAATAAGTGATGAATTCTTCTAGGCTCATTTTGAGATATCATCACAGCTAAGTTATCCTAATCTTATCTATCTATTTCAATTTCTTACTTTTAATACATCACAATAACAAAAAGATTCTCCTCCTCTGCACTTCCATTTGCCCATGTTTAAATTTTGCGGCTGTAGAATTACAAACTCTGCTTCATTATGTTTTTGCTAAGCAGCTGATGTGCAAGGTATGTTGATTCAGTTTTAGTGTCCCTCTGTTATTATTATAATTGAAAGAATTCAAATGTATTAAGCAAAGCTGATACCTAAAGAAATGAGAATTTAACGAGGGGAGAAAAAGTTTAGCATTATCCATAAAATTATCTTCGGTGTTTCCACTTATAATAAATTATATTTAATATATATTATTAAGACATGCTGTTGATGAGATTTCATTTTCACAATTCAATTTTAAATGGCGTACTCTAATCCCGTGAAATCGTCAAAATGTTGATTTTTTGATATTTCAATTTACTAGGTCTAAGGTGTAAATTAATTGGTTCAATCAAACCTCATATAGGGTGGATGTCCAAGGTTCAAATCTTGGGTTTTTGTTGTATTGAACGCTTGTTCCTTTGGTGCTTTCATTAGCTTGTCCCTTTCATGGTGCTTGTTGTACTAAATGCTTGTCCTTTGGTGCTTTGAACGGCTTAAAAGGTTCAAGATGATTGTGGCATATGCTTGTCCCTTTCATAATGCTTTCAACAGCTTAAAATGTTTAAAATGATAAATGATTGTGGGATGGTAGTTATAGAGAAGGATTTACAACTTTCAAAACGAATTGTAGTGGGCTAAGGATTCTACCGTATAATTTAAAAAAAATTAATTCACTTAATTTTATATTTAACACCAAATGCGTGAGACAAGCCTTTATTTTTATTTTATTTTTCAAAATTTTCCTTATAAACTTATGAATATTATATAAATATATGTACTTTTACATTATAAAAATATTATGGTAAATATAAATGTCAGTATATATAAATAAAATAGTAAAATAGAAAGGCAAAATGAGAGAAGATATTAAATTTATAGAGCACAAGTTAAGAACATAAAATCTCACCAACCATAGGTATTATAATTATTAGCCATTTTTTATTGCTTATATAGTGATATTTTTCCATCATTTTAATTTAAGATTTTTAGATTGATGATTATTCATAGAAAGATAGTCAACCTTTTAAAATTTAAAGAATTACATTTTTTTAGGAGAATTTTGTTTTTAAATTTATATTAACTTGCAAATTTAATTTAATAAAATATATTTTTAATATTATGTGTTTGAAATGATTTTCATTTATATTATATTATGATTTTATTTTGTAAACATAATTTTTTTATATTATTAGAAAAGAGAGGATTTTGAAAGACCTCCCCACAACCTTATACAATAGTTCCAAGGAGGATTTCAAAGGTGTCCCACAACCTTAAATACCATCTCCAGGAACATAATGCCTTATTACAATATTCAGTAGCCCCTAAAGGAGAACAACCACAACCACCATAAAAATAAAATAAATACATACGTTGGTCGGATGGACCAAAAAACACCAACAACTCCTACCAGAGTTAAAAAAACATTAAAACAAGCACATACCAGAGTGTACCATAAATAGATAGCAATGCCAATCAGACTAAACCACTGCAACACAAAATAAATGACTATACTGACCACAAGCAAATTCAAACGACAAAGGTCCAAGACTAGTAAGAAAATTTAAAATTTGAAATTTGAACAACCAATCTTGCTCAATCTGAAAATCAGATGCCAAACCCCTGTGGAGAATACCACCAATGACACTACTATCCCTTGCAACTCCCTTGAACAAAATATCATCTCATACTAGCTCTCACGGAAGCAAACCCTCCCATTGAGTTACAGGTCAAAAAAACCCATGCACCAATGGAGCCAACACAAGAAATAAGAGAAGCATAGAGAAAAGAGGAAAATAACTAAATAATAAACTCAAAAATGAAAATAAAACCCCTATAAAGGAATCCAACCAATGAAATAAGATTCCCCTACAACTCCTCTACAAACAATGTTCGCTCACATAAGAGAATTCAACCACCAAAACTATAAATCTTAACAATCCATGCACCAATAGAAGCAGCAACAGATGAAACCCCTCCTCAACACTCAAGATCAAAGCTCTTCCTCTGAAGACCACTTAGTTTCTAGAAAACTAAGAAACCAGGAGCATTCAAGAGGGAAAAAAACCCCATAGTGAAATCTGAAAGCCATGACCCTGCAACGAAAACCACTTTAGAGTACAAATGGTCACTGAAACACTTTTGGGACCACCCAAAAAAACAAACTACAAGCACACATACCAGGAATTCCCCACAACAAGATTTGCAGAAGAAAAATTAGTAGCAAAACCTTTTGAGCACCCAAAATTCTAACTTGGCACCAGCCAAGGACAGCAACCAACAACTACAAAAACACCCCGAAGTCACACCCACGGGTTTGGTACAGTGTTTAGCCTCATCCCCTCAAGGACCTCGATCAAAAAACTAGTAGAAAACCAAAATTAGAAGAGATGCAAAGTCGATTGAGCAAGACCCCAACTGACAACCAACCCAAGAAAATTCAATGCTCATTAAACCAGAACGCATGTCCAATCCAAATAGGGAATCACCATCCAGAATATTCTACACTACAACAACAATTCCAAATCATCCTCATAGGTTAGGCTAACAAATAGCTCTATCCCCCTCAGGAACTTCAGATAGATCTACAGTGACTTACCGAGCATACAATATATCCATAACAAACTAGAAAGGCCCCCAAACAAGCAAAATATACCATCGTCAAATCAAATAATTTAGATGCAACCAGGTCAAATAGGGAGAGATAAGGGGGCCTCCCGCTCAGAGGGATCAACGAGATAAAGCCATAGTGGGATCCCTTTATATATGTAAATTTTATTAAAGGTTATTTCTATCAAAATATTATGTTTGCTATTAAAGGTCAGTTAGATTATATCTAGCTTTTTCCTAACAAAATATTTTCATCTTTTTTTTTTTTTGTATACCAGAGGAATCAGTAACTCATTACATCTACCATTGTCTCATCGTGGGTTTGAATCTTGATTGTTGGGTTCAAATCATGCTCCTTGTTACCACAAAAACCTTAAGTTATGTCATGTAAACTTTTTAATGTAGTTTGTGGCATTGAAGTGACATGCCCTTAGGTTATATGAGGCTTGAGGGATTTAAACCATGGTCTCCACCCTCCAAAGGGAGTGCTTGGTCCAACAGGTCAAGATAGGCCCTCTGACCTATGTTTTCATCTACTTTAAGTCACCAATTTTACTATATTAAAATCTTGATATGGTTTTCATTAAGAAATATAATTTCTTTTAGATGGTTTCCTTCTAAAATTTGAGTCATGTTAAGATGAATATGAACCCCATGATTGGCTAAATTATTTATCACCACTTTTATACACACATGTTGGCATGTCTAATATATTACCTCTGTAAACATATAGAATAATTTTGTTGTTCATCAATCTCCACATCCCTTTTTAACCACATTGATAGTAATCTTTGAATAACATTCATTAAGAAATATAATTTCTTTTAGCTAGTTTCATTCTAAAATTTGATTCATGTTAAGATGAAGATGAACCCCATGATTGTCTAAATTATTTTTTACAACTTTTATACACAATTTGGCATGTCTAAGATATTATATCTATAAACATGTAGAATAATGTTATTGTTCATCAATCCCTACATCCATTTTTAACCACATTAATAATAATTTTTGAATAACATTCATTTGAAATTTATCTTTATGTTTTGATTTTGATCGTGTGGGTGGCCTTGGTTTCTCCATCATCTTTTTAATTTTAACATTTTTTATTTATTTAATATAATTGTTGGTTCCAATAAAAAATTATCTTTATATTTTTCATGATTATATTGATTCTTGTGAAAACAATTTATAGTCTCTACGTGGTTATTTAAAAAAATTCTATATGATTTAAGTAGGCAAGGAGAAATTACCTTCATTTTTCAAAAGTACCACTTTTTCCTTTGCTAAATTTTCTAAGATTCCATTGGAGGCAACATTAGAGTTATATTTGATAAACTTTTTTTTTTTTTTGGTATAATTATATTTTCCTATGAATTGATGTAGATTCTTTGTATTAAATTATTGTAGATGTATTTTAAATCCTAATCAAATAGCTAACACTTTTTTTTCCTTTCTATTATGAGTACTATATTTGTAAACATTCAACAAAAAAGGGAATAATATGAAACTAGACCTCGATATGATTTTTATAATTGTTTTTTTCAAATATATTATTCTTTTTCAGTCATATATTCCCTAAAACACTAATAGTAGAATCAATCCATAACTATAAGATTCTTTTTTATTTGAAGAAATTAATCCAATACTTCAACAACTCTTCTAATATTAATGGAGCAACCACATATATTCTTAATTTTTTGAAAAATATTCCTAAATGGTGGAATCATAAAAAAAAAATAAAAAAATAGAACACACGATATTTATAGCTCATCCTTACATAAGCCACACCTATAAGGTCCATATCATATACTTATTTTTAAGCTATCATCAATATGAATTTTGTTGATATCGAGGCCTTAGGAGGGCCTCAAGTGATATAAACTATTTTCAAACGATGTTCTTTAGATTATGAATTCTAATTTCTTTAACTTACTTTTTGACCCTTCGTTTTCATTTTCCTATTCTCCTCCTTTGCGATATCCTTCGCGCGCATCTCTTCCATTCTCCTCTCTCCATACATTTTGTCTTGGTGCATTTCGTCTTCTTCTCCACGTCTCATCCATCACTCCTTCCATGGAGCAAACATTTTGTAACGTTAATATTCAACCTGATGAAACTCTTTGCACACGCTCGAGGGCGGCAGGTAATATAGTCTCGTAACTAATGCCTTCACTGGAAATGAGCCTTAGCCACGTGTGGTTTGTCACTTAGATATAAGTAATATACATGTTGCATGGTTGTCACTGCCGCGCGTGACACCCACGCGGGCACTTTCGTTATAAATATCCCATGATGATTTTTAGAAAGCCACCCACCCATTCGACTAACATTTACGTAACTTCACCTGCATTATTCTGTTCGTGATATGATGTTTATTTTCATATCTACTTCAGTTATACCTAACAATAATACCATGTGGCTCAAACAAATGAAACCAGAGCTCTGCGCCACATAAGCACCCGTTTCGGTTTACTTTGTTCATGGTGGTGTTTTCACGTTGATGTGGTGTGTCTTCATCTGCCTCCGTCATTTCCGACTCAGCACAACAGCTCTCCTCCACGTGTTTGGAAATACCTGCCACTGTAACGTTGTCCAGGAGCTATCCTTCTTGCCAACATTCGTTGCCTTCCCATATATCGATTCACCGGCAATTCTATCACCGTGGGTACTGTCCGTCCAGCGTGAACCATAGAAACTCCGTCCATGGTGCGACATGCTGTCATTTCCTATCATTGCAAACCACATGACTTGAAACATTAAACTCTGCCGCTGCACAATGTTTCTATCCCACGAACCTTCCTTGATATTTTCCACTATAATCATCGAAATCCATTTCCTCAACCGCCGAGGCTTCAACACATTGATAATTCACCTCTATGTTGCTATCTGTTTCTACTTGGTAGCGATCTGTATTTTCTCCTTCAATAATACACAGACACCACCCTTCCTCGTTCGTGATGCAGTCCTAAGCATTGTCCGAATCATTCAGAAGGCGTCCTCATCAATGAATCCTTCTGCTTCGGCAATGGGGTCTAATACTCATGGCGTCGCCACCAAATTTTATCTGCCGCAATGTACACGTCGTAGTCGCCACGCATGCACATCCTTATTGTCGTCCATCTACCGGGGTGTCCGCTTCGAACACCGTCAAGCACCGCCAACGTAATTCCTTTTGCAACTACCTTGATCTTGGCGCCCTCCACGTAGACACCCATTGTGTTATCAGCAAATCCCTTCATCTGCGTCACACCCACGTAGGCGCTTCCCATGATCAATGTATAGCTCTTCTCTAGCTCAGAGAACCTCGTCGTTCATGAAGATGTTGCTCGATCGGATGGGTATCATTGTCTAATCGCTGAGAAATCTGGCCATTAATGGCCCCTTCCACTTCCTCGACCTATACCTTTTTCGTCTTACTGTTGCGTCCCCAGTGGCATCTCATCGTTTGGTGGGACCCTTAGTCCATGCTGTGCACCCTCTATAGGTCTCCATACTTGCTGCACATTGTAGGTCCCTTTATAGTCGTCGTTCGGTATTACCAAACCCTACCGAGCTCAAGTCACGCACAATGAACGTCAGTCTGCCATGCTGTCCGATAGGGTTCCGGCCAGCGTGTGTCGCTCTATCACCGTATGTCCGAGTGTATCCAGCCCGAACACTTCTCAATGCAACACTGTAGCCAACACGTGGTCCACGTGTGCGTTATCGATTTCTGTCATCGGGCTGCCACGTCGACCGAATCTCAACACGCCGGGGTCCAGCTTCACATCTCTTTGCGACTTATATTAAATACGATAAAGATAATATTAGAATCAACAATATAATAATAATATGATATAATAATAATATGATCATATGTACATATGATAAGTACTGTAACCAAAAAAAATAATAATTTATTAATAGAGTTTTACAATAAACTTTCAAAATGATAATGAAATTTACCTTAAAACTTTACCTTACCTCCATATATAGATATGAAAATTTTATTTATTTATTATTTTAATTATATGTTTGTTTTTTTAATTTGATTTTATTATTATTATTTTTTATCATTTTTGTTTTCTTTCTTTTTTTTTTTATTTGTTATGGATTAACTTTGAAAGATTGAAGTAAGTCAATTCAAACTATTAGAAAGAAGAGCAACACAAAAGAATAAAACCAACCACTCAACATCCTAGACCACCTAACATAAAAGTAAAACCAGACGCCAAGCCCCACACAAGCCTATCCCCACTCCATAAAGAAGATAAACAGAACGAAGATACTATTCAACAAGAAATCTTTGAAACTAAGATATAGGTATCAAGGATGAGACTTATCAAAATTATCTCCCTAAATATCCCAAAGAATCACAAACACGAACAAAAAGGTGAGTCCCCAATTTTGGGGTACGTTGTGAAGCAGCCACAATAGGTCTCCACCCTCCCAAAGGAGTTCTTTAACCAACTACAACAGGTCTCCACCCTCCCAAAGGAGTTCTTTAACCAACGCATCGAGTTGTGCTCCCCAACCTATTTTTTTGTATCTATATTTAACTCACCAATTTTACTAAGTTCAATTTTTTATATAGTTTTCATTAAGAAATATAATTTCTTTTAGCTAGCTTCCTTCTAAATTTTGGGTATTGTTAAGATGAAGATGAACCCTTGATTGGCTAAATTCATTGTCACTACTTTTATATAGACATGTTGGCATGTCTAAGATATTACCTCTGTAAACATCTAGAATAATGTTGTTGTGCATCAATCCTCATGTCCTTTTTAACCACATTAATATTAATCCATGAATAACATTCACTTGAAATATATCTTTATATTTTTAATGATTATATTGATTCTTGTAAAAAAATCTATAGCATCTATAAGGTTGTTTAATAAATTTATTTATGATTTTGAGTAGACAAGGAGAAATTACTTTCATTATTCAAAATTACTTTCATTATTCAAAAGTACCACTTTTGCCTTTAATAGAATTTCTAAGCTTCCTTTGGAAGCACCATTAAATTTATGTTTGATAAACCTATATAATTATATTTTCCTATGAATTGATGTAGATTATTTGTTTTAAAATTTATTATTTTAGATATATTTTAAATCCTAATTAAATAGCTAAAACATATTTTTCTTTTTATAATAAACACCATATTTGTAAACATTTCATAAAATAGAAAAAAATATGAAATCAGACCTAAATTTTTAAAAATATATTCTTCCATTTCAGCCATAAATTCTCTAAAATACTAAGAAGAATCAATGAAACAATTATTCAATACTTCAATAACTCTTCTAATATGGATGAAACAACCACATATATTGTTAATTTTTTTGAAAATTATTTTTAAACGATGGATTCATAAGAACAATAAAAATATTAAGGAAGTTTTTTTTTTTTCCTTGCCCAGTCTTTGATCATCACTTTCCATACTACGATGCACTTGTAATGGTCAACAAGGTCTATCCAGCAAATCCCATATACTTGTTTAAACGCTCATAATTTATTGCCGAAAGAAGTCTCCATTATTTGGTACTAAAAAGTGAGGTTAACTCATTACAATTTGTTCTATTATTTTTTTTTTCCAATATTTTCACCAATGTTTAATATACATGTTATGACTTGCACATTCCTAGTATATTTAACATAATAGGCTATTATAGTAAAGAATCTTCAATGTCTTTAATTGATCCAATATTATATATAGATATATATTTCTACTTTTATAATAAACTGAATATTGTTTGTTTATAAAAAAATATATTGTTTAAAAAAATAACTTCAGTTGATCCAAGATTTTACATAAATTATTTTTTTCCTAAAGTAAACTAAATATTGTTAATGTATATAAAAGATCTTATTGATGAAAAAAAGTTTTTGACACTAACAAATTAAAATAAAAAATTAAATAGAAACTTTCCATGAGAATATTACTTAAAAGCTATTAAAAATATAAGCACCAAATTTCCACTTCTTCAATTACCAAATATTTTTTAATGTGCATCTTCCTCGGATGGGTTGTAGTCGTTTAGGCCACGATGATTCCGGAAATTTAAAATGGTTGACCTTCTAGTTGCACGCGATTAAACTAGGTTATTTTGACGTCTACTCTCGGAATCTAACCTGATTTTCGTCAATTTCATATTCAGAAGCCGGATTGAGATCGCTTTAGCAAGATCGTCGGACGACACAAGTCAAACAATTCACATAGTGCTGCAGGTAATAGAGAGACAGTTGCCTACCAGAGCCCGGATCAAAGAAAAACAGGAACAAACCATAATCATTCCCAAGACATAATGCGATGGGATTGAGATTTGCCGCGGCTTGACTTTGGAGGGCAATGACTTCGTCATGTTGGAAAATATTGCTATAAAGCCAGCATGCCGAGTTAGAGACTCAGCATTGCCACATTTCGTTTATCAGCGATTATGGCTTTTCAAAATTTTCTTATGATTCAATTAAGCTTGAGCCTGCTTACAGTGGCCCAAGCTCAGGGTACCAAAGTTGGGTTTTACGCCTACACTTGCCCCAGAGTGGAGTCCATCGTGAGGTCCACGATGGAATCGCACTTTACGTCGGACCAAACGGTTGCACCAGGCATCCTCCGACTCTTCTTTCACGACTGTTTCATCCAGGCATGACCACTAATTTTTTTGATAATATGTTTGCTTTCAATGCTTCACATGGCGGTCCTCAATAATTGTGTTGTTATACCTAGCGCGGTTGTTAGTTTTACGACAATGATTCAGCACCCGAGGACATTTCATAAAATATTGAATGGAGTTTTTTATCCTTTCCCAAATTTTTAAAGGTTTTACCTTCTATAAAAGAATGACGGTTATGAGTAATTTCGATTGCAGGGGTGTGACGGCTCCATATTGATAACGGGTCCATCTGCGGAGAAGAACGCGCTCACAAATCTTGGGCTGCGAGGATTCGACGTTATCGAAGACGTGAAGGCTAAAGTCGAAGCTGTGTGCCCCGGCGTTGTTTCTTGCGCTGACATTCTCGCATTAGCTGCCCGCGATGCCGTAGTTCTGGTATTCTCCTCTCTTCTATCTTCTCCAGTTTCCAACAATTGTCCGAGGATATTTCTTTATAGGTCATTTTTAGCGAATTGGGTATTTTGTTTATTTTCTTTAAATTTTGGGGTGTAATGATTAGAATTTTTAGATATATTCAATTTTCTCTTGTCTTAATTAATTGAAAACAATAGCAAGAACTTTTTATAAGTTATGCTTTTGAAGGTGACTAACTTTAATAAAAAAAATTAATTTTAATTTATTAAAAATTAAATTTAAAATATATTTATCTTAAATATGAATAATAACAATATAAATTTGTCAGAATTTTATATTTTCCTCTTAAAGATGAAATGAAAAAGTTAAACTTCCATCCCTTCAAATTTTTGGTGAAGTGAATGTATAGATCGAACATCTTTTAAAATATTTTCTTACATGAATACAGAGTAAGGGACCCAGCTGGTCCGTTCCAACAGGAAGGAGAGACGGGCTGAATTCATCATCGTCCGAGG
This sequence comes from Wollemia nobilis, assembly GCA_028583015.1. Taxonomy (NCBI): domain Eukaryota; kingdom Viridiplantae; phylum Streptophyta; class Pinopsida; order Araucariales; family Araucariaceae; genus Wollemia; species Wollemia nobilis. The sequence goes on along the minus strand of JAQPPZ010003246.1, from coordinate 6,672,080 downwards.
CAGCAAATTTGCCAACGCCCTCTGACTCGATTGACGTTCTGAAGCAGAAATTCTCGGACAAAGGCCTCAGCACTGAGGATCTTGTAACCCTAGTCGGTAAGCACTGGGACTACATATTTCTTCCCCTTCAATACTCAGAAATTTGATTATAAATGTTCGTTACGTTCGAATAGGAAGGAAGGTAAGCTATATACTTCACAGGTAAATAATATAATATGATCGACTCTTATATGGACATTGACTGTTGTAGACCATAAAAATTACTTTCCCTTTTTAACATAATTCATGTATCATGTGCAGGAGCACATACGATTGGACAAACTGATTGCCAGTTTTTCAGCTATCGCCTTTACAACTTCACAACCAGTGGCGAGGCCGATCCCACGATCAATTCCTCGTATGTGAGCGAGCTTCAATCGCAGTGTCCCTCTGGTGGCGACGGATCGAAGAGAGTTGCTCTCGACAAGGCAAGCCAGACAACTTTCGACACCTTTTTCTTCCAAAATGTCAGAGATGGAAACGCGGCACTGGAATCTGATCAAAGGCTTTGGGGCGACAATTCAACGAGACCCTTCGTGCAGAGATACTCGGCAACGACTTTCTCTGGATTCAGCCTGGCTTTCACGGAGGCAATGGTAAAGATGAGCAATATTGGAGTGAAGACAGGCTCTCAAGGTGAGATTCGCAGCGTGTGTGCTTCTTTCAACTGAACCAATCTCTCATCAAACTTCTCGCTGTATAATTTAAACAAAATAAGTGATGAATTCTTCTAGGCTCATATTGAGATATCATCACACCTAAATTATCCTCAACTTATCTATCTATGTCCTTTTCTTACTTTTAATACATCACAATAACAAAAATATTCTCCTCCTCTGGACTTCAATTTGCCCATGTTTAATTTTGCGGCTGTAGAATTACAAACTCTGCTTCATTATGTTTTTGCTAAGCAGCTCATGTGCAAGGTATATTGATTCAGTTTTAGTGTCCCTCTGTTATTATTGTAATTGAAAGAATTCAAATGTATTACGCAAAGCTGTACCTAAAGAAATGAGAATTTAACGAGGGGAGAAAAAGTTTAGCATTATCAATACCCAACGCTATCGTTGAATTATCTTCGTGTTTCCACTTATAATAAATTAAATTTAATATGTATTATTAAGAAATGATTGTTGATGAGATTTAATTTTCACAATTCAAATGACGTCTTCTAATCCCGTGAAATCGTCAAAATGTTCATTTCTTAAAAATTTTAAGTGTAGATAAATTGATTCAACCAAATTTTATAGGGTGGAGGTCCAAAATTCAAATTTCTGCTGTATCGAAAGCTTGTCCTTTTGTTGTTTTCAAGGGTTGAAAATGTTTAAAATGATTGTGGCATGTGCTTGTCCTTTTGGTGGTGCTTTCAATGGCTTAAAAAGTTTAAAATGATTGTGGTATGCGTGGTACTTTCAACGGCTTAAAAGGTTTAAAATGATTGTGTTATGGTGGTTATAACAGCTCAAAATGTTTAAAATGATTGTGGTATGATGGTTATAACGGCTCAAAAGGTTTAAAATGATTGTGGTATGGTGGTTATAATGGCTTAAAAGGTTTAAAATGATTGTGGTATGGTGGTTATAAGTACAAACTACTAGCGGATTTCTAGGCGAAGCCTTGTCAGATTCGTGACGGTTTAAAATGATTGTGACATGTGCTTGTCCCTTTCGTGGTTCTTTCAACGGCTTAAAAGGTTCAAAATGATTGTGATATGGTGGTTATAGGGACATACTAGCGGATTTGAAGGCAGAGCCTTCCGAGTTTGGGTTTGGTGGCGGACTACCCATTCTACCATATAAATTATAAAAAAGAAATTCAATTCACTTAATTTTATATTTAAAACCAAATGACTGAGACACGCCTTTATTTTATTTTATTTTTTCAAAATTTTCTTATAAACATATAATTATTATATAAATATATATGCTTTTACATTATAAAAAATATTATAGTAAATATAAATGCTAGTATATAAAAATAAAATAGTAAAATAGAAAGGCAAAATGAGAAGATATTAAATTTATAGAGCACAAGTTAAGAACGTAAAATCTCACCAACCATAGGTATTATAAATAATTTTTATTAGTAATTCTCTATTGTTTATAGAGTGGTGTTTTTTCATCATTTTAATTTGAGATTTTTATATTGACGATTATTTATAGAAAGATAGTTAACTTTTTAAAATTTAAAGAATTATATTTCTAGGAGAATTTTTTTTTTTAAAGTTATATTAATTTATAAATTTAGTTTAATAAAATATCATGTGTTTGAAATGATTTTCATTTATATTACATTATGATTTTATTTTGTAAATATAATTTTTTTTTATATTATTAAAAAAAAGGGTTTTGAAATGCCTTCCCACAACCTTATACAACAGCTCCGAGGGGAAGCACATCGAAGGAGGATTTTCAAAGGTGTTCAACAACCTTAAACACCAGCTCTAGAAGCATAAAGCCTTATTAAAATAGTCAACAGTTTTCAAAGCAAAAAAACCACAACTGCCAAAAAATAAACACACTGGTAGGATGGACCAAAAAACACCAACAACTCCTACCAGAGTTAAAACAACGTCAAAACAACCATAGATCAGAGTGTCCCATCAATATATAGCAATGCCAATCAGACTAAACCATTGCAACACAAAATAAATGATGATACTGACCATGAGCAGATTCAAACGATAAAGGACCAATACTGGTAAGAAAATTTAAAATTTAAAATTTGAACAACTAATCCTACTTAAGCTAGAAATCGGATACCAGAACCCTATGGAGAATACCACAAATGACACTATGATCTCCTGCAACTCCTTGAAAAAAATAGTATCTCACACCAGATCTCGTAGAAGCAAACCCTCCCCTAGAGTTACAGGTCAAACAAATCCATGCACCAACAGAGCCAACAACATAGGAAGAGCAACATAGAGAAGAGAGAAAAAATAACTAAATAATGTGGTCAAATAGGAAAATAAAACCCTTGTACAGGAAGCCAACCAATGAAATAAGAATCCCCTATAACTCCTCTACAAACAACATTTGCTTACAGAAGATAATTCAACCACCAAAACTACACTTCTTAATAATCCATGCACCAATATAAGCAGCAACAGATAAAACCTCTCCTCAACACTCAAGATCAAAGCTCCTCATCTGAAGACCACTCAGTTTCTAGAAAACTAAGAAACCAAGGAGCACTCAAGAGGGGAAAAAACCCCATAGTGAAATCCAAAAGCTAGGACCCTATAACAGAAACCACTTTACAATACATATGGTCACTAAAACACTTTTGGGACCACCCAAAAAAATAAACTACAAGGACACACATTAGCAGTTCCACCCAGTAAGACTTGGAGAAGGAAAATTAGAAGCCAAACCTCCTGAGCACCCAAAATCCTGACTTGACACCAGCCAAGGAGAGCAACCAGCAACTACTGCAACAATAAAACCCCAAAGTCATGCCTACGGTTTTGGGATGGTATTTGGCCCTATCCCCTTCAAGAACCTTGATCAAAAAAATAGTTGAAAACCAAAATCAGAAGAGATGCAAAGCCGACTGAGCAAGACCCCAACTGACAACCAACCCAAGCGAATCCAATGCTCATCAAAACAAAATGCATGTCCAAGCCAAATAGGGATACACCATCTAGAACATTCCACACTAAAACAATAGTTCTAAATCACCCTTGTAGGTTATGCTGACAAATAGCTGTATCACCCACAGGGACTTTAGCTAGATCTACAGTGACTTACCGAGCATACAATATATCTAGAACAAACTAGAAAGGCCCCTAGACCACCAAAAGACACTACCATCAAAGCAGGGAATTTAGATGTAGCCAGGTCAAACAGGGAGAGACAAGGGAACCTCCCACTTAGAGGGATCAGTTCGACATAGCCGAAGTGGGAGCCCTTTATATATGTAAATTTTATTAGAGGTTATATCTATCAAAATATTATGTTAGCTATTAAAGGTCAATTATATCATATCTATATTTTTCCTAAAAAAATGGTTTTATCCTTTTTGTTTGGTGTATACTAGAGGAATAAGGAACTCATTACATATTCTATTGTCTTATCGTGGGTTTGAATCTTGATTGTTGGGTTCAAATCGTGCTCCTTGGTACCACTCTGAGAAGCGAAACAATAATTGATTATCATTGATGAAATATATAGCATACATAGAGCTTAGATTAGTTCGTCAGTTACAGAGCTAATAAGCGAGATTAGAAATATGCTAAATAATGAATAACAATATAGCCTAATAATGAAATGAAATATAGCTATGCTATCATCCCCCCTTATTACATTATTTGGGTAATAGGAAAATTACTAGGTATGTTAACATCCCCCTTGATTACATCATTTTGCAATACATAGAGAGCTGCAAAACAATTCAAATTTGACACATGCAAGTGCCTTAGTGAAAATATCTGCAACTTGAGATTTGGTGGGAATGTACTGAAGCTAAATTTGATTTCGAGGAACTTCGTCTTGAATGAAGTGACATTGTGTGTCAATGTGCTTGGTTCTTTCATGATGCACTGGATTCTTGACTAGATTTAGAACACCCTGGTTGTCACAGAACAAGTGTATTAGAGATTTTGATGGATGACCCATACTTGTCATAATGCGACGCAACCATATTAGTTCCCACACAGCTTCACATGCGGTGCAATACTTTGCCTCTGTAGATGAAATAGCAACCACCTATTTCTTCTTGCTATGCCAAGAGATAGGACCGGATCCAAGATGAAAAATATATCCTGAAGTTGACTTGCGATCATCAAACGACCCAGCATAGTCGGAGTCCGTGTATCCTTGCAAGAAGAATTTACCATTCCTCTTGTATTCTAGGCCATATTCCATAGTACCACGGACATAGTGAAGAACACGTTTTGTTGCTTTCCAATGAGTGGTCTTAGGTTCCTACATGAACCTCAAAAGATAGTTGACAACAAACACAAGATCTGGCCTAGTGTTTGTCAAATATATGAGACTCCCAATCAGTTTTTGATAGAGAGTACTATCTACCTGAGGTGAATCATCATACCGTGATAACTGAAGTCCTGATTCCATCGATGTTACCATTGGCTTACAATCAGTCAAGCGATATTTTTCTAACAATGTCTTAGCATATTTTATTTGAGATACTTTGATGTAGTGCTCCTTCTGGCTCACTTCCAAACTAAGAAATTAATGGAGAAGTCTGAGATCTGTCATCTCAAATGATGTACACAAGTCACTTTTGATAGCAGAGATCATTGTTTCTGAACTCCCTATAATGAGCAGATCATCAACATAGAGTACAAGCAACACTATCTCAGAACCCTATTTTTTGAAATAGAGGTTTGCATTTGATGGACATCTCTTAAATCCATGTTGCAGGAGGTTATTATCCATTTTTATATACCAAGCTCAAGGAGCTTGTTTCAAACCATACAAGGATTTGACCAACTTGCAAACATTCTACTCTTGGCCTTCCACTTAAAATCCTTAAGGTTGAGTCATGTAGACTTCCTCTTGGAGATCACCATTCAGAAAAGCACTCTTGACATCCATTTGGTGAACTTTCCACCCATATTGTGCTACCATAGCACAAAGAACTTGAATGGTGGTCATCCGAGCAGTAGGTGCAAACGTTTCCTCATAGTCAATGCCTTCCTTTTGATCATAGCCCTTTGCAACACGATGAACCTTACACTTATTAATTGTCCCATCTTCCTTATACTTGACTTTGTAAACCCATTTGCATCCTATGGGCTTATTTCCTTGTGGCATATTGACAAGCTTCCATGTTTTGTTCTTTTTCAAAGACATGTACTCAACATCCATAGCAACCTTCCATTGTGGCTCACTAAGGGCATCTTGTATTGAAGCAGGTTCAAGTTCATTCGTTGAGGACATAAACACCCTGTCATCATCTATATCTATATCCTCTATTTCTTTATCTGGATCTATAGAGAGTTCCTCAAAAGTTTGACAAATATCATCAACCTTAGTAGTCTCTTCTGCTGCTCTTTCCTATTGAGCCATACTACGAGTACGAGGTTTATCGAAAGTCAAATTTGGTGGAGTGGATAACTTGGAGTCTCTGATTGTAATTGTATACCATTTTGGATTCTTATTTTGTGGTGATGAAGAAGATGAAGAAGTTCATTGTTGGTAATGAAGGAGACTTCTCAAATTTAGATTCCATAAGATCTAGGTATACATCTGATGTGCTTTGTGATGTGAAAGCCTCATCAAAAACAACATCTCTACTGATTTGAATCTTCTTGGTTAAGGGATCAATCAATCGATAACCCTTAGAGTGCTCATCATACCCAAGAAAAATGCACTTCAATGTTTTATCATCTAGCTTCTTCCTCTTTTCTTTCGGTATGTGCATGAATGCTTTACAACCAAAAATGCGTAGATGAGATATGGAAGGTTTCCTACCACTCCATGCTTCTTTTGGAGTCATCCCTTGTAGGGCCTTTGTGGGTGGCCTATTCAATAGATATATTGTTGTGGTGACAGCTTCTACCCAATATTGTTGCCCAATTATAGCTCTTGTGAGCATGCAATGAACCATTTCCATGACGGAACAGTTCCTCCTTTCAGCCACTCCATTTTGCTGAGGAGTATAAGCAGTAGTCAACTATCGTGTGATCCCATTTTCATACAAGAATACAAAAAAATATTTAGAGGTGAACTCCCCCCTCGATCTGAGCAGAGGGTCTTTATAGAAGTCCTTGACTCCTTTTCAACAGATTTCTTGAATTGCTGAAAGAAGCCAAATGCTTCAGATTTTAGTTGAAGAAAGAATACCCACATATTTCATGAGTAATCATCCATGAATAACTAAAAATACCTCTTACCCCCACAACTGTTGGGTGTTAAAGGACTGCATAGATCAGTGTGAACAAACTCTAGAGTTTTCTTTGCTCTTGTAGAGCTGCTCTCGAAAGGTACTCTATGTTTCTTTCCTGCCAAGTAGTCAGAGCAAACTGGCAATGTGGTAGAAATAGAAGGAAGACCCTTTACCATTGAAAGCATGAGATTCCGGAAGCTTTAGAAAGGAAAAACTACTTCGATGCATTCAAATCAAAATAACGCTTAAGTCCTAAAACATGAAGTGCATTAAATGAAAGAGGCAAATCGATTGAAAGTAGTTACAAGAATTTAGAGAAGTCACAACCCTTTTATTAAACTCTTTAACCACGGTTACAAAATCGCCTCCTCCCTTTTTAGGGGGCTAGGAGCGTTAAATGGATTTGGTTACAATCTTGATCATTGATCCCTCTTCCGCATGCCCACGTTTGAAATGGGCGGGCTAGAGTGTTTCCGCCGCTTATGCCGATGAATCTTCACTTCTTGTTGCTCCTCCTGCAATCAAAGAAACAAACAAGGCGTTAGTAGCACCTGTGACAAAAAGGAAAGTTCGTTCTTTGAAATCGCCAAAAGATGCATGCAAAAGATTGTCAAATACAGTGAATAAAATGGATCTAAGTCACCTGCAAATTTGACAGAGGTCAGAAGACATTACCAGAGGGCCACTGCCATTGAAACAATCGGCCAATCTGCCTTCACCTGGAATTCGTCCCTGGGCAGGACGAATTCGATCGCTATTCGTCCCTGGGTGGGACGAATTCGACTGTGTTGGAAAAGCCGAAGTGATACTTGCTCCAATGTCGACTCTCGAGACCTCCAAAACACCTACAAACAGAGGGGTTATGTAATTGGGGCCATTTTGGGATGACCCAGATGGTCGGATTCTCCCAATTTGGCCTCTATCCTCGAGAATTCGATATCGCCACCTGCAAGTTAGTAGGACAACAAAGCGACAAAAGGCATGATAAAATCTGATCAAAATGTTATGGAATTGAAGCTATGAGTTCACTAAACAGAATAACACAATATGCAACATGAACCAATAATCTAGAATGCTTTAGAATAAAACTTAGAAAATGCGGGGTGCCCAAGTGGGCCTCCCACCGTTGGCACTTGATTTCGGCGCCAATCCACTAGGGATGGGCCCAAAACCTCTTAGGATTGGGGTGTCTGCAAATTGGTGGTGTAAGGTGGTCAAATGTTGGATTTGGGTTGGATCCACGCTTCCAAAAGCCACCCAATAACCTCCCTTGCGAAAGAGATTAGTGGATGTGAGAAGGTGAATCAAAAGGATGCAAATGGGTGTTCAATTGGACAGCACTTCGTTGCTTGAAATCGCCTCCCATCTCCTCTTTTTGGGTGAGAAAAGTCCACCATTTTATAGACCCATGGGGTCTCTTTTGAGAGGGATGCATAAGCGCCATGTGTTGGTCATAGGTGCCATGTGGCGGTCATGTCTTCCCATGAGGGAGGGGAGTCCTCCATGACTTGGGCTTTCATAATTGCCCTTGTGACAGTCCTCTAACGGCCCATCTGCCCACCCACACACGCGTGCGAGGAAGGAGTCATCAATCGACTGTCCTTGGCTGCCACTTGGCGCCATTCTTCTTTTTGCCCGTTAAACATGGAATTCGTCCCGACCAGAGACGAATTCAGAATTCGTCCCTGGGTGAGATGGATCCCAGTTTGAATTCGTCCCTGGGTGAGACGAATACTGAGCAAAGTGCCTGAATGTGCCAAATTGCCTCTTGACCTTACAAAATTGCTATGAAAGTGGTTAAGACCACTGTTTAACCTCTGAGGGCTGCCCTGGGGGCTGTGTTTGTCAAAGCGATCAGTGTTTGCAGCCACATAATCGGATTGGTGCTGTTTTGGTGTCTACAGATGCCCCTTTTTGGGATGCGCTGTGCATGGCGCAGCGCCGAGCAAAAATAGATAACCAAAGCACTAATGATTAGGGTTTCTTGGTAACCTAACCAACTTTTGATGCCCCAAGCATGGAAAGGGCATGCATTCTTGAATCCTTGCTTCTGACGAGCTAAGGAGTTTGATTTCAAGTATTAACTTGTTTTGGTGAGGTGTGACTTGAGCTTGGACATTGATCAGTCATGATTAGGCAAAGGGCGCAACCTTTTGTCCACAGGGGAACCTTGTGTTCATGATTCACGAATGCCAAGCGTTTGATCAATTTGATTGTTGCTTGTTTATTGCCCCAAGCAGGAGCGTAATTGTCTTTGTCAATGATTCTTTGAATGCATGTCATTTTCCTTAATTGGGTGTGTGATTGTTGATTGGTGACTAAGTGTGACTACCCCCTCAAGCGACGAATCGATGAGGGAATGACCTTCGTGAGAAAAGCGACGAGTCGCTTGACCCAAGATGACTTGTGCAAGGGTGCCTTTAGATGGTTTATCGTTAAGCATGTGCAATTTTTCCAACATTTGGACCTATTTTTGGTGGGTGTTGACCCTTTTTGCGACGCTATTTGGAGCTGAAATTGGCGAAAATCCGTCTTCCCATGGAGCGGTCCAGCTAAAGTAGCCTTCTTAGGGAGTAGGATAATGACAATTTGTGACCCCAACGTCTATTTTGTATGCCCGGGATGTCAAGTGCAACAGCACTCTTATCGGGCATATTTATTGTTTGTTTTTAGTGCATTTTTGATCATTTTTTGATGTTTTTGAATTTTCGGCCTGAATTCGTCCCAGGGTGGGACGAATTCTAGCAGTAGAATTCGTCCCTGGGTGGGACGAGCGCTAACCAGAGCGCTCGTCCTAGTCAAGGATGAATTCCAGCTCAAAGGCCTATTTAAGGGCCAAAACTTGAATTTGGGCTCATTTGTGTCAAATTTTTCTTGCGATTTTGGAGCTCTGGGAGGAGGAGGTAAATTCTGCGAAGCGAAGCGCTGGTTAAAATTTTACCTGCCATCATGAGTGCACAAACTGGTTCAAGCGACGAAGCCGAAGTGAAACCCGTAAGTGCTCCCTAGAGTTTATTTTTGTTTTTTAAAGTTGTAAGTGTTGTTTTTCTGTACAATTTTTTTTTCTATGATTTTAATTAATTTTTTTTGTTGAATTATTTTCTTTTCAGGTTGTTAGGAGCCGGTACCGTGTACCTACTGCTTTTACTGAGGCACGGGGGGCACTGACTGATGATGATCGGGAATGGCTTGATGCCCTTGGGCTCAAGCAGGTGGCTCGACTGGAGCCTGTGGTCCCGGATCAGGCTTATCTGATGGCCCTGATCAAACTTTGGGATCCGCGGACCAACACCTTCCATCTCCCGACCGGGGAGATGACTGTGACTCTGGAGGATGTCTATCGGCTGCTTCGGATTTCGATAGATGGACTGCCTATTAGGACATCGTCGTTTGATCAGTGGACTACTATACTTACGAGATGCTTCGGGCATGGGGAGCGGCTGGGTGTAGAGAACCCAGTGGAGACAACCGAGGTGGACTGCTAGGCTGGCGGGATTTTGGTTGGATGGTGGCAGGAGAGGGGGGTGTTAGGAGTGAGGCACGCATTCTTGATGGGCCTCATTTCTAACATGCTTTTACCTGACTCGTCAGGTGCGAGGTTCCTATGGAACCTGCTGGATTTGGTTTGGTAGTTGGTAGAGTGCTCGATAGAGGCACCGCTGATCTTGAGATGGGGACAGACATTGTTGGCACAGCTCTACGGGGAGCTGTATGGGGTCCGCTGTCGATAGCGAAAGGGGGTCAGCTGCAGTTATCTGTTGCAGTGTTGGGGTTGGCAGCACATAGCTGTTGAGAGGCCAACCGGGTTACCGTGGATGACTCGGGCGGTGATGGAGGATAAGGAGATAGGTTACGCAGTTCTGTGGCGGTGGTCTGCAGAGCAGGGGTAGAGTCGGCGATGGGCAGGTGTCGTAGAGCACTATACTGATGCCTTCTCTCGGCTCACTCTGGGGAGGTGGTTTGGCGCCCTTATCGGGACTGTCCGGCTCGGCGAGGTTGGAGAGTGGCTCCGACAGGTACGTAGGGAGCGGTGGTTGATCGGGGACCGAGCATGAGTTATTCTCATATATCCGAGTTACACGATAGTTTGGGGTGTGCCAGGGGTTTCCTGGTGATCCCATGGTCTATCGACATCGGGGAGATGAGAGGTCTCTAGATCGACCGGCCATCGTGCCATTGGGCGAGGAGTCAGATGCGGTGATTGACGTCCCGGACGTGGATGATGTCGGGACTACCACTGAGTATGACTCGTGGTGGGTACTGCGGCGATGGAGAGGAGAGGGGCCACTGGGAGGCACGGAGGCGGCAGTGGAGGGTGCTGAGACAGCAGGGGATGATTGGGGAGTTCCATTGGATGACGCGGACATGGTTGAGGTGGGGGATGAGGATGTAGAGTTGGGAGCTCCGGATCAGCCGGACATGCAGGACATGGAGGAGCAGTGGGAGCCAAAGCAGGCTACAATTTCGGAGGGTCTTGTACTTCAGGCGGATATGGAGGAGATGGAGTCTGGGATACATGCTGAGAATGCATGACTGACAGAGCTGCTACGGATGCGGGATCTGGAGCTAGGGGATGCGTTGTGGGAGAGGGATCTCCTGCGGGCTCAGCTAGCAGAGCGGGATAGGGTTTTGGCACAGCGTGATGATGCGGTATCTTACTATCATCGACGGGAGGTAGAGTGGTTCCGGCATCGGCTAGACTTGGAGAGGGAGGTCATCCGCCTTGGTGGGCGGCTACCTGAGCCCTCGGGAAGTGGATCTTCGCGTCGGACGAGGGATAGTGCGGATCGAGCGATCAGCATCATCTCGTCGCAGGCGATTGGATGAGGGAGGCGGTAGCGAGGCGTGATGCGGGGGCTAGTAGTAGCCGCCCTACGAGGTCCCATAGGACCCACACCATGGGGGGTAGTTCCCGTCGCACCGATCCTGCGTGATCATGGTGGTCGACGCCTTAGGTTGGGTTTTGTTATATGATTGCGAGGTCTGAGGACCAGTTTTGTAGCCTGCAGGCATTTTTTTTGACGATATATATATATATATACCGGTTTTATTTTGGTTATGTACATGTGATGATTTGATCTTTATGCATGATGGCTGATGACTATGGATGTATGCATGTTTATTTATTTTTGGATGCGTATGTTATGATGAATGCAAATGTTTTTTATTTTATATGTGATATGCAAAAATGAAATGGATGAATGGGATTTGTGATGTTTGGCTATGGCACCATAGACTGTTTAGAACTCTTTTGTTGTTTTTAGGCGATTGTTGTGATACATTACTTTGTATGTATACATGTGGTTTTTTTTTTTTTGTATTTGCGATTGTATGGTAAGGATGAAAAGTAGCGCAGTTGGTTCAGAAATGTAGCTAAGGTTTTCTGAGACTCAGACAGTTTTAACTCACTAGCCACGACTGTACTTTATCTTACAAGACTTTTGAACAAGGTATGAATCAGACTTGTTTTTGACCAAGCTATTTCACATCCCTGTGTGTGCAATTGAGTTCATTTATGTGGTATTTGTCAGGATACCGCCAGTGCCAGATGGGCTTTCAACCGAACCTGTATTGAGGATCACCTAATTAGCTCCACTAACTCCTTTGTTGTATTCAGTTAGATTAATCTGCGGTGTTATCCAGGATGCCATAAGCTAGCTCATCCACATGCAAACATTGGTCTGCACACATGCAAAGCTAATGTGACAGACATATCGTCATGCGGGTAGGATACCACCATTGCCAGATAGGCTATCAACCAAACCTGTAATGAGGATCACCTAGATGGTTTTCGAATGCTGAGAATTCCGAGGATTCAAGTTCAGGAGATGTTTGTTGGCTGAATGATTTGGAAAGTTGCTCGTCTATATAGTGATGAAAATCATTATTTATTTTCTATTAATTCTTTTTGAGCAAGGATTTTGAATAGTAGTGATAACCACTGTTATTTGATTTTGTATTTTGATCATTGTGAATTTGAGCTTGTGAATGGCTTTGATCCTCGTGGCCTTGGGGATGACTACCCATCCTGGTTAGGGGCGGATAGTACGAATCCTTACAACTTGGAGACCAAAGGTGAATGGAAAGTGTTAGGATGATGATTTGTTGGAATTTTGTTTGTGAATGGTGTTGATCCCTTTAGGTTTTGGGGATGACTACCCATCCTTGGCAGGGACGTGTAGTACCACTCCTTACAACTTTGGGAACCAACTATGATTGGAATTTGGTAGTGGTGAAAACCACTGTATATGGAGGTGAATGAAGGGGGAAAGAGCTTGTCCTTTTGTCAATTCTCAGCATTCTAGAACCATTCGCACGGGGGGATGAGCAAGATAACCGTTTCACTTATGGTGACCTGGATTACTGTGCAGGTTTCATCTTTCGTTCACACAACTTGGGAATTTTTATGTGTTTTAATTTGTGTTGGGATGTTACGTAACAAGGCGTATTTCAAGTGTAACTCTACCTTCGTAAAATCTATCTGACTCGGTACATTACGTGGCTAAAGAGCAAAATGATGACTGAATCACGAAAACTCTTGATACATTAAAAGACCACTGACTCTAGTGTGGTAAAAGTAATGCATGGTGTTTTTGTTGTTTTTGTAAAATGGAAAAGTGTGGAACAAGATGGACTAGCAGAGCAATTACAGCCTATGGTGCCTTTGACCTATATGACCACAAATATGCAATGTATGGATGCAATGCTTTAATGCAGCTATGTATTTTTGTATTTTTGATGGATTGATTTTTGTGAATATGAAGATGAGGTGCGAGAAAAACTCTCTATTGATGAATTTGAGTATGCCTAGAAATGAGATGCAAATTTTTGTTGTTTTTGATGATTTTTGTTGTTTTTGAATTTTCTTGATTTTTGACCAAGCGATTGTGGAAATCCTTGGAGCATTTTGGAATTGACCAAGCAATTGCGATAATCCTTGGAGCATTTGGGGATTGACCAAGTGATTGTGATAATCCTTGGAGCTTTTGGGGTGACCAAGTGATTGTGATAATCCTTGGAGCTTTTGGGTATTGACCAAGTGATTGCGATAATCCTTGGAGCATTTGGGGTTGACCAAGTGATTGCGATAATCCTTGGAGCATTTTGGGGATTGACCAAGTGATTGCGATAATCCTTGGAGCATTTTGGGGTGACCAAGTGATTGCGATAATCCTTGGAGCATTTTGGGGTGACCAAGTGATTGCGATAATCCTTGGAGCATTTTGGGGTGACCAAGTGATTGCGATAATCCTTGGAGCATTTTTGGGGTTTGACCAAGCGATTGCGATAATCCTTGGAGCATTTTTGGGATTGACCAAGCGATTTCGAGAATCCTTGGAGCATTTTTGGGATATGGCTCTCTTAGATATGAAATGGTCGTAAATGACTGATATTCAAGGGTTCTGTTTCCTTGATACCGTCAAGAGAAGCTAGCCGGTACGTCCCGGGTCCTATTTTGCTATCAATGACATATGGACCTAACCAATTTGCCGCGAACTTGTCCCTTAGGTGGGACGGCAAATTAGAGTTCTGTTGGTTTTCCTTCAAAACCAAATCACCAACCCGAAAGTCCCTTAGGTGAACTTTCATGTTATAAGCTTTCTTAAGCCACTCTTGATAGATACGTAAGTGCTCGAGAGCATTAACGCGTCGTTCGTCAAGCAACGTAAGTTGGTCTAACCGGGCCTACCGCGCAGCGTCATCATCGATGAACTCCTGCATTGATATGCGAAGGGAAGGAATTTCCAACTCGAGAGGCATTACTGCCTCTGAGCCATACACGAGCGAAAACGGAGTTGCCCCGGCTTGGCGTTCGAATGCTAGTGCGATAAGCCCAAAGGGCAAGTGGGATTTGGATGTGCCAATCCTTATGACTGTCTGCGACCATCTTTTTAAGGATGGCAACTAGCATTTTGTTTGACGCCTCTGCTTGCCCATTTGCCTGCGGATAATAGGGTGTCGAAAAACTATGCTGAATTTTGTACTTTGTGGTCAAAGCACGCACGTCTTTGTTCTTGAATGATGGCCCATTATCCGAGATTATTTTGGATGGAATACCAAAATGACATATGATGTTATGCAAAATGAACTCCACAATGCGGGGTCCTATCGTAGAGGTTAGCGGAATTGCTTCCACCCATTTGGTAAAATACTCTGTGGCCGTTATGATAAACGTGTGACGGCCTGACGATGCAGGGGAGATCTTTCCAATTAGATCGAAGCCCCATTGCAAAAATGGCCAAGCAGACTGGATTGTCTGCAAGGCCTAGGAAGGTACGTGCATCAAATTGGCATGATGTTGACACTTCACGCACTTCTTGACATATGCGCAACAATCTCGCTCTAAATATGGCCAATAATATCCCATGCGAAGAATGCGCTTTGCAATGGCCATACCACTAAAGTGGCCACCACATGTACCATCGTGCGCTTGGGCGACTGCCCAAGTGGACTCTTACTGGTCCAAGCAACGAAGAAGAATTCCTTCATAGCTGCGACGATACAAAATGTCTCCTATCAAGACATACTTAGCCGCTTTCTGCTTGAATGTTCGTTTTGCGGCGTGCGTCAATCCAAGGGGAAGATTACCTAACTTGAGGTAGTCTCTAATGGGTAAATACCAGTCCTGTTGATCGAAAACCTCGACAGTATGAACAACCAATCCCTTTTGAAGTTCTTCCCTAACAAACGCTGAATGGGATAGAACTTGTAAGAATAGCGTTGTGTTGCTATTAATGGGAGTAGGGGAAAACAAGGACCCCCAGTTGGCACGTTTCGGACGATCTCGGATTCGAAAGAACTTATCCGAGGATGGTTCAATCTGGATCATGTGGATTCCTCGGCGTCAAGTCTGAGCTTGCACGCTCCATCACGGATTGCGATAAGGTTTTGACTTGAATGGTTGTCATATCACCGAAAAGGTCTTGCGGAATTAGTGACCCCAAGGAGGCCATTGTGTCCGCAAAATGATTCGATGATCGAGGGAGTGCCTCGATGTCATACCACTCAAGTTTTGCCAAGAATTTGTCCACAAGGGCTTTATAAGCCTGCAAAACTGGGCATTTGCATTTATATACCCCTTTGACTTGATTGACTATTAACAGCGAATCACCAAAGATGTTCAGTCGTTTGATGTTCATGGCGATTGTTGTCTGAAGACCTAGGAGCAAGGCTTCATATTCTGCATTATTGTTGGTGCACTCGGAAGTTTAATTTAAATGACAGGGGCATTGGAGCACCCTGCGGTGTGAAGAATACAATTCCCGTGCCACCACCTTGCTCACATTTAGAACCATCGAAGAATAGGGTTATGTCGGCCTGTGACTCAGGCTCATCAGAATCTGGCGATTCTGAGACATGGAAGACCCCATCATCGGGTAGTTCTATGACTAGAGGCTGATCGTCTTCAAGAGGAGCCTCTGCTAGTTGATCGGCTATGACTTGTCCTTTGATAGATTTTTGTCCAATAAATTCAATGTCAAATTCCGTCAACAACATGATCCATTTCGCCGTGCGACTACTATGATAAGTACGACTCATCATGTATCGCAATGGATTCTCCTTAGACACAACATACGTAGTGTTGCTCAGCATGTAGTGGCATAGCTTTTTGGTAGCAAACACCACTGCCAAGCAGAGTTTCTCAACGTATGCATAGTTAAGTTCATAACTGACCAGGGTGCGGCTAAGATAGTAAGTAGCCTGTTCCTTGTGAAGTTCATTCTTCTGGGCTAACATGGCGCCCAGTGCCACCTCAGTAGCTGAGATGTATAAGTAGAATGACACTCCTGGTCTAGGTGGTGCCAATACTGGTGGCGAAGCCAGGTATTGTTTGATTTCGTCAAAGGCTGACTGGCACTCGTCATCCCAGTGAAATGTAACCCCCTTGTGCAATAATTTGTTCATGGGTCGGCACTTGTCAGATAATTGCGCTATGAAGCGTTTAATCGACGCGACCTTTCCTTGCAGACTTCTGAGCTGCTTGATGGTAGTTGGGGGAACCATTTCAAGGATTGCCTTGACTTTCTATGGGTCCACCTCGATTCCTCATTTTGAGACTATGAAACCCAAGAGTTTTCCAGATGTGACGCCAAATACGCACTTCTTGGGATTTAGTCTAACCTTATGCTCTATGAGGCGATCGAGGATCTTGCTTAAGTCACCGAGATGATCTGAGCGCAAAAGAGACTTGGCTAACAAATCATCCATGTAATCTTCCAAAGTTTTATGCATGTAATCATGGAAGATGTACGTCATGGCACGTTGGTAGGTGGCGCCAGCATTTTTAAGGCCAAAAGGCATGACCTTATAACAAAATGTCCCCCAAGGCGTTGTGAACGCCGTTTTGAGTTGATCCTCAGGATTGATACGAATCTGATTGTATCCCGAGAAACCATCCATGAGGGATAGCATTTCGTGACCTATTGTAGCGTCTACCAATGCGTCGATGCTTGGCAAGGGGAAATCATCCTTAGGACTCGCTTTGTTTAGATCTCAAAAATCAGTGCATATGCGAATCCTCCCGTCGGGGTTTTTGATGGGAACCATGTTGGACAACCATGGCAGATAATCCATGCAGATGACAAACTGTGCATCCAACAGCTTTTGCAATTCATCTTTGACCATCAAGGCCACTGTTGGGTGCATCTTACGTAGTTTTTGCTTTACTGAGCTTGATTGTCGGATCAAGCGTTAAATTATGCGTGACTAGTTGCGGGTCTAGTCCTGGAATATCCTTGTACGACCATGCAAAAACCTCCTTCTTCTCTTTGAGAAGGGCAATGTAGTCGGCTTGCTCTTCGGGGGAAAGACTTACCCCAGCCTTGAGAATCTATGGATTCATTGGATCTGTGCCGATATCTACGTCAGTCGTCTCCTCGACTGACATGTGGGATCCGTCTTCCAACTGATGTGGAGTCGGGATCAAATGGATATCATTAGCTGAATTTAGATCTGCGTTGGGAACCTCGGGTCCCTCTTCAGCTTGAAAAATATCCTGAGTTGTCCTTGGGGTAAAATGGGGCATTTCACCGAAAGGCCAATACTCTGATGGGGAGAAAGGTGAATTGACGCGATCCCAGTCGATGGCATCTATGTCTAGATGCAATGACCTTGCTGGATCGACCGGATTGCGAATGGGTGCGGTCAAGTCAATGGAGATCATGTGGATGAAATGAGTTTGGTCTCCATTACCACGGGTGTTATAACTCGAACATTCTGGATGCTCCCTATGCTCTGGATCTGGTTCTGTAGGGACGGGTATGAATGGATCGGCCCTATGTGTTGGTAGGAAGACGGGGTCTTCCCTCGGCACTGATGTCATGATAGGGTCTCGTGGTGGACGGTGTTCATCTTGAATTTGGAGCCATGGATCCAACACTTGGTCCCACCTTGCTGGGTCTACCCACCATTCATGCCCTAACCTTATGCCCATCTGTCCCATTAGATCTTCATGAGTTAAAGGGCGATTATTCCATCGCGCATGTCTGAGATAGATCATCTCAGTCTCATCTTCTGAATCACTTTCGGAGATCCAAAAATGTTCATTCTCTTCAACAACTATTACTTGCGACATTGAGGGTTCCCCTTGTTCCAGCAAGTTAATCTGGTCCCATTGCGGTTGTTCCACTCTTGGTGGAGGGACCTGATTCTCTTGACACTGTATTGACTCAACTGGAACCTCTAAGGGGAACAACTTCAAAAAGATGTCCGGACATCGTTGATGTTCTCTTTGGGGATTAATGTCCGAACTTTCACCTCTCTCTAGCAAAGGAGAGGGATTACTGTTGTTGCCAAGGGTGTTTGTTGACCATGGGAGGTAATCTCCCAATGTATATTCTGTATTTGGGTTGGCATAAAGATCTGGTGCCAATCCCCCCTTGTTGCCTATTTCTAGGCCTTGCATATTTTCTACCAAGATGTCTAAGGGCAGGGGGTGGTTGAACCCTACTCCTGACTTATCATATGGCATCTGATATCTTGGTTGGCAAAGGACACGCATCCCTTGCTCATATCTTCCTAGCCCATATCCATGCCAATTGCATTGGCCGAGATATCTGAGAGCAAAATCTGGGTTTGATAGATAATTGATATTTTCAGCAAAAGGCTCTTCGTCTTCGTCCTTTTGCTTGCATGGTTCAAGACCATGATCAAGGCCCCCATACACAAAATTTGTCTGGTTTGGAGGGTAACCTAGAGGAACAACTGTTCCTATGGGAAGGCGAGGTCTCCCCATGTCCTGTACTGATTCCAATGCGGGCGTTGCCACAACATTCTGCACTAAATACTCCCCCAGGCCCGTACTGGCCATTTCAACAGTGATTGTTGTTGCTTGGGAGGGAGGGAACGGTAGTCCTTCCTGAGTCCATTCCATGTTTGGTGGTTTAGGAGTCTCAACTTCCGTTGTGCTAGGTGTTTCCTCCGTTGATACCGTTGAAATTGTTGGCAACCCCTCTTCTAGGGGCTGAGCCTCTTCCATGATCTGTTTTCCCTTGTCCTTCTGTTTGGCCATGACAGGTGGCGTTGGTAGTGAAGGAGCAGATGATGAAGACTCACCCGGTTGGGATTTTGATGATTTTGGTCACCAGTGGTGCCTACGGTATTGGACCTTGTTTAGATGGATTTAACTGGAAATCCAAATGCGTTGAAGGGAGGGTCGATTGAGGCATTAATTGTACCGCATTGCAATACTTGAAGGGTTCTAGGTCCATCGGGACTACATGTATTTCCCCTTCAAATGCATACTTTAAGCACTGGTGAGCGATCGAAGGGACACACTTCATGTCCCTGATCCAAGGCCGCCCTAGCAAGTATATTGTAAGCCATCTCGCCTTCCAACACATGGCACAATGTAGGTATTGTCTTTTGTCCTACCTGGACAGGAAGAACAACTGTGTCGATTGTCGAGCATATTGCATCGTTGAAAGCTCGCAGTGTGTACGTGGAGGCTGTGATATGAGAGGCTGGTAGCTTCAAATGTTTTAAGGCCGCAGTGGTAATGATGTTACTGGATGAGCCAGTATCTACCAACACTCTCTTGTACGGGATCCCGTTGACCCGCGCGATAACGTGCAGGGGTGGATCTGCCATGTCATTCGATATTGTTTTGACTTCATCTTCTCTGAAGGTAATGACCGGCTCCGTACATCGTTTCACATGTCCCACGAAGTTGTTGAAAGAATTTGCTTCGTGAGGCTGTAATTCGATGGCTTTTAAAATTTCCATAAGAGCTTCCCTATGAGGTGTTGACTGTTGAATAAGCTCGTAAATGGAAAGCCTAGCCGATGTGGTCCGCAAACTCTGCGTGAGTTTGGTCCGTATCGTGACCTCGGGTCTAGGCGGAGGCAACTGCACAGGGCGTTGTTGAGGCTACGATGTTGTTGGAACTTCCCTCGTAGCTACCTCGGGGGCAACTGCTGGGTACTTTTTGTTCCTGGTCACTATGCTGATCATTCCCACAAATCCTTGCATGGGAAGATTCTGTCGCACCTCATTAACTTGGAGAGGTTTTGCCTGTGCCTCGTGGGCAGGCAAAGGGTCCTTGAATACCCCCATTTGTTGATTATTTGGCGCTATGGGGTTGTCCACGGCCAATGTTTTATTGTCGATCAAATCTTGGATTAATCCTTTGAATTTCCAGCATCCATTTAAGTCATGTCCCCTTCGCCTATGGAATCTACAATATAATTCCTCTCTGTATCCCTTAGGCTTGGGAGCGTTAGGGTCTACAGTTTGGATCTCCGACAGGGTGACTAAATTTGCCGCTGACAAGCGGTCAAATAAGGAGTCCCTGGACTCCGTATAAGGGGTGAATTGTCGCCTAGGGCGACGCTGCTGATTCTGCTCCTGTCTTGTATTTTCTCTTTCATAACTAGGAGGCACTGCCTGGTAATTAGCCTTTTGGGGCTGCATTTCTTGCACAAGCTTGGGGACATTTATCGCAACTTGGTTAACCGCAGCGGGTTGTGATTGCGTATTCCCAGTCTTAGTGGTCTTATTCCACTCTTTCTTTTTAGGCTTGGCGATTGCGCCTTCGCCTATCTTGATCTCTTCTATGACTCTGGCTTGCGCCAGAGCTTCTTCTAAACTGTCGTATTGTTGCAGCAGCAATAGCCCAGAGATTGATTTTAAGCAACTCCGTGCAAACATCTGTGTGAGATCAGACATAGGGGGACGGTAGGGTAGCTTAGAAAGCAAAGCCCTCCATCGATTCCCGTATGCCGCCATTGTTTCTTCCTCATATTGCCTGAGGCTGGCCAGATCACTCAGCGATGCCTTCTTCCTTGTGTTGAAAGCAAAGCGTTCAAGAAATGCATCTACTAATTGATCTAGGTTGTTTATGCTGTGTTTTGGTAATTGTGTGAACCAATCCGAGGTAGGGCCTACGAATGTGGTTATGAATGTCCTAAGCAACAATGCGTCATTATCTTGGATGCCGAAGCATTGACTCAGGAACCTTGTGACATGTTCTTGTGCGTCCTCTTCACCTTTAAAGACCGCCAATTGAGGCAACTTGAAATGTTCGGGGTAAAGAGGTGTGGGCACTGAGGGATGCACTGGATGACTACGGAGTTGACGTAATGTGGGCTTTTGATGCCCAGCAGCTTTTGTCTCCACGGACTCCAAACGCTCTAATAGCGCTTTGTATGCATCGAAAGATTTTATTTCTTCCTCTTTTGTTTGCTCCCGTTGTGAGTTATGGGAGACTGGAGGCCTATGGAGGGGTGGCCGAGTGGCAGCCCTCCCGCCTTGATGGGGCATTTCGGCCCATTCTATTTCTGGTTCATACTCCTCATAAACTTCTTGAGGAGTCTCCGGGCGAGACCTATGACCCTGATTGAGTCCCCGCTGAGGGTACCCATCATTGTTTCGGGGAGTGGCCTCCCTCTCGGGTCTATAAGGTCTCGGAGGCAAAGCTTGACGAGGTCGCGGAGACCTGTCCTGCACCAAAGGGTTGTGCCTCACATATTGTTCTGCTCTTTGGGTGCGAGGGGTTGGCACCCTCTCAGGTAGTTTATAGCACAACTCATCCGCTTCGCGTTGCATGCGCTCTTTATTCAGGCGGTATAGGTACTCTAACTCCTGATGACCTTGTTCAAGCCGCGTGATTTGGGCTTGACGGGCGGCATGTCTGGCGACTGTCGGGTCAATTTGGTCCGCCCTCTTTTGCTCAGGAGGCTTGAATGTTTCTTCTATGTATTTGCCTTGATCTTGATGATCTAAAATTTCAATGGGTCGCTTCCCTCTGTCGAGGTAGGCGGTGTTGACTTGAGGCTCTGGCCTCGATGTGTGTCCGTTGTATCTAGCAGGCACGAAAATGCAAGGCTCTCGCGCTGTATGTTGTTCCCGAGAAATGCGATGATCTTCCTCGTACTCCCTTTCATGGGTGTGAAAGGGGCGGGCGGAGTTAGCTCGCCCTGTGTGAAGAGCCCTACGCTCTAGGTTTTGTCTTTCAGTTCTAATGGGAGGTAAAGAAGAGACGCCATATTCACGTTGTCTCTCCAAATGGACAGTGTGCCTCTCTAGCGCTTCATCGCGCTGTGGCCACTCATGTCTAACCTCAAAAGGTGATTCTCTATTTACGTCAAGGTCTACATGTAAAGCGTCTTCCCGAAAGGGGCTGTGTTGAATGGGCATACCCCACAGAGGGGGATCCCAATAATTCTTTCTTGATGTGGTCTGACGTGGACCTTCTTGTGGGCCAGACCGCCAAGGGGGTATGACTAAGTCCTCAGGACTAAAGCGAAGGCGACTTGTGCCCGCTTCTTGTGTACCTTTCGGAGCTTCTCGCCCTTGATTGGGCTTGGCTACGGGTGTACACCATTGTGGTGCTTCTCTACTATCTAAGCAGATTTTTATCTCTGTTTATGATGATTTTTCTTTTTGTCTACACTAAGCGAAAATGAACACACACATACACAAACCAGTGATTATCTCTTTTAAGGATTAATGGTGTGTCCTAAACTGGTTTAGTGCATTTTGATGTTTTGTTTTGTTTTTGAATGTTTTTGAAGAACGTTTAAATGCATAATGAAGGCTCATATAACTCCCAAAATGGTCGCCCCTTCAATATACCAACGAGGCCGATATACCAACCTCTCTATATACCCGCCCTTACGAGAGGGAGACTATAGGTACGTGAGAGCAGATGGTACATGGTACGTAGGCGGTACGGAAGGGGGATTGTCCTGTTAATGGCACCTACCATAGAAGACTTATCCTCACGCGCATGGGAATCACCCCAGCGACACTCGGTCAGCTTTCATCAGGATTTACGCCTAACAACAGTGACAATCGAGGAAATGGATGCAAAGCTAAGCCAAGGTGGTGATGAACCCACCGTTGGTCTTGCTCAAGGGCTAGGGTCTTACGACCAGCTCCTTGGTTTAATTTACCACGTGATGTGTGTGGGATTCATTTTATTTAGCGAAAATGAAACAAGCATAAATGACTTTCCCTAAGCAAGCAGGATAAACTAAAAACAACCAAAGAAACAAAAACAAAAACAAAAAAATTTAACAGAGATTATAAAAATCCCTACCTCTTCTCTGCTTGGACCGGTTGCTTCTGACCTTCTGCTCTAAAAATTCACAGGCAGGAATTCGTCCCTCTGTGAGACGAATTACAGAATAGAATTCGTCCCTGCCAGAGACGAATTTAAAATTCGTCTCAGGGTCAGACGAATTACAGTCAGGTATTCATCACAGTCAGAGACGAATAATAGTCTGCTTTAAAAACTTGTACCTGTCAAGCACAAAACACAAAAGGATCAGTTATTTGATCTTAAAACCAGGGGACAGGGTCCCACCATGATCGCCACTGAAAGCATGAGATTCTGGAAGCTTTTAGAAAGGAAAAACTACTTCGATGCATTCAAATCAAAATAACGCTTAAGTCCTAAAACATGAAGTGCATTAAACGAAAGAGGCAAATCGATTGAAAGTAGTTACAAGAATTTAGAGAAGTCACAGCCCTTTTATTAAACTCTTTAACCACGGTTACAAAATTGCCTCCTCCCTTTTTAGGGGCTAGGAGCGTTAAATGGATTTGGTTACAATCTTGATCATTGATCCCTCTTCCGCATGCCCACGTTTGAAATGGGCGGGCCAAAGTGTTGCCATCGCTTATGCCGATGAATCCTCACTTCTTGTTGCTCCTCCTGCAATCAAAGAAACAAACAAGGCGTTAGTAGCACCTGTGACAAAAAGAAAAGTTCATTCTTTGAAATCGCCAAAAGATGCATGCAAAAGATTGTCAAATACAATGAATAAAATGGATCTAAGTCACCTAAAAATTTGACAGAGGTCAGAAGACATTACCAGAGGGCCACTACCATTGAAACAATCGGCCAATCTACCTTCACCTGGAATTCGTCCCTGGGCAGGACGAATTCGATCGCTATTCGTCCCCGGGTGGGACGAATTCGATTGTGTTGGAAAAGCCGAAGTGATACTGCTCCAATGTCGACTCTCGAGACCTCCAAAACACCTGCAAATAGAGGGGTTATGTAATTGGGGCCATTTTGGGACGACCCAGATGGTCGGATTCTCCCAATTTGGCCTCTATCCTCGGGAATTCGATATCGCCACCTGCAAGTTAGTAGGACAACAAAGCGACAAAAGGCATGATAAAATCTGATCAAAATGTTATGGAATTGAAGCTATGAGTTCACTAAATAGAATAACACAATATGCAACATGAACCAATAATCTAGAATGCTTTAGAATAAAACTTAGAAAATGCGGGGGTGCCCAAGTGGGCCTCCCACCGTTGGCACTTGATTTCGGTGCCAATCCACTAGGGATGGGCCCAAAACCTCTTAGGATTGGGGTGTCTGCAAATTGGTGGTGTAAGGTGGTCAAATGTTGGATTTGGGTTGGATCCACGCTTCCAAAAGCCACCCAATAACCTCCCTTGCGAAAGAGATTAGTGGATGTGAGAAGGTGAATCAAAAAGATGCAAATGGGTGTTCAATTGGACAACACTTCGTTGCTTAAAATCGCCTCCAATCTCCTCTTTTTGGGTGAGAAAAGTCCACCATTTTATAGACCCATGGGGTCTCTTTTGAGAGGGATGCATAAGCGCCATGTGTTGGTCATAGGTGCCATGTGGCGGTCATGTCTTCCCATGAGGGAGGGGAGTCCTCCATGACTTGGGCTTTCATAATCGCCCTTGTGACGAGTCCTCTAACGGCCCATCTGCCCACCCACACACGCGTGCGAGGCAGGAGTCATCAACTGACTGTCCTTGGCTGCCACTTGGTGCCATTCTTCTTTTTGCCCGTTAAACTTGGAATTCATCCTGACCAGGGACGATTTCAAAATTCAGTGGAGACAACCGAGGTGGACTGCCAGGCTGGCGGGATTTTGGTTGGATGGTGGTAGGAGAGGGGGGTGTTAGGAGTGAGGCACGCATTCTTGATGGGCCTCATTTATAACATGCTTCTACCTGACTCTTCAGGCGTGAGGTTCCCATGGAACCTGCCAGATTTGGTGTGGCAGTTGGTAGAGTGCTCGATAGAGGCACCGTTGATATTGAGATGGGGACAGACATTGTTGGCACAGCTCTATGGGGAGCTGTATGGGGTCCATTGTCGGTAGCAAAAGGGGGTCAGCTATAGTTATCTATTGCAGTGCTGGGGTTGGCAGCACATAGCTATTGAGAGGCCGATCGGGTTACCGTGGACGACTCGGGCAGCGATGAAGGATAAGGAGATAGGTTACGCAGTTCTGTGGCGGCAGTCTATGAAGTAGGGGCAGAGTCGATGATGGGCAGGTGTCATAGAGCACTATACTGATGCCTTCTCTTAGCTCATTCCAGGGGAGGTGGTTTGGTGCCCTTATCGGGACTATCCAACCTGGCCGAAGGCTAGAGAGTGGCTCTAACAGGTACGCAAGGAGCGGTGGTTGATCGAGCAGAATGGGACCGATTATGAGTTATTCTCATATATCCAAGTTACATGATAGTTTGGGGTGCACCAGGGGTTGCCTGGTGAGCCCATGGTCTATCGACGTCGGGGAGATGAGAGGTCTCTAGATCGACCAGCCATCATG
This sequence comes from Wollemia nobilis, assembly GCA_028583015.1. NCBI lineage: Eukaryota > Viridiplantae > Streptophyta > Pinopsida > Araucariales > Araucariaceae > Wollemia > Wollemia nobilis. Next base: position 6,646,134 of record JAQPPZ010003246.1, on the reverse strand, counting down.
CCACTAGGTGAGGAGTCAGATGTGGTGATTGATGTCCCAGACATGGATGACGTCGAGACTACCACTAAGTATGACTCGTGGTGGGTACTGCGGCGATGGAGAGGAGAGGGGCCACTGGGAGGCACAGAGGCGGCAGTGGAGGGTGCTGAGACAGTAGGGGATGATTGGGGAGTTCAATTGGATGATGCGGACATGGTTGAGGTGGGGGATGAGGATGTAAAGTTGGGAGCTTCAGATCAGCCGGACATGCAGGACATGGAGGAGCAGTGGGAGCCAGACCAGGCTGCTATTCCAGAGGGTCTTATACTTCAGGTAGATATAGAGGAGATGGAGTCTGGGATACGCGCTGAGAATGCGTGACTGACAGAGCTACTGCGGATGCAGGATCTGGAGCTGGGGGACGCGCTATGGGAGATGGATCTCCTGCAGGCTCAGCTAGCAAAGCAGGATAGGGTTTTGGCATAGCACAATGATGCAGTATCTTACTATCATCGGTGGGAGGTAGAGTGGTTTCGGCACCGGATAGACTTGGAGAGGGAGGTCATCCACCTTGGTGGGCGGCTACCTGAGCCTTTGAGAAGTGGATCTTTGCGTCGGATGAGGGATAGTGTGACTGAGCAATCAACATCATCTCGTCGCAGGCGATTATATGAGGGAGGCTGTAGCAGGCATGATGCGGGGGCTAGTAGTAGCCACCCTATAGGGTCCCATAGGACCCACACCACAGGGGGTAGTTCTCGTCGCATCGATCCTACGTGATCATGGTGGTCGACGCATAAGGTTGGGTTTTGTTATATGATTGCGAGGTCTGAGGACCAGTTTTGTAGCCTGCAGGCATTTTTTTGACGATATATATATATATATCGGTTTTATTTTGGTTATGTACATGTGATGATTTGATCTTTATGCATGATGGCTGATGACTATGGATGTATGCATGTTTATTTATTTTTGGATGCGTATGCAAATGATGAATGCAAATGTTTTTTATTTTTATGTGATATGCAAAATGAAATGGATGAATGGAATTTGTGATGTCTGGCTATGGCACCATAGACTGTTTAGGATTCTATTTATTTCATTTTTAGATGATTGCTATGGTAAATGACTTTGTATGTATACATGTGATTTTTCTCTCTTTTTGTATATTTAGATGGTATTGCAAAGATGGAAAGTAGCACAGTTGGTTTAGAAATGTAGCTAAGGTTTTCTGAGACTCAGACGGTTTTAACTCACTAGCCACGACTATACTTTATCTTACAAGACTTTTGAACAAGGAATGAATCGTACTTGTTTTTGACCAAGCTATTTCACATCCTTGTGTGTGCAATTGAGTTTATTTATGTGGTATTTGTTAGGATACCGCCAGTGTCAGATGGGATTTCAACCGAACTTGTACTGAGGATCACCTAATTAGCTCCACTAACTCCTTTGTTGTATTTAGTTAGATTAATCTATGATGTTATCCAGGATACCATAAGCTAGCTCATCCTTATGCAAACATTGGTCTGCACACATGCAAAGCGAATGTGACAGACATATCGTCATGCGGGTAGGATACCACCATTGCCAGATATGCTGTCAACCAAACCTGTAATGAGGATCACCTAGATGGTTTTCGAATGCTAAGAATTCTAGGGATTCAAGTTCAATAGATTTTTTGGCTGAATTATTTGGAAATTTGCTCATCTATATAGTGATGAAACTCACTGTTTATTTTCTATTAATTCTTTTTGAGCAAGGATTTTGAATAGTAGTGATAACCACTATTATTTGATTTTGTATTTTGAGTATTGTGAATTTGAGCTTGTGAATGGCTTTGATCCTCGTGGCCTTGGGGATGACTACCCATCCTGGTTAGGGGCGGATAGTACGAATCCTTATGACGTTGGGGACCAAGGGGATGATGGAGGTTATTGAGTAAGGTCATTGATCTGTTAGGCCTTCGAAATAACTACCCATCCTAGTTAGGGGTGGATAGTACGAATCCTTACAACTTGGAGACCAAAGGTGAATGGAAAGTGTTAGGATGATGATTTGTTGGAATTTTTTTTGTGAATGGTGTTGATCCCTTTAGGTTTTGGGGATGACTATCCATCCTTGGCAGGGACGTGTAGTATGAATCCTTACAAATTTGGGAACCAACTATGATTGGAATTTGGTAGTGGTGAAAACCACTGTATATGGAGGTGAATGGATAGGAAATAGCTCATCCTTTTGTCAATTCTCAACATTCTAGAACCATTCGCACGGGGGGATGAGCAAGATAACCGTTTCGCTTATGGTGACCTAGGTTACTGTGCAGGTTTCATATTTCATTCACACAACTTGGAAATTTTTATGTGTTTTAATTTGTGTTGGGATGTTATGTAACAAGGTGTATTTCAAGTATGACTCTACCTTCATAAAATCTATCTGACTCGGTACATTATGTGGCTGAAGAGAAAAATGATGACTGAATCACAAAAACTCTTGATACATTAAAAGACCACTAACTCTAGTGTGGTAAAAGTGATGCATGGTGTTTTTGTTGTTTTTGTAAAGTGGAACAGTGTGGAACAAGATGGACTAGCAGAGCAATTACAGCCTATGGTGCCTTTGACCTGTATGACCACAAATATGCAATGTATGGATGCAATGCTTTAATGCATCTATGTATTTTTGTATTTTTGATGGATTGATTTTGGTGAATATGAAGATGAGTTGCGAGAAGAGCTCTCTATTGATGAATTTGAGTATGCCTAGAAATGAGATGCAAATTTTTGTTGTTTTTGATGATTTTTGTTGTTTTTGAAATTTCTTGATTTTTGACCAAGCGATTATGGAAATCCTTGGAGCATTTTGGAATTGACCAAGTAATTGCGATAATCCTTGGAGCATTTGGGGATTGACCAAGTGATTGCAAGAATCCTTGGAGCTTTTGGGGTGACCAAGTGATTGTGATAATCCTTGGAGCTTTTGGGGATTGACCAAGCGATTGCGATAATCCTTGGAGCATTTGGGGTGACCAAGTGATTGCGATAATCCTTGGAGCTTTTGGGGATTAACCAAGCGATTGCGATAATCCTTGGAGAATTTGGGGTGACCAAGTGATTGCGATAATCCTTGGAGCTTTTTGGGGTGACCAAGCGATTGCGATAATCCTTGGAGCCTTTTGGGGTGACCAAGTGATTGCGATAATCCTTGGAGCTTTTTGGGGTGACCAAGCGATTGCGATAATCCTTGGAGCCTTTTGGGGATTGACCAAGCGATTGCGATAATCCTTGGAGCATTTTTGGGATATGGCTCTCTTAGATATGAAATGGTCGTAAATGACTGATATTCAAGGGTACTGTTTCCTTGATACCATCAAGAGAAGCTAGTCGGTACATCCCGGGTCCTATTTTGCTATCAATGACATATGGACCTAACCAATTTGCTGCGAACTTGTCCCTTATGTGGGATGACAAATTAGAGTTCTGTTGGTTTTCCTTCAAAACCAAATCACCAACCCGAAAGTCCCTTAGGTGAACTTTCATGTTGTAAGCTTTCTTAAGCCGCTCTTGATAGATACATAAGTGATTGAGAGCATTAACACGTCGTTCGTCAAGCAACGTAAGTTGGTCTAATCGGGCCTTCCACGCAGTGTCATCATCAATGAACTCCTGCATTGATATGCGAAGGGAAGGAATTTCCAACTCGAGAGGCATTACTGCCTCTGAGCCATACACGAGCGAAAATGAAGTTGCCCCAGTTGGCGTTCGAATGCTAGTGTGATAAGCCCAAAGGGCAAGTGGGATTTGGATGTGCCAATCCTTATGACTGTCTACGATCGTCTTTTTAAGGATGGCAACTAGCATTTTGTTTGACGCCTCTGCTTGCACATTTGCCTGTGGATAATATGGTGTCAAAAAATTGTGCTGAATTTTGTACTTTGTGGTCAAAGCACACACGTCTTTGTTCTTGAATGATGGCCCATTATCCCAGATTATTTTGGATGGAATACCAAAATGACATATGATGTTATGCAAAATGAACCCCACAATGCGGGGTCCTATCGTAGAGGTCAGCGGAATTGCTTCCACCCATTTGGTAAAATACTCTGTGGCCGTTATGATAAACGTGTGATGGCCTGACGATGCGGGGGAGATCTTTCCAATTAGATCGAAGCCCCATTGCAAAAATGGCCAAGCGGATCGGACTTTCTGCAAGGCCTGGGAAGGTACATGCATCAAATTGGCATGATGTTGACACTTCACGCACTTCTTGACATATGCGCAACAATCTCGCTCTAAATATGGCCAATAATATCCCATGCGAAGAATGCACTTTGCAATGGCCATACCACTAAAGTGGCCACCACATGTACCATCGTGCGCTTGGGCGATCGCCCAAGTGGACTCTTGTTGGTCCAAGCAACGAAGAAGGATTCCTTCATAGCTGCGACGATACAAAATGTCTCCTATCAAGACATACTTAGTCACTTTCTTCTTGAATGTTCGTTTTGCGATGTGCGTCAATCCAAGGGGAAGATTACCTAACTTGAGGTAGTCTCTAATGGGTAAATACCAGTCTTGTTGATCGAAAACCTTGACAGTATGAACAACCAATCCCTTTTGAAGTTCTTCCCTAATAAACGCTGAATGGGATAGAACTTGTAAGAGTAGCATTGTGTTGCTATTAATGGGAGTAGGGGAAAACAAGGACCCCCAGTTGGCATGTTTCAGACGATCACGGATTTGAGAGAACTTATCTAAGGATGGTTCAATCTGGATCATGTGGATTCCTGACGTCAAGTCAAAGCTTGCACGCTCCATCGTGGGTTGCGATAAGGTTTTGACTTGAATGGTTGTCATATCACCAGAAAGGTCTTGTGGGATTAGTGACCCCAAGGAGGCCATTGTGTCCAAAAAATGATTCGATGATCGAGGGAGTGCCTCGATGTCATACCACTCAAGTTTTGCCAGGAATTTGTCCACAAGGGCTTTATAAGCCTGCAAAACTGGGCATTTGCATTTATATACCCCTTTGACTTGATTGACTATTAACAGTGAATCACCAAAGATGTTTAGTCATTTGATGTCCATGGTGATTGTTGTCTAAAGACCTAGGAGCAAGGCTTCATATTCTGCATTATTTTTGGTGCACTGGAAGTTTAATTTAAATGACAGGGGCATTGGAGCACCCTGCGGTGTGAAGAATACAATTCCTACGCCACCACCTTGCTCACATTTAGAACCATCGAAGAATAGGGTTATGTCGGCTCGTGACTCAGGCTCATCAGAATCTGGCGATTTTGAGACATGGAAGACCCCATCATCGGGTAGTTCTATGACTAGAGGCTGATCATCTTCAAGAGGAGCCTCTGCTAGTTGATCGGCTATGACTTGTCCTTTGATAGATTTTTGTCCAATAAACTCAATGTCAAATTCCATCAACAACATGATCCATTTTGCCGTGCGACTACTATGATAAGTACGACTCATCATGTATCGCAATGGATTCTCCTTAGACACAACATACGTAGTGTTTCTCAACATGTAGTGGTGTAGCTTTTTGGTAGCAAACACCACTGCCAGCGGAGTTTCTCAACGTATGCATAGTTAAGTTCATAACTGACCAGGGTGCGGCTAAGATAGTAAGTAGCCTGTTCCTTGTGAAGTTCATTCTTCTGGGCTAGCATGGCGCCCAGTTCCACCTTAGTAGTTGAGATGTATAAGTAGAATGACACTCCTGGTCTAGGTGGTGCTAATACTGGTGGCAAAGCCAGGTATTATTTGATTTCTTCAAAGGCTGATTGGCATTCGTCATCCCAGTGAAATGTAACCCCCTTGTGCAATAATTTGTTCATGGGTCGACACTTGTCAGATAATTGCGCTATGAAGCGTTTAATCGACGCGACCTTTCCTTGCAGACTTATGAGTTGCTTGATGGTAGTTGGGGGAACCATTTCAAGGATTGCCATGACTTTCTGTGGGTCCACCTCGATTCCTCGTTTTGAGACTATGAAACCCAAGAGTTTTCCAGATGTGATGCCAAATACGCACTTCTTTGGATTTAGTCTAACATTATGCTCTATGAGGCGATCGAGGATCTTGCTTAAGTCACCGAGATGATCTAAGCGCAAAAGAGACTTGGCTAACAAATCATCCATGTAATCTTCCAAAGTTTTATGCATGTAATCGTGGAAGATGTACGTCATGGCACGTTGGTAGGTGGCGCCAGCATTTTTTAAGGCCAAAAGGCATGACCTTATAACAAAATGTCCGCCAAGGCGTTGTGAATGCTGTTTTGAATTGATCCTCAGGATTGATACGAATTTGATTGTATCCCGAGAAACCATCCATTAGGGAGAGCATTTTGTGACCTGCTGTAGCGTCTACCAATGCATCAATGCTTGGCAAGGGGAAATCATCCTTAGGACTTGCTTTGTTTAGATCTCAAAAATTAGTGCATATGCAAATCCTCCCGTCGAGCTTTTTGACGAGAACCATGTTGGACAGCCATGGCGGATAATCCACGTAGATGACAAACTGTGCATCCAACAAATTTTGCAATTCGTCTTTGACCATCAAGGCCACTTTTGGGTGCATCTAGAATAACATGAACCAATAATATAGAATGCTTTAGAATAAAACTTAAAAAAAATGCGGGGTGCCCAAGTGGGGCTCCCACCGTTGGCACTTGATTTCAGTGCCAATCCACTAGGGATGGGTCCAAAACCTCTTAGGATTGGGGTGTCTACAAATTGGTGGTGTAAGGTGGTCAAATGTTGGATTTGGGTTGGATCCATGCTTCCAAAAGCCACCCAATAACCTCCCTTGCAAAAGAGATTAGTGGATGTGAGAAGGTGAATCAAAAAGATGCAAATGGGTGTTCAATTGGACAGCACTTCGTTGCTTGAAATTGCCTCCAATCTCCTCTTTTTGGGTGAGAAAATTCCACCATTTTATAGACCCATGGGGTCTCTTTTGAGAGGGATGCATAAGCACCATGTGTTGGTCATAGGTGCCATGTGGCGGTCATGTCTTCCCATGAGGTATGGGAGTCCTCCATGACTTGGGCTTTCATAACTGCCCTTGTGATAGTCCTCTAATAGCCCATCTGCCCACCCACACACGCATGCAAGGTAGGAGTCATCAACTGACTGTCCTTGGCTGCCACTTGGCACCATTATCCTTTTTGCCTGTTAAACTTGGAATTCGTCCTGACCAAGGACAATTTCAGAATTCGTCCCTGGGTGAGACGAATCCTAGTTAGTATTCGTCCCTAGGTGAGACGAATACTGAGCAAAGTGTCTAAATGTACCAAATTGCTTCTTGACCTTACAAAATTGCTATGAAAGTGGTTAAGACCACTGTTTAACCTCTGAGGGCTGCCCTGGGGGCTATGTTTGTCAAAGCGATCAGTGTTTGCAATCACATAATCGGATTGGTGTTGTTTTGGTGTCTACAACCATCTTGTACTTACTTAACTCAAGTAAGTAACCAGAACTCATATGTCTATATCTCTTGTGCCATAGTAGAGACAAGCATGGCTACATTTTGAGAAGAGATAGTATTTAGGGAAAATAATACATGCTTATATGAAACGGTTGCAACATGCTTACCTCTCCTAGTGATTGAACAACACTTCTTTCCCCCATCAACATGAAAAATTACAACCATATCTTTGTCCAAAATTTGTGTGACTGATAATAATTTGTTTGCTAATATTGGAACATAGAGGACATTCTCAATCTAACAATTGCCATCATGAAGAATGATGGAAATAGTACCTTCTCCCTGAACCTTGTAGGTTTTATCATCGACAATAGTGGCAGGTTTACCGTCCTTGGCCTTATATGTTTCAAACCATGATTTTTTGCCAGTCATGTGCTTACTAGCGCCAGAATCAACATACCAGACAAGATCCTTCTGCTTGGAGGCTGTGGTAGTCATGAGCACCTTGTGTACCCATTCAAAATCTGAGTTAGATTCTTCAAAAACAACATTCACCTGGGGTTGCTTGTTTTTGTTTTGTGGTTTATTTTGGCCCTTGTTCTTAGGTTGCTTGATCTTACTCCAACACCTATTTGTGTCATGGTTGTCTTCATGACAAATTTTGTAATATCTCTTCATGTTTTGAGGTTGTTTGCCCTTGGAATCCTTGTGAGAGTTACCTCCTTTCTTAAAATGACCCTTCTTCTTAGAACCCTACCTGTTGGTGTATAGGGCGTAATTAGAAGAATCATCTCTTTGAAATTGGTGGGCCTCCTCTTCTTGAAGCAAATTGACCAACACAACAAAGGTAACTTTTATATGTGACACCTGAAGTGAGGTGATAAACACCCCATAATAATCATGTAAATCTCTTAATACCACTAAATTAAGGAGCTTATTGTCAATAGTTTCTCCCAAAGAACTCAATTTTGCTTTCAACTCAGACACTCTACAAAGAAAGAGTTCGATTGTCTCTCCTTGCTTCATGCTTAGACTGTGCATTTGAGATTGAAGAAATAGAATAGTGGAATCATTATTTCCCTCATAGATAGTTTTAAGGGCATCCCATGCCTCTTTACTATGTTCACAATCAACAATATGGGGTTGAACTTTATCAAAAACAACAAGCAAGATGAGCACTTTGGCTGTGCTGTATTTCTTGTCAAAGGCTTTTTGATCATCAGAGGGAGCTATATCTCTAGTAGAAAATGAAGGTCTTTTTGTTCCCTAGATACAACATACCATAAGGCATCCATTTCTAGAATTGCATTCATCTTATTTTTCCATGGTGTATAGTTAGGACCTTTCAACAACTGATGAGCATCAGTCATTAATTTTGAAGACACAGTGAAGGTTCCTTATATCACCAAATGGTCCCAATTTATTTATAACTTAATGCCAGACCATTATACCATACCAAATACCCACCTTTACGTGAGGGATACTATAGGTATTTTGAAAAATCAGAGAAATTACCCACCCTTACATGAGGGAGACTATAGGTAATTTCAAAGATTATACGATACATGATACTTAGGTGGTACTGAAATGGAATCATCTCATTTATGACATATACCATATAAAGTCATCAATCCTCATGCGCGGGGCGTAACTTCCCCTAAACACATTGGATATCAGTACTTTTATCAAGATTTACGTCGAAACACAAGAACGATTAGGGTAGTGGATGGAGTAAAAAATTGCAAAAATGGTGTACTTATTCCTCCTTGACGATTAATAGGGAACAAGCTTAGACGTCATTTTGGTAGCTATATTATGTAGCAGATACAATAGCACAATCATGATAGCATTACCTATAAGTGTTGGCCAGAGGTATCACAAATATCGAATGCTGTAGTGCAATAAATTGCATAGATAGGTTGTATTTATTCCGGGGACTTAAGGAGTGATGTTGATTTTTAACTTTAATGAAGTAGTGCATAAAGGAATGAAAATGCAACATACATCAAAAAAGTGCCCACAGAAATAAACCCATAGGTGTCGAGCGCTGCTGAAAATGCACCTTTACAATAATGCCAAATTGCCTTTTTCAATGCTGAAAAAATTACTCACTTTCCCCTTTTATTTTTGAAATAAATAGGCCTCCCCTTAAGTTTAAAAAAAAAAATCTTTTCACAAGCCCTTTTAAAAAATTCCTCTTATAAAAATTTAATTAAGCATTTAATTATCATTTCTACATTCAAAAAAATTATTTGAAATAGAAAAAAATAATTAAATTAAATTTTTAATTAAATTAAAAAAAAAGAAATTATTAAAAGAAAACTATGAAAAAAAAATTACCTATGGTACATCAAGGGGGGGTCGATGGGTTTTGACCCCTTGACCTCGGGGCTCCCTGAGCCCTACCGCTCAGCCCACAACCAAGTGGGCTAGCGGTCTTATCCACTCATATTAGGGGAGGCCCTTGTATTAGACAAGGCTCCTTGAGCCTTTCCTCCCGACCGTGCTAGATTTCCTCTTCTAACAATGTAGTGAAGATAAAAAATATGTTGCAGATCCCATGGCCTTTAACACCTTTTGTTGTCCAAGTGACGACTACAACAAATTTTGGTGGTAAGCACGATCTTGGCTTAAAAACATCCAAAATGCATTTGATCGCCATAATGCATCAGACGTCCATCATGCTTCTTTAGAAGATCAAAGGCATATTGGTGCTTCCTTCGATGGTAAATCGCTCGTCGCAGTGATGTCTCTCCTTTGAGAGGCTACAACTTCGATCGTCTGGGAACAAACCAAACTTGGCTCTTTAGTCAGGTTGATGTTGCGTAGGTGTGCAGTGAGAAAATTGAAAGTATGGGGAGGTCGACTGTATGGAGGTTTATAAGTGCAGACACTTCCCTATTGAAGTGTCTCCTCTCGGGGAGACACTGCCTAAGAGGGCAGTGGATTATTTCCCATATGGGGCCGCTTCGACTGCCATGCTTGGTGAGGGCACCACCCTTGTTCGTTTTCATTTCTCCTCACCTCCACTACATTGCTATCGTTGCCCAAATTTTTGAGCCTGTGTCCCATCAGATGTCTTGGTCACATCCGAGTCGGTTCATCCAATGGTAGAATGCCATATGTCCTATTAGGTCAATGTCTGCATCGGTGTCTAGGTTAGACCATCACTCAGATCTCCAGATCTATAGTCTTCCACCCTCTTAGTCCGTGTCTACCACTTAGTCCCGTTGGATCCTATTAGGTCCGAGAGATAGATCTGTGTCTTGTGTCTAGTCCCATCAGCCTGATGGCTATTTGTGGGTCTTGAGACACAACAATCAGCCCTCGACCTTCATGTCCAAGTCCAAGAAATTAGGACCTCAAAAATCGAGCCTTCAACATAAACTATGATACCATGTGAGAAGCGGAACAATAATTGATTATCATTGATGAAATATATAGCATACATAGAGCTTAGATTAGCCGTCAGTTACGAAGATAATAAGCGAGATTAGAAATATGCTAAATAATTAATAACAATATAGCCTAATAATTAAATGAAATATAGCTACGCTATCAACCACAACAACCTTCAATTATGTCATGTAAACTTTTTAATGTAGTTGGTGGCATTTAAGCGACATGCCCTCAGGTTCTATGAGGCTTGAGGGATTTAAACCATGGTATCCACCCTCCAAATGGAGCGCTTTGTCCAACAGGTCGAGCCAGGCCCTCTGACCTATGTTTTCATCTACTTTAAGTCACAAATTTTATTATATTAAAATCTTGATATGGTTTTCATTAAAAAATATAATTTCTTTTAGCTAGTTTCCTTCTAAAATTTGAGTCATGTTAAGATGAATATGAACCCCATGATTGGCTAAATTATTTATGACTAATTTTATACACACATGTTGGCATGTCTAATATATTACCTCTATAAACATCTAGAATAATTTTGATGCTCATCAATCCCCACATCCCTTTTTAAATACATTGATATTAATCTTTGAATAACATTCATCAAGAAATATAATTTCTTTTAGCTAGTTTCCTTCTAAAATTTTGAGTCATGTTAAGATGAAGATGAACCCATGATTGGCTAAATTATTTATCACTACTTTTATACACATGTTGATGTCTCTAAGATATTATCTCTATAAAAATTTAGAATAATGTTATTGTTCATCAATCCCTACATCCCTTTTCAACCACATTAATAGTAATCTTTGAATAAGATTTATTTGAAATTTATCTTTATATTTTGATTTTGATCATGTGGGTGGCCTCGGTTTCTCCATATTTTTTGTTGTAACCTCTTTTATTTATTTAATATAATTGTTGATTCCAATAAAAAAATATCTTTATATTTTTTATGATTATATTGATTCTTGTGAAAAGAATCTATAGCCTCTACATGGTTGTTTAAAAAAATTCTCTATGATTTGAGTAATCAAGGAGAAATTACCTTCATTATTCAAAAGTACCACTTTTTCCTTTACTAAAATTTCTAAGATTTCTTTGGAGGCACCATTAAAGTTATGTTTGATAAACTTATTTTTTTTGTTGTATAATCACATTTTTCTATGAATTGATGTAGATTATTTGTATTAAATTATTGTAGATGTATTTTAAATCCTAATCAAGTAGCTAACACTTCTTTTTCCTTCCTATTATGAGTACCATATTTGTAAACATTCTACAAAAAAGGAAATAATATGAAACTAGACTTGGATATGTTTTTATAATAATCATTTTTCAAATATATTATTCCTTTTCAGCCATAAATTCCCAAAAATACTAATAGTGGAATCAATCCATAACTTTAAATATTTTTTGCTTTCTATTTGAATCAATTAATTCAATACTTCAACAATTATTCTAATATTGATGGAGCAACCACATAGATTATTAATTTTTTGAAAAATATTCCTAAATGGTGGAATCATAAAAAAGAATAAAAAGTAGAACACATGATATTTCTAGCTCATCCTTACATAAGCCACACCTATAAGGTCCATATTATATACTTATTTTTAAACTATCATCAATATGAATGTTGTTCTATATTACCAAAGGAATATTGAGGCCTTAGAGGGCCTCAAGTGATAAAAAATATTTTCAAACGATGTTCTTTAGATTATGAATTCTAATTTCTTTAAATTACTATATCCCAACTAGATATAACATCAACCATATTTTGATAAATTATAAACTAACTCATCCCTTTTAAAAAACATATAAAACTTTTGAAGCAAATTTTTCATATTATTGATACATGTCAATGTACTCTTACTAAAACAAATTGCTAATAGAAATCTAGGATCCTGATTTACTTACATTGATAAAGTATTTTTCTTTTTAAACTGTATAACCCAAATGAATCTAATCTAATGATTGTCATTATAGAACATAAATAATATTTGTATAAGGCCTCAACCAAGCATTTGATATGAAGTTCCTTGTTTAAAAACTCCTAAGCAAGGATTTTAACCTTTACATTTTATTATACATCCATAGAACCTATTTATCGATTTTTAAATAATATATACTATATTTCCACCCTAATTTTAAAAATCATCAATATACAAATTTACAAACCTAACTCTCTAATATTCTTACATCTACAAAACTTATCTATTTGCATAGAGGAAACATAAATTTCTGAAATCATTTATACAAAGGAAATACCTTTAGCTTTTTAATCAATTTTGGACTCTATGCTTGAGGGTAATCTTTAAATTGATATCATATATAGGGATATATTTTATTGTAGCCTTTATGGGTTGAAATTTTATGAGCATGGTTTAAAAATTAATTCTATTTAAAATTGGTCCCCCAAAAAAATTCTTATTTTTTTTATTAGATAAAAGGATGCCTAAGCATATTGATGGTAAATTTTTATATTTAATCTCAAACATATCTATAATAACTTATTATAGATAATTAGAATTATTAAAAAAACTATGAACATTATCATATTAGCTAACTATATACCAAACATGTTATAGCATAATAGTAGTGATTTAAATTGCATGTCCTCCCTAAACAAAGGATCATCATAAAGAAAAGTATCATCAATAAAGTAGAGATGAGATTTGATGAGACTATTTGTTTCAACATTAAAACATTTGATTTTTTGTTTCATTATGTATCTAGAGATTTCATTTGAAAGTACTAATTAGAATAATAAAAATATAAGTATATAATATGTCACCTTTTCAAAAACCACAATATGATTCAAATTATGCAATGAGAAATCCATTGGTCAAAATAAAATATTTTGTAGTGTTGTAACAACATGTAATATGTTCATATCAATTTTTATTTGAAATAATTTTGTTAAGTATATTATATATAAAACTATATCTAAGCCTATTGTATACTTTGTTTATATCTAATTTGATAAGTATGTCCAATTTTCCATAGATTCAAGATAATGTGTGGCCTCTTGTGTAATGGTTATAAGAAACCATATTGAACCTCCAACATAATAAAATCTATAGTGTTTTTAAATCTATTTGTCTCACCTTTCTTGGGGACCAATAAAGTAAATATGGTGTTGGTTTAATTTATTATTTTTTCTAGCCATTGGAATTATATCTAACATATTATTCTTCAACATCATATCCCAAATATTTTGAAAGAAAATTGTAGAAAGCATATTAGGAATAGGTACCTTTTCAAGATATAAAGATTAAATCACCTTTTATATATCCTCCATCAAGATCTTTTCTATTAAGCTATCATTATACCTTTATGTGATAGTTTATGGAAAATTTATAAAATCTTACCTTGAGCCTCCTTATTCGATTAAATTTTCCATAGAATATACTTTGAAATGATTTATTGTTTATTTTATAATATCTTATTTTACTTCAATAGTTCTTCTATATGGATTTTAAATAATTTTAATCCATTTAAAGGAAAAATATATTTTACTAGTAGCATAAAAATAAAAGCAGTAAAGCATTATGTTTTCTAGCATATAGGCATCTTTATCAATCTAATTGATTTTCAATATATTTTATGAATGGTTAATATTAGATTTTATTTTATTATTATTTTTAATATATTACTAAGAGATGTTATATTGTAGATTTATCTACCCCTTTAGATATCTCATATATTAAACAAACCTATAGATACATATTCCTTCAAACTTTGATGTATCACATTACAATATAACTATTTAGATGAAATTTTGATCTTGGACCTATTTCAAGTATAAATAAAATGGATTTGGATGACCATTATTGAATATATTGTATAAAAAATATTTGGTTTATAATTTTATCTCTCTTGCAACAAAATGTTTTAGGAAATTGTACAATGGTTTTTTTTTTTGGTACTATTAAGAAAGGAGGATTTTAAAAGGAACCCCTCAACCTTTTACATAAACTCCGCCAAGGAAGAAAAAACATGAAAGATACAATAGTACAAAGCCAAAAACAACCACCCAACACAACGAGGAAGAACAAAAAGAAACCAAGATAATCAAACAAGAAAAAAAAACTAAATAAAAAGGAGAAACATTCAAAACATGCAAAAATATCAGAACTGAGATAGTTCTAGATCTTCTTAACCGACTCCACATTCTAAATAATTTCTCCAACAATCCAAGTCACTTCCTCAGTATAGTTTGTAGACACCAAAACAACACCAATATTATTATGTGATTGGTGCACGAACCGGATCGAGTGGCAGAGCCAAAGCGAGACCGGTAAGTGCTCTTCCTCTTTATTTTGTTGTTTTATTTTACAGTTTAAAGCCGCAATGTGTCTCTTTTGTATTTGGTTTTTCGATTTTTTTTTTTTTAAATGAAACCCTAAAAAAGAATTTGTTTTGTTTTGTATGTGTGAATTTGTGTTTTGTATGGCTTCATTAGAACTTAGGTTGAAACCCTAGTGGAAACCATGTTTATTATTTTGCATTTGTAAATGAAAAGAAACCCTAGTTTAACAAAGATCAAAACGTAGCTTAAAAACTTAGTTTAAAACATAGCTTAAAAACTTAGCTTTAAATCTAGTTTAACAAAGATCAAAACTGAACTTAAAAACTTAGTTTAAAACTTAGCTTAAAAACTTAGTTTAAAACTTAGCTTAAAAACTTAGCTTAACCCTAGTTGTTTTTTTTTTTTTTGTCAGTGTATACTAAGGGTAAACCCTAGTTTAACTGAAAAATTTGTTGTTGTTTGTTTGTTTTGTTTTTGTAGTTATTTGTCAGTGTAGACTTTAGAGTTAAAAACCCTAGGTACTGACAATTTTTTGTTTGACTATTTTGTTTTTGTAGTTATTTGTCAGTGTAGACTAAGGGTAAACCCTAGGTTAACTGAAAAATGTTTTATTTGAATTTTTTTTTATTTTGTTTTTATTAATCAGTTTAAACATAGAGTTAAAAACCCTAGGTACTGACAGACTAATTTTGACTGTTTTTGTGTTTTTAATTTATCAGTTTGAACTAGAGTGAAAGACCCTAGGAACTGAAAAATTGTTTGTGACTGTTTTTGTGTTTTTAATTTATCAGTTTGAACTAGAGTGAAAGACCCTAGGAACTAAAAAATTGTTTGTGACTATTTTTGTGTTTTGAACTAGAGTGAAAGACCCTAGGAACTGAAAAATTGTTTTTGATTGTTTTTGAATTGTGTTTATCAATTTAAACGTAGAGTTAAAAACCCTAGGTACTGACCAACTGTTGTTTTTGATTTTTTTGAATTTTGTTTATCCTTTAGTTATCAGTTTAAACGTAGAGTTAAAAACCCTAGGTACTGACAACTATTTCTTAAATTTTTTTGAATGTTGTTTGTTATGTGTCTGTTTTTAGCTGTACATTATTTTATGCATTACTGTATATTCATGTTATTGCTGTACATTTTAGCATGTTTTTAATGTTTTTGTTTTGTTTTTTTTGTATATTGTGAAGAGTCAGTACCGTGTGCCTATGATTTTCTCAGATGCATGGGAGGCACTGACTTTAACTGACTAGGAGTAGCTTGATGTCCTTGGGCTCAAGCAGGTGACTCGGCTTGAGCCTGTGGTCAGGGATCGGGCCTATTTGACGTCCCTGATCAACTTGTGGGATCCTTGAACCAATACCTTCCATATCCCAATAGGGGATATGACAATTACCTTGGAGGATGTCTATCAGATTCTACGAATTTCGATATACAGGCTACCGATCAGGACGACATCGCGTGATCAATAGACAACTATACTGATGTGATGCTTCGAGCATGGGGAGGATTTTAGTGTGGATAGCCTAGGGGAGAGGCAGAGTTTGAATGCCATATTGACAAGATTTTGGTACGATGGTGGTTAGAGAGGAGCATGTTAGGAGTGAGGCACGTAGTTCTGATGGGCCTCATTTCCAATATGCTGCTACCCAACTCTTCGGGCATGAGGTTCCTGTGGAACCTACTGAAGGTGGTCTTTCGATTAGTGGAGTGTTTGACCATAGAGCCCCTGATTATGATATGGAGTTAGACATTGATGGCACAACTCTACGATGAGCTGTATGAGGTCCGCTACCAGAGGCAGAAGGGTATTGGATGCAGTTATCTATTGCAGTGCTAGACTTGGCAGCACATATCTATGGAGAGGTTGGTGGGGTTGTTGTGGATGACTCGAGTGGAGATGGTAGATAGAGAGATCAGGTACGAGGAACTATAGCAACGATCTGAGGAGTAGGGATAGAGTCGATAGTGGGTAGGTGTCGTAGGGTACTATGCTAATGCTTTCGCTTGGCTTGCTCCAGGGGACATGTTTTGGTATCCATATCGAGATTGTACAGCCTGGCCTGAGGCTAGAGAGTGGCTCTGGTGGGTTCGTAGGGAGAGGTGGCTGATTGGGCAGCACGGGACTAAGCAAGAGTTCTTCCCGTATAGTTTGGGGTGCACCAGTGGTTGCCTAGTGAGCCCTTGATCTATCGATGCCTGGGGGACGAGAGGACTCTAGTCTGGTTGGTCATTGTGTTGTTGGGTGAGGATTCGGATACAACGATTGACATCCCAAATATGGACGATGTCGGGGCTACTACATAGTATGACCAGTGGTGGACTTTGTGATGGTGGCAAGGTGAGGGGCCTCTAGGGGGTGCAGAGGTGATAGCAATAGGTGATGAGGGTTAGGGGGTTCTGTTGGAGGATGCAAACATGGTAGAGGTGGATGATTTTATGAGGGAGGATTTTGGGGTTTCGAAGCAGCCAGAGATGCAAGATATTCTAGAGTAGTGGGAGTTGGAGCAGCCCATAGTCCCGAATACACCTATGCACCATGCTGTCCCGAGGAGTGCCAAGGGGAGGGATCGTGCTTAGATAGCGTGATTGGTGGATCTGCTTCAGAGGCGAGACGAGGAGCTAGGAGAGGATTTGCAGGAGAGGGATCTCCTATAGACTTAGTTGGCTAAGTGGAAGAACACATTTGTTGCATATCACTAGTAGTATGGGGACATAGATGGATGTCCTATGAACACAGTTGGCAAGAGGGAGAAGGCATTGGCACAACCCGATGACGTAGTGGCTACATACTAGTGATGGGAGGCAGAGTGGTTTCAACATCAGATGGATTTGGAGGGAGAGATTATCTACCTCGAGGGACGGTTACCTGAGCTCTCTAGATGTGGGTATTCACACCGGACTAGAGGCAATGATACTGAGTAGTCAGCATCGTCTCGTCGCATGCGATTGGATGAGGGGGTGCTAGTAGGCGTGATGCAGGGGCTAGCATAAACTGCCCTGAGGGGTCCCATAGGACCCACACCACGGGGGGTAATTACCTTCACACCGATCCTACATGATCATGGTGTCCGATGCCCTAGGCTTGGGGGTTTTTGAGCTTTTGCCTTTTTGTGAGGTTAGAGGACCAGTTTATTGTAGCCTGCAAGCATTTTTGATGATATATATATATATATATATGACTTTCTTTTGTTTATTCACATGTTGTGATTTGATTTTATGCATAGTGATTGATGTTTGATGGATGCATGTTAATTTACATTATATATGGATATGTTGCGATGAATGCTAAAGTTTCTAATTTATATGATATGCAAATGAAATGGATGAATTGAAATTGTAATTGTTGGTGGTGGCACCATAGACTGCTTATGGATTTTGTCCTAGGTGATTGCTGTGGTAAATGAATTTTTTATGTATACATGTTATTTTTTTGGTATTTTCTGATGGCAATGCAAGGACAAAAGATATCACATTTGGTTTATAATGTAGTTAAGGTTTTCTGAGACTTAGATGTTTTAACTAATTAGCCAAGACTGTACTTTTATCTTACAAGACTTTTGAATAAGGTATGAATCTGACTTATCTTTGACCAAGTTATTTCACATCCTTATGTGTGTAATTGAGTTTATTTATGTGGTATTTGTCAGGATACTACCAGTGCCAGATAGGCTATCAACCAAACCTATACTGAGGATCACCTAATTAGCTCCACTAACTCCTTTGTTGTATTTAGTCAGATTAATTTGCGATGCTATCTAGGATACCACAAGCTAGCTCATCCACATGCAAACATTGATCTGCACACAAGTTAATGTGATAGATATATCGTCATGTGAGAGGTTTGCCACTAGTGACTTATAGGTTATCCATCAAACCGGTACTGAGGTTTACCTCATGACCTTCTGAATGCTGAGAGTTCTAGGGATTCAATTTTGACTCGCTTCTTTTTTTCAATTGTATTGGGATACTTGCTCTTCTATAGTGATAAAAAACGCTGTTTATTTTTGTTTTTTCTTTTGAGAAAGGGATTTGAATATTGAGTGATGAGGATCACTATTGTATGTGCATTTTGATGTATGCACTTTGTGGGATTTGATGTCAAACTTTGGAGTTATGACTTTTGCAATTTTTTTTTTTTGGTGTTTGCAACGTTTTGAGAACTTGGGATTCTTGGGGAATTGGGTAGGGAAGATGCTTGTCCTTTTTCCAACTCTCAGCATTTTTGGGGTCATTCGCATAGGGGGATGAGCAAGATAACTTTTTCACTAGATGGTATCCTAGATTGCTTTACAGATTTCATCCTTCGTTCACACAACTTGGGAATTTTTATGTGTTTTAATTTGTGTTGGGATGCTACATAACAAGGTGTGATCCAAGTAAAAGTCTACCTTTGTAAAATCTATCTGAATTTGTATAGTATTTGGCTAGAAAGCTAATGATAGCTGAAATGACGAAAACTCTAAATACATTAGAAGACAATTGACAATGATATGGTGAAAAGATGTGAATGGCATTTATTTTTGATGGACTATTGATAGAGTGGAGAAATGTGGAAAAAATATGGATTTGCCAAATAATTATAGTCTATGGTGCCTTTGACTTGTATGACCAACAAATATGCAATGTATGGATGTGATGCTTAATGCAGTTATTATTTTTGTGTTTTCGATTGATTGATTTTTGTGAGTATGAAGATGAGATGCAAAAAGAGTTATTTATTTTTGTGATGATTTTGAATATGCATGGAGATGAGGTGCAAATTTTTGTTATTTTTGATGATTTTATTGTTTTTGACTTTTCTTATTTTTTTGTGTTTGACCAAGCGATTGTGGGAACCCTTGGAGCTTTTGGTTTGACCAAAGGGATGATGGGTACCTTTGGGACGTTTGGTTTGACCAAAGGGTTTGTGGGCACCTTTGGGGCATTTTGGGTGACCAAGCGATTGTGAGAATCCTTGGAGCTTTTGGTTTGACCAAAGGGATTATGAGAATCCTTGGAGCTTTTGGTTTGACCAAGCGATTATTAGAATCTTTGGAGCTTTTGGTTTGACCAAGCGATTATGAGACTCCTTGGAGATTTTGGTTTGGGCTATGGCTTTCTTAGATATGGAATGCCCACAAATTACTGATGTTTAAGGGTTTGATTTCCTTGATTCCATCAAGAGAAGCGAGCTGGTATGTTCTAGGTCCTATTTTTATGTCGATGATATAAGGACTTAACCATTTTTGTTGTGAACTTGTCCCTTAGATGGGGTGGCAAGTTAGAGTTCTGTTAGTTCTCTTTTAAGACCAAGTCACCAACTTGAAAGTCCCTCAGGTGAACCTTCATGTTGTATGCTTTCTTAAGTCGCTCTTGATAGATATGTAAATGCTCGAGAGCATTAACGTGTCGTTCATCGAGCAATGTAAGATGGTCTAACCGAGCCACGTAAGCTGGTCTGTAGACACCAAAACAGCACCAATCTGATTATGTGACTGCAAACACTGATCGCATTGACACACACAGCCCCCAGGGCAGCCCCCAGAGGTTAAACAGTGGTCCTAACCACTCACACAATAGTTTTGGAAGGTCAGAGGTCAATTTGGCACCTTCAGGCACTCTGCTCCTTATTCGTTCCACCCAGGGATGATTACAAATTGGTACTCACCCCACCCAGGGACGATTAGCAGTATTCGCTCCAGGGTGGGGCGAATAGCAGGTTTGATGGGCAAAAAGTCAAATCTTGACAAATGGTAGCTCAGATCCACCACTTAACTCTTCCTTCATTGCATGGGAGTGTGAGTGAGCATTTTTGAGCGTTAGAGGCAGTTACAAGGGCAGTCATGGAGCCCCTAATCAGGGAGGAATCTTCTCCCCCCTAGGAAGGCATGATTGCCAAGTGGCGCCTCTACATGCTCATCCAAAGAGACCGTCAGGTCTATAAAAGGGTGAGTCTTCTCACCCCAAAGATATACAGAGAAGGAGCATTTTGAGCAATGAAGTGCTGCCATTTTATATCCTCACACCTTTTGATTTGTGCCTTTCACATCCTTGATCTCTTTTGGAAGGGAGGTCATAGGGTGGTTATTGGAAGCGCAAATCCGAAACCAAAACCTGACATTTGGCCATAACATCCTACCAAATTTGCTGAAAACACCCCACAAGAGGTTTTGGACCCATCCCAAGTGGATTGGTGCCAAAATCGGGCCCTAAACGACGGGCGTCCTGCCCTCGGGCGCCCCGCACTGTTGTAGTTCTAATCGCCCCGCCCCGGAGTGATTAGAAATCTGTAGTAGATTTTAGTTCTGTTATTTTTGCATCTGATTCTATGTTGCTTAAATAGGTTGTCATTCAAATTTCACATCATTTTGAGCTGTTTTGATCATGTTTTTGTCATTTCTCGCTTTTGCTAACATGCAGGTAGCATCATCAAATTCTCGGTGATAGAGGCCGAATTGGGAAAATATGACCTTCTGGGTCTTTCCAAAATACCCCATTTTAGCTAACCCCCAACTTTGTAGGTGATTTGGAGCTTCCCAGATGTGACATTTGGGACAATGCTATCTGACATTTTGTTGTAGGTCTAATCATCCCGCCCCGGAGCGAATACGAATCTGTGGTGAATTTTTTGACTGTTCCATTTGTAGTGCCTTCTCGATGATGTTTTTATGCCCCTATCAAGTTTTTAGTTCATTTGGATCTATTTCAGTTATCATTTTATTTATATTTTGCATGTACTAATTGAAGGCGTGGGGATTGCATGTTTCATTTTATCTACAGGTGCTACTGATTGTTTCCTGTTTCCTTGAACGTAGGGTCTCAACATTAGAGGAGCAGCAAGGAGTCAAGACTCATCAATGCAAGTGGCGGCGATGTTTGGTCCACCCACTTTACATGTGGGCACGCGAAAGAAGGAATAGCATCCATTGATGTGACAAGAACACATTTAACGCTCCTAGCCCCTAAAAATGGAGGAGGCAAATTGTAACCGAGTTCTGAAGCATATTAATAAAAAGGGTTGTCTTCCATATTGGCTTTCTATTTGGTTTCGATTCGTTTATGCTTCTTTCCTTTCATGCACTTTCAATTCATAGGATTTAGCGTTATCTTTTGTTTCGTTTACATCGCATCTTGGCTTTTCCTTTTTGTTTCCGTATCCTCGTGCTTTCAGTGGTGATCACGGTGGGACCCTTGTCCTCTATTTTTAAGATCAGAAATCTGATCAAAACTTGATTGTTTTTGCTTGCAGGTACCAAGTTTTCAAACGCTGGACTGTTGTTCGTTCTAGTCTGTGATGAATACAGAGCTGGAATTCGTCTTACCCAGGGACGAATGGGCATTCATCCCACCCTATGATGAATACAGTTCTATTATTCATCCCACCCAGGGATGAATAGCTCTCTGTGCAGTTTCAGGACAGAAGCTCAGAACCAGCCGATTTGGGCAGAGAAGAGGTAAGGGTCCTAAACACCTTCTGTCATTTTTTGCTTTCTGTTTTCTATTTTCTGGTTATTTGCTTGCTTAGGAAAAGTTTTTTTTACTGCATGTTTTCTTCATTTATGCAAATTAAAAAGAACCCCACACACCACGTGGTAATTTAAACACCAAGGAGCTGGTCGTAAAACCCCAGCCCTTAATCAAGACCAACGGTGGATTTCATCACCACCTTGGCTTGAAATTTTGCATCCATAAACCCGATCGCTACTGTTGCTAGACGTAAATCCTGATGAAAGCTGACCAAGTGTAGCTGGGGTGATTCCCAGCACATGAGGATAAGTCTTCTATGGTAGGTGTCAAAAATAGGGTGATCCCCCTTCCGTACCGCCTATGTTCCACGTACCATTCTGCTCTCACGTACCAATAGTTTCCCTCACGTAAGGGTGGGTATATAGAGAGGTTGGTATAATGGCCTGGCAATGGTATATCGAAGGGGCGACCATTTTTGGGAGTCATAAGAGCCATCATATTGCATTTGCTACAAAACGTTCTTTACAAAACTATCAAAACAAAAATCAAAACACACTAAACCAGGTTTAGGGCACACCTTTAATCTTTAAATGAGATAATCATTGCTTTGTGTGTGTGATATTTTCTATTTAGTGTAGCATAAAAATCATAAAAAGAAATAAAAATCTATGCATCTTGTAGGAAAACACCACCATGGTGTACACCCGTAGCCAAGCCCAATCATGGGCAGGAGCTACGAAGAGTGTACAAGGGGGCACAAGTCACCTCCGCTATAGCCCCAAGGACTTGGTCATACCACCTTGGTGGCCCGACCCACAAGAGAGTCCACATCGTGCCATTTTAGAATGGGACTATAGAGGCACCCCTTCGAGGGGCACTCCCATCCAACATAGACCCTTTCAGGAGGAGTCCTTACATGTGGCACTCAATATAAATGGGAAGGCTCCCTTAGAAGCTCGGTATGAGTGGCCACCATGCGATGAAGTGCTAGAACAACATAGGGTCCATGAGGAGAGGCCACATGATTATGTCATCCCTCCTTTACCCCCCATCACTGTTAGGAATAATAAGCCAAATCCAGAGCACAAGGCTCTTCAAACAGGGTGAGCCAACTCTACCCGCCCCTTTCACATATACGAAAGGGAGCATGAGGAAGACCATTACATTCCTCAAGAGCAATACACAATGTGGGAGCAATGCACCTCCGCACCTGCTATCTACCAGAATCACCTACTGAGGCCAGAGCCTCGAGTGAATGCCGCCAACCTCGATAGAGGGAAGTGACCTATAGAGATCTCGGATCATCACGATCGAGATAAATGCATAGGAGAGGCATCTAGGCCTCCTAGACTCAATATGGTAGAACAAATCGACCTGGCAGTCGCCAGACATGCCACCCACCAAGCGCAGATCACGTAGCTTGAGCAAGACCAACAATAGCTAGAGCATTTATATCGCCTTAGCAAAGAGCGCATTCGGTGCCAAACAGATGAGCTGCTCCATAACACTGTGCCTGAGAGGGTTCCAACCCCTCACACCCAAAGAGCAGAACCGTATGAGAGGCGCAACCCCTTGGTACGAGATAGGTCTCCATGACCTTACCAAGTGCTACCTCCGAGACCTCCTAGACCTGAACGAGAGGCCACTCCCAGGAACAACGATGGGCACCCTCCGTGGGGACCCACCCATGGTCATAGGTCTCATCCAAAAACTCCTCAAGAAGCCTATGAGGAGTATGAGCAAGAAGAAGAGTGGGCCAAAATGCCCTACCAAGGCAGAGGGGGTGCTATCCGGCCACCCCTCCATAGGCCTCAAGTTCCCCACAACCCACAGTGGGAACTAACCAAAGAGGAAGAGATCAAATCTTTCGATGCATATAAAGCGCTGCTAGAGCGCTTGGAGTCTATGGAGACCAAGACTTCTGGGCCCCAAAAGCCCACTTTACGCCAACTCTGCAGTCATCCTGTGCATCCGTCAGTACCGACACCCCCTACCCTGAACACTTTAAACTGCCTCAGTTGGCAATATTTAGAGGTGAGGAGGATGCCCAAGAGCACGTGACTAGATTCCTGAGCCAATGCTTTGGCATTCAGGACAATGATGCTTTGCTGCTAAGAACATTCATCACCACGTTCGTAGGCCCTACCTCGGATTGGTTCACTCAATTGCCAAAGCACAACATTAGTAACTTAGATCAGCTAGTGGATGCGTTCCTTGAATGCTTCACCTTCAACACCAAGAAGAAGGCATCACTAAGCGACCTAGCCAGCCTCAAGTAGTATGAGGAAGAAACCATGGCGGCCTATGGGAACCGGTGGAGGACTTTGCTTTCAAAGCTGCCCTACCTCCCTCCTATGGCCGACCTTACCCAAATGTTCTCAAAGAGTTGTTTGAGATCGATCTCCATGCTATTGTAGCTGCAACAATATGCCACTTTAGAAGAAGCTCTGGCGCAAGCCAGAATCATTGAAGAGATCAAGATTCAGGATGGCGAGATAGCCAAGCCAAAGAAGAAAGAATGGTCTAAGAACACCAAAATAGGGACCACGCAATAGAAACCCGCTACGGTCAATCAGGTTGCTATAAACGTCCCTAAGCCTGCACAAGCAACACAGCCCCAAAAGGCTAACTATCAGGCGGTGCCTCTTAATAGTTATGATAGAGAAAATCAGAGGCAAGAACAAAATCAGCAGCGTCACCCTAGGCGACAATTCACACCTTACATAGAGTCCAGAGATTCCCTGTTTGACCGTTTGTCAGCGGCAAACTTGATCAACTTGCCCGAGATTCAACCCATAGACCCCAATGCACCAAAACCTAAGGGCTATAGGGAAGACTTGTACTATAGGTTCCACAGATGGAAGGGACATGACCTTAATGCATGTTGGAAGTTTAAAGGCTTGGTGCAAGACTTAATAGATAACAAGACATTAGCGGTGGATAATCCCGTGGCACCAAGCAACCAACAAATGGAGGTCTTTAAGGACCCCTTGCCTACCCATGATGCATAGGCAAAGACCCTACAAGTCAATGAGGTAACATAGAACTGCCCCATGCAGGGGTATGTAGGGATGATCAGTATAGTGACTCGAAACAAGAGGTACCCGAGCACAACTGCCCCAATGGTAGCTACAGGAGAGGTGCCAACAATGTCACAACCACAACAGCACCTTACACAACCTCCTCCACCTAGACCAGTGGCCACGATTCGAACCAAACTCACCCAGAGTTTGAGGACCACGTCGGCTAGGCTCTCCATCTACGAGCTCATACAACAATCATCGCCCCATCGGGAGGCTCTAATGGAGATACTAAAAGCCATCGAGTTGCAGCCCCATGAAGCAAACTCCTTCAACAACTTTGTGGGACATGTCAAATGATGCACTGAGCCAGTCATCACCTTTCGAGAGGACGAATTGAAATCAGTGGCTGGTGACATGGCGGATCCACCCCTGCACGTCATCGTGCGGGTCAACGGGATTCCGTACAAGAGGGTATTGGTGGACACGGGCTCGTCCAATAATATCATTACAACAATGGCCTTGAAGCACCTAAAGTTGCTCGCATCTCACATAGTGGCCTCCACCTATACACTGCGAGCATTCAATGATGCAATATGCTCGATAGTTGGCACAATTGTCCTACCCATCCAAGTAGGGCAAAAGACTATACCTACATTGTGCCACATCTTGGAGGGTGAGATGGCCTATAACATCTTGCTGGGTCGGCCATGGATCAGGGACATGAAGTGTGTCCCTTCGATAGCTCATCGGTGCTTAAAGTATACATTCGAAGGGCAGGTGCATGTAGTCCCGACGGACTTAGAACCCTTCAAGTATTGCAATACGGTGCAGCTAATGCCACAATCGACCCTTCCATCAATGCATTTGGATTTTTAGTTGAATCCATCTAAACAGGGTCTGATTTCACAGGCATCCCCATTGACAAGTCCATCAAATCCCCAGTCGGGTCCATCTTCATCGTCTGGTCCTTCACCAACGATGCCACCTATGGTGGCCACATCGAAGGACAAAGGGAAGAAACCCCTGGAAGAGGCACCACCATCAGTCTCAACCATCTCTACTGAGGAGATGCCTAGCAGAATGGAAGTCGAAGCTCCTAGTTCACCCGATATGGAGTGGACTCAGGAAGAACTTTCATTCCCTCCCCCTCAATCACCAACAATCATCGTTGAAATGGCCAATACGGGCCTGGGGGAGTATCTGGTGCGGAATATCGTAGCAACACCCACACTGGAGTCCATGCAGGACATGGGGAGACCTCGCCTCCCCATCGGTACTATTGTTCCTCTAGGCTACCCACCGAATCAGACAAACTTTGTGTATGGGGGCCTTGATCATGGTATTGAACCATACATGCAAGAGGAAGAAGATGAAGAGCCTTTTGCGAAAGATGTCAACTATTTGTCAAACCCAGATTTCGCTTTGAGATACCTTGGCCAATGCAATTGGCATGGATATGGGTTAGGCAGATATGAGCAAGGAGTGCGTGTTCTTTGCCAACCAAGATACCAAATGCCATACGACAAATCAGGAGTAGGGCTCAACCACCCTCTACCCTTGGACATCTTGGTAGAGAACATGCAAGGCCTAGGGATAGGCAACAAGGGTGGATTAGCATTAGATCCGTATGCCAACCCTAACATGACATATACACTGGGGGATTATCTCCCATTGTTGACGACCAACCTTGTTGACCTCAACAACCCTTTCCCTTCACTCGAGAGAGGGGAAAGTTTGAGAGCTCACCTACAAGAGGGGTATAGACAAGGTCAGGAAGGATCTTCAGAAGATGAGTCAGAATATGAAGTAGCACCATGGGACCCCTTCGAATCAGATAGCAATCACTCACAAGTGACCCCCATGGATGATTATCAGGAAAGCCTCTTGGCAATGTTCCCTTTGGATGCTCCAATCGAGCAAGGGCCACCTCAAGGAAATCAGGTCCCCCCGTAGAGAGCGGAACAACCCCGATGGGGCCAGATCAATTTGCTCATGCAAGACGAGCCTCTAATGTCGCAAATAGTTGTTGGAACCAACGAAGGCCTTTGGATCTCCGATAGTGATTATGAAGATGAAACTGAGATGGCATATCTCGATCACATGCGGCAGATGCAGCAACAATACCCCCTGGATATTGATGACATGTTTGAGCAACTAAACATAGTGCCAGGGCATGAGTGGCACCTAAACCCAGCACAGTGGGACCAAGTGTTGAATCCACCACTTTGGGCATATGGAGAGCACCTACCACCCAGAGACCCTATAGAGATATCAGTGCCGAGGGTAGACCCTGTCCTCCTATCCACACATAGGGCCGATCCATTCATGCCAATACCTCCAGAGCCAGATCCGGAGCACAAAGATCATCCACAATGTTTGAGTCATCACACCCACGGTAATGGAGACCAAAATCATTTCATCAACATGATCTCCATTGACTTAACCGCCCCCATCCACAATCCGACCGATCCAACATAGTCATTGTATCTAGACATAGATGCCATAGATTGGGATCGCGTCAATTCACCACCATCCCCATCAGAGTACTGGCCTTTCGGTGAGATGCTTCATTTCACCCCAGGGCCAACTCAGGATATTTTCCATGTTGAAGAGGAACCCGAGGTTCCCAACGTAGATTTAAACTCAACAAATGATATCCACTTGATCCCAACTCCACACCAGTTGGAGGACGGATCCCACATGTCGATCGAGGAGACGACTGACGTAGACATCGGCTCGGATCCAATGAATCCATAGATAATCAAGTTGGGGTAAGTCTATCCCTCCGAAGAGCAAGCCGACTACATTGCCCTTCTCAAAGAGAAGAAGGAGGTTTTTGCATGGTCCTACAAAGACATGTCGGGGCTAGATCCGTAGCTAGTCATGCATAATCTAACGCTTGATCCGACAGTCAAGCCAGTAAAGCAAAAACTACGTAAGATGCACCCAACAATGGCCTTAATGGTCAAATATGAATTACAAAAGTTGTTGGATGCACAGTTTGTCATCTGCGTGGATTACCCACCATGGCTGTCCAACATGGTGCCCATCAAAAATCCTGATGGGAGGATTCGCATATGCACTAATTTTTGAGATCTAAACAAAGCGAGTCCTAAGGATGATTTCCCCTTGCCGAGTATCGATGCATTGGTAGACGCTACAATGGGCCACGAAATGCTTTCCCTCATGGATGGTTTCTCGGGATACAATCAGATTCGTATCAATCCCGAGGACCAACTAAAAATGGTGTTCACAATGCCTTGGGGGACATTTTGTTATAAGGTCATGCCCTTTGGCCTTAAAAATGCTAGCGCCACCTACCAACGTGCCATGACATACATCTTCCATGATCACATGCACAAAACTTTGGAAGATTACATGGATGATTTGTTGGCCAAATCTCTTTTGCGCCCAGATCATCTCGATGACTTAAGCAAGATCCTCGATCGCCTCATGGAACATAAAGTCAGACTGAACCCCAAGAAGTGCGTATTTGGCGTCACATCTAGAAAACTCTTGGGTTTCATAGTCTCAAAGTGAGGCATCGAGGTGGACCCAAACAAAGTCAAGGCAATCCTTGAAATGCTTCCCCCAACTACCATCAAGCAGCTCAGAAGCCTACAGGGAAAGGTCGCGTCAATCAAGCGCTTCATAGCGCAGCTATCTAACAAGTGCCGACCCATGAATAAATTATTGCACAAGGGGGTAGCATTTCACTGGGATGACGAGTGCCAGTCAGCCTTCGATGACATTAAACAATACTTGGCTTCACCACCAGTATTGGCACCACCTAGACCAGGAGTGTCATTCTACTTATACATCTCAGCTACTGAGGTGGCACTGGGTGCCATGTTAGCCCAAAAGAATGAACTACACAAAGAATAGGCTACTTACTATCTTAGCCGCACCCTGGTCAGTTATGAACTTAACTATGCATACGTTGAGAAGCTCTGCTTGGCAGTGGTGTTTGCTACCAAAAAGCTATGCCATTACATGCTGAGCAACATGACGTATGTTGTGTCTAAGGAGAATCCATTGCGGTACATGATGAGTCATACTTATCATAGTAGCCGCACGGCGAAATGGATCATGTTGTTGACGGAGTTTGACATCGAGTTCATTGGACAGAAATCCATCAAAGGTCAAGTCATAGCCGATCAACTAGCAGAGGCTCCTCTCAAAGATGATCAGCCTCTGACCATAGAACTACCCGATGATGGGGTCTTCCATGTCTCAGAATCGCCAGATTCTGATGAGCCTGAGTCACAGGCCGACATAACCCTATTTTTTGATGGTTCTAAATGTGAGCAAGGAGGTGGCATGAGAATTGTATTCTTCACACCACAAGGGGCTCCAATGCCTCTATCATTTAAATTAGATTTCCCATGCACCAACAACAATGCAGAATATGAAGCCCTGCTCATAGGTCTTCAGACAACAATCACCATGAACATCAAATGATTAAACATCTTTGGTGATTCGCTGTTAATTGTCAACCAAGTCAAAGGGGTATTCCAATGTAAATGCCCAGTTTTGCAGGCCTACAAAGCCCTTGTGGACAAATTCCTGGCAAAGCTTGAATGGTACGACATCGAGGCACTCCCTCGGTCATCGAATCATTTTGCGGACACTATGGCCTCCTTGGGGTCACTAATCCCGCAAGACATTTTTGGTGATATGACAACCATTCAAGTCAAAACACTATCGCAATCCATGATGGAGCATGCAAGCTCTGACTTAACGCCAGGAATCCACTTGATCCAGATTGAACCATCCCCGGACAAGTTCTCTCGAATCCATGATTGTCTGAATCATGCCAACTGGGGTCCTTGTTCTCCCCTACTCCCCTTAATAGCAACACAACGCTATTCTTACAAGTTCTTTCCCGCTCAACTTTTTCTAGGGATGAACTTCAAGAGGGATTGGTTGTTCATACTGTCGAGGTTTCTGATCAACAGGATTGGTATACACCCATAAGGGACTACCTCAAGTTAGGTAACCTCCCACTTGGATTGACGCATGCCGCAAAATGATCATTCAAACAGAAAGTGGCTAAACATGTCTTGTTAGGAGACATTTTGTACCGTCGTAGCTACGAAGGAATCCTCCTTCGTTGCTTGGACCAACAGGAGTCCACTTGGGCGATCACCCAAGCGCACGATGGTACATGCGGTGGCCACTTCAGTGGTATGGCCATCGCAAAGCGCATTCTCCGCATGGGCTATTATTGGCCATATTTAGAGCGATATTGTTGTGCATATGTAAGGAAGTGCATGAAGTGTCAACACCATGCAAATTTGACACACGTACCTTCTCAGGCCTTGCAGCCGATCCAATCGGCTTGGCCATTTTCATAGTGGGGCTTAGATCTAATCGAAAAGATCTCCCCTGCATCATCAGGTCATCACACGTTCATCATAACGGCCACAGAGTACTTCACCAAGTGGGTGGAAGCAATTCCGCTTACCTCTATGACTGGAACCCGCATTTCGGAGTTCATTTTACATAATATCATATGTCATTTTGGTATTCCATCCAAGATAATCTCGGATAATGGGACGTCATTCAAGAACAAAGACGTGCGTGCTTTGACCACAAAGTACAAAATTCAGCATAGTTTTTTGACACCCTATTATCCATAGGCAAATGGGCAAGCAGAGGCATCAAACAAAATGCTAGTTGCCATCCTCAAAAATATAGTCGTAGATAGTCATAAGGATTGGCACATTCAGATCCCACTTGCCCTATGGGCTTATCGCACTAGCATTCGGACGCCCACTAGGGCAACTCCATTTTCGCTCGTGTATGGCTCCGAGGCGGTCATGCCTCTCGAGTTGGAAATCCCTTCCCTATGCATATCAATGCAAGAGTTCATCGATGATGACACTGCGTGGTAGGCCCGGTTAGACCAGCTTACATTGCTCGATGAACGACGCGTTAATGCTCTCAAGCATTTACGTATCTATCAAGAGCGACTTAAGAAAGCATACAACATGAAGGTTCACCTGAGGGACTTTCAGGTTGGTGACTTGGTCTTAAAAGAGAACCAACAAAATTCTAACTTGCCGCCCCATCTAAGGGACAAGTTCGCAACAAACTGGTTAGGTCCTTATATCATCGATAGTAAAATAGGACCTGGAACATACCGGCTCACTTCTCTTGACGGAATCAAGGAACTCGAACCCTTGAACATCAGTCATTTGAGGCCATTCCATATCTAAGAAAGCCATAGCCCAAACCAAAAGCTCCAAGGATTCTCATAATCGCTTGGTCAAACCAAAAGCTCCAAGGATTCCCATAATCGCTTGGTCAAACCAAAAGCTCCAAGGATTCTCATAATCCCTTTGGTCAAACCAAATGCTCCAAGGATTCCCGTAGTCGCTTGGTCAATCCCAAAATGCCCCAAAGGTGTCCACCGACCCTTTGGTCAAACCAAATGCTCCAAGGATTCCCGTAGTCACTTGGTCAATCCCAAAACACCCCAAAGGTACCCATAATCCCTTTGGTCAAACCAAAAGCTCCAAGGGTTCCCACAATCGCTTGGTCAAAAAAAAAAAGTCAAAACAATAAAATCATCAAAAAATAACAAAAATTTGCATCTCATTTCCATGCATACTCAAAATCATCACAACAATAAAGAACTCTTTTGCATCTCATTTCCATGCATACTCAAAATCATCACAACAATAAAGAACTCTTTTGCATCTCATTTTCATACTCAGAAAACTCAATCAATCGAAAACACAAAAATAATAGCTGCATTAAGCATCACATCCATACATTGCATATTTGTTGGTCGTACAGGTCAAAGGCACCATAGACTGTAATTATTCGACAAATCCATATTTTTTCCACATTTCTCCACTCTATCAACAGTCCATCAAAAATAAACGCCATTCACATATTTTCACCATATCATAGTCAATTGTCTTCTAATGTATTTAGAGTTTTCGTCATTTCAGCTGTCATTAGCTTTCTAGCCAAATACTGTACAAAGTCAGATAGATTTTACAAAGGTAGACTTTTACTTGGATCACACCTTGTTACGTAGCATCCCAACACAAATTAAAACACATAAAAATTCCCAAGTTGTGTGAACGAAGGATGAAATCTGTAAAGCAATCCAGGATACCATCTAGTGAAAAAGTTATCTTGCTCATCCCCCTGTGCGAATGACCCCAAAAATGCTGAGAGTTGGCAAAAGGACAAGCATCTTCCCTACCCAATTCCCCAAGAATCCCAAGTTCTCAAAAAGTTGCAAACATCAAAAATTTTTTTTGCAAAAGTCATAACTCCAAAGTTTGACATCAAATCCCACAAAGTGCATACATCAAAAGGCACATACAATAGTGATTCTCATCACTCAATATTCAAATCCCTTGCTCAAAAGAAAAAAACAAAAATAAACAATGATTTTTATCACTATAGAAGAGCAAGTATCCCAATACAATTGAAGAAAATAAGGGAGTCGAACTTGAATCCCTGGAACTCTCAGCATTCAGAAGGTCATGAGGTAAACCTCAGTATCGGTTTGGTGGATAACCTATCGGTCACTGGTGGCAAACCTCCCGCATGACGATATATCTGTCACATTAACTTGTGTGCAGATCAATGTTTGCATGTGGATGAGCTAGCTTATGGTATCCTAGATAGCACTGCAGATTAATCTGACTAAATACAACAAAGGAGTTAGTGGAGCTAATTAGGTGATCCTCAATACAGGTTTGGTTGATAGCCTATCTGGCACTGGCGGTATCCTAACAAATACCACATAAATAAACTCAATTGCACACACAGGGATGTGAAATAACTTGGTCAAAGACAAGTCGGATTCATACCTTGTTCAAAAGTCTTGTAAGATAAAAGTATAGTCTTGGCTAATTAGTTAAAACATCTGAGTCTCAGAAAACCTTAACTACATTATAAACCAACTGTGATATCTTTCGTCCTTGCATCGCCATCAAAAAATACAAAAAAAATAACATGTATACATAAAAAAGTCATTTACCACAACAATCGCCTAGGACAAAAGCCATAAGCAGTCTATGGTGCCACCGCCAACAATTACAATTTCAATTCATCCATTCCATTTGCATATCATATAAATTAGAAACTTTAGCATTCATCGCAACATATCCATACATAATGTAAATTAACATGCATCCATCAAACATCAATCACTGTGCATAAAATCAAATCACAACACGTGTATAAACAAAAGAAAGTCATATGTATATATATATCATCAAAAATGCCCGTAGGCTACAATAAACCGGTCCTCTGACCTCGCAAAAATGCAAAAGCTCAAAAACCCCCAAGCCTAGGGCATCGGCCACCATGATCACGCAGGATCGGTGCGACGGGAACTACCCCCATGGTGTGGGTCCTATGGGACCCCTCAGGGCGGCTGCTGCTAGCCCCCGCATCACGCCTACTAGCGCCCCCCTCATCCAATCGCCTGTGATGAGATGATGTTGACTGCTCAGTATCATTGCCTCTCATTCGACATGAAGACCCACCTCTAGAGAGCTCAGGTAACCGCCCCCTGAGGTGGATAATCTCTCCCTCCAAATCCATCCGGTGTCGAAACCACTCCGCCTCCCATCGCTAGATACGCAGCCACTACGTCATCGCGCTGTGCCAATGCCTTCTCCCTCTCCACCAACTTTGTTCGTAGGAGATCCATCTCCCGCATAGCATCTGTGTCCCCATCCCATCGGTGGTACGCAGCAAATGCGTTCTCCCGCTCAGCCAACTAAGTCCGTAGGAGATCCCTCTCCTGTAAAGCCTCCCCCAGCTCCTCATCTCACCTCTGAAGTAGATCCTCCAATCGTGCTATCTCAGTGTGATCCCTCCCCTCCGCACCCTCCGGGACAACATGGTGCATAGGCATATTCAGGACTGTGGGCTGCTCCGACTCCCACTGCTCTGGAACGTCCTACATATCTGGCTGCTCCGAAACCCCAAAATCCTCCCCCATAAAATCATCCACCTCTACCATGTCCGCATCCTCCAGCGGAACCCCCCAACCCTCTCCTGGTGTCTCTGCACCCTCATCACCTACTGCTACCACCTCTGCACCCCCTAGAGGCCCCTCGCCTCGCCACCATCACAAAGTCCACCATTGGTCGTACTCCATGGTAGCCCCGATGTCGTCCACATCTGGGACGTCAATCACTATATCCGAATCCTCACCCAACGGTGCAATGACCGGCCAAACCAGAGTCCTCTCGTCCCCCCGACGTTGATAGATCAAGGGCTCACCAGGAAACCCCTGGTGCACCCCAAACTATCGTGTCACCCGGCCATATGGGAAGAACTCCTGCTCGGTCCCGTGCCGCCCAATCAGCCACCTCCCCCTACGAACCCATCGGAGCCACTCTCTAGCCTCAAGCCAGGCTGGACAATCTCGGTATGGGTGCCAAAACACCTCCCCTGGAGCAAGCCAAGCGAAGGCATCAACATAGTGCCCTACGACACTTGCCCATCGTCGACTTTGTCCCTACTCCTCAGATCACTACCACAGTGCCCCGTACCCGATCTCTCTATCTACCATCTCCACTCGAGTCATCCATGGCAACCCCACTGGCCTCTCCATAGCTATGTGCTGCCAAGCCCAGCACTGCAAAATATAACTGCATCCAATACCCTTCCACATCCGGCTGCGGACCTCATACAGCTCATCATAGAGCTGTGCTACCAGTGTCTGATCCTGTATCGCTCCAATTTTTTTGCATCCCTACCTTCAGGCTATAGGATCCGTGCCCGAAAGGAGGATGGGCAAAGGATGGCATGGTACCTCAGACTGAGAGGCCCTGCGAAGGTCTCGCCTCTCGAGGGAGGTGTATTATGGTGATTTTTTTACGGATGGTGGGTTCACCAGGAAACATTTAATGGTAGTTTTCATGCCTAGGTTTGGAATGTATTTAATGTGTTCAGTTTTAGCCTTAAT
The DNA here is from genome assembly GCA_028583015.1 of Wollemia nobilis. Classification (NCBI taxonomy): domain Eukaryota; kingdom Viridiplantae; phylum Streptophyta; class Pinopsida; order Araucariales; family Araucariaceae; genus Wollemia; species Wollemia nobilis. The sequence continues at coordinate 6,610,575 of JAQPPZ010003246.1, read as the reverse complement.
CATCCAAGTCCTAGGTTTGGCCAAAATGCGTCTAAGCTATTCTATATGAAATGTAGATTTAAATGAATACAGAAAAACAAATTAGAACAAAAAATAGAGAAAGTAAGCAAGATTAAAAAGCCATACCTGATCCGGATGTCTGATGAAGATTTTGATTTTTGAAGCAGTCAGGATCACCTTTGATTTGATAGGATCGTCTGCTATCAGACAAGATCATCTAAGATTTGACGAATTCGTTAGATGAATTTGTCAGAGACCTACAATCAGAGAAGTAGACACAAAATATAGAAAATGCAACTATTCTAACAGAGGGCAATGATGTAGAATAACAAAAATAACATTAAAATGATGATAATGAACAAAATATGAGTGCACTACAATGATTTGATGACAATTGGAACCTTAATTATGCATTTAAAGCTACATGGGTGAACTCCAAAATGCAATGTAATAAGAAATAAACTTAGATTTAACTAAATGCAGAACAATGTATAAAATAAAAGGATGAAGAAACGCAAACTATGGGCACTGATTGCCTCAATATTGACTGCAGTCGAAATCATATCGCATTGGTTTGAAATCGTCTCGAATCGAACAAGATCGTCCCAGATGAACTGAGATTGCTCCGACTGAAAAATACTAAGGTACCTGCAACAAAATTTGGATAGGACAACTGCAAATAGTAATTTAGGATGTTTTAATGCATGTACCATCAAGTTACAGGAAATATCAGCCAAGGGGATGCTAAGGGGAGGGCCTAGGATTAAATGGGCTTATGAGGGAGGTTAGGAGGTTAGAGATCATCCCAATTTGGGATATCTCCAACGGGGGAGGTCTCTAAAGGTGCAGACACGCTTCTGCCCGGATTAGAGATGCCGTTGAAACAGAAACTAATTGTGAAAAATTAGTTTTGGGACAAGATCGTCTGGACGTCCTAGCCCAAACAAAATCGTCTGATATGAGGCGATATCATCTGATCGGTGACGATATCATCAAACGGTCAAAACAAACTCTAAAAATGGCATGGGAAACAAGGAAACGGATTAAACAGCGGTTTGGGAGTGGTTTTGAAGGTTAAAATTTGAATTTGAATTATTTACTAGAGTAAGTGTAATTATTAAGGTTTTACTGCACCAATTTTAGGGTGCTACATTTTTCCCCCTCTTTAGCGAATTTTTCGAAGAAAATGCGTTAATGATGAGTTCTTCTCGATTTACGAGAAAGAAAAAATTATTCCCATTTTTAGGCGACGATTCTTGGTTGAATCGTACGACAGCTTACTATGGTGCCCCCTTCGTATTTTTACCCAAATCGAACGTTTGAGGTAAAAACGCGAAAAAGCAAAAAAAAAAAAAATTAATTATGTTTTTAATTGTGTTTTGAATAAAATTAAGAAAAATAGGGTAAAACCCTAATTCATTGTTACTGTTCATTTTTCTGGTTTTTAGAGATCTGCAAGCAAAATGGTCGAGACAGTGCATAGATCGACAGAGGTCCGGCGCGGGCTACGGGTAAGAGTCTAAACTTAGTTTAGAATGCTTTAAGTTGAATTTATATGCTTTTTAGATTGATTTTAAATAAATTTTGAGCATTGCGGCCATTTTTGGGCCGTCGACGTCGTCAGGATGAAATCATCCCAATTTCAACGCAATCGTCTCAAGTTCATCGATTTCGTCGAAGGGAGAAATCAGCAAAAGGGGTAAAATTTCGTCAAATAGGGGATGATTTTGGCTTGTGAAATCAGAGATGATTTTGCTCAAATTTGAGACGATATCGTCCAATAGTGGACGATATCATCATTTGTATGAAATTGAACCTAATTTTACTTGCATTATTAATCACTTGATTTTTTATTAATGATTTTTTATTGTGTTGTTGTTTATGTTGCAGAGAGGATTTCTAAAGAGCAGAGAATGGAAATATGGCGGGTTGAGAGATGACTTGGCCGCTCTATCACAGGTAGAGCGGGATCAACTGGCTCAAGCTGGCTTATAGCATGTGACAGATATGCCACAGGTTTCTACAGACTGGGGCTACTGACAGCCCTGGCAGAGAGGTGGTATTCGGGTTCTTCTTGTTTCTGGTTACCCACAGGGGAGATGACTCCCACATTGGAGTATGTATGGAGTATTTTGAGAATCCCCATACAAGGACGATTGATCTCTCCTACGGCCAATCAGGGCCACACTATGATGCTGTTGTGTGGCGATCTGAGCTTCTCCCTAGAGAAGGGCAGAGTGAACATCGAGGCGCTGCGTCAGATGCCTGGGGCATCCAAACTCACACAAGTTTTGGCCAAAGTGGTAGGTGGACTTCTGTTGTGCCACCAAAGCGGGTGTAGGGTAACATGGGTGCTAGTAGATGTGATCTATGACATGCGTGACCATGGTTACAGGTTCTCTTAGGGCAGTTTTGTTCTATGCCAGCTGTATAGGATCTTGCACGAGGTCATGTACAAGGGCGGCCGATGTCTGGTTATGACATCGCTACTACAGGTTTGGTGCTGGAAGCACATTGCAGTGCGAGAGGCCGGTAGGGCTTCTTTTGACAGGGGTTGACGGGGAGAGGCCCCGAGCTTTCTACTGGTGGCTTCGGAGAGGGTCACAGCGGCGGGTAGATCTATCAATGTCCTGGAGACTACTAGATGACCTTGTCCCAGACCAGATCACCTAGAGGCATTGGAGGGATCATCCAGGGTGGGCTGAGGATGGACAGGAGCTGGCTCGCATCAAGCGAACTTATTGGCTGAGTATGGAGAGGGGAGAGGTGGAGCTCCACCACTACGATCTAGTTTTACGATAGTTCAGTCTATAGCAAGGGATCCCATCTCTCAAGAATTACGAGTTTTCTTGGACTGTTCAGGATAACACTACAATTAGCAGGGCTCCAGATATGTAGCGATTCTGGAGTCAGGATGTAGATGATGCCCCCATTCAGCCAATGGATTGGGATGACGTAGGGGTAGCCGACGGCTACGATGCCTTGGTATGCAGACATCCACCCTCCTCAGATGACGAGGGATTAGGGTCTGATTCACGTAGTTGTGTGTCGGATGGGGAGGCAATGCCAGGCAGCCATTGAGGTGGCCTAGGGTCACGATGGGAGAGAGCAGAGGAGACCACAGGCTTAGAAGAGGCCACGACAATGGGAGAGGAGGGAGAAGAGACCCCCTTCTCCATAGAGAGAGAGGCCACCATCGCCCGATAAGGGCAAGGGTGTTGACACTGGGGAGAGCAGCGAGACAGTGACTCTCCAAGCAGAGACAGTCCATCTCTAGGCATAGGTGCAGACCCTACAGGAGGAGGCTACACGCCACCAAGCTGAGGTGACAGCTCAGAGATGAGATTGCACGCCTCAGAGCATGGGGTGGAGGAGCGAGCACTCGAGAGCTAGCATAGGCTATTTCCCAGATCACTTTTTATCAGACACTATACCACTAAATGGTGCCAGAGGAGGAGAGATTACCACTGTTGGCTAACATCATGAATTCGATCAGGATTGGGTCATCAAGGACTTCATTCCAATCCATGACTAGGACTCACAGTACCACTCATACTGCGATGGGGCCACCCCGTCCACCTCAGGGTGGGGGAGGAGATGAGGCTAAGAGCTCGAGGGGTTCTCGAGGCTAGCTACTATAGATTGCACTACATAGATTGATATATAACATTTATTATTTTTTATAGAGGATTGAGTATGCCGAGGTATAGATTGTGGCATACCGATCCAGTTTTGAGATGATGTATATATATTTGTGATATATATAGATGAGATATTTTTGATCATATGACTTGTCTTATGTTTTTTTATGATGCTTTTAAATGTTTTGATTGATTGATTTGATGATTCATGTAATTACGTCATTGGAAATATTATGGTTGAAATGTCATGCTTAAAAGATTTAAATAAAAGAATATGATAGAACAAATTGGTTTTTTGTGATGTGATGATTTGATAAAAAAATAAAAATGGACTTTTAACAATAATTTCAAAGGACATTTTTGCTATTATAGACCATTTCATGGAGTCGCCGCTCACTCGGTCATCAAGCTAATCCCAGTATAAAAGTATTGTTAAAAAGTAAAAGAGTGCTTAAGAGACTGTCTTAAGACTTTGGTGCAATGGTGCAAATGATGATGATGATGGTTTGTTTTCGGAGTTTCATAAAAATAGTATGCATGAAATAATGTTAAAATGATTTTTGCTAGGCATAAATTCCTAAGTGTGATAAATTTTTTGGATAATTCCCTAGGAATTATACCATCATTGCAAAATTGAAGGTTGACATAATGACATGAAATAGTGATAATGTGCATGTTTTTTGTTCAAAAACATAATTGTATAACAGAATGATTTAAGTCATATGTTTTTGATGAATTGATTTTTAAATGAATGGGTAATAAAATTGGTATAATGGTTTGCACTAGGCATAGAATATGTAGGTATAGACTTATACCATCATCGTGAAAATAAAGGAAGAAAATAAATTGTTTTATTGCATGGTTGATTTTTAATTTTTGAAAATATGAAGATGAGGACTTGCGCTAGGCATAAAATTCCAATTTTGGTTTTGGAACTATACCATCGTCGCGAAAGTCGACAATATATATATATATATATATATATATATATATATGTGTGTGTGTGTGTGTGTGTGTGTGTGTGTGTGTGTGTGTGTGTGTGTGTGTGTGTGTGTGTGTGTTTTGATTGTATGGTTTTGAAAGAAATTTTGATTTTTCTATTATGCATGTAGTTGTCTTTAGACTAAACAACTGTACTTTAAAGAAGAAAATGGATTATTTCAGACAATTTGCAAAAAAAATATTTCAAAGTATCTTAAAGACAAAATTTAGATTTATAAGGAATCCCATGTGCATATGTGAGTTCATTTCAAATATTGATTTATCATAATGATACAAAAAATCTCTCAAATACAAGATGTGTGTGCAATTGCTATGTTCGTTTACCAATTTTGAGCAAGATAATATGATACAAGTGGTTTGAATGAACCAAATAAGTGTTCATTAACCATGATTTAGATGCACATAACCATACCAAACTACTATGTAAGTCGGATTATCAAGAGCTAGCTAATCCATAAGCAGACATAGGTCTGTACAAAAGAAGGTCGCTAATGTGACGGACATATTGCCACGCTAGGAGTTACCCAAGGCCAAGCAGAGTTGGGCACAAACCACCTATTATGGGGCTTACCTCACAGTTTTCGAATAATTGAGAATTCCAAGGATTCAAGCTCATCAACCCTTCTTTTATTTTCAAAGGGTAGGGAAAGGGATTTTATTACTTTTGCTTTTGCTTTCGTTTGCTTTCTTTTGTATTATTGCTTGATAATGCTATAATAATATTTTTCTTTTTCTCTTTTTCTGGAACTTTGCTTTTTTTTTTTTCTATGCTAGGGATACTTGCTCGGATTAGCTGTAGAGCAAGGGATTTTTATTCTGGGTAGGGGTGAGCTTGTCCTTTTTCCAATTCTCAAAGATTCTAGACCATGTGCATGATAGGATAGCAGGGGAAACTTTTCGCTCAAGAAACCACTTCTACTATGTAGCAAAGCATGGACATTACAAATATAATCATTTTATTGTGAAAGGATATGCTTGGTTTAAGTAAATAACAAGATCAATTCTCAGTGCTCAAACTTTATTTAATTGAATTTTGTGGACTTTGATATAAGAGAGATTAGTAATCATGCTAGATAAAATCAATATATTTATTTTTGTGAATGTGAAAGTGCGGGATTCCAAATAAATGCTAATTTATCCAAAATAATTTGAAACATATAACTGCAACATTTTTAAGAATATATATATAGATACTTTTTGAGAATTTTTGAGAATGTTGACTCTCTCTTTCTACTTTATGTTGTTTTGGTTTCGAAAGAGTCAAGAATATTGCTGTTTTTTTTATTATTATTATTTTTTTTTGAAAGAATTAACAAGGGCCATAAATAAATACAAGTAGTTTTGAATATGAATGTTTTTGATGTTTTGGAATTTATAAATTGAAAGAAATACAAGATAATGATTTTGAAATATTTTAAACAAATATATACAAGGATGAAATGACCAAATTTATACATAGTAACGTTTAAGATGCAAAATGTTCATGGGTTCTTTAAGTTCTTTACCATCTAAGGTAGATAATTTGTATGCTCCCGATTCAAATTTAGCAGTGATAATGTATGGTCCAAGCCAGTTGGGCTCAAATTTACCTTTAAGGTCCTTAGTTGCATTAGTATTTTTTTTATTTTCTTTTAAAACAAGGTCGCCGATCTCAAAGGATCAATGACGAACTTTTTTAGCATATGATCTTTTAAGCTTGTTTTGGTAGGCATGGAGATGCTCCAAAGCATTGATGCATTTTTCATCTAGGAGTTCCAACTAACTGAGTCTGCCAGCTCGATATTCATCTCCTACTTTGGTATCTTGAAGTAGTAGAGCCAAAGAAGGAACTTCTAATTCAAAGGGAAAAATGACTTCAGCACCATAAACCAAAACAAAAGGTGAAGTTCCAGTGGGGGTTTGAACACTAGTTCGATAGGCCCACAAGGCTGGATATAATTGAATGTGCTAGTCGCAGCCAGTTTTATTGACCAATATTTTGAGAATTTTGATTAAGGTTTTTTTAGATGCTTCTGCTTGACCATTACCCTGAGGATAATAGGGAGTGGACCAGCGATGTTGAATCTTATATTTTTGGCATAATTTTTTAACATCTTTATTTTTGAAACAAGTTCAATTATCAGAGATGAGATTTGCAAGAATTTTGAACCTACAAATGATTTGATTAAAAATAAATTTAGAGACTTTTGCGTCAGTGCAGGAAGCTAAAGGCATAGCTTCAACCCACTTCGTGAAATACTCAGTGGTGGTTATGATGAATTTGTGTCCATCAGATGACACAGGATTGATTTTTCCAATAATATCTAAACCCCATTTTGAAAAGGGCCAAGGAGATGAAATATCTTGTAGTTCTTGTGCAGGTGCATGGACAAGGTCAGCATGTTTCTAGCACTTGTCACAATGGCACACATAATCATGTGCGTCATTCTCCATGGTAGGCCAAAAGTATCCTATCCTAAGGAGCTTTTTAGCAATGACACTACCACTGAAGTGTCCTCCATAAGATCCATCGTGGGCTTCACTCAAGGCTAATTTGGATTCTTCTAAATTCAAACATCTTAATAGGATACCTTCAAAATATATCCTATATAAAGTATTTCCAATTATTACAAATCGACTTGCTCGTCTACGTAATAACCGACGCTGGTTTCTATTAGAATTGGCAGGGAAAGTCCCATTTTGGAGAAAATCAAATATATTTGTATACCAAGGTTTAGGAGTAGTTTCATTGATTAGAAACACATCCAAAGGTTCTAAGCATGAATTATTTGAAGAAGGTTCTTGGAGTCGACAAATAATGATGGTGGCATATTCGTCATCTAACTCCAAGGGCAAGAGAGATGCAGCTGCGGCCATAGCATAAGCTACACGGTTGAAAGTTCGAGGAATAGCTTCTAAGGTAAATTGATCAAATAGAGACATTAATTGTAAAACATAGGCTTTATATGGGCACAGTTTATCATCTCTTGTCTGATAAACTTCATTAATTTGGTTTATAACAAGTTGAGAATCACCAAAAACTAACAGATGTTTAATATTTAGCACTAAGACAGCTCGTAATCCAAGGATTAGAGCTTCATATTAATCAGTATTGTTGGTGCAAGAAAATATTAATTTGAAGGACAGAGGAATAAGATTTTTTTGTGGAGATATTAAAATAATACCCGCACCAACCCCACTCATGCATCGGGATCCATCAAAGTATAAGGACCATTGTTCAATATGGTCTGCCTCTAATTGAAGGCATTCATCAGGAAACTCAATGATGAGGGGATGGGTAGACTCTAAGGGTGTAGTAGCTAATTGATCTACTATGATTTGACCCTTAACAGACTTCTATCCTATGAACGTGAGGTCAAACTTGCTTAGAGCAAGAACCCACTTGGCTGTGTGACCCAATAAATAAGGTCGACTCATGAGATAACTTAAGGGATCATATTTAGCAATGACATAAGTTTTTTGACTAAGCATATAATGGTGTAATTTTTGCGTAGCAAACACAACTGCTAGACATAGTTTTTCTAATGTTGTGTAGAGGGTTTCATAACTGATGAGGGTTCAGCTAATATAATAATTAGCACGTTCTTTCTTCTCATCATCGAGCTGAGCTAACATAGCTCCTAAAGCAAAATTTGAAGCTAAAATATACAGGAGAAATGGGTGATCAGGTCTAGGCGGTGAAAGCACAGGTGGGTTAAGGAGGTATTGTTTGAGAAGTTCAAAATCTTCTTTACATTCATCGTCCCAATTAAAAGGGACATCCTTCTTAAGAAGTTTAAGAAAGGGACCGATTTTGTCCGCCAGCTTATCGATGAAGTGACGGATGGCTTGAAGCTTACCTTGTAAACTTCGTAACTCAAATATATTAGTAGGTGCGGGCATATCAGTGATGGCCACAATCTTGAGAGGGTCGATTTCGATACCACATAAAGAAACTAAAACCCCTAATATTTTACCGGACTTAACTCCAAATATGCATTTGGCTGGATTTAATTGAATAAGATATTATCGTAATTGATTAAAAACTTTTCTCAAATCATCTAAATGATTATCTTCATTAATAGAGCGAGCTATAATATCATCTACATAATCATGTAGGATATCATGCATCATATCATGAAAAATATAAGTCATAGCTTGTTGATAGGTTGCACCTACGTTCTTTAAGCCAAATGGCATCACTTTCCAACAAAAGGTACCCCAAGGGGTAATAAAGGTTGTTTTAGCATGATCTTCAGGAGCTATCATGATCTGATTATAACTGGAGAATCCATCCATTAAGGACATCATCCCACTCCTGACAGTAAAGTCAATGATTTGATCCATGTTTGGAAGAGGAAAATCATCTTTAGGGCATGCAGCGTTAATATCTCTAAAATTTGTGCAAACCCTAACTTTGGTCGCTTTTTTCTTGGTGACTAGAACTACATTTGAGATCCATTCAACATAATCAATAGCTTGTATAAAAACAACATTCAAGAGTTTTTCTAACTCCCCTTTGACTAGCAAAGCCACTTTGGGATGCATTTTTCTAAGTTTTTGTTTAACAGGTTTAGCATCCGGATGGACCACTAGGTGATGCATGACTATAGAAGGTTCTAGACCTGCAATATCTTCATATGTCCAAGCGAAGACATCTTCATACTCTTTAAGGAATGCAATGTATTGCTCTTGTTTTTCTTGACTTAATTCTAATCCAATATTGATTATGTGAGGATTATCCTCAGTTCCAATATTAATTTTAATGATGTTTTCTACCTCCATGTGTAGATCTCTTTCAAAATTAGGTGGGGCGGGTGAAACGCCCAATTCTTGTAATTCTTGTAAGGTTAATTTGGATAATTCATCTTGAGGATTAGTGGTCTCAAGTTGGGCTATAGTTGGTATAGAACCATCAAAATAAAATCCATTGTGTAACATCTCTTCAACGAAGACATCGTGGAAGATATCTCCTTCCAACTCCTCATCGGATTTAGCAATCATTTCAGGGTAAGCTATGGATAGCATGTTACATGTAAATGGCTAATTTTTTAGAGGCAAATCATCACGCCTATCCAAATAATTTTGATAACATATGAGTTGATCATCATCTTCAAAAGGAAAGGGTTGACCCTTACTAGGAAATAGGCCCACACCACAACGAGTAGGCCACGGTTCTACCTTGAAAGGTTCTTTCATGGCATTTTGGAAAGGTCCCAAGCCTTTCCCTTTATATCCCATTTTAAGCATTATGGGTTTAGCTTTAATATATTCATTAGTAAAATAACATCGAGCATATCCTTCATGATGAGTTTTGATATTCTGAGGGATTCTTCCCCAATCATATCCATTATAAATGAAGGCACAAATCCCAACTTGGTAAGTACTTCCAATAGGTTGTGGGAGGCCCAAAGTACGAGGAGATGGTGGCAAGTTATTTAAAATAATTGAATCTTGCATGAAAGCATTTGTTTTTTCTGATATTAAGATTGTGGATAAATATGGTAAAAGTTCATCAAAAAGAGCATAAGATGTAGAAGGATCATTCCCTATATCTTTAGATGTGGAAGGTATGATAGATGTTGATAATGTGGAAGTGTTAAGAGATGGGTCTATAGGTTTTGAAATTATAGGGATAGAACATGCAGGATTGGTTTTAGATTGAAGATCTTTTGAGGTTCTAAAGTGGTTTGTTTAGAATATTGTTGATCTATATATGAGGATGAAATTAATGGAGGGGAAATAGGTGAAGCTATGGGTGTGTGTTTCATAGTTTTAGATAAAAAATAAGAATTAGGATGTGTGGATGATAGATCAGGGCAAAATTGCACTCCAACAGGTTCTGCCAAAGCACACATATCAAAGGGTCTAGGATCACCATGGATAGTGACCAACTGATTTTTAAATTCAAATTTAACACATTGGTGTAAAGTTGATGGGACAGCCCGCATCGCATTGATCCAAGGATGACCCAAGAGTATATTGTATGATGCAAGGCAATGTACAATAGACATGGTGGTATCTAGAGTTCGAGGACCAACTTGCAATGGGATGGTAATAACTCCACACGTTTCTTGTGTTTCATCATTGAAAGCTTTGATAATCATGTCAGTTTTCTTCATTTCATCACTTCTAAATCCAAATCGTTGGTAGAAGTCCAAAGTGCAAATGTTTAGAGATGAACCATTATCAATCAGGACTTGTTTAACAACTACATCTCCAATTAGAGCAGTAATATATAAGGGATTATCCTTATGTAAACTGTGTTGTGGGATATCTTTATCCCGAAAGTCGATACAATCAACCTCTCGAGTGATGATAGTATTGGCCATGACTTCAGGTTGAATGTTTTGAGGTACCATCATTTGGCTTAATGTAAGCATCAACTCATCCCTATGGGTAGGAGAAGATATTAATAAATCTAAAAGGGAAATTCTGGTTGTAGTATTGGATAATTGCTCATTAATATTATAAGGGGGTTTAAGTTGAACATTGGAAGCATGATTCCCTTTATTGGGATTTTTCAAAACAAATGGAGCTGATCCATCATTCTGGTTTGGTTCTTGTTGAGAATTTTGAGCCTGTTGTCGGGTAACGACTCCAATGGTACCTACAATGTTGTATTGAAGACGCTGAACTGGTCTCAGTTGAGCATTTATGGCTTGTTTATTTGGGAGGAATTGATTAGAAGACAGTCGAGTAGTAACTCTTCTAGGAAATGGTTCTTCTTGAACCATAGCATCTGTGATGGGTTGAATAGGATCTGATTCATTTTCAGAACTATTCGATTGGTTTGAAGTGATGTCCATTTCACTTTCAGTATCTAATTCTATATCACTAGGATCTAGAGTTTGAATATTATGTAGGGGCCTGGTCGTAACCATGGATAAAGTTGTGTCAAATATTTGAGGATCATGATTAAGTAAATGTACACTAATGGTTCCTACATATCGGGTAGGAGGAGGAACATTATGATGTTCGATTTTATTGGCCACCTCTTTACCATGTCTTGGTAAAGGGTGTTGAAATATGTCTAATGATTGATTAGCATTTTGATTTTGATTTTGGGGAATGTTATTTTGAGGATTATTAGGAGCATTTTGTTTAGGTTGGAAGGCTTGCACCTCCATTTTATTATTATCAATCAGATCTTGTATTTTATGTTTCAACCTTTTACAAGCATTGGTAGAGTGTCCAGGCCCTCTATGGAAATTACAGTGTAAGTCAGATCTGTATCCAGGTATAGTTGGATCAGGTTCCTAGATAGCTGGTAATTGGATCAAACCTCTTTCGAGTAATTGAGGTAAAATAGTTGATAACAGTTGATTCAATCTAATAAATTCTCGAGGAGGCTTATCAGGCAGTTTCAATATAAAAATTTTTGTTGTTTTCGTTGCATTGATATTAGCAACATTTCTGCTGTCAGTGACTCCGTCACCTACAACTTGTTTGTTTTTATACTAATTTTTGGATGTTTTCTCATCATCCTTCTTCCTAAGTTGGCCTCTCCTAATGAGGGCATATTCTACTTTTCGAGCTAAATTTATAGCCTGATCGAAGGTAGTTAAAGTAGTAGTTGATAACTCATAAGATATTTGTTCTTGCAAATTATTGATAAAAATGTCCAACATTTCCCTATAAGGTAGCACAAAGTGCAATTTTCCTATCAAATGCCTCCATCTAGCTAAGAAATCAGCAAAACATTCATCCTTATCTTGTTTTAATTTGTATAAATCTTTAATGGTTACATGCCTCTCGATGTAGGCACTAAATTGATGGACAAAAGATTCAGTTGTTTCTTCAAAGTTTCTCAAAGAATGAGTGGGCAATTGATAGTACCACTCTAATGCCATTCCACCTAAACTTTTCGGGAACATTTTTAGTAATAGCAAGTCATCATGTGATATATCATGACATGCTATCCTAAACATGCAAATATGCTCTATGGGATCTTCGGTTCCTTTATATATAGGTAGGATGGGCATGGGAAAATTCTTAGGGTAAGGTTGTGCTACAACTATGGGATCCAAAGGTTGACTACATATCTCTCGATAATTGTACGAGGGACAGTAAGGATCTATCTGGTCCATACACGAAGCTAACTATTTCACCATGGCTTCCAAATTACTAGTTTGCCCACCATATTGGTTTGGTAGGGCATTGATATGGGATTTGTGAGCATATGATGGAGGGACATGGAGATTAGATGCTATTTTGCTATTGTGTAAATTGTTGGTAGGAAAGGTGTTATGAAGGAATTTTGAAGTTGTATTATGTTGTATTCCAGATTGTTGAAAATTGGTGTTTGGCTTCATTTTAGGTTTTTGTTTACTTGAAGCATATTGATCAATAGTTTGGCAAAGTAAAGCAGTGAAGGAAGTTTTCTTTTGTGTGGGAATGATTTTAGGCTCAATAACAGGTTCCTTAGGAGGTTGGGTAACCCGTTGTTTTGGCATGTTCTGAATCATAGTGACCATATCTCTATTGGATGGTCCAGCCTTATCACTTTATTGATCAATGAAAGACAAGGGATTAGTGTGCACATCAAACATATTTTCCATGGCTGCTTGAGTGTCACTAATTTGCCCTTTATCAATACGAACTGCCATATTAAGAGCACCAATGTTATTATTGAAAAATTTCCAGAAATGATCTAATTTTTCAAAAGCAATAGTTCCATCTGGAGCTACTCTAGGGGATGAGGATCCATCCTCTTTAAAATTTTCTTCTTGTTCATTGTCTTCACCTAGGTCATCTTCTGGTTGATCTAGAGTTTCTACTTTCGGAATTGGATCTTCAGGAAGGATATTTGGATTTCTAGTTTTATCTTCTAACCAATCTTCTTCTCCTTCAGTTTGTTTACCATTCCTAAGTTTAGGCATTGCGCTTAATTTAGATTTCAGCAAATATATATATATATATATATATATATATATATATATATATATATATATATATATATGCAACAAGATTAAGAGGTATATATTAATTATATACCTACTACAATATTTAAAATGAAAGGTTTTGGTTTTTGTTATGTTTTTTAGTTTTTCTTGTTTTTGTAATAATATTGTAAAGATAACAAACAACACAATAAATGCAAGAAATAATACTGAAAGTAATGATCTAGTTTTCTATAAACAATTTATAAATATCATTAATGGGCTCGAGTTCTTCAGGAGTCATGAAGTGTTCTTCAAATTGAAAATTTTCTTTCAAAAATTTAATGAAAAGAGTTATAGTGATATTATCTGTCTCAGATTCTGGTTGATAGAAGTAAAGCTTGTGGCAATACTCTCGATATAACACAACTCGAGGAACTCTATTCCATATTTCCCTATCCGTAAGAACAACATCTTGGTCTTCTACATGACCTAGGAACTGGTGTATAATGGCTGCGTTCTCAAGGTATTCCTCAAAGGTGAACAATTTTGAAGACACAAGAGCTCTCCTATAAGCTAACCATCTATGGCAAGCTCTCTAAAGTTCATGATAAAAGACGAGTTTATGAGGATCTAGGATTCTATCTAGGACAAGCCTCTTGATTTGTTTAAGTTTTGTTGACCTAGATGAAATGACACTAAGTCTTCTATCAAGTTTGTCCCACAAAAGTTGATTTCTATCTTGCTTCGTGCACACTAAGCACATAATTGATTTCTATGGCTGTCAATTGGTTTTCAACATTTATAGTAACTGCTAATATTTTCTTAGGAGCTACCATATAAACATGATATGCAACTTATTAATTTTAAATGATTTGAAATGCATCTATGTTTTGGTTGTTTTATTTTTATTTTTTGTTTTTGTTTTCAAAATGTTTTAAATGCATTCACGTCGGGTTCACCAAAATGTATCGCTCCAAATTTTTCGCATCCCTACCTTCAGGCTATAGGATCCGTGCCCGGAAGGAGGATGGGAAAAGGATGGCACGGTACCTCGGACTGAGAGGCCTTACGAAGGTCCCGCCTCTCGAGGGAGGTGTATTATGGTGATTTTTTTATGGATGGTGGGTTCACCAAGAAACATTTAATAGCAGTTTCCATGCCTAGGTTGGGAATGTATTTAATGTGTTCAGTTTTAGCCTTAATCATCCAAGTACTAGGTTTGGCCAAAATGCATCTAAGCTATTCTATATGAAATGCAGATTTAAATGAATACAGAAAAACAAATTAGAACAGAAAACAAAGAAAGTAAGCAAGATTAAAAAGCCATACCTGATCCGGATGTCTGATGAAGATTCTAATTTTTGAAGCAGTCAAGATCACCTTTGATTTGACAAGATTGTCTGCTATTAGACAAGATCGTCTGAGATTTGACGAATTCATCAGAGACCTGCAATCAGAGAAGTAGACACAAAATACAGAAAATGCAACTATTCTAACAGAGGGCAATGATGTAGAATAACAACAATAACATTAAAATGATGATAATGAACAAAATATGAGTGCACTACAATGATTTGATGACAATTGGTGACTTAATTATGCATTTAAAGCTACATGGGTGAACTCCAAAATGCAATGTAATAAGAAATAAACTTAGATTTAACTAAATGTAGAACAATGTATAAAATAAAAGGATGAAGAAACACAAACTCTGGGCATTGATTGCCTCAATATTGACTACAGTCAAAATCATCTCGCATTGGTATGAAATCATCTCGAATCGAACAAGATCATCCCAGACAAACTGAGCTTTCTCCGGCTGAAAAATACTAAGGTACCTGCAACAAAATTTGGATAGGACAAGTGTGAATAGTTATTTAGGATGTTTTAATGCATGTACCATCAAGTTACTGGAAATATCAGCCAGGGGGATGCTAAAGGGAGGGCCTAGGATTAAATAGTCTTAGGATGGAGGTTAGGAGGTTGGAGATCATCCCAATTTGGGATATCTCCAACGTGGGAGGTCTCTAACGACACAGACATGCTTCTGCCAGGATTAGAGATGCCGTTGGAATAGAAACTAATTGTGAAAAATTAGTTTTGGGACAATATCGTCTGGATGTCCTAGCCCAAATGAAATAATTCGATCTGAGGCAATATCGTCTGATCGATGACAATATCATCAAACGATCAAAATAAACTCTAAAAATGGTGCGAGAAATGAGGAAACAGATTAAACGATGGTTTGGGAGCGGTTTTGAAGGTTAAAATTTGAATTTGAATTATTTACTAGAGTAAGTGTAATTATTAAGGTTTTACTGCACCAATTTTAGGGTGCTACAGATCCCATATCATAATTAGGGTCTTTGTGGTCGGACACTCCACTAACTGGAAGACCACCTCCAATAGGTTCCACGGGAACCTCACACCTGAAGAGTCAGGTAGCAGCATGTTGGAAATGAATCCCATCAGTACTGCGTGCCTCACTCCCAACATGTCCCTCTTTAACCACCATCGTACCAAAATCCTACCAATATGGTAGTCACCCTTTGCCCTCCCCCCTAGGCTGTCCACACAAAACTCCTCCCCATACCTAAAGCATCATGTTAGTACAACTGTCCACTAATCACATGATGTCGTCCTGATCGGTAGCCCGTATATCAAAATCTATAGAATTCGATAGACGTCCTCCAAGGTCATCGTCATCTCCCCTATTGGGATATGGAAGGTATTAGTCTAGGGATCCCACAAGTTGATCAGGGCCATCAGATAGGCATGATCCCTGACCACAGGCTCAAACTAAGTCACTTGCTTGAGCCCAAGGGCATCAAGCCACTCCCAGTCAGCCAAAGTCAGCGCCTCCCACACTTCTAAGAAAATCGTAGGCACATGGTACCGACTCTTCACAATCTGTAAAAGAAAAAAAAACAAAAACATTAAAAACATGCTAAAACTATACAACAATGCATAAAACAATGTACAACTAAAAATAGACAAATAACAAACAACAACATTCAAAACAATTCAAAAAATAGTTGTCAGTACCTAGGGTTTTTAACTCTACGTTTAAACTGATAACTAAAAGATAAACAAAATTCAAAAAATTCAAAAACAACAGTTGGTCAGTACCTAGGGTTTCTAACTCTACGTTTAAACTGATAAACACAATTCAAAAACAGTCAAAAACAAATTTTTAGTTCCTAGGGTCTTTCACTCTAGTTCAAACTGATAAATTAAAAACACAAAAATAGTCAAAAACAATTTTTTAGTTCCTAGGGTCTTTCACTCTAGTTCAAACTGATAAATTAAAAACACAAAAATAGTCAAAAACAGTCTGTCAGTACCTAGGGTTTTTAACTCTACGTTTAAACTGATTAATAAAAACAAAATCAAAACAAAATTCAAATAAAACATTTTTCAGTTAACCTAGGGTTTACCCTTAGTCTACACTGAAAAATAACTACAAAAAAAAATAGTCAAACAAAAAATTGTCAGTACCTAGGGTTTTTAACTCTAAAGTCTACACTGACAAATAACTACAAAAACAAAACAAACAAACAACAACAAATTTTTTAGTTAAACTAGGGTTTACCCTTAGTATACACTGACAAAAAACAACAACTAGGGTTAAGCTAAGTTTTTAAGCTAAGTTTTAAACTAAGTTTTTAAGTTCAATTTTTATCTTTGTTAAACTAGATTTAAAGCTAAGTTTTTAAGCTACGTTTTGATCTTTGTTAAACTAGAGTTTCTTTTCATTTACAAATGCAAAATAATAAACATGGTTTCCACTAGGATTTCAACCTAAGTTCTAATGAAGCCATACAAAACACAAATTCACACATACAAAAAAAAACAAATTCTTTTTTAGGGTTTCATTTAAAAAATAAATAAAAAATAAGAAAACCAAATACAAAAGAGACACATTGCAGCTTTAAATTGTAAAATAAAACAACAAAATAAAGAGGAAGAGCACTTACCAGTCTCGTTTTGGCTCCACAACTTGATCCGGTTCATGCACTCATGGTGTCAAAAAAATTTGGCAATGCTTCACTTCACAGAATCGACCTCCTCCTCCTCAGAGCTCCAAATCGCCAGAAAAATCAAATGCAAATGAGCCCAAACCCTAGTTTTTGCCCTTAAATAGGCTTTTAGGCTTGTAATCGTTCCTACCTAGGAAAAGCACTCTATTTAGTGCTTGTACCACCCTGGTATTATTACTAAAATTGCATTCACCCCACCCAGGGATGATTACAGAGCACAAATTTCAAAAATAGCAAAAACTACACCAAAATGCACAAAAATAAGCAATAAAATTGTCCAATAAGAGTGCTTTTGCACTTGACATTCTTGGCATACAAAATAGACTTCGGGGTCACAAATACTCACTATACCACTCCATAAGAATGCTACCATAGCCAGACCGCTCCACGAGAGGACAGATTGTAGAGAATTTCAGCCCCAAATGATGTCCCAAAAAGGGTCCAAACCCACCTAAAAATAGTAATAACATTGCTGAACAAAGGCGCCTTTGCACCCGTCATTAAATGAAATACAAACCTGACATTGGGGTCACAAATTTTCACTATCCTACTACCCAAGAAGGCTACCATAGTCGGACTGCTCCATGGGAGGACGGATTTTCGATAATTTCCACCCCAAGGGGTGTCACAAAAAGGGTTAAACACCCACCAAAAATAGGTCTAAATGTTGGGAAACTGCACACAAATTCAAAGATAAACAACTAAAAGGCACCCTTACACAAGTCATCTTGGGTCAAGCGACTCGTCGCTTTTCTCATGTAGGTCATTCCCTCATCGATTTGTCGCTTGAGGGGGTAGTCACACTTAGTCACCAATCAACAAATATACACCCAATAATGGAAATGACATGCACTCGAAGAATCATTGACAAAGACAATCATGCCCCTACTTGGGGAAGCAAACAAACAATAATCACAAGCTAATCAAGCACTTGGCATTCATGAATCATGAACTCAAGGTTCCCACAGACAAAAGGTTGGGCCCTTTGCCTATTCATGACTGATCAATGTCCAAGATCAAGTAACACCTCACTAAAAAAGGTTAACACTTGAATTAAGTTCCTTCGATTGTCAGAAGCAAGGATTCAAGAATGCATGCCCTTTTCATACTTGGGGCATCAAAAGTTGGTTAGGTTACTAAGAAACCCTAATCATTAGTGCTTTGGTTATCTATTTTTGCTTAGCACTACACCACACACAACCCATCCCAAAAAGGGCATCTGTAGACACCAAAACAATACCAATCTGATTATGTGACTGCAAACACTGATCGCATTGACACAAATAGTCCCCAGGGCGGCCCCAGAGGTTAAACAGTGGTCCTAACCACCACACAATAGTTTTGGAAGGTCTTAGGTCAATTTGGCACCTTTAGGAACTCTACCCTTTATTCGTTACACCCAGCAACGATTACAAACTTAAACTCGCACCACCCAGGGACGATTAGCAGTATTCGCTCTAGGGTGGGGCAAATAGCAGGTTTGACGAGAAAAAAGTCACATATTGATAAATGGTAGCTCAGATCTGCAACTTAACTCTTCCTTCATTGCATGGGAGTGTGAGTGAGCATTTTCGAGCGTTAGAGGCAGTTACAGGGGCAGTCATGGAGCCCCTAATCAGGGAGGAATCTTCTCCCCCATGGGAAGGCATGATTGCCAAGTGGTGCCTCTGCATGCTCATCTAAAGAGACCGTCAAGTCTATAAAAGGGTCAGTATTCTCACCCCAAAGATAGACAAAGAAGGAGCATTTTGAGCAATGAAGTGCTTCCATTGGCCATAACATCCTACCAAATTTGCTTACAACACCCCACAATAGGTTTTGGACCCATCCCAAGTGGATTGGTGCTGAAATTGGACCCTAATGACGGGAGTCCTGCCCCAAGGTGCCCCCCGCACTACTGTAGTTCTAATCACCCCGTCCCAGAGCAATTAGAAATCTGTAGAAAATTTTAGTTATGTTATTTTTGCATCTGATTCTATGTTGCTTAAATAGGTTGTCATTCAAATTTCACATCATTTTGAACTGTTTTGATCATGTTTTTGTCATTTCTCGCTTTTTCTAACATGCAGGTAGGATCATCAAATTATCGGTGATAGAGGCTAAATTGGGAAAATCTGACCTTCTGGGTCTTCCCAAAATACCCCATTTTAGCTAACCCCCAACTTTACAGGTTTGGAGCTTCCCAGATGTGACATTTGGGATAGTGTTATCTAACATTTTGTTGTAGGTCTAATCATCTTGCCCCGGAGTGAATAAGAATCTATGGTGAATTTTTTGACTGTTCCATTTGTAGTGCCTTCCCGATGATTTTTTTATGCCCCTATCAAGTTTTTAGTTCATTTGGATCTATTTTAGTTATCATTTTATTTATATTTTGCATGCACTAATTGAAGGCGTGGGGATTGCATGTTTTATTTTATCTACAGGTGCTACTGACTATTTCCTATTTCCTTGAACATAGGGTCTCAAAATTAGAGGAGTAGAAAGGATTCAAGACTCATCAATGCAAGCGGAAATGATGTTTGGTCCACCGACTTTACATGTGGGCACGCAGAAGAAGGAATAACAACTATTGATGTGACAAAAACATATTTAACGCTCCTAGCCCCTAAAAAGGGAGGATACAGATTGTAACTGGGTTCTAAAGCATATTAATAAAAAGGGTTGTACTCCATATTCACTTTTATACCTTATTTCAATGAGTTTATTTTTCTCCTTTCATGCATTTCAGTTCATAGGATTTAGCGTTAAGTTCAGTTTCATTTGCATCGCACCTTGGCATTTCCTTTTTTTTCTGTATCCTCGTGCTTTCATAGTTAATGACAATATTTAACAATCCCATAATGACACATTTTTCAATTTCCACCATATTAAGGTTGTGGATTATGTTACATTTACCCTCGCCAACATCTTATGGAAAATATACCTCATAATTAGACATATCTTTATGTTTATTTTTGGTCAAAAACTCAGTCAAATTAAATAATGAGGATATTAGGGTTTTTTTTTTGGACTTCTTAGTAAAAATTTGTTTAGACTTCCTCATTAAAACACTCTAGAACCTATGGAGAAAATCAGCACACCATCAGACCCACCGCATGTATGATCCTATTTTAGAGAAATTTTAAGACAATCAATTCTCGACACCTTGAATAGTTGTGCCTTCCCCCTAACTCCTATGGCCAAAACATGAATCTTTCTAGATTTTTTTTTATCCGAACACCATAGAAATGGAGTATGGATTTTTTTTTTAGGAAATTGTACATTTTTTTTTGTAGCCAACTATTAGATAAAAAAATCCTACACATTTTTTCTACCATATGATAATTTTAAACATACTTATTGTCTTATGTATCTTAAAATATTGAAGGAAAAAATCCCAAAGTGTATTTAAATTAATAAAGGAATAAAAATATTCAAAGTGTATTATCTTATAGAATGTCTCTTGGTTGTCTCAAGAAACTCTTGGTTCTTCAGATTATCCCATGAGTAAAATAATATAATAATTATCTGGTTTCTTTTAAGAACTAAGATGTTCGAAGTCGATGAGTGCATGCTAGCTCTTGACTTTGGATCTTGGCTCTAGCTTTAGATCTAGCTCTAGCCTCATCCAACTCATCACTCTTTGAAAAATAATTATTTCTTTTTTAAAATTATGTTACTTTTTTTACCTAAATATGTTGTCAACACCTTCTTATTGATAGACTAATCGTTTTGACTATATGTCATATTTTTTTTTTTTTCATTATCCTCATTGCTTTTTATTTTTGAAAAGATTATTGTTCCTTGATTTTTTTTATTTTAAATCATACGGCTGGGATTTTTTTTTAATTTCCAAATCTATACATTCAATCATACAAGCATGGTTTCTTATTTCGTTGATTTTGTAGAAAATTTAACAACCTCTTGAGACATCAAATTTTATGTTATATCAATGTTGTCTCTTTTCCCCCAATTGTATTTGGTCTTCTTATTTGAGGCTATCACAAAGGAATCATAGCTCTATGGTGTGTAGGTACACTAGGTGTGTGTCTCCTTGAATTCCATGTGCTCCAATGTATTGAGTAAATTTTAGAAAAAAATATTATCCATAAGGTCATGTAGTTTGAACACTAATATCTTGGGTGTTTTCAATTGAAATAATCACTCTTGTATAAAGCTAGAGTTTTTTCCAAGACTTGCCTAGATTAATGATAAATATCCCATTTCTACTCCTCTTAATTACATAATGCTCCATATAAAAATTTATAATTTTTGATATCGAGATGAATGCAAGTGACCAAAATCATCTAAATGTCTTCTTCCTAAGATAGACTACCCCTAGCTCTATGCACCATTTACTTCTCCTAATTCCTTTCATTTTTTTAATCTTATTTTTGATAATTTTTTTTTTGCACCTACTTGCACCTATACATTTTCATCTCCTTACCACTTGTAGATATTATAGATATAACATCCATGTGTCTCTTGTGCACTCCATAGAAACACATGTATTATTAAATCCTTTATGTTGATATTGGAAGTCTAGGGAATCATGGTTGCAAACATCCCTAGAAATATTATCAATGAAAGGTTGATGTTATCATAGCTAGAAGTGGAACCATGTCATTCAATGAACTCTTTAAACATGGTAGTTATAATGTATTCCTCATAGAGTATGCTCTTGGGATCAAGTCA
The DNA here is from genome assembly GCA_028583015.1 of Wollemia nobilis. Lineage (NCBI taxonomy): Eukaryota > Viridiplantae > Streptophyta > Pinopsida > Araucariales > Araucariaceae > Wollemia > Wollemia nobilis. Next base: position 6,588,351 of record JAQPPZ010003246.1, on the reverse strand, counting down.
AATAGCCTCTAATAGCTCCCCCATAGCTTCATTGAACTCGTTCATGGAAAATCTAACACTCTCATAGTTTGAACACTCACCCACGTTCTCAAGTATTTGATAATGATATTAAAGAATATTTGCTCATAATTCTCTAGAACCCCCACTATGATGAACAATGAGATTGAAGTCTATGCTTATGAATTTAGCATCACTTTCCATCCACCAAATGAATCCACCTTCGAGTGAAACAATATTAGCTTTTATACTAAGGGTAGCTTCTAATAGGTAGTCATCCTATCATATGTTATTTCAATATAGGTGCACCCATTGAAGTGTATTGAGAACCATGGACCTACCCATACAAAGATATTTAGTTTTAGAAGGTAAATATTGCACTTCATGGTGCGTTTTATAGTTGGGAGGCATGTGACTACCTTGGGGCTCTTTTGCTGGTGTTGCTTTCAACCCACATGAGTTGATGGTGTCATCGACTTGAATTTATTGTCCTTCCTATAATATTGCTTGTAATCATCCAAATATCCATGGTGATTCATGCCACTTAACTAATCCTATCCCATTTTTGTTGGTTATAATGTTGTTACTCAGTTTTTCAAGGTAATATATATATATATATATATATATATATATATATATATATATATATATATATATATATATATATATATATATATATATATCTACAAGAAAAATCTTTAGTGAAGGAACAATAAAGGTTGTATAAGATCTTTAGCCACCTTGGGGAGGTTTATTGTGTTTTAGGAGTGAAATAATGTTATGATCACTGGACCTACTATTATGCAACCCCATGATAAATCAATGGTGGGTACTACCCCTATGTTGAAGTGACACTACATACCCGTTGTGAGCATACAATTACTCAACCACCATTTCAAGGTCCTCTTGACTAATGATGATTTACTCCCAAATGGCTATAACTTTAGTAATATTACCTATGAGATCTTGAAATCTAGTACCAACTATTGGGCACTTAGTAGATCAATCCCCCATTGTAATCTCAAATTGGGCTCTTGTTCCTTTTGCATAATCATATATCTTGGAGAATGTAATTACGATGCCATAATGAGTCTTTTAATTTCATTGGTAGTTATCTTTAATTTAATTATTATTATATAATTTTAGGATGAGGTACAGTTGATGGCCCTTGTTTTACAAGTACAGGTTCTCAAAGAGTAAAATGAAAAATGACGATGGTGTGAAATATCACCGTGGTGGGGTATTCACATTGGCAAGGATGAAAAAATTCCTACCAGTGATACAATCACTAACAACTCGTGAGTACATGAAAGATCATATAATTGTATTCATATAGGTGCATTATGATTGTATGCCCTACATTATGTGTATACCTTATTTTTTGTATACTTGAAGGATATTAGTATCTTATAAATAAATATTTAAACCTCTTATGGCAAGGAAAGAACCAAAGCATGGGAGCTATTTTCTTCTAGTATATGGTAACATAATATTGCCCATACAAGAATAAGAGTCAGAGGTATAAATTGATTTGGTAATATTTTACTTAGTGCTTGATTTTATAATAAAGTAATATAAAATTTAATAAATACAAATAAAAATAATTATTAAATAAATATTAAATAAAAATAATAAAAATAATATTTTTATATATATGTGTGTATGTATGCATATTATTTTAATAAGTGAATACGTTTATGATGCATTCTCTAAAGTTTTGAATGTAACCTCCACCTAGCGAATGGTTTGAGCTAGACATATGCATGTAGCTCCATTTGTTAAGTTAATCTTCATTTTTATTCTATAAATTAGATAGAGAGGAATCTAAAATCATATTTCATTGCATACACCTTGAAGGAGTTAGATTGGAAAGAAGAAACAAAGAAAGAAATTGGTATTTTCAAACAAGAGTCTTGCAGGTCAGATTTCTTTTACTATATTGGTTATAGTGTAAATTTTTATTGAAATTGATTGTGTGTGCATTAATAATAAATTTTGTTGCTTATCTGTTAATGAGAACAACTTATTATTTACTCTAGTATATTTTTAAAATATTATATTCTCTTATTTCATTTTGTTTGACTGCATTTGATCTGTGTTCTTGACTATATTAGGTTGTACCCATGAATTGTGCATAACTTTTACACTTGAAAATTTGTTATATATGGAAAAATTTGGCCTTCATTGTCTCTGTGAGAGTAGATTTTAGGATCTAATAGTGAGAAAAAAAAACTAATCTACTAGGGTTTTATTAAGAAAAACTACTCTGTGGGGATGGCAGCAGCTTCTAAAGGAGGTCTAAAATTTTTGAGAAATGTCGTGATGGCATCAGGTTCGGCATAGAGAGTGCATGCTCATGATGTTTTTTCATCTAAAAATAACTGGAAGGAATAATATTTTCCAGTGCATGTCGGGAACCACTTGTTAAAGAACAATGGATGTTTGGAACAATGTGAAGCTAGGCCAATTCTAGTGGTTCAACCAAACTCGGTGGCAGAAGATGTGGAGTATCTAACCAAACATGCCCTTATTAGAAAATTTTTGGGCATCCAAATTTCTCTCCCCTTTGTGGAGGCTTGGGTTAGGAAGACTTGGAATTCTGAAGGCAATGTGGAGGTGATGCTGAGTGCGACCAACTATTTTATGGTGGTTTTCTCTTGTATTGTAGATCGTAACAAAGCATTTAAATGGGGTCCTTATTTATATAACAAAGTGGGACTCTTTCTTAAACCCTGGCATGTGGGTTTCAACCCATCAGAGGAGCGGCCATCATGGGTTCCAGTATGGGTGTGGCTTCCATGGCTCCCATTGGAATTCTGGAGAACTGATATCTTGCATAAGATTGCCCTTCTGCTTGGGAAGCCGGTTGGACCATCACAATAGATAATGGATAAAAAGTTAATATTTGTTGCTCGTATTTGTGTTGAAATTGACTTAAATAATCCTATTCCAGATTCTATTTAAATACAATTTGGATCAACTACATTGGTTCAAAAACTTGACTATGAAGCTCTTCCATTTTATTACCGGATTTACCATGAATATGGCCACCTACAAAGAAAATGCCCTAATTTTGTCCCACTTGTGGCTTCAAATCATGGGCCCTCTCGGTCTGGACAAAGTTTGGATAAATGAAAAGCCCCGATAAAGGAAGGGGAATGGGATAAGGAAGGTTTTGTTCTGGTAAAAGCCCGAAACAGAGGACAAAGGGCAAACAAAGACCTTAAGGATAGCCAACCAGATGATCCACTCAATCATTTCGAAATATTAGATGATCTTGATCAATGCATGGAGATACCTGAAATGTCTCTACCTGATGTAAATATAACAAGGCCGAATCAGATGTCTCTTCTTGAGGAGGAACTTAAGGAATCATATCTAGGGGGTTTAAATGAAGAACAAAGGGCTTTGGATATGAGTATAGGGGACATTGTTTGGTCTAGCCCTATAAGGGAAACTATTTTGCAAAGTGGTACAAATTTAGTTATGCCATCTCCTACTCAGGTACTGATGTAGTCATCCTTGGACTACCAAACTCCTATGATGTTGGTATTGCAGCAAAAAATAATTAAAAAAATATTTGGATAAGAATATGAAGGTGGGTCGGAATAAGGACCATGATAAAATTAAGTTAATGGGGGAGACTTTGGTGGAGTCAGGCTTGGTGAGAACATTGGACTCCCATTTTTATAGCCCCCAAAAATGATTATCCTCTCATGGAATTTAAGGGAGTTGAACAACATCTCCAGACAAAAAGTTGTTCGTGATTTGGTTCATGTGCATTCTCTGAATGTGGTGTTTATTCAGGAGACTAAATTGGCTATTGATAGTATGTTCAATATTACTCCCAAGTTGTGGAGAATGGGGAAATGCTAGTGTGTTGGTGCATGTGGATATGCTAGTGGTATCGCTTGTTTATGGGATTCGGTTAAGATATCCCCTCTTACTTGGATTTCTAGCAGATGGTCTATTTCGATGGTCGGGCATGATAATGAATCTGGTGAAACCATCCTACTTACAAATGTGTATGCTCCTATTGATTACAATGGTCAAGTGAATTTGTGGGAGCACATTTGCTTTGTGAGAAGTTTGGTTCCCCTGTACCCATGGATTTTCGTTGGAGACTTCAACTCTATCACTTGTCTGGAGGAGAAATGTGGTGGGGTGGACCATCTCGAGCCTTTTTCTTTTGTCTTCAGTGCTCATATCCAGGCCCTAAAATTGGTTGACATCAAGCCAGATAATGGGATATTTACATGGCACAATAGAATGTGTGGGGAAGCTTCCATATTAGAGATACTGGATAGGTTTTTGATATCTAGTTATTGGATGGGTAATAATAGAGCTGCTAGTTTTGTGATTCTGGAGGGTAGGGGATCTGATCATTGGCCTATCAAACTCTCTACTTTGGAGTTAGGGCTAAAAAAATAATCCTTCCTTTAAGTTTCAAATTATGTGGCTTCGTTATCCTAAGCTTCATGATTTCATGTGAGGCTGGTGGACCACTGGTAAACCTCCTAATGGCACCATTATGTATTCCTTTATGAAGCGACTACAATTTGTAAAACATAAATTGAAGAGATGGAATAGACTAAATTTTAGGAACCTTTCCTTCTCTAAGCTGGAAGATCTTAGGAGGATGGAAGAAGCTTCAAGGAATATTAGAGATCAGGGATTCACGAAGGAGCTTCTTGTTGAGGAATCTGAGGCTACAAAAGACCTTGTTGAATGGGAACTAAGGGAAGAATTTTTTTGGAAACAAAAATCTTGAGTAGATTGGCTTTAGGAAGGGGATGGGAACACAACCTTCTTTTATAACTTAGTTAAGACTTGTCATAATGGTAACCTGATTACCTCTCTTGTGAATTCTCAGGGTGCCCTGCTCTCTTCTTTTAGGGATATTTCAAAAGAGACTAAGAGGTAATTTTCCTCTCTCTTCAAGGAGGACTTCCTATCAGATGATGAGAATGAATTCTAATGATTTTTTCTAGAGAGATAAATGAGCACTTTATGGGTCCAATTTCCCTTGAGGAGTTGGAAAATGTTGTATTAAATATGAAAAAAGGAAAATCCCTAGGCCCAAATGGATTATCGATTGATTTTTATCAGGAGTTTTGGGATTTAATCAAATTTGATCTTTTGGAGGTGGTCCATGAGTCCCAAAAGAACAAATAGATGCTAAGGGCCCTAAATGCTACCTTTGTGGTGCTTATACCCAAAAAAGAGGGAGAAAATTTCTTGGATATGTTCAGGCCTATTGCTCTCTGCAATGTTATATATAAGATCATCACAAAAATTATTACTGAGAAGTTGATGATATGGTTGAGAAAAATCATCTCTGAGGATCAAGGAGGGTTTGTTGTTGGGCAACAAATCTTGGATGGGGTTGTTATTTCTATAGAAGCTATTCACTCGATGGAAACTTAAGAAAACTATTTTCATTAAGTTGGGCATGGCCAAAGCCTATGATCGGATCAGATGGTCCTTTCTTCAGAAAGTTCTTACTGCTTTTGGATTTGAGGAGGAATGGATTAGATGGGTGATGAGCTGTTTTTATTCTTCATCATTCTCTATTATTGTTAATAATGAGCCATCAGAGCTGTTTGCGGCCTCAAGGGGATTGATCCAGGAGATCCTTTATCTCCTTATTTATTTATCATTATGGTGGAATATTTGGGAAGATTGCTCAAGTCTCAAGTAATGCAGGGTATCATTCAGGGGTGGAAGTGGGATAGTAGTTTGGTACCTCTTTCCCACCTTCAATTTGTTGATGATACTACTTTTTTGGGAGTTGCCACCATCAAGGAAGCTGGAAATATTATACAATCTCTTGACATATATCTTGGTGCTTCTATACAGTTGATTAATGAGGACAAGTCTTATATTTTCTTCTTTAATGTCCCTCCTCTTATTCAAGCTAGGATTGCTCACATTCTAAGATTCCAGGTTGGGACTCCCCCCTTCATTTATCTTGGTATTCCAATTTCATCTCATCCTCTACCTAGATCTTCTTGGTAATCTATGCTTGATAAGTTTAGAAGGAAGGTGAATCACTGGAATTTCATATGGCTATCCACTATAGGTAGAGTGTTGCTTTTAAAATCTGTTGTTCAAGCTTTACCCATTTATAGATGTTTTGTACAAATAGCTCCCTCTCACTTCATCAAAAACATGGATGCTTTGTCAAGATAGTTTTTATGGTCTGGAAAACTTGATCAATCTAAACGGAGTTTGGTTAGGTGGGATTCTATATGTAGGCCAGTGCAAGAGGGAGGCCTTGGGATGCAACAGACAACTCTTTTTGGTCAGGCTTTGGCTAAAAAATTTATTGGAGATGGTGTACCTCTCAAGATCATATTTGGGTTAAAATATTATCTTGTAAATACTTGAGAGGTATTTTTGAGGCTGAGATCCCTAGAGTTAGCTTGGTTGGGAAAGGTTCAGTTTTCTAGGACACTCTAAAAAGAGGATATAATTTAATCAAGCAGGGTTTGTTCTGGATTTGCAATCAGGGATCAAATGCTCTTTTTTGGGAGGATTCTTGGGATGGTCACCCTCCTATCTTGAATAAATATGCTAGGTTACATTTCCTAAACATTTTTTTTTTGGAAGTAGGCTGGTCTCATATGGAGGACTTTAAAAAAATCTAGTATTTTAGAAATATGGAGATGTACAGGTGTAAATATCCACAAGAATAGCCCTAGGGGGGACTGGCCAAGGACAGAGAGGTGCTTGCTCTTATTCTTATAGGGAGGCCTTGTTCTTCATTGAGGGGTAAATATATTCTAGCTTCAAACCCTGATCCTAAGGGAACCTACTCGGTAGCCTATGGTTATCAGGTTCTTGATAAGCAAAAGTATGGGAGTCTTCCTGTCACTTGGTAGAAAAAGGTGTGGAACAAATTTGCTTGGCCAAAATGTAACTTCTTTCTCTAGTTGGTAGCTCGTAATAAATACCTCACTTGGGATAATGTGAGGAAGAGGGGATTTCAGGGTCCCTCTTTTTGTGTCCTTTGTAGTAAGAATGAGGATGACTCTTCTCAATTATTTTTCCAATGCTCCTTTGCCAGATATATTTTTTTTTTAAATAAAGGGGTGAAAATTTATTGATAAAAAGTTTGGATTATAGAGTACAACTGAGCTTCCAAAAAAGACTCAAATAAAGATCCAAACTGACTAAAACCACTAGACTAGAATGACACCCAGAAAAGATAACAAGAATAAACCACATTAAGTCTGTACATCCTTGTGGATCAACTCCCATAGGCATTGAGAGTCCCAAGATGGGAAACTCTCCCAATTATCGATACTCCAAGGATCTAGTAGCTCAGAAGCCATTTTGGCTAGGTAATCAGCAACCACATTCTATTCCCTTAGAATGTGCACAAAGGATATAAATTTGAACTATTCACTTATTCTAAGAATCTAAATGACTATAGAGGCCAACTACCAATTAAATTCCTCCACCCTTTTACTATTTAAAATATTAACTACAATTTAAGAGTCAGAATCGCAGATAATCCTATGCCAGCAAAGAGAAAGTCCCCTCTACAAGGCCTCAAGAATTGTAAGAGCTTCCATAAAATTATTGGAGTGAACACCTTTATAAATGGAAATGAAAAACTTAACACCACTAGTAGAATCTCTCCCAACACCGCCAATTCCAGCATGTCCAGGATTACCCCTAGACGATCCATTAGTATTAATTTTTAAAACTCCTCTAGGGGGTGGCCTCCACCTACCATCTCTCCTAACCTTCTTGTTGAGCTAAGGAACCCTATTAGGGCTAGAAGAGTTCACACCATCCCAAAAGAGACCAAGGGATTGTTGTACCTTCTCCTCCCTAGAATCCACAAGAGGGTCCACATCACGTTTGCTATGGATGGTTTCCTGAACCATATAAAAGATCCTTTGCCAGATATTTTGAACAACCAAATAACTATCCTGAAATATGCACCGATTCTGTTCGAGCCAAATTTGCCAGATGATGCAAGAAGGGCCCAAATTCCAAGCCACCCAAAGGAACGGGTCCTTGGTCGGAGGTCTACCAAGACTACTCCAAAACTCCACCAAGGATAACACATGAAAACATGGATGGTTCCAGGCACTCCACCAACGATGCCAAATGTCTCTAGAAAAGGAGCATTGGAAAAATAAATGAGAAGAGTCATCCTCATTCTTACTATAAAGGACACAAAAAGAGGGACCCTAAAATCCCCTCTTCCTCATATTATCCCAAGTGAGGAATTTATTACAAGCTACCAAATAGAAAAATAAGTTACATTTTAGCCAGGAAAATTTGTTCCACACATTTTTCCAACAAGTGACAGGAAGACTCCCATACTTTTGCTTATCAAGAACCTAATAACCATAGGCTATCGAGTAGGTTCCCTTAGGATCAGGGTTCCAAGCCAGAATATCTTTACCCCTTAATGAAGAACAAGGCCTCCCCATAAGAATAAGAGTAAGCACCTCTCTGTCCTTGGCTAGTCCCCCTTGGGGCCATTCTTGTGGATCTTTCCACCTATACATATCCATATTTCCAAAAGACTATATTTTTTTAAAGTCCTCCACATGAGACCAACCTGCTTCCAAGAAAAAAATGCTTAGGGAATGTAACCTAGGATATTTATTGAATATAGGAGGGTGGCCATCCCAAGAATCCTCTCAAAAAAGATCATTTGATCCCTAATTGCAAATCCAGAACAAACCCTGCTTGATTAAATTAGATTCTCTTTTCAGAGTATCCCAGATAACTAAACCTTTCCCAACCAAGCTAAATCTAGGAATTTCAGCCTTAGAAATACCTCTCAAGTATTTAAAAGATAATATTTTAGCCCAAATATGATCTTGAGAGGTACACCATCTCCAATAAAGTTTTGTAACCAAATCCTACCCAAAAAGAGTTGTCTATCGCAACCCAAGGTCTCTCTCTTGCACCGGCCTACATATAGAATCCCGCCTAACCAAACTCCATTTAGATTGATAAAGTTTTCCAGACCATAAAAATTGTCTTGAAAAAGCATCCATGTCCTTGATGAAGTGAGAGGGAGCTATTTGTACAAAACATCTATAAATGGGTAAATATTGAACAACAAATTTTAAAAGCAACACTCTACCTATAGTGGATAGCCATCTGAAAGTCCAGTGATTCACCTTCCTTATAAAATTATCAAACACATACTGCTAAGAAGATCTAGGTAGAGGGTGAGATGAAATTGGAATACCAAGATAAATTAAGGGGGGATTCCCAACCTGGAATCTTAGAATGCGAGCAATCCTGGCTTGAATAAGAGGAGGGGTATTGAAGAAGAAAATAGAAGACTTGTCCTCATTAATCAACTGTCCAGAAGCACCAAGATATATGTCAAGAGACTATCTAATATTGCCAGCTTCCTTGATAGTGGCAACTCCCAACAAAGTAGTATCATCAATAAATTGAAGGCAAGAAAGAGGTGGAAAACTACTATCCCACTTCCACCCCTGAATGAGACCCTACATGACTTGAGACTTGAGCAATCTTACCAACCATTCCGCCATAATGATAAACAAATAAGGAGATAAAGGATCTCCTTGCCTCAATCCCCTTGAGGCCTCAAACAACTCTGATGGATCATTATTAACAAGAACAGAGAATGAGGAAGAAGAAACACAACTCATCACCCATCTAATCCATTCTTCCTCAAATCCAAAAGTAGTAAGAAATTTCTAAAGAAAGGACCATCTGACCCGATCATAGGCTTTGGTCATGTCCAACATAATGAACATAGTTTTCTCCTTAGAAGTTTCCATCGAGTGAATAGATTTTGTAGCAATAACAACACCACAAAGATTTTTTGGCCAATAAAAAACCCTCCTTGCTCCTCAGAGATGATTTTGCTCAACCATATATTCAGCCTCTCAGCAATAATTTTTGTGATGATCTTATACACAACATTGCAGAGAGCAATAGGCCTGAACATATCCAAGGAATTTTCTCCCTCTTTTTTAGGTATAAGCACCACAAAGGTAGCATTTAGGGCCCTTAGCATCTATTTGTTATTTTTGGACTCATGGACCACCTCTAAAATATCAAATTTTATTAAATTCCAAAACTCCTAATAAAACTCAATCGGGAATCCATCTGGGCCTGGGGATTTTCCTTTTTTCATCTTGAATACAACATTTTCCAACTCCTCAAGGGAAATTGGACCCATCAAGTGCTTATTCATATCTCTAGGAAAAATTGTTGGAATACAGTTTAGAATAAGCTTTTCATTCTCATCATTTGATAGGGAGTTCTTGAAGAGAGAGGAAAAATACCTCTTATTCTCTTCTAAAATATCCCTGAAAGAAGAGAGCAGGGCACCCTGAGAATTCACAAGAGAGGTAATCAGGTTACCATTACGGTGAGCCTTAACTGAGTTATAAAATAAGCCTATTTTCCTATCCCCTTCCTGAAGCCAATATACTCGAACTTTTTGTTTCAAAAAAATTTATTCCCTCAATTCCCATTCAGCAAGGTCTTTCACAGCCTCAGATTCCTCAACAAGAAGATCCTTCGTGAATCCCTGATCTCTAATATTACTTGAAGCTTCTTCCATCCTCCTAAGAGATGCCAACTAAGCCAAGGAAAGGTTCCCAAAATTCATTCTATTCCATCTCTTCAATTTATGTTTTACAAATTGTAGTCACTTCATAAAAGAATACATAGCGGTGCCATGAGGAGGTTTTCCAGTGGTCCACCAGCCTTGCATGAAATCATGAAGCTTAGGATCATGAAGCCACATAAGTTGAAACTTAAAGAAGGGATTCTTTTTTAGCCCTAACTTTAAAGAAGAGAGTTTGATAGGCCAATGATCAGATCCCCTACCCTCCAAAATCATAGAACTAGCACCTCTATTATTACCCATCCAATAACTGGATATCAAAAACCTATCCAGTATCTCTGATATGGAAGCTTCCCCACACCTCCTATTGTGCCAAGTAAAGATCCAATTATCTATCTTGATGTCAACCAAGTTGAGTTACTGGATATAAGCACTGAATATAGAAGAAAAAAGCTCAAGACAGTCCACCCCACCACGTTTCTCCTCTAGATAAGTGATAGAGTTGAAGTCTCTAGCAAAAATCCATGGGTACAGGGGAAAAAAACTTCTCATAAAGCAAATGTGCTTCCACAAATTCACTTTACCATTGTAATCAACATAAGCATACACATTTGTAAGTAGGATGATTTCACCAGATTCATTATCATGCCCGACCATTGAAATAGACCATCTTCTGGAAATCCAAGTAAGAGGGGATATCTTAACCGGATCCCATAAACAAGCGACACCACCAGCATATCCACATGCACCAATACACTAGAATTACCCCCTTATCCAAAACTTGGGAGTAATATTGAACATACTATCAATAGCTAATTTAGTCTCCTGAATAAACACCACATTCGAAGAATGCACACAAACCAAATCATGAACAAATTTTTGTTTGGGGATGCTATTCAACCCCCTTACATTCCATGAGAGGATAATCATTTTTTGGGGTTATAAAAATGGGAGTCCAATGTTCTCACCAAGCCTGACTCCACAAAAGTCTCCCCCATTAACTTAATTTTATCTTGGTCCTTCTTTCGAACCACCTTCATATTCTTATCCGAAAAACTTTTTTTAATTATTTTTTGCTGCAATCCCAACATTGTAGGAGTTTTGCAGTCCAAGGATGACTGCAATGGTGCATGAGTAGGATAGGGCATAACTAAATCTATACCACTTTCCAAAATAGTTTCCCTTATAGGGATAGACCCAACCATGTCCCCTATACTTAGATCCAAAGCCCTTTGTTCTTCATTTAAACCCCCTAGATCTGATTCCTTAAGTTCCCCCTCAAGAAGAGACATCTGATTCGACATTGTTATTTTTGCATCAGGTAGCGACATTTTAGGTATCTCCATGCACTGATCAAGATCATATAATATTTCAAAACGGTTGAGTAGAGCATATGGATGGCTATCCTTAAGGCCTTTGTTTTCCCTTCTTCCTCTATTTCATGCTTTTACCAGAACAAAACCTTCCTTATCCTGTTCCCCTTCCTTTATCAGGGTTTTTACTTTATCCAAACTTTGTCCAGACCAAGAGGGCTCAAGATTTGAAGCCACAGGCAATACAAACTTAGGGTATTTTCTTTGGAGGTAGCCATATTCACGACAAATCCGACAACAAAATGGAAGAGCTTCATAGTTAAGTTTTTGAACCCATGTAGTTGATCCAAATTGTATTTCAATAGAATTTGGAATAGGATTATTTAATTCAATTTCAACACAAATACGAGCAACAAAGATTACCTTTTTATCCATTGTCTATTGTGACGGTCCAACCAGCTTCCCAATTAGAAGGGCAATCTTATGCAAGAAATCAGTTCTCCATAATTCCAATGGGAGCCATGGAAGCCGCACCCATACTGGAACCCACAACAACCGCTCCTCTGATGGGTTGAAACCCACATGCCAGGGTTTAATAAAGAGTTCCACTTGGTTATAGAAATAAGTACCCCATTAAAATGCTTTGTTACGATCTACAATACAAGAGAAAACCACCATAAAATAGTTGTTCACACTCAGCATCACCTCCACATCACCTTCAGGATTCCAAGTCTTCCTAACCCAAGACTCCACAAAGGGGAGAGAAATTCGAATGCCCAAAATTTTTCCAATAATGTCATGTTTGGTTAGATACTCCACATCTTCCACCATTGAGTCTAGTTGAAACACTAGAACTGACCTGGCTTCACATCGTTCCAAACATCCTTCATTCTTTAACAAGCGGTTCCCAACATGCACTAGAAAATCATCTTCCTTCCAGTCATTTTTAGATGAAAAAATGTCATGAGCATGCACTCTCTATGTCGGACCCGATGCCATCACGACATTCCTCCAATTTTTTAGACCTCCTCTGAAAGTTGCTGCCATCCTCGCAGAGCAGTTTTTCTTCATCAAACCCTAGCAGAGTAGTTTTTCCTCATCAAACCCTAGCAGAGATTTGTAAAATCATAATATGTAAGAATATTTTGGTGTCTTTTTGGTCATATAGTTAAACAATAGCATATAGTTGTATTAATTTCAATATCTATGGTTTTTTAGATCCCAAATCATCTTCACAAAAGAAATATTGAGCGCTAGTTGATCAGAGAAGTAGCTGGTTGAGCGATGAGATTAGCACACCCGATATGGGTAGTTTTTCGAGGAAAGAATGAAATTCCTGATTAGAGAAGCAATCCTAAAAATAATAATAATAAAAATTGTGGCTAAGTAGTAGATATTTCAAACCCAGTTCTATTGCCTAAAAAAACCTATTTTTTTCTTGTAAAAAATTGATAAACCAAAGCATTCTTGTTGTAATACGTCTTTGTCCAATTGTACAAATTATGGTTCAACCAATTGTACCCAAATTTTGGTATGTTTGATGTTTTATATGTTTTCTCTTTACTATTATTTTTTATAATGTCAAATAATGTGCTTCAGGCCTAAGAATTTTATTATATTATTTAACACGTAGAGTTTGGTGTTGTAATCACAATGACACTGAGAGGGGGGTGAATCAGTGTGTTCTTTAAAAACTTCTAAAACAATTAGATTATAAAACTAGTAGTAGATAAAACTTATAAACAAATATAATAAGTACCGCAAGAGAACACCACACAACACAGATTTTTAACGAGGTTCACCAAAATGGCTACTCCTCAAAAAGAATGGCTGCTTGGACTCCCATCCAAATCCAACCTCTTGCAAAGCACCAACTTTACAATTTGTTTACCAACACCAACTGGAAGGAGCACCAACCCCTTAACTTTATCTCGCTTCAATGTAATGGAGCACCAACTCCTATTTTACCAAGCACCTCACCGGAAAGAGGCACCAACCCATTAATTTGCCAGCACCAACTGGACAATTTGTTTACCAACACCAACCGGAAAGAGGCACCAACCCCTTAATTTGCCAAAGACCAACCTGGACTTCAATACTGAATAAAAAATGTTTGACATATAACTTTGTTATTGCAAGACTCTAACTGGTCTACATCACCTTTGAAATCTCTATGCACTTTGCTCTCTCTTGCGTAATCACTTCACACAGTCTGTTGCACTGCTACAGCCAGACTTTGCAATCAACTTTGCCCTTCACGCTTCTATACACACTCTACTTTCTCTGCGCACACGCTTCGCACACTCTGTGTCGTTTCACATTCTGCTCTCTGCTCAACACGAACTTCACTTTCACAAACACTATGCTCGCATTCCCACTTTATCTTGAACCCTTGCTTTTATAGAAGAAATTTTAGATGCAAACCCTAGAAGAACGTTGACTGAGAAACCCTAGAATTTGTCAGCTACCAAACCCTAAAATCCGTCGGCTGTAACCCTAATAATGTCGGCTACAAAACCCTAGAAATTGTCGACTGCCAAACCCTAAAATCCGGCCCTTGCATTTAACTTTGTCGGCCTCAAACTCTTCTCCACCTTCGTCACCTTCCCTGTAGCTTATTGCCACGAAATAGTAACACGTCGGCCCTTTTAATTTAATTTAATATTCTAATTTAAATTTTAAATAAAATAAAATTTAAACTAAATATTTAAAATTAAATATCTTCATCACCGGGGCATATTTTTCAACGAAACAAAGAGCCAACTTGGGTTTTAAGAAAAACCCATTTCAAGTCTGTTATAAATGGTTTTAAATAAACCTTTTATTTTGACTACCTTGGTTTTCACAAAAAACCTTTAAAATTTAAACTCAATATTTAAAATTAAATATCTTCATCACCGGGGCATCTTTTTCAACGAAACGAAGAGCCAACTTGGGTTTTAAGAAAAACCCATTTCAAATCTGTTATCCATGATTTTAAATAAAACTTTTTATTTTGAGTGCCTTGGTTTTCAAAAAAAACCTTTCTCGCTTCTTGACATCTCGGGTTCGAAGACTTCTTCTCATTCCGAATTATGTTTTCTTTTCTTTGCATCTATCATTTAAGGACTCATGATCTGACTAACTTTTGAACTTTATCCTCTACATCTGAGTGACTTCTGAACTGCTTGTCCATTGCATCATTAGATCTAACTGACTATATTGACCAATGACAATCCTCCTGCAACACCTTGCTCAACACTGAACTCCTATCCATTGTACTTTGGCTGCACCTTGCTATTCAATAAACTCTTGTCCATTGCATCAATAAATTTGTCTGACTATGTTGACAACAATGACAATACTATTTGCTGCACTTTGCTCAACAATCTCCCTCTTTGGAATTGTTGGCAACACATGTGCAATTTTCTTGTAAATCTTCTCCCCCTTTGACAATAATACCAAAGGGCTGCTGTGCACTCCCCCTGAGTCTATGCACAACATTCTTAGACACAAATTATTACAATTAGCAAATATTCCAAGCATGAACAAGAAGAAAAAAAAATACACAAATGCTCCCCCTGAGTCCAAGAAAACTTCATTTCACTGATTGACAACATCATGATAAGCATAATAGGCATCAATAAAATCAACAATGTGAATAGCAGTAATAACCAGTGAATGACACCATCACCATCAACTTCACCAATATAACATGTGTAAGAACATGACTGAACCACTGTCTTCTGTGCAACTACCCTCAGTTATCTTGCAAACTCAAACTTGTCCACTCGTTAGTGAAGGCATACAATAATCTTATATAGCCAAATTTTTGTTCTGCAATGCCAGCAACATCCGCATACAACTTCACCATGCATCTTGGATATATTCTCAACAAGCTTGAACCCAATGACAACTGTTTGTCTCTCTCTACAGTGAGAATCCAGCAGGCTACCTCAATCCATTTTCAACTCTGTGCAAGTACCAAACACTGTACCACAAGACAACCAACATCTTTTCTCAACCAATTAGGGCTTTAGCAACAATGCTTATAGACAAGGTTTAACCAACATCATTCAACTCAAGATTAACCTTGAAGCATTCAACCAATCACTACATGAAAAAGGAAACTATTAGACATCATTTTCCTTCCAAAGGTATTTGAACAAGACAACCACCGACATAAATCACCAAGGCAAAGAATAACTTGCTCAAATCAAACTCAATGGAGTAAGCCCAAATCATGTATCAAGAAAAGCATTAACTTGATCAAAACAACCACTATGAAAGCAACTCAACTATTCATCACCAGGATGGAAATCATCTTGCTGCTCATTAATCTTCCCATTCAACATGCTGATTTCACTTTTGTCATCAGAATTGACAAGTGACTCACTTCTGTACCAATTTTTGTCCAGCACTACAATTTTACTGCCAACTCTTACTTTCAACTATGCATGTCGGAAGAAGACATTTTGTCAAACACTTTATGGCCAACCGTAGTGCACCTTACTCAGCCTCAAGCTTCTTATCCTTGGATTGGCATTAAATAAATAGTTAAAACAAAACTGTCTGTGAATTAAATATATTCACCAAGGTGTCATGAAAGATCTGACAATCTTCACATCAAGCGTTAAACAAAAACACGCTGCTATTATTGAAACACAAATACACAGCTGGGGCAATCATTCTTTCACTAATCAAATTATCTGAACTATTACATTTCATGGCTTTGAACAGTTATAGTAAGAACCATCAACAGTACAACAATGACATACAACAATACTAGAAATGGTGGCGACTCTCCATTTAATCTCCAACCTTCATGGCACTTCCACAAACAACCATATGAACTGAAATAAATTTAAAAAACTATAGTGCAACTCCTCCTTACTACTTGCCTTTCATCCTCAGGTTAATCCAACAAACATATAAGAGCAATAAAATAAAACCTTTTTCAAAATGCTCCCCTTGAGGATGTGCCTGGAGTTGCTTAGTGCAGTAGAAGAGCAGTCTCCTTTAGTTCAAGGAGACACAATTTCCTCTCTTCTTTCTTTCTCCAGACTTTCTTGACCTTGGGCTTGGATTTTTCACCTGCGTCCCTATTTTGCATCATTGTGTGAACTCGAATATCTCTCTGGTGTGGTTGTCTCTTATGCATCCATGATGAATGATTATTTTCCTTTCTTCTATGAACCTGATTTATTCCCCTGTCCGTGTTGTGTTCTTTGCGTCTTATGAAATCTACTATTTTGCCTTAGATTTGATACAGAAGTGCTTGGACAAAACCTTGCTATGTGCCCATGACCATTGCATTAAAAACATTGTACAAAGTGTTCACTCAGATATGCAGATGTATTTTGACTAGCATAACTCTTTGATTTATTATTTAATCCACAATAAGTTGCCTTGTGACCATACTGGTTACATCTGAAACAATAGCCATTAAAAGTGTTAGCATGAAAAAAGTGAGAGTGGTAGAACCTCTTTTGTTGTGGTCGCTTTGCTGTAAATCTCCTTTGATATTTTCTTTCTTTTGAAGATACAACTTTAATATTTTCTTGCTCCAACCCTTCAATAGTGAAATTTTTCTTCTCTGTAGAGTTGGATGATGAAGGTTGTTCAGCTTTAGACTTTTTATGCTTTGATGCTTCAATGGTGAGCTCCTTTTTCTCTGCATATTTGGACGATGGGGGTTTTTCAGCTTCATACCCAAGACCATGCTTATCCGTGGAGCTTCTCTGATAATTTATCATTTTATCTAGCAATTTTGTGCTCTTCTCGAATTTAAGATTTGTATTGGCCTCTTCCAGTTGTTTCTTCAAAGAGATAATATTTTCTTCTTGTTTGCAGCAAATAGTCTCTTTCTCATTGATTTGAGACCTAAGAGTTTCTTCAATCCTTTTGAACTCTTCTATTTGCAGCTTTAGATTGCTAACTATTTTGTTGGAATCTTCTTCATGTTTGCTACATACATTAACTTTCTTATTCATCTCTTCTGTCTGTATTCTTAGACCGTCTATCTCTTCTTCTAGCTTACCGCAATACTTTGATTTCATGGTTAATCGCATTTCGAGATTTTTAGAAATTTTCTTGTAATATTCTCGTCCGTACTTTCAAATTGGTGATTATATCTTCTACATCCTCAACCTTTTTAACCGGAGCTAAAATTAGTTTCTGTTCCCAATTTGCTTCTGCATCACTTTCTTCTTCATCATATTCTTGTTCTAAATCTGTTTCTTTACCAATTTTGAATGGATCATCTTCAACTTCACTGCTATTAGAACCATGGCACTGACATTCATTATGACCGAGTTGATCGCAAATAAAAAATTTTGTACCTAGAGAACCTGCATCATGATCGAGTTGTC
Source organism: Wollemia nobilis (assembly GCA_028583015.1). NCBI lineage: Eukaryota > Viridiplantae > Streptophyta > Pinopsida > Araucariales > Araucariaceae > Wollemia > Wollemia nobilis. The sequence goes on along the minus strand of JAQPPZ010003246.1, from coordinate 6,570,103 downwards.
TCTTGGCCTTTTCTCCACTGTTTGATTCATCTTCATTTTCTTTCATGACCCCGTGTGTTCTTTTCTTCTTGTGTCTCATGGTTCCACTTTTGCCTTTCTTTGCCATTTGTGTAATAATCCAAGATCAACCCAGACTGATTAAGCCTAAACTGGGAACTTGGCTCTGATACCAAATGTTGTAATCACAATGACACTGAGAGGGGGGGTGAATCAGTGTGTTCTTTAAAAAATTCTAAAACAATTAGATTATAAAACCAGCAGCAGATAAAACTTATAAACAAATATAATAAGTACTGCAAGAGAACACCACACAACATAGATTTTTAACGAGGTTCACCAAAATGGCTACTCCTCAAAAAGAATGGCTGCTTGGACTCCCATCCAAATACAACCTCTTGCAAAGCACCAACTTTAAAATTTGTTTACCAACACCAACTGGAAGGAGCACCAACCCCTTAACTTTATCTGCTTCAATAGAATGGAGCACCAACTCCTATTTTACTAGCACCTAATAGAAAGAGGCACCAACCCCTTAATTTTCCAGCACCAACTGGACAATTTGTTTACCAAACACCAACTGGAAAGAGGCATCAACCCCTTAATTTGCCAGCACCAACTGGACTTCAATATTGAATAAAAAATGTTTGACATATACCTTTGTTATTGCAAGACTCTAACTGGTCTACATCACCTTTGAAATCTCTATGCACTCTACTCTCTCTTGCGTAATCACTTCACACAGTCTTCTGCACTGCTACAGCCAGACTTTGCAATCAAATTTGCCCTTCACGCTTCTCTGCACACTCTACTTTCTTTGCGCACACGCTTCGCACACTCTGTGTCGTTTCACATTCTGCTCTCTGCTCAACATGAACTTCACTTTCAAAAACACTATGCTTGCATTCCCACTTTATCTTAACACCCCATAATTCAAACTCGAAGAACCCTTGCTTTTATAGAAGAAATTTTAGAGGCAAACCCTAGAAGAACGTTGACTGAGAAACCCTAGAATTTGTTAGTTGCCAAACCCTAAAATCCGTTAGCTGTAACCCTAAGAATGTCGGCTACAAAACCCTAGAAATTGTCTGCTGCCAAACCCTAAAATTTGTCGTCCCAAATTTAACTTTGTTGGCCTCAAACTCTTCTCCACCTTCGTCAGCTTCCTGTAGCTTATTGCCATGAAATAGTAACACGTCGGACCTTTTAATTTAATTTAATATTCTAATTTAAATTTTAAATAAAATAAAATTTAAACTAAATATTTAAAATTAAATATCTTCATCACCGAGGCATATTTTTCAACGAAACGAAGAGCCAACTTGGGTTTTAAGAAAAACCCATTTCAAGTCTGTTATCCATGGTTTTAAATAAACCTTTTATTTTGACTACCTTGGTTTTCAAAAAAAACCTTTAAAATTTAAACTCAATATTTAAAATTAAATATCTTCATCACCGAGGCATCTTTTTCAACGAAACGAAGAGCCAACTTGGGTTTTAAGAAAAACCCATTTCAAATCTGTTATCCATGATTTTAAATAAAACTTTTTATTTTGACTCGCCTTGGTTTTCAAAAAAAACCTTTCCGCTTCTTGACATCTCAGGTTCGAAGACTTCTTCTTCTCATTCCGAATTATGTTTTCTGTTTCTGTGCATCTATCATTTAAGGACTCATGATCTGACTAACTTTTGAACTTTATCCTCTGCATATGAGTGACTTCTGAACTACCTGTCCATTGCATCATTAGATCTAACTGACTATATTGACCAATGACAATCCTCCTACAACACCTTGCTCAACACTGAACTCTTATCCATTGTACTTTGGCTGCACCTTGCTGTTCAATAAAATCTTGTCCATTGCATCAATAAATTTGTCTGACTATGTTGACAACAATGACAATACTGTTTGCTGCACTTTGCTCAAAATTTGGATACACCTCTTATCAAGTAATTGTGTCCTCCAAATATTAAAATTCAATCTATTAGAATGTCATTACATTGAATCAAAGGATATAATGGAGAATTTTTTATTATTAGTTTTTCCTTGGTGCATTGTGCTTGATATTAATATCAAGCCCATCATTATTTAACATTATTCCCATCATTATAAATATGAAATAATGCAAATAAATTTTCTTTTAGTTATAATAAGATGATAGATATTTTCTATATTCATTTATCCATGGGTATCCTTATTATTTTCTCATATACTCCTATTTTTTTAACCTTTAAAACACCTATTAATTTCTTTATTGCCTTATTTAAATACAAATATTGGTTACAAATCACTTTTAGAAGAATTGCCAATCTCTTTAATGTCTTTATGGAAAATCGACGTATTTCATTATTCATTCGTTTTCTTTGAAAAGAATGAATAATATATTTATTTTAATATTATCTTAAGAGTTTGGAATGAAGGTTATTTAGTTGGAATATATATGCATATGAATAATTCTCAGTCACATAGTTGAGTTTATAAAAATGATTTAAAATTTCTAGTCAGAAGGTAGTTATATAAAGTTATTTGGGATTCACATAAAACATTCTTTATTGATTCTATACAAGCACGATAAGAGAAGCTTAGAAAACTAAAATTAAATAGAGTCCATTTTATGATTCCTTTTCAACATAGAATTTTAAAAAGTTGCTTTATTTAAAAACACTTTTAGTTTCTTTTATTTAGTAACCATGTAATTGTAACATCTATTTTAGAGCACAAATTAGGAATGGAATAATGTAAAGGTTATCTATATATATATATATTTGTTGAATTTCCTCATGGATATAATTTATATATGAATTCCTCTTAGTCATGAATAAAAGAATCTTAGTTAGTAGATTTGATTCATTAGTTGGATATAAAAATCAAAAAATGCTAATGACTTGTAGATCATTTATAATTAAGCAAATAAGTTCAATTATATTCTTATAGAAAGAATATAGCATCTTAGTTGAAGCTTACCTAAACCTTTAATTAATTCATCGAGGAGGATGAATGACCTTAAACACCCAATATTGGTGGTTATGAGTTGGTAACCATTTCGATTCGAGAATAAGCATTTTATGGTGAGATAGGTTAGGATGAGAATGTGATAAGGTATGGAATGGGATGTCTCCTCTAGGTCATTGTGCAAGTAGTACGATGATGGATCCTTGTACAACTTATGGTTAAGAGAAATCTTGTATGACCAAGGAGATAGATTAATCCACGATGATTGGAATGGGATAATGTATCATTAATCATAACTTGATAAGTGATACAAGGTCCAAATCTAAGGTAATAGCATGGCCCTAGTTGACTTTAGAGAAATGGACAATCAACTATGGACTAGGCATATACGCTATAGCCTTACATGTTAAAATGGGACTTAATTAAATCTAGGTTCTATATGCTAAGGCATGTACTCTCTCACACCAAAACAAGATATTGGGAAGATAGATCCGTTAAATGACACCTTCTACATAATTTTGCCAATATCGTCCACTTGGGAGTTGTCTGCAACACTATAACCTAAAAGTGATTGATTATAATTCATACTAATTACACATTGGGTGATCATAAAAAATAAATTGACTCAAAAAATTCACCTTAGGTCATGCCTAGTTAGTAAATCCAACAAATATTTGTACTTTATTGAACTAATTGTACAATCATGTGAGTTAGATATGGGTTGTTATAGAAAATATAAGCACCATGAAAGGGGAGGTGGAGTACCAAAAACATATGTTTCCATTGGAATTTCTCTAAGAAAGGGTGCTTTCAAACATGTCATACATCATGCTACTTCTTACCACCATGGGGTTCCTCCATCTAGACCATGAGCAATGGGCCAATAGCTACCTAGAATATTTGGTTTACTAGACAAAAGGATACCCAAGCATATTGATGGTATATTTTTACCTTTAATCCCTAATATATCTATAATAAGTTATTATAAATAAATAGTATTAGTAAAATGACTATGGACATTATCATATTAGCTAACTATATACTAAACCTATTATAGCATAATAGTAGTGATTTAAATTACATGTCCTCCCTAAACATAGGATCATCATAAATAAAATTGTCATCAATAAAGTAGAGATGAGATTTGATGAGACTATTTGTTTCAAAATAAAAATATTTGATTTTATGTTTCATTATATTTCTAGAGATCTCCTCTGAAAGTACTAATTAGAATACTAAAAATATAAGGATATATTATGTCACATTTTCAAAAACCACAATATGATTCAAAGTATGCAATGAGGAATCCATTGGTGAAAATAAAATATTTTGGAGTGTTGTAACAACATGTAATCTATTCATATCAATCTTGATTTGAAATAATTTTGTTAATTATATTATATAGAAAACTATATCAAACCCTATCACATGCTTTGTTTATATCTAATTTGATAAGCATATCCAATTTTTCATAGATTCAATATAATGTGTGGCCTCTTGTGTAATGGTTATAAGAAACCATCTTGGACCTACAACATAATAAAATCTATATTGTTTTTCAATATATTTGTCTCACCTTTAGTGGGGACCAATGAAGTAAATGTGGTGTTGGTTTAACTTATTATTGTATTTTTTTTTTTCAGACATTGTAATTATATCTAGCATATTATTCTTCAACATCACGCCTCAAACATTTTGAAAGACAATTGTAGAAAGAATATTAGGAATAGGCACATTTTCAAGATAAAAAAAGAAAATCACCTTTTATATATCCTCCATCAAGATCTTTTCTATTAAGCTACCATTATACCTTTATGTGACAATTTATAGAAAATTTATAAAAGCTTACCTTGAGTCTTCTTATTCGATTAAATTTTCCATAGAATATAATTTGAAATGATATATTGCTTATTTTATAATCTCTTATTTTTCTTCAATAGTTATTCTATATGGATTTTAAATCATTTTAATCCATTTAAAGGAAAAATATATTTTAGTAGTAGCATAAAAATAAAAACATTAAAGCATTATTTTTTCTATCATATAAGCATCTTTGTCAATCTAATTGATTTTTAATATCTTTTATGAATGGTTAATATTGTATTTTATTTTATTATTATTTTTAAATATATTACTAAGATATTTTATATTGTAGATTTATCTATCCCTTTAGATATCTCATATATTAAACAAACCTATAGATACACATTCCTTCAAAATTTGATGTATCACATTATAATATAACTATTTAAATGAAATTATGGTCTTTGAGAAAGTATAAATCAAATGGATTTGGATCACCACTATTGAATATATTGTATACAAAATATTTGGTTTATAATTTTATCTCTCTTGCAACAAAATATTTTAGGAAATTGTATATTTGTTTTTTTGTACTATTAAGAAAGGAGGATTTTGAAAGGAACCCCTCAAAATTTTACATCAACTCCACAAAGGGAGAAACAACATGAAATCCATAGTAGCACAAAGCTAAAAACAACCACCCGATATATCAATGAAGAACAAAAATAAACCAAGGTAATCAAACAAGAAAAACAAACTAAAGAAAAAGGAGAAACGTCCAAAACATGTAGAAAGATCAGAATTGAGCTAGTTCTGGATCTTCCTAACTGACTCCAAATCCTAAATAACTTCTCCCACGATCCAATTAACTTCCTAAATATAGTTAACAATAATATTTAACAATCCCATAATGACATGTTGTTTGATTTCCACCATCTTAAGGTTGTGGATGATGATAGATTTACCCTCACTAGCATCTTATGGAAAATATACCTCCTCAATAGACTTATCCTTATTTTTATTTTTGGGTAAAATCTCAGAGTAATATTGAATAATAAGGATATTAGGTTCTTTCTTATTGGAGTTATTAACCAAAAGTTGTTTAGACTTCCTCGTTAAACCCCTTCTAGCACCTTTAGAGGAAATCAACACACCATCAGACCCACCATAGGTATGAGCCTCTTTTAGAGAAATTTTAGGAGAATCAATTAACAACACCCTAAATAGTTGAGCCTTCCCCCTAACTCCTTTGGCAAAAACATGAATCTTTCTAGAGATTTTTTTTCTCTAGAGACCATGGAAAAGGAGTAGAGATTTTATTTTAGGAAATGGTACATTTTGTTGTAGCCAACTATTAGATATAAGAATCCTACAAATATTTTATACCATATGAGAATTTCAAAAATACTTATTGTCTTATGTATCTTAAAATCTTGAAGGAACAAAATCCCAAAGTGTATTTAAATTAATAAATGAATAAAAATATTCAAAGTGTATTATCTTATAGAATGTCTCTTGGTTGTCTCAAGAGACTCTTGGTGCTTCACATTATTCCATGAGTAAATAATATAATAATTATTTGGTTTCTTATAGGAACTAAGATGTTCAAAGTCGGTTGAGTGCATGCTAGCTCTTGACTTTGGCTCTTGGCTCTAGCTTTAGATCTAGCTCTATTCCGATCCACCTCGTCACTATTTGAAACACAATTGTTTCTATTTTTTTAAATTATGTTACTTTTTTTACTTGAATATGTTGTCAACACCTTCTTATTGATAGACCAATAATTTTGACTATATATAAGTTTTTTATTTTTATTTTTCCATTATCCTAATTGATTTTTATTTTTGAAAAAAAATGTGTTCCTTGATATTTTTCTTTTAAATTGTAGTCATAAGGCTGGGATTTTTTTAAGGAAACTTTTTTTTTAAATTTTCAAATCCATACATTCAATCATACAAGCATATTTTCTTCTTTCATTGATTTTGTAGAAACTTTGAAAACCTCTTGAGGCTTCAGATTTTTTATTATATTGATGTTATATCCTTTTCCCAAATTATCTTTGGTATTCTTATTTGAGGCTCTCACAAATTAAGCATAGCTCTATGATGTGTAGGTACACTAGCTATGTGTCTCCTTGAATTCCATGTGCTCTAATGTATTGAGTAAATTTTAGAAAAGCACATTGTCCGTAAGTCCATGCAGATTGGACAAAAATATCTTTGGAGTTTTCAATTGCAATGACCACTCTTATAGAAATCTAGAGTTTTTCCTAAGAATTACCTAGATTAATGATAAATATCCCATTCCTACTCCTCTTAAATACATAATGCTCCATCTAAAAATTCATAATTTTTGATATCGAGATGAATGTGAGTGACCAACGTCATCTAATTGTCTTCCTCCTAAGATAAACTCCCCGTAGCTCTATGCACCATTTGCTTCTCCTAATTCCTTTCATTTTTTATCTTATTTATATATATATATATATATATATATATATATATATATATATATATATATATATATATATATATATATATATTGGCATCCACTTGCACCTACACATTTTTTTTTGGTATTAATATTAAAATAGGGTTTTGAAAGGAGTCCCACAACCTTATATGACAAGTAATCTCAAAGGACAATTAAAGCACAAGACGACCTCCATAAGGGAGGCCAACCCAAAAGGACAACAAGGTATTCCAAGCTGAGGCAAGCACCTCCTGGGGAAGGTAAACCGAGGGAGTTCACATCATCCCCATGAAGGTAATCCAGAGAGAAAAACCCAAACAACTCATCCCTAAAGAATAGCTAGACAACACGGGGGCCAAAAACTACCAATCCAAATAAATGCATTATTTGAAATTTGAAAGTCACAATAGGTTGCAACGTTTGATAAACCCAAGAAAAATAGGGGTGACATCACCATGGGGTTAGAAGGGATAATCAATGAAGGTAAGAATGTATATAGGGGATAGAATAATAAATGCCATTACACACTGTAAAGCACTTAAACCTGTAGGTACCAACTAGATCATCTAAATATTTGAAAGGAACCAAAATCTAACAAGAGTTAAAGAGCTTTCTCCCTAACACAAAGTTCAATATCGATGTGAAAATCCCACTGCCAGATAGATAAGCCTTGAGAATAAACTCTTAATTTTGCTAAGAAATCAACCACTGAATTGCCTTCTCTAAAAATTTGGGAGAACTCCATGCTAGAAAAGGAACATGCAAGCCAAATTACTTCATCAATTAAATTAGCTATTTTCCATCTTGGATGAGAAACTCCATGAAGCATGTTGATGATGGATAGAGAATCCCCTTCAATAATTGTTTTTTTGATGCCAATGTTATTAAGCTACTCCAAGCCAATGAAGACTGCTCTAGCTTCAGCCACCATGGAAGAATGGACTCCAAGACAGTCTGCATAAACCAGAATAAGATCACCATTGTTGCCCCTTATTGCACCACCCATGCCAGCTAAGCTAGGGTAACCTTTAGAGGCACTTTCAAGGTTATGTTTGAACCACCCAATAGGTGGCGAAGATAAAAAAAAACTCCCTCCTCAGGTCAGGAGTAGGAGGAGGGTGAGGAAAACCAAGCCATTCTTCCAACAACTATTCACTTGGGAAGAGCACTAGAATTAATTTCAAAGGATTCAAATTATTGAGATTCGAAGACACATTTTTCAACACCTTCCACATAATCTTGAGGCTAATTTGGACAATATTGTTTTCCACATATTTGAATACCCTTGAATTCCTTTCCTTCCACACTCCCTAGAAGGAGTGTGCGAGGATAAATTTCCAAAAAATATTAATCTAGGAAGAAAGAAAAGGTGATTTCCATTGGATGATACAATCCATTAAGGAATTAGGAAACACCCATGCAACATCCAACCAAGATAAAATAGAAGCCATAATCTTCTGTGTACTATGATAGCTGAGCAAAATATGAGCCATAGATTCCCAATCATTCTTGCATAAATAGCACTTGTTGACCAGACACATCCTCCTCTTGAGAAGATTCTTGATTGAGAGGATTTTTTTGTACAACCAACCAATAGAAAATGTTAATATTCAGTGTTAGATTTTTTGACCAAATTTGATTTGCAAGAAAAAATATTCCTCCACTGAGCTAAGAGAAACATAGGTATATTTAATCGAATAGGATACATATGGATCTCACATACACACTAATCTATCATATATTAAAATATTATGTACCATAATAAGCCTCAGCTCCACCAATAAATCATACCACAATATTACATCTACATCAGTGACTAGCTTTGGAATGGAGGGAGACCAAAATCTACATCCATCTTAGACAGTAATAAAGTCTACCACCTTTTCAATCTTGTGGATTCTAGAATGAGCAACAAGGGAGGCATACCATAGAACATCCTCTAAGGGAATTTCCCTGGCCCAAATGTCATCCTAGAAATTAATCGCCTCACCACTCCCAATAATCCAACTACAACAAGACTTGAGGAACTTGTGATATTTGATGAGGCTATTCTAGAAGGCTAACCCTCCACTGGGAAGGGCATATGCTAAAAAAAAAATCAAATTTATATTTAGCCTTAAGTATATTACACCAAAGAATGTTAGAATTCACAACAAATTTTCACCCAAGTTTTTCCACAAGAGTTTTGTTCATCACGATCGCATTTTTGATATTGAGACCCCGTTGTCTCTTTCTCTTACAAATTTTATCACACGAGACAAGGTGGAATTTTCCTTTCAACTTAGGGCCCGTCCATAGGAAGGATTTGCAGATGCTATCTAGTTTGGCAACCACCTTAGAGGGTAAATGAAAGAGAGATAAAAAATAGATGGGGATGCTCTACAAGGTGCTTTAGACCAGGACCACCTTCCTCACTTGGCTAAGTAATACCCCTTTCGAATATGCTAATTTGCATTGGAATATTTCAACAAATGGGGTCCAAAAATAATCCTTAATATGGACAAAAAAAAGGGAGAGCTCTAATTAAGTGGCCGAGAGAGAAGAAATGTGATAATTTAAAATGTTAGCTATTCTCCTTTGTCGGGTATCTAGAGTATTAACAAAATAAATGAATATTTTTTCAAAATTTATTTTCTTCCCAGTAGCCTTCTTATAGCTTACCAAAATGGAATTCACATCCCTTGCATAGAATATAGATGCCTCACAAGAAAGGAGGGTGTCATTAGAAAACTATTGGTGAGATATCGGTGGGAAATGGAGTGTTGGCCTTAGACCAAAATCAAAGCTTAGGTGGAGAATCAAATGACCAAGTATCTCTACCATGAGAATGAAATAGAATGAGGATAGAGGGTCACCCTAATGTAGACCATGGCATGAATAAAAGAACCCTATTTCAGATCCATTAACCAAGAAAAATAAGGTAGAAGAAATACAAACCTTTATGAGCCCCACCCATCTTTCACTAAAACAAAATTTCCTTAGGATGCAAAATAAAAATTGCCATGAGACCCTATCATAAACCTTGCTTACATCCAACTTGAGGAAGAATGTTACCCGCCTACTCTTTTTAATTGAGTGGAGGAGTTCGTGTATCAAAATCATCCCATCTAAAAATTGTGTGCCAGGGACAAAGGCACATTGGGCACTATCCATGAGAAGAGGCAAGATAACTTTCAAACTTTTGGCTAAGGCTTTAGAAAGAATATTATAGACAGTGTTGCATAAACTTATATGATGAAATTCATTGAAAGAGGACACATTGTATTTCTTTGGCACCAGGGCCTATAACATCAAATTCACTAATTTAGGGATGACCATTGGATCTTGAGAGTCTCGAATTGTTGCACAAACATCCGAGCTGCAGATATACCAATACTTATGAAATAAACCTAGAGGAAAACCATCAGGACCAGGTACCTTAAGAGGGCTCATAGACTTTAATGCATTGAAAATTTCTTTGTCTAAAAAAAGAGTAACTAACCCCTCATTCATCTCCTCCTTTACTAGGCATGGTATTACCTCTAACTTGAAATTCTCATAATTAATTACCCTTGTCGGGGTTGAGCACAAAAGAGAAGAGAAGAACTCCATAGCTTCCTCCCTTATTCAAAAAATATCCAAATTCAAGATGCCATCACTAATCTTAATTTCATTTATGCAATTGCGGCTCCTTCGACGAAGGATGGAGGTGTGAAAAAATGAAGAATTACAGTCCCCTTAATTAAACCAAATTTCCTAAGATTTTTGCTTCCAATGGATCTCTTGTCTAGCTTGAATATTATGAAGCTCTGCAAGAAAATATTGCTCCTCCAAGAGAAGATCCATAGAACCTCCTTGCATTTCCAATTTGGATTCAATATCCTAAAACTGCCCACAAATCCTTTCTTTCTCTATAAAAATTTTAACAAATGACAACTTATTCCAAACCTTAAGATTGGACCTTAGCATTTTAAGCTTATTGGAAAGTCTTTCCATATCCATTTCATTAGCCTCCTCTGATCACCAGTCCTGTAAAGAGGTATCAAAACCAAGATGTGAGCACCACATCATTTCAAAATAAAATGGGCAAGGGAAAAAAGGCTGACCGTTGGGGACCTCCAACCACAAAGGGTTATGGTTCAAACAAATCATGGGAATAGTGGATAAAATAGCCGTACAAAAGAGATGGATATAGGATTTGGATAGAAAAATCTATCTAATCTATTGAGAATCAAATTGGATCCTGCCCTCCTATTACTCCATGTGAACTTCAAGCGCTTTAAGTATAAATATCTTAAACCTGTGGCATTAACCAAATCTATGAAGTTATTTAGGATTCTGGCATCTATTTCATTTCCACCGCATCTTTTTGAAGGAAAAAGAGGGGTTTTTAAATCCCCTAAAACCGCCCACACCTCATACTGAAAGGAGGCTCTCATCTTGAGTGGAATATACCAAAATATCCTTCTATCAGTAGGGGAATTTAGTGCATAGATATTAGAGATGACCCACCTTCTATGGGTTATATTACACCAGAAAAGAATATTTATTACCCTTGAAAAGGATGAAACCACATGGCCATAAAATTTAGAAGGGTCACAAAAAAATAAAAACCACTGATAGAATCGAAAGCCTCACTTTCCGCAAAGCCAAAGTGTTTTCAAACTACATTATGAACCAAATCCCATGAAGAAGCATCGATTTTTGACTCTTGGATGCATAAAAAATCAGGGGATTTTTCTTTCCTAAGTGAAGCTAACAATTAATTTTTGGAGGAGCTTTTTAGCCCTCTCACATTCCACGAGCACAAATTCATTAATATCAAAAAGAGAGTCTCTTGCTTGACTCTTCAGAGAGCAAAGGTTTAACATCCATGTGTATCTTATGTGCTCCATATAAATACATACACCTACACATTTTCACCTCCTTCCCACTTGTAGATATTATAGATATAACATCCATGTGTCTCTTGTCCACTCCATAGAAATACATGCATTATTAAATATTTATGTTGATATTGAAAGTCTAGGTAATCATGGTTGTAAACAACCCTAGAAATATTATCAATGAAAGGTTGATGGTATCAAAGCTAGAAGTGGAACCATATCATTCAATGACCTCATTACACATGGTAGTTATAATGTATCCCTCATAGGATATGCTCTTGGGAGTAAGTCAAATGGCGTCCAATAGATCCCTCATAGCTTCCTTGAACTTGTTCATGTAAACCCTAACACTATCATAGTTTGATCACACACCTACGTTCTCAGCTCTTTGATAATGAGCTTAAATAATATTTTCTCATAATTCTCTAGAACCTCCACTATGATGGCTAATGATATTGAATGCTATGCTTATGAATATTATATCACTATCCATCCACCAAAATAATCCACCTTCGAGTGCAACAATATTAGATTTTAGACTAATGATAGCTTCTAATATGTAGTCATTCTATCATATGTTATTTCAATACAAGTGCATCCCTTGAAGTGGATCGATAACCATGGGCCTATACCTAAGAAAAAACTCTAGTTTTAGAAGGTAAATCTTGAACTTCATGGTGAGTGTTATAGTTAGGAGGCATGTGACTACCTTGGGGTTATTTTGCTTGTTTTGCTTTCAACCCACATGAGTTTATGGTATTCAATATCCATGGTGATTCATGCCACTTAACTAAGCCTATCACATTTTTGTTGATTATAATGTTGTTACTCAATTTTGATTTCAAGGCAATATATATATATATATATATATATATATATATATATATATATATATTTCTACAAGAAAACTCTTTAGTGAAGGAACAATAAAGGTTGCATACGACATTTGACCTCGTTGGGGAAGTTTATTGTGTTTTAGGAATGAAATAATCTTAGGATTGCTACCCCTACTAGTATGCAACCCTATGACCAATAAATGGTGGGTACTACCCCCATGTTGAAGTGGCACTACATTCTCGTTGTTAGCATACAATTACTCAACCATTATTTCAAGTTTCTCTTGACTAATGATGATTTTCTCCCAGATGGCTATAACTTTAGTGATATTACCTATGAGATATTCAGCTTTAGGACCAATTATTGAGCCCGTAGTAGATCAATACCCCCTCACTCTAATCCCAAATTGGGCTCTTGTTACTTTTACATAATCATCTCTCTTGGAAAATGTAATGACCACCCCAGAATGAGTCTTTTAATTGCAATGGTATTTACCTTTAATTTAATTATTGTTATATTATCTTAGGATGAGGTATTGTTAATGACCCTTGTTTTGAAAGTATAGGTTCTCAAAGAGTAAAATAAAAAATGATGACAATGTGAAATATATCTAGGATGGGGTATTCACATTGGCAGTGATGAAAAAAGCCCTACTAGTGATACAATCACCAACAACTCATGAGTACATGGAAGCTCATATAATTGCATTCATATAAGTGCATTGTGACTGTATGCCCTACATTATGTGTATGCCTTATTTTTTGTATACTTTTTACTTGAAGGACATTAGTATCTTATAAATAAATACTTAAACCTCTGATGGCAAGGAAAGTACCAAAGCATGGGATATATTTTCTTCTAGTAGATGGTAACATCAGATTACCTGTACAGGAAGACGAGTCAGGGGTATAAATTGATTTGGTAAATTTTTAGTTAGTGCTTGATTTATAATAAAGTAATATAAAATTTAATAAATACAAATAAAATTAATTATTAAATAAATATTAAATAAAATAAATTAAAATAATCTCTTTATATATGTTTTTGTGTGTATTTATGCATATTTTTTTAATAAGTGAATATGTTTATGATACATTCTCTAAAGTTTTGAATGTAACCTCCACCTAGCGGATGGTTTGAGCTAGACATATGCATGTAGCTCCATTTGTTAAGTTAATATTCATTTTTTCTTCTATAAATTATATAAAGAGGAATCTAAAATCATCTTGAATTGCATACACCTTGAAAAAGTTGGATTGGAAAGAAGAAACAAAGAAAGAAATTGGTTTTTTCGAACAAGAGTATTGCAGGTCAGATTTATTTTACTATATTGGTGATAGTGTAAAATTTTATTTAAATTGATTGTGTGTAATAATAAATTTTGTTGCTTATATGTTAATGAGAACACCCTATTATTTACTCCAATAATATAGTTTTAAAATCTTGTATTCTCTTCTTTCATTTTGTTTGACTACATTCGATCCGTGTTCTTAACTATATTAGGTTGTACCTATGGATTGTGCATCGCTTTTACACTTGAATTTTTGTTATATATGGAAACCTTTGGTCCTTTATTTTCTCTGTGAAAGTAGATTTTAGTATTTTTCAACTATTGTCCCAACCTTGACCAATTAAATATGTCATTGTTTCCCTTCATGATCTAAATTAATTATTTAGTGCTAATTGAATTGTGTATTGTCTTCTCAAAATATTTATCTTACTGCAGTTGACCTTTCTATACGTCAAGTCCTCTTTTTCTACATTTGCACTCACCAAGACATGATGGTGTAAATTTTTTTCACACATGGGTATTTATTTTATTCCTTATTTTTGTGATGGTTGTGCTTTTTCTAATATCTAACCATCCTTTATAAATATATCTTACACTGGTCTTCCTAGATATGTTTTTGTTTATAATAAATTTTATTATTGAACTTGACTTTGCTTTTTATTTTATATTAAATCTTATTATATAAAGTTATTTGGGATTCATATAAAACATTCTTTATTGATTCTATACAAGCATGATAACAGAAGCTTAGAAAACTAAAATTAAATACAATCCATTTTATGATTCT
This sequence comes from Wollemia nobilis, assembly GCA_028583015.1. Lineage (NCBI taxonomy): Eukaryota > Viridiplantae > Streptophyta > Pinopsida > Araucariales > Araucariaceae > Wollemia > Wollemia nobilis. Next base: position 6,555,098 of record JAQPPZ010003246.1, on the reverse strand, counting down.
CTTTTGACATATAATTTTATAAAGTTGCTTCATTTAAATAGGCTTTTAATTTCTTTTATTTAGTAACCATGTAATTGTAGCATCTCTTTTAGAGCACTAATTAGGAATGATATATATATATATATATATATATATATATATATATATATATATATATATATATTGAATTTCTCATGGATATGATAGAATGAGATTATGTAAAAATTCTTTTGATTTGATTCCTATATGAATTCCTCTCTGTCATGAATAAAAGAAGCTTAGTTGGTAGATTTAGATTCATTAGTTGGATATAAAAATAAAAAATTGCTAATGACTTATAGATCATTGATAATTAAGAAAATAAGTTTAATTATATTATTAGAGGAAGAATCTAACATCTTAGTTGAAGCTAAACTAAACCTTTAATTAATTCATCGAGGAGGATAAATGACCTTAAACACCCAATATTGGTGGTTATGAGTTGGTAACCATTACGATTCGATAATAAGCGTTTTCTAGTGATATAGGTCAAGATGAGAAGGTGATAAGAGATGTCTCCTCTAGGTCATTATGCAAGTAGTATGATTATGGGTCCTTATACAACTTATGGTTAAGATAAATCTAGCATGACCAAGGAGCTAGATTAATCCATGATAATTGGAATGGAACAATGTGTCCTTAATCATAACTTGATAAGTGATATCAGGTCCAAAGCTAAGGCAATGACATGACCTTGGATGACTTTAGAGAAGTAGACAATCAACTAGGTACTAGGCATATATGCTACAACCTTGAATGTTAAAATAGGACCTAATTAAATATAAATTCTATATACTATGGCATCTACGCCCTCATACCAGAACAAGAGGTTGAGAAGATAGATCTATTAAATGACACCTTGTACAGAATTTGGCCAATCTCGTCCACTTAGGAGTCATAGCAATTACTATAACCTAAAATTGGTTGATAATACCTCATAATAATTATACATTGGATGATCATAAAAACTAAATTGACTCAAAATTTTCATCTTAGGTCATGCCTAGTTAGTAAATCAAACAAATGTTTTTACTTTGTTGAACCAGTTGTACAATCATGTGAGTTAGACCTGGGTTGTTATAGATAATATGAGAACCATGAAAGGGGAGGCGCAGTACCAAGAACATATATTTCCCTTGAAATTTCTCTAAGTAGGGGTGCTTTCCAACATGTCATACATCATGCTACTCCTTACCACCATGGAGTTCCTCCACCTAGACCATGAGCTATGGGCCAATAACTACCTAGAATACATTGCGATGCATGTGATAGGGTCACAAATTATGTTTTGTATTGATGTGCATATCATGAAATCCTTCATGCGGCTCTTTGAGGCCCAATTCAGTAGTGCCTTATTTCATACATTGGGTATGGTGGTGATTGGACTCTTGCCCATTTTCATGGTCAAGCGCTCCTCTTACAACACGTTATTTCTTAGCGTTCTCATATACATTGCTATTTTTATATATAGTTGTAGCATGCTACTCAAGTTCACTTCCTTTCTATGGTTGAGATACAATTTTCCCATGCTCAACAAGCTTATAAGGATATTGTGTAGCTTCCTCTCCTTCTAGGAGTAGGATATATGGTAGGCATATCCTACAAGCTCAGATATCAATATTGATAATTAAATCCTTATTTGTATTGTATATTCAAACTTTAGGGATGTATATATAATAAAATATATCTTGGTTGTCTCAAGAGACTCTTAGTGCTTCACATTATCCCATGACAAAAATAATATAATAATAACAAATAATATAATAATCATCCAAAAGGGTACCCAAATCTATTGGCCTAATGTATGCTTATTAGACCACAAATTGAACTTAGTGGAAAATGTATAAAATAAATTTTGAAATTCTCCATTATTTTATAGAATTGTACCTCCTTTTCAACAATGGAGATTACAAATATTAAAAAAATAAGATAAAATTATGTAAACACCTAAAAAGTGTCATATTGGCATTGGTTAAATGTTAATATTTAATAAATTTTACAATTAGTTTAATGAATACATTGCAATTTTATAAATATTAGTGTCGAAAATCATAGCCCCTTTGACCATACTAAAAACCTTCCTATTCCTAACCCATTTTCATATTGAGACCATCCCTCTATTTTTACCTATGTCCACCTCACTCTAGTTGGCATTCACTCCCTTCTCTCCTCCACATTCTAAACTCATTAATGTACATGGGTGAGGATTGGCCCTACCCAAGAACATTGATGAGGTATGCCATTTTGGTGGGTGAGAAATATCTCCACCCAAGAATATTAATGTGGTACATCATAACATATCATAATGTGTCATAGCCCAAATAGAGAATATTGCACACTTTTCCATCTGAGCATCCAAGTGGGAAAACTTAATATTCTTCCATTATCTCACCTAGGACACTTATCTATCATTCTATCACCCCATCATAATTCTCCTCACCCTTGGAAAATATTATAAATATGCTCCCATTTCATTTTATTTAAAAGAGAGTGCACAAAACACTATTGAAACTCTATCTAGATTTCGTTTAGCTCTCTTTGTGGATCTCTAAATTTATGAATGCATGTACCTCATTCAAAGAGATTAAGAACATAAATAATGGAGCCTCTTTGAAATGCATGGTAATCCTAGTTTTACAGCTGTATTCATCTCCAATAATCAAACAACACCAGATCTACACTAGAAGCCCAAAGACACTTCTAGAAAGGTATAGATTTGAGTTTGAAGCCCCTACTAGAACACATATTCAAACACCCTGGGTGGCTACACAAAGATAACCTCAATGTTGGGCTATACAGAGATAAATTTCCTATGTAGCTACATAGAGATAGCCACCATGGGCAGCCACATAGATCCAGGCAACTGCCCTAGACGGCCACATAGGAACAAGAAACCACCCTCACTATTTTGGGTATAACTTCCTCATCTAAAATCAAATTGCCATGAAATATTGAGGGTATGTTCCTAAAAACAAGAGGAAGGTTCCCAAAATATTTTAGCCTATTTGGTTCAAAATAAATCTATAGATCCAACCAACCTATGTGGCTACACAAAGATAACTACCCATTATGGCTATATAGAGCTAATGCCTTGGGCGGTTAGTTCCAAAAGGTAGAAAAAGACCTAGAATAAAAAATAGGTAATTAAGAAGGTAAATAAAGTGTTTAATATAATTTTGTAATTTTTTACATGGTTTTTGTAACTTTTTATTAGTCTATTGATGAGTTTTGTAACTCTCCTTTTCATGATTTAGGGCCTTATCTCAAAAGGCCCAACAAATATTGTTGATAGCTTAATTTATGTGTATGTATTTGGAGTAGCATGAGATCTAAAGTGGTTGAGAAACCAAGCCATAGAAACCACTTGAGGCTTTTTGAGTGTGATTTAGGAGATCATGTGAAGCATCGTTGAACTTCATTTACAAAGAAAATCCTCCCTTCTTGGAGGTCCATTTTAATTAAAAGGGTTTATTTCTAATAAAGTCTATAAATGCAGTATTAAATCTTATTTCATTTATTTACATGTTATGATGCAAATTTTCTTAGTCACATAAATGATGACCATGATGGGACTTGTATGCCCTTAATACACCTAACATTCATTATTTTTCTTAAGTTATAAGACTTGTATCTAATATAGTATGTATTGTGTATTTTTTATAGGGTTCATAATGCTTTTTTGCTTGTTTTGCTTACTTTATTAACCTTATAATTATTATTTTTTTCATAGGTACTTAGGAGAAAAAATGACACAATCACCTTATTCAATATAGGGCTCAATATTGCAAGATCTATCCACTAGGAGTCAGACACAACCACCTATCATATCGGGTTCCTTCGGAAAGGATAACATCTTGAGGGAAGATTATACAAGAACACACATGGAAAATAAAGGCAAAATAAGAACCATGAGATCTAAGAAGAAAAATGAATCTGATCTTGAAGCTCTAAGAACGGAAGAAGAAAAATTAGTAAGATGTCTTGAGTGTGGTAAGCTTGGTCACATGGCATTTTATTATCCACAAAATGGATATAGCAGTAATAGAGAGGAAATAGAACTTGAATGGATTTTCAAAGATATTATTTCTCAAAAGGTAGCATTCAAGGTTTTAAAAGAAGAATATTTTGCTTGTGGTCAACTCGATCATGTCTCTGGTTACTGCAATGGATTTAGTGACAGTGAATATGAAATTGAATTCAAGGAAGACATGCACAATCAAAATAGTTAAGATGAATGCAAGAATAAAAAAGAAAAGGAAAACATGTATGAACAAGGCAGACATGACAAAAAGAGATTTCATATGGAAGAAGCAATCAATGCTTCTAGCAGCAATAATTAAAGTCTCTCAATTAGTAAAAAGAAGAAGCTCCTACTGAAGATCAAAAGTAGGAATCTCAAGTAAGAATTTATCATGAAGAGAAAAATAGGCACAATTATGATCATAAAGAAAAGAAAGTGTCAAAACAAGCTTTTGAAGAAATTAAAAAAGAAAACTCAAGACTAAAGGCTCAAACACAAGAGGATGAGAAGATAAAGGTAAAGCTCCTAAAAGATCTCATTGATCTAAAAATCACGGTAGAAGAGGCAAAGAAAATTGAAGAAGATATGCTTGAACAATTAAAGGTAAGGAAGCAAGAATGTGAAATATTAGAACATGAAGTTATTTCCTTAATGTTGGAAGTGAAATACTCCAAGGATAAGTTGCACAAGTTTTGGAAAGGTTTTAAAGCACTAAAGGTCCCATATTTCAGGTTTGGGGAATCACACTCAAAAGGAAAGGAAGTTCTATAAGATGAAAGCAAGGAAGCACCTAAGATTTGTGAGGAAATTTCCAAAGTTCCTATGGCTCAAAATATTCATTTTGGTTCTTGTTTTGAAATAGGTGAATCAAGTTCAATGGGAAAATAAATTATTGAAGAGAAAGGCAAGGAAGAAACTAAGGAAGAGGTTTTAGATGCTACAAAGAAGGTTCAAGAATGCAATGCACAAGTTGAAGATGATGATAAGGATAATGGTTAAGAAAGATATGAGGAACCAAGGAATGAAAAAAGGGCTTTTCAAGGATATTATTTTTCTTTTAATGTATTTGGACACAGGTCTATACATTGCAGGATCCATGGATCAAAGAAGTTTAATTTTGCTAGAAGAAATTTCAAAGGAAGAAGGTATGATTTTTAGGGACATTGCTTCTCATGTAACAGGATTGGTCATAAAGCTTTTCAATGCAAAGGAAATGAGCAACATGGTTTTGGTTTTAGAGCTACACAATTCAGAAGTCATGGTCATAATTGTCATGAAAATAGAGCTTCAGAATACAGGGTTCAGGAAAGGAATGGATATGGAATTATTTCAAGAATAATTTCAAGACATGGGTACCAAGCAAAGGCTAAAATATCAAGTGTTTTAATTGCAATAACTCTGGGAATATTGCAATGTGGTGTAGGAATCAATTCCAAATAAGTTCAAGGCAATAAAGTCAAATAGGTTCTAGACAAGAAGATCAAGTAATTCATCAAGAGAAGGATATCATAAAAACATGGAAGGAAGTTGATAGAGGAAATAAACAAAGTGATATGGGAGTAAAAGTACTCCCACCCCAAAATTAATCACCTCAAAAGAAAAAGGGGGTGAGGGGGGCTAAGCTTAAGAGTTATATATTTTAGCCCCATAAGTGTCCCTTTTGCCATTGATGTCAAAGGGGGAGATATTTGAGTAAGGGGGAGAGTATTGAGTTAGGGGGAGTAGCCTCCAAAGAGAGTATTGAGTTAGGGAGAGCAACCTCCATAGAGAGTATTGAGTCAGGGGGAGCAACTTTGATTATCAGAGATTGTTTTTGCAGTGATTGTGGTGTTTGCATTAGAGGTGTTGCCATCAATGAAAAAGGGGGAGATTGTTGAAAATTTTAGTTAATTTGAGATATTTTATGTTGTCATTGATGTCACATGGATCATTGATGTCACATGGACCACATTTGGTTATGGTGGCAAAAATATTTCATAAATAAGCATTTATGATATTTTGGAAAGTATGGCTATTTACAGGGTTTTTATGAAAACCAAGGCATACAAAATAAAAGGTTTTATTTAAAAACATGGTGGGATTATGTGGAAAGGACTTTTCTTAAAAGACAAGGTGGAATTTTGTTTCATCGAAAAGGGACCTTCAGTGATGAAGATATTAAAGTTTAAAGTTTAATTTTAAATTAATGGAGGGCCGACCTATGTGCAATTAATGGAGGTTGGCATATATATATATATATATATATATATATATATATATATATATATATATATATATATATATATATATATAGTATGTATGTAAATGTTTAAATTTATTTCGAAAAGGGGGCATATTATATATCGTCGGAAATCTTATTTTGAGGTCTATTTGACTAACTTATTTAGAAGGAGAAATAAGGTTTGTGTAAAGAGATATTTCTGATTTTACAAAGGGGTTCCAAAAGTGAAGTTTGCTTTGTTCTTTTTCAAGAGGATTAATTATTTCATGAGGTGACAAGGTAGGAAATATTGTGATTTATTTTATTTTATGGTATAAGTGGTTTTGGGAGTCAAAAGGTTATGCAATGTTTTGATTTATTTTATTTTATGGTACAAGTGGTTTAAGGAGAGATACGAAATTTGTGCAATTAAAGGCCTTGGTGATGATTATTGAAAAGTGGAGTAATTTTGATTATTTTATGATCTACTAACCCTTGTGAAGATTGGCAAAAGAATTTTATGATTGTGGCAGATTTACAAAGAGTTTTTTTTTCATCTTCATTAAAGGTATGGGCACATTCTCCTATTGATTGTTTATGGTGGTTGATTTCTGAAATATCATTAGAGGGAAAAGGATTGTTTGTGGTTTCCTTTTCGAAAGTGGTTGATTGAATTCTTCGAGGTTTTTTGAATTGAGAGTTGTGTATAAACTTTGTTTTAAAAGCATAGTTGTTGAAGCCCATTGGTTGTGAAAGAACTTGAGTTAGAAAAGAACATGAGTATCATTGTTATGTAATATTTGTGGTTGAGCATTGCTAGAAATATTTGAGTTGGTTGATACATACTTGGACTAGGATTGTGTGAGAAAGAGTTGTTCCTTGTGATGATTGGTTGAGTTGAGTTGATTCAGCCTAGTCAAGTGATGTGTGAAGTGATTGTTAAAGTTCTATGAAACAAACTATTCCATTATTCTGATTTTAGTTGAGAGTAAGATTAGAAAATATTGAGTCTCTAACAATTCTATTTATGGTTCTATGAGATTGACTTGAGTTGAGTTGAGATTGATTTGAGTTAAGTTGAGTTGAGATTGAGATTATAACATATTGAGACTCTAACAATTATCTTTTTGCTTCTATGAGTTGATTTGATTTTATTTGAGTTGAGATTGAGATTAGAACATATTGAGTCTCTAAAAATTCTCTTTATGCTTCTATGAGTTGAGTTGAGTTGACATCATTATGGATCATTGTTGTCATCCATTGAAGAGTACATTGTCATTCATTTTTGAGTTCATATTTGAGCTCTGTATTGATAGATTTGTGGATGATATTTGAGTGCTACTTGAGCATGATTGATTGAGTCTTTGAGAAGACCGTTGGGACATATTTGTGGATAGTTTTGGGCAAGTTCTTGGTGAGCTTACTAGAGCAGTTTTGGGCAAGTTCTTGGTGAGTTTGCTATAGCATATTTGGGCAAGTTCTTGGTGATCTTGCTAGAGCATATTTGAGGAAGTTCTTGGTGAGCTTGCTAGAGCAAATTTGGACAAGTTCTACGTGAGTTTATTATTTAGCATTTGACAAGTTTTGTGTGAGCTTTTTAAGAAGGTTCTATGTGAGTCTATTGAAAAGGCTCTTAGTGAGCCTATTGATAGAGCTTTGGAGGTGATAGAGTATAGAGGACAGAGTCTCAGTGGATAGATATCCAGCATCTAGAATAGTTGAATACAGATTTGAGTGAGGAGTCTTCAAGTGGAGAGAGGTCCACCAGTAAGTGCAGTAGAGAGACAAAGTCTTCTAGATGATCACATAGCCAGAGTATAGGAGGAAAGAGTTATCCTATGGAAGAGATCCACAAACTTGAGATTAGGGGATCAACATCTCCTTAGGACAGATATCCATAAACATTATAATTAGGAGTGATTCCCAAAGATATTGATTGAGAAATTTTTAGTAAAATATTTTCTCCGTGGAGTAGCCCACATTGGGTGAACCACGTAAATTATGGTGTCTCTATTGCGGTCACATAGGCACATACAACTGCATATACATACACACAAAATCACAACAGGCTCAATTCCTTTTATTTCTAACAGAGGCTCACAAGTTAGTATCTTATATTCCTTAGTTTTGCATAGAGGCTCATGTCATAGTCCATTTATTTTTCATTTCTTGTTTGAACTATAAATTGCTTTTAGTCATTCCTTAGTTTTCCATAGGTAATCCTCTCCTTATCATAGTTCCTTAGTCCTATTTAGTACCTCTGTAAGCTTTTCTTATTTATATTGATTGCTTAGCAAAGTTTCATTTGTCTAGAAGATCTTCTTCATAGTCTGAGCCTTTTCTCCTTCTTATTTAGATTCTCAATAGCCTAGCATAGTTGCTTTATAATTTTTTACATAAATACTTAAGGCTCATTGGCCCAATCATTGTTGTTTTATGTCTCATTACATTAAATAAAAAAACTCAAGGATCATTAGGTTAGTTGTCATTTGATTTCAATTCTCATTAGTTTAATTATATTTTTATTTCAAGCCTCATTAAATTAGTTGTTATTACTTACATGGCTCATTAGATCAAGTTTTATTTTCATAGCTCATTTTTTTTATTAAATGAAAAACCCCTTGTGTGGCTGCCTTGGTCTGAGAGATCACGAACATGGGGTTCTACACCATCAAAGTCACCCAGGAGTTGCACCCAGCCCTACCGGCACCAACATTATCAATTGGATTTTGGGTACCCAATTCAGATTTTTGGTAGGGTGGAGATTCGAACCTGGGACCTCCCTTGGAGGATTACCATCTCCTCTCCAACTCACCTACAAAACCTGGGTTATTTTCATAGCTCATTAATATAAACATTATTGTTTTTGTTGGCTTCTTAGGGTTTACTTTAGATCTACATGGTAAATAGGAATTTTTAGAATCAAACAACAAAACCAAAACAAACAAAAAAACAAAAAGAAGAAAAAAAGGAGAAAAGAAAATCAAATCAAGCACACACTTTACATGATATATTCAGTAAATATTTTACGATGAAAACCAACTGGTGATGTTGGGTTTCACCACCAAACCTTGGGACTAGCTCAAGGTAATTTGAGGTTAGACACCCTTTGCTCATGGGGCTTAATAATTAGTGAGCATAGAGCTATCATTTTTATTTGAGTCTAATCAAGGGTGAGGTAAAATTCTGACTAGTCTAGTAGAAAGACTTAGAAAATGCAACCTCCTTTTGGAGGTGTTTTTGTCCCCTTAGGATACCCAAAGTCAACCCCCACCCTAGGAATCCTTTTCTTCCATTTTTATACTTCTTGTAAGGGATGTGGGCATAAATACACTCTTTTACATTCCACTCCATCCACCACATTTGTAGTCCCTAGGTTTGAGGCACATCAAACACATCAAACCCCCCAAAAAAAAACTATAAAACCCAAAAAAAACAAAAAAAAACAAAACAAAAAGAAAAACCACAATGTAAACAAAAAATTTCAAAACAAAAACAAAAAAATCAAAACTAACATTATTTTTTTGCTTGGTTGTTTGCATTGTTTTTTATTTAGATAACACCTCTCATCTACCAAAACCATTTATACCCTCACCAAATGTATCTAATATCCACCAAAACCCTCCACAACTTCTCCCAAACCCATTCCTTTACATCCTCTTCCACTTCCTCTATACTATGGTATTGACTCAAAGTCAAGCTAAATCCCAAACCTATCCTCTTATGGACTATTATGAGTTGATTCCCAACCATTTGGTAACTCCTACAACCAATTTTTAGGATATATCTCTCACATTTCCTAATTATTCCCTCATCATTTATCCTATTTATTGTCCACCTACCAAGTCCCAATATCAACCATCATATTCTATCCAATACCTAGTGTCATAGGGTATTCTAACCCAATCCCATCCTAATTTGACCCTTTTATTCTCCTTGCATCTGTCAACCTCATATATTTCACCTATTTTTTCAATCCCACCCCTACCACCTCTCCTTACAACACCACCACAACAACCTTATCTCCTCCGAAATCCCTACCCTTCACCTTGTGTCCCTCATACATCCCAACCTATGCATCCTAGCCACTAACCTTATCCTTATACCATTTGGACAACTCAATATATACAAACTTACCATTCATCACATCATTTATGTCATGCCCCTTTTGTGGCACAACCCTTGGGACCTTACCACTCACCCTATTCTCTTCACCAACCTTTTCCTTCTAAATTTTCTCATAAAAATCAACTTAATCCTCATTCTCTCACTAGATCACTCACACCTATATTTCCCACTTCAACTCCACCCCCAAATGATCTACAATAAATCATAGTCCAACTCATGAACCTCACACTCAAACTAAATAATCATGAAGCTTCCACATCATCCTTACAACCTTCCTCCATAAAATATTCTTCCATTCCCCCTATTTCAAATTGATCCTCCAATTGTCCTCGACCTCCTTATCATCCACCTCATCCTTGAACATTGCTATTGAAGACAATGTCGATAATCTTTCAAAATATCTAGGACAAAAAACTAATTTATTTACCTAACATCTATTTGGCTAACCCTAATCAACCTAATCCAAAGTGGTATACATAACATCACTATGGTGTTTTCCATCATCAATATGGCCATGACATTGAAGATTATTGATTATTTTAGTGTCTAGTACAAGATCTTATTGATCATGGGTAATTAGCCATATCATTCCCATGCTCCTCTTACAATAATTTCACTAGCCTCCCATATCTTCCTCTTCATCAATTCACCTCTTCTACCCATCTACATATTGCACATAATCACCGATCGACTTCATACACCCAAATTATATTGTGCCACAACTCATCTCATCACTAGAGTTAGATGACATTACCTTATCAATGTTGTCATGAATCTTGATTAGTATCCAACATCCATTTTTTGGAATTTATATCTATCCTAGAATCTTATTTGAGATTATCAGGAATCCTAGTCTATTGGTTCAAAATGTAGAATTTCGCTTCTCAAAATATACTTTAATCAAATTCAACTTGATACATGTCATTCCTATGCTTGTACGATGTTTACATGCCTATGCCACATTTATGTAAGACAAATTACAATATATTGCAACATTATGAGAACACCTACCATATGGATGACTTGTTTACCACCTCCAAAGTGTTGAACAATCTATCAATGACAAGGTTTAAAGATATTCATCTCTTACATCATTGGAGCATCCTACATTGATTATGATTTGAGATGATCTTACATATCCTTCTCAAGTGTCACTTCGGTCCCATTTCATACACTCTTAACCATTTTCATCACCCCATAACTCACTAATTACACCATACCCTATTCTTCCTCCTCTCCTCTTCAATTTCATTTCCCTCTCTTTATTCTATAGGGTCTAGGCTATTTTTGTACAATCATACTTTGAGCGACCATGTACCCATAGTTGGTTCATTTATTTTCTTCATTATTCTTTATTTTCATCTAATCATTCCTCAACATCTTTCAATGGCTTCATCACATATTATGCATCACATATTTTCTTTGTCATTCTTCATTTTCATCCCACCATTCCTCAATCTTCTTTCATCCAACCTCAATTCATCCCTAACACCCTATGCATAACCATACCTTCTTGAATAGGGGAATTCACCCCTCATTTCATCCAATATTATGCCTAAGGTATTTCACACTCACTCTATGGCATCAATTTCACTATATTACATCTATTCATCACATCTATCCACCCATATCATCCATTATAATCATGCATAAGGGTTTTGGCATGCTAGTTTTCTTTTCTTTTTGGTTTCATGTAAATGCATCTTCTAATTTTGATTAGTATAATTAATCAATGACATCAAGTAGTTGTACATACCATATTTATTTCTACATATCAGGTTATTTTTCCCATCTTTGTCCATATTATCTTTTTTAGTCATATGTCCTATCATTTTATTCTTCGTCTATTACATCCATTATATGTCTTTCATCTATTTGTCACATACACTACTTGTTTCCATTGTCCCAAGGTCTTATATTGCTCAAACATAGAGGTCATTTTGGTTATATAAACATATCTATTGTTCCAATCAACCTTCATTTGATGTGATCAACTCTTACAGTGTTGTAGGTCTCTCCTGGTTATCTCGAGTTCACTTCAGGACCAAGCATACATTTAATATCTTAAATTTATTATGAGTCTAGGGAAGATGAAGCCATGTATAGCTTTGACCATAAAGTGAATTATTCCCCATTTTCATCTTATCATGTAAATAATCCAAATATGAGGATCCAAATAGTTTATATGCAAAAAAATAAAAAAATCCATCATAATCAAAATTAGTAATAATATTTTATCATAGAACCTTAGGCATTTTAGACGTCTCCACCAAGGCTATAGACACGTGGATATAAGTGGAATAACATCGAAGGATTATGGTGCAATATCCATCGGGGCTATAGATGCTTCACTGGCAATGGAGTATTCCCTTTATGTGTTGACATGTTTGTCACATTAATGACCTTATTTTGTATAGACCTATGATCACTCGTATATGAGCTAGCTTATAATGGCTTGAGTTACAATTTGTCATTCCAACCTTGTTCAAAATAAAAAATGAACATCACTATACACACTTCAGTCCTTGAGAGACTTGACTCCCTAGGATGGACTAAGTGTCTTAAATAACCTGATTGGCTAGTAGATGATTTTGATTAATTCCACTAGGGTGTATGAGTTTTATAAAACCCTTCTAGGATATAAAAACTCTAATATGTCTCAAACAACACAATATGTTATGTCTACATCATTCATAACACACATGTTTTAATATCTCCATCTGTCAAATGTACCATATATTATTTATCACAAGTTCTTAATTTTACATATCACCATCCGTGTATTACATTTTATTTCTATTTTTATTATCATGTCTCATGTCCTCCTAATGTGTCATTGTGATCACTACTTTATCCTTGATTAATTAAACCTAATTTTGATTAGAAAATGCATATGTGAATATCCAAAATATAATCAAACATGATTAATTTAAACACCTTAAACACATGCCTCATACCATCCATACACCTCAACCATCACCTCATCATCATATCCCTCCTATGAATGAATAAATTCAGTCCATCACATATCCACATACATACATCATATTCATATCATTTCAAAAATAAAATCTCACTTTTTGAAAGCTTTAATCACTATCATCTCCCATTTATTTTGATGGGATAAAAGTATAATTAAATAAATCAAATAAAATCCAATTAATAAATCAATCAACAAGGTCAATCAAGAAAGCAAAATGCTCAATCATTCATTCAATAATTTTTTAAAACCTAATCAATCGATCAATAAAATAATGCATTAGATTAGATTTATTCCACAAATCTCTTCTAGATCGAAGATCTCACAATTTTATTTATTCCCTAAAATCAGATTCTGGAGATGTTGTTTATACTTGGTATGGCATGAAATCTATTATTGTTGATTACTTTTCCAATATTTTTGCTTCTACTGCTCTTGAATCAGATTCTAAACAAAATATTCTTCAAGAAATCCCTTATCTTATCACTTCTGAGGATAACTCTATTTTGAATGATCTTATTACTATCAATGAGTTTCAACAGGTAGTTTTTAAAATGGAAAAAGGGAAAACCCCAGGTCCTGATGGTTTTCCCATTGATTTTTACCAAGAGTTTTGGGATATCCTTCATGTTGATTTATTAGAGGTGGTGGAAGAAGCCGGGAAAGCCAAAGAAATTTTGAAGGTTATCAATAAAACTTATATTACTCTTGTTTCAAAAGCTCAAGAGATTGATCATATCTCATATTTTAGACCTATTGCTTTATGTAATGTTCTTCTCAAAATCATTACTAAAATCATGGCAAAAAGGTTGAAGCCTCTTTTGCATAAGATTATTTCCCCAAAGCATGGGGGTTATGTGGAAGGACATCAAATAGCAGATGAGATAGTTCTTGCTCAAGAAGCCATCCATTCCATGGATATGCAAAAATATCCTTCCATGTTCATTCGGTTAGACTTATCCAAATCTTATGACAGGGTGGATTGGCACTTCGTTATCAAAGTTTTGAGGCAATTTGGTTTCTCTAAGGATTGGATGGATTGGATTATGGGATGTATCTCTTCAATTTCCTACTTATTTTTTATCAATAGCAAACCTTCTCAGTCGTTCCCATCTTCCAGAGGTATTAGACAAGGTGACCGGCTATCCCCTTATTTATTCATCATTCTTTCTAAATGCTTGGGTACAACTATAACCAAAAAGAGGGAAAACAAAACCCTTGAGGGAGTTACCATTGCTCATGGAGCTAGACCTATATCTCATATTCAATTTTGTATCATTCATAATGGTCGACATACAAATTTTTGGATAGATTCTTGGGATGGTCATAAGCCTTTGATAACTCAGTTTCTAGATTGAAGGTCTTAGATGGAGGAGCTTCACTGAGCTAACTGGATAAAGGTGGCTAATTACTGTCGGTACCATACTGGTAATTCAAAGTTTAGTAGATATTGGATCCCTATTGAGGACTGGCCTATTAAAATCCCAGAAAGGCAAGGACAAGATATCCAAGGCATCCTTCATATGAGATCTCTCTCTTGGTCCCATGAAAAAGATTATTTTGGATGGAACAACACTACTAAGGGTGAATATTCAGTTGCTCAAGGTTATTTGACCTTATGCCATAATAATCCCAACCATTCTTTTGACATATTTTCTCAATTGTGGGCTCAAAATCTCTGGTTAATTGGGCTTTGGACAAATATGATCTTACTTATTATGACCACCCTCCTAGATGGTGGGCTTCACAAATTAGGGAAGCTCTTCTTTCTATCATTTATTTGGATAGCTCCAGTTTTGAAGGTACCTAGTTTCTTCTTGTTTTTTTTTGCTTCACTTTGGTTCATTCAGGTTTTTTTAGTTCCCTAGCTTACTCTTTTCTTTATTTTGTTTCCTTTGTTGTTTCTTGCCTTAATAGTCTTCTGGTCTAGAAAGGTCATTGTTATGTTCAATTTTTTTCTTTTTTATTTTTTGAGTTTTTGTTTCTTTTTTTTATTGTGTGTGTGTTCTTTTGTTTTGTTTTGTTTTTGTGTTCTTTGTGTTGTTTTTTGTTGTTTTGTATTTTTTTATGTTTTTTGTTATTGTTCTTTTGTTTCTCTTTGTTTGTGTTAATTCGTATTTTTTTTTAGAGTGTTTTCTATAATTTTTGTTTTTATTTATTTTCTGTTGTTGGCTGTTTTTTATTTTTATTTTTATTTTATTTTTTTAATACTTTAGGTTATGGTTGTGTTTATTTTTCATGTTTTTTTGGGTTATGTCTTTGTAGTATTCTATTGTTTTTGTCTTGTTTGTGTTGTGTTATGTGGTTCTTGTGTTTTTCTATGTGGTTCGTGTTGTCGTTTCTTTTATCTTATTGTGTGTGTTTGGTTGTGATTTTGTTTTTTACACACTCAAGGAGCATGTTTTTTATTTTATTTGATTATTTTTTTTGTTATTTAATTATATATTTACTTATTTTTAAATTAGTTTTGTGTGTTTGTTTGCTCCTTGAGTATGTCAAAGGTGGTAGGCCAGGTCCGAGTCCTGGGTATTTTTTATGGAATGGATACCCTTGCCTCCTTGGGTATTACCCGAAAGTGGCATCCCTTTTGGAATGTTTTCCACAAATAATAAAAAAAAGATTATATTTATTTACCTCTTCATTAGATTTCCTTATCTATGCATTAGATTATATTTATGTTTATGTGCAAATATTACATTTAATTTCTTATTGCCTATGCATAGATTAGATTTCATTTCCTATGCCTACACATATATTAGATTTAATTTCTTTTTAACGATAATAGATACAGACACATAAACCAACCATAAAATAGATTTAATTTTAGCTTCATAGAATAGATTTATTTTCATGCTTCCTACACATAGATTAGCTTTCATTTCATGTTGGTCGTATAGAATTAATTGTCTATACATAGATTATATTTATTTTTATATCATTTCCTACTTTCCTAGAATATATTTATTTTCATACAATTTCTTATTTTCATAGACTAGATTTCCATTCCTGCATTTTATTATTTTTATATATTTCCATTCCTACATTTTATCATTTTCACAAATGGATGATCCAAAAATTGATGCAAGTCCTCACAAATACATATATCAACAAAATCCAAAGTAAGTAAAAACTAAAATATTACACACACATATAGCAATAGGCCCATAGGAAGTTACTAATGACTAATCTAAAAATTGATTCAGGCCTCCATATATACATGTGTGTGTGTGTGCATAAATAATATAATTACAAAGATTGTGTCAAGAGAGGGTTCAGTTTTCCCACAAGCCACTCAAAAATTGACTACTATACAAAAAGAAATGAATGGAAAGCCTACAAAATAATATAATTGTAAAATTTTAGATCCTTTACAAAGCTAACACTAATCCTATTTATAATTTATAGAGGATGATTTCTATCCAAAACTCATGTAGAGAATTCAAGATGATTTTTACTTTTGACATCAAGCCATATATTTTTTGCATCATCAATCCTCCCAAGGTTATCTAGATCTAGTATCTTAAATGCCAAATAGTTTTGAGCCTTTAGATGAGAAACAACCACCATTATTTCCAACTAGTCCCTTTTAGAAAACCCTACAATCTAGGTGCAAAGAAATTTTTGCTTTTAATGCTCTAGATTTGGTAGTGGCCTTGTCATGGCTTTCTAGATATTGTTGTCCTTTCTAAAAGATATGCAACATTCCTTTTATGGTAAAGAACAATACTCTCTAGAAGACTGCACACCTCAACAAATCTTAGCTTTTTGGGTTGCGGTACCTTTTTTTTCAAAAGTTTTCCTTACAATATGACCTCAGAAACTTTTCTTGCCTAAATATTTCTGACCGTTGGAGCTCTCATGTTATAGCTTTTCCCTTCAAGAATCTAATAAGGTTCGACCTTCGAAATTTTTCTTTGTTAACCTTTCCAAACTCAAAAATTTTGATGGAAGGTTTTTCTTTAGTGCTAGTCCACTTCTTGTACTCTACCTTTGTTGCCAAAAAAAAAAAGGTGTAATAAAAAATCACTACATATCTAACTGAAAATAATAATAATATTATTTAGAGGAATAACTATAAGTAAGATCTTACAGATGAATTAAGTTTTAAACTAACAAATTAAAACAAAAATTGAATATGTAATTATAATTATTTAATTGATTTGAATGATAATATTATTTAAAAGCTATTAAAAATATATGCACCAAATTTCCACTCCCATTTCCAAATACTTGTTAATGGATTTCTTCTTCGGATGGGTTGTAGTCGTTTACGACACGATGATTCTGAAAATTTAAAATAGTTGACCTTCTAGCTACGCTCGATTAAACTAGTTTATTTTGACGTCTACTCTCAAAATCTAACCTGATTTTCGTCATGTTCATATTCATCATGTTCATATTCAGAAGCCGGATTGAGATCGCTTTAGCAAGATCGTCGGACGACACAAGTCAAACAATTCACATAGTGTTGTAGGTAATATAGAGACAATTGCCTACCAAAGCCCAGATCAGAGACAAAAAGGAACAAACCATAATCATTCCCAAGACATAATGTGATTTGGCGTGACATGACTTTGGAGGGCAATGATTTAAGTTTTAATTAAAATTTTATTTGCTGCCATCGGCAGAGCACAGTGCGAAGTGCGAACTGCGAACTACGAAGTGCGAAGTGCGAAGTGTGAAGTACGAAGTGTGAAGTGCAAAGGAGGGAGGGCCCAAAGTCGGGTTGTGCACGGACCGAGGTGCGAAGTCAGGTTGCACACGGATCGAGGTGCACAGTCAGGTTGCACATGGATCAACGTGCAAAGTCAGGTTGTGCATGGATCAAGGTACAAAGTCGGGTTGCACACGGACCGAGGTGCAAAGTCGGATTGCACTGGTCAAAGGCAGCGAAGTCCGACTTCACTGCGAAGTTGGGAGGATAGCTCCAGACTTAGCCAAATTTTTGCCTTGCAGACTTTTGCTATCCGGAGGCTTGCGTGGCTATGGCATTGGTTTCCTTGGCTTGGCAAGAACTATATGGGAGGAGAGAAACACCGAATCTAAATACAATATTTCAGATCTGAGCTCAAACTTATAGAACCCGAAAGAAATCGCACTGAGGTGATTTGTACAAAGAACAACAATAGATTTTAGCACACAGAGATAACTGCAAACCCTACATATGCCTTAAACAACAAGAAATTTTATTCATATAAGATGAGGGTTACAAAGTCCTCAACTAAGGAAACCTAACATCTATAGGCTAAAGCTGCAGGATAAAATGATATGGAAAACAAATGTCGAGTCTGCTGCTCGAACATTAAACAAATAAGCCACACTGCTCACTAAAACGTTCTCATCTCCTACACTATTTTTTCTCCAAATTTTCTTCCACTCTCCTCTCTTTCTCCACTCTCTCCACACACATGTATGAAGACCTGAACTGCCTTATATAGCCACGGGGAGAGGAAGATATGGGTTGTCCTATAACAGGTTCTGATAGACCCTCAACTAGGGTTTTTGACATTAACTGGCATTAACTTCTACGGCGATCGGATCTGTCAGACATCACATTTGTCATAGGGTAGGTGTGACGTCATGTCAAACTTTTGTAGGGATCCCTAACTACGCGAGTGCAGTTCAACTAAGGTGTGAAATCTGGGTTAATATTTTTAACACCCTCCTTTAAACCTGATTTCACAAGCGTTTTGACTCCAAGATGCTCTTGCAATCTGTTGAAGTCTTCCTCCTTCAAAGGCTTCATGAAAATATCTGCCAACTACTCCTTGGATCTACAAAACTATAGTTGAATTTCTTCGGACTTCACCAAATCTCTGATGAAGTGATAACGAATATCGATGTGCTTCGTCTAGCCATGGAATACGAGATATTTTGACAGTGCGATGGCTGAATTGTTATCACAAAAAAATGTTGTGCCTTTCGAAGGATAGTTCAGTTCATTCAGAACTCTTCGCAACCAAACTGCTTGGCATGCGGCTGATGTGGCGATGACATATTCTACTTCGGCTATGGACAACGCAATGATGGGTTGTTTCTTGGACACCCATGAGACTGCCAATGATCCAAGATGGAAAGCATACCTGGAGGTGCTCTTTCGATCATCAGTACTGTCAGCCCAGTCACTATCTGTGAAGCCCATCAGTTCCAACTGGTCTTTTCTGGCATAAAATAGGCCATTGTTTTATGTTCTATTGACATAGCACAATATCCTCTTACCTTCTTGCCAGTGCGTGTCCTTCAGAGTCTCCATGAAACAACTAATTAGACTGACTTTAAACATCAGATCTGGCTGAGTTGCAGTAAAATACATCAAACTGCCAACTAGCCTCTTGAATAGGGTTGGATCTACATTCCTCCCTGAATCTAGCTTGCTCAGCTTCAAACCTATGGCTACAGGTGTGATGGCATGTTTATTGTCCTCCATCTTGAACCGCTTCAGGACATCCTTCACATACTTGCCCTGAGAAATGAAGATGCCATTTGTCGATTGGTCAACTTCAATGTCGAGAAAATACTTCATTAGCCCTAAGTCCGTCATCTCGAACTCCCTCTTCATGGCTATTCTAAACTGGGAAAATAGTGTTGTGTTGTTGCTAGTGTAAATTAAATCGTCCACATACAGACAAACGATTATGATCTCACCTACATCATTTGTCTTCATGTATAGGGTGTGTTCATATGGGCATTTTACAAACCCATTTTGCTGAAAATAACTGTCAATTCGGCTATACCAAGCTTGGGGTGCCTGCTTCAAACCGTACAGGGCCTTCTTCAGATTTAGTACTTTTCCCTCTTGGCCTTCAATTTCGTAACTTGGTGGCTGGTCTATGTAGACTTCCTCCTCTAACAATCTATTGAGGAAGGATGAATTGACATGCATCTGGTACATCTTCCAACCCTATTGGGCTGCCAATACCAGGATCATCCTGACTGTGTCAAGTCAGGCTATAGGCGCATAAACCTCATGGTAATCGATGCCTGACTTTTGCTTGTAGCCCTTTGCCACCGGTCTGACATTATGCTTGTTAACGTCTCCTTGGGCATTGAACTTTGTCTTATACACCCACTTGACCCCAATGGTCTTCTTTCCTACTGGAAGATCTGTCAGTTGCCATGTATCATTCTTTTAAATGGCTTTAATCTTCTCATCCATCGCCTGCACCCAATTTTGATTGTGAATTGCGTCTTCAAACTCTACTAGATCAACTTTAGTAAAGAATGCAAAGTCAGAGTACTCTTCATCTACATGGATTTGGGTTGCCTCGTAGATTTCTTGCAAGCTCCTTGTCTTCACTGGCATCACCAGGTTCTAGATTCTACTTGCACATGGAGGCGACGAAGATGGAGTGGCTGTTATACTACTGGCACTGCTACTACTGCTAGAGGTTGCAGGTGGCTGCATACTTCCTTCTTCCAAGTCAATAGACTCTACTACTGCTGGCTCTGACTGGCCAATATTTGACTTCCAATTCCAGGCTTCATATTCAAGAAACTTCACATCATGGCTGATGATGAGTTTATTTGTCACAGGGTTGTACAACCTATATGCCTTTGCCTTCTCACTGTACCCTATTAAAATGCACTTCTCATCTCTATCATCCAACTTATGCCACTTATCTTCTGGAATATGTGCATATGCAATGCACCCGAACACACGCAAGTGAGCCACACTTGGCTTCACATCATCTAGACCTCCTAAGGGATTTTTTCCTTCATGCTTTTTGTGGGATATCTGTTTAGCAGGTAGACTGCACATGTGATAGCCTCTACCCAAAATTCATGTGGTAATCCCTTCGCATTCATCATGCTTCATGCCATCTCCATGATGGTCTGGTTCTTCCTCTCAGCTATGCTTTTTTGTTGTGGCGTGTATCTGGTAGTGAACTGTCTTTGAATTTTGTGCTGCTTGCAGTAGTTAAGGAATTTGTTGGATATGTATTCACCTTCGCCATCTATCCTAAGAGTCTTGATCTAATATCCACTCTGTTTCTCCACCAGAGCCTTGAACTCCTTGAATCTGGCAAATGCTTCTGACTTTAGCTTGATGGCATAGATCCAAGTCTTTCAGTTGAAGTCATCTATGAACGTTAAGAAATATTTGTTATCGACAAACGTGTTGGTCTGCATCGAACCATAAATGTATGAGTGCACCAGCTCTAGTGGCTGTGATACTCTCCAAGACTGATCAGAAGGGAATGAATCCCTATGTTGTTTACCGACTAAGCAGCCCTCACAATATTGATTTTGCTACTCTATCAGGGGTAAACCCTTCACCATATGCTTCTTGTGTAGTTGATTCAGGCCACTGAAGTTCAGGTGACCAAACCTGAGATGCCATAACCAGGTAGCATCTTTTACAACTACACTTAGAGACATCAATGATTCATTCTGAATCTATAGTGAAAACATTTTATTCTTTGTCATGGACACTATAGCAATCTGCCCATGTGACTTGTCTCTGATGGTGCAAGCTCCATATTTGAACTGGACCGTATGTCCCTTCTGCACGAGTTGTCCAATGCTCAGTAGGTTATGGTTTAGGCTAGGCACATAGTAGACATCATAGATCTGCTTTCGTTCATTGTGCCTGGTGTGGATGAGGATATTTTCTTTCCCCATTATGGGAACCTTATTGTTGTTCCCCATTTTCACCTCAGACTGGACTGATTCATCTAGTTGGGAGAACATCTCCTTATTCCCCATCATGTGGTTGTTGTACCCACTGTCTAAATACCAGACATTCTTTTGGCACTCCTCCTCAATGTTGCAAGTCAACAACACATTTCCTCCTACCATATTTTTGGTTTCATCCGTGTAATGGGCCTACTACTGGTTCTCCTTGGCCATCTATTTTCTGCACTGTGAGATGTAATGGTCGAACTTCTTACAGAAATAGCACTGGACCTTTGACATGTCCTTCTTCTGACTAGATCCAACTTGCTAATTTTTTGAACTACCTCTTCCACCTTGCTGATGGAAATTACAGTTGGTATCTCCTTTGCTAGGGTTTGACCGTCCTCCTTGCTTGTTGCCTTTCCCACGCCTGCCCCTGCCTCTTCCTCCGTGAGAACTAGAGGCGCCATAGTGGGAATCTTGTCTGCCGCTATTTTAGAATGAGACCTGAGCCTTGAATGATTGCTCCAGAGAGGTCTGAGACGAACGACTCAGCCTCTGTTCATGTGTCTACAATGAACCCATGAGCTCATCTATCGAGAGGGTTGTCAGATCCCTCGACTCTTCAATTGCTATCACAATCGAGTCAAACTTGGTAGGTAGACTTCTGAGAATTTTCTCCATGATTCTCTAGCTCTGCACAATTTCTTCGTTCAACTGCATCTGGTTGATAATGTCCGTCGTTCGAGGGAAGAAATCACTTATGGACTCAGAATCACTCATCTAAAAATTTTCAAACTCCCTCCTGAGCATCTGTAACTTCACCAACTTTACCTTGTTAGTGCCTTGGTACGATTTGGCAAGAATATCCCAGGCCTGCTTCACCTTGGTGGTTGATGAGATCCACATGAATATGGACTCCTCGATCACTTGCATGATGTAGAAGAGGGTCTTCTAGTCCTTCTTCGTGTTCTCTTTCAATAGGACCTTGTCTGCTTGAGAGAGGGAAGCTAGTGCTGTTACATCTATCGGTTCTGGGTAGCCGTGCTCGACTAACTCCCACAGCTCTTGAGATCCAAACAGGATCTTCATCTAGATGCTCCAGTAATCGTAATTCTTCTTGTTGAAGCACGAAATCTACAACTACAAGTTGTTACAGTTGGAAGCCATTTTGCTTTGGTCTCCGCATCAAGGGATCAATTGCTCTGATACCAATTTGAAGTTTTAATTAAAATTTTATTTGCCATCGTCAGGAGAGCATAGTGCGAAGTTCAAACTATGAATTGCAAAGTGCGAAGTGCAAAGTACGAAGTGTGAAGTGCAAAGTGCGAAGTGCGGAGGGAGGGCCCAAAGTCGGGTTGCGCATGGACCGAGGTGCGAAGTCGGGTTGCACATGGATCGAGGTGCATAGTCAGGTTACGCACAGATCAAGGTGTGAAGTCGGGTTGCACACTGACCGAGGTGTGAAGTAGGGTTGCGCTGTTCAATGGCAGTGAAGTCTGACTTTACTATGAAGTTGGGAGGACAGCTCCAGACTTAGCCAAATTTTTGCCTTGCAGACTTTTGCTGTCCAGAGGTTTGCGTGACTACGACGTTGGTTTCCCTGGCTTGGCAAGAATTGTACAGGAGGAGAGAAACACCAAATCTAAATAGGATATTTCAGATCTGAGCTCAAACTTATAGAACCCAAAAGAAATCGCACTAAGGCAATTTTTACAGAGAACAACAACAAATTTTAGCACACAGAGATAACTGCAAACCCTATAGATGCCTTAAACAACAGGAAATTTTATTCATATAAGACGAGGGTTACAAAAGTCCTCAACTAAGGAAAACTAACATCCGCAGGCTAAAGCTACAAGATAAACTAAGACAAAAAATAAATGTCGAGTCTGCTGCTCGGACATTAAACAAATGAGCCACACTGTTCACTGAAACGTTCTCGTCTCCTACACTGTTGTTTCTCCAAATTTCCTCCTGCTCTCCTCTCTTTCTCTGCTCTCTCCACACACATGTGTAAAGACCTGAACTGCCTTATATAGCCACAGGGAGAGGAAGATAGGGGTTGTCCTCTGACAGGTTCCTACAGACCCTCAACTAGGGTTTCTGACCAATCACCGAACTGGCATTAAATCACCGAACTGACATTAACTTCTGCGGTGATCAGATCTGTCAGACGTCACATCTTTCAGAGGGTAGGTGCAATGTCATGTCAAAATTTTTCTAGGATCCCTGACTACACGAGCATAGTCCGGTTGAGGCATGAAATCTGGGTTAATATTTCTAACAATGACATCGTCATGTTGGAAAATATTCCTATAAAGCCAGCATGATGACTCATCAATCCCACATTTCGTTTATCAGTTATTATGGCTTTTCAATTTATTCTAGTTATTCAATTGAGCTTGAGCCTGCTTACAGTGGCCCAAGCTCAGGGAACCAAAGGTGGGTTTTATGCCTTCACTTGCCCCAGGGTGGAGTCCATCGTGAGGTCCATGATGGAATCACACTTTACGTCGGATCAAACAGTTGCACCAGTCATCCTCTGACTCTTCTTTCATGACTATTTCATCCAGGCATGACCACCAATCCTTTCATAATATCTTTGTTTTCATTCCTTTCTATGACTCTCCTCAATAATTTCGTTGTTATAGCTAGCGCAGTTGTGAATTTTAGTACATTGATTCACCACCCGAGGACATTTCATGAAATATTTGAATGGAGTTTCTAATCCTTTCTAAAATTTAGAAATGTTTACCTTCTATAAAAAGACTGACGGTTCTGAGAAATTTCGATTGCAGGGGTGTGATGGCTCCATATTGATAACGGGTCCCTCTGTAGAGAAGAACACGCTCATAAATCTTGGGCTACAAGGATTCGACGTTATCAAAAACATGAAGGCTAAAGTCCAAGCTGTGTGCCCCGACATTGTTTCTTGCCTCGACATTCTCGCATTAGCTGCCCACGATGCCGTAGTTTTGGTATTCTCCTCTCTTAGATCTTCTCCAGTTTCCAACAATCATCCGAGAATATTTCTTTATAGGTCATTTTTGAAGGAATTAAATCAAATCACGATTTAAATCGCTTCCAAAAAACTACTTTGGGTCGCAAAGATTGCTTCGATAATTTTTACTTCGGGACGAATTTCGGCGAGGGAAAGAGCTTCGGAGAGAAAGGCTCCTGAAGTATGCACTTCGGGGAGTAAAGTGCCGAACTAGAAATGCCTCGGGAGATTTGAACTTCGGGAGGACCTTCGGCGAGGGAGTGAGGTTCGGGAAAATTTCCAGCGAGAGAGAGTTTCGGGGGAGGAGACTCCCGAAGTAAAACTACTTCGGGGAAGATACTCCCGAAGTTGGTACTTCAGGGGAAAAACAACCGAAGTGAAAATACTTTGGGAAGGCTGTGAGGTTCGGCAGCCCGTGGCAATTTTGGCAAACCAAATGCCGCAATGTGCTTCGGCACAAATAATTAAACCGGGCTCCTTTCTGGATCGAGCGGGTGTTTTCTTACTTCGGGAAAACCCTAGCTCTGGAATATCTGCGGATAAAAATAATGCACAGAGACCCGAAAAATGCAGAACAAATATTTATATATTCACTATAATTCCGGTTTACAAGTGCTTCCAACTGAAGCGATTACAATCTTCTGCAAGACGAAATGTCTGCAGGATAAACTTAAGACTTAAATGGGAGACTGCTGCTCCACTCTCCGGCTAATGGCTGCTACTGCTTTTGTCGTTCTGTTGCTGTGCTGGACGAAACCCTAGCGCTGTGGCTATTCTGGGCTCTCCAAACAGCTTCTTCTCTTCTCTCCACTCACACTTCCTCTTACGCTCCTCTACCTCTAAATGACAAAATGCCCCAGTATTTATAGGCGGGGGATGAGGACAAAAGGCGAGATAACTTCACCAACCCGCTGACAAACTTTAAATGCCAAAATGGCTTTTCGACCAACTGACGGACAACCCCAACAACTCGCATGGTCGAGAATTTAATGCGTCGATTCCCGTGCTTGATTCCCATTTCGGCTGATTTCCGCTTCGGAGGGCAAATGAGAACTGCTTCACGGCGAACCATTTTTCGGGGGCTGCCGATTTGTCTCTCGCGCCGAAGCATCTTCCCAAGGTGTTTCAGAAAGACTTTGCGCCGAAGCGCTTTCGGGCGTGATGTTTGGTTTAATATTACCAACAATTTTTAGCGAATAGTATTTTTTTTATAGATATATTCAATTTTTTCTTGTCTTATTTAATTAAAAACAATAACAAGAACTTTTTATAAGTTATTCTTTTGCAGTCGATTAACTTTAATAAATAAAATAAAATATGTTTATCAAAATTTATATAGAATATGAATAACAACAATATAAATTTGTCAGAATTTTATATTTGCCTTTTTGAAGATGAAATGAAAAAGTTAAACTTCCATCCCTTCAAATTTTTGGTGAGGTGAAAGCATAGATATAACATCTTTTAATATATTTTCTTACATGAATACAGAGTAAGCGACCCAACTGGTCCGTTCCAACAGGAAGGAGAGACGGGCTGAATTCATCATCGTCCGAGACAGCAAATTTGCCAACTCCATCTGACTCGATTGACGTTCTGAAGCAGAAATTCTCGGACAAAGGCCTCAGCACTGAGGATCTTGTAACCGTAGTCTGTAAGCACTGGGACTTCACATTTCTTCCCCTTCAATACTCAAAAGATTGATTATAAATGTTCGTTAGATTCGAATAGGTAGGTAAGCTATATAATTCACACAGGTAAATAATATAATATGATGGACTCTTATATGGACATTGGCTGTTGTAGACCTTAAAAATTACTTTCCCTGTTTAACTTAATTCATGTATCATGTGCAGGAGGACATACGATTGGACAAACTGATTGCCAGTTTTTCAGCTATCGGCTTTACAACTTCACAACCAGTGGCGAGGCCGATCCCACGATCAATTCCTCGTATGTGGGCGAGCTTCAATCGCAGTGTCCCTCTGGTGGCGACGGATCGAAGAGAGTTGCTCTCGACAAGGCAAGCCAGACCACTTTCGACACCTCTTTCTCCCAAAATGTCAGAGATGGAAACGCAGCACTGGAATCTGATCAAAGGCTTTGGGGCGACAATTCAACGAGACCCTTCGTGCAGAGATACTCGGCAACAACTTTCTCTGGATTCAGCCTGGCTTTCACGGAGGCAATGGTAAAGATGAGCAATATTGGAGTGAAGACAGGCTCTCAAGGCGAGATTCGCAATGTGTGCACTTCTTTTAACTGAACCAAACTCTCGACAAACTTCTCGCTGTATAATTAAAACAAAATAAGTGATGAATTATCGCCTTAAATTACTCAAAGAAATGATTGTTTAAGAGATTTCATAATCACAATTCAATTTCAAATGGTGTATTCTAATCCGCGTGAAATCGTCAAAATGTTATTTTCTTAAAATTGCAATTCACTTAATTTTATATTTAACATCAAATGCCTGAGAATTTTATACCATGTGGCACATGGTAATTATCCAAATATAGCGTTTTTCAGCACACGTCCTTATTTTATTTTATTTTTTCAAAATTTCCTATTATATAAATATATATGCTTTTACATTAAAAATATTATCGTAAATATAAGTGCAAGTGTGGATATAAATAAAATAGTAAAATAGAAATAAAAAGGCTGAATTAGAAGATATTAAATTTATAAAGCAGAAATTAAGAACATAAAATCTCACCAACCATAGGTATTATAAATAAGTTTTATTAGCCATCTTCTATTGTTTATATAGTTATATTTTTTCATCATTTTAATTTAAGATTCTTATATTGACGATTATTCTAGGTAATTTTTCAAAATTTAAAGAATTAGATTTTTAGGATGCGAATTTTGTTTTTAAAGGTATATTAACTTATAAATTTAATTGAATAAAATATATTTTTATTTTTATGTGTATTTGAAATGTTTTTTTTATTAGATGGACGAAGGAGTTTTGAAATGATCTCCAAACCTTGTATAAAAAAGACTAAGTCCTGTCCAAAAAGAGGGAGCCACAATTACTTATATTCGATAATAATCAAGGAATGACCAATTAGAAGAGTTACCCCTTCCAAATTCAAACCAATAGATAGGTAAGACCATACATGATTTAAAAATTAAAACAAAGTGAAACCAAATCAAGATGTCATATATAACCAACCAAACACAGATCAGTAGCAAGATCTAAACCACGAACCAAGCCATGCACCAATCCCATTCTTCCTTATAAGGTTGTTGCTTTCCCAGGCCTACCAGACCATCAGGGTAAGAATTTCTTTTGCATTGGATATTGTAGCTTACAAGGAGAAAACAGTAGCTTGAAAATATGAAATTTGGCGCAAAAATCCAAAATCAACAAGCAGCTCCAAGTTTTGCAACCAAGTCATAAAAAAACAACTCAATCAGAGCGGCTAATTATGTATGAGGTCATTATTGATAGAAGCAATATCTGTTAGGAAGTTATCCCACCAAACCACTAAATCATTCTAAATAAGTCATTTTTTAGCCAATAGATCAACCACTTGATTGCCTTCCTTGATTACCTTACTTCCAGAATAAGTTTTAAAATATTCTATATAGGATATTGTATCCCTTTTGCCATATATATAATATTAAGGGAGTCACCTTCAATGATTAGTCTACAACATACATAATCCAATAGAGAAACTCCTTAAAGCAGGGCCCTAGCTTTGGAGGAGTGACTAGTTTGATAGCCTAGATTATCATCAAAGGCTAAAATTATCAAGCTATCATAGTTCTTTACAATCCCTCAAATACCTACAAGACTTGGATTTCTTTTAGATGCACATTCGAAGTTTAACTTTAGCCAACCAATGGGAGGTGGCTCCCACTTAACCCTGGGTCTATTCAAAGGCACAATAGGTTTGAATGGTTGAGGATTAACATTAAGTCCAAGAGATATCTCCACTAATAATTCTTGCTTTATAGTCACAACAATCATATTTAGGGTTCTAATGTTCTCCATGAAAAAAGGAATTACCTACAAAGCCACAACTTTAGCCGAATGAGTAGTATCCTTAAACACCTTTGAGTTTCTTTCCTTCCAAATCTGCCATCATATATGAGGAAGGCTTAATTTAAAAAACCAATGAAGGCAAAGATATTGGAAGGGAGAAACCCATTGGGTCAGCACATCTTCTAGGTTGTTTAGAAATACCCATTAGATGTTCAAATATTTAAAAAAGTAGCTAAAAACCTCCTACAAGAAAGGACAACTAAAAAGAATATGGAGTGGGGATTCCTCCACATTTCTACATAAGAAAAAAGCATTAGGTAAAATCATACCTCTTTTTTTTAGATTGTCTAAAGTTAGAAATTTCCTTGTACAACCAACCAAAATAGAATGTTGATTTTTGGAGTCAGTCCTTTCAATCAAATTTCATCTATCAGAAACCAAGGATCATAAGGATAATCTACTACTAACTAATATTATTTGATAGAGAATTTACCATCCTTATTTAATCCCTACATGAATCTATCCAAAAATTCTTATCCATGAATTATAATACATTTAACAATTTTAACTTTTTTATTAAATTCCCTCCTTTCCTCCACCAAAATTCCTAAGAATTCAAATGGTTTCTATTAGGGGCGGTATTCAATCCTTTCAATAAAATAACAAACCTTATTCCCCTAGAAATGATCTATCATTAGCTTGACTAAATCCATATCTGATCTTGACTCTAGTGGAACCTCAATTACCCACATGTTACTCCAAAATTTGATAGACATGTCATCTCCCAAACACCACCTACCCCCTCTATGGATATTCGATTTACACCGAATTAAGCTAGACCAGAATGTTGAAGCCTAGAGGGGTAATGGTTATCTAATAAACTACTTTCCATCATTTAGGAATTTGGCTTTAACAATATCAACCCATCCCACTTTCTCCTCTTAAACCAGTCTCCAACCCTACTTGGAAGTATCCCTAAATGCCCTTGATTTTATTTCCTTCAAAATATACCACCATATATGAGGAAGGCTGAATTTAAAAAACTAACGAAGGCAAAGAGACAGGAAGGGAGAAACCCATTGGGTCAGCACATCCTCTAGATTGTTTAGAAATACCCATTAGATGTTAAAATATTTGAAAAAGTAGCTAAAAATATCCTGCGAAAAAGGACAACAAAAAATAAGATGAAGTGGGGATTCCTCCATATTTTTGCACGAGAAACAAACATTAGGTAAAATCATACCTATTTTTTTGAAATTGTCTAAAGTTGGAAATTTTCCTTGTACAACCAACCAGAAGAAAATGTTGATTTTTGGAGTTAGTATTTTCAGTAAAATTTCATCTATCAAAAACCAAGGATCATAAGGATCATCTGCTACTAAATAAACTGTTTTGATAGATAAATTTCCAC
This sequence comes from Wollemia nobilis, assembly GCA_028583015.1. Lineage (NCBI taxonomy): Eukaryota > Viridiplantae > Streptophyta > Pinopsida > Araucariales > Araucariaceae > Wollemia > Wollemia nobilis. The sequence goes on along the minus strand of JAQPPZ010003246.1, from coordinate 6,524,723 downwards.
CCTTTTTTAATCCCCAAATGAATCTATCCAAAATTTCTTGTCCAATTCCCTTATTTCCTCCACCAAAAGTCCTAGGGAGTCAACCGATTTATATCAGGGGTGGTCTTCAATCCTTTTAATGAAATCACAAACTTTATTCCCCCAAAAATAATCTATAGTTAGCTTGACTAAAGCCATCTCTAATATTGACTCCAATGGAACCTTAATTGCCCACACGTCACTCTAGAAGTTGATAGACTTGTCATCTCCCAAACACCACCTACCCCCTCTATGAATACTCGATATGCACCAAATCAAGCTAGACTAGAATGCTGAAGCATGGATGGGTAACGTATCTCTAATAAAATTATTTCAATAATTTAGGTATTTGGCTTTAACAATATCAACCTATCCCTTTTTCTCCTCGTAAACCAGTCTCCAAACCTACTTGGCAACAAGAGATTTATTCATAGATTTCAATCTTCTAAGACATAAATTGCCCTCCTCCTTCTTACTATATACTTGGTCCCATGCCATTAGATGATTTTTTTTTCCCACTTGCTCCTAACCAATGAAATTATCATTGGATATGTTCTATTCTTTCAAGAATCTTACTCGAGATTAAGAATAGATAAATAAAATATATCGGGATGCTTTGAAGGGTTTCCTTAACTAACATCAATTTTTCTACTTGGATCTAGAGAGACACTTTCTATCTTGCAAGATTTTTCTAGACCCACTCCACAACCGGTTCCTACAGGGATGACCTTGAAGCCCCATAAAACATTGGCATCCCTAGGTAGGCTAAATGGAGAGACAAAATATTACATCCAATAATATCCGTAATCCTCAATTGCCTTGCTAGAGGAGTATTGATGAAAAAAATAACACTTTTCTTAAAATTAACCTTTTGACCCATCACTTGTTCATAATTTTGTAGAATACTTATGATTGATTTTTCTTAAGGAATTGAAGCTTGAAATAACATAAGAGTATTATCAACAAAATGATGATAGGATATGGACCTAATGGGTGTAGCTGGCTTAATGCCTACAATAGAATAGTTAGATTTTATAGCCTAACCCATAGATTCCACTAGCAAAATGGAAAGGTACAGGACAACGGATCTCCTTGATGAATTTTCCTGCAACTTCTAAAATATCCCATCGGAGAGCCATTCACTAGAACTGAGAACTTGTTTGAAGAGATACATGATTTCATAAAAATTATCCACTCATGATTAGATCTAAATTTATGTAAGACTTTGAAGAGAAACTCTCAATAAAACATGTTGTAATATTTGTTCATACCTATCTTGAGCAAGGTCCCATAATTACCACTTTTGGTTGTCGAATGGATGATTTCATGGACTACAATTATTCCATCAAGAATTTTCCTCCCAGTAACAAAATTTTTCTATGGGATATTAATGACACATGATAATAAAATTTTCAATTTGTTCTCTAGGGTCTTCATCAAAATTTTAAAAATAGTATTGCACAAACTGATAGGCCTATTAGCTATGAAATCTGTAACATTAGCCATTTTAGAGATAAGAACAAAAAATGTATATTTGACATATAAAGGAATCTATTTTGAATATTGAACATCTCTAATGGCATCACAAATATTTAACTCTAAAATATACCAAACATTTTGGAAAAATATTGGGAAAAATCGATCAGGTTTCGATGCTTTGATCTTGTCCATTGCAAAAAATGATTTACTGATTTCATCATCTAAAAATGGAGTATCCAAAGCATTGTTCATATATACAGAGACCAGAGGTGGTATGTTATTCAATTTGGAGGCTATTTGTGCCATTTGAGAATCTGAAAACCTATGACTCCACCATTCCTCAATGTTGGATTATAAAATAAGGTGTTGAAGCCACATTACTTCAAATCTAAATGGTCAAGAAAAAGAAGGCCAAATCCTATGTCTTCTCAAGAAAAATCAGATTGCGATACTGAGACAAACTTAGGAAGAGAGCATAAGGACACATCACCAAAAAATAATATACCTTCTTTAGACACCAAATTTTTTTTCAGCATAACTTAAATGTTTTAACTCCCAATACACCTATTACTCCATGTAAATATTGACCCTTTTAGGTCCAAATCCATCGGCTCCTTGGAGTAAATAAAAGAGGTAAATTCATCCATGCTACTGAGCACCAGGGTTCCTCCTTTTTTTATTTGATGGATATAAGGGTGAATTGAAATCATGCACTAAAAACTATACCTCTCCTTTAAAATGTTATCTCATAAAACCAAGGAAATCCCAAAGCATGGTTATAGAGGGTCTCAAATTTGGGGGTTAAATATTAGAGGTTATCCATTTAAATCCTGAATCCTTGGAACAAAATAAGATGCTAATCACTCAGTCAGATATGAACATAATCGACCCATCAATGGTTTTAATGTCCCACATACATAAGATATCCCTTGAGGTGTCGTTATCCAAGTTAACTATGAAATCAGCCTCCTTCTAAACCTTCCTCTTAACTATTTTAGCAATACTACTATCCATTTTTGTTTCTTGCAACAAAATTATATCTGGTTTAAAATATTTTCTAATGGATTCTAATGTATGATGTTTAGGTAGTCCATTAAGGACCCTAATGTTTTGTGATAACATTTTCATTTAAAAGTCTTGGAAAGAAAATCCCCATCCTTAGATTGGGGGGATTGACAAAATAAATATAGCTTCACTTTCTTATCTTTTGTGTCCTTTTTCTTTCTGAACTTGAGCTTGTATTAAACTCCATTTGCAATATCATATTTCACCTCTCTTCTTCTTTGAGATTTATTGGAAGGTTTGCCTACCTTCCTTGTAACTCCCATGTCAATCGGGCCCTTGCACAAGCTTCTAGTTTTAGGATGCAACTATTGGAGATAAGACAAATATTTCAAAATTAGCTCTTGTATTTACATAGCTATTACATACTATCAGGATGATGTATAATGAGTGCTAAATTTGGGAGACTGTTACGCTACTGAATGCAGAGATATGATGCCACTGTCAGCGCCTCCAACATTCATTATTTTCTAGATGGCTGAGAATAACAGTAGCGAATAGTGGAGTCATTTCATTCCGGATATGGGCTGAATAGCTGAGCCATTTCATTCCATTTCATTGTAATAGTTTTGTCATTGATTGCTTTTGTAATTTTACCCTCCACAGATATTCTTCCATTGGAAACTCTGGGCTATATATTGTAATGCTTGCACAATAATGAACATGTCTTTGAAGTATTTTCTCATTGTGGTATCAGAGCCAAGTTGGTCTCTTGGGTTAGAACAAGCTTGTGGGGACTTTGTGAAAATTTATTAAGTTTTCTTAAAGGTTGATCCAAAGCTTCTTGTTGTTGTGATTCTTGATTGATTGTTGGAGATGGCAAATGGTGGCACAAACTCATTGCCAATCCCAGACTTCAATGGTGAAGATTATGAGTATTGGGCCATAAAAATGAAGACCCTACTCATTGGAAAAGGATTATGGGATATAATTGAAGATGGATATACTGAGCCTGCTGATTGGAATGTTGTACCAGCTGCTGATAGACAAGCAAAAAGAGAAGCACACAAGAAAAATAGCTTTGCTCTCTACCACATCCAAACAACCTTGGATAAGAGCCTCTTTCCTAGAATTGCTAGTTGTACAACAACTAAGGATGCTTGGAAAGCTTTGAAGGATGGCTTCCAAGGCAATGATCAAGTGAAGCAAGTCAAATTGCAAACTCTCAAGAGGGAGTTTGAGAATTTGAGAATGAAGGAAGATGAAAATGTGGGAGAATATTGTGTGAGAGTAAAAGCTTGTGTGGACAAGATGAAGTCTCTTGGTGAAGAGGTGAACAATGAAGTCATGGTGAAGAAAGTGTTGAGAACACTTCTTCCAAAGTGGAATCATGTAGCTATCATAATTGAAGAGAGTAAAAATCTCACTACTCTTAATTATGATCAGCTCATTGGCTCTTTAACATCCCATGAAGAAAGGCTATCTTCATCTTCAAATGTTGGTGGAGTTGAAGAAAAAGCCTTTACATCCAAAGAAGGTGAATCTAGTTCAAGTGGCCAAGGAAGAGGCCAAGGTAGAGGGAGAGGTAGATCTCCTTCAAGAGGAAGAGGTAGAGGAAGAAGAGGTGGCTTCCAAGGAAGAGGAGGTGCTCAAGGAAGAGGAAGAGGTGACAAGAGAGACAAGCAATGTTACTATTGTAACAAGTTTGGACACTTTGAAAAAGAGTGTAGATTGAAGGCATCCCATGAAGGAAGGAATAGTGCACACTATGGAGAGGAGGAAGAATCCTCAATTTTATTTTTGTCATATGGTAAATCAGATCAGAATTTGAATGAGACATGGCTCCTTGATACTGGTTGTTCCAACCACATGACCGACAAGGGGGAGTTGTTCTCCACAATGGACAATTCCTACAAGTCCAAGATCAAGCTTGGAGATGATAATGCATTACAAGTTGAAGGTAAAGGAGCTATGGAGGTGCACACCAATGAAGGTAAAAAGAAGGTGAATGATATATACTACACTCCAAATCTGAAACATAATTTGTTGAGTGTTGGTCAAATCATGGAAAATAATTATAAGCTTGTTTTTGAAGATAACAAATGTGTCATCTATGATAAGAATCATGGGCATAGGCTTGTCACCACTATTCCTATGACCAAGAATAGATTATTTCCTCTAAATTTTGGAGAACAAGGAGCTAATTTTACAAATGTTGCCATTGATAACAAGAGCTGGTTGTGGCACTTAAGATTTGGGCATTTGAATTTCCCAAGTTTGAGATTAATGGTATCTCAAGAAATGGTGTATGGGCTGCCCAAGGTTGAAGATCACAAAGGTGTGTGTGAAGGATGTGCTTTGGGAAAGCACTCAAGAATGAGTTTTCCAAGAGGAAAAGCATGGAGAGCCTCCTATCCTCTTCAATTGGTGCATTCTGACATTTGTGGGCCAATGCAAACTCAAAGTATTGGTAAGAATTCATACTTCCTCACCTTCATAGATGATTTTTCAAGAATGTGTTGGGTTTATTTTTTGAAGACAAAAGATGAGGCATTTGCTTGTTTTAAAGATTTCAAGAATCATGTTGAAAAGCAAAGTGGGCACTATATAAAATGCTTAAGAACTGATAGAGGAGGAGAATTTTGTTCAAATGAATTTCTTCAATTTTGTAAATATTGTGGTGTTAAAAGGCAACTCACTGCTGCCTATACTCCACAACAAAATGGTGTGGCTGAACGTAAAAATAGAACAGTTGTAAACATGGCAAGGAGCATGCTACAAACAAAGAAATTAAGTAATATGTATTGGGCTGATGCAGTTAGGACAGCCATCTATATTTTGAATAGAAGTCCCACTAGTAGCTTGGATGGCATCACTCCATATGAAGCATGGTATGCAAAGAAACCAAATGTAAATCATTTCAAAGTTTTTGGTTGTTTGGCTTATGCACATGTACCTGATGAGCAAAGGAAGAAACTTGATCCAAAAAGTCAAGCATGTGTTTTTATTGGGTATTGTGAGAATACCAAAGCCTATAGGCTTTATAATCCAAAAACTCACAAGGTTGTGGTGTCAAGAGATGTGATTTTTGATGAAGGGGGAGTTTATGGTCATCAAAAAGGCCATATTGAGAAGTCAAAATCTGTTTTGAATGGTGGTATTATTGATGATGATGAGCAGCCCACTAATGTTTTAGTTCCAAGTGCTACTAATCCACCAAGCAGCCCCTCATCTAGTTCTCCACCAAGCAGCCCCTCATCTAGTTCTTCAGTTTCAAGTGCAAGTCCAAGTCCACCAAGGAAGGTAAGAAGATTAAGTGACATTTATCGAAGGAGTACAATTCAAACACATGAAGATTTCTATTGTGTTTCGTTGTTTGGTTTTCTTTGTGTTTTTTTTGGTTTGTTGTGTGGGTGAGTGAACCAAAAGGTGATGTTGTCAATTATGCTTTGATGTCTAGTGTTGAATTAGAACCATCTAATTATGAACAAGCATGTACTAATGATGTGTGGATGAAAGCAATGCAAGATGAAATGAACTCCATCAAGAAGAATGATACTTGGGAGCTAGTTGAGCTTCCAAAAGGCAAGAAGGTTGTGGGCTCTAAATGGGTCTACAAAACAAAGTATAATAGTGATGGAAGTATTGAGAGGCACAAAGCAAGGCTTGTGGCCAAGGGGTTCACACAAAGGTATGGCATTGATTATGAGGAGACTTTTGCTCCAGTTGCAAGACAAGAAATAGTGAGGATGGTTCTTTCTATTGCTGCCCATAAAGGATGGAAGGTACATCATTTGGATGTAAAGAGTGCATTCTTGAATGGCTATCTTGATGAAGAGGTTTATGTGCAACAACCTCAAGGATTTGAAGTGCAAGGTAAGGAGAATCTTGTGTATAGGTTGAAGAAGGCCTTGTATGGTCTTAAGCAAGCTCCAAGAGCTTGGTATTCAAGGATTGATGGTTACTTTCATCAATATGGCTTCATGAGAAGCAAGAGTGAGCCAACCTTATACTACAAGAAGGAAGGTAATGACATTCTCCTTGTTTGTCTCTATGTGGATGATTTGATTTACTTGGGTAGTAACTCAAAGATGAATGATGATTTCAAAGATGCAATGATGCAAGAGTTTGAAATGAAATATTTAGGCTTGATGCATTATTTCCTTGGTATGGAGGTGTATCAACAAAATGATAAAATCTTCATTTGTCAAACTAAATATGCCAATGATATGTTGAAAAAATTTGGCATGGAGAATTGTAAACTTGTTGCAACACCAATAGCTCATGGTGAGTTGTTGAGTAAAGATGATGGAACTAAAAAAGTTGATGTGACCACATATAGAAGCATTGTTGGGAGTTTGATATTTCTCACCAACACTAGACCAGACATTACATGTGTTGTCTCACTTGTATCAAGGTATATGAGTGACCCTTCTGAATTACATATGAAAGCAACAAAAATAATACTGAGGTATGTAAAAGGTACAACTGATTTTGGCATTCATTATTGTAAAAATGATGATATAAAACTTGTTGGCTTTAGTGATTCAGATTGGGGAAGTAATATAGATGATAGAAAATCTACATCAGGTAATTGTTTCAGTCTTGGGTCTGGTTTGATTACATGGTCTTCAAAGAAACAAAGTACTATTGCTCTTTCTTCTACAGAGGCTGAATACATTGCAATCACAAGTGCTAGTGCTCAAGCATTGTGGTTGAGAAAAGTCCTTGAAGAAATTGGAGAAAAACAATATGGTCCTACTACCTTGTATTGTGATAACATGAGTGCTATACATTTAGCAAAGAACCCAGTTCATCACAACAGGTCAAAACATTTTGACTTGAAGTATCACTTCATCCGAGACATGGTTGAGAAGAAGGTCATTGCGTTGAAGCATTGCAATACTGAAGACAATATTGCTGATTTGTTTACCAAGGGAGTAGTCAAAGCTCAGTTTTTGAAGCTGAGGAACTTCCTGGTCAGTCCCCTCAGCCTCAAGGGGGAGAATGTTGGAGATAAGACAAAGGTTCCAAAATTAGCTCTCGTATTTACACAACCATTACGGATGTCCAGCAACACCAAACACACGCATCTACTTGGCGGTGAGTATGCTCGGGATGAGGTGGAACGAGTGCTAAATTTGGGAGACTGTTACGCTACTGAATGCAGAGATATGATGCCACTGCCAGTTCCTCCAACGTTCATTATTTTCCAGATGGCTGAGAATAACAGTAGCGAATAGTGGAGTCATTTCATTCCGGATATGGGCTGAATAGCTGAGCCGTTTCATTCCGTTTCATTGTAATAGTTTTGTCATTGATTGCTTTTGTAATTTTGCCCTCCACGGAGATTCTTCTGTTGGAAACTCTGGGCTATATATTGTAATGCTTGCACAATAATGAACATGTCTTTGAAGTATTTTCTTAGCAACATCCTAACCTCTGAGGAATCTTCACCAAAGGAGGATTTGACATCACCAAAGGGGGATTTTTTTATTTTTTATTAAGGTAGAAGAAGGGGTTTTGAAATGGACCCCAAACATTTTACAATAAATATCAAATAATAACATTTATACTTAAAAAATGACTCCAAACCTTAAACAAGAAGAACAAACAACATTTATTCTATCTAAAATTTTTAACTTTAGGATAATTTAAGATTACAAAAAAATATAATAGACAATGAACAATCAATAGACCCAAACAAAGCTTAAACCAATAGAAACTAAAAACTATATTTGGGATAAACCATACCTTTGTTATCCTATATTTTATGCTAGGCCTTGAGCATAAAGATCATCCTTTTAAGGTCGTCCAAGTGATTTTTTGCTTCTTTCATTTTCCCAAGAAAAATTAGAGCAAAAATTTCTATGATTCAATAAGGTCCTTCAGTATGTAGTTATAGTACCTTATTCAAGGCTTTAGTCATAGATTGTTACCTGCTATAATGCTTTAAAATGTAGAACCAAAATTCTATACCATTGAGTCACCTCTATTTCTTCTACAAAAAATAGAAGGAAGATCGTCGACAGGCACAAGACTCTCATAGAAACTTATTACTAAACAAAATCAAGCATGTCATATTTCCTTTTTATGCTTCAATTACTGGTACAAATAATGATTGATATTTTCCATATGGACTCAAAAAATCGTGAATATTGGGACTTAGTAAGCCCCACATACTAGCTCAATTTCCATTGAGAATACTAGATACAACCTATAACTCATAAAATAATAACTAGTAAAAAACCAAGGGTAGATTAGATCAAATTAGAGATATTTCATTAGAGGTATAATCTTGTCTTCCTAATTACACTATCACTATTGGATACTCACTGTCAAGTCCTATTTTATTTTCTTCATCCCAAAATTGATACTTGTAGCAATTAGGTTTATTCAAACTCCTCCCTCCATATAAAAAATATTTACCCATAAATCTTTAACATCCCCCTAGAAAATTTAATCTTTGATCTCATTTTGGTCATCATCATTGTATTTGCTCTTTATAGTTTATTGAACACTATGAGGAAATATTAACTTCCAACATTGCAATTCATCCAAAGATACACCCATGTTCACTAGATAGTTAGATACCTGATTAGCCTCAAATAAATTACCTACAAAGCCGCAACTTTAGCCAAATGAGCAGTATCCTTAAACTTGAGTTTCTTTCCTTCCAAATCTGTCACCATATATGAGGAAGGTTGTATTTCAAAAACCAATGAAGGCAAATATATAGGAAGGGAGAAACCCATTAGGTTAGCACATCCTCTAGGTTGTTTAAAAATACCCATTAGATGTTCAAATATTTGAAAAAGTAACTAAAAACCTCCTGCAAGAAAGGACATCTAAAAATAATATGGAGTGGGGATTCCTCCACATTTCTACACAAGAAATAAGAATTATGTAAAATCATACCTTTTTTTTGAGATTATCTAAAGTTAGAAAGATTCCTTTTACAACCAACCAAAACAAAATGTTGATTTTTGGAGTCAGTCCTTTCAGTCAAATTTCATATATTAGAAACCAGGGATCATAAGGATAATCTACTACTAAATAAGCTCATTTTATAGAGAATTTCTCGTCCTTATTTAATCCCAAATCTACCCAAAATTTCTTGTCCAAGAATTATAATCCATTTAAAGATATTAATTTTTTTTTATCAAATTCCCTCCTTTCCTCCACCAAAAGTCTTAGGAATTCAAATGGTTTCTATCAGGGATCATCTTCAATATTTTCAATTAAATAATAAAAATTATTCCCCTAGAAATTATCTATAATTAGCTTAACTAAATCCATATATAATCTTTACTCCAATGGAACCTCAATTACCCACACCTAACTCCAAAAGTTGATAGACCTATCATATCCCAAAAACCACCTACCCCCTCTATGAATATTCGATCTGCATCGAATCAAGCTGGACTAGAATGCTGAATCCTGGAGGGGTAATGGGTCTCTAATAAAATGCTTTCCATAATTTAGGAAATTGGTTTTAACAATATCAACCCATATAAATTTCTCCTCTATAACTAGTCTCTAACCTTACTTGGAAACAAGAGCTTTGTTCAAGGATTTAAATATTCTAAGACCTAAACCATCCTCCTCCTTCTTGCTATATACTTGATCCCATGCCACTAGATGAAATTTATTTTTCTTAATTTCTCCTAACCAAAGAAATGAGCATTGGATATGTTCTATTCTTTCAAGAATCTTACTCAAGATTCAAAATAGAGAAAGGAAATATATTGGGATGCTTTGAAGGGTGGCCTTAATTAACATCACTATTTTTTCTTTGCTTAGGAGAGCCACTTTCCATATTGCAAGATTTATCTAGACACACTCCACAACCAGTTCCTATAGGGATGATCTTGAAGCCCAAGAAAATATTGGCATCCCTAGGTAGGATAAATGGATAGACCCAATATTACATCCAATAATATTCATAATCTTCAACTATATTGCTAGAGGAGTATTGATGAAAAAAATAACACTTTTCTTGAAATTAACCTTTCTACCCATCACCTATTCATAATCTTCCAGAACACTTATAATTGATTTTGCTTACAGAATTGAAGCTTGAAAGGACATAAGAGTATCATCGATAAACTAATGATAGGATATGGGCCTAATGGGTGTAGTTGCATTAATGCCTATAATTGAATAGTTATATTTTATAGCCCACCCCAGACATTCTACTAGCAAAATAAAAATTTATGTGGACAACATATCTCCTTGACGAATTTCCCTACAGCTCCTAAAATATCCCACCAAAGAGCCATTTACCATAACCGAGAATTTGGTTGAAGAGACACATGATTTAACTAAATTTAAATTTATGTAATACTTTGAAGAGAAACTCTCAATCAACCCTATTGTAATATTTATTCATATCTAGCTTGAGCAAGGTCCCAAAATTACCACTTTTGGTTGTCGAATGGATGATTTTATGGACTGCAATGATTCCATCTAGTATTTGCCTCCCAACCACAAAATTGCTCTACATGATATTAATTATGCATGGAAATAAAATTTTCAATCTATTAATTACGATCTTCATCAAAATTTTAAAAATAGTATTGCACAGACTGATAGGCCTGTTACCTGTGAAATCCTTAATATTAGTCATTTTAGAGCTAAGCATAAAAAATGTAGAATTGACATATGAAGGGATCTGTTTCGAATACTGAACATCTCTGATGGCATCATAGATATTTGAATCTAAAATATGCCAAAAATTTGAAAAAATAATCGGGGAAATACATCATGTTTATGTTCTTTGATCCCACCTATTGTAAAAACTACTTTACTAATTTCATCATCTAAAAAAAGAGTATCCAAAGCATAATTCATATATATAGAGACTAGATGTAGTATGTTATTCAGTAAGTGAGCTTAAAACTATTGATTTTTCGTTGATGTGGAACATAGGAGGCCCTTAAAAATTACTACCTCAGATCTAATCTCTTCAATATCTTCAAAGAGTTGTCTATTTGCTTTCGTAATCACCTTGATCCTATTGTTACTCCTATGCCTCATCATAGTGAAGTGATTTTTTTTTGTGTTCTGATCACCCTTCTTAAGCCACAAGGCCCTAATTTTCTGCCTCTACATAATTTATTCCCTTGTTAGAATATTATGAAGCTCTGTGAGAATAGATAGCTATTTCCTCTTTAATTTTATAGATTAAACCTAAGTTTTGGCTCTCTACTCAACCTACTATAATTGGTTGTGCATCTCCATATTTTTAGTGATAATATTTCTAAAAACTTGCTTATTCCAATCCTTCATCTCTACCTTTATAAATATCAATTTGGAGGCTATTTGTGCCATTTGAGAACCTAAAAACCTATGACTCCATGATTCTTCAATAGTGGATTCTAAACTAAGGTGTTGAAGCCACAATGCTTCAAATCTAAATAGTTGAAAAAATAAGGTTGAATCCTATATCTTCTCAAGTAAAATTAGATTGTGATTTGAGGCTAGCTTAGGGAGAGAGCATAAGGTTGCATCACCCAAAAGTGAGATATCTTCTTTAGACACTAGCATTTTTTCCAACATAACCTGAATGTTTTAACTCCCAATTCACCTTTTACTCCATGTAAATATCGACCCTTTAAGGTCCAAATCCATAAGCTCCTTGGAGTAAATAAAAGAGGTAAATTCATCCATGCTACTGAGCACCAAGGTTCCTTCTTTTTTTATTTTATGGATATAAGGGTGTACTGAAATATCCTACTAAAAGCTAGACCTCTCCTTTAAAATTTTTTCTCATAAAACCAAAGAAATCCCAAAGCATGGTTCTAGAGGGTCTTGAATTTGGGGGTTAAATATTCAAGGTTATCCATTTAAATCATGAATCCTTGGAATAAAATAATATGCTAGTTGCTCAGTCAGATATGAAAAAAATTGACCCATAAATGGTTTTAAGGTCCCACATGCATAAGAGATCTCTCGAGGTATCATTATCCAAGTTAGCTATGAACTCAACCTCCTTCTAAATCTTCCTCTTAACTATTTCAGCACTACTACTATCCATTTTTGTTTCTTGTAGCAAAATTATATCTGGTTTAAAATATTTTTTGATGGATTCTAATGTACGATTTTTAGGTAGCCCATTAAGGCCCATAATATTCCATGATAAATTTTTCATTTACAATTCTTGGAAAGAAAATCCCCATCCTTATATTGGAGGGACTAACAAAATAAATATAGATTTAGTTTCTTACCTTTTGTATCCTTTTCCTTTTTGAACTTGAGCTTGGGTTAAACTCAATCTGTAATATCAGCTTTCGCCTCTCTAGTTCTTTGAGATTTATTGGATGGTTTACCTACCTTCCTTGTAAATCCCATTTCAATTAGGCCCTTGCACAAGATTCTGGTTTTAGGATACAACATCATTACCCCTGAGGAACCTTCACCAGAGGAGGATTTGACATCACCAAAGGAGGATTTTTTTTTTTATTAAGGTAGAAGAAGGGCTTTTGAAAGGGACCTCAAAGCGTTTACAATAAATATCAACGAAAAACATATATACTTAAAAAATGACTCCAAACCTGAAACAAGAAGAACAAACAACATTTATTCTATCTAAATTTTTTGACTTTAGGATCATTTAAGATTATAAAAAAATGTAATAGACAATGAACAATCAATAGACCCAAAAAAAGCTTAAACCAACATAAACTAAAAAATATATTTGGGATAAAACATACCTTTGTTATCCTATGTTTTATGCTAGGCCTTGATCATCAAGATCCTCCTTTTTAGGTCCTCCAAGTGATTTTTTGCTTCTTTCACTTTTCCAAGATCAATTAGACCAAACAATTTGATGATTCAATAAGATCATTCAATATGTAGTTCTATTCCCTTATTCAAGGATTTAGTCATTTATTGTTACCTTCTATAATGCGTTCAAATGTAGAATCAAACTTCCATACCATTTAGTCACCTCTATTTCTTCTACAAAACTTAGCTGGAAGATCATCAATAGACACAAGATTCTTGTAGAAACTTAGTACTAAACAGAATCAAGCATTTCATATTTCCTTCTAATGATTCGATTATTGGTACAAATAATGATTGATATTTTTAATATGGAATAAAAAATCATGAATATTAGGAGTTATTAAGCCCCCCATAGTATCTCAAATTCCATTGAGAATACTAGATACAACCTATAGCTCGCAAAATAATAATTAGTAAAAATCCAAGGGTAGAGTAGATAAAAATAGAGATATTTCATTGGAGGTAAAATCTTGTCTGCCTAATTACACTTGTTCCAACTCAAAAATAAAGGATTTATCAGTATTGGATACTCACTGTCAAGTCCTCCTTTCTTTTCTTCATCCCTGAACTGATACTTGTAGAAATTAGGTTTATTCAAACTCCTCCCTCCATATAAAAAATATTTATCCATAAATTTTAAGATCCCCCTAGAAAATTTAATCTTTGATCTAATTTTGGTCATCATCCTTGGATTTGCTCTCTATAGTTTATTGAACAATATGAGGTAAGGTTAACTTCTAGCATTGCAAATCATAGAAAGGTACACCCGTGTTCACTAGATAGTTAGCTACACCATTAGCCTGTTTATAGACATGAATAATATACATTTTTTCAAGGAGTTCTAGTTTAGTGTTAATCTCATTTATCATATCTATTACATTCCATCCTAGTAGATATTTCCCATTGAAAACATTAATGATATTTTATGAATATTTTTCTATTATCAATTTCCTTATATTTATCCTGTGAAGAAGTGACACACCCATAAAGGACACTCTAGCTTTAGCAACATGGCTTGTTTGATCTCCAAGAGGCTTTGCATTGACCAAGAGTGGTCTATCCTAGTGATCTTGAAAGATGACTCCTACTTTATCATTCCCAAGATTTCTTTTTTATGCTCCATTGAAGTTCAATTTTATCCATCCACTTGGTGGTATTTTTTGTTTTGAATTGGTTCATGAAACAGTACTTGGAATTCTAATATATATGTGAATTTTATTAGATGCTATGCCTATCAAAATATCATGCTTGTTATTAAAGATCAGTTAGATCATATCTAGCTTTTTCCTAATAAAATATTTTCATATGTTTTTTTGCATATACTACAGGTAACTCATTATATTTTTCATTGCCTCATAATGGGTTCGAATCTTGCTTCATGCTGGCATGATAACCTTCAATTGCATTTGGTAAAATTTTTAAGGTATCCAATGGTGCTGATGTGACATGCCCTCCAATTCTATGAGGTCTAAGGGATTCAAACCATGGTCTTCACCCTCCAAAAGGAGTGCTTTAACTAACGGGTTGAGCTGAGCCCTCCAACCTATATTTTTATCTACTTTAACTCACCAATTTTACTATGTTAAATTCCTTATATGGTTTACATAAAGAAATATAATTTATTTTAGCTAGCTTCCTTCTAAAATTTGGGTCTTGTTAAGATGAAGATGAACCCCATGATTGGCTAAATTATTTGTCACTACTTTTATATAGACATGTTGGCATGTCTAAGATATTACCTCTATAAACATTTAGAATAATGTTGTTGTGCATAAATCCCCATGTCTTTTTTTAACCACATTAATATTAATATATGAATAACATTCACTTGAAATATATATTTATATTTTTAATGATTATATTGATTCTTGTGAAAAACTATATAGCATCTATGTGGTTGTTTAGTAAATTTATATATGATTTTGAGTAGACAAGGAGAAATTATCTTCATTATTCAAAAGTACCACTTTTGCCTTTGATAGAATTTCTAGGATTTATTTGGAGGCACCATTAAATTTATGTTTGATAAACCTATATAATTATATTTTTCTATGAATTGATGTATATTCTTTGTATTAAATTTATTATTTTAGATGTATTTTAAATCCTAATCAAGTAGCTATAAATTTTTTTCCTCCCTGTGATGTGTACCATATTTCTAAACATTATACAAAAAAGAGAAAAATATGAAATCAGACCTAGATGTGATTTATATAATTGTTTTCTAAAAATATATTCTTCATTTTCAACCATAAATCCCCTAAAATACAAAGTGGAATCAATCCATAACTTTGAATATTTAATGCAATCTATTTGAAGTAATTAATCCAATACTTCAACAACTATTCTAATGTCGATCAAACAACCACATAAATTATTTTTAAATGATGAATTCATAAGAACAATAAAAATATTAAGGGAGTCCATTTTCTTTTTCATTTTTCCTTGGCCTATGATTATCACTTTCCATACTAGAATGTGCTTGTAATCAACATGTTAGCTCTACTTGTAATGCTTACTCCACCACATTCCAATGGTCCCGACATGGTCAACAAGGTCTATCTAGCAAATCCCATATACTTGTTTAAACTCTCATAATTTATTGCCGAAAGAAGTCTCCATTATTTGGTACTAAAAACGTACTAAAAACGTGAGGTTAGCTCATTACAATTTGTTCTATAACTTTTCCTTTCCAATAGATTGACCAATGTTTAATATACATGTTATGACTTGCACATTCCTAGTATAGTTAACATAATTCCTATAATTGATCCAATATTATATATAGATATATATTTTTACTTTTACAATTTGTTTGTAAAAATATATTATTTAAAAAAAATAACTTCAGCTGATCCAAGATTTTATATATATTATTTTATTCTGCTTTTATAGTAAACTAAATATTGTTAATATATAAAATATCTTATTGATGAAATAAGTTTTTGACTCGAACAAATTTAAAAAAATAAATAAATTAAATAGCAAATTTCCATGAGAATATTACTTAAAAGCTATTAAAAATATATGCACCAAATTTCAACTCCTTCCATTTCCAAATATTTGTTAATGTGTTTCTTCCTCGGATGGGTTGTAGTCGTTTAGGACATGATGATTCCTAAAATTTGAGATGGTCGAACTTCTAGATGCACGTTATTAAACATGCCTATTCCGATGTTTACTCTGGGAATCTAACATAAGTTTCGGCATGTTCATACTCACCAGCCAGATTGAGATCGCTTTTGCAAGGTCGTCGGATGACACTAGTCAAACAACTCACATAGTGCTGCAGGTAATAGAGCGACAGTTGCCAACCAGATTTCAGTTCAAAGAGAAAAAGGAACAATGAGATTTGGCGCGACTTGACTTTGGAGGGCAAATGACATCGTCATGTTGGAATATATTCCTATAAAGCCAGCATGCCGAGTTAGACACTCAGCAATCCCTCATTTCGTTTATCAGCGATTATGGCTTTTCAAACATTTCTTATGATTCAATTAAGCTTGAGCCTGCTTACAGTGGCCCAAGCTCAAGGTACCAAAGTTGGGTTTTACGCCTACACTTGCCCCAGGGTGGAGTCCATCGTGAGGTCCACGATGGAATCGCACTTTACGTCGGATCAAACGGTTGCACCAGCCATCCTCCGAGTCTTCTTTCACGACTGTTTCATCCAGGCATGACCACCAATCCTTTCATAATATCTTTGTTTTCGTTCCTTTCCATGACGGTCCTCAATAATTTCGTTGTTATACCTAGCGCGATTGTGAGTTTTGCGGCATTGATTCAACACCAGAGGATATTTCATGAAATATTGAATGGAGTTTCTTATCCTTTCCAAACTTTAAAAAGGTTTTATCTTCTATTAAAAAAACGACTTTCGGTTCTGAGTAATTTCGATTGCACGGGTGTGACAGCTCCATATTGATAACGGGTCCCTCTGCGGAGAAGAACGCGCTCACAAATCTTGGGCTCCGGGGATTCGAAGTTATCGAAGACGTGAAGGCTAAAGTCGAAGCTGCGTGCCCCGGCGTTGTTTCTTGCGCTGACATTCTCGCATTAGTTGCCCGCGATGCCGTAGTTCTGGTATTCTCCTCTTTTCTATCTTCTCCAGTTTCCAACAATCGTCCGAGAATATTTCTTTATAGGTCAGTTTTAGCGAATAGTATTTTTTTAGATATATTCAAATGTTTCCTGTCTTATTTAATTGTAAACAATAGCAAAGAACTTTTTATAAGTTATTCGTTTGCAGTTGATTAACTTTAATAAATAAAATAAAATATATTTATCAAATTTTTATATAAAATACGAACAATAACAATATAAATTTGTCAAAATTTTACATTTGCCTCTTGAAGATGAAATGAAAAACTTAAACTTCCATCCCTTCAAATTTTTGGTGAGGTGAATGCTTAGATCCAACATCTTTTAAAATATTTTCTTACAAGAATACAGAGTAAGGGACCCAGCTGGTCCGTTCCAACAGGAAGGAGAGACGGGCTGAATTCATCATCGTCCGAGGCAGCAAATTTGCCAACTCCCTCTGACCCGATTGACGTTCTTAAGCAGAAATTCTGACAAAGGCCTCAGCACTGAGGATCTTGTAACCCTAGTCGGTAAGCACTAGGACTACACATTTCTTTCCCTTCAATACTCAAAAATTTGATTATAAATGTTCGTTAGATTCGAATAGGAAGGTAAGCTATATACTTCACACAGGTAAATAATATAATATGATCGACACTTGTATGGACATTGACTGTTGTAGACCTTAAAAATTACTTTCCCTGTTTAACTTAATTCATGTATCATGTGCAGGAGGACATACGATTGGACAAACTGATTGCCAGTTTTTCAGCTATCGGCTTTACAACTTCACAACCAGTGGCGAGGCCGATCCCACGATCAATTCCACGTATGTGAGCGAGCTTCAATCGCAGTGTCCCTCTGGTGGCGACGGATCGAAGAGAGTTGCTCTCAACAAGGCAAGCCAGACCACTTTTGACACCTCTTTCTTAAAAATTGTCAGAGATGCAAACGCGGCACTGGAATCTGATCAAAGGTTTTGGGGCGACAACTCAACCAGGCCCTTCATGCAGAGATACTCAGCAACAACTTTCTCTGGATTCAGCCTGGCTTTCACGGAGGCAATGGTAAAGATGAGCAATATTGGAGTGAAGACAGGCCCTCAAGGCGAGATTCGCAACGTGTGTGCTTCTTTCAACTGAACCAATCTCTCAAGGAACTTCTCGCTGTATATTTTAAATAAAATAAGTGATGAATTCTTCTAGGCCCATATTGAGATATCATCACAGTTAAATTATCCTAATATTATCTATGTCAATTTCTTACTTTCAATACATCACAAAAACAAAAAGATTCTCCTCCTCTGGACTTCCATTTGCGCATGTTTAAATTTTGCTGCTGTAGAATTACAAACTCTGCTTCATTATGTTTTTGCTAAGCAGCTCATGTGCAAGGTATATTGATTCAGTTTTAGTGTCTCTCTGTTATTATTGTAATTGAAAGAATTCAAATGTATTACGCAAAGCTGGTACCTAAAGAAATGAGAATTTAACGAGGGGAGAAAAAGTTTAGCATTATCAATACCCAACGCTATCGTAAAATTATCTTCGGTGTTTCCACTTATAATAAATAAAATTTGATATGTATTATTAAGAAATGATTGTTGATGAGATTTCATTTTCACAATTCAATTTTAAATGGCGTATTCTAATCCCGTGAAATCGTCAAAATGTTCATTTTTTTTAATTTCAATTCACTAGGTCCGATGTGTAGATTAATTGGTTCAACCAAACTTCATATAGGGCGGAGGTACAAGGTTCAAATCTGTTGGTGCTTTCAACTACTTAAAATGTTAAAAATGATTGTAGCATGCGCTTGCGCTTGTCTCTTTGGTGGTGTTTTTAACGGCTTTTAAAAACTTAAAAGGTTTAAAAATGATTGTGGCATGCTTGCGCTTGTCCCTTTGGTGCTTTCAACGACTTAAAATGTTTAAAATGACTTGTCCCTTTGGTGGTGTTTTTAACGGCTTTTAACAACTTAAAAGGTTTAAAAATGATTGTGGCATGTTTGCGCCTGTCCCTTTGGTGCTTTCAACGACTTAAAATGTTTAAAATGATTATAGCGTGCGCTTCCCTTCCGTGGTGTTTTTAACGGCTTAAAAGGTTTAAAATTGTCTTTTTGGTGCTTTCAACAACTTAAAAGGTTTAAAAATGATTGTGGCATGCTTGTGCTTGTACCTTTGGTGCTTTCAACAACTTAAAAGGTTTAAAATGATTGTAGGATGCAACAACTTAAAAGGTTTAAAATGATTGTAGGATGCACTTGCGTTTGTCCTTTTCATGGTGTTTTTAACAGCTTAAAAGGTTTAAAATGATTGTGGCAAGAAACCTTATCCTTTAGTGTTTTTGACGATTTAAAAAGGTTTAAAATTATTGTGGCATGTGCTTGCGCTTGTCCTTTTCATGGTGCTTTCAATGACTTAAAAGGTTTACGATGGTTATACGGATGGATTGGCTTATCCCTTTCATGGTGCTTTCAACGGATTAAAAGGCTTGCGCTTGTGCCTTTTGTGGTGCTTTCAATGATTTAAAAGGTTTATGGTGGTTATAAGGACAAACTGGCTTATAGCTTATCCCTTTCGCGGTGCTTTCAATGACTTTAAAGATTTATGGTGGTTATAGAGACAGGTTGACGACTTTCCAAGTGAAGCCTTCCCAAATTCGACCATATAAATTAAAAAAAAAAATTCAATTCACTTTAGTATTTTTGACAGTTTAAAAGGTTTAAAATTGTCCTTTTGGTGCTTTCAACAACTTAAAAGGTTTAAAAATGATTGTGGCATGCTTGCGCTTGTACCTTTGGGGCTTTAAATGACTTAAAAGGTTTAAAATGATTGTGGCATGCACTTGCGCTTGTCCTTTTCGTGGTGTTTTTAATGGCTTAAAAGGTTTAAAATGATTGTGACATGAAACCTTATCCTTTAGTGTTGTTGATAGTTTAAAAAGATTTAAAATTATTGTGGCATGCGCTTGCGCTTGTTCCTTTCATGGTGCTTTCAACGACAGGTTTACGGTGGTTATACGGATGGACTGGCTTGTCCTTTTCATGGTGCTTTCAACGGCTTAAAAGGTTTACGATGGTTATACGAACGGACTGGATTATCCCTTTCGTGGTGCTTTCAATGGATTAAAAGGCTTGCGCTTGTGCCTTTTGTGGTGCTTTCAATGATTTAAAAGGTTTATGGTGGTTATAAGGACAAATTGGTTTATGAATTATCCTTTTGCAGTGATTTCAATGACTTTAAAGATTTATGGTGGTTATAGAGACAGATTGACGACTTTCCAAGTGGAACCTTCCCAAATTCAACCATATAAATTAAAAAAAAAATTCAATTCACTTAATTTTATATTCAACACCAAATGCGTGAGACATGCTTTTATTTTATTTTTCTAAATTTTTCTTATAAACTTATGGTTATTATATAAATATATGATTTTACATTATAAAAAATATTATAGTAAATTTAAATGTTAGTATATATAAATAAAATAGTAAAATACAAAGGCAAAATTAGAAGATATTAAATTTTTAGAGCACAAGTTAAGAACATAAAATCTCACCAACCATATGTATTATAAATAAGTTTTATAAGCCATTTTCTATTGTTTATATAGTGTTATTTTTTCATCATTTTAATTTGAGATTTTTATATTGATGATTATTCATAGAAAGATAGCCAACCTTTTAAAATTTGAAGAATTACATTTTTAGGAGAAAAAATTATTTGTAAAGTTATATTAACTTATAAATTTAATTTAATAAAATATATTTTTAATATTATGTGTTTGAAATGATTTTCATTTATATTATATTATGATTTTGTTTCCTAAATATAATTTTTTTTATATTATTAGGATTAAGAGGGTTTTGAAAGGCCTCTCCACAACCTTATACAACAGCTCCAAGGAGAAGCACAACCAAAGAGGATTTTCAAAGGTGTTCCACAACCTTAAACACTAGATCCAAGAGCACAATACCTTATTACAATATTCAACATCTCCCAAAGGAGAACAACCACAACCACCAAAAAAAAAAGGAAATACACATGCTAGCCCATGGACCAAACAACACCAACAACTCTTAGTAGAGTTAAAAAAACATCAAAACAACCATAGACCCGAGTGCCCCATAAATAAATAGAAATACCAATCATATTAAACCATCGCAACACAAAATAAATAAATATACCGACCACCAGCAGATTCGAATGACAAAGGACCAAGATCGGTAAGAAAATTTAAAATTTGAAATTCAAATAGCTCAAGCTAGAAATTGAATACCAGACCCCTATGAAGAATACCACCAATGACACTACGATCCCCTGCAACTCCCTTGAAAAAAAATGTAACTCACACCAGCTCTCATAGAAGAAAACCCTCCCCAAGTTTTATAGGTAAAACAAACCCATGTACCAGTGGAGCAAACAACATAGGAAGTAAGAGCAACATAGAGGAAAGAGGAAAAAAAATTAAAAAATTTGCTCAAATAGAAAAATAAAACCCCTGTAGAGGAAGTCAACCAATGAAACAAGAGTCCCTTGCAAGTCCTCTACAAACAACATCTGCTCACACAAGAGCAATCAACCACAAAAACTACAAATATTAACAATCCATGCACCAATGGAAGCAAAAATGGATGAAACCTCTCCTAAAAACTCAAGATAAAAGCTCCTCCTCTGAAGACCACTCAGTTTCTAGAAAACTAAGAAATCAGGAGCACTTAAGAGGGGAAAAAACCCCATAGAAAAATCCAAAATCCAAGACCCTGCAATGAAAACTACTTTAGAGTATAGATGGTCACTAAAATACTTTTGGGACAACCCAAAAAAACAAACTACAAGCACACATGCTAGCAGTTCCACATAGCAAGACCTAGAGAAGGAAACTTAGCAGCCAAACCTCTCAAGCACCCAAAATCCTGACTTGGCACCAGCCAAGGAGAGCAGCCATCAACTACTGTAATAAAAATACCTCAAAGTCATTCCTGTGGGTTTGGAATGGTATTTGGCCCTATTCTCCTCAAGGAACTCGATTAAAAAAAAAATAGTTGAAATCTAAAATTAGAAGAGATGCAAAACCGACTGAGCAAGACCCCAATTGACAATCAACCCAAGTGAATCCAATGCTCATAGAATCAGAACACATGTCCAAGCCAAACAGAAAACCACCATTCAGAACATTCTACACTACAACAATAGTTCCAAATCACCCTTGTAGGTTAGGCCAGCAAATAGCTCTATCCCCCTCAGGGAATTTAGCTAGATATACAGTGATTTACCAAAAATACAATATATCCAGAATAAACTAGAAATACCCCTAAACAAGCAAATACACCATTGTTATGGCAGAAAATTTAGATGTAACCATGTCAAATAGGGAGATACATGTCAAATAGGGAGATACAAGGGGACCTCCTGCTCAGAGGGATGAACATGACAGAGCCAGATTGGGAGCCCTTTATATACGTAAAATTTATTAGAGGTTATTTCTATCAAAATATTATGTTTTCTATTAAAGGTCAATTAGATCATATCTAGCCTTTTCCTAACAAAATGTGTTCACCCTTTTTTTCTTTTTTGTGTATACTAGAGGAATCAGTAACTCATTATATCTTCCATTGTCTCATCATGGATTTGAATATTGATTTTTGAATTCAAATCTTACTCCTTGCTACCACAACAACCTTCAGTTATTGTTATGTCACGTAAACATTTTAATGTAGTTGGTGGCATTGAAGCGACATACCCTCAGGTTCTATGAGGCCTAAAGGATTTAAACCATGGTCTCCACCCTCCAAATGGAGTGGTTGAGCTAGGCCCTCTGGCCTATGTTTTCATCTACTTTAAGTCACCAATTTTACTATATTAAAATCTTGATATGGTTTTCATTATGAAATATAATTTCTTTTAGCTAGTTTTCTTCTAAAATTTGAGTCATGTTAAGATGAATATGAACCCCATGATTGGCTAAATTATTTATCACTACTTTTATACACACATGTTGGCATGTATAATATATTACCTCTATAAACATCTAGAATAATTTTATTGTTCATAAAACTCCACATCCCTTTTTAACCACATTAATAGTAATATTTTAATAACATTCATTAAGAAATATAATTTCTTTTAGCGAGTTTCCTTATAAAATTTGAGTCATGTTAAGATGAAGATGAACCCCATGATTGGCTAAATTAGTTATCACTACTTTTATACACATGTTGGCATGTCTAATATATTATATCTAAGATATTATCTCTATAAACATCTAGAATAATGTTATTGCTCATCAATACCTACATCTCTTTTTAAGCACATTAATAGTAATATTTGAATAACAATCATTTGAAATTTATCTTTATATTTTGATTTTTATTGTGTGGGTGGCCTTGGTTTTTCCATATTCTTTTTTTATTGTAACTTATTTTATTTATTTAATATAATTGTTAGTTCCAATAAAAAAATATCTTTATATTTTTCATGATTATATTGATTCTTGTGAAAAAATCTATATTCTCCATGTGGTTTTTAAAAAAAACTCTATATGAATTGAGTAGGCAAGGAGAATTTACCTTCATTATTCAAAAGTATCACTTTTCCTTTACTAAAACTTTAAATATTCATTTGGAGGCACCATTAAAGTTATGTTTGATAAAAAAATTATGTTGTATAATTACATTTTCCTATGAATTGATGTAGATTCTTTGTATTAAATTATTGTAGATGTATTTTAAATTCTAATCAAGTATCTAACACTTATTTTTCTTCCTATTATGAGTACCATATTTTTAAACATTCTAAAAAAAAGGAATAATATGAAATGAGACCTAGATATGATTTTTATAATTATTTTTTTCAAATATACTTTTCCTTTTCAGCCATAAATTCCCTAAAATACTAATAGTGGAATAAATCCATAACTTTAAATATTTGATGCTTTCTATTTGAAGCAATTAATCCAATACTTCAACAACTCTTCTAATATTGATGCAGCAACCACATAGATTCTTAATTTTTTGAAAAATATTCTTAAATGGTGGAATCATAGAAAAGAATAAAAAAGTAGAACACATGATATTTCTAGCTCATCCTTACATAATCCACACCTATAAGTTTCATATCATATACTTATTTTTAAACTATCATCAATATGAATTTTGTTCTATATAACCAAAGGAATATCGAGGCCTTAGGAGGGCCTCAAGTAATAAAAAATATTTTCAAATGATGTTCTCTAGATTATGAATTCTAATTTATTTAAATTACTATATCCCAAATAGATATAACATCAACCATATTTTTATAAATTGTAAATTAACTCATCCCTTTGAAAAATAATATAAAACTTTTGAAGCATATTTTTCATGTATTTGATACATGTCCAATGTACTCTTACTAAAATAAATTGCTAATAGAAATCTAGGATCTTGATTTAGATATGGTTAGAATGCAACTCCATAATTTTCAAAAGCCAATCCATTGATTGTCGTAGAATCACCCTGAAAATACTTTCCCTGGCAATTGAGAATGCGTCTGTGGTCTCCTCCCTTGAAGCTCCCCCTGGCCTGGAGACATACCTTGCCAGCAGATTTAATCTTACTAACATTTCTAGTGCTCCTAATTTTTTTGTCAATAGGTCATCTATCAAGTGGATTCCCCACCGATTGGGTGGATCAAACTCAACTTCAACATGGCAACTAAAGGAAATCTAGGCAACGCTGGATGGGGAGGCATCCTTAGAAATGGTGAAGAGAAAATATTACTTGCATTTACATAGAACTTTGGGACTCAGACGAACAATATGGCCTAATCCAAAGCTCTTTTTAAAAGTCTCTAGCTTATTGACAACATGGACATTGACCATTTGATCATTGAAGGGGACTCTCTCCTCATAATATATTTTTTTAGAGGTAATGTGAATCCTCCATAGTTTTTGACAAATATACTCTACGAATGCAAAGCTTTCATATCAAGATATGCTCACATTGTTATCCAACACCAGTATCGAGAAGGGAATAAAGTGGTAGACTAGCTAACCAACAAAGGGGTGAAATAAACCACTATTCAGGTGTAGAGGAATTCCTTTCCCCACAACCTTAGAACTGACCTCTCTAGACCCGATGTCTGTATTCTCTAATTTTCCCTTAGGGATCTTCATTCTCTTGGTGATTCGTAAGGGTTTCTCAACCAAAGGGGTGGTTCATAATGCCAAGTGGATTGGTCTAGCCAGTATGGCATACTCTCAGGGGCCATGTATCACTTCCTCTAATCTTCATAGTAACCCTAGCAAGACATCAAAGCCTTCTCAGCTCAATCATGTCAGCCTCACCAAACCTCACGGGCAGATGATAATGATGAAGTGGTAGATATTTAGAGGTGGATATAGGTCTTTGGGTTCTAATCATCAATGGCACAGTTTCAATCTTAAAAATGGGAAAAATGTTACTCCTAGGGCTCTTCGTTGCAGTATTGTGAACAATAGGTCCAAAATAATTGAATAAAACATATATTGAACATTAACATTAGCTTTAGAAAAGTCTAAGCATTATATAGTTTACAATATAACCTAATTAGCATGATTAACGCTAACAAGATGCGCTAATAAAGAAATATGCTAACAACTAACCTAGGTAGAGAAGTATGAACTAACCACTAATCTAAAATATCTAACCTAGGATATTTTAGATACTAATAGGTTTACTAGTAGATATTTAGCACAATAAATATCTCTATGGTAAGTAGTAAAAATTAAATGTAATAATCTATGTAGTATAATGCAATATACTACATATTTTACCTAGTGGAGTAAAAGGGTAAATATCCCAAATAATGGAATATTACTCTAACATCCCCCCTTTTTACATTATTTGGGTAATACATATACATCCTCCTATACAACAATATTTGGGTAAAGTATATAACTATCCCAATACAGCAAAAAAGATGTTGATCTTCTAGTTCTTGCTATGTCATAGTGCTCTGGCTTCTCCTAAGAAAAAAAATGGTTCATTCCTCACTTTGTCTTCGCACCAACGAATGTTATTATAGTAATCTCATCATTCAACCAAATTGCATGGGTAACCAGCCACTGCAATCACTAGGTGTAGTAGAATAGATAACTTCATACGAGGTTCATTCATTTTACAATACGAATTTGCACAAGATAAGGTAGCTAAGGTGTCGGTCGCTGCCAAAAATGCACCCTTAAAAGTTCCCACTTCTTGTTGCAAAAAATGTTGTAATTAATTTTTAACAGAAGTATGACTAAGGTGTCGGTCACTGCCGAAAATCCACCCTTATTAGTATTCTTCCATTTTTACAAAAAATTATGAAGAAAATAAAGTATATCCCCCCTTAATTGCAAAATATGTGCAACTAAAGAAGCTTTGTGAAGGATTTTACAAATATTGCCTCCTAGGCAATTTTACACCAGAAAATTCTTTCCTTTTGTTACAAGAACGTTAAACAATGAGAGTTTGATATTTATGAAGCCTAAAAGAGGTGCAAACACCCCTTTATTTCAATTACTTCAAATAAAAACTTATGCTATTTATGAAGCCTAAAAAAAGAGAGAGGAAATGGTGTTTTCTCAAGGTGGCAAATGTGTTTTCCCTCTACAATATTGTCTTAGCAATGAGTACTCTGAGTGCTTTTTCTAAACTAGAATCAGAATTGGAACTAGACACTTTACTAGCAATATTACCTTTGTTTTTATTTTGTGTTGTGCCTTTACATTTCTTGTTTTGCTTGTTTTTGAACCAACATCTATTGGTGTCATGGTTGTACTTTTTACAATACGAGAAAAACCTCTTATGAGATTGCGTTCTCTTAACTTTTGAGGATGATCCTCACTTTTGAAAGTTTCCTTTCTTCTTATCACCCTTATAGTTTGAATAAAGTGCATTGTTTGACACTTCATCACTTTGGAGTTGATTTGCTTCCTCAATTTTAAGAAAATTGACTAACTCCACAAATGTGACTGATCTTTGTGAAACATTAAGGGATGTAATGAAAATTTTGTAGGATTTAGGAAGGGCTCTCAAGATTACTAAAGTCAAAATGGTGTCTTCAACTTTGGCCACTAAAACATTAATCTTAGACTTCAGATCTGCCACTCTGTAGAGAAATAGTTCTACTGATTCACCTAACTTCATATGGAGTGTATGAAGTTGTGTTTGAAGGTTTAGAACAATTGATTGATTCTTACATTCAAAAATAGTACAAAGAGCATCCCATGCCTCTTTACCTGTTTTAGCTTCACTTATGTGAGGTTGGATCTCATCAGTAGTTGCTAGGAGTATTAACATGAGAAGATAATTGCTCTTTTTATCCCATGCTTTTTTATCTACTCCTATTGTTGTAGGTCTTGATTCAGAGCCATCAACTAAATTCCACATGTCCTCTACAGTCAAGATGGCTTTCATCTTAGTTTTCCATGTTGAATATTTAGGACCCTTTAGCAATTGTGTATCATTTAAGTATTTATTGATAGTTGCCATGATGAAGGTCCTACAATTTTGTACTAAGATGATCTTTCTTTCACTCTTAAGTGATATTTAATAACACCTGCCTAAAAATTCTCTTGAAGAGAGATAATCAGTTGGAGGAAATTAAGCCAAAAAAATAAAATATGAAAGATAATTCACTCAAAAATATATTTAATTGCACCTGCCTAAAAATCCTCTTGAAGAGGAATAATCAGTTTGAGGATATTAAGCCAAACAAATAAGAGTGAATTAGGGGTTTTTGGTTTTAGGAGATAATATCAAGTGAAAGTGGCTTTTAAATCTGTGCAAGGATTTACAAAAATTTGTGAAATTTTGGGGTATGGAGTGATCTTGATTCTATGAATTATAATTGCAAAAAGAAATAATGCAATAATCAAACAAGAATGCCCTCAAAATTCTTATCACTTAGGTGTCGGATGCAACTAAAAATGCACCTAATTTTCCACTGAAGGTGTTGAGTAAAATCGAAAATGCACCTTTTAATTTTTGCAACAAAATGTGGATTTGTGTTGTGCAAAAAATTGATATTTTATGTCTCCTCCTTGTTTTACAATTTTACAAAAGAAGAACAATGTTTTCTTCCCCCTTTATTTTGCAAAATGAACAAATCGAGCACTCCTTCCAAGACAAGTCAACACACAACCCGCATTTGAAAGGATTCTTGACCAGTCGACACATGACTTGGTTTTGTTTTCAACACTCAAAGATGTATGGTGCATAAGGATAAAAAGGTTCACGAATCCTCATGGGACCATAGCTTCTGTCCAACCCTTTCCATGGATCAGTATAGATAATTGAGTGAGGAATTGATTTACGATATTTACGAAGCATACGAAGAAAATTTGATCTAGGAGTTTGCCTTCGTAATTCGTTTCTCTTCCTTATGATTCTTTGATGACGAAGAGCTTTCCTTGCCCAATTTTTGATCTTCATGAAAAAATGTCAAGAGTTTTGTTTATGGTTTGCAACAAAAAATGTGTTTTGTTTCTTTGTCTCTATTTTCCCAATGTGTGGAAAAAAAACATAAGAAATCTATTTGTTATAGTTGCAAAAGAAAATTTGGTTTTAAAGAATTTCTAATTTAAATGCTAAAAAAAATAATTTTAGAGATGTAATTTTAAATAATTAAACATAATTTAGGCTTTAAAAGAATCAAGTTTATGATAAAAATGATTATTAAAAAATGTACCAAATATCAAACCATAATGCAATTTTTCCAAAATTGAATCGTGCGGGGGTCGATCCGGTGACCTCACGCTTGTCAAGGATGTCCTTGACCACTATACTATTGGGGCGGGTTTGAATG
Organism: Wollemia nobilis; assembly: GCA_028583015.1. NCBI lineage: Eukaryota > Viridiplantae > Streptophyta > Pinopsida > Araucariales > Araucariaceae > Wollemia > Wollemia nobilis. The sequence continues at coordinate 6,495,541 of JAQPPZ010003246.1, read as the reverse complement.
CAATCCTTGCATGTAGCTAAATAAAGTGAGGGTGAGCTGCAATTGTGTTTTCATGGGTTTTATCCCACATGCATCCCGAAAGGGATGCGAGGGTGTTTAAAACCCTCAATGCATTGTAAAGCACTTGATTTCCTATAGGTAATCGTAGACCAATCCACGTTGCCAACTTTCACAACTTGTCACCTGTCGAACGAATGTGTCCTTGCCACATGGCAACTTGAAGCCCAAATTTTTTTTTTCCCACCATACACATGTCACTCCTCCACCAAACTTGCCTCGCCACATGTCACCTCTAGTAAGTTGCCACATGTCACCTCAAAAATCATGTCACCTCAAAAATCATGCTACATGTGTGCTGATTTTAGGTGTTGACTACTTAAAAGAATCATGTTAGGAGTTCCCTCACACTCTCGATGGAGTAGACTAAACTAGACACATGGTCACCCTAGATCGTGACACTTGGCAACACCTAAACCTGGCACACATGTAAATATCTCTATGGTAAGTAGTAAAAATTAAATGTAATAATATATGTAGTATAATGCAATATACTACCTATTTTACTTAGTGGAGTAAAAGGGTAAATATCCCAAATAATGGAATATTACTCTAACAAGTATGACTCACCAAAACCATCCCCACATCCCATGTATTCATAGTGGCCCAAATATCAAGCATGGCACAACTCCCATCCATGCTCACCTCAAAAATTACCACAACTTTGATTTCTCTACTTTAGTGCAAGAAGTCATCATTTTCCTTAATACCATCATTCCTCACTTTTGGACCTTTCATGAGTTCAAGCTCGCCAATGCCCCTCGTTCAGTGTATGTGGCTTCACTCGAGGCCCCCAACCCAACTAGAATTATGGCCTTAATGAATTGGCACCCCTCTCCCCCTATGTTTCCATTCCTTTCCAAGTATGGGTCCAACATCAACAGCTCCCTACCTATCCAACCAATCAGACGCTGCCACTCCCACCTCCAAGTCCCCATCCAACCCATTTCCTTCACAAAATTCCACCTTGTTTTTCTCCCAAGAAACCTTTGGAACCTTATCTGGTTTAGAGCCCCATGTGACTTCCCTCATCCATCCTTTTATTTCAATCATGTTAGTTTTGTTAGCCTCAAAGTTTCTTTTTCCGCAGCTATGTTCAGTGAGCCCCCATATACCTACATTAAATCCCCTCAATTTTTGATGGCCTTCATAGAACCAGACTCCCTTACCCTAAAAGACTATATCCATAAACTCTTCCTTAACCATGGTTTCATCCCCTTTATCAATAAATTTAGGGGGCACAATGAGGTGATTACCAAAGACTACCAATTCTTGGATCAATGGGTAATTCTTAGTTAGGGGAATGAAATTCTCTATTTCTACTGAGCTGTTAGCAGAAATCACAGAGCTCCCCAATGAAGGCTTTAAGCTCCACAGAGACAACCATTCCATTCAAGAGGAGCTAAAGCATTTTGTGGATAGAGGAAATAAACTAGCGAGAGATGACAAAGGTATCATTCGTGAAAAGCTTTCTAATCTCTTGTGTAGAGCCCTGATCCCTATCATGCAGTACATTATGATAGAAAATATGGACGAACTGGTGAGAATTTTCCACATTATATTTCTCAACATGCTCCAGGATATTAAAGAGGTCAATGTTCCAAAATATCTAAGATGGTCCATAGAGATCTTGATTGAGAATTACCAAAAAAGGGTGGACTCACAGACTAAGTACCAAGGTTTATTCTTGGTCATTTATGACCACATGTTGTAGAAAATAATCACCAATGTTGAGTTGAATTCTTTCAGGAGCACTGATGAGGAGCTTATCGAGGTTGATGCAGTAATGCAAAGTCGTAGCTCCAAAAACTACAAAATTAAGAGGAACTCTAGTGGTAAATGTAAGAGCATCAAGCAACTCACTTTTGAGAGCACCATCCCAGTCTTGGATCAATCCTTAGTAGACACGAGAGTGATGGCCACTTCCAGATGGAACCCCTCTAAAATTTTGACAGAGATTTTGGAAAACATCTACCAATCCCAGTCCAAGGCTCTTATCGAAATTGATCATGCAATCAGGGTTTCAAAAGCTATTACAGCTAGCAAGTTCAAGACCTTTCAGGTAATCCTCCCCATTGAGTAGACCAATGCTGGTGAGTCCATTCTGTAGTAAGTTTGTTGTTTTGCACTTGCTCTGGTTGAGGGTTTCCAGTCTATTTTTGGTTTGATTGGTTCTCTTCCCGGATTTTATATTTTTCATTTGATGTTTTTTTGTTACAGTTTAACTCTTGTTAATATCTTGTTTTACGTGGGAGGTTTCCTTTCTATCATGGTTTGTCTTTGTGGTTTGCTTGTACAAAGTTTTGGGACCCTTTCAAAACCCTTTCTACCAATAAAAAAAAAAAAACATTGATAAAATATTTTTCTTTTAAAACTATATAACCCAAATTAGCTTAATCTAATGATTGTCATTATAGAACATAAATAATATTAGGATAAGGCCTCAACCAAGCATTTGATGTGAAGTTCCTTGTTTAAAAACTCCTAAGCAAGGATTTTAAACTTCACATTTTATTATACATCCATAAAATCTATTTATTGATTTTTAAATAATATATACTATATTTTCCCCCTAATTTTAAAAATAATCAATATGCAAATTTACAAACCTAACTCTCTAATATTCTTACATATAAAAAACTTATCTATTTTCATAGAGGAAACATAAATTTCTGAAATAATTTATAAAAAGGAAATACTTTTAGCTTTTTAATTAATTTTTGATTCTATGTTTGAGGGGAATCTTGAAAGTGATATCATATACAGGGATATATTTTATTGTCACATTTATGGGTTGAAATTTTATGAGAATGGTTTAAAAGTTAATTCTATTTTAAATTGGTCCCTAAAAAAAATCTTATTTTTTTTATTAGATAAAAGGATGCCTAGGCATACTGATGGTAAAATTTGAAATTTAATCTCTAACATATCTATAATAACTTATTATAGATAAATAGAATTAGTAAAAAAACTATGGAAATTATCATATTAGCTAACTATATACCAAACCTATTATAGCATAATAGTAGTGGTTTAAATTGCATGTCCTCCCTAAACAAAGGATCATCATAAAGAAAAGTATCATAAATAAAGTAGAGATGATATTTGATGAGACTATTTGTTTCAACATTAAAACCTTTGATTTTCTGTTTCATTATGTATTTAGAGATATACTTTGAAAGTACTAATTAGAATAATAAAAATATAAGGATATAATATGTCAACTTTTCAAAAACCATAATATGATTCAAATTATGCAATGAGAAATCCATTGGTTAAAATAAAATATTTTGGAGTGTTGTAACAACATGTAATCCGTTCATATCAATATTGATTTGAAATAATTTTATTAAGTATATTATATATAAAATTATATCAAACCCTATCATATGATTTGTTTATATCTAATTTGATAAGCATGTCCAATTTTCCATAGATTCAAGATAATGTGTGGCCTCTTGTGGAATGGTTGTAAGAAACCATATTGAACCTCCAACACAATAAAATCTGTAGTGTTTTCTAATATATTTGTCTCACCTTTCTTGGGGACCAATGAAGTAAATGTGGTGCTGGTTTACCTTATTATTGTATTATTTTTTCTAGCCATTGGAATTATATCTAACATATTATTCTTTATTATATCTAGCTATTTATATGATAGTTTATGAAAAAATTATAAAACCTTACCTTCAGCCTCCTTATTCGATTAAATTTTCCATAGAATATACTTTGAAATGATTTATTGCTTATTTTTCTTCAATAGTCCTTATACATGGAGTTTAAATAATTTTAATCCATTTAAAGGAAAAATATATTTTAGAAGTAGCATAAAAATAAAAGCAGTAAAACATTATGTTTTCTAGCATATAATCATCTTTGTCAATCTAATTGATTTTTAATATCTTTTATAAATGGTTAATCTTGGATTTTATTTTATTATTATTTTTAATATATTACTAAGATATTTTATATTGTATATTTATCTACCCCTTTAGATATCTCATTTATTAAACAAACCTATAGATACACATTCTTTCAAACTTTGACGTATCACATTACAATATAACTATTAGATGAAATTTTGGTCTTGGAGCTATATCAATTATAAATAAAATGGATTTGGATGACCACTATTGAATATATTGTATACAAAATATTTGGTTTATAATTTTATCTCTCTTGCAACAAAATGTTTCAGAAAATTGTACATTTTTTGTTTTGTATTTGGTACTATTAAGAAAGGAGTATTTTAAAAGGAACCCCTCAACCTTTTACATAAAATCCACCAAGGGAGAAACAACATGAAAGCTACAACGGGGAAGAACAAAAATAAACCAAGATAATCAAACAAGAAAAACAAACTAAAGCAAAAGGAGAAACATCCAAAACATGCAAAAAGATAAAAAATGAGATAATTCTGGATCTTCCTAACCGACTCCACATACTAAAAAATTTCTCCCACAATCCAAGTCAATTCCTCAGTATAGTTAACGATAATATTTAACAATCCCAGAATGGCACGTTGTTTGATTTCCACCATATTAAGGTTGTGGATGATGTTAGATTTACCCTCACTAACATCTTCTAGAAAATATACCTCCTCAATAGACTTATTGTTATATTTATTTTTGGACAAAATCTTAGAGTAATATTGAATAATGAGGAGATTAGGATCTTTTTTATTGGACTTCTTATCCAAAATATGTTTAGACTTCCTCATTAAATCCCATCTAGCACCTCTAGAGAAAATCGGTACATCATCAGACCCACCGCAGGTATGAGTCTCTATTAGAGAAATTTTAGGAGAATCAATTCTTGATACCCTGAATAGTTGAGACTTCCCCCTAACTCCTCTGGCAAAAACATGAATCTTTCTAGATATTTTAGTTTATCTAGAGACCATAGAAATAGAGTACAATTTTTTTTAAGGAAATTGTACATTTTATTTGTAGCCAATTATTTGATATAAAAATCCTACACATTTTTTATATGATATGATAATTTTAAACATAATTATTGTCTTATGTATCTTAAAATATTGAAGGAACAAAATCCCAAAGTGTATTTAAATTAATAAAGGAATAAAAATATTCAAAGTGTATTATCTTATAGAATGTCTCTTGGTTGTCTCAAGAGACTCTTGGTGCTTCACATTATCCCATGAGTAAAATAATATAATAATTATTTGGTTTATTTTAGGAACTAAGATGTTCGAAGTTAGTCGAGTGCATGCTAGCTCTTGAATTTGGCTCTTGGCTCTAGCTTTAGATCTAGCTCTAGCCTCATCCACCTCATCACTCTTTGAAACATAATTCTTTCTTTTTTAAAATTATGTTACTTGTTTTACCTAAATATGTTGTCGACACCTTCTTATTGGTAGACCAATCTTTTTGACTATATGTCAAATTTTTATTTTTATTTTTCCATTCTCCTCATTGCTTTTTATTTTTGAAAAGACTTTTGTTCCTTGATTTTTTTCTTTTAAATTGTAGTCTTAAGGCTAGGATTTTTTTGAAGGATTTTTTTTTTTAATTTCCAAATGTATACATTCAATCATACAAGCATGGTTTCTTCTTTCATTAATTTTGTAGCAACTTTAACAACCTCTTGAGGCATCAAATTTTATATTATATCGATGTTGTCTCTTTTACTCAATTATCTTTGGTCTTATTATTTTATGCTCTCACAAATGAAGTGTATTTCTATGATGTAGGTACACTAGGAGCATGTCTCCTTGAAATTCCATGTGCTCCAATGTATTGAGTAAATTTTAGAAAAGCACATTATCCATAATGTCATGCATTTTGGACAATAATATCTTAGGATTTTTAAATTGCAATAATCACTCTTGTAGAAAGCTAGATATTTTTCCAAGACTTGCCTAGATTAATGATAAATATCCAATTCCTACTCCTCTTAAATACATAATGCTCCATATAAAAATTCATAATTTTTGATATCGGGATGAATGCAAGTGACCAACATCATCTAAATGTCTTCCTTCTAAGATAGACTACCCCTAGCTCTATGCACCATTTGCTTCTCCTAATTCCTTTAATTTTTTATCTTATTTTTTATATTGTTTTTATTTTTTTGCATATACTTGCACCTACACATTTTCACCTTCTTACCACTTGTAGATATTATAGATATAACATCCATGTGTCTCTTGTGTAATCCATAGAAACACATGTATTATTAAATCCTTTATGTTGATATTTAAAGTCTATGGAATCATGGTTGCAAACATACCTAGAAATATTATCAATGAAAGGTTGATGCTATCATAGCTAGAAGTGGAACCATGTCATTCAATGACCTCTTTACACATGGTAGTTATAATGTATTTCTCATAGAGTATGCTCTTAATAGAAATTCAAATGGCCTCTAATAGCTCCCTCCTAGCTTCCTTGAACTTGTTCATGGAAACCCTAACACTCTCATAGTTTAACCACATATCCATGTTCTCAACTCTTTGATAATGAGCTTAAATAATATTTTCTCATAATTATGTAGAACCCCCACTATAATGACCAATGATATTTAAGGCTATGCTTATGAATATGGCATCATTATCCATCCACCAAATGAATCCGCCTTTGAGTGCAACAACATTAGCTTTTAGACTAAGGATAGCTTCTAATAGGTAGTAATCCTATCATATGTTATTTCAATATAGGTGCACCCCTTGAAGTGGATTGAGAACCATGGACCTACCCCTATAAAGAGCTCTAGTTTTAGAAGGCAAAGGTTGCACTTCATGGTGAGTGTTATAGTTGGGAGGCATGTGACTAGATTGGGGATATTTTTATTGTGTTGCTTTCAACCCACATGAGTTTATGGTTTCATCGACTTGAATTTCTAGTTCTTATTATCATCTTGCTTGTAATCATCAAAATATCCATGGTGATTCATGCCACTTAACTAATCCTATCCCATTTATGTTGGTTATAATGTTGTTACTCAGTTTTGATTTCAAGGTTATATATATATATATATTGTAGACATGAAAAATTGATTCATTTTCCTTAGTTTTTCTCCTAGAAAAGTAAGGTCATCTTCAAGAGAATTTTTACCCTAATAAATCATCTCAATTATTCTCAAATTTTATACCATTGGATAAGGCTTGAAAAGATATTTCCAACGGTATATTATATATCCAATTTTGACATAGCTTTTTCTCGATTTTTATGCTAATAACAAATTTTGTTGCAACCATGTGATGGTATCATCCCAGATCAGATGATATCATCTCTAATCGGACGAAATCATCTGAAATCCTCTAACAAAATCGTTTAGACGATCTTGTTAAAAATGGAAAATCTCCTAGCTTAGAAAAATGACCAAATTAGTTTCAAATAATCCTTAGTGTGTTCTAATGGGGGCATGTTGGTTACAGTCCCGAAATCCACCAACTTTACCTAAATGGGGAAGAATCACAACTCCCCCAAAAAATCCCAAGACTATTTAATACAAGCCCTTTTCTTTGATTTCTCCTAGCCTTTTAACTCCAAAAATAATTAGCTTATGAAATAGTTAGAGCCCCCCTCTATTGCATTATATTTTCATTATTTTATTTCAGATTTAGACCATGCATCATCTGATAGTGTACGATATCATTCGAGATTATTTTGTAAAATTAGAGGCGATTTCATCAAATTAGAGATGATCGTGTCACATTGGAGACAATTTCATCACCATATCACTTGGGGGTAACTTCAAAACTTTGTTTTCATCTATTTTATTTTGATTTTAATCTGCATTGCATTTGATTATTATATTTAATTACTCCATTTGGTGTTCACCTTCATTTTGTTTCAATTTACATAATGTTATTATTTAAAGTATGAATCATCACATTACTTTAGTAGAGTTAACATTGATCATTTCGTAAGCATTCCATATAATTGATTTGTCCATTTAACCTAGATTTGTAATCATATAATTGCTTGTTGCACCATTTTTGCCATCAAATTGTTTTGTTGCAAGTTTTTGACAATCTGAGACGATTTCATAAAATTAGAGAGGATTTTGTCAAATTAGAGATGATTCTGTCAAATTAGAGATGATTTTGTAAAATTAGAGATGATTTTCCCAAATTAAATATGATTTTGACAAATTGCAAATGATTCTATAAAATCAGAGACAATTTTGACCTACAAAAAATAATAGAATCTTCATCAGACGTCCAGATTAGGTGCACATTTGAATTTCTTTCTAAATCAAGCTTTAACATTGCATTAGCATTATGTTTTCATATATGTTATCTTCATGTAAACCAGAAGTGCATATAGTTTAGTTTAGTTCACATATTGGATAAACTTAGACATGTATGTGATTTTATTAAAAATAAACACATCAAATCCTACAGCCTAGGCATAAAAGTAGCCATAAATGCTTATTGGTGAACCCAAATCCATTTGTCAAAAAATCACCATATATAGAGGGTACGATTAAGTACCTCTCCTCTGAGGTGTAGACCATATGTTATCTCATTCCCCTATAAGGCATAGATCCATATAACTTGAGGAAAGGAGTGCGAGAATTTTTGGGCTACATTCTTTGGTGAACCCAACGTGAAAAACATAGGCATATTTCTAATTCAAAAACATCAAAAAAAAAAAAAAAAACAAAAACAAAAAAAAATGTACAAGAAAAACAACAACAAAATCATCATTTCAAATTTGTATGTTTTATATTCAATTATAAACAGTAGATACCAAAATTTACTTTTAGAATTACTAAAGAAACCATGAGTCTTAACTCAAATCAATATGAGCCCAACAGTAATGTTGGGAAAATTTAGCCAAATGCATTTGTTGATTATGACCAACTTCATCCATATTCAACATCACCTTTATCACACTTTTTCATTTTTTATCCTTACCCCAACAAAACAATCCCTTTTCCAATCCTCTTCATAACGATATTATATTTTCTTCGACATATCCATATTATGCCTATTAATCCACATACAATCCTTCTCCACCATTTCAACATTATTATTTCAACACAACACATCCATTTCAACAAGGAAATAATTCTTCTTCCAATCCTACCATGTATTTACATCATACTTCAAAATATTCCTATCATCATTCTACCCATAATAAAGAAAAAAGAGGTAATAAACCATTAAGTCCTTTTATGGCTGAATTCCTAAGGCTATTATCAAAAGCCTCTTGAAAATTGTCACCACGTAAATTTAATAAGATCAATAATCAATGGATATAATTCTCAAGCATTTACTTTATACAAATAGGATTGAATTACCTCCCATAAGACAACCTGATACCATAGTAGATTGGTATACACCTGAGCTACATTGTGAATATCATAGAATGGATGGATATATGACATAAAAATATAGAAATTTAAGATGTGCAATTCAATATTTGATTGATGAGGGTCTTTTCACTATAAAGGAATTACAATCTACAACTGATTATAAATATCCAATAAACAATCAAACTCCTACACAATAAAAACCCATAATAAATCAAGACATAGGGATCTCCCAAGAACCCCTATTCAATTATCAACAAAAGGAAACCAATCAAATATTGCATCTTAATATGTTCCATCACAATGATATCATTAATATTGTAATAGAAACTACAAATGAGCAACCTCAAGTTCAATCAACTCAATTTGATATTCAAGATATGAATTCCTCATTTGACCAACCTTCAAAACTATCTTTGGATCTAGAGAATGATCCAAAATGGAATGTAAGCATAAAAAGCCATTATTTAGCATCAAAATATCAATGTGATATCCACTTTGATAGCCAAAAATAAGTGATTAATCCTGAAGCAAAGATATCCCTTTTATAAGTATTACAAAGTTCTCATGTTCATAGGGAAACTTTTTTCAAGATACTTAGCCAACAATTTGTTCCTCATGATATTTTCCCTAAGAACAAAATTAATGGTGTAAGCCCTTTTGAGGTTAACCATATTTTATTCTATGATGAGGAGATTCCTTTCTCTACTCCACAAGAAGACTCCTCTTCTTACATTATAGGATTTATTAAAGAAACATCTATTAAAACTATCATGGTAGATAATGGCTCCTCTCTTAATTTATGCACTTATAAATTATTCCAAAAAATCATATTAAAGGAAGAAGATCTCAATGAATCAAATGTTATTATAAAATATTTTAACAATAAAATTCAAGAAGATTGAGGCACTATAATTCTTCCCCTTAAAACTGGACCCAAGATCTTGGATACTTTGTTTTATGTAGCATCTTGCTCTTCACCTTACAACCTACTTCTTAGAAGTCCTTAGATTCATACGATGAGGGTTGTCCCTTCCACTCTTCATCAATATTTGAAGTTTAAACTTATAAATAAAATTGTTACCATACATGGTGATCCAACACCATTTTAAGAATATTTAATGGTTGAAACATCAAGTTCTATACATTTTCCATTGTCACAATCACCTCCTATAAATCACTTTTGTTCATCCATATATGATCATCCTTGTTTATAAAATAACAGCCATGCATATCTTTCACATGTGCTCCCTCCATATTATCAAGACTTGGAATATAGTGATAAGAATGAAGAACCTTCTTATACTTTTGACATTTTATTTTGTAACATGATCAATTTTACACATATAAAATTCAAATATTTTGCTACATTATTCTACATAATAACAAAACTTTTGTTATCACTACCTTTTATTCATCACCTTTTGTTCTTCAATCTTTCTTTATTTATTATTATCACATCAAGTTATTTGTTCTCTTCCTCATTATCATCATCACCACATTTTGTTCATCACCTTTTGTTCTTCATTATCTTTTTATTTATATAAAGTTTTCTATTCTTTTCCTATATATCACCTTTTATCCATAACTTTTCTTCATCTACATATATTTATCATTTTTCATCACAACAATCTCAACTATCAACCAATAAACTTCAATCACATACACTACAACCAAATTATCCTTCAAAACCTCTTTTGATTTTGAAGCCACCTTAGACATGCTATACGCAAATCATCTCATATAGTGTATATAGATCATCTTGTATATACCACCAATTCCATCATCAAAAGTAAAAATAAAAAAATAAAATAAAACAACTAAAAAAATAAAAAAATATCAAAATCTCAATATTATTTCAAATCATTCTGCATTGTTATTTCTTATTGTATTTCAATATTTTAAAGCTATATTTTCCTTTATTTTAGATTAATTTAGAAGTTATCTTGAACCAAGAACTTAATTTCACAAATTAATTATTTTGATTTTATCACTATGATTATAAATCTCTCTTGTATCGAAGACCACTATTACTTCATTAAATAATTTTGAGTTTTAGAATGATATTGCTACTTCTTTAACAAAGTACACTTTTACACATTAAAATGATTTGTTGCAAATTTGAAAAATGATACTACATAGTAGTCTTAGTCTCTTGAGTGAAAAGTTTCCCCTGCTATCCTATCATGTGCATGGTCTAGAATTTTTTAGAATTGGCAAAAGTATAAACTCACCCCTACCCGAATAAAAAAATCCCTTGCTCTACAGCCAATCTGAGCAAGTATCCCAAAAGAAAAATCAAGAAAAGGAAAAATTAAAAATCAAAAGAAAAATAAAGAGAAAAAATTACAAAGAGAACGCAAAGAGAAAGAGAAAAACAATAAAATCCCTTTGTTAAAAATAAAGTGAACAAAATCCCTACCCCTTGAAAGTGAAGAAAATAAGGGTGAATGATCTTGACTCCCTAGAATTCTCAGTTATTCGAAAATCATGAGGTAAGCCCCATAACTGGTGGTTTGTGCCCAATCCGCTTGGCCTTGGGTAATTCCTTTTGCATGGTGACATGTCTGTCACATTAGCGACCTTATTTTGTACAGACGTATGTTCACTTGTGGGTTAGCTAACTTTTGGTGACTTAACTTACATAGTAGTCTGGTATGGTTTCATGTATAAAATCATGGTTAATGAACCTTTCACTTGCACACACATTGGTTAATTCAAGTTTGCTTGCATCACTACCTTACTCAAAATTGGTAAATGAACATTACAAAGCACACGCATTTGATCCTTGAGATATTTTGTGTCATTATGATGAATAAAAAAGGATGATGAAATCACACAATCACACATTGGGTTCTTGATAAATTTAACTTCATCGTTGAAATAATTTAAAATATTTCTTTAATTTTTTTATAAAACATAAGTTTGTAACCATTTGCATTAATCCCCACAACTCACTTCATTTTAGCACATACAATATATATATTATCTTCAAAATTTTCCAACATGTGACACAATGATTTATTTTCAAAATACAACTTGCATTTTCAAAATTATATATTATCATGCATTGCATTTTTGACTTCATGATGATGGTATAATTCCTAGTAATTGTTCTCTCTCAAACTTCACACTTAGGAATTCTATGCCTAGCGCAAGTCATATTTTCCAAATTTTCATGCTTAAATCACTTTATACCTCTCACAAAAACAATCTTATCAACCTATTTTCTCAAAATCAATTTCTTTTAAAATTGATATCTCCTTTCATCATCATAAGCCTCAAGTTCACTCTTGAGCCCACAATATTTTGGTATTAGTAATACAAAACTTCCTCACAACAGGATTTGCTTCATGACCTAGCGAGCATTGATCTCCACCAACAGTCATATAACAACACAACATCCTTCGACATTCATTGCTAATTCATCAAATATATCATGACACAAAAACATATTTTTCAAAACACACTTTACAAAATCATTTTCCTTTTATGTTAAGCATGATCAAAATGATCAAAAATAAAAGCATGAATACAAGAAATTATGTAACACAACCATCATAAGAAAATTTAATAAATATTCCAATAAATCACACAAATTCACATAAAACAAAGAATATTAATATATATATTTAAGAAATTTTGAGTTTTCCACCAAACTTAGAATTTGGTGTAAAAACTCGAGGGGGCATCCTAGTCAATAGATTAGTAATTATTTTTTTAAAACATCAATTTCATATGAACTATTCATTCTAAACCATCATATCTAATCAGACGAAATCGTCCAAAATCCTCTAACAAAATTATGTAGATGAACTTGTTCAAAACGAAAAATATCCTATCTTAGCAAACTGACCAAATTAGCTTCAAACAATCCTTAGCAAGTTCTAATGGGGGCATGTTGGTTATAGTCCTGAAATCCATAAAAATCACCTAAATGGGGAAGAATCACAACTCCCCAAAAAATACCCAAGCATATTTAATCTAAGCCCTTTTCTTTAATTTTTCCTAGCTTTTTAACTCCCAAAATCATTAGCTTAAAAAATATTTAGAGCCTCCCCTCTGTTGCATTGTCTTTTCATTATTTTATTTTAGGTTTGGACCATGCATCATCTGATAGCGTATGATATTGTTCGAGATTATTTTGTCAAATTAGAGACGATTTCAAAAAATTAGAGATGATATTGTCACATTGGAGACAATTTCATCACTAGATCACTTGGGGGAAACTTCATAACTTTGTTTGTATCTATTTGTTTTTTATTTTAATCTGCATTACATTTGATTATTATATTTAATTACTACATTCGGTGTTCACCTTCATTTTGTTTCAATTTACATAATGTTATTATTTAAAGTATGAATCATCACATTACTTTAGTAGAGTTAACATTGATCATTTTGTAAGCATTCCATATAATTGATATGTCCATTTAACATGGATTTGTGATCATATTGTAGACACCAAAACGGCACCAATCCAATTATGTGACTGCAAACACTGGTCGCTTTAACAAACACAGCCCCCAAGGCAGCCCTCAGAGGTCAAACAGTGGTCCTAACCACTTTCATAGCAATTTTGTAAGGTCAAGAAGCAATTTGGCACATTTAGGCACTTTGTCCAGTATTCGTCTCACCTAGGGATGAATACTAACTGGGATTCGTCTCACCTAAGGACGAATTCTGAAATCGTCTCTGGTCAGGACGAATTCCAGGTTAAACGGGCAAAAAGAAAAATGTTGCCAAGTGGCAGCCAGGGACAGTCAATTATTGCCCCCTGCCATGCATGCGCGTGCATGGGGGTAGGTTGGTAGTTGATGGACTATCACAAGGGCAGTCATGGAAGCCCAAGTCAGGGAGGAGTCTCCTCCCTCTTGGGAAGGCATGGCTGCCACATGGCATCCATGCATGCCCCTCCAAAGAGACCCCATGGGTCTATAAAATGGTGGCCTTTCCCACCCCAAAGAAAGACATATTGTAGGCAATTTCAAGCAACGAAGTGCTGTCCAATTGATTACCCATTTGCATCTTTTCGATTCACCTTCTCACATCCACTAATCTCTTTCACAAGGGAGGTTATTGGGTGGCTTTTGGAAGCGTGAATCTGACCCAAATCCAACATTTGACTACCTTAAACCACCAATTTGCCGACACCCCAATCCTAAGAGGTTTTGGGCCCATCCCTAGTGGATTGGCGCCGAAATCAAGTGCCAACGGTGGGAGGCCCACTTGGGCACCCCCGCATTTTCTAAAGTTTTCTTCTAAAGCATTTCTAGATCATTAGTTTATATTGCATTTCATGTTATTCAGTTTAATTAACTCATAGCTCCATTTTCATGATGTTTTTATTAGAGTTCACCATGCTTTTTGTCGCTTTGTGGTCCCTCTAACTTGTAGGTAGTGACATCGAATTCCCGAGGATAGAGGCCGAATTGGGAGAATCCGACCATCTAGGTCATCCCAAAATGGCCCCAATTACATAACCCCTCTGTTTGCAAGCGTTTTGGAGGTCCCGAAGTTCGACATTGGAGAGGCAGCAACTTGTCGCTTTAACACAGTAGAATTCGTCTCACCCAGGGACGAATAACAGTGGAATTCATCCTACCCAGGGACGAATTCCAGTCAAGAGCAGATTGGCTGACTGTTTCAATGGCAGTGGCCCTCTGGTAACTCCCTCTGTCCTCTATCAAGTTTTTAGGTCATTTAGGTTTGCTTTATTCACTATTTTAGACAACTGTTCATATGCATCTTCTATCAATTTCAAAGCATGAATTTTCCTTCTTATCATAGGTGCTACTAACGCCTTGTTTGTTTCTTTGATTGCAGGAGGAGCAACAGGAAGTGAGGATTCATCAGTGTAAGTGGCGGCAACATTTGGCTCACCCATTTCAAATGTGGGCATGCGGAAGGAGGAAGACTAAGTCACAAATTGTAACAAAGACCAATTTAACGCTCCTAGCCCCTAAAAAGGGAGGATACGTCTATGTAACCGAGGATAAGAAATTTGAATAAAGAGGGCTGTGATTTCCTTACATCTTTTCTTCCATTTCCAATTTATCTCCTTTCTTTGTTTTTGTGTATAGGATTAAAGCGTTACATTTCGTCTTATATTGCATAGTTATAGTTTTCTTTTTGCTTCCGAAATCCCGTGCTTTCAATGGCGATCACGGTGGGACTCTGTCCCCTGATTTTGAGATCAAATAACTGATCTTTATTGTGTTTTTGTGCTTGACAGGTACAAGTTTTTAACACAGACTGTTATTCGTCTCTGACTGTGACGAATATCTGACTGTAATTCGTTTGACCCTGAGATGAATTTTAAATTTGTCTCTGTTAGGGATGAATTATGTTCTGTAATTCATCTCACAGAGGGACGAATTCCTGTCTATGAATTTTCAGAACAGAAGATCAAAAATAGCAAGTCCAGGCAGAAAAGAGGTAAAGTTCTAAACTGTCTTTGTCAATTTTTTTTTATTTTCTGCTTTCCATTTTGTCAATTCTTGCATGCTTAAAGAAAATAGTGGTTGATTGCATGTTTCATTTTTCTAAGTAAAATAAACCACACACACGTCACGTGGCACATTTTAAACCAAGGAGCTAGTCGTAAGACCCCAGCCCTTGAGCAAGTCCAACAGTGGGTTCATCACCACCTTGGCTTAGCTTTGCATCCATTTCCCTGATTGTCATTGTCGTTTGGCATAAATCCTGATGAAAGCTGATCGAGTGTCGCTGGGGTGATTCCCATGCGCGCGAGGATAAGTCTTCTATGGTAGGTGTCATTAACAAGACAATCCCCCTTCCGTACTGCCTATGTTCCACGTACCATCTGCTCTCACGTACCTATAGTTTCCCTCTTGTAAGGGAAGGTATATAGAGAGGTTGGTATATCAGTTCGACAATGGTATATTGAAGGGGCGACCATTTATGGGAGTCATATGAGCCAACATTATGCATTTAAACGTTCTTCCAAACTTGCAAAAACAACATAAAACATCAAAATGCACTAAACCAGTTTAGGACACACTATTAATCTTTAAAAGAGATAATCATGATTTTGAGTATGTGTGTGTTCATTTCTGCTTAGTGTAAACAAAAAAAAAAAAAATCATCATAAACAAAGATAAAAATCTACGCATTTTGTCACTCGCTCCAAAAAGCTCCAAGGATTCCCGCAATCGCTTGGTCATCCCCAAAATGCCCCAAAGGTGTCCATGAACCCTTTGGTCAACCCAAGAGCACCCCAAAGGTGCCCATAAGTGATGCAGGACCATCCAACAAAATATGTGAAATCTTATATTTTTACCTAAATTTTAATGCATCTTGCCGGGGCCATAACTTCTCAACCGTAGCTCTGATTGATTTGAAATTTTACAAGGAGTTATTTGGGATAATTTTAAATAAATACAATTCCCTAGAATTCTATTTTCCCAAAAAAGTCAGTTTTCGGGGCCAAATTCCATCATCTAGTGCCCCGAAATTAGGTTTTAGAATTGTGTGCCCAATTTTTTACACTTTCTGAGCTATTCGGACGTCAATATCTCCTAATGTATTTAGAGTTAGGACTTGAGACTTCATTTTTGTCTTATATACTATAATAGGGATGCGCACACCAATTTTGGTCCCCATCTGACTCATTTCAATTTTTAGGATTTTTAGAGAGACATCGTCATGGTGCTCACTCGTAGCCAAGCCCAATCACGGGCGGATGCTGTGGGGAATATCCAAGGAGGTATGAGTCATCTCTGTTATAGTCCCAAGGATTTTTTCATACCACCTTGGTGACCTAAGACACAAGGCAATCCCCTCAACACCTTAACAGAAAGGGACTATAGGGGCACCTCTTCTAGGGGCACTCCTGTTCAGCATAGCACCCATCACACACCCTCCCATGAGGGGTACATACATAGGAGAGCTCCCTTAGATGCTCGCTATGAGTGGTCACCATGCGATGAAGCGCTAGGTCAACATTGGGTTCGACGGGAGAAACCACATGATTACATTATCCCTCCTTCACCCCCTCTAGTTGTCAGAACTACAAAGACAAATCCAGAGCACAAGGCTCCTCAGGCGGGGAGAACCAAAGTCCGTCCCTTTTTCACTTATGAAAGAGATAACAAGGAAGATCCCTACCTTCCTCGAGAGCAATATACAATGTGGGAGCAATATGCCTCCGCACCTGCTATCTATCAGGACCACTCACTAAGGCCAAAGCCTCGAGGGAATGCTGTTACCCCCAACAGAAAAGTCAATTTTCGGGGCCAAATTCCATCATCTAGTGCCCCGAAATTAGGTTTTAGAATTGTGTGCCCAATTTTTTACACTTTCTGAGCTATTCGGACGTCAATATCTCCTAATGTATTTAGAGTTAGGACTTGAGACTTCATTTTTGTCTTATATACTATAATAGGGATGCGCACACCAATTTTGGGCCCCATCTGACTCATTTCAATTTTTAGGATTTTTAGAGAGACATCGTCATGGTGCTCACTTGTAGCCAAGCCCAATCACGGGTGGATGCTGTGGGGAATATCCAAGGAGGTACGAGTCATCTCTGTTATAGTCCCAAGGATTTTTTCATACCACCTTGGCGACCTAACACACAAGGCAATCCCCTCAACACCTTAACAGAAAGGGACTATAGGGGCACCTCTTCTAGGGGCACTCCTGTTCAGCATAGCACCCATCACACACCCTCCCATGAGGGGTACATACATAGGAGAGCTCCCTTAGATGCTCGCTATGAGTGGTCACCGTGCGATGAAGCGCTAGGTCAACATAGGGTTCGACGGGAGAAACCACATGATTACATTATCCCTCCTTCACCCCCTCTAGTTGTCAGAACTACAAAGACAAATCCAGAGCACAAGGCTCCTCAGGCGGGGAGAACCAAAGTTCGTCCCTTTTTCACTTATGAAAGAGATAACAAGGAAGATCCCTACCTTCCTCGAGAGCAATATACAGTGCGGGAGCAATATGCCTCCGCACCTGCTATCTATCAGGACCACTCACTAAGGCCAAAGCCTCGATGGAATGTTGTTACCCCCAACAGAGGGATGCAGCCTATAGATATCTAGGAGAGGCATCTAGGCCTTCTAGACATGAGGCGACAAGACCAACCATCTTAGAATCTATCAAGCACGTCACATGCCAAATGCAATTCATGCAGCTTGAGCTAGAGCGACTAGAGCGACTACATTTAGAGGAACTGTACTATATTAATAAAATGCACCTTTAGCGCCAGAAGGATGAGTTGTTCCAACACACTATGCAGGAGAGGACTCCAACCCCTCACACACATAAGACAAAACATTATGAGAGGCACAACCCTAGGGTGCGAGACAAGCCTCCGCAACCTTATCAAGCACCACACCCAACACCTCCTAGACAGGAGCAGGAGGCTACTCTCCCAATTCCTAAAAGACATGAGTGGGAGGCCGCTGCTATAACCAATGACGGGCACCTTCCTCAGGAACCCACTCAGGTTTATGGGCCACCCTTAGAAATTCATCAAGAAGCCTCTAAGGAATCAGAGCGAGAAGAAGAGCGGGATGAACTGCCCTACCAAGGCATGGGGGGTGCCATCTAGCCACCCCTCCATAAGCCCCAAGTTCCTCAACAAGAACCAACCAAAGAGGAGGAGCTCAAATCCCCTGATACAGGCAAAGCGCTAGAGCACTTCAAGTCGGTAGAGACCAAGATTTTGGAGCTCCCAAGGCCCAACTTACATGAGGCTCCTTTCAAAGAGGATCAAAATTTAACCATAGGGCTACCTGATGATACAGTCCTCCATGTCTCAGAATCTCTAGATTTTGATGAGCTATACTCACTGGTCGAAGGTGAGAATAAGATAGAGATAGCCCACAACAATTACATGCGACAGCATCGACATCGTATAAATATCGATGAAGCATGTCAACAGATAAACATAATACTAGGGCATGAGTGGCGTGTTAACCCACCACAATGGGACCAAGCATTACATCCACCACATTGGGCATACAAAGATCAAATTTTTCCTAGATATCCCATAGCAACATCAGTGCCGAGGACACATCTCACCCTCATATCCGTGCATAGGGCCAATCCATTCATGCCAATCCCTCTAGAGCTAGATCCAGAGTGTAAATACCATCAATCTGGGGGTACCTCTATCCCCTAAAGAGCCATAGTCCAAACCAAAAAGCTCTAAGGATTATTGCAATCACTTGGTCACCCCAAAAGCTCCAAGGATTATTGCAATCGCTTGGTCATCCCAAAGGCTCCAAGGATTATCGCAATCACTTGGTCACCCCAAAAGCTCCAAGGATTATCACAATCACTTGGTCACCCCAAAAGCTCCAAGGATTATCGCAATCACTTGGTCACCCCAAAATCTCCAAGGATTATCGCAATCGCTTGGTCATCCCAAAAGCTCCAAGGATTATCGCAATCACTTGGTCACCCCAAATGCTCCAAGGATTTCCAAAATCACTTGGTCAATCCCAAAAGGCTCCAAGGATTCTTGCAATCACTTGGTCAATCCCAAAAGGCTCCAAGGATTCTTGCAATCGCTTGGTCAAAACCAAAATGCTCCAAGGATTTCCACAATCGCCTGGTCAAAAAAATCAAGAAAAATCAAAAACAACAAAAATCATCAAAAACAACAAAAATTTGCATCTCATTTCTAGGCATACTCAAATTCATCAACAAAGAGCTCATCTCGCACTTCATCTTCATATTCACAGAAATCAATCCATCAAAAACACAAAATACATTGCATCCATGCATTGCATATTTGTGGTCATATAGGTCAAAGGCACCATAGGCTGTAATTGCTCTGCTAGTCCATCTTGTTCCACACTATTACATTTTACGAAAACAACAAAAACACCATGCATTGCCTTTTACCACACTAGAGTTAGTGGTCTTTTAATTTATCAAGAGTTTTCATGATTCAGTTATCATTTTGCTCTTTAGCCATGCAATGTATCAAGTCAGACAGACTTTACAAAGGTAGAGTTACACTTGAAATACACCTTGTTACGTAACATCCCAACACAAATTAAAACACATAAAAATTCCCAAGTTGTGTGAATACAAGATGAAACCTGCACAGTAATCTAGGTCACCATAAGAGAAACGGTTATCTTGCTCATCCCCCCGTGTGAATGACCCCAAGAATGCTGAGAGTTGGCAAAAGTACAATCATCCTCCCTACCCAATTCCCTAAGAATCCCTAGTTCTCAACAGTTGCAAAACATCAAAAATTTGTAAAAAAGTCAAAACATCAAAATTTGACATCCTACAGTGCACACATCAAAATGCATAAACAATAGTGATTATCGTCACTCCATTTCCTCAATCCCTTGCTCAAAAGAAAAATAAATCAAAATAAACAGTGATCTTATCACTACAAATGAGCAAGTATCCCAATACAATTGAAGAAAAGAAGGGATTTGAACTTGAATCCCTGGAACTCTTAGCATTCTAACAGGTCATGAGGCAAGCCTCAGTACCAGTTTGGTTGATAGCCTATCGGTCACTGGCGGTAAACTTCTCGCATGATGATATATCTATCACATTAACTTGTGTACAGATCAATATTTGCATGTGGATGAGCTAGCTTATGGTATCCTGGATAACACCACAGATTAATCTAACTAAATACAACAAAGGAGTTAGTGGAGCTAATTAGGTGATCCTCAGTACGAGTTTGGTTGAAAGCCCATCTGGCACTGGCGGTAGCCTGACAAATACCACATAAATGAACTCAATTGCACACATAGGTATGTGAAATAACTTCGTCAAAAACAAGTCCGATTCATACCTTGTTCAAAAAGTCTTGTAAGATAAAGTACAGTCATGGCAAGTGAGTTAAAACCGTCTGAGTCTCAGAAAACCCTAGCTACATTTCTAAACCAACTGCGCTACTTTTCATCCTTACAATACCATCAAAAAAAAAAATCATCACATGTATACATACAAATTCATTCATCACAGTAATCGCCTAAAAACAAATAATAGAGTTTTAAATAGTCTATGGTTCCATAACCAACCATCATAAATTCCATTCATCCATTTCATTTTGCATATCACATATATATAAAACATTTGCATTTATCATACCATATACATCCATTACCATCAGCATGCATCCATCAACATCAATCATTGTGCAGAACATAAAATAATGACATATAGACAAAGCAAGAAAATCAAAACAACAACAACATCAAATATCCACAAACAAACAACAATAAACATTTCCAGACACAAGTGCTCTTGCACTTAACCTCTTGGCATAGCAAAACTGATTTCGGGGTTTACATTGTCACTATCCTACTCCCTAAGAAGGCTACCATAGCCGGACCGCTCCACGGGAGGACAGATTTTGACAAGTTCACCCCCAAATGACGTCACAAATGGGTCAAATCCCACTCAAAAACATCAAAAAACGAACAAAAATGCACTAAAAACAGACAATAAATTTGCCCAATAAGAGTGTTGTTGCACTTGACATCCCGGGCATACAAAATAGACGTTGAGGTCATAAATTGTCATTATCATACTCCCTAAGAAGGCTACTTTAGCCGGACCGCTCCATGGGAAGACGGATTTTCGCCAATTTCAGCTCCGAACAATGTCGCAAAAAGGGTTAACACCCACCAAAAATAGGTCCAAATGTTGGAAAAATTGCACATGCTTAATGATAAACCATCTAAAGGATCCCTTGCACAAGTCATCTTGGGTCAAGCGACTCGTTGCGTTTCTCACGAAGGTCATTCCCTCATCAATTCATCGCTTGAGGGGGTAGTCACACTTAGTCACCAATCAACAAGCACACACCCAATTAAGGAAAACGACATGCATTCAAAGAATCATTGACAAAGACAATTACGCTCCTGCTTGGGGCAGTAAACAAGCAACAATAAAATTGATCAAACACTTGGCATTTGTGAATCATGAACACAAGGTTCCCTTGAGGACAAAAGGTTGCGCCCTTTGCCTAATCATGACTGATCAATGTCCAAGCTCAAGTCACACCTCACCAAAATAGGTTAATACTTGAAATCAAATTCCTTAGCTCGTCAGAAGCAAGGATTCAAGAATGCATGCCCTTTCCATGCTTGGGGCATCAAAAGTTGATTAGGTTACCAAGAAACCCTAATCATTAGTGCTTTGGCTATCTATTTTTGCTCGACGCTGCGCCATGCATAGCGCATCCCAAAAAGGGGCATCTGTAGACACCAAAACGGCACCAATCCGATTATGTGACTGCAAACACTGATCGCTTTCACAAAAACAGCCCCCAGGGTAGCCCTCAGAGGTCAAACAGTGGTCCTAACCACTTTCATAGCAATTTTGTAAGGTCAAGAAGCAATTTGGCACATTTAGGCACTTTGTCCAGTATTCGTCTCACCCAGGGACGAATACTAACTGGGATTCGTCTCACCTAAGGACGAATTCTGAAATCATCTCTGGTTAAGATGAATTCCAGGTTAAACGGGAAAAAATAAAAATGCCGCCAAGTGGCAGCTAGGGACAGTCAATTATTGCCCCCTACCATGCATGCACGTGCAGGTGGGTAGGCTGGTAGTTGATGGACTGTCACAAGGGCAGTCATGGAAGCCCAAGTCAGGGAGGAGTATCCTCCCTCTTGGGAAGGCATGGCCGCCATAGGGCATCCATGCATGCCCCTCCAAAGAGACCCCATGGGTCTATAAAATGGTGGCCTTTCCCACCCCAAAGAAAGACATATTGTAGGCAATTTCAAGCAACGAAGTGCTGTCCAATTGATTACCCATTTGCATCTTTTCGATTCACCTTCTCACATCCACTAATCTCTTTCACAAGGGAGGTTATTGGGTGGCTTTTGGAAGCGTGAATCTGACCCAAATCCAACATTTGACTACCTTAAACCACCAATTTGCCGACACCCCAATCCTAAGAGGTTTTGGGCCCATCCCTAGTGGATTGGCGCCGAAATCAAGTGCCAACGGTGGGAGGCCCACTTGGGCACCCCCGCATTTTCTAAAGTTTTCTTCTAAAGCATTTCTAGATCATTAGTTTATATTGCATTTCATGTTATTCGGTTTAATTAACTCATAGCTCCATTTTCATGATGTTTTGATTAGAGTTCACCATGCTTTTTGTCGCTTTGTGGTCCCTCTAACTTGTAGGTAGTGACATCGAATTCCCGAGGATAGAGGCCGAATTGGGAGAATCCGACCATCTAGGTCATCCCAAAATGGCCCCAATTACATAACCCCTCTGTTTGCAAGCGTTTTGGAGGTCCCGAAGTTCGACATTGGAGAGGCAGCAACTTGTCGCTTTAACACAGTAGAATTCGTCTCACCCAGGGACGAATAACAGTGGAATTCATCCTACCCAGGGACGAATTCCAGTCAAGAGTAGATTGGCCGACTATTTCAATGGTAGTGGCCCTTTGTTAACTCCCTCTGTCCTCTGTCAAGTTTTTAGGTCATTTAGGTATGCTTTATTCACTATTTTAGACAACTATTCGTATGCATCTTCTATCAATTTCAAAGCATGAATTTTCCTTCTTATCATAGGTGCTACTAATGCCTTGTTTGTTTCTTTGATTGCAGGAGGAGCAACAGGAAGTGAGGATTCATCGGTGTAAGCGGCGGCAACATTTGGCTCACCCGTTTCAAATGTGGGCATGCGAAAGGAGGAAGACTAAGTCACAAATTGTAACAAAGACCAATTTAACGCTCCTAGCCCCTAAAAAGGGAGGAGACGTCTATGTAACCGAGGATAAGAAATTTGAATAAAGAGGGTTGTGATTTCCTTACATATTTTCTTTCATTTCCAATTTATCTCCTTTCTTTGTTTTTGTGCATAGGATTAAAGCGTTACATTTTGTCTTATATTGCATAGTTATAGTTTTCCTTTTGCTTCCGGAATCTCGTGTTTTCACATATAATTTCTTGTTGCACCATTTCTGCCATCAAATTATTATGTTGCAGGTTTCTGACAATATAAGATGATTTCATGAAATTAGAGATGATTTTTTCAAATTAGAGACGATTTTGTCAAATTAGATATGATTTTATAAAATTAGATATGATTTTGTCAAATTAGAGATGATTTTTTCAAATTAGAGATGATTTTGACAAATTGCAAATGATTCCATAAAATCAGAGACGATTTTGACTTGCAACAAATGATAGAATATTCATCAAAAATCCAGATTAGGTGCACATTTGATTTCTTTCTAAATCAAGATTTAACATTGCATTAGCATTCTATTTTCATATATGTTGTCTTCATGTAAATCAGAAGTGCATATAGTTTAGTTTAGTTCACATATTGGCCAAACATAGGCATGTATGTGATTTGATTAAGAATGAACACATCAAATCCTATAACCTAGGCATGGAAGTAGCCATAAATGCTTCGTGGTAAACCCAAACCCATTCATTGAAAAATCATCATATATAGAGGGTACGATTAAGTACCTCTCCTCTGAGGTGTAGATCATCCATTCTCCCATTTCCCTCTAAGGCGCAAATCCATCTATCTTGAGGAAAAGAGTGTGAGAATTTTTGGGCTATATATATATGTATGTATATATATACATATGTATATATTCTACAAGAAAAATATTTAGTGAAGGAACAATAAAGGTTGTATAAGACCTTTGGCCTCCTTGGGGAGGTTTATTGTATTTTAAGAGTGAAATAATGTTACGATAATTGATCCTACTAGTATGCAATCCCATGACCAATCAATGGGTACTACCCCCATGTTGAAGTGGCGCTACATCCTCGTTGTGAGCATACCATTACTCAACCACAATTTTAAGGTCCTCTTGAATAATGATAATTTACTCCCAAATGGTTATAACTTTAGTGATATTACCTATGAGATCTTGAACTCTAGTACCAACTATTGGGCACTTAGTAGATCAATCCTCCCACTCTAATTCCAAATTGGGCTCTTGTTCCTTTTGCATAATCATCTCTCTTGGACAATGTAATTACCACGTCATAATGAGTATTTTAATTGCAATGGTAGTTACCTTTATTTTAATTATTATTATATACTTTTAGGATGAGGTACTATTGACGACCCTTATTTTGCAAGTACAGGTTCTCAAAGAGTAAAATAAAAAATAATTATGGTGTGATATATCACTGTGGTGGGGTATTCACATTGGTAGGGATGAGAAAACTCCTACCAATGATACAATCACTAAAAACTCATGAGTACATGAAATCTCATATAATTGCATTCATCTAGGTGCATTGTGATTGTATGCCCTACATTATATGTATACCTTATTTTTTGTATACTTTTTACTTGAAGGATATTAGTATCTTATAAACAAATATTTAAACCTCTAATGGCAAGGAAAGTACCAAAGCATGGGAACTATTTTCTTTTGGTATAAGGTAACATAAGATTGCCCATAGAGGAAGAAGAGTCATAGGTATAAATTTATTTGGTAATGTTTTACTTAGTGCTTGATTTTATAATAAAGTAATATAAAATTTAATAAATAAAAATAAAAATAATTATTAAGTTAAATAAAACAAATAAAAATAATATCTTTATATATATGTGTATGTATGCATATTATTTTAATAAGTGAATACATTTATGATGCATTCTCTAAAGTTTTAAATATAACCTCCACCTAGCGAATGGTTTGATCTAGACATATGCATGTAGCTCCATTTGTTAAGTTAATCTTCATTATTTCTTCTATAAATTAGATAGAGAGGAATCTAAAATCATATTTTATTGCATAAACCTTGAAGGAGTTGGATTGGAAATAAGAAACAAAGAAATAAATTGGTATTTTTGAACAAGAGTCTTGCAGGTCAAATTTCTTTTACTATATTGGTTATAGAGTAAAATTTTATTGAAATTGATTATGTGTGCATTAATAATATTTTTTTTTCATATTTGTTAATGAGAACAACCTATTATTCACTCCAGTATAGTTTTTAGATCTTATATTCTCTTCTTTCATTTTGTTTGACTGCATTCGATCTATGTTCTTGATTATATTAGGTTGTACCCTTGGATTGTGCATAGCTTTTACACTTGAAAATTTGTTACTTTTGGAAAACTTTGGTACTTCGTTGTCTCTGTGAGAGTATATTTTAGTATTGTTCAACTATTATCCTAGCCTTGACCAATTAAATATGTCATTGTTTCCCTTCATGCTCTAAATTAATTATTTAGTTCTAATTGAATTGTGTATTGTCTTTTTAAAATATTTATCTTACTACGGTTGACCTTTCCATACGTCAAGCCCTTCTCTTCTTTTAAATTTGTGTTGACCAAGACATTACGATGTAAATTTTATTTCACACATGGGTATTTATTTTATTCCTTATTTTTGTGATGGTTGTGTTTTTACTAAAATATAAATATGTTTTATAAATGTACCTTACACTGGTATTTCTTGAACATGAATTATTTGGGTGATTGCTTTTTATTTTATATAAAATCTTATTGTCCATATAAATTATTGGATTTATACATTGGTATAATTTTAAAACTATGTCACATCATGAAATCCTTGAAAAATATCATTCATAGAATTTTCAATAAGTTGTTTTTTGGTCGGATAGTTAAACAATAACATATAGCTGCATTAATTTCAATATCTATGGTTGTTCTGATCCCAAATCATCTTCACAAAAAAATCTTGAGCATTACTAGATTAGAGGAGTAACTGGTTAAGCGGTGAGACTAGAACACCTGATATGGGTTGTTTTTCAAGGAAAGAATGACATTCCTTATTAGAGAAGCAATCATAAAAATAATAATAACAATCGTGGATAAGTATTAGATATTTCAAACCCAGTTCTATTGCATAAATAATATTGATTTTTTCTTGTAAAAAAATGATAAACCAAAGCATTCTTGTTGTAATACGTCTTTGTCCAATCGCAGAAAATATGATTCCTCCCTTATATGAGTGGCATTACTGATTTCAACTAGAGAATATTCCAGACTTGTTCAACCAAGTAACCAAGTGAGTAAACTTAAGATTCCTCCCTTATATCACCCAGACCACTTATATATCATCCTAGCACACCATCATCATTCTCCTCACCCTTGGAAAATATTATAAATATGCTCCCATTTCATTTTATTTAAAAGAGAGTGAACGAAAAACTACCAAAATTCTAACTAGGTTTTGTTTGACCCTCTTTGTGGATCTCTAAATTTGTGAAAGTAGGTACCTTATTCAGAGAGCTTAAGAACATAAATAATGGAGTCTCTTTGAAATTTATGGTAACCCTATTTTTACATCTTCATTAATCTCCAATAGTCAAACAACACCAGAAGCCCAAAGACACTTCTAGAAATGTCTAGATTTGATTTTGAAGCCCCTACTAGAGCACAAATTCAACTACCCTGGGTGGCTACACAAAGACAACCTCTCTATGTGGTTATACAAAGATAACTTTCCTATGTAGCTACATATAGATAACCACCATGGATAGCCATACAGAGCCAGGTAACTACCCTAGATGACCACATAGGGACCAAAAACCACCCTCACTATTTTGGGTATAACGTCCTCATCCAGACTCGAATTGCCATGAATTTTTGAGGGTAAATTTTTAATATTCCTTTGGAGGCACCATTAAAGTTATGTTTGATAAACATTTTTTGTTGTATAATTACATTTTCCTATGAATTGATGTAGATTCTTTGTATTAAATTATTGTAGATGTAATTTAAATCCTAACCAAGTAGTTAACACATATTTTACCTTCCCAGTATGAGTATCATATTTGTAAGCATTCTACAAAAAAGAGAATAATATGAAATCGGACCTAGATATGATTGTTATAATTATTTTTGCAAATATATTATTCCTTTTCAGCCATAAATTCCCTAAAATACTAATAGTGGAATCAGTCCATAACTTTAAATATTTGATGCTTTCTACTTGAAGCAATTAATGCAATACTTCAAAAAATCTTCTAATATCGATGGAGCAACCACGTAGATTATTAATTTTTTGAAAATATTCCTAAATGGTGGAATCATAAAAAGGAATAAAAAGTTAGAACACGTGATATTTTTAACTCATCCTTGCATAATACACACCAATAAGGTACATATCATATACTTATTTGTAAACAATCATCAATATGAATTTTGTTCTATATTATCAAAGGAATATAGAGGCATCAAGTGATAAAAAATATTTTCAAACGAAGTTCTTTAGATTATGAATTATAATTTCTTTAAATTACTATATCCCAACTAGATATAAAATCAACCATATTTTGATAAATTGTAAACTAAATCATCTCTTTGAAAAAAATATAAAACTTTTGAAGCATGTTTTTTATTTATTTGATACATTTCCAACGTGCTCTTACTAAAATAAATTGCTAATAGAAATATAGCATCTTTATTTACTTACATTGATAAAATATTTTTCGTTTAAAACTATATAAGCCAAATCAACATAGTCTAATGATTATCATTTTATAACATAAATAATATTTGGATAAGGCCTCAACCAAGCAT
The DNA here is from genome assembly GCA_028583015.1 of Wollemia nobilis. Lineage (NCBI taxonomy): Eukaryota > Viridiplantae > Streptophyta > Pinopsida > Araucariales > Araucariaceae > Wollemia > Wollemia nobilis. The sequence continues at coordinate 6,466,687 of JAQPPZ010003246.1, read as the reverse complement.
TTGATATGATGTTCCTTTTTTAAAAACTCCTAAGAAAGGTTTTTAACCTTCACATTTAATTATACATCCATAGAACCTATTTATTGATTTCTAAATAATATCTACTAGATTTTCCCCCTAATTTTAAAAATCATCAATATACATATTTACAAACCTAATCCTATAATATTATTACATCTACAAAACTTATCTATTTGCATAGAGGAAACATAAATTTCAAAAATCATTTATACAAAGGAAATACCTTTAGGTTTTTTTATCAATTTGGATTCTATGCTTGAGGGTAATCTTGAAAGTGATATCATATATAGGGATATATTTTAATGTAGCATTTATGGGTTGAAATTTTATGAACATGGTTTAAAAATTAATTCTATTTAAAATTGATCCCCAAAGAAATTTCTTATTTTATTTATTAGCTAAAAGGATGCCTAGGCATATTGATGGTAAATTTTGACATTTAATCCCTAACATATTTATAATAACTTATTATAGATAAATAGTATCAGTAAAAATACTATGGACATTATCATATTAGCTAACTATATATCAAACCTATTATAGCATAATAGTAGTGATTTAAATTACTTGTCCTCCCTAAACAAAGGATCATCATAAATAAAAGTGTCATCAATAAAGTATAGATGATATTTGATGAGACTATTTGTTTCAACATTAAAACCTTTGATTAGGTTCGACGTGTAGACCAATTGGTTTATCCAAACCCCATAAGGGGGCGGAGGTCCAAAGTTCAAATCTTGGGCCTCGTCGGACTGAATGCTTGTCCCTTTCCTGGTGCTTTCAAGGGCGTAAAAGGTTTAAAATTATTGTGGCATGGTGGTTATAGGGGCGGACTACACGAAGATTTGTGTGATGGCTTCTAGGGCGGACAACACATAATACTATGGTGGCCATAAAAATATGGACAGCCTGCCCGGATTCGTGGCGGCTATCGATTCCACCATGTAAATTCAAAACAAAAAATAAATAAATAATTGAAAAAAACAAAAAAACAAAAAAAAAAACATTAAAACCTTTGATTTTATGTTTCATTATGTATCTAGAGATATCCTATGAAAGTACTAATTAGAATAATAAAAATATAAGGATTTCATATGTCACATTTTCAAAAACCACAATATGATTTTAAGTATGCAATGAGGAATTAATTGGTCAAAATATTTTTTTTTGGATTTTTGTAACAACATGTAATCCGTTCATATCAATCTTGATTTGAAATAATTTTGTTAATTATATTATATAGAAAACTATGTCAAACCCCATCGTATGCTTTGTTTATATATAATTTGATAAGCATGTCTAATTTTCCATAGATTCAAGATAATGTGTGGCCTCTTGTGTAATGGTTATAAGAAATCATCTTGAACCTCCAAAATAATAAAATATATAGTATTTTCGATCTATTTGTCTCACCTTTCTTGGGGACCAATGAAGTAAATGTTGTTTTGGTTTAACTTATTATTGTATTCTTTTTTCAGTCCATAAGAATTATATATAATATATTATTCTCAACATCATATCCCTAATATTTTGAAAGACAATTGTAGAAAGCATATTAGGAATAGGTGTCTTTTAAATATAGAAAGAGAAAATCACCTTTTATATATCCTCCATCAAGATATTTTCTATTAAGATATCATTGTACCTTTATGTGATAGTTTATGGAAAATTTAGAAAAGCTTACCTTGAGCCTCCTTATTCAATTACATTTTCCATAGAATATACTATGAAATGATTTATTGATTATTTTGTAATCTCTTATTTTTCTTCAATAGTTCTTCTATATGGAGTTTAAATAATTTTAATCCATTTAAAGAAAAAATATATTTTAGTAGTAGCATAAAAATAAAAGCAGTAAATCATTATCTTTTCTAGCATATAAGCATCTTTGTCAATATAATTTATTTTTAATATATTTTATGAATGGTTAATATTGGATTTTATTTTATTATTATTATTATTATTGATTTGTTGTTAAAAGAGGTTTTGAAAGGATCCCAAAACTTTTTACAATAATGCAACAAAAAAAGTTTTCCTGAAATAAACCATTCAAAAAGAAATACAAAACCTCATTAGCTTATGATAACGTTGATTGACCCAAGGGAAGGAATCAATTTTGGAACATATGACATTGGAATTACAATGACTAATATTTTTCAATTATTGGTGATTACACTAAGCAGTGTAAGACTATAGACGATTGTCAACAAATCAAAATGTTTAGGACAGTACCAAGGCAAATCGAAACAAGGAAAGGGTTGGCAATGGTTAAGATAAATAACACCAAGATACTTAACACAAAATTTCTCAACAAAAAGCTTGTGAGGACATTGGAAAATATATAGTTGCACTGAAAAAGAAGATGATACTTCTCCAAAAAATGGGTTTATGATGATTGGTTCTCATTGAAGCATTATTCATCTTGAGAAAGAAAACCATGAGATCATTGGAGCTTAACCATTCACTATGTTGAATGGTAGTGGTTTTCCTTATAGCTTTCTGCCACCTAGGATGGCATTTATTGATTTTACAAGCAATTATTCTTTGGATGTTTAACTTGAAGGGGACATTGGACTTGGGAAGTTGGATTCCCCATAACTTCTATTTTTTGGCCCAATTCAGCATGCTTGAAGGTGTATTTGAGAGTTGATTATATATGCTAGCACCATTGTTAGAGGGACCACATCCAAAAAATAGGACCCACAACAACCACAACCACCATTTATATATTTAGAATTCTATTTGCAACAATGTGGGAAATAATACATTGGGAAAAATTGCCATACCAAACTTGTAGTTTGTCCTGTTTAACTCCTTGATTGGCAAGTAGGTCAGCATCTTTGTTACCCTAATGGTACACATGCCGAGTGGAAACATGTCTAAGAACGTCAATTATATTCAAATATTCTTGGATCATGTTAAACATGTTCCAAGAAAACAATTAAAATTTTTGAATGCATCTTATGACATTCATTTCTTTCATTATTATTTTTAAATATATTACTAAGAGGTTTTATATTGTAGATTGATCTATCCCTTTAGATATCTCATAAGTCCTATAGATACATATTCCTTCAAAATTTGATCTATCACATTACAATATAACTATTTAGATGAAATTATGGTCTTGGTGCTATGTCAAGAATAAATCAAATGGATTTGGATGATCACTATTTAATATATTGTATACAAACGATTTGGTTTATAATTTGATCTCTCTTACAAAAAAATGTTTTAGGAAATAGTACATTTTTTTATTTTTGATACTATTAATAAAGGAATATTTGAAAGGAAACCCTCAAACAACACGAAAGCCACAACAACACAAAGTGAAAAACAACCACCCGATACAACGGGGAAGAACAAACAGAAACCAAGATAATAAAATAAGAAACATAAACTAAAGAAAAAGGAAAAACATCCAAAACATGTAGAAATATTAGAACTGAGCTAGTTCTGGATCTTCCTAACCAACTCCACATCCTAAATAATTTCTCCCACAATCCACTTCCTCATTATACTTAACGATAATCTTTAATAATCCCAAAATGATACGTTGTTTTATTTCCACCATATTAAGGTTGTGTATTATTTTATATTTACCCTTACCAACATCTTCTGGAAATATACCTCTTTCATAGGATGTATCCTTATGTTTATTTATGGGTAAAATCTCAAACTTAGATTGAATAATGATGAGATTAGGGTCTTTCTTATTAGACATCTTATCCAAAAGTTGTTTAGACTTCCTTGTTAAACCCCCTTTACCTTTGGAGGAAATCGATACACCATCAGACCCACTGCAAGTATAAGCCTCTTTTAGAGAAATTTTAGGAAAATCAATTCTCGACACCTTGAAAATCCGAGCCTTCCCCGTAACTCCTCTAGCCAAAACATGAATCTTTCTAGAGATTTTTTTATCTGAAGACGATGGAAAAGGAGTAAAGATTTTATTTTAGGAAATTGTACATTTTTTTTGTAGCCAACTATTAGATATAAAAATCCTACACATATTTTCTATCATATGAGAATTTCAAACATACTTATTATCTTATGTATATTAAAATATTTAAGGAACAAAATCCCAAAGTGTATTTAAATTAATAAAGGAATAAAATATTCAAAGTGTATTATCTTATATAATATCTCTTCATTGTCTCAAGAGACTCTTGGTGCTTCACATTATCCCATGAGTAAAATAATATAAAAATTATTTTGTTTATTTTAGGAACTAAGGTGTTCAATGTTGATCGAGTGCATGCTAGCTCTTGACATTGGCTTTTGGATCTACCTTTAGATCCTGCTATAGCCTCATCCACCTCATCACTCTTTGAAATATAAATCTTTGTTTTTTAAAATTATGTTACTTGTTTTACCTAAATATGTTGTCGACACCTTCTTATTGATAGACCAATCATTTTGACTATATTTCAGATTTTTATTTTTATTTTTCTATTTTCCTCATTGCTTTTTATTTTTGAAAAGAATTTTTTTCCATGATTTTTTTCTTTTAAATTGTAGTCGTAAGGCTGGGATTTTTTTAAGGAAACTTTTTTTTTTAATTTCCAAATCCATACATTCAATAATACAAGCATGATTTCTTCTTTCATTGATTTTATAGCAGCTTTAACAACCTCTTGAGGCCTCAAATTTATGTTACCTCTTTCCTCCAATTATATTTGATCTTCTTATTTGAGGCTATCACAAATGAAGCATAGATCTATGATGTGTAGGTACACTAGGTGTGTGTCTCCTTGAAATTCCATGTGCTCCAATGTATTGAGTAAATTTTAGAAAAACACATTATCCATAAGGCCATGCAGTTTGGATAGCAATATCTTGGGAGTTTTCATTTGTAATAATCACTCTTGTAGAAAGCTATTGTTTTTCCCAAGACTTTCCTAGGTTAATGATAAATATCCCATTCCTACTCATCTTAAATACATAATTATCCATCTAAAAATTCATAATTTTAGATATCGAGATGAATGTGAGTGACCAAAATCATCTAAATGTATTCCTCCTAAGATAGACTACCCCTAGCTCTATGAACCATTTGCTTATCCTAAGTCCTTTCAATTTTTTATCTTATTTTTTAAATTATTTTTTTTTGCATCTACTTGCACCTACACATTTTCACCTCCTTTCCACTTGTAGATATTATATATATAACATCCATGTGTCTCTTGTGCACACCATAGAAAAAAATGTATTATTCAATCCTTTATGTTGATAATGAAAGTCTAGGGAATCATGGTTGTAAACATCCTTAGAAATATTATCAATGAAAAGTTGATGGTATCATAGCAAGAAGTGGAACCATGTCATTTAATGACCTATTTACACATGGTAGTTATAATGTATCCATCATAGGGTATGCTTTTTTGAGCAAGTCCAAATGGCCTCTAATAGCTCCCTCATAGCTTCCTTGAACTTGTTCATGGAAACCCTGACACTCTCATAGTTTGACCACACACCCATGTTCTTAGCTATTTGATAATGAGATTAAAGAATATTTTCCCATAATTCTCTAGAACCCCCACTATCATGACCAATGATATTGAAGGCTATGCTTATGAATATGACATCTCTATCCATCCACCAAATGAATCCACCTTCAAGTACAATAACATTAGCTTTTAGACTAAGGGTAGCTTCTAATAGGTATTCATCCTATCATATGTTATTTCAATATAGGTGCACCCCTTGAAGTGGATTGAGAACCATGGACCTATCCCTACAAAGAGTTCTAGTTTTAGAAGGTAAAGCTTACACTTTATGGTGACTGTTATAGTTGGGAGGCATGTGACTACCTTGGTGATCTTTTGCTTGTGCTGCTTTCAACCCACATGATTTGATGGTATCATTGACTTGAATTTGTTTTCCTTACCATATTGCTTGTAATAATCCAAATATCCATGGTGATTTATGGCACTTAACTAAGCCTATCCCATTTTTGTTGATTATACTGTTGTTAGTTTTGATTTCAAGGCAATATATATATATATATATATATATATATATATATATATATATATATATATATATATATATATATATATAATTTTCTACAAGAAAACTCTTTAGTGAAGGAATAAAATAAAGGTTGTATAAGATATTTGGCTTTTTTGGGAGGTTTATTGTGTTTTAGGAGTGAAATAATCTTAGGATCGTTGGCCTTGCTAGTATACAACCCCATGAAAAATCAATGGTGGGTAATACCCCCATGTTGAACTGGCACTACATCTATGTTGTGAGAATACAATCACTCAACCACCATTTCAAGGTCCTCTTGACTAATGATGATCTACTCCCAAATAGCTATAAATTTAGTTATATTACCTACGATATCTTGAACTCTAGTACCAACTATTGGGCCCTTAGTATATCAATTCCCCCTCACTCTAATACCAAATTGGACTCTTGTTCCTTTTGCATAATCATATCTATTGGACAATGTAATGACCACCCCATAATGAGTCTTTTAATTACAATGGTAGTTACCTTTAATTTGATTGTTATTATATACTTTTAGGATGAGGTACTGTTGATGGCCCTTGTTTTGTAAGTACAAGTTCTCAAAGAGTAAAATGAAAAATGATGACGGTGTGAAATATCACTGCTTTGGGGTATTCACATTGGTAGGGATGAGAAAAGTCCTATCAGTGATACAATCACCAATAACTCATGAGTACATGGAAGCTCATATAATTACATTCATATAGGTGCATTGTGACTGTATGCCCTGCATTATGTGTATGCCTTATTTTTCCTATATTTTTTTCTTGAAGGATATTAGTATGTTATAAAAAATATTTAAACCTATGGTGGCAAGGAATGTACCAAAGCATGAAAGCTATTTTCTTCTAGTAGATGGTAACATCAGATTGCCCGTACAGGAAAAAGAGTCAAAGGTATAAATTGATTTGGTAATTTTTTACTTAGTGCTTGATTTTATAATAAAATAATATAAAATTTAATAAATACAAATACAAATAATTATTAAATAAAACTAATAAAAATAATCTCTTTATATATATACATATGTGTGTGTATGTATACATATTGTTTTAATAAGTGAATATGTTTACGATGCATTCTCTAAAGTTTTGAATGTAGCCTCCACCTAGCGGATGGTTTGATCTATACATATGCATGTAGCTCCATTTATTAAGTTAATATTCATTTTTTATTCTATAAATTAGATAGAGAGAAAGCTAAAATCATCTTTCATTGCATAAACCTTGAAAAATTTGGATTGGAAAGAAGAAAGAAATAAAGAAATTGATATTTTTGAACAATAGTCTTGTAGGTCATATTTCTTTTACTATATTGGTGATAGAGTAAAATTTTATTGAAATTGATTGCATGTGCATTACTAATAATTTTTTTTTTTTTTTTTGCTTATCTTTTAATTAGAATAGCCTATTATTTAGGCGAGTATATTTTTAAAATCTTATATTCTCTTCTTTCATTTTGTTTGACTGCATTTAATCTGTGTTCTTGACTATATTAGGTTGTACCCGTGGATTGTGCATCGCTTCTACACTTGAAAATTTGTTATATATGGAAAAATTTGGTCCTTCGTTGTCTTTGTGAGAGTAGATTTTAGTATTTTTCAACTATTGTCCAAACATTGACCAATTAAATATGTCATTGTTTCTCTTCATGTTCTAAATTAATTATTTAGTGCTCATTGAATTCTGTATGGTCTTCTCAAAATATTTATCTTACTGCAGTTGATATTTCTATACGTCAAGTCCTTCTCTACTACTGCATTTACGTTGACCAAAACCTTCTCTACTTCTGCATTTACGTTGACCAAAACATGATGGTGTAAATTTTATTTCACACATGGGTATTTATTTTATTCCTTATTTTTGTGATGGTTGTGCTTTTGCTAAAATCTAACCATGCTTTAAAAATATACCTTACACTGGTCTTCCCAGATATATGTTTGTTTATATTTAATTTTATTATTGAACATGACTTCTTTGGGCGACTATTTTTTCTTTTATATAAACTATTTTCGTCAATTTAAATTATTGGATTTATAAATTCTTATCATTTTAGAATTATGTCACATCATGAAGTCCTTGAAAAACATTGTTCATAGCATTATTCATAAGTTGTTTTTTGTTCGAATAGTTAAACAATAACATATAGCTGCATTAATTTCAATATCTATGGTCGTTCTATCCTAAATCATCTTCGCAAAATAAAATATTGAGCGCTAGCTGATTGGAGGAGTAGCTGGTTGAGCAGTGAACCTAGCACACCCAAGATGGGTAGTTTTTTTGAGGAAAGAATGACATTCCAGATTAGAGAAGCAATCCTAATAATAATAGTAATAACTGTGGCTAAGTAGTAGATATTTCAAACCCAGTTCTATTGCCTAAATAATACTGATTTTTCCTTGTAAAAAAAAAATTAACCAAAGCATTCTTGCTGTAATACTTCTCTATCCAATCATAGAAAATACTGTTTAATAAATTGTACCCAATCTTTTGTATGTGTGATGTTTTATATGTTTCCTCTTTACTATTGTTTTTTCAGAACATCAAATAATGTGCTTCGGGTCTAAGGATTTTATGATATTATTTAACACATAGAGTTTGAATACACCTCTTATCAAATAATAGTGTCCTCCAAATGTTAACATTCAATGTGTTAGAATGTCATTACGTTGAATAAAAGGATATAATGTAAAGTTTTTTATTATTAGTTTTTGCCTTGTGTATTGAGCTTGATATTAATATCATTCCCATTATTATTTAATATTATTCCCATCGTTATAAATCTGAAATAATACATATAAGTTTTATTTTAGTTATAATAAGATGATAGATGTTTTCTATATTCATTTATCCATGGATATCGTTATTATTTTCTCGTATACTCCTATTTTTTAACCTTTAAAATACTTATTTATTTCTTTATTGCCTTATTTAAATCAAAATATTGGTTACAAATCACTTTTACAAGAATTATCAATCTCTTTAATATCTTTTTGGAAAATCGACGTATTTCATTATTCATTCATTTTTTTTTTGAAAAGAATGAATATTGTATTTATTTTAATAATCTCTCAAAAGTTTTGAATGAATGTTATTTAATTGGAATATATGTATATGAATAATTCTCAGTCACAAAGTCGAGTTTATTAAAAATGATTTAAACGTTCTAGTCAGAAGTTAGTTATATAAAGTTATTTGGATTCACATAAAACATTCTTTATTGATTCTATACAAGCACAATAAGAGATGCTTAGAAAACTAAAATTAAATAGAGTCCATTTTATGATTATTTTTCGACAGAGAATTTTATAAAGTTGCTTTATTTAAATACACTTTTATTTAGTAGCCATGTAATTGTAACATCTCTTGTAGAGCACAAATTAGGAATGGAATAATGTAAAGGTTATATATATATATATATAATTTCCTCATGGATATGATAGAATGATGTTGTATAAAAATTATTTTAGTTTGATTCCTATATGAATTCCTCTCAGTCATGAGCAAAAGAAGTTTAGTTAGTAGATTTTGATTCATTAGTTGGATATAAAAATCATAAATTTTTGATGACTTGTAGATCATTGATAAGTAATAAAATAAGTTCAATTATGTTCTTAGAGGAAGAATATAGCATCTTAGTTGAATCTTACCTGAATTTTAACTAATTCATCAAGGAGGATGAATGACCTTAAACACCCAATATTGGTGGTTATGATTTGGTACCCATTGCAATTTGAGAATAAGCATTTTTTGGTAAGATAGATTATGATGAGAAGGTGATGAGGTATGGAATGGGATGTCTCCTCTAGGTAATTTTGCAAGTATTACGATGATGGATCCTTGTACAACTTATGGTTAAGAGAAATATAGAATGACCAAGCAGCTAGATTAATCCACGATGATTGGAATGGAACAATGTGTCATTAACCATAGCTTGATAAGTGATACCATGTCCAAATCTAAGGCAATGGCATGGCCCTATTTGACTTTCGATAAGTGGACAATCATGAGGCACTAGGTATATATGCTACACCCTTGCATGTTAAACTGGGACCTAATTAAATCTAGGTTCTATATGCTAAGGCATCTATGCTCTCATACCAGAACAAGAGGTTGGAAAGATAGATCCATTGAATAACACTTTCTAAAAAAATTGGTTAATATCGTCCACTTGGGAGTTATATGCAACGACTATAACCTAAAAATGATTGATTATACCTCATAATAATTACACATTGGGTTATCATAAAAACTAAATTAACTCAAAAATATCACCTTAGATCATGCCTAGTTAGTAAATCCAACAAATATTTGTACTTTTTTGAACCATTTGTATAATCATGTGAGTTAGACCTGGGTTGTTACGGATAATATGAGCACCACGAAAGGGGAGGTGGAGTACCAATAATATATGTTTCCCTTGGAATTTATCTAAGTAGGGGTGCTTTCCAACATGTCATACATCATGCTACTCCTTACCAACATGAGGTTCCTCCACCTAGACCATGATCTATGGGCCAATAGATACCTAGAATACATTGTGGTGCATGTTGTGCATGTCATGCACTCCTCCATGGGGCTCTTTGAGGCCCAATTTAGTAGTGTCTCATTCAATCCATTGGGTATGGTGGTTATTGGGTTCCTGCCTATCCTCATGGTCAAGTACTTATGTTACAACAAACTCTTTCTTAGCATTCTCATATCCATTGCTATTGTTCTATATAATTGTAGCATGTTACTCAAGTTCACTCCCTTTCTATGTCTGAGATACAAGTTTTCCATGCTTAACAATCCTATAGGAATCTTGTGTAGCTTCATCTCCTTCTAGGAATAGGATATATGGTAGGCATATCCTAGAAGATCTAATATCAATGTCGGTAGTTAAATCCTTATTTGTATTGTATATTAAAACTTTAGGTATATATAGAATAAAATATATCTTGGTTGTCTCAAGAGACTCTTAGTACTTGACATTATCCCATGAGAAAAATAATATAGTAATAACAAATAATATAATAATCATCCAAAAGGATACCCAAATCTATTGGCCTAAAATATGCTTATTAGACCACAAATTGAACTTAATGGAAAATGTATAAAATAAATTTTGAAATTCTCCATTTTTATATAATTGTGCCTCCTTTTCAAGAATGGAGATTAAAAATATAAAAAAATTAATATAAAACTATGTAAACACCTAAAAAGTGTCATATTGACATTGGTTAAATGTTAATATTTAATAAATTTTACAATTAGTTTAATAAATACATTGCAACCTTATAAACATTAGTGTTGACTATCCTAGTCCCTTTGATCATCCTAAGAACATTCCTATGCCTAACCCATGGTCATCTTGAGACCATCCCTCTATTTTTACCCAGGTCTACCTCACTCTAGTTGGCATTCACTCCCTTCTGTCCTCCATATTCTAAACTCATTAATGTACATGGGTGAGGATTACCCCTATCCAAGCACATTGATGAGCTATGCCATTTTGGTAGGTAATAAATCTCTTCATCCAAGAACATTAATGTGGCACATCATAACACATCATAATGTGTCATATCCCAAATAGAGAATATTGCACACTTGTCCATCCAAGCAGCCAAGTGGGGATACTTAATATTCCTCCCTTATCTCACCCAGGTCACTTATCTATCATGCTATCATCCCCTCATCATTCTTCTCACCCTTAGGAAATATTATAAATATGCTTCCATTTCATTTTCTTAAAAAAAGAGTGCACAAAACACTACTGAAACTCTATTCCTATTTTTTTTGGCTCTCTTTGTGGATCTCTGAATTTGTGAATGCAGGTACCTCATTTAGAGAGCTTAAGAAAATAAATAATGGAGTATCTTTGAGATGCATGGTAATCCTAGTTTTACAACTGCATACATCTCCAACAATAAAAAATACCAGATCTACACTAGAAGCCCAAAGACACTTCTATAAAGGTCTAGATTTGAGTTTGAAGCCTCTACTAGAACACAGTTTCAACTACCATGGGTGGCTAAATAAATATAACCTCTATGTATGGCTATACAAAGATAACTTCCCTATGTAACTACATAGAGACAACCACCATGGGCAGCCACACAATGCCAAGCAACTACCCTGGATAGCCATATAGGGACCAAAAGCCACCCTCACTATTTTGGGTATAACTTCCTCATCTAGACTCGAATTGTCATGCAATTTTGAGGGTATGTTCCTAACAAGAGGAAGATTCCCAAAAACATTTAGCGTATTTGGATCAAAATAGATCTATATATCCAACCACCCTATGTGGCTACACAAATACAATCACCCATTATGGCTATATAGAGCTAATACCTTGGGCGGTTAGGTCCAAAAGGAAGACAAAGACCTAGAATCAACAATAGGTAGTTAAGAAGGTAAAGCAAGTATTTTAATATGAATTTGTAATTTTTTACATGATTTTTATAACTTTTGATTAGTCTATTTATGAGTTTTGTAACTTTCCTTTTCATGATTTAGGACCTTATATTAAAAGGCCTAACAAATGATGTTGATAGCTTGATTTGTGTGCAAGTATTTGGAGTAGTATGAGGTCTAAGGTGGTTGAGCAACCAAGCTATAAAACCCACTTGAGGCTTTTTGAGTGCGACCAAGGAGATCATGTGAAGCATCATTGAACTTCATTTGCAAAGAAAACCCTCCCTTATAGGAGGTCCATTGTAATCAAAAGGGCTGATTTGTAACAAACAAAGTCTATAAATGCAATATCAAATTTTATTTTATTTATTTTACATTTTATGGTTCACATTTTCTCAGTCATATAAATGGCAATCATGGTGGCACCTAGATACCCTTAATACACATAAAGTTCATTTTTTTCTTAATTTATAAGACTTACATCCAACATAGTATGTCTTGTGTATTTTGTTTAGGGTTCATCATGCTTTCTTGCTTGTTTTGCTTACTTTATTAACTTTCTAGTTTTTGTTTTTGTCAGAGTTACTTAGGAGCAGAAAGGACATAGTCACATCATTCAAACTAGGGTTCAATCTTGCAATATATACCCACTAGGAGTCATACATAACCATCCATGGTAGCTACATAAAAATAGACAACTACCTAATATAGCTACATAGACATAGATAACTTCCTAGCATAGCTACACAAACATAGAAAACTACCCAAGGTGCCCACATAGGCACATACAACTGTACAAACACAGAAAAAAAGGCACACCAAGCTTAATTCCTTTTATTTCTAGCATAGGCTCACAAGTTAGTAGCATATATTCCTTAGTTGTTTGCATTGTTTTCTATTTAGATAACACCCTTAATTTACCAAAACCACCCTAATCCTTGCCAAATGTATCTAAATAGCCACCAAAATCCTCCACCACCTCTCCCAAACCCTTTCCTTTACATCCTCTTCCACTTCCCCTAGCCTATGGTATTGAATCAAAGTTAAGCTAAATTCCAAGTCTATCCTCTTATGGACTATTTTGTGTTGATTTCCAACTATTTGGTCACTCCAAACAATTTGGAGGATATATCTCCCACATTTCCTAATCCTTATCTCATAATTTATCCTATTCCTTGTCCACCTACCAAGGCCCTTTATCAATGATCACATTCTACCCAAGACCTAGTGTCATAGGCCATTCTAACCCAAACCCATCCTAAGTTGACCCCTTTATTCTCCTTGCATTAGTCAACATCATATATTTCACCTATTTTTCAACCCCACCTCTACCACATCTCCTTCAAACACCACCACAACCACCTCCTCTCATCTCAAATCCCTATTTGTTACCTTGTTCCCCTCATACATCCTAACCTTTGCATCCTAGCCACTCACCTTATCCTTCTACCATTTGGGCAGTTCAATCTCTAAAACCTTACCAATCATCACATCATTTACCTCATACCCCTTTTGTGGCCCAACCCTTGAGACCTTACCACTCATCTCATTCTCTTCACCAACCTTTACCTTCTAAATTTTCTCATCCCAACCAACTTAATTCTCATCTTCTCACTAGATCACTCACACCTATCTTGCCCACTTCAACTCCACCCCTAGGTGGTATATAATAAATTATAGTCCAAATCATGAACCTCACACTCAAACTAAATCATCATGAAACCTCCACATCACACTTACAACCTACCTCCATCGTATATTCCTCCATTATCCCTCCTTCAAATCAGCCCTTCAGTCTTCCTCAACCTCCTTATCATCCACCTCATCCTCGAACACACCTATTTAAGCCAATATCGATGGTCTTTTAAAATTTCTAGTACACAAAACTAAATTATTTACTTAATATCTATTTGGCTAACCCTAATCAACCTAAGCCTAGGTTGTGTAAAGAACATCACTATAGTGTTTTCCATCATCAATAGAGCCATGGTATTAAATAATATTTATTATTTTAGTATCTAGTACAAGATCTTACTGATCATGGGGGATTAACCATCTCATTCCCATACTCCTATTACAACAATTTTACTTGCCTTCCATCTCTTCTTCCTCATCAAATCACCTCTTCTACCCATATACATATTGCACATAATCACAAATTGAATTCATAAACCGAAATCATATTGTACCACAACTCATCTCATCACTCAAGTTATATGACATTACCTTATTAATATTGTCACAAATCTTGATCAGTATACAACACCCATTTTTGGAATTTACATCTATCCCAGAACCTTATCTAAGACTATTAGGAATCCTACTCTATTGGGTCAAAATGTAGACATTCTCTTCTCAAAATACACTCTAATTAAATTCAACTTGATACGTGTCATGCCTATTCTTGTACGGTGTTTACATGCCTATGTTGCATTGATGTAAGACCACTTACAATCTATTACAACATTATGAGAACACCTACCATATGGATGGCTTTTTTACAACCTCAAAAGTGCTCAACAAATTGTCAATGACAAGGTTCAAAGATATTCATCTCTTCGATCATTGGGGCATCCTACATTGATTATGATTTGAGATAATGTTAGATCTCCTTCTCAAGTGTCACTTTGGTCCCATTTCATCCACCCTTAACCATTGCCATCGCCCCATAGCTCACTAATTCCATCATACATGATCCTTCCTCCTCACCTCTTCAATTTTATTTTCCTCTTTTTCTTCTATAGGGTATAGTCTATTGTTGTACAATCACACTTTGAGCGACCATGTACCCATAGTTGGTTTTTTTTATTTTCTTCATTATTCTTTATTTCTATCCAATCATTCCTCAACATCTTTCAATGGCTTCATTACATATTCTATATCACATATTTTCTTTGTCATTCATTATTTTCCTCAATATCCTTTAATTGAACCTCAAGTCATCCCTAACACCCTATGCATAACCATCACTTCTTGACTAGGGGAATTCACACCTCCTTTCATCCAATTTTGTGCCTAAGGACACTCACTCCATGTCACAAATTTCACTATATTACATCTATTCATTGCATCTATCCACCCCACTCATCCATTATAGTCCTAGATAAGGCTTTTGGCATGCTAGTTTGCTATCCTTTTTGGTTTTATGTAAATGCATCTCCTAATTTTGATTGGTATAATTAATCAATGAGATCAAATAATTGCACATACCATATTTATTTCTATATCTCAAGTTATTTTTGCCATCTTTGTCCATATTGTCTTGTTTAATCATATGTCCTATCATTTTATCCTTTGTCTAGTACATTCATTATATATCTTCCATCTATTTGTCACACACACTACTTTTTTCTATTGTTCTAAGGTCTTAGGTCACTCAAACACTAAGGTTATTTTGGTTATATAAACATATCTATTGTTCCAATCAACCTTCATTGAATCATGCACATAATAAAAACCTGAGGATCCAAATATCTTATATGAAAAAAAAAAAAAAATATCCCATAAAAATCAAAATTAGTAATAGTAGTTTATCATATACCCTTAGGTATTTTACATGTCTCCACCAAGGCTATAGACACATGGCTAGTAGTGGAACAACATCAAAGAATTATGGGGCTATCTTCATTGAGGCTATAGATGCTTCACTGGCAGTGGAGTATGCCCTTCATGTGTTGACATGTTTGTCATATTAATGATCTTATTTTGCATAGACCTATGATCACTCTCATATGAGCTAGATTATAAAGGTTTGAGTTGCAATTTTTCAATCCAACCTTGCTCAAAATCATAAATGAATATCACTATACACACTTCAGTCCTTGAAAGACTTAACTACCTATGATGGTCTAAGTGTCTTAAAGCACTTTATTATCTATTAGATGAGTTTTATTAATGCCACTAGGGTGTATTAGTTTTCTAAAACCCTTATAGGATTTGAAAATCCTAATATGTTTCAAACAACACAATATGTTATATCCACATCATTCATCACACACATGTTTTATAATCTCCATCTATCAAATATACCATACATTATTTGTTACAATTTCTTAAGTCCACATATCACCATCCATGCCTTATGTCTTCTTTCTATTTTCATTATCATGTCTCATGTCCTCCTAATGTGTCGTTATGATCACTACTCTATACTTAATTAATTAAACCCATTTTTTATTAGAAAATACATATGTGAATATCCAAAACATGATAAAAAATGATTAATTTAAACACCTTAAATACATACCTCATACCATCCATACACCTCAACCATCACCTCATCATCATATCTCTCCTATGAATAAATAAATTCAGTCCATAACATATCCACATACATACATCATATTCATATCATTTCAAAAATAAAAGCTCAAATTTTGAAAGCTATACTCACCATCATCTCCCCTTTATTTTGATGAGACAAAAGCATAATTAAATAAATCAACTAAAATCCAATTAATCATTCAATCAAAAGGCTCAATCAAGCAAGCAAAAGGCTCAATAATTTATTCAATCATCAAATCAAACCTAATCAATAGATCAATTAAATAATGCATTAGATTATATTTATTTGCATGTTCATTAGATTAGTATTCCTTTCCTACATTAGATTAGATTTCCTTACCTATGCATTAGATTAGATTTATGTTTTTATGTAAATATTACATTTAATTTCTTGTTGCATATGCATATATTATTATTTATTTCCTGATGCCTACACATAGATTAGATTTAATTTCTTGTTGACAATGATAGACATAGATACAAACAACAACCATAGAATAAATTTAATTTTAGCTTCATAGAATAGATTTAATTTCATGCTTTCTACACATAGATTAGATTTCATTTCATGTTGGTTGTATAGACTTAATTGCCTACACATAGATTAGAGTTACTTTTATATCATTTCCTGCTTTCCTAGAATAGATTTATTTTCATACAATTTCTTGTGTTCATAGACCAGATTTATATTCTTGCATTTTATCATTTTCATAGATTTCCATTCCTACATTTTATCATTTTCACAGATGGATGATCCAAAAATCGATGCAAGCTCTCATAAATACATACATCAACAAAACCCAAAGCAAGTAAAAACTACAATCTCACACACACATATATAGAAATGGGTCCATCAGGAAGTTACTGATGACTGATCTAAAAATTGATGTAGGCTTCCATATATACATGTGTGTGTACACAAATAATATAATTACAAATATTCTATCAAGAGAGGGTTTAATTTTTCCACAAGCCACTCAAAAATTGACTACTATACAAAAAAAATGAAGGGCAAGCCTACAAAATTATATAATTGCAAACATGTCAATCCTTTACAAAGATAACACTACTATTTATAATATATAGAGGAGAATTTCTCTCCTAAACTCATGCAGATAATTCAAGATGATTGTTACTTTTGACATAAAGTTATATATTTTTTGCATCATCACTCCTCCCAAGATTCCCTAGATCTAGTATCTTAAATACCAAATGGTTTTGAGCCTTCAAATGAGCAACTAATGTCATTATTTCCAACTAGACCCTTTCGAAAAACCTTACAATCTAGGTGCAAAGAGATTTTTGCTTTTAATGTTCTAGATTTGGGAGTGGCCTTGTCATGGCTTTCTAGCTATTGTTGTCCTTTATAAAAGATATACAATATTCCTTTTGCAATAAAGGACAATACTCTCTAGAAGATTGCGCACCTCAACAAATATTAGCTTTTTAGGATGCAGTAACTTTTTTCCAAAAAAATTTCTCACAATATGACCTCAAAACTTTTCTTGCCTCAGGACTTTTGACCGTTGAAGCTCTGATGTTAAAACTTTTCCCTTCAAGAATCTAATAAGGTTCGACCTTCGAACATTTTCTTGGTTTACCTTTCCATCCTCAACACTTTTGATCGAAAGTTTCTCTTTAATGCTAGTCATTTCTTGTACTCTACCTTTGTTGCCAAAAAAAAAATGTTGTGATAAGAGATCACTACATATCTAACAAAAAAAAATATATTATTTAGAAGAATAACTATAAGTAAAATCTTATTGATGAATTAAGTTTTTGA
This sequence comes from Wollemia nobilis, assembly GCA_028583015.1. Classification (NCBI taxonomy): domain Eukaryota; kingdom Viridiplantae; phylum Streptophyta; class Pinopsida; order Araucariales; family Araucariaceae; genus Wollemia; species Wollemia nobilis. Next base: position 6,448,183 of record JAQPPZ010003246.1, on the reverse strand, counting down.
AACTAACAAATAAAAATAAAAATTAAATATAAATTATAATTATTTAATTGATTTGAATGAGAATATTACTTAAAAGCTATTAAAAATATATGCACCAAATTTCCACTCCTTCCATTTCCAAATATTTATTAATGTATTTCTTCCTCGGATGGTTTGTAGTCGTTTAGGACACGATGATTCCGCAAATTTAAAATGGTTGACCTTCTAGCTGCACTCGATTGAACTAGGTTATTTTGACGTCTACTCTCGGAATCTAACCTGATTTTCGTCATCTTCATATTCAGACGCCGGATTGAGATCGCTTTAGCAAGATCGTCGGACGACACAAGTCAAACAATTCACATAGTGATACAGGTAATAGAGCGACAGTGCCAACCAGAGCCCACGTCAAAGACAAAATGGAACAAACCATAATCATCCCCAAGACATAATGCGATGGGATTGAGATTTGGCGCGACTTGACTTTGGAGGGCAATGACATTGTCATGTTGGAAAATATTCCTACAAAGCCAGCATGCCGAGTTAGAGACTCAGCAATCCCACATTTCGTTTATCAGAGATTATTGTTAGGAATGGAGTTAAACATAGATACAGTTTCTGGATTTACTGCGGAACGGGTAGGGAAAGTTTTCAGATTTATAGTCTGTTAGTTTACTAGAGAAAGTTTCCGGATTTACAACAGGGCAATCAAAGAAAGTTTTTTTTTGTTTTTATCCCAAAATTAGATGGTGGGAACTCAGCGTTAATATTGGAATGTATTAAAAAAACAGTTATTTTTCTTTTTTTTCTTATATATAGTTGTAAGGGAAAATACAGTATACAATGAAATTACTGTGTTCATTCTTTGTAAATATGGAGAGCAAATTAGGTTGTAACCCTCTATTGCTTGGATTGAGAAAGAAAGGACCGAAAATTCTTGATGGACTTAACCACGTTATCGTTGTCGTTGTCTCTTCTAATGTATGTTTGTATTATTTTATTAATTCTGCTTTGAAACATTGTAATTGCTTTTCTATATTTTATATAATAATTTACTCTAACAATTATCGCATTTTTTTTTTTTTTCCTATGATTCAATTAAGCTTGAGCCTGCTTACAGTGGCCCAAGCTCAGGGTACCAAAGTTGGGTTTTACTCCTACACTTCCCGAGGGTGGAGTCCATGGTAAGGTCCACGATGGAATCGCACTTTACGTCGGATTAAACGGTTGCACCAGCCATCCTCCGACTCTTCTTTCACAACCGTTTGATTCCTTTCCATGACTGTCCTCAATAATTTCGTTGTTATAGCTAGCGCGGTTGTTAGTTATACGACAATGATTCACCACCCGAAGACATTTCATGAAATATTGAATGAAGTTTCTTATCCTTTCCGAAATTTAAAAAGGTTTTACCTTCTATAAAATGACTGACGGTTCTGACTAATTTCCATTGCAGCGATGTGACGGCTCCATATTGATAACGGGTCCCTCTGCGGAGAAGAACGCGCTCACAAATCTTGGGATGCGAGGATTCGACGTTACAGAAGACGTGAAGGCTAAAGTCGAAGCTGCGTGCCCCGGCGTTGTTTCTTGCGCTGACATTCTCGCATTAGCTGCCCGCGATGCCGTAGTTCTGGTATTCTCCTCTCTTCTATCTTCTCCAGTTTCATACAATCGTCCTAGGATATTTTTTATAGGCCATTTTTAACGAATTGGGTGTGTTTTTATATTTTTTAAATTTTGGTTTGTCAATAATTAGAATCTTTAGAATATATTCTTACATTTTTTCTTGTCTTATTTAATTGAAAACAATAGCAATAGCAATAGCAAGAAGTCTTTATAAGTTATTCTTTTGCGAAACTTTAATAAAATATTTAATTTGTAAAAATAAAAAATTAAAATATACTTATCAACTTCTTAATATAAAATATGAATAACAACGATATAAATTTATCAGAATTGTATATTTTTCTTTTGAATTTGTATTAGTTGAAATGAAAAAGTTAAACTTCCATCCCTTAAAATGTCTGCTGAGGTGAATGCATAGATCCAACATCTTCTAATATGTTTTTCCTACATGAATACAGAGTAAGGGACCCAGCTGGTCCGTTCCAACAGGAAGGAGAGACGGGCTGAACTCATCATCGTCCGAGGCAGCAAATTTGCAAACTCCCTCCGACCCGGTTGACGTTCTGAAGCAGAAATTATCGGACAAAGGCCTCAGCACTCAGGATCTTGTCACCCTAGTCGGTAAGAACTGGGACTAAACTTTTTTCCACTTCAATACTCAGAAAATTGATTATAAATGTTCATTAGGTTCGAATAGGAAGGAAGGTAAGCTATATAATTCACACAGGTAAATAATATAATATAAATAATATAATATGACCGACTCTTCTATGGAAATTGATTGTTGTAGACCTTGAAAATTATTTTCCCTTTTTAAAGCTTAATGTTAGGAATGGAGCCTAATTATGAGGAGGCTAAACAGAGAAAGTTTCTGGATTTACTGCAGGACGGGCAGGGAAAGTTTCCAGATTTACAGTCTGTTAGTTTACTAGAGAAAGTTTTCGGATTTACAACAGGACAGCCAGGGAAAGTTTTTTTTGTTTTTTATCTCAAAATTAGATGCTGGGAACTCAGTGTTAATCTTGGAATGTATTAAGAAAACCAGCCTGTTTTTCTGTTTTTTTCTTATATATAGTTGTGAGGAAAAACAAAGAATACTATGACAATGAAAATTACTGTGTTGATTCCTTGAAATTATAGAGAGGAAATTATAGCAGATGTTTGTTGCAGGTTGTAACCCACATTGGGTGAACCACGTTAAAATCATTGTCTTTTCTTCTGTGTGTGTTTGTCTTATTTTTCTTTAATTCTGTAGTTAAAGTTTGAAACACTATAATTTCTTTTCTATATTTTATATAGTGATTTACTCTAACAAGTGGTATCAGAGCGGTTGTTTTGTTGGGTGCACTTGACAGAAGGAGAATTTCTGGATCAAGTGGGAGCAATGGCGAGAAGAAGGGAGGTTTAGAGTTCAAAAATTCAATGGCCAAAATTTTCAATTTTGGAAGATGCAAATGGAGGATTACTTGTACCAGAAGGATCTTTACTTACCTCTTGAGGGGGAAACAGAGAGACCTTCATCTATGTCTGATGAGGAGTGGAGTCTCCTTGATAGAAAGGCATTGGGTACTATGAGGCTGTGCTTGGGAGCCACCGTAGCCTTCAACATCTCTGATGAAAAGACTACCAAGTGAGTCATGGATAAGTTGGCCAAGATGTATGAGAAACCATCAGCATCAAATAAGGTATTCTTAATGAAAAGGTTATTTAACATGAAAATGAGTGAAGGAGGATCTATGCATGATCATTTAAATGAATTTAATACTATCACTAATCAATTGCATTCAGTAGGATTGGATTTTGATGATGAGCTTAGGGCCTTATTAATATTATCCTCTCTTTCAAAAAGTTGGAACAGTTTGGTAATGGCGGTAAGTAACTCTGCTTCGATTTCAAATAAATTAGAATTTGATGATGTGGTTGGTGTGATACTCAATGAGGACATAAGAAGAAAAACCACAAGAGAATCATCTAGCACCGCCTTAACTATTGAGAATAGAGGAAGAGGAAGAGAAAGAGGCAAGAGTTCACATTGTGGCAAATCCAAAGGTAGATCTAAATCACGTGGAAAAGGAAAGCTATAGTGTTGGCACTGTGGTAAAAAGGGTCATCTCAAGAAGGATTGTTGGCAAAGAAAGGGTGATGGAAATGAAGATAATGATAATAATGGTAACACTTCAGAAGCCAATATTCTTGGACAAATTCTACAAGATGCTTTAATCTTATCTCTTGATAGAAATAGTGATTATTGGGTAATTGATAGTGGTACTTCATTTCATGCTACCTCACATAAGGAATACTTCATAGATTATGTTTCTGGAGATTATGGACAAGTTCTATTGGGAAATGACCAACCATGTAAAATCATGGGTATTGGAAAATTTTTGATTAAATCCCCAAATGGATGTCAATGGGCTCTTAAAGAGGTGAGACACATACCAAATTTAAATAGAAATCCTATATCAGCAAGTAAGCTTGATGGTGAAGGATACACGGTTGCATTCGGAGAAAATGCTTGGAAAGTTACTAAAGGTTCATTGATAGTAGCTAGAGGTAAATTGGTGGGTACTTTTTATTTACTTACTAATTTTTCTCACTGCTCCATGAATTTAGTTTCTACGGGTGAGAGTGCATCTTTGTGGCACCAAAGACTTGGCCATATGAGTGGAAAACGTATGGAAATTTTACATTCAAGAAAGTTATTGCCTAAGTTAAAAGAGATTGATTTGGAATTCTGTGAGGATTGTGTTTATGGTAAAGCAAAGAGAGTTAGATTTCTCAAGGATGGCGAGGAAAGGAAGAAAGAGAAATTGGAGCTTGTGCACTCAGATGTTTGGAGCCCAGCTCAGGTAAATTCTCTTGGAGGTTCTTCTTACTATGTACTTTTTATTGATGATGCAACAAGGAAAACATGGATATATTGCATTAAGAATAAAAGTGATGTTTTTAATACCTTTAAGAATTGGAAAGCATTAGTTGAAAATGAAACTGGAAAAAGGTTAAAGTGTCTAAAGTCGGATAATGGTGGAGAATATTGCAATAGAGAATTTGATGTGTTTTGTTCTAAAAATGGAATTAGAAGAATCAAGGTAGTTCCAAGAACACCTCAAGAAAATGGGGTTGCAGAAAGAATGAATATAACCATCATGGAGCGTGCTAGGAGCATGAGAATACATGCAGGCTTACCATTATTTTTATGGTCTCATGCTGTTGATACTGTAGTATATCTGATTAATAGAGGACCGTCTAGTGCCTTGGATGGAGGAATTACGGAAGAGCTTTGGATAGGTAAACCAGTAAATTATTCTTTCCTTAAGGTATTTGGATGTGAGGCTTTTATGCATATAGACAAAGAGAACAGAAATAAGTTAGATGCTAAGGCCCAAAAGTGCTATTTTATTGGTTATGGTATTGATGGCTTGGGTTACAGATTATGGAATTGTGATAATCGAAAAGTCATTAGAAGTAGGGATGTCATATTTAATGAAAAAAACTTGTATAAAGATCGGTTGCAGGGAAAGAAACATAAAGAGGAAATTACTGAATACATAGACCTTGATGGACACATAGAAAAGGTAACTCCAAAAGTGGTAGAAGATCAAAATGTACAGCAGCAGCAACAAGCACCTCAATCTCCAGAAAGTGTTGTTAGACGATCTACTAGGATAAGTAAAATTCCTCAACATTTCTCTGATTATGTTTTGTATACTGATGCTGGTGAGCCAAGATGTTTTTAGGAAGCATTACATATGGATACCAAGAATAAGTGGGAGCTTGCAATGAATGAAGAGATGGACTCTTTATTCCACAACCAAACTTGGAATTTGGTCGAGCTACCCAAAGGAAAAAGAGCTTTGACCGATAAATGGGTGTACAGGATTAAAGAGGAGAATGAAGGGCATAAGAGATACAAAGCAAGACTAGTGGTCAAGGGATTCACTCAGAAAAAAGGTATTGATTTTGATGATATTTTTTCTCTAGTTGTAAAAATTACCTCTATTAGAGCTATTTTGAGTCTTGTAGCTATAGAAAATTTGTTTCTGGAGCAATTGGATGTGAAGACAGCATTTCTTCATGGTGATTTGGAGGAGGAAATTTATATGCACCAACCGGAAGGCTTTCAGGTGAAAGGTAAAGAGGATTGGGTATGTAAACTGAAAAAGAGCTTGTATGGGTTAAAACAAGCTCCTAGACAGTGGTATTTAAAATTTGATAAGTTCATGGCTAATCAAAGGTTTGAAATATGTCAAAGTGATCACTATGTATATTTTAAGCAAACTGGATATGGTAACTATGTTATTTTGCTATTGTATGTGGATGACATGTTAGTTGTAGGAACAAATATGCAAGATATAAACATGCTCAAGAAGAAGTTGGCTAAATCCTTTGCCATGAAGGATTTGGGAGAAGCCAAACAAATCCTTGGTATGAGGATAACAAGAGACAAGGAGAGTCACACTCTGAAATTATCACAAGCAAAATACATTGAAAAATTGCTTAAGAGATTCAACATGAACAATGCAAAGTCTGTTGCTACTCCATTGGCAAAGCATTTCAAACTCACCAAAGATTTGTGTCCCAAGACACAAAAGGAACAAGAGCATATGGCTAAGGTTCCCTATGCATCAGTGGTTGGAAGCTTGATGTATGCAATGGTTTGTACAAGATTAGATATTGCCCATGCAGTGGGAGTAGTGAGTAGATTTATGAGTAATCCAGGAAAAGGACATTGGCAAGCGATAAAATGGATACTCAAGTACTTGAGAGGAACTTCAAATTATTCTTTGAATTTTGGAGGCTCTAATATATGCTTGAAAGGTTTTGTAGATTCTAATATGGCAGGTGATCTTGATGGTGGAAGAAGCACTACTGGCTACATATTTACTATAGGAGGAGGAGCGGTTAGTTGGATTTCTAAACTCCAACACGTAGTTGCCCTTTCAACCACTGAAGCTGAATATGTTGTTGCTACGAAGCAAGCAAAGAGATGGTTTGGTTGCAAAGACTAATGGAAGAACTGAGGAAGAAGCAAGAGGATAATAGGTTGTGGAGTGATAGCCAGAGTGCTATACACCTTGCGAAGAATTTGGCATTCCATTCAAAAACTAAACACATCAAACTCAGGTATCATTTCATTAGATCAATAGTGGAAGATGGATCTTTGAAATTAGGGAAAGTTCATACATCACAAAATCCTACTGACATGCTTACAAAAGTGGTGTCAAGAGAAAAGTTGAGCTTTTGCTAAACTTCAGTTGGCCTTAAGGAATAAGAGGGTATGATGAGAATTTTTCAATCCTTGGTTGCAGTATGGTGCAATGGAATTAGTCTCCAAGTGGGAGATTGTTAGGAATGGAGCCTAATTATGAGGAGGCTAAACAGAGAAAGTTTTTGGATTTACTGCAAGACGGGCAAGGAAAGTTTCCACATTTACAGTCTGTTAGTCTACCAGAGAAAGTTTTCGGATTTACAACAGGACAGCCAAGGAAAGTTTTTTTTGTTTTTTATCCCAAAATTAGATGCTGGGAACTCATTGTTAATCTTAGAATGTATTAAGAAAAGCAGCTTGTTTTTCTGTTTTTTTCTTATATATAGTCGTGAGAAAAAACAAAGAATACTATGACAATGAAAATTATTGTGTTGATTCCTTGAAAATATAGAGAGGAAATTACAGAAGATGTTCGTTGTAGGTTGTAACCCACATTGGGTGAACCACGTTAAAATCGTTGTCTCTTATTCTGTGTGTGTTTGTCTTATTTTTCTTTAATTTTTCTGTTAATGTTTGAAACACTATAATTGCTTTTCTATATTTTACATAGTGATTTACTCTAACACTTAATTCATATATTTTGTGCAGGAGGACATACGATTGGACAAACTGATTGCCAGTTTTTCAGCTATCGGCTTTACAACTTCACAACCAGTGGCGAGGCCGATCCCACGATCAATTCCTCGTATGTGAGCGAGCTTCAATCGCAGTGTCCCTCTGGTGGCGACGGATCGAAGAGAGTTGCTCTCGACAAGGCAAGCTAGACAACTTTTGACATCTCTTTCTTCAAAAATGTCAGAGATGGAAACGCAGCACTGGAATCTGATCAAGGGCTCTGGGGCGACAACTCAACCAGACCGTTCGTGCAGAGATACTCGGCAGCAACTTTTTCTGGATTCAGCCTGGCTTTCCCAGAGGCAATAGTAAAGATGAGCAATAGTGGAGTGATGACAGGCTCTCAAGGCGAGATACGCTATGCGTGCGCTTCATTCAACTGAACCAAACTCTCCACAAACTTCTCGCCCTAAAATTAAAAGAAAATAAGCGATGAATTCTTCTAGGCTCATATTGCGACTTATATCCTATGTAACAAACAATCATCACATCTAAATTATCCCAATCTTATCTATATATGTCATTTTCTTACTTTTAATATATCACAATAACAAATACATTCTCCTCGTCTGGTCTTCCATTTGCCCATGTTTAATTTTGCGCCTGTAGAATTACAAACTCTGCTTCATATTATGTTTTTGCTAAACTCCTCATGGGCAGGGTATATTGATTCATTTTAGTTTTGCTTTGTGGATTGCAATATGTTGAACACAGATTTAGTGTCCCTTTGTTGTTATTGTAATTGAAAGAATTCAAAGGTATTATGCAAAGCTGGTACCTAAAAAATATGAGAGTCCAAGCTGGTACCTAAAAAATATGAGAGTCCAACCAGTGGAGAAAAAGCTTAGGATTCTCAATTCCCAACGCTATCGTAAACCTGAACCACAAACCGAGCCATACACCAGTCTCATTCTCCCTCATGAGGTCTTTGCTTTCCCAGGCCTGCCAGCCCATCAGGACAAGAATTTCTTCCGTATTGAAGATTGTGACTTGCTGAGAGGAAACAGTAGCTTGGAGATATGAAATTTTGTGCAGAAATCCAAAATCAACAAGTGCCCTCAATTTTTGCAGTCAATTCATCAGCAACAATTCAACCAAAGAGAAGCAAAGGCTAATTGTGTATAAGGTCATTATCGACAGAAGAAAAATTATCCCGCCACACCACTAAACCATTGTGAATAACTTCTTTGTTAGCCAATAGATCGACCACTCGATTACCTTTCCTATATGTATGCTTAAAATGAACCTCTTTCAGATTTTAAATGTATTAACTTTGAGAAAAAGGTTCGAAATAATACAGGTAGGACTATTTCCAGGTAGGAGATTGAGTCCCTCTTGCCATATTTATAATATAAGGGAGTCCCCTTCAATAATTAGTTTCTTGCAACTTATAGAATCGAAAGTTCTTGGAACAGGATCCTGACTTCGGCGAAATGACTGGTTTGATGAGCCAAATTGTCGAAAAAGACTCAAATTATCAAGCCCCTTACAATGCCTCCAACACTTGCAAGATACGGATTCCCTTTAGATGCATTCGAAATGGCTTCCACTTAACTCTGGCTCTATCACTATTTACAATAGATTTGATTAGTTAAAGATTAACATTGAATCCAAAAAAATCTTTCGTTCCTGCTGTGCAGTCACAGCATTCACATATAGAATTTTATATAGGACATTTTCAATGAAATCGAAAGAATACGAAGATATTGAATTTTTTTTTAATTTACTTTTTATTGAATTACGGTAAAATTTAATATTACTTGAACATACAAACACCGTCTATTAGTATACGTACCAATATGTTTATAGTTAAGAAATCTTTATAAAATGTTAAATCATGGTAGTGACCAGCTTTGTGAGTGGAAAATAACATTGAGAGAAACACCTATAATTTGATCCAATAGTGCATTGATATAAATAATTTGAAGTAGGTACGTTTAATTTCTTATCGCCTTAAATTACTTAAAGAAATTATTGTTGAACAGATTTCATATTCACAATTCAATTTTAAATGGTGTATTCTAATCGCGTGCAATCGTCAAAATGTTCTTTTCTTAAAATTTTAATTCACCTAATATTATATTTAACGACAAATGTCTGAAAATTTTATACCATGTTCAATACAAACCTTTACTATTCAGCAGGTGGCAACATGGTAATTGTCTAAATATAAACGTTTTCAAGCACAAGTCGTTAATTTATTTTATTTTTAATTTTTTTTTATAAACTTGTGATTATTATATTATATTATATTATATTATATTATATTATAGTAAAACATAGAGATTATATTATTTTTTTATTTTTTTTATACAGAGACCCCAAACCTTTTCATACATATTTCAAAGACACAGAGAGACCCCCAAACCTTTTCATACATATTTCAAAGGCACAGAGAGGCCCCCAAACCTATTACTACTATCAATCACTCTGAGTGATAGAATCTACATGTACAACCTCTAAAAAGATAGAATATAACCTTTTGAAACCACACAATTTACATCCTCTCACATCCTTAGAGAAAACAAAGAGCTTCCTAGCCAATCATTCAGGATAGGTACTCGAAGAGACATGGCCTAGGTTGAATTCTAAATCACTAGACTCATCATGAGTAGAAATATTATCCTATAGGATAGAGAAGTTTGACGATGACAAAGGATTAGATACGATGAAGTTGATAATATTTTTTACCTCCAATCCTCCATATTTAGCCACAAATTCAATTATCAACAAGACCAAACCTTAGTGAAGCGGGTTTAGTCCTCTCACATTTCATACATCTATCATTGATTTATTCATGGACTAAAACCAGAACACAGGGACATTCATCAATCTCTCCTTACACAAATGGTTAAGGAACATCAGGTGAAATCTCCTAACAAAATCTTCAAAGTGTCAAGAGTGAAATACTCCATGATAACTATGAGCACTCAATCTCATAGAGGTTAAAGAGCTTTAGCTCTAAATCTATTGTGCTTCTTCGATAAGAATTCCTCTTCATCCAAGAAGTAGCTCAACTCCTTAATAAGGGAGTGTTTATCTCTATTGTGGTTGTACCTATCAAGAGGGATACCGGTCACTTTGGTATTTAGCTCCACATCTATCTTAGTAAACTAGATTCCCCACATTAACCATAAATTCATTCCACGAGAAAGCCACGCATATGGAGAGTAGAAGATTATGCCCATGAAATTTATTAATGTAGTCCAAAAGATCACCCCTTTTTATAATTCTAATCACCTCTTCATCTGCTTTCATGGAAGCTAGCTCCAAACAGAGCTTTGGGTATAGAGGCCTCGACTTCAAACTCTTTGCTCTTCCCATTACTAAAAATATAGGTAATTTTTTTAAAATCTAGAGAATTGAATTTTTTAGGATGCCAATTTTATTTTTAAAGTTATATTAACTTATAGATTTAATGTAGTAAAATATATTTAAATTGTTATGTGTGCATACAATGATTTTTATCTATACTACATGATTTTATATTATATTTATGGATTTTATTAAAGGTCATTACTATCAAAATATTTTGTTTGCTATTAAAGGTTAATTAGATCATATCTAGCTTTTTTTTAACAAAATATTTTCATCTACTTTAACTCACTAATTTTACTATATTACATTCATGATATAAATTTCATTAAGAAATATAATTTCTTTTAGTTAGTTTTCTTCTACAATTTATTTTGAGTAGACAAGTAGAATTTACCTTTATTTTTTAAAAGTATCACTTTTGCCTTTAATCAAATTTCTAGGATTACTTTAGAGGCACCATTAAATTTATGTTTGGTAAGGAAGAAATTGAGAGCTTATTCATTTTTGTTTCAATGAGTTTTATCATCAAGACTTATTGCATTATCCTTTTGTAATATGTACCATTGGTTTTTACACCACAATAAGCTAGTCTTGAGTTGAACTTGTGTTATACTTTTTCCATTAATATATGAAACATAGACTTGAGGATCTATCTCGCATAATTTAATCCCCAACATAGCAATAGGTCCATGAATTATTGTGATCAATGTGAAAAGCTTTAAAATATATGTGATTTTAAAAAATGGGGCTCAAGATTCTTTTATGTATAGAATTTATGGCCTCTAAAATATTTAACCTAAAACTTCTCAAAAAGTAAAAATTTAGCTAATGAAACCTTATAAATATTACACTCAACTGGTATTTAGCACTTGGTGCCCATTGGTTCATTAATGACTATCATTTAGAATTTTTCATATGTTTTCCACTAGATGTTGAAAGACAAATAATTTTTAACACATCAAAATATTATTATCTAGGAAAGTAAATATATATGTAAAGAAAATATTGTGGTATAAAATTATGACACATTGACCATGAATCCATGCCATCATTCCAAATGTGGTAAGGAATTCATAGGATTTTAAAATTAAGTCTAGTATGGATAAAGTACATTGTTCTAAGGTTCTAATAGTCATTATGAGGTGCTTGGCTCATCTTCCCTTAGATGAAATGCAAGGATTATCTAACATCCAACCAAAAAATATTTTAAAAAATTATTCCTAATATGGTTTAAATGCAAGATCATTGATCTTCTAATGTCTTTGCACACTTCGAATATTTGAGTAGGGCATGGATTCCAAGGTGTCTCAACTATAAATGCCTTAATATACAATTCCACCTAATCTAGCCATAATTAGCATTATTCTACAAAAATAACATATGCCTTGAACCTAATACCTCCATCTGTAAATGATAAAATAACTATGAAATGACTAGATTGTCATTTGTTCATTCTAGACCAATATGTAAACATTTACACTCATCCAATTTATTTTTCAATAGGAGGTTGTACAATGATGTATTTGATAGTAGGTACACAAAACTATATTATTAAAACACTAGAAGATTCTAAATTGCACATATTTAGCTACCTAACACTATATTAAATTTAAGGCATGTGTGTGCTCTATTATAAATAAAGGTGTTGCATGAAACATCGAAAATAAGAGCCAAATTTTTGAATTGAATGTAAAAAATATAAACTTTGAACCTTGGTATCCATTTTCCACTTCTCCAAAAAATAAAAATTAGTTAATGAAACCTTTTAAATGTTGTACTCAACCAGGATTTGCCACTTTGTACCCATTGATTTATTGATGATTTCTATTAATAAATTTTCATATGTTCTTCATTGAATTTTGAAAGGCAATAATATTTTAACACATCAAAATTTTATTGTCTAGAAAAGTAAATATTTATGTAAAATATATATTGAGGTATAAAATTATGACACATTGACCAAGAATCTACATCATCATTCCAAATGTATTAAGGAATTCATAGGAGTTTAAAATTGAATCCAGTATGAATAAAGTGCCTTGTTCTAGCTAAGGTATTAATGGTTATGATGGTATGAACAAAGTACCTTGTTCTAGCTAAGCTATTAATGGTTATGAGGAGGCACTTGGCTCATATTCCATTAGATAAAATGTAAGGATTCTCTAACATCCAACCAAAAGTGTTTTAAAAATGGTATTCCCTAATATGGTTTGAATGCAATATCATTTATCTTCAAATGTATTTGAACACTTGGAATATTTGAGTAGGGCATGGGTTATAAGGTGTCTCAACTATCGATTCCTTCATACGTGATTCCACCTTATCTGAGCATAATGAGCATTATTCTATAAAAAAATAACATATGCCTTAAACCTAATACCTCCATATTTAAATGGTAAAACAACTATGAAATGACTAGATTGTCATTTGTTCCTTATAGACCAACACACAAACACTTACACTCATCCAATTTCTTTTGCCATAACAAATATATAAATATGATGTATTTTATAGTAGGTAGGAAAATCTATGTGATTAAAAAATTACAATATTCTAAATTGCACATAATCTATTCTTGAAGAAGGTTGTTGAACATAACATTGAATATAAAAGCCATAAATTTTAATTAAATGTGGAACATGTAAAATTTTAACTTGGATGTAATAAATGTAATGTTCAAACTCCCTCTCTTTTATCTAATTTGTCATGTCTCCTTTTTAGGAAGGATGAAAACTTACCTTTTCTTTCCTTTTATAGGGAAGCCAAGAAATCTTATAACTTATGAAAATAAAGAATCTAGCTTGTTGATAATTATTCCTTCAATATTGTCCTACCATTGCACCTTGTTTAAATCTACATAATAAATACCAAGAGGATATTGAGAATAATAGAATAAAAAAATTAAAGGTACAAATTCTTCAAATATTCAAAAACATGAAAGGTGGTGGAGAGAATGGATTGTTCACTTTTATTATATGCCAAGAATGCTTATGGAACTTTGATAAGTAATTAGCCCTACGATTTAAATAAATGATAGGATAATCTGAGACTACATTTTACATGATCAACCAATGATGCACCATGCTTGCTTTGGTACCATGTTATATTTTACACCAACTTCTAGTGACAAGCAAAAGTAATCCATGTACTCAAATCTTATACAAAAGGCATAAAAATAAAAAAATAGAAAAGGGATAGTCACAAATTATGGTTTTCCTTGAGCACCAAATAATAATTGTATTATCTTAGGATAAGAATGACAATACTCTAATACAATGGATGCAATTGATGAGGGGAATTTGTACCATTATCTAGACACTATTTAACTATTTTAACCTAAGTTGACATAACAAATACAATTTAGATTAATCATAATTTAAAATTTAAACGTTTAACCATTTCAAGCTTAACCATAATCCCATATAGCATACATGCATCACAAACAAATGCATTGTACAATTATTACCCTTAGGCTTATACAAGAATGCATCATACAATGTTGGTTTGGATACTATGTTATATTATGACATTCAAGAAATATATCCTCATTATTCAAGTTATTGCTAGGTTTTTTTAGGTGAAACCGTAAATACAACCAAACAAGATCTTCAAAATTGCTATAGAAATAATCTCTTCATTAAATGATTGAAGATACTCAACATATACTATGGTACAATATTGTATTTCACAATACTTCTATAAATCAAGATATATAACATTGACCATAAATTATATGTATGAGAATATATAAGTAAATTGGAAAGATCAATTAAATGCAAAAGAATAATATAGCTATTAAAAATAGGAAAATGGATGCATACCCAGGCACCTCCAAGATACCCTATCACACTAATTATTAAACTAACATAATGGATCAATGATTGGAGTTATATATACCATATATCTAATGCCCAAATCATAATTACATATTAATTTAACCTAGGTCAAAATAAGACTCAAGGTCAATTCAAGTAACTAAACCTTTATTAAAGGTTTAGTTAAACTTAACCCATAATGTTCTTCATATTATCCTACTAGGATAGTATACATTATCATTATCTATAGGATTACATATATAATAATTGTATGCTTATATATAGAATTCTTATTGGCTTAAATCAAGAATACGCAAAGGTTTATATCATTGCCTCTCAAACTTGGCCAATAAGGTTAAATTATCATCATCCAATAATATAATCCTACTTTCATTTTGTACTAAAGGATAATACTCTTCAAAATATTATGCACCATACTAAATGATAGCTTTTTGAAATGTGGTGCCTTTTGTTTGAAATATTTGATGGATTTAGAAATATCTCAATACTTTAGAAGACAAATATCAGAGCAATAGAACATCTTATTGACTGAATAGAAGTAATACATTCAAATAAGGGTATGAGGCTCTTTATGTAGGACGATAGATTCCTTGTCAAACACTCTATCTAGTTGTGCATGGGACAACTTGCACATGTACAACTTTCACATTGACACTTGCACACATATTGCATTGCATGAAGTAAATAGATAACTTTCCCCTAAAGTAATCTAAGTGTGTACCTTGGAAGATACATTTATGTAACCCAAATTATGGAATAGACTCCATTTCTAATACCCTCTATATTATATTATTTGGTATGAATTTCTCTTGAATCAGTTTCAATGAATTCTAATATTGAGTCATGCCTTCTCAACATTGACATGTGTTGAATTTAATTTGAATTCCTAGTGTCAATAGCTAAATTATCACTTATAATACTAAGATATGCTTATAACCGATATGTTAGCTCTACTTGTAATGCTCAGTACTTAGAATTCCAATTGTACCCCATGACATGGTTAATAAGGCCTATCGAGCAAATCACATATACTTGGTTAAACCCTTATAATTTGTTACCAAAGAAATTCTATACTATTTGGTATTAAAAAGTGTAGATTAGATCATTATAATCTATACTATAACTTTTTGTTTGAAATACCTTGACTAATTTTTTATATCACATTATGACTTGTCTCAATCATCAATCCTCCCAAGGTTCTCTAGATCTAGTACTTTAAATACTAAATGGTTTTGATACTTTAGATGAGCAACTACCACCATTATTTTAAAATACCCCCTTCTAGGAATCTTCACAATATGGGTATAAAATATTTTTTTCTTTTAATGCTCAAGATTCAAGAATCCTTGTCAATGCTTTCAACCTATTATTTTCCTTTTTGAATGATATGCAACTTTCCTTTTGTAGTAAAGGATAATACTCTTCAAAATATTATGCACCATAGTAAATGATATCTTTTCAAGAGGTGGTGTCTTTTGTTTAAAATATTTGATGGCTTTAGCAATATCTCAACACTTTAGAAGACAAATATCAGAGCAATAGATAATCTTATTGAATGAATAGAAGTGATAAA
Organism: Wollemia nobilis; assembly: GCA_028583015.1. Taxonomy (NCBI): domain Eukaryota; kingdom Viridiplantae; phylum Streptophyta; class Pinopsida; order Araucariales; family Araucariaceae; genus Wollemia; species Wollemia nobilis. The sequence continues at coordinate 6,431,964 of JAQPPZ010003246.1, read as the reverse complement.
TTCGAGTAAGGGTATGATCCCCTTTATGTAGGAGGATATATTCCTTGTCAAACACTCTATCTTGTTGTGCAAGGGACAACTTGCACATGTAAAACTTTCACATTAACACTTGTGCACTTATTACATTGCAATGAAGTAACTATATAACTTACCTCTAAATTAATCTAAGCTTATACCTTGGAAGATACATTTACATAATACAAATGATGGAAAATATTCTATTTCTAACACCCTCATGTATTACATTATTTAGTATGAATTTATCTTGAATAATGTTTTATGAATCCTAATATTGAGTCATGCCTTATCAACATTGACATGCATGGGAGTTACTTTGAATTTCTAGTGTCAATAGCTAAATCATCACTTCTAATACTAAGATATACTTGTAACCAATATGTTAGCTCTACTTGCAATTCTTAGTACTTAACATTCCAATTGTCCCCCATGATATGGTTAATAAGGCTTATCTAGCACATCCCATATATTTGATTAAACCCTCATAATTTTTTCCCAAATAATGTCTACATTATTTGGTACTAAAAAGTGTAGATTAGATCATTGGAATATATACTATAAATTTTTGTTTGAAATATCTTGACCAATGTTTAATATCACATTATGATTTGTATCAGTCATAAATCCTCCCAAGGTTCTCTATATCCAATATTTTAAATACCAAATGGTTTTGATACTTTATATGAGCAACTACCACCATTATTTTTAAATACCCCCTTTTGGGAATCCTCTCAATCGAGGTATAAAATATTTTTGCTTTTAATGCACAAGATTAAAGAGTGGTCTTGTCATGGCTTTCAAACTATTATTGTACTTTTGAAGGATATGCAACTTTCCTTTTGTAGTAAATTATAATACTCTTAAAAATGTTATTCACCATACTAAATGATAGCTTTTCTAAATGTAGTGTCTTTTTTTTGAAATATTTGATAGATTTAGCAATATCTCAACACTTTAGAAGACAAATATTAGAGCAATAGAACATGTTATTGACTGGATAGAAGCAATACATTCAATTAATGGTATGAGGCCCTTTATGTAGGAGGATAGATTACTTGTCAAACACTCTATCTAGTTGTGCAAGGGACAACTTGCACATGTACAAATTTCACATTATTACAATTATTACAATTATTACATCGCATGAAGTAAATAGATAACTTGCCCCTAAAGTAATCTAAGTGTGTACCTTGGAAGATACATTTACAAAACCCAAATGAAGGAATAGACTCTATTTCTAACACCCTCTTGTATCACATTATTTTGTATGAAGTTATATTGAATAATTTTTGATGAATCCTAATATTGAGTCATGCCTTATCAACATTGGCATGTATGGGAGTTACTTTGAATTTCTAGTGCGAATAGCTTAATCATCACTTCTAATACTAATATGTGTTTGTAACCAATATGTTAGCTCTACCTGTAATGCTCATTACTTAACATTCCAATTGTCCCCCATGACATGGTTAATAAGGTCTATCTATAAAATCCCATATACTTGGATAAACTCTCATAATTTGTTGTCAATGGAAGTTTACATTATTTGGTACTAAAATGTGTAGATTAGATCATTAGAATCTATATTATAACATTTTGTTTGAAATATCTCAACCAATGTTAAATATCACATTATGACTTTTCTCAGTCATAAATCCTCCCAAGGTTCTCTAGATCCAATATTTTAAATACCAAATGGTTTTGATACTTTAGATGAGCAACTACCACAATTATTTTAAAATACCTCATTTTGGGAATCCTCACATTATAGGTATAAAATATTTTTTCTTTTAATGCTCAAGATTCGAGAGTGGCCTTGTCATGGCTTTCAACCTATTATTTTCCTTTTTGAAATATATGCAACTTTCCTTTTGTAGTAAAGGATAATACTCTTCAAAATATTATGCACCATAGTAAATGATATCTTTTGAAGAGATGGCGTCTTTTGTTTAAAATATTTTATGGCTTTAGTAATATCTCAACACTTTAGAAGACAAATATGAGAGCAATAGAACATCTTATTGATTGAATAGAAGTAATACATTCAAGTAAGGGTATGATCCCCTTTATGTAGGAGGATAGATTCCTTGTCAAACAATATATCTAGTTGTGCAAGGAACAACTTGCACATGTACAAATTTCACATTGACACTTGTACACTCATTACATTGCATGAAGTAAATAGATAACTTACCCCTAAATTAATCTAAGTGTGTACCTTGGAAGATACATTTACATAACCCAAATGATGGAATAGACTCCATTTCTAACACCCTCTTGTATTACATTATTTGGTATGAATTTATCTTGAATAATTTGCGATGAATCCTAATATTGAGTCACTCCTCAACATTAACATGTATGGGAGTTAATTTTAATTTCTAGTGTCAATAGCTAAATTATCACTTCTAATACTAGGATATGCTTATAACCGATATGTTAGCTGTATTTGTAATGGTCAGTACTTAGAATTCCAATTGTACCCCATGAAATGGTTAATAAAACCTATCTATCAAATCCCATATACTTGGTTAAACCCTTATAATTTTTTTCCAAAGAAATTCTACATTATTTGGTATTGAAAAGTGTATATTAGATCATTAGAATCTATACTATAATTTTTGTTTGAAATATCCTGACCAATGTTTTATATCATATTATGACTTGTCTCTGTCATAAATCCTCCCAAGGTTCTCTAGATCTAGTATTTTAAATACCAAATGGTTTTTATACTTTAGATATGCAACTACCACCATTATTTTAAAATACCCCCTTTTGGAAATCCTCACAATATAGGTATAAAATATTTTTTCTTTTAATGCTCAAGATTCAAGAGTGGTCTTGTCATGGCTTTCCAAATATTATTTTCTTTTTTGAAGGATATGCAACTTTTCTTTTGTAGTAAAGGATAATACTCTTCAAAATATTATGCACCATAGTAAACGATATCTTTTCAAGAGGTGGTGTCTTTTGTTTAAAATATTTGATGGCTTTAGCAATATCTCAACACTTAGAAGATAAATATAAGAGCAATAGAAGATCTTATTGAATGAATAGAAGTGACACATTCGAGTAAGTGTATGAGTCCCTTTATGTAGGAGGATATATTCCTTTTCAAACACTCTATCTCATTGTGCAAGGGACAACTTGCACATGTACAACTTTCACATTAACACTTGTGCACTTATTACATTGCATGAAGTAACTATATAACTTGCCCCTCAAGTAATCTAAGTTTATACCTTGGAAGATACATTTACATAATCCAAATGATGGAATAGACTCCATTTCTAACACCCTCCTATATTACATTATTTGGTATAATGTTCTCTTGAATATTTTTTTATGAATCCTAATATTGAGTCATGCCTTATCAACATTGACATGTGTGGGAGTTACTTTGAATTTCTAGTGTCAATAGCTAAATCATCACTTCTAATACTAAGATGTACTTGTAACCAATATGTTAGCTCTACTTGCAATGCTTAGTACTTAAGATTCCAATTGTCCCCCATGACATGGTTAATAAGGCCTATCTAGCAAATCTCATATACTTGGTTAAACCCCCATAATTTGTTGCCAAAGAAAGTCTACATTATTTGGTACTAAAAATTGTAGATTGGATCATTAGAATCTATACTATAACTTTTTATTTGAAATATCTTGACCAATGTTTAATATCACATTATGACTTGTCTCAGTCATCAATCCTCCCAAGGTTCTCTAGATATAGTATTTTAAACACCAAATGGTTTTTATACTTTAGATGAGAAACTGCCACCATTATTTTAAAATAAATCCTTTTGGGAATCCTCATAATCTAGGTATAAAATATTTTTTCTTTTAATGCTCAAGATTTAAGAGTGGCCTTGTCATGGCTTTCCAACTATTATTGTCCTTTTTGAAGGATGTGCAACTTTCCTTTTGTAGTAAAGGATAATACTCTTCAAAATATTATGCACCATACTAAATGATAGCTTTTCAAGAGGTGGTGCCTTTTGTTTGAAATATTTTATGAATTTAGCAACATCTCAACACTTCAGAAGATAGATATCAAAGCAATAGAACATCTTATTGAATGAATAGAAGTGATACATTCGAGTAAGGGTATGAGGCCCTTTATGTAGGAAGATAGGTTCCTTGGCAAACACTCTATCTAGTTGTGCAAGGGATAACTTGCACATGTACAACTTGCACATTGACACTTGTGCATTTATTACATTGCATGAAGTAACTAGATAACTTACCCCTAAAGTAATCTAAGTATGTACCTTGGAAGATACATTTACATAACCCAAATGATGTAATATATTCTAACACCCTCCTGTATTACATTATTTGGTATGAAGTTCTCTTGAATCACATAGATGATTTTTGAAGGTTTGAAACTTGATTTTTCCAAGTGCCTTTGTAAAGATGTCTACTAGCTGATCTTCTGTAGGAACATACTTGAGGATGATGTGCTTGTTCTGGAAGTGTTCTATGATGAAATGACATTGAGCTTCAATATGCTTTGTTCTTTCATGTATGATTGGATTCTTGATCAGGTTCAGTACTCCTTGATTATCACAAAATATCATAGTCGGAGTTCATTTGATTCCCATGTTAGATAGTATGTATTGTAGCCATAGTGCTTCACAGGTTGTATCTCTTACTGCTCTGTATTCTACTTTAGTTGATGATTGTGCTACTGTATGTTGTTTCTTGTTGTGCCAAGATATGGGCCCTGATCTGAGATAGAAGACATAACCTGAGGTAGATTTCCTATCATCAATAGATCCAGCATAGTCTGAATCTAAGTATCCTTGTAGATAAAAGTCTTTGACATCCTTCATATAAGTTAGTCCATAGTCTGCAGTCTTCTTGATATATTGTAATATTCTTTTCGTAGCTTTCCAATGACTTTCTCTTGGTTCTTGCATAAACCATGAAAGATAATTTACTGCAAATGCTATGTTTGGTCGACTTTTTGTTAAGTATAGAAGGCTTCCAATCAACTTTCGATACATTGTTGCTAAAATCAATGGGGTTTTATCATTTTTGGATAGTTGAATTCCTTGTTCCATTGGTGTATCTTTGGGCTTGCACTCTGTCATCTTGTATTTTTCAAGAAGAGCTTTTGCATATTTTGATTGAGTGATAACTATTTTATCTTCTCCTTGATAAATCTCTAACCCAAGATAGTAGTTCATCATCCCTAGATCTATCATTTCAAAAGCCTTTTCTAGATCCTTTTTTATATCATTTATCAACTTTTCTGAACTTCCAGTAATCACTATGTCATCAACATATACTATGAGAATCAAGACATTATTTCCAATATTCTTGGTATATAGACTGGGATCTATTGTACTTCTATTGAAGTTATGATGCAGTAGATGATTATTGATCTTGATGTTCCATGCTCTAGGAGCTTGTTTCAAGCCATAAAGAGATTTATTCAACTTGCATACCTTATTTTCCTATCCTTGAATGACAAAACCTTTAGGTTGTGTCATGTAGACTTCTTCCTCTAAGTCACCATTAAGGAATGCACTCTTTACATCCATCTGATGAAGTTTCCACCCTTGATGAGCTGCCAGAGCGCAAACTATTCGAATAGTAGTCATTCGAGTTGTTGGTGCGAATGTTTCTTCATAGTCGATTCCCTCTATTTGAGTATACCCTTTGGCCACTAGTCGAGCTTTGTATTTATCAAGTGTTCCATCTGCTTTGTATTTGATTTTGTACACCCATTTGCACCCCACTATTTTTTTTTTTGGAGGTAGATTTACTAAGTCCCATGTCTTATTCTTCTTGAGTGAAGCATATTCAGATTCCATGGCTACTCTCTAGTGTGAGTTTTCCAGTGCTTGAGAAGCTGATATTGGTTCCTCTGTGTTACTTAGCATTCCTCTATTCATTCTGGTCATGCTACGAGTTTGAGGTCCTGTAGCTGTAAGATCTGGCATTCTTTCTAGATTTGATTCTCTAAGAGTATCTCTGAGCCATATTGGTTCCTTTCTCTGTAGCATAGTTGATGCTTTTGTATCCTGTTCTTCTGATCCTGGGTCCATGCTCATTTCATCTTCTTCAGGTAGATTCAGGAGAACTTTTGTGTCACCACTGGATTCATTTGTGTTGACTTTGAATTTCTCATCAAAGATCACATCTCTACTGATATAGAATTTCTTTGTAGATGGATCTAATATTCTGTACCCTATAGATTCATTGTCATACCCAAAAAATATCCCTGTCATAGTTTTATCATCTAACTTGGTCCTCTTTTGCTTTGGAATATGCATATAGGCTTTGCATCCAAAGATTTTTAGTTTTTCAATGTTGGGCTTATGTCCTGACCATGCTTCTTCCAGTGTAATATGCTTGAGTACTCTTGTTGGAAGTCTATTTTGTATGTAGATAATTGTTTGTACTGCCTCAACCCAGTATTTGTGATCAAGTTGTGCTTCTTTCAACATACATCTTACCATTTCCATTATTGATCTATTTCTTCTTTCTGCAATTCCATTTTGTTGAGGTGAGTATGCTGTAGTAAGTTGTCTTTTGATTCCATTGTTTTCAAGGAAGGAGTCAAATTCTTTAGAAATAAATTCTCCTCCTCTATCTGAACGAAGTGCTTTTATGGTATTCCTTGATTCTTTTTCAACTTGAAGTTTGAATTGTTTGAAGTAGCTAAATGCTTCTGATTTGTATTTCATGAAATATACCCATATTTTTTTGGTATGATCATCAAAAAATATCTGAAAGTATTTATGTCCTCCAATGCTATCAACTTTCATTGGTCCACACAAATTAGTATATATTATTTCTAGAGGATGTTGAGCTCTATGTTGACGTAATTCAAAAGGAATTCTATGTTGTTTACCTGCTAAACATTCTGCACATACAATAGTTTCTGGAGATAAGCTGGGTAGTCCTTCTACCATTTGATACCTGTATAATTCCTTCATTGATGTCTCACTGGTATGTCCTAGTCGTTTGTGCCATAGTTCTGAAGCATTGACTAAAAGAGCTAAGTGAATAGCAATGTCTAGGACAAATAGGCCATTTTATATGATCTTGATGCTATCATTCTTCCCTATCTAGAGATGTGATATTGCTTTCTTCTAGTGAGAACCTTGAACTCAATAATTAAGTCTTGATCCATGAGCTGAGAAACAGAGATAAGATTGGTGGTTAATCCTGGAACATACAATACATTTTTTATTATACCTCTTCCATTCTTAAGATTTATCGAAATATTTTTGATTCCTTTTACTTCATATGTTTTGCTATCTACTATTGCAACTGGATTTTCATTTATCTTCTTCAAACATTCGAACCAATGTATGTTCCCTGTCATATGCTTACTTGCACCTGAATCTATATACCAACACTCCATGATGTTGTTTAGAGATTTTATGATATAGTGCTTTTGTAAGATATAGTTCAATTTTTGGTTGATTTTGTATAAGTTTTGTAAAGATCAAAAATCAACTTCTTAACTCCTTAATACTCCTATTGAACTAAGCACTTTTCAATTTTGAAGAGGTTTTAATGTTGGATTTATTTTGTCCCTAAAGAGAAAATTTTTCTTGAGACAAGAATATAAATTTCCAACTTTGATAAAATATTTTAATAACCCCTTTTGAAACCCTTAGGAAATTTTTTCAAGTGTTTCTAATTTTCAAAAAACTAGTTTGAAGTTGTAACCCTTATCACTCCCAAATTTGGAAAACTAGAACACATTAATATTTACAAACATTAAATGGATTAATTCCAAGTAGAATCCCTTATTTCTCCTAAGTTATATTTTTCAAATATTATATTAATTTCCCTAAGTTTTACTTTCAAAAAAAGATTGATTTCAATTAATATATCAACCTTATCTTATAACCTTATAACTCCCTTTTTAAAATGAAAGCAAATTAGATGAGAAATTAAGGCTTTGTACCTTTAAGATGTTGGGTGAATATGATAGTGAACTCTCCTTCTTGAGCATGAATTCCCCAAGGCTTTAATGCTCTTCATAAATGTTGGTTGATCGAGAGTCTTTTCAACTATACACAACTTGCTTCGGATCCCTATCAAATCATATCCCAACTGGTGCCAAGTGTCTACCATCAATCTATTGAATCACACCTAAACTATTGTCGACCTTCTACCATTGATCTAACGAGTAGCACCCGAACTATTATCAAGCATCTATCTTTGATCTGTCGATTAGCTTCCAAATGTTTCTCATATTATTTTCAACTATTGTGCTTCCTTTCTAAAGTCCAAGGTATCTTTAATATGTGATAGGATGAGTGACAAGTATCATGGTATAAGTTTCGAATGCTCATGGAAGCTTCGACTTGGTTGGTGGAGGTGCCAAACTCACTCCACTATTAGTGACAAGTGTCACCTTTGGATGAAAATATTTTGATTCTCCCTTGAGCGTTGTCCAAGAAACACTCCTTCCTCAACATCTCCAAGCTATCTTTCCTGTAACGTATGTCAAGTTGTATGTAACTCCACTATTTGGAGTATGGGCACCAAGAAATGTAACGTCTTCTTTGTGAGCGTTATAGAGGATCTCTCATAGGATGACAAGTGGCAGTTGCATGCCCTTCTCTCTATCAATGCTTATTTGAAGACTCTCCAATGCATTTTCCACCTTGATCTTTGCTGTTTTACGTAGATGCTGAAGTATCTCCAGCCAAGCAAAGCTAATGGTTGAGCTATGGTGGAGATATGGTGGAGATTTGGTGGAGATATAGAGTAGCTTTGGTGGCCCTTGAATGGAGTCCGAATGGCAGTGCTTGGATGAAGACTCCTTGATGCTTTACTCCACTGTTAGCATTCACTTATGGTAGAAATGCTTTGATAAGAATGCTCCTTTGCTTTGACATCTATTTGCTTTATCTTTTTCTTTGTACACTGCTTGATCTTCCCTTATGCCTTATCTTCTATAGGTTCGGCCATCCAAGATGAGCCCTTTGAGTGGCTCCTATTGCTTGGGAAGAGTGCTTACGTTCAACCCTTTCTTGGCTACTTTTTCCTGTGTTTATTGTGCCTTTTTGGGGCACATTCAAATATGCTTTTAGACTGTAAAAAACCATATTAAAATGGTGCTATAAAATGTACTATAGTATGTACATAAACCTCCTTTGATGCACCTTCTTTTGCACTCTTATTTCAGATCAGAAATTTTGGTTTTATGGCAGATTTTTCTCCTGCAATACAAGGGTTTTGAGGTTGTCTTTTATGAGTAGACACCTTCCCCTTTTTTCTTGGACACTTAGATAACAACTCCAAGCTTAGATAACAGTAGATAGAATCTTTTTAATTTATGCAATTTTTCTGCACTTTCTTTTCTTGCATTCAATCTTGTAATGCTTTTGGATTTGAGACTCACCAAGTCTCAATATTTGAAGCTTCTATTTCTATTTTTGGTTAGTTGTGTTCTTCTCCAAGTTTTGGAGGATTCTAACCTTTTTGGGTGGCTTATTTAGGCCACTACGAGTTGCAGATTTCTGTGCTTCAATAGTGTCTTTAGACACTTGATACAAATCAGATTTTGTGCCCTTCAAGAACACAAAACTAATTTCTTTTGAGAGTAGTGTAATTGTAGAGTAGAAAAACGGTGCACCTAACAAAGGAAATTGAAATGTATCTATTATCTTATTCAAGCATTTAAAGCAACATTGAAATAAGAAAATAAATGAAAAGTTTTTGAAAGGAATGGGAGGTTCTCTTTATATTAGACAATATGTCAAATAGATGGTTACAAAACATCCCCTTGAGGGATCTCAAATTGATACAATTAAAATTACAATGTTGAAGGATCCAATCCTTTCACAAATCATGGTGCGCTTTCAATTTTCTTCTCACACTCATGATTGAAGAGTGTGCTTGCCCTACCATTGCTTTAATATATCTATTTTCAACTTCTTCGCTCCTTCTTCATGCACTAGAATATATATACCTATACACAAGAAAATTAAATGGGTTAATAGCATATGTGGATTATGATAAAATCAAAGGAATGCATGCAATATTGAATGTAAAAAGTACAATCGATAGGGCTAAACTACTCCAAATGATACCAAAACTTAACATGATGTATATTAACTATTATAATTATCTATGCAAAAATTGAAGTGAGATTATGAGCACAATCTGTGGCCATCCTAGGATGAGCCATTTAGGACTATTATTACAAAAACCCTAATTGATGGTTCAAAACTACTCCAAACTTCACTAAATTCAAGTATTATGTTAATATACTACTCTAAAATTGATCTATACTAAAATTGATTCAAAATTCTATGCCAATTCATGGTCATCCCAAGGTGAGCCATTTAGGACTCTTAACCATCCCAGGTGGGGATGACTACAAAATACGATGGTTTTTGCCACCATTTCCAATAGAATAAGGTCTAGAATCCTCCTAGGAGTGTTGTCATAAAATTTGATAAATTAACTCATAGGAATGGATGGGTTTTGGAGAGGATGTGCGTATTTGGGGATGCCTTGAAAATACCTTCGATTGATGAGGTTTACAAGGGTAAATACGAGGGCAAAAGGTGAGAGAAAATATTGGTAGCACTTCATGGTGAATACTTGCAAAGTTCTCTCTTTGAAAATGAGTGGAATCACTCCAATTTATAGCCCTATAGGCAAAAGGGGTAAAATGGACAAGTTGGGGTATACAAGATAGGTGCCATCACTTGTCAACACCTTTGACATGTGTAGGGTGGAAGAGGTCTCCAATTTGACCCTCCAATTTGTAGTTCCTAATGGCCTAGACAGTCTCCCAATTTGTCATAAGTCATTGGGTAGGATAAATGGTAGAAATTTATTACCATTTTTTCCACCATTGATGTTTTTAGGGGTCTAGACCATGGCCATCCCACCCAAGGATGGTTGCTTGTAGTCATCCCTAGGTGGGACAACCATGAAATTTAGTTGTCCTAGAGGGGGACGACCATGGCTACATGACCCAAAATTTCCAAAACTGGGGTAAACCTTCTCAAAAATGGTTAGAACCCATAATTAAACCCTAAGGATTTTCCAATGGGGTCATATGGTGTCTATAATAGTAAAATCATGGCAATCTTATCCAATTTAGATGATTTTAGTACCTACAGTAATAGTACAAGTTTTTTTTCACTTTTGATGCACTAATATTACACCTTATCACTCCAATAAACTCTCAAATTAATATACTTTTAATGCACTAAGATTACACCTTATCACTCCAATCAACTCTCAAATTAATATACTAATAATTTACTACAACTAATCAAGAATAACCTAAAATGAATCTTTAAGAGTTATTCTATAATTTCACTACAACTAATATTGTAGAGCCTAGTCTTATTTTTCTTTTTCTAAAATAGATAATTGGTAGTTGATAGAAGCGATTTTAAAATCTAATCAACTCCTAATAAAAATTCAAATGAACCTTAAAAAAAAAAAATTCTTTTTGCACTTTCGAATACTGTAATCCAATTTTCTATTTGGAACTTTAATCAAAATTTAGTTGCTTCTAACAAATCTAATAGGTATATGAATTAATAAACATACTTGCACCAGAAAGTTGCATACCTCTTTTGTAGTAGCTCTTTTATTACTTCTATAGAGGATGTATATCTTGGTTTCTAGAATCACCAAGTTGCTGCTACAATAATATCCTTGCAGATATTTCTAGACTATCTTGAATAGTTTCGTCTTCACCAAATGATGGTCTTGACCTTTATTTTATGAGCCTAGGATTTGACGGATTTTTCTCCTATTCTACTACAGATTTGGAGAAGTATTTTTATCTAAAGTGATGCCTTCTTGTTGTGAGAGGTAATCTTGAAATATTCAATATTTGGTGAGCTTCTTCTAATATTTGGTACTCCTTGCCAAATTCTTCTTCTCAAATTTGGCACTCCTTACCAAATTATTCTTTTCTTGGGCTTGTTTTCAAATGGCAACAATTGTGCCAAATCTCCTGCTTATAAAAAAATTATTTGATATAATTATTCTTACTGAGCTCTCCAAACTATCTTAAGGCAATGAAATTTGCATGTGGTAGGTCCAAAGGTGCATCTTTTTTGCAAAAAACATAGCACCAACTTTCTCTATTCCTATCTAGGAACGAACATAGCTCTGATACCACTGATGGCTTTAGTAGCATCTCAAAACTTTAGAATATAGAGATAAAATCAATACAACATATTATTTAATGAATATAAGTGATACATTTGAGTAAGGGTATGAGGTCCTTTATGTAGGCGGATAGATTCCTTGTCAAACACTCTATCTAGTTGTGCAAGGGATAACTTGCACATTGATACTTGTGCACTTATTACATTGCATGAAGTAACTAGATAACTTGTACCTAAATTAATATAAGTATGTACCTTGGAAGATACATTTACATAACCCAAATTATGGAATAGACTTTATTTCTAACAAGATTTCCTTACCATCTAGCCTTAAAAATATTCTTACCTCATGACTTCTAACCATCCAACATTTGATATTGAAGCTTTTCCTTTCCTATTTTTGATCAGACCTAAAAAATGTTAGACCTTTAGGATTTTTATTGGATGACCTTCTAATCCTTAGAACTTTTGATCAAAGGTTTTTATTTAGTGCTAGTCAACTTCTTGCACTTTGCCTTTGCTACTGAAAATGATGTAATGAGAAATTACTATAGTTATGGTGACTTATAGGGTATCTTTAGACTATTAAAGATAAGGAACCCAAGAATTTTTGTGCCTTAGCTCATTGGACATGGAGTCTAATGAGGCACAAAAATATCTCATTTTCTACAACCTCTTACCAACTTTTTACACTACTAATATATGACTTGTTTTGATTATTGCAATAGTTATATGGTTAAATATGATAATTAGGTAAAAATATCTCCTTAATTAGATAGATTGTATTAATTTTACAATATAGGTAATAAATGACTGAATTCTTGATTTCTATCAAGTTTTTCTAATAAAAATAAGGGTTATTTAGTTTTGTACTTAGCTAGGAATTTTAACAGAGCTTGGAATTTTATTTTAGGTTCATTATTTGCATAGAACTATGGATAATGTGTTAGACTATATTCATTAATTTGGAAATAGAATTGATTCTATTCCTTTGGCATCAGATAAAATAATAACTTGCAAGATAAAACAATTGTACAATGGTGCTAGACAAGCCTATGACTTGCCATAAAAACTAAGCTAGTTGATTTAGCACATGACTATAGCATAGGATGAAGTTATTTTTATGATACTTCATAGGTGAAATGACACTAAAAGACAAAATTAGAATCAATTTACATTCAACAAAGCACCAATTTAGGAGGGAAAAATATTTTTCTTAAAACTAGTTAATTACCTTTGACCAGTTATAAGAACCGAAACATAATATTGTTAAAAACTGGAAACAAGTTGGGAATGAAATAAAAGCACCATATTTTGGGTGTGGGGATTAGGAAAAATTTCTAAATTGTTTTATCTATTTTATAATCACTACAATATGGTTCCTAAGGTCCATCAAAGTTTTTTATTAAGTTGGACTACCAAATGTAACTCCTTTATTTTCATATTTTGATTTGGTGGCTGATTTGTTTGTCGAATCTTAACTATTGTAACTTTCATAACTACAAAGGTATGAGAGGGCCTTTTCATATCCACTATAAATAAGATAATAGTATAGGAATTATAAAATAGTTAGATATGAATTACACTATTATGCTACTAAATTTGTACAACATTTTGTAAGAGCTTTTTCCTGATTTCAACCTGCAATGAAAGTATGATATCATTTTTTTATTGCATTACATTTTTGTGAGCTGAATTGAGTCGTTTTACCTTCCATATTTATATGATAAAGTATCCACTCATAGGAATGTGGAAGCTAATTTCTTTTATGTTTAATTTTCTGCATTATTAGGTTAAGTTTTGCTATCATTTCCTTGCACCTATAACAATTACTTCCTAGGAAAATATTAATTAACTATATTTTTAAATTTAATTTACCATAGTTTATATTGAATCCTTATATATTTTATGTTGCATTTAAATTATGTTAATTCATTTACTTTTTTGCTGTAATCTTTTTAATTCCTATAGTTGTGTTTGATTAGATTAAATCTTTTCATTTTCAATAGTAGTTAGAGTTTAGTTTTATTTTTTGAGTTGTTGTAGCTTAGAGAGATTAAAATAGACCTGAATTTAGATGTTTACTATCACATATTTCCCATAGGACACCATACCTAGTTTTAAAAATTAAAAGTGACCTTATAAAAGTGTGGTTTTGATGACACCGATCACTTTTTTATATTGTTTTTGTTAATAAATTATTTCTAGGAACATTTAGATTTATTAAACATCCAATATTGCAAAAATATTCCTTATTTAGTAAATTAATTTACTCACATAAGTAATATACCTCCTTAGTGGATATTATTAATATAAGTTTTCACTATGATATAGCCTAAAGTACAATCACATACAACAAGATACATGGTGTCATTATTTGTGCTCATGCCAATAGGATATCAATCAGTTAAAACTAAGAAAATCTAGTGATGTTGAGAGGGGAAAGTATAGATAATTAGATTAAGAAAAAGAAAAAGTTTTTTTGAAAAAATGGAGTGTATTAATAGGTTTAGACATAACCAAAGGATATTTATCAAAAATAACCGATACCAAGCTATAGGTGCATAAGAACCACACCAAGATGTTGCACAAGAGTACCATAGACCTATAATTGAGCATGTAAACAAATTATTGCAAGTAGACAAAAATAGTACTAGTGAAAAATAATCATCAGTGTTAAGATCTAAATGATTCTCTAAAATAGAAATTGATAGTGGTCCACATCTTCCATCTAAAAATCATCAAGAATACAAATGATTCTATAATTTTTGGTGGAAAAATAACAATATGGGAGATAGACAATAAGAAAACAACATTAGATATGGACAAAGTGGTGTACATCCTAGGGAAACTATTAATGGTATTAAAACCTTTACATATCCTGTTCAGTTAGATCCTAATGTACAAGCTCAAATAAAAATATTTCTCCTTAAAATTTACCCATATTTAGAGGAACTACCAAAGAGCACCCATACTAGTTCCTATTTGAATTCAAAATCATATGTCAAACATATGACTACACAATTGACAATCATAAACATATATTGTTCCATTTAATGCTTCAGGATGTAGTTAAGTGATGGTTCATAGGGTTAGATATAGAATGCATACATAGTTATGATGAGATGAAAATGTCTATTCAAAAAATATTAGGAGTATTGCAATGTTAGGGATCAAAAGGAAGAACTATAAGATGAGACTCTTGAGGATTATCTAGATAGATTCCTTTTTGTTCAAAAAATATTTAGGAAAAACATGGACCTTGAACTTGTAAAAATAATAATATTATGAGGACTACAAGATTATTTGAGGGATATTTTAAACCTCATGGGGAAAGGTGGTGTGATTAAGATAGACCTTTATGATATTATAGAACTATATTGAAACTACACTAGAACAAGGAAAGGAACATGTAGATATCGAGTAAGAGTGGAAATGAGGTAGGAGTATTAGAATAATTTGATAATTTTAAAGTTGATATTCTCCTACACTTAAGCAAAAAATTGTATGAAATACAAGCTAAACCTAAGGTTTATGAATCATTGGCCATATTCTATCCAAGATGTAGGTAAATATATGCTTTAAAATAATTCCCTCTTAACAAAATCAATATCTATAGTATTTGTGATAAAAGTCACCC
The DNA here is from genome assembly GCA_028583015.1 of Wollemia nobilis. Taxonomy (NCBI): domain Eukaryota; kingdom Viridiplantae; phylum Streptophyta; class Pinopsida; order Araucariales; family Araucariaceae; genus Wollemia; species Wollemia nobilis. Next base: position 6,416,184 of record JAQPPZ010003246.1, on the reverse strand, counting down.
TATAGAACGATGTGATATTTTATTGAAAATCAAGGCTAACCTTGGAAGGTGTTCTAATACAAAAGAACTCAATTACATGGGACAACAAAATAAATTTTCTCATAATCAAAGAGCACCGTGGGCACAAAATTCATGGAATACTCCATGGAAAATGTGCCCAAAACAAAAAAAATGGGGTCAATACCCCTAGTCTCCATATCCTAAATGGAATAACCAAGGATGGTTTAATCGACCGTGGATAAACAAATACTAACCCAATCATGGTCAATTTAGAATCAACATTAGTCAAGACCATACAAGTACAATCAGTCTTATGGATGTGTAGACACCAAAACAACACCAATCCGATTAAGTGACTACAAACACTAATCGCATTGACATACATAGCTTTCAGGGCAGCCCTCAGAGGTCAAAAAGTGGTCCTAGCCACTCACATAGCAGTTTAGAAGGTCGAAAAGTGAGCAGAACAAAGATGGTCATTTTAAGCAACGCCTTCATCAAAAAAATGCCTTCATCAAAACAACGCCTTCATCAAAGCAAGCCTCCATTAAAACAAAGTCTTAATCAAAAGTGGGCCTCGGCCGAAGTGTCACGATATCGTGACACTTCGACGCCCAAAGCAAAGCTTTGCCTGAAGTGTCGCGATATCACGACGTCACGATATCGCGACACTTCGGCACCCAAGGCTTTGCCTTGGCCGAAGTGTCACGATTTCATGACACTTCGGTGCCCAAGGCCTTGCCTTGGCCGAAGTGTCACGATATCGCGACACTTCGGCGCCCAAGGCCTTGCCTTGGCCGAAGTGTCACGATATCGTGACACTTCGGCGCCCAAGGCCTTGCCTTGGCCGAAGTGTCATGATTTTGCGACACTTCGGTGCCCAAGGCCTTGCCTTGGCCGAAGTGTCACGATTTCATGACACTTCGGTGCCCAAGGTAGGGCCTTGGCCGAAGTGTCATGATATCGCGACACTTCAGCCTTGGCTGAAGTGTCACGATTTCATGACACTTCGGTGCCCAAGGCAGGGCCTTGGCCGAAGTGTCGCGATATCGCGACACTTTGGCAGTTGTGACTAGGCGGACTTCAGCAGACATCAAGGTGGACATCGACCAATCAGAGGCAAGCATCGACCAATCAGAGGTAGGCGTCGACCAATCAAAGGTAGGCATTAAAGTGACTTAATGACAAATGGCAGCCGAAGACAGTCATTTATGGCTCTTGCCTTGCATGCACGTGTAGGTGGGTAGGTTGGCCGTTGAAATACTGTCACAGGGGCAGTCATGGAAGCCCAAGTCGCGGAGGACTTTCCTACCTCCCGGGAAGGCATGGCCGCCACGTGGTGCCACTGCGTACCCCTTTGAAGAGACCCCATGGGTCTATAAAACCATGAAATTTCCCGCTCAGGAGAGAGGAGAAAGCATTTTCTTAACATAACGAAGTGCTGTTAAAACTAAGACCCGATCATATTCCTTTGGATTTCAGTCTTCTGCACCTGTAATCTCTTTCATGAGGGAGGTTATTGGTGGCTTTCCAGAAGCGTAAATCTGACCTTCAGACCAGACATTCGACCACAGTGAACCATTAATTTGCCGACACTCCATTCTCTCAGATTTTGAGCCTATCCCTAGTGGATTGGCGTCGAAATTAAGTTTCAACGGGGGCGGCCCGTTTGGGCACCCTACGCACGTTCTTATTCTCAATATAAATTATGTTGTTTTCAAATATATATAGCAGATGTGTTTAAATAGATTATGCTTTTTTGTTCGAATATATTGCCAGCATCAAATTTTAGACTGTTTAGATCGGTATTCAAACATATTATCATATTACCACGACTTTAGACATTCATCGAGTATTAGCATGCTTCTATCATTTTTTTTGTTGTGCCACTAACCTGCAGGGAACTACACTGATTCGACAGTGGATTGGCCAGCTGTTCTAATGGCAGCAACCTCCTAGTCAAGCTTCGGTTTTACGTAAAAGTTGCAGGTTACGTAGGGTTATGTTATTCACGCATTTAATCAATATTTTACATGCAATTTTCATTGCTTCCTAAAGACAAATGTTTTGTCCTCTTGTTGCAGGTGCTACTAAACAGTTTATTGTTTCTGTGAACGCAGGATAAGTAGCAACAAGCAAAGACTCATTAACACCAGCGACGGCAATACGTTGGCCCGCCCACTTTGCATGTGGGCATGCGGATAGAAGAAATATTAATCTTGATTGTAACCGAGACAGACTAACACTCCTAGCCCCTGAAAATGTAGGAGATGTATTGTAACCGAATGGAATTAATATAAAAGGGTTGTGCTCCTGCTTTTCTCCCTTATGTTTGATTGATTCAAAGTTCTGTTTTCATTGCATCTTAATATTTCTTTTCTTCCGAAATCTCATGCTTTCAGTGGCGATCACGGTGGGACCGTTCCTCGATTTTTAAATCACAGAAACTAATCAGATTTGTTGTGTTTTGTGCTTAACAGGTACCTTTTTTTTAAGCCGAAGGTCAGAAACAGCAAGTCCGGGCAGAAAAGAGGTAACGGTTTCTAACTGTCCCTGTCATTTTCTGCTGTGTTATTTTTGTTTATTTTATTTGTTGATTTTTTTTTACTTTCATTTTTTTTAATTATTAAAGAAAGGTAGAGAAATTTTCCATAAATTTTCTTGCTTTATTTATTTATTAAAAAAAAAAAAAATAAATTTCTACTTGTTGTTTTCCGGTTTGTAGTGTTTGTATGGCATAGGGAAAGTTTCTTTTTGCTGCTTGTTTCATTTTTATTAAATAAAATGAACCACACACACTTCACGTGGTAAATTTGAACCAAGGAGCTGGTCGTAAAACCCCAGCCCTTGAGCAAGACCAACGGTGGGTTCATCACCACCTTGGCTTAGCTTTGCATCCATTTCCCCGATTGTCACTTGTTGTTAGGCGTAAATCCTGACGAAAGCTGACCGAGTGTTGCTGGGGTGATTCCCATGCACGCGAGGATAAGTCTTCTATGGTAGGTGTCATTAACAGGACAATCCCCCTTTCGTACCGCCTATGTTCCACGTACCATCTGCTCTCACGTACCTATAGTTTCCCTCTCGTAAGGGCGGGTATATAGAGAGGTTGGTATATCGGTCCGGCAATGGTATATTGAAGGGGCGACCATTTATGGGAGTCATATGAGCCAACATTATGCATTTAAACGTTCTTCAAAAATTGCAAAAACAAAACAAAACATCAAAATGCACTAAACCAGTTTAGGACACACTATCAATCCTTAAAAGAGATAATCACGGTTTTGTGTATGTGTGTGTTCATTTCTGCTTAGTGTAAACAAAAAAGACAAATCATCATAAACGAGATAAAATCTGCTTAGAGAGTAGAGAAGCACCACAATGGTGTACACCCGTAGCCAAGCCCAATCAAGGGCGGACGTTGCGAAAGGTGCACAAAGAGAGGGCGCTAGTCGCCTTCGCTTTAGCCCTGAGGACTTGGCCATACCGCCTTGGCGGTCTGGCCTACAAGAAAGTCCACATCAGGCCACATCAAAAAGGAACTATTGGGACCCCCCTCATTGGGGTATGCCCATTCAACACAGCCCCTTTCGGGAAGATGCTTTACATGTAGATCTCAATGTAAGTAGACAACCGCCTCTTGAGGCTAGATCTGAATGGCCGCAGTGCGATGAAGCGCTAGAGAGGCATAGTGTCCATGAGGAGAGACAACGTGAATATGCTACCTCTTCTTTGCCTCACATTCGAACAGAAAGACAAAATCCAGAGCGCAGGGCTCTTTACACAGGGCGAGCCAACTCCGCCCGCCCCTTTCAAACCCATGAAAGGGAATACGAGGAAAGCCATCGCATTCCTCGAGGACAACAAACAGCGTGGGAACCTTGCATTTTTGCACCTGCTAGGTATCATGATCATACATCGAGGCCAGAGCCTCAAGTACATGTCGCCTACCTCGACAGAGGGAAGCGACCCATTGAAATTTTAGATCATCAAGATCGAGGCAAACACATAGGAGAAACATTCAAGCCTCCCGAGCAAAAGAGGGCAGACCAAGTTGACCGGCGAGTCGCCAGACATGCCGCTCGCCAAGCCCGAATCACGCAGCTTGAGCAAGGTCATCAGGAGTTAGAGTACTTATACCGCTTGAATAAAGAGCGCATGCAACGCGAAGCGGATGAGTTGCGCTATAAACTACCTGAGAGGGTGCCAACCCCTCGCACCCACAGAGAAGAACAATATGAGAGGCACAATCCTTTGGTGCAGGACAGGTCTCCGTGACCTCGTCAAGCTTTGCCTCCGAGACCTTATAGACCCGAGAGGGAGGCCACTCCCCGAAACAATGATGGGTACCCTCAACGGGGACTCAATCAGGGTCATAGGTCTCGCCTAGAGACTCCTCAAGAAGTTTATGAGGAGTACGAACCAGAAATAGAACGGGCCAAAATGCCCCATCAAGGCGGGAGGGCTGCCACTCGGCCACCCCCCCATAGGCCTCCAGTCTCCCATAACTCACAACGGGAGCAAACAAAAGAGGAAGAAATAAAATCTTCCGATGCATACAAAGCGCTATTAGAGCGTTTGGAGTCTATGGAGACAAAAGCTTCTGGGCATCAAAAACCCACATTACGTCAACTCCGCGTAGTCATCCGAGTGCATCCCTCAGTGCCTACACCTCTTTACCCCGAACACTTCAAGTTGCCTCAATTGGCAGTTTTTAAAGGTGAAGAGGACGCACAAGAACATGTCACAAGGTTCCTAAGTCAATGCTTCGGCATCCAAGATAATGATGCATTGTTGCTTAGAACTTTCATAACCACATTCGCAGGCCCTGCCTCGGATTGGTTCACACAATTACCCAAACACAACATAAACAACCTAGATCAATTAGTAGATGCGTTTCTTGAATGCTTTGCCTTCAACACAAGGAAGAAGGCATCATTGAGTGATCTGGCCGACCTCGAGCAATATGAGGAAGAAACAATGGCAGCATACAGGAATCGATGGAGGGCTTTGCTTTCTAAGTTACCCTACCGTCCCCCTATGTCTGATCTTACACAGATGTTTGCACGGAGTTGCTTAAAATCAATCTCTGGTCTATTGTTGCTGAGACAATACGACAGCTTAGAAGAAGCTTTGGCGCAAGCCAGAGTTATAGAAGAGATTAAGATAGGCGAAGGCGCAATCGCCAAGCCTAAAAAGAAAGAGTGGAATAAAACCACTAAGATCGGGACAACGCAATCACAACCCGCTATGGTTAACCAAGTTGCGATAAATGCTCCCAAGCCTGTGCAAGAAATGCAGCCCCAAAAGGCTAATTACCAGGCAGTGCCTCCTAGTTATGAAAGAGATAATAAGAAACAGGGAGCAGAATCAGCAGCGTCGCCCTAGGCGACAATTCACCCCTTACACGGAGTCCAGGGACTCCCTATTTGACCGCTTGTCAGCGGCAAATTTAGTCACCCTTCCAGAGATCCAAACTGTAGACCCTAATGCTCCCAAGCCTAAGGGATACAGGAGAGGAATTGTATTGTAGATTCCATAGGAGAAGGGGACATGATTTAAATGGATGCTTGGAAATTCAAAGGATTAATCCAAGATTTAATCGACAATAAAACATTGGCCGTGGACAACCCCATAGCGCCAAATAATCAACAAATGGGGGTATTCAAGGACCCTTTGCCTGCCCACGAGGCACAGGCAAAACCTCTCCAGATTAACGAGGTGCGACAGAATCTTCCCATGCAAGGATTTGTGGGAATGATCAGCATAGTGACAAGGAACAAAAAGTACCCAGCAGTTGCCCCCAGAGGTAGCTACGAGGGAAGTTCCGACAACATCGCAGCCTCAACAATGCCCAACGCAGTTGCCTCCGCCTAGACCCGAGGTCACGATACGGACCAAACTCACGCAGAGTTTGCGGACCACATCGGCTAGGCTTTCCATTTACGAGCTTATTCAACAGTCAACACCTCATAGAGAAGCTCTTATGGAAATATTAAAAGCCATCGAATTACAGCCTCACGAAGCAAATTCTTTCAACAACTTCGTGGGACATGTGAAGCGATGTACGGAGCCGGTCATCACCTTCAGAGAGGATGAAGTCAAAGCAATATCGAATGACATGGCAGATCCACCCCTAGCACGTTATCGCGCGGGTCAACGGGATCCCGTACAAGAGAGTGCTGGTAGATACTGGCTCGATCCGAGTAACATCATTACCACTGCAGCCCTAAAACATTTAAAGCTGCCAGCCTCTCATATCACAGCCTCCACGTACACACTACGAGCTTTCAATGATGCAATATGCTCGACAGTCGGCACGGTTGTTCTACCTGTCCAGGTAGGACAAAAGACAACACCAACATTGTGCCATGTGTTGGAAGGCGAGATGGCTTACAATATACTGCTAGGGCGGCCTTGGATCGGGGACATGAAGTGTGTCCCTTCCATCGCTCACCAATGCTTAAAGTATGCTTTTGAAGGAGAAATACATGTAGTCCCGATGGACTTAGAACCCTTCAAGTATTGCAATGCGGTACAATTAATGCCTCAATCGACCCTCCCTTCAACGCATTTGGATTTCCAGTTAAATCCATCTAAACAGGGTCCAATACCGCAGGCACCACTGGTGACCAAATCACCAAAATCCCAGCCGGGTGAATCCTCATCATCTGCTCCTTCATTACCAATGCCACCTGTCATGGCTAAACAAAAGGACAAGGGAAAACAGATCATGGAAGAGGCTCAGCCCCTAGAAGAGGGTTTGCCCACAATATCAACGGTATCAACAGAGGAAACACCTAGCACTACGGAAGTCGAGATTCCTAAACCACCAAACATGGAATGGACTCAGGAAGGACTCCCGTTCCCTCCCTCCCAAGCATCAACAATCATTGTTGAAATGGCCAGCACGGGCACTGGGGGAGTACTTAGTGCAGAATGTTGTGGCAACGCCCGCATTAGAATCAGTACAGGATATGGGGAGACCTCGCCTTCCCATAGGAACAGTTGTTCCTCTAGGTCACCCACCCAACCAGACAAATTTTGTGTATGGGGGCCTTGATCATGGTCTTGAACCATGCAAGCAAAAGGAAGCAGACGAAGAGCCTTTTGTTGAAAACATCAACTATCTGTCAAACCCGAACTTCGCCCTAAAATATCTCGGCCAATGCAATTGGCATGGATACGGGCTAGGCAGATATGAGCAAGGGATGCGGGTCCTTTGCCAACCAAGATATCAGATGCCATATGATAAGTCGGGAGTAGGGTTCAACCACCCCCTGCCCTTAGACATCTTGGTAGAAAATATGCAAGGCCTAGAAATAGGCAACAAGGGGGGATTGGCACCGGATCTTTATGCCAACCCGAATACGAGAATATACATTGGGAGACTACCTCCCATGGTCAACAAACACCCTTGGCAACAACGGTAATCCCTCTCCTTTGCTAGAGAGAGGTGAAAGTTCGGACATTAATCCTCAAAGAGAACATCAACGGCTTCGGACATCTTTCTGAAGCTGTTCCCCTTAGAGGTTCCAGTTGAGTCAATACAGTGTCAAGAAGATCAGGTCCCTCCACCAAGAGTGGAACAACCGCAATGGGACCGGGATCAATTTGTTGGAACAAGGAGAACCCTCAATGTCGCAAGTAACGGTTGTTGAAGAGAATGAACATTTTTGGATCTCCGAAAGTGATTCAGAAGATGAGACTGAGATGGACTATCTCAGACATGCGCGATGACATTATCGCCCTTTAACTCATGAAGATCTAATGGGACAGATGGGCATACGTGTTAGGGCATGAATGGTGGGTAGACCCAGCGAGGTGGGACCAAGTGTTGGATCCATGGCTCCAAATTCACGATGAGCACCGTCCACCCCGAGACCCTATCATGACAACAGTGCCGAGGGAAGACCCTGTCCTCCTTTTCGCACATAGGGCCGATCCGTTCGTGCCCGTTCCCCTAGAGCCAGATCCAGAGTATAGGGAGCATCTAGAAGATTCAAGTTATCACACCCACGGTAATGGAGACCAAATTCATTCCATCCACATGATCTCCATTGATTTGACCGCACCCATCCGCAATCCGGCCGATCCAGCATGGTCATTGCATCTAGACATAGATGCCATCGACTGGGATCGCGTCAATTCACCTTTATCACCATCAAAGTACTGGCCTTTCGGTGAAATGCATCATTTTACCCCAGGGACAACTCAGGATATTTTTTAGGCTGAAGAGGAACCCGAGGTTCCCAATGGAGATCTAAATTCAGCCAATGATATCCATTTGATCCCGACTCCACATCAGTTGGAGGATGGATCCCACATGTCAATCGAGGAGACGAATGATGTAGATATCGACACAGATCCAAGGAATCCATAGATTCTCAAGTTGGGGGTAAGTCTTTCCCCTAAAGAGCAAGCCGACTACATTGCCCTTCTCAAAGAGAAGAAGGAGGTTTTTGCATGGTCGTACAAAGATATGCCGGGACTAGACCCGTAGCTAGTCACGCATAATTTAACGCTTGATCCGACAATCAAGCTCAGTAAAGCAAAAACTACGTAAGATGCACCCAACAGTGGCCTTAATGGTCAAAGACGAATTGCAAAAGCTGTTGGATGCATAGTTTGTCATCTGCATGGATTATCCGCCATGGCTGTCCAACATGGTTCCCGTCAAGAAGCCCGACGGGAGGATTCGCATATGCACCGATTTTTGAGATCTAAACAAAGCGAGTCCTAAGGATGATTTCCCCTTGCCGAGCATCGACGCATTGGTAGACGCTACAACAGGTCACGAAATGCTCTCCCTAATGGATGGTTTCTCGGGATACAATCAAATTCGTATCAATCCTGAAGACCAACTAAAAACGGCGTTCACAACGCCTTGGGGGACATTTTGTTATAAGGTCATGCCTTTTGGCCTTAAAAACGTTGGCGCTACCTACCAACGTGCCATGACATATATCTTCCACGATTACATGCACAAAACTTTGGAAGATTACATGGATGATTTGTTAGCCAAGTCTCTCTTGCGCTCAAATCATATCGATGACTTAAGCAAGATCCTCGATCGCCTCATGGAGCATAAAGTTAGACTAAACCCCAAGAAGTGCGTCTTTGGCGTCACATCTGGAAAACTCTTGGGTTTCATAGTCTCAAAGCGAGGAATCGAGGTGGACCCAAAGAAAGTCAAGGCAATCCTTGAAATGGTTCCCCCAACTACAATCAAGCGGCTCAGAAGTCTGCAAGGAAAGGTCGCGTCGATTAAACGCTTCATAGCGCAATTATCTGACAAGTGCCGACCCATGAACAAATTATTGCACAAGGGGGTTACATTTCATTGGGATGACGAGTGCCAGTCAGCCTTTGACGAGATCAAACAATACCTAGTTTCGCCGCCAGTATTGGCACCACCTAGACCAGGAGTGTCGTTCTACTTATACATCTCAGCTACTGAGGTGGCACTGGGCGCCATGCTAGCCCAGAAGAATGAACTTCACAAGGAACAGGCTACTTACTATCTTAGCCGCACCCTGGTCAGTTATGAACTTAACTATGCATACGTTGAGAAACTCTGCTTGGCGGTGGTGTTTGCTACCAAAAAGCTACGCCACTACATGCTGAGCAACACTACGTATGTTGTGTCTAAGGAGAATCCATTGCGATACATGATGAGTCATACTTATCATAGTAGTCGCACGACGAAATGGATCATGTTGTTGACGGAATTTGACATAGAGTTTATTGGACAAAAATCTATCAAAGGACAAGTCATAGCCGATCAACTAGCAGAGGCTCCTCTTGAAGACGATCAGCCTCTGGTCATAGAACTACCCGATGATGGGGTCTTCCATGTCTGAGAATCGCCAGATTCTGATGAGCCCGAGTCACGAGCCGACATAACCCTATTCTTCGATGGTTCTAAATGTGAGCAAGGTGGTGGCACGGGAATTGTATTCTTCACACCACAGGGTGCTCCAATGCCCCTGTCATTTAAATTAAACTTCCCGTGCACCAACAATAATGCAGAGTATGAAGCCTTGCTCCTAGGTCTTCAGACAACAATCGCCATGAACATCAAACGACTGAATATCTTTGGTGATTCGCTGTTAATAGTCAATCAAGTCAAAGGGGTATATCAATGCAAATGCCCAGTCCTGCAGGCTTATAAAGCCCTCATGGACAAATTCCTGGCAAAACTTGAGTGGTATGACATCGAGGCACTCCCTCGATCATCGAATCATTTTGCGGACACAATGGCCTCCTTGGGGTCACTAATTCCGCAAGACCTTTCCGGTGATATGACAACCATTCAAGTCAAAACCTTATCGCAATCCGCGATGGAGCGTGCAAGCTCAGACTTGACGCTAGGAATCCACATGATCCAGATTGAACCATCCTCGGATAAGTTCTCTCGAATCCGAGATCATCTGAAACGTGCCAATTGGGGGTCCTTGTTCTCCCCTACTCCCATTAATAGCAACACAACGCTATTCTTACAGGTTCTATCCCATTCAACGTTTGCTAGGGATGAACTTCAAGAGGGATTGGTTGTTCATACTGTCGAGGTTTCTGATCAACAGGACTGGTATTTACCCATCAGAGACTACCTCAAGTTAGGTAATCTCCCACTTGGATTGACTCATGCCGCAAAATGAGCACTCAAGCAGAAAGCGGCTAAGTATGTCTTGATAGGAGACATTTTGTATCGTCGCAGCTATGAAGGAATCCTCCTTCGTTGCTTGGACCAGCAAGAGTCCACTTGGGCAGTCGCCCAAGCGCACGATGGTACATGTGGTGGCCACTTTAGTGGTATGGCCATTGCAAAGCGCATTCTTCGCATGGGCTATTATTGGCCATCTTTAGAGCGAGATTGTTGCACCTATGTCAAGAAGTGCGTGAAGTGTCAACATCATGCCAATTTGATGCACGTACCTTCTCAGGCCTTGCGAGACAGTCCGATCTGCTTGGCCGTTCTCGTAGTGGGGCTTCGATCTAATTGGAAAGATCTCCCCTACGTCGTCAAGCCGTCACACGTTTATCATAACGGCCACAGAGTATTTTACCAAGTGGGTGGAAGCAATTCCGCTTACCTCTACGACAGGACCCCGCATTGTGGAGTTCATTTTGCATAACATCATATGTCATTTTGGTATTCCATCCAAAATAGTCTCGGATAATGGGACGCCTTTCAAGAACAAAGACGTGCGTGCTTTGACCACAAAGTACAAGATTCAGCACAGCTTTTCGACACCCTATTATCCGTAAGCGAATGGGCAAGCAGAAGCGTCAAACAAAATGCTAGTTGCCATCCTTAAAAAGACCGTCGCAGATAGTCATAAGGATTGGCACATTCAAATCCCACTTGCCCTATGGGCCTATCGCACTAGCATTCGGACACCCACTGGGGCCACTCCGTTTTCGCTTGTGTATGGCTCCGAGGCAGTCATGCCTCTAGAGTTGGAGATTCCTTCCCTGCGCATATCAATGCAGGAGTTCATCGATGATGACTCTACGTGGCAGAGCCCGGTTAGACCAGCTTACGTTGCTTGACGAACGACGCGTTAATGCTCTCGAGCATTTACGTATTTATCAAGAGCGACTTAAGAAAGCTTACAACATGAAAGTTCACCTCAGGGACTTTCGGGTTGGTGATTTGGTTTTGAAGGAAAACCAGCAAAATTCCAGTTTTCCATCCCACCTAAGGGACAAGTTTGCGGCAAATTGGTTAGGTCCATATGTCATTGATAGCAAAATAGGACCCGGGACATACCGGCTAGCTTCTCTTGATGGTATCAAGGAAAAAGAACCCTTGAATATCGAGTCATTTGCGACCATTTCATATCTAAGAGAGCCAAATCCCAAAAATGCTCCAAGGATTCTTGCAATCGCTTGGTCAATCCCAAAATCTTGGTCAATCCCAAAAGGCTCCAAGGATTCTTGCAATCGCTTGGTCAATCCCAAAAGGCTCCAAGGATTCTTGCAATCGCTTGGTCAATCCCAAAATGCTCCAAGGATTCTTGAAATCGCTTGGTCAATCCCAAAAATGCTCCAAGGATTCTCAAAATCGCTTGGTCAATCCCAAAATGCTCCAAGGATTCTTGAAATCGCTTGGTCAATCCCAAAATGCTCCAAGGATTCTTGAAATCGCTTGGTCAATCCCAAAATGCTCCAAGGATTCTAAAATCGCTTGGTCAATCCCAAAATGCTCCAAGGATTCTTACAATCGCTTGGTCAATCCCAAAAGGCTCCAAGGATTCTTGCAATCGCTTGGTCAATTCCAAAATGCTCCAAGGATTCTTGAAATCGCTTGGTCAATCCCAAAATGCTCCAAGGATTTTCAATGCTTGGTCAATCCCAAAATGCTCCAAGGATTTTTGCAATCGCTTGGTCAATCCCAAAATGCTCCAAGGATTCTTGAAATCGCTTGGTCAATCCCAAAAAGGCTCCAAGGATTCTTGCAATCACTTGGTCAATCCCAAAATGCTCCAAGGATTTCCACAATCGCTTGGTCAAAAATCAAGAAAATTCAAAAACAACAAAAATCATCAAAAACAACAAAATTTTGCATCTCATTTCTAGGCATACTCAAATTCATCAATAGAGAGTTCTTCTCGCACTTCATCTTCATATTCACAAAAATCAATCCATCAAAAATACAAAAATACATAGATGCATTAAAGCATTGCATCCATACATTGCATATTTGTGGTCGTATAGGTCAAAGGCACCATAGGTTGTAATTGCTCTACTAGTCCATCTTGTTCCACACTGTTCCATTTTACAAAAACAACAAAAACACCATGCATTGCTTTTACCACACTAGAGTCAGTGGTCTTTTAATGTATCAAGAGTTTTCGTGATTGAGTCATCATTTTGCTCTTTAGCCATGTAATGTATCAAGTCAAACAGATTTTATGAAGGTAGAGTTACACTTGAAATACACCTTGTTACGTAACATCCCAACACAAATTAAAACACATAAAAAAATTCCCAAGTTGTGTGAATGAAAGATGAAACCTGCACAGTAATCCAGGTCACCATAAGCGAAACGGTTATCTTGCTCATCCCCCGTGCGAATGGTTCTAGAATGCTGAGAATTCACAAAAGGACAAGCTCTTTCCTATCCATTCACCTCCATATACAGTGGTTTTCACCACTACCAAATCCCAATCATAGTTGGTTCCCAAAGTTGTAAGGATTTGTACTACACGTCCCTGCCAAGGATGGGTAGTCATCCCCAAGACCTAAAGGGATCAACACCATTCACAAACAAAATTCCAACAAATCATCATCCTAACACTTTCCATTCACCTTTGGTCTCCAAGTTGTAAGGATTCGTACTATCCGCCCCTAACCAGGATGGGTAGTCATCCCCAAGGCCTAACAGATCAATGCCCTTACTCCATAATCTCCATCATCCCCTTGGTCCCCAACGTCGTAAGGATTCGTACTATCCGCCCCTAACCAGGATGGGTAGTCATCCCCAAGGCCACAAGGATCAAAGCCAATTCACAATACTCAAAACACAAAATCAAATAACAGTGGTTATCACCACTATTCAAAATCCTTGCTCAAAAAGAATTAATAGAAAATAAACAGTGATTTTCATCACTATATAGACGAGCAACTCTCTAAATCATTCAGCCAACAAACATCCTGAACTTGAATCCTTGGAATTCTCAGCATTCGAAAAACCATCTAGGTGATCCTCATTACAGGTTTGGTTGATAGCCTATCTGGCAATGGTGGTATCCTACCCGCATGACGATATGTCTGTCACATTCGCTTTGCGTGTGTGCAGACCAATGTTTGCATAAGGATGAGCTAGCTTATGGTATCTTGGATAACACCGTAGATTAATCTAACTAAATACAACAAAGGAGTTAGTGGAGCTAATTAGGTGATCCTCAGTACAGGTTCGGTTGAAAGCCCATCTGGCACTGGCGGTATCCTGACAAATACCACATAAATGAACTCAATTGCACACACAGGGATGTGAAATAACTTGGTCAAAAACAAGTACGATTCATACCTTGTTCAAAAGTCTTGTAAGATAAAGTACAGTCATGGCTAGTAAGTTAAAACCGTCTGAGTCTCAGAAAACCTTAGCTACATTTCTAAACCAACTGCGCTACTTTTCATCCTTACAATACCATCAAAAAATACAAAAAAAAAGAAAAACCACATGTATACATACAAAGTCATGCATCACAACAATCGCCTAAAAGACAAAATAATAGAGTTCTAAACAGTCTATGGTGCCATAGCCAAACACCACAAAGTCCATCCATCCATTTCATTTCTGCATATCACATACATTTGCATTCATCACAACATATGCATCCATCAAAATAAATCAACATACAACAATCGCATTTATCATACCATATGCATCCATCAATATAAAGTAGCATGCATCCATCAACATCAATCATTATGCATACCATAATATCATGACATATACACAAAGAAAGAAAATCAAAACAACAAAAACATCACAAAAATGCAACACAAAAACCATAGCAATAAGCATTGCCAGACACAAGTGCTCTTGCACTTAACCTCTTGGCATAAAAAAATCGATGTCGGGGCTCAAATTGTCACTCTCCCACTTCCCCAAGAAGGCTACCATAGCCGGACCGCTCCACGGGAAGACGGGTTTTTGATGATTTCACCCCATTATGGCATCACCAAAAGGGTTAACACCCACCAAAAATAGGTCCAAATGTCGAGAAATTGCACGTGCTTAAAATGGTAAAGCATCTAAAGGCACCCTAACCTAAGTCATCTTGGGTCAAGCGACTCGTCGCTTTTCTCATGAAGGTCATTCCCTCATCGATTCGTCGCTTGAGGGGGTAGTCACACTTAGTCACCAATCAACAAGCACACACCCAATCAGGGCAATGACATGCATTCAAAGAATCATTGACAAAGACAATCACGCTCCTGCTTGGGGCAGTAAACAAGCAATCATTAAATTGATCAAACACTTGGCATTCCCGAAGCATGAACACAAGGTTCCCCCTGTGGACAAAAGGTTACGCCCTTTGCCTAATCATGACTGATCAATGTCCAAGCTCAAGTCACACCTCACCAAAATAGGTTAACACTTGAAATCAAATTCCTTAGCTCGTCAAAAGCAAGGATTCAAGAATGCATGCCCTTTCCATACTTGGGGCATCAAAAGTTGGTTAGGTTACCAAGAAACCCTAATCATTAGTGCTTTGGTCATCTATTTTTGCTCAGCACTGCGTCACCCGTAGCGCTTCCCAAAAAGGGGCATCTGTAGACACCAAAACAGCACCAATCCGATTAAGTGACTACAAACACTGATCGCATTGACATACACAGCTTTCAGGGCAGCCCTCAGAGGTCAAACAGTGGTCCTAGCCACTCACATAGCAGTTTAGAAGGTCGAAAAGTGAGCAGAGCAAAGTTGGTCATTTTAACAAACCTTCATCAAAAGCAAAGCCTTCATCAAAACAATGCCTTCATCAAAGCAAACCTCCATTAAAACAAAGTCTTAATCAAAAGTGGGCCTCGGCCGAAGTGTCACGATATCGCGACACTTCGGTGCCCAAAGCAAAGCTTTGCCTGAAGTGTCACGATATCACGACACTTCGACGCCCAAGGCTTTGCCTTGGCCGAAGTGTCACGATTTCGCGACACTTCGGCGCCCAAGGCTTTGCCTTGGCCGAAGTGTCACGATATCGCGACACTTCGGCGCCCAAGGCTTTGCCTTGGCCGAAGTGTCACGAAATCGCGACACTTCGGCGCCCAAGGCTTTGCCTTGGCCGAAGTGTCACGATATCGTGACACTTCGGCGCCCAAGGCCTTGCCTTGGCCGAAGTGTCACGATTTCGCGACACTTCGACGCCCAAGGCCTTGCCTTGGCCGAAGTGTCACGATTTCGCGACACTTCGGCGCCCAAGGTAGGGCCTTGGCCGAAGTGTCACGATATCGCGACACTTTGGCCTTGGCTGAAGTGTCATGATATCGCGACACTTCGACGCCCAAGCAGGGCCTTGGCCAAAGTGTCGCGATATCGCGACGTCGCGATATTGCGACACTTCGGCAGTTGCGACCAGGCGGACTTCAGCAGACATCAAGGCGGACATCGACCAATCAGAGGCAAGCATCGACCAATAAGAGGCAAGATTCGACCAATCAAAGGCAGGCATTAAAGTGACTTAATGACAAATGGCAGCCGAAGATAGTCATTTATGGCTCTTGCCTTGCATGCGCGCGTAGGTGGGTAGGTTGGCCGTTGAAAGACTATCACAGGGGCAGTCATGGAAGCCCAAGTCACGGAGGACTTTCCTACCTCCCGAGCAGGCATGACCGCCACGTGGCGCCACTGCATACCCCTTTGAAGAGACCCCGTGGGTCTATAAAACCGTGAACTTTCCCGCTCAGGAGAGAGGAGAAAGCATTTTATGAACGTAACGAAGTGCTGTTAAAACCGAGACCTGATCACATTCCTTTGGATTTTTCAGTCTTCTGCACCTGTAATATCTTTCACGAGGGAGGTTATTGGTGGCTTTCCAGAAGCGTAAATCTGACCTTCAGACCAGACATTCGACCACAGTGAACCATTAATTTGCCGACACTCCATTCTCTCAGATTTTGAGCCTATCCCCAGTGGATTGGCATCAAAATTAAGTTTCAATGGGGGTGGCTCGTTTGGGCACCCTACGCACGTTCTTATTCTCAATATAAATTATGTTGTTTTCATATATATATAGCAGATGTGTTTAAATAGACTATGCTTTTTTGTTTGAATATATTGCCAACATCAAATTTTAGACTGTTTAGATCGGTTATCAAACATATTATCATATTATCGCGACTTTAGACATTCATCGAGTATTAGCATGCTTCTATCATTTTTTTTGTTGCGCCACTAACCTGTAGGGAACTACACTGATTCGACAGTGGATTGGTCGGCTGTTCTAATGGCAGTAACCTCCTAGTCAAGCTTCTGTTTTACGTAAAAGTTGCAGGTTACGTAGAGTTATGTTATTCACGCATTTAATCAATATTTTACATGCAATTTTCATTGCTTCCTAAAGACAAATGTTTTGTCCTCTTGTTGCAGGTGCTACTAAACAGTTTATTGTTTCTGTGAACATAGGATAAGCAGTAGCAAGCGAAGACTCATTAACACCAGCGGTGGCAATACGTTGGCCCGCCCACTTTGCATGTGGGCATGCGGATAGCAAAAATATTAATCTTGATTGTAACCGAGACAGACTAACACTCCTAGCCCCTGAAAAGGTAGGAGATGTATTGTAACCAAATGGAATTAATATAAAAAGGTTGTGCTCCTGCTTTTCTCCCTTATGTTTGGTTGATTCAAAGTTCTGTTTTCATTACATCTTAATACTATTTTTCTTTCGGAATCTCATACTTTCATGAGGATAGTGAAGGTTTCAAATCCAATAACAAGCATTGCTACCAGGATCCACTGGTGCCTCTCAAGTGGTACAATCACAACTACCAGTTTATTTACTTCACGAAGTCAAGGATATATTAATTTTCAATAAATTCATTGCAGATACATGTGTTAAGAAGTCTATAAGGATATGGAAGGCTTATATAAAAACCATACAAGTGGATAAAACATTATCTAACATTTTGGTAGGTAAGTTTATTCCACCCAAATATGGATATCTTGTTATTACTATTTCCAATGGTGCAAAAAATAACCCAATGTCCTTGTTGACTTAGGATTCGTAATAAATGTCATGACTACCAAAATGATGACTCAATCATCATTGAATAATATGTGACCTAGTTCCAGTATTCTTCAACTAGTAGATCAATCTACAACACAATATGAGGAAATAGTAGAAGATGTGCCACGATAATATCCTATTGATTTCATGATTCTCCAACAAAATTCTAGGATGAATGGTTATCCATTACTCCTTGGAAGACCTTGGGTGGCTACAAATGTTGCAATCATAGATTGTTGTTCTAGGAATACGACTATCTCTAATAGGTTTAATACCAATAATATATCTCTATACCCTCTAACTATACCTACCATGTATTTGTCTAGAAATTTGTGTGTGGATGAACATAGGGAAAAAAATAATCTTGCTCTTTTAGCTATGTTGATAGTGAAAGACCATGTAAAAGAACTAGATCTATTAGAAGAAGCTCTCTTTGAGGTTGAAACCATTTTAACAGATTATTTTAATGAACTATATTTAGATGATGAGGGAAATATAGTCCATAGAATTTTATGGGAAAATTAGGATGGTACCTCTAAAAATTTATCACTTGTATCACTACAGGATAGTTCATTCACTTTATCACATAAAAACAAAGGAATCTCCTCACATATTTCAAATATCCATTATTTAACCTCACTGATGTAAGGATTACTTTCAGTGAAATACTTGAATTTTTCATTATCTACTACCCCACCATTGCAATTTAAAATTATTAGTGACCAAAGGAGTCAATTAGGTACTACCAAGGACCAAAAGTATATAATTACAACCAGGAAAATCTATCAACATTAATAGTTGTTTATTAGATGAGGAAGATAATTTATTTGATGTTTTAAGCTAACATGTTAATGCATTTGGATGGGATTATAATTATATGAAGGGAACCCACCCTAACATATGCATCATTGAATTTATATAATTGAGAAGAAACCTATCCACCAACCCCAAGGAAGGATAAATCTTGCTTTGAGGGAAATGGTAAATACAAAAATTTAAAAGCTATTAGATGTAGGATTTATCTACCCTATATCTAATAGGAAATGGGTCTCACCATTGGTTATTGTTCCAAAAAAATAATAATAAAATATGAGTGTGCATCGACTATAGTTAACTTAACAAAGCCACACAAAAATATCACTTTTTGTTACCTTTCGTAGATCAAGTACTTGATACTTTTTCTATGAAGAAATGCATTTTATTCCTATATGGTTTTAGTAGGTACAATTAAATATAGGTGGTAATATAACATCAATATAAAACTATTTCAGATGCCCTTAGGGAAAATTTGCTTATAGAGTCTTACCTTTTGGGTCATGCAATACTCCCACGACTTCTTAGTGAGTAGTTCTCTCTATTTTTGTAGATCTTACTATTGCATGTGTTGATGTATATATGGATAAATTCATAGTTTAAGGGTATACTTTCAATGCAAATTTCCATAATATAGTCTGACTCCTTACCTGGTGTGAAGCCCATAATATGTCCTCAAGCAAAAAAAATGCTTGATGATGATGGATGAAGGAATTTTACTAGGGAATCATATCTCTACACAAGGCATTAAAATAGACCCTAAAAAAATAGAGGTCATAAGTCAATTACCTCCACCTCAGATTCAAATAGATATAGAAACTTCTTAGGACATGTTGGTTACTATAGGTATTTTACCATAAACTTTAGCAATCTTATTGCTCCATAATTTACTCTCCCTACTAAAAATGTTGAGTTCAAATGCACCAAAGAATGTCAAAAGGTATTTGAAGACATCAAGAAAATGTTGACCACCACACTAGTACTAAGAGGACCCAATTGGAAGTTTCCATTCCATATCCATGTTGAAACTTACAACAGTGTGAAAGGTGTTGTCCTTGGTCAATAATATTATGAAAATAGAAAAATTTATGTTAACTATTATATCAATAAAATATTAATGGGTGTTGAGAATAATTACACTACAACCGAAAGATAATTTTTGTAGTATTCTATGTCATTAGCATATTTTATCACTATATCATGAAATACCTTGTATATGTGCATACTAATCACTCTGTAATTAAATATTTAATGAATAAACCAATGGTAAGACGATGAGTGATCAGATGATTATTTCTACTCTAGGAATTTGATATCACTATTGTAGACATACCTGGTAGAGAAAATGTAGTTTATGATTTCATACCAAAGAGAAATAACTAGTGGATGACTCTTTTCTTGATGATTATTTGTTCCTAATATCCACTCACTCTCCATGGTTTGCAAATATTGGTAACTACTTGGTAAGTAGAAAGATTTATTCTCACCTTATTCCAAATGAAAGATCACATTTTGATAAATAAGGATTATTATTTAAATGTGGACCTAATCATGTTTTGTGAAGGTGTGTGCTGGAAGATGAGGTCTATGTGAAAGCATGAGGATACGGAAGCAAAAAGGGAAAGCGAAGATGCGATGCAAATTAAACTTAGACTTAACGCTAATTCCTAGGAATTTGAAATGCATGAAACGAAAAAAGCATGAATTGAAACCCAAATGAAATAACAGCCCTTCTATTTTATTGATGTATTTCACAACTCGGTTACAATTCGCATCCTCCCTTTTTAGGGGCGAGGAGCGTTAAATCCATATCTTGGTTACATCCATGGATATCCTTTCCTTCTTCCGCGTGCCCACATGTAATATGGGCGAACCAAAATTTCACCGTCGCTTATGTCTGTGAATGTTGATTCCTAGCTGCTCCTCTGATGTTTCGATCCTACGTTCAAAGAAACAAAAGATAATCAATAGCACCTGCGGATAAAACAAAGCATGCAATCCCCAAGCCTGCGATAAATGGATGAGAAAAATGAATTAAACTATGACTAAAATGAATCCAAATGCTCTAAAAATTTGATAGGGGCATCAAGACATCACCAGGAGGGCACTGCAAAAATAATAGTCAAGAAATTCCTCACCGATTTGAATTCGCTTCGGGGCGGGACGAATTCACCTACAACAAAATGCCGAAAAGGTATTGTCCCAATGTCCTACCTAGGGAGCTCCAAAAAACCTACAAACTTGGGGTTAGCTAATTGGGGGCATTTTGGGAAGACCCAGATGGTTAGATTTTCCCAATTTTTCCTCCATCACCAAGAATTTGATGATGCTACCTGTAGGTTAGTGGAAGCGAGCAATGCTAGAAATATGATCAAAATTGTTCAAAACGAGATGAAATTTGAATGACAACCTATCTAAGAATCATATAATTGAATGCAAAAATGAAAGAAATCAAATATTCCATGAAATTCCTATCGCTCCGAAAGGGGGCGATTAGGATTGTGGCAGTGTGGGAGGGGGCGCCCATGGGGTAGGCCACCTGTCGTTCGAGGTCTGATTTCGGCACCAATCCACTTGGGATGGTTCCAAAACCTCTTATGTGGTATTGTAAACAAATTTGGTGGGATATTGTGGCCAAATTTTAGGTTTTGGATTCAAGATTCGTCCTCCCAATAGTCACCCAATGACCTCCCCTCTAAAGGAAATCAAGGATGTGAAAGGTGCAAATCCAAAAGGTGTGAGGTATGACAATAAAATGACAGCACTTCGTTGCTCTAAAATGCTCCTTCCCTCCTCTTTTGGGGTGAGGAAACTCACCAATTTATAGACCTGGAGGTCTCTTGAAAGGACATGCAGAGGTGCAACTTGGCAATCATGCATTCCCAGGGGGAAGGATATTCCTCCCTGAATAGGGACTTCATGATTGCCCTTGTAACAACCTCTAATGCTTGAAAACACTCACCCACACTCCCTTGCAATGAAGGAAGCATTAACTGGCATATGTGAGCTGCCATTTGTCAAGATTTGACTTTTTTCCCGTCAAACCTAAAATTTGCCCCACCCTGGAGAGAATCTGGAATTCATCCCTGGGTGGGGCAGATCCCAGTTTGAATTCATCCTGAGGTGGAATGGATACTAAGCAAAGTGCCTAAAGGTGCCAAATTGATCTATGACCTTTCAAAATTTTTGTGAGAGTGGTTAGGACCATTCTTTAACCTCTGGGGGCTGCCCTTGGTGTTGTGTGTGTCAAAGCGATCAGTGTTTGTAGTCACATAATCGAATTGGTGTTGTTTTGGTGTCTACAGATGCCCCTTTTTGGGATGTGCTATGCATGGCACAGCGTTGAGCAAAAATAGATAACCAAAGCACTAATGATTAGGGTTTCTCAGTAACCTAACCAAATTTTGATGCCCCAAGTATGGAAAGGGCATGCATTCTTGAATCCTTGCTTCTGACGAGTGAAGGAACTCAATTCAATTATTTAATATTTTTTGGTGAGGTGTTACTTGATCTTGGACATTGATCAGTCATGAGTAGGCAAAGGGCACAACCTTTTGTCTGTGAGAACCTTGAGTTCATGATTCATGAAATGCCTAGTTATTTGATCAACTTTTTATTATTTCTTGTTTACTGCCCCAAGCAGGAGCGTAATTGTATTTGTCAATGATTCTTTGAATGCTTGCCATTTTCCTTAATTGAGTGTGTATTTGTTGATTGGTGACTAAGTGTGACTACCCCCTCAAGCGACGAATCGATGAGGGAATGACCTTTCATGAGAAAAGCGACGAGTCACTTGACCCAAGATGACTTATGCAAGGGTGCCTTTAGATGTTTTAGCATTAAGCGTGTGCAATTTTCTGACATTTAGACCTACTTTTGTTGGGTTTTAACCCTTTTTGCGATGCTTTTTGGAGCTAAAATTGGCAGAAATTCGTCTTCCCGTGGAGCGATCCGGCTATGGTAGTTTTCTTAAGGAGTAGGATAGTGACAATTTGTAACCCCGATGTCTATTTTGGATGCCAAGAATGTCAGGTGTGAAGGCGCCTTCATTCGGCAATGTTATTATTATTTTTGGGTGGGTTGCGACCCGTTTGGACGACGTCGCTTGGGGATGAAATTCTTGAAAATCCATCTTCTCGTGGAGCGGTCCGGCTATAGTAGCCTTCTTAGGGAGTAGGATAGTGAGGATTTGTGACCTCAACATCTGGTTTGCATTCCTGGGATGTCAAGTGCTAAAGCACTCTCATCGGGCAAGTTTATTAGTTGTTTTGGTGCATTTTTGTTCAATTTTTGTTGTTTTTTGAAATTTTTGTCCTGAATTCATTCTTGGGTGGGACGAATACCAGCTTAGGATCGGACGAGCACTTTGGTTAGTGCTCGTCCTAGGGAGGAAAAAATATAAGCTCAAAAGGCCTATTTAAAGGCCAAAACTAGGGTTTGGGCTCATTTGCATTCGAATTTTCTTGCGATTTGGAGCTCTGGGGAGGAGGAGGTTAATAATGTGAAGCGAAGTGCTACCAAATTTCTCTCGACATCATGAGTGCACAAACTGGATCGAGTGGTGGAGCCGAAGTGAGACCAGTGAGTGCTCCTTAGCATTATTGCTTTTGTTTGTTATATGTTTTAAAACTACAAGTTATTTGTTTGTTTTTCTTTGTTATGAATTTTTATGAATTTTGTTGTTTTTGAGCTATACATTGGTAGGCAGTGTTGTATATTCATGTTATGTTTATACAATTTTTCATTATTTTAATGTTTTTGTGTTGTTTTCTTTTGCAGGTTATGAAGATCCGGTATCATGTACCTACTGCTTTTGCTGAAGCGTGAGGAGTGCTAACTGTGTTTGACTGGGAGTGGCTTGATGCCCTTGGGCTCAAGAAGGTGGCTCGACTGGAGCCTATGGTTGGGGATCGGGCCTATCTAATAGCCCTAATCAACTTGTGGGATCCCCAAACCAACACCTTCCATCTCCCAACAAGGGAGATGACAGTGACCTTGGAGGATGTCTATCGGCTTCTATGGATTTCGATAGATGGACTGCCGATCAGAATGTCATCGCATGATTAGTAGAAAACTATACTGATACGATGCTTTGGGCATGGGGAGGATCTGGGTGTGGAGAGCCTAATGGAGAGGATATAGGGTGACTTTCATATTGGCGGGATTCTGGTCTGATGGTGGCTTGAGAGAGGGGTGTTGGGAGTGAGGCACGCAGTACTTATGGGCCTCATTTCCAACATGCTGCTACCTGAATCGTCAGGTGCAAAGTTCCTGTGGAACCTACTGGATTTGGTCTGGTGGTTGCTAGGGTGCCCAATGGAGGCACCATTGATCATGAGGTGGGGGTAGACGTTGGCATAGCTCTATGGTGAGTTGTACGAGGTCCACTTCCAAAGGCAAAATGGGGTTAGCTATAGCTATATGTTACAGAGCTAGGCTTGGCAACACATAGCTGTGGAGAGGCCAGCCGAGTTACCATCGATGACTTGAACAGAGATGGAGGATAAGGATATAGACTATGTGGTTCTATGGTGGTAGTCTAAGGAGCAGGGATAGATTCGATGGTGGGAAGGTGTCATAGGGCACTATGCCGATGCCCTCGCTTGGCTTACTCCAGAGGAGGTGTTCTGGTGCCCTTATCAGGATTGTCCAACCTGGTCAAAGGCTAGAGAGTGGCTTCGACGGGTACACAAGGAGCAGTGGATGATTGGGTGGCATGGGACCGAACATGAGTTATTCCCTTTCAACTGGGTGACACGATAGTTTGGGGTACGCCAGGGGTTGCCTGGTGAGCCCGTGGTCTATCGGCATCGGGGGATGAGAGGACTCTAGATCGACCGATCATCGCACCACTAGGCGAGGATTCAGAAGTAGCGATCGATGTCTCAAATGTGGATGATGTTGGGACTACCGCAGAGTACGACCAGTGATGGGTACTATGGTGATGGTAGGGATAGGGGCCACTAGGAAGTGCAGAGGTAGCAGTAGTAGGTGGGGAGGGTGTCGAGGCACCAGGAGATGATTGGGGAGCTCCTCAGGAGGATGCAAACATGGTGGAGGTGGAGGATGAGGATGTGGATGTAGGGGTTTTGTATCTACCAGAGATGTAGGACATCACAAAGCAATGGGAGCCAGAGTAGGCTACTATTCCAAGGATTCCTACGCCTCAGGCAGAAGTGGAGGACACGGAGTCTGGGCTACATGTTGAGATTATGCGATTGGAGGGGCTATTGCGATGGCATTATGAGGAGCTAGGGGATGAGCTACAAGAGAGGGATCTCTTACGCATGCAGCTGGCAGAGTGAGAGAATGCATTGGCTGCCTATCACTGGAAGGATGGGGGTACTAATACTGCATGGGAGAGGGATCTCCTACGGACATAGCTAGCGAAGAGGGATAGGGCTTTAGTGCAACATGACAATGTAGTAGCTTATTACCATTGGTGGGAGGCAGAGTGGTTGTGACGAGAGATAGATTGGTCTCGACATAGGATGGATATGGAGGGAGAGATTATCCGTATTGATGGGCGGTTACATGAGCCCATAGGAGGTGGATCATCACGTCGCTCGAGAGGGAGTGAGACTGAGTAGTCAGCATCCTCTTGACATAGGCGACTGGATGAGGGGGGGAAAGTAGGCATGATGTAGGGGCTAGCAGTAGCCGCCCTGAGGGGTCTCATAGGACCCACACCATGGGGGGTAGTTCTCGTCCCATCGATCCTACGTGTTCATGGTGGTCGATGCCCTAGGCTTGGGGGTTTTGAGCTTTTGGATTTTGTTGCGGGGTCATAGGACCAGTTCATTGTAGCCTGCAGGCATTTTTGATGATATATATAGATGACTTTATTTTGTTTATGCGAGTGATGATTTGATTTTATGCATGTTAATTTATTTTGATGGATGCATATGTTATGATGAATGCAAATGTTTCTAAATTTTTGGATATGCAAATGTAATGGATGAATTGAATTTGTGTTGTTTGGCGAGAGCACCATAGACTGTTTAGACCTTTGTGGGGTTTTTTTTTTTTTTGGTGATCGCTGATGGCAATGCGAAGATGAAAGATAGCACGGTTGGTTTTAGAAATGTAGTTAAGGTTTTCTAAGACTCAGACGGTTTTAACTCACTAGCAATGACTATACTTTATCTTATGATTTCTAGATGAGGTATGAATCAAACTTGTCTTTGACCAAGTTATTTCACATCCCTGTGTGTGCAGTTGAGTTCATTTATGTGGTATTTGTCAGGATATCGCCAGTGCCAGATAGGCTGTCAACCAAACTTGTATTGAGGATCACGTAATTAGCTCCACTGACTCCTTTGTTGTATTTAGTGAGATTAATTTGCAGTGCGATCCAAGATACCATAAGCTAGCTCATACACATGCAAACATTGATCTACACACAAGTTAATGTGACAGATATATCATCATGCGGGAGGTTTGCCCCGAGTGACCGATAGGCTATCAACCAAACCGATACTGAGGTTCATCTCATGACCTGTCGGAATGCTGAGAGTTCCAAGGATTCAAGTTCGACTCCCTTCTTTTCTTCAATTGTATTGGGATACTTGCTCTGTTGTAGTGATAAAAATCACTGTTTATTTTTATATTTCTATTTGTGTCTTATTTTTTTTTGAGCAAGGGATTTGAATTTCGAGTGATGAGAATCACTATTGTATGTGCCTTTTGATGTATGCACTCTGGTGGTGATGTCAAATTTTGGGATTGACCAAGGGATTGTAGGAATCCTTGGAGCATTTTGGGATTGACCAAGCGATTGTAGGAATCCTTGGAGCATTTTGGGATTGACCAAGCGATTGTAGGAATCCTTGGAGCATTTTGGGATTGACCAAGCGATTGTAGGAATCCTTGGAGCATTTTGGGATTGACCAAGAGATTGTAGAAATACTTGGAGCATTTTGGGATTGACCAAGCGATTGTAGGAATCCTTGGAGCATTTTTGTATTGACCAAGCGATTGTAGGAATCCTTGGAGCATTTTGGGATTGACCAAGCGATTGTAGGAATCCTTGGAGCATTTTGGGATTGACCAAGCGATTGTAGGAATCCTTGGAGCATTTTGGGATTGACCAAGCGATTGTAGGAATCCTTGGAGCATTTTGGGATTGACCAAGCTATTGTAGGAATCCTTGGAGAATTTTGGGATTGACCAAGCTATTATAGGAATCCTTGGAGCATTTTGGGATTGACCAAGCGATTGTAGGAATCCTTGGAGCATTTGGTTTGGGCTATCGCTCTCTTAGATATGGAATGGCCGTAAATTACTGATGTTCAAGGGTTCTAGTTCCTTGATTCCATCAAGAGAGGCTAGTTGGTATGTCCCAGGTCCTATTTTGCTATCAATTACATATGGACCTAACCAATTTGATGTGAACTTGTCCCTTATATGGGACGGCAAACTAGAGTTCTACTAGTTCTCTTTTAAGACCAAATCACCAATCCGAAAGTCCCTTAGGTGAACTTTCATGTTGTAAGCTTTCTTAAGTTGCTCTTGATAGATACGTAAATGCTCGAGAGTGTTAATGCATTGTTCATCAAGCAACGTAAGCTGGTCTAACCGGGCCTGCCATGTAGTGTCATCATCGATGAACTCTTGCATTGATATGCACAGGGAAGGAATTTCCAACTCCAGAGGCATGACTGCCTTGGAGTCATACACGAGCAAAAACGGAGTTGCCCCAGTGGGCATTCGAATGCTAGTGCGATAAGCCCACAAGGCAAGTGATATTTGGATGTGCCAAACCTTATGACTATCTACGACAGTATTTTTGAGGATAGCAACTAGCGTTTTGTTTGACGCATCTGCTTGCCCATTTTTTTGTGGATAATAGGGTGTCGAAAAACTATGCTAAATTTTGTACTTTGTGGTCAAAGCACATACATATTTGTTCTTAAAATACGTCCCATTATCCGGGATTATTTTGGATGGAATACCAAAATGACATATGATGTTATGCAAAATGAACTCCGCAATGTGGGTTCCAATCGTAGAGGTAAGCAAAACTGCTTCCACCCACTTGGTGAAATACTCTATGGTTGTTATGAAAAATGTGTGATGACCTGACGATGTAGGGGATATCTTTCCAATTAGATCTAAGCCCCACTATGAAAATGGCCAAGCTGATTGGACTATCTGCAAGGCCTAGGAAGGTACGTGCATCAAATTGGCATGATGTTGACACTTCACACACTTCTTGACATATGCACAACAATCTCGCTCTAAAGATGGCCAATAATAGCCCATGCGAAGAATGCACTTTGCGATGGCCATACCACTGAAGTGGCCACCACAAGTACCATCGTGCGCTTGGGTGATCACCCAAGTGGACTCTTGCTGGTCCAAGCAACGAAGGAGGATTCCTTCATAGCTATGACGGTATAAAATGTCTCCTAACAAGACATACTTGGCCGCTTTCTACTTGAATTAACATTTTGCGGCATGCGTCAATCCAAGTGGGACGTTACCTAACTTGAGGTAGTCCCTTAAGGGTGAATACCAATCCTTCTGATCAGAAGCCTTAATGGTATGAACAACCAATCCCTCTTGAAGTTCATCCCTAGAAAATGCTGAGCGGGAAAGAACTTGTAAGAATAGCATTGTGTTGCTATTAATGGGAGTAGGGGAGAACAAGGACCCCTAGTTGGCATGTTGCAGACGATCATGGATTCGAGAGAACTTGTTCGAGGATGGTTCAATCTGGATCATGTGGATTCTTGGCATCAAGTTAGAGCTTGCACACTCCATCATAGATTGCGATAGCATTTTGACTTGGATGGTTGTCATATCACCAGAAAGGTCTTGTGGGATTAGTGACCCCAAGGAGGCCATAGTGTCCACAAAATGATTCGATGATCGAGGGAGTGCCTCGATGTCGTACCACTCAATATTTTCCAAGAATTTGTCCACAAGGGCTTTGTAGGCCTATAGAACTAGGCATTTGCATTGGAATACCCCTTTGACTTGGTTGAAAATTAACAACGAATCACCAAAGATGTTCAGTCATTTGATGTTCATGGTGATTGTTGTCTGAAGACCCATGAGCAAGGCTTCATACTCTACATTATTGTTGGTGCATGGGAAATTTAATTTAAATGACAGAGGCATTGGATCACCCTACGATATGAAGAATACTATTCCCGTGCCACCACCTTTCTCATATTTAGAACCATCAAAAAATGGGGTTATGTCGGCCTATGACTCAGGCTCATCAGAATCTGGCGATTTTGAGACATGGAAGACCCCATCATCAGGTAGTTCTATGACCAGAGACTGATCTTCTTCGAGAGGAGCCTCTGCTAGTTGATCGGATATGACCTTTCCTTTGATGGATTTCTATCCAATAAACTCTATGTCAAATTTCATCAACAACATGATCCATTTCGTCGTGTGACTACTATGATAAGTATGACTCATCATGTACCACAATGGATTCTCCTTAGACACAACATACGTAGTGTTGCTCAACATGTAGTGGTGTAGCTTTTTTGTAGCAAACACCACTGCCAAGTAGAGTTTCTCAACGTATGCATAGTTAAGTTCATAAATGACTAGGGTGCGGCTAAGATAGTAAGTAGCCTATTCTATATGAAGTTCATTCTTCTAGGCTAGCATGGCACCCAATGCCACCTCAGTAGCTGAGATGTATAAGTAGAATGACACTCTTGGTCTAGGTGGTGCCAATACTGGTGGCAAAGCCAAGTATCATTTGATGTCATCAAAGGCTGACTGGCACTCGTCATCCCAGTGAAATGCTACCCCCTTGTGCAATAATTTGTTCATGGGTCGGCACTTGTCAGATAACTGTGCTATGAAGCGCTTGATTGACGTGACCTTTCCCTGCAGGATTTTGAGCTGCTTAATGGTAGTTGGGGGAACCATTTCAAGGATTGCATTGACTTTGTTTGGGTCCACTTCGATGCCTTGCTTTGATACTATGAAACCCAAGAGTTTTCTAGATGTGATGCAAAATACACACTTCTTGAGATTCAATCTAACTTTATGTTCCATGAGGTGATCAAGGATATTGCTTAGGTCATCGAGATGATCTAGGTGCAAAAGAGACTTGGCCAACAAATCATCCATGTAATCTTCCAAATTTTTATGCATGTAATCATGGAATATGTACGTCATGGCACGTTGGTAGGTGGCACCAGCATTTTTAATGCCAAATGGCATGACCTTATAACAAAATGTCCCCCAAGGCATTGTGAATGCCATTTTTAGTTGGTCCTCGGGATTGATACAAATCTGATTGTATCTTGAGAAACCATCCATGAGGGATAGCATTTCATGGCCTGCTGTAGTGTCTACCAATGCATTGATGCTTGGCAAGGGGAAATCATCCTTAGGACTCGCCTTATTTAGATCTTGAAAATTAGTGCATATGCAAATCCTCCCGTCGGGATTTTTAATGGGCACCATGTTGGACAACCATGGCGGATAATCCATGCATATGAAAAACTGTGCATCCAATAGCTTTTGCAATTCGTATTTGACCATCAAGGCCTCTATTGGGTGCATCTTACGTAGTTTTTTCTTAACTGGCTTGACTTTCGGATCAAGCATTATATTATGCGTGACTAGCTATGAATCTAGCCCCAACATGTCTCTGTATGACCATGCAAAAACCTCCTTCTTCTCTTTGAGAAGGGCAATGTAGTCGACTTGCTATTCAGGGGATAAGAATACCCCTAGCTTGATGATCTGTGGATTCATTGGATCTTAGCCGATGTCTACATCAGTAGTCTCCTCGATCGACATGTGGGATCTGTCCTCCAATTGATGTGGAGTTGGGATCAAATGGATATCATTTGCTGAGTTTAAATTTGCATTGGGAACCTCGGGTTCCTCTTCGGCATGAAAGATATCCTGAGTTGTTCCTGGGGTAAAATGAAGCATTTCATCGAAAGGCCAGTACTATTATGGGGATGGAGGTGAATTGACATGATCCCAGTTAATGGCATCTATGTCTAGATGCAAGGACCGTGTTGGATCAGCCAGATTGTGGATGGGGGTGGTTAAGTCAATGGATATCATATTTATGAAATGATTTTGGTCTCCATTACCACTGGTGTGATGACTTGAAAATTCTAGATGTTCTCTGTGCTCTGAATCTGGCTCTAAAGGTATTGGCACGAATGGATCGGCCCTATGTGCTGATAGGAGGACGGGGTCTACCCTTGGCACTAATATCACCCTAGGGTCTCAGAGTGGAAGGTGCTCTTCGTATACCTAGAGTGAAAGATCCAACACTTGATCCCACCCCATTGGGTCTATGTACCACTCGTGTCCTAGCACTATGCCCATCTGTTCAAATGTGTCATTAATCTCCAAGGGGTATTGTTGCGGCCTCTGTCACATGTAATTAAGATATGTCATTTATGTTTCATCTTTGTAATCACTATCAGAGATCCAAAATCCCTCGTTGGATCTGATATCTGTTTGAGGCATTACAGGATCATCCTGCTCAAGCAAATTAATCTTTGTTCCACTCTCCGTGGGGGGACTTGATTCTCTTGACACGGCACTAGCTTGCTTGGAGCCTCTAGAGGGAACATTGCCAAGAGGCTCTCTTGACAGTCATTCATGGGGATCACTTGTGAGTGATCACTATCAGATTCAAATGGATCATATGATGCTGGATCATCTTCTAATTCATCCTCCAAAGATCCCTCTTGACATTGTTTATACCTTCCTTGAAAGTGAGTCCTCGAACTTTCACCTCTCTCTAGAAAAGGAGAAGGGTTATTGAGGCTAAAAAGGGTGGTTGTTGACCATGGGAGGTAATTGCCCAATGTATACATTGTGTTTGTGTTGGCATAAGGATCTGATGCCAATCCACCCTTGTTGCCTATCCCTAGGCCTTGCATGTTTTCCACCAAGATGTCCAAGGGCAGGGGGTGGTTGAACCCTACTCCCAAATTGTCATAATGCATTTGGTATCTTGGTGTAGACACAAAAACAACACCAATCCGATTATGTGACTACAAACACTGATCGCTTTGACAAACACAGCCCCCAGGGTAGCCCTCAGAGGTCAAACAGTGGTCCTAACCACTTTCATAGCAATTTTGTAAGGTCAAGAAGCAATTTGGCACATTTAGGAACTTTGTCCAGTATTCATCTCACCCAGGGACGAATACTAACTGGGATTCATCTCACCCAGGGACGAATTCTGAAATCATCTCTGGTCAGGATGAATTCCAGGTTTAACGAGCAAAAAGAAAAATGCCACCAAGTGGCAGCCAAGGACAGTCAATTATTGCCTCCTGCCATGCATGCGCATGTAGGTGAGTAGGTTGGCAATTAGTGGACTGTCACAAGGGCAGTCATGGAAGCCCAAGTCTGGGAGGAGTCTCCTCCCTCTTGGGAAGGCATGGCTGCCACATGGCATCCCTGCATGCCCCTCCAAAGAGACCCCATGGGTCTATAAAATGGTGGACTTTCCCACCCAAAAGGAACAGATTGGAGGCGATTTCAAGCAACGAAGTGCTGTCCAATTGAACACCCATTTGCATCTTTTTGATTCGCCTTCTTACATCCATTAATCTCTTTTGCAAGGGAGGTTATTGGGTGGCTTTTGGAAGCGTGGATCCGAACCTAAACCCAACATTTGACCACATAAAACCACCAATTTGTTGACACCCCAATCCTAAGAGGTTTTGGGCCCATCCCTAGTGGATCGGCGCCGAAATCAAGTGCCAACGGTGGGAGGCCCACTTGGGCACCCCCGCATTTTCTAAGTTTTATTCTAACGCATTCTAGATTATTTTTTCATGTTGCATTTTACGTTATTCTATTTAATTAACTCACAGCTCCATTTCCATGACATTTTGATTAGATTTCACCATGCTTTTTGTCACTTTGTTGTCCCCCTAACTTGCAGGTAGCGACATCAAATTCCCAAGGATAGAGGCCAAATTGGGAGAATCCGACCATCTGGGTCGTCCCAAAATGGCCCCAATTACCTAACCCCTTTGTCTACAGGTGTTTTGGAGGTCCCGAGGTTCAACATTGGAGCGGCAGCAACTCGGCGTTCTAACACAGTAGAATTCGTCTCACCCAGGGACGAATAACAGTAGAATTCGTCCTACCCAGGGACAAATTCTAGGTGAAGGCAGATTGGCTGACTGTTTCAATGGCAGTGGCCCTCTGGTAATGTCTTCTGACCTCTGTCAGATTTGTAGGTCATTTATATTCATTCTTATTCACTGTTTTCAACAATCTTAGGCATACATCCTTCACTGATTTCAAAGAATAAATGTTTCATGTTTGCAGCAGGTGCTACTAACGCCTTTCTTGTTTCTTTGCATGTAGGAGGAGCAATAAGAAGTGAGGATTCATCAACATCAATGGCGGAAACACTTTGGCCCGCCCATTTTGCATGTGGGCATGCGGAAGGAGGAAGACTAAGTCACAATTGTAACAAAGATCCATTTAATGCTCCTAGCCCCCTTAAAAAGGGAGGAGACGTATTTGTAACCGAGGATAAGAAAATTTAATAAAGAGGGCTGTGCTTTCACACTTCTTTCTTTCATTTCCGATTTATCTCCTTTCTTTGTTTCGTGCATAGGATTAAAGCGTTATATTTTGTCTTATAGTGCATAGCTATAGTTTTCCTTTTATTTTCGGAATCTCATGCTTCCACTTGGCTAGTAAATGACACGCACTACTTGCTCATAACTACCTAGCCCATATCCATGCCAATTGCATTGGCCAAGATATATCAGAGTAAATTCTGGGTTAGGCAGATAGTTGACATCTTCTGCAAAAGGCTGTTCATCTTCGTCCTCTTGCATGCTTGGCTCAGTACCATGATCAAGGCCCCCATACACAAAATTTGTCTGGTTTGGTAGGTAGCCTAAAGGAACAATTGTACCAATGTGGAGGTGAGGTCTCCCTATGTCTTGCATGGACTCTAGCATGGTCGTTGCTACAACATTCTGCACCAGATACTCCCCCAAGCCCGTATTGTCCATTTCAACAGTGATTGTTGGCAATTGAGGGGGAGGGAACGAAAGCTCTTCCTAAGTCCACTCCATGTTGGGTGAACTAGGAGCCTCAACTTCCATTGTGCTAGGCATCTCTTTGATAGAGATGGTTGATACTATTGGTAGCACCTTTTCTAGGGGTTGAGCCTCTTCCAGGGTTTGCTTCCCTTTATCCTTCTGTTTAGCCATGATATGTGGTGTTGTTAGTGAAGGACCGAACGATAAAGATGTACCTGGCTGGGGTGGATTTATCACCAGTGGTGCTTGCGACATCAAACCTTGTCTAGATGGATTTAACTAAAAATCCAAGTGCATCGATGGGAGGGTCGAGTGCGGCATCAACTGCACCACATTGCAATATTTGAAGGGTTCTAAGTCCGCTGGGACTACATGTAATTCCATTTCAAATGTATACTTCAAGCACTGATGAGCTATCGAAGGGACACACTTCATGTCCCTGATCCATGGCCGCCCTAGAAATATGTTATAAGCCATCTCGCCTTCCAAAATGTGGCACAATGTAGGTATCACTTTTTGTCCTACTTGAATGGGTAAGACAATTGTGTCAACTATCGAGCATATCGCATCATTGAATGCTCGCAGTGTATAGGTGGAAGATGTGATGTGAGAGGCTGGCAACTTCAGATGTTTCAATGTTGCTATGGTAATGATGTTATTGGACGAACCAATGTCTACCAACACCCTCTTATACAGGATCCCATTGACCCACACGATAACATGCAGGGGTGGATTTGCCATGTCATCAGACACTGATTTAACTTCATCCTATCGGAAGGTGATGACTGGCTCCGTGCATTGTTTGAAATGTCCCACGAAGTTTTTGAAGGAATTCACTTTGTGGGGCTGCAACTCGACGGCTTTCAAAATCTCCATGAGAGCTTCTCGATGGGGCGTTTATAACTGTATAAGCTCGTATATGGAGAGCCTAGCCGATGTGGTCCTCAAACTCTACATGAGTTTGGTCTAAATCATGGTCATGGGTCTAGGCAGAGGTAGCTGCATAGGGTGCTGTTGATGTTGTGACGTCGATGGAACCTCTCTTGTGGCTACCGCGGGAGCAACTCCTAGGTATTTCTTGTTCCTAGTCACTATGCTTATCATTCCTACATACCCTTGCATGGGGCAATTCTGTTGCACCTCATTGACTTGAAGGGGTTTTGTTTGTGCCTCATGGGTAGGCAAGGGGTCTTTGAAAACTCCCATCTATTGGTTTTTTGGCGCTACAGGGTTGTCCACCTCCAATGTCTTCTTGTCAATCAGGTCTTGTATCAATCCTTTGAACTTCCAACATGCATACAGGTCATGTCCCTTCCACCTGTGGAACCCACAATACAAGTCCTTCTGGTATCCTTTAGGCTTGGGAGCATTGGGATCTATGGTTTGAATCTCTGGAAGGTTGATCAAGTTTGCCACTGACAAGCGGTCAAATAGGGAGTCCCTAGACTCTGTATAAGGTGTGTACTGTCGCCTAGGGTGATGCTACTGATTTTGCTCCTGCTTCTGATTTTCTCTTTCATAATTATTAGGAGGCACTACCTGATAGTTAGCCTTTTGAGGTTGTATTTCTTGTGCAATCTTAGGGACATTTATGGCAACTTGATTTACAGTAGCGGGTTTTTATTACATAGTACCTATTTTTATGTTCTTGTTCCATTCTTTCTTAGGTTTGGCAATCTCGCCATCCTATATCTTGATCTCTTCGATGATTCTGGCTTGCGCCAGAGCTTCCTCTAAGGTGGCATATTGTTGCAACTGCAATAGCACAGAGATCGATCTCAAACAACTTTATGAGAACATTTGTGTAATTTTGAACATAGGAGGGAGGTAGGGTAGCTTGGAAAGCAGAGTCCTCCACCGATTCCCGTAAGCCACCATGGTCTCTTCCTCATACTGCCTGAGGCTGGCTAGGTCACTTAGTGACATCTTCTTCTTGGTGTTGAAGGTGAAGAATTCAAGGAATGCATCCACTAACTGATCCAAGTTATAGATGCTATGCTTCAGAAACTGAGTGAACCAATCCGAGGCAGGGCCCATGAAAGTGGTTATAAATGTCCTTAACAACAATGCATCATTATCCTGAATGCCAAAACATTGGCTCAAGAATCTTGTCACATGCTCTTGGGCATCTTACTCACCCTTAAATATTGCCAACTAGGGCAGCATAAAGTATTCAGGGTAAGGGGGTGTAGGCACTAACGAATGCATAGGATGACTATGGAATTGGTGTAACATGGGCTTTTGGGGCCCAGAAGATTTGGTTTCCACAGACTCTAAATTCTCTAGTAGTGCTTTGTATGCATCGGAGACTTGAGGCCATTATGGTTTGTGGGAGACTTGAGGCCATTGTGGGTTTTGGGAGACTTGAGGCCTATGGGGGGTGGCTGGATAGCAACCCCTCCGCCTTGGTAGGGCATTTTATCCCACTCTTCTTCTTGTTCATACTCCTAATAAACTTCCTAAGGAGTCTCTGGGTGAGACCTATGACCCTGGGTGGGTCCCCGCAGAGGGTACCCATTTTTGTTTCGGGGAGTGGCCTCCCTCTCAGGTCTAGGGGGTCTCAGAGGCAACACTTGATAAGGTCATGAGGACCTATCTCACACCAAGGGATTATGCCTCTCATATGGTTTCACTCTTTGGGTACGAGGGGTTGGAACCCTCTCAGGCCCTAGGTTATGAAGCAGCTCATATTTTTGGTGTTGAATGTGCTCCTTGCTATGGCAGTATAGATGCTCTAGCTGCTGTTGATCTTATTCAAGACGCATAATTTGGGCTTGGCAAGTGGCATGTCTGGTGACTGCCAGGTCAATTTATTCCACCATATTGAGCCTAGGAGGCCTAGATGCCTCTCCTATACATTTACCTCGGTTGTGATGTTTCGAGATCTCAATGGGTCGCTTCCCTCTATCGAGGTTGGAGGCATTTACCCGAGGCTCTGACCTCAGTGGGTGACCATGGTACATAGCGGGTGTGGAAGCGCATGGCTCCCATGCTGTATATTGCTCTAGAGGAAGGTAGGGATCTTCCTCATTTTCCCTTTCATAGGTGTGAAAGGGGTGGGTAGAGTTAGCTCGCCCTGCTTGAAGAGCCCTATGCTTTGGGGTTTGTCTATTTGTTCTAACAATGATGGGGGGCAAAGTAGGGATGCCATAGTCATGTGGCCTCTCCTCATGGACACTATGTCACTCTAGCACTTCATCATGCCGTGGCCACTCATATCGAGCTTCTAAGGGAGCTTTCTTGTCTATGTTGAGTGTCATGTGTAAGGATTCTTCCTGAAAGGGGCTATGATGAACGGGCGTGTCCCCCAAAGGGGTGTCCCTATAGTTCTATCTTGACATGGAATGGTGCAGAATCTCTTGTGGGTTAGGCCACCAAGGTGGTATGACCAATTCCTTAGTGCTATAGCGGAGGCGACTTGTCCCCCCTTGTACACTTTTCGCAGCTTCTGCCCTTGATTGGGCTTGGCTATGGGTGTACACCATGGTGTTGTTCTTCTACAAGCTAAGTAGATTTTTATCTCTTTTATGATTTTTTATGCTACACTAAACAGAAAAGAACACACACATACACAAACAATGATTATCTCATTTAAATATTGAGAGTGTGTCCTAAACCTGGTTTAGTGTGTTTTGGTTTTTGTTTGTTTTGTTGTTTTTTTTTTTGTTTTTGAAGGTTTTTGTAAAGAACATTTAAATGCAAGATGAGGGCTCTTATGACTCCCAAAATTGGTCGCCCCTTCGATATACCATTGCCAGGCCGATATACCAACCTCTCTATATACCCGCCCTTACGTGAGGGAAACTATAGGTACATGAGAGCAGATGGTATGTGGAACATAGGCGGTACGAAAGGGGAATCACCCTGTTTATGACACCTACCATAGAAGAATTATCCTCATGCACTAGGAATCACCCTAGCTACACTCGATCAGATTTCATCAGGATTTACGTCTAGCAACAGTAGCGATCGGGGTTTATGAATGCAAAATTCAAGCTAAGGTGGTGTTGAAATCCATCGTTGGTCTTGATCAAGGACTGGGGTTTTACGACCATATCCTTGGTGTTTAATTTTCCATGTGGTGTGTGGGGTTATTTTTATTTTGCATGGAACAAAATAAACATGCAGCCAAACTTTTCCTAAGCACGCAAAAAGAAACCAGGAAAAACAAAAAAATTGAAGACAGAAAATGACAGGAAAAGTGTAGAATTCTTACCTCTTCTCTGCCCGAATCTATCGATCCCGAGTTTTTGCCTAAAAAATTCACAAACTAGAATTCATCCTAGGGTGGGAAAAATTATAGAATAGAATTTGTCACAGGGTGGGGTGCATTCCCATTCATCCCTGGGTGAGACGAATTACAGCTTTGTATTCGCCCTCTGATGGAATGAACAGCAGTCAGCGTATGAAAGCGCAGTACCTAAAAGCAAAAAACAACCAAGTTTGGATCAGATCTCTGATATTAAAAATAGAGGACAAGGTCCCACCATGATAACCACTAAAAGCACAAGGATACGGAAGCAAAAAGGGAAAGCAAAGATTGCAATGCAAATTAAACTTAGACTTAACACTAATTCCTAGGAATTTGAAACGCATGAAATGGAGAAAGAATGAATTGAAACACAAATGAAATAACAGCCCTTATCTTTTATTGATGTATTTCACAACTCGGTTACAATTCACATCCTCCCTTTTCAGTGGCGAGGAGCGTTAAATCCATCTCTTGGTTACATCCATGGATAACCTTTCCTTCTTCCGTGTGCCCACATGTAATATGGGTGGACCGAAATGTCATTGTCGCTTATGTCTATGAATGTTGATTCCTAGCTGCTCCTCTAATGTTTTGATCCTACATTCAAAGAAACAAAAGATAATCAATAACACCTACGGATAAAACAAAGCATGCAATCCCCAAGACTGCAATAAATGGATGAGAAAAAAAAATTAAACTATGACTAAAATGAATCCAAATGCTCTAAAAATTTTACAGGGGCATCAAGACATCACCAAGAGGGCACTACAAAAAGAACAGTTAGGAAATTCCTCACCGATTTGAATTTTCTCCGGGGTGGGACGAATTCACTTGCAACAAAATGCCGAAAAGGTACTGTCCCAATGTCCTGCCTAGGGAGCTCCAAAAAACCTGCAAACTTGGGGTTAGCTAATTGGGGGAATTTTTGGAATACCCAGATGGTCATATTTTCCCAATTTGGCCTCCATCATTAGGAATTTTATGATGCTACCTGTAGGTTAGCGGAAGCGAGCAATGCTAGAAATATGATCAAAATTGTTCAAAACGAGATGAAATTCTAATGACAACCTATCTAAGCATCATAGAATTGAATGCAAAAATGAAAGAAATAAAATATGCCATGAAATTCCTATCACTCTGAAAGGGGGCGATTAGGATTGTGGCAGTGTGGGAGGGGGCGCCCATAGGGTAGGCCGCCCACCGTTCGAGGCCTGATTTCGGCACCAATCCACTTGGGATGGGTCCAAAACCTCTTATGTGGTATTTTTGGAAAATTTGGTGGGATATTGTGGCCAAATGACAGTTTTTGGGTTCAAGATTCATCCTCCAAATAGTCATCCAATGACCTCCCCTCTAAAGGAAATCAAGGATGTGAAAGGTGCAAATCCAAAAGGTGTGAGGTATGACAATAAAATGATAGCACTTCGTTGCTCTAAAATGCTCCTTCCATCATCTTTTGGGGTGAGGAAACTCACCAATTTATAGACCTAGAGGTCTCTTGAAATGGGCATGCAGAGGCGCCACTTGGCAATCATGCCTTCCCAAGGGGAAGGAGATTCCTCCCTGAATAGGGACTTCATGACTGCCCTTGTAACAGCCTCTAACGCTCGAAAATGCTCACCCACACTCCCATGCAATGAAGGAAGCATTAAGTGGTGGATCTAAGCTGCCATTTGTCAAGATTTGACTTTTTGCCCATCAAACCTGAAATTCGCCCCACCCTAGAGAGAATCTGGAATTCGTCCCTGGGTGGGGCAGATCCCAGTTTGAATTTGTCCCAGGGTGGAACGGATACTGAGCAAAGTACTTGAAGGTGCCAAATTGATATATGACCTTCCAAAATTGGTATGAGAGTGGTTAGGACCATTGTTTAACCTTTGGGGGCTGCCCTTGGGGCTGTGTGTGTCAAAGCGATCAGTGTTTGTAGTCACATAATCGGATTGGTGTTGTTTTGGTGTCTACACTATGATATCCTTTAGGTATGTCATGACGAACCTTTCGAAGGATACTATTCAAAAAAATGAACCACACAAAATATTGGAGGAGTAGGATATTAGTGGCCTTCACTTCATAACAATGTGAAGAAATACATTTTCCATTGTGATCAATGCCAAAGAATGGAAAAACTTATGACATAAAATGAAATACCTCTTCAATATTAGTTAGTTATAGAATCATTTTATAAATGGGGCATAGAATTTGTTGGACCTATTAAACCACCATATCAAGCGAAACAACATATCCTAGTTTGAAAATATTATGTAACTAAGTGGATCAAAGTAATTGCAGTTCAATATGCTCATGAG
This sequence comes from Wollemia nobilis, assembly GCA_028583015.1. Taxonomy (NCBI): domain Eukaryota; kingdom Viridiplantae; phylum Streptophyta; class Pinopsida; order Araucariales; family Araucariaceae; genus Wollemia; species Wollemia nobilis. The sequence continues at coordinate 6,376,040 of JAQPPZ010003246.1, read as the reverse complement.
TACAAAGTCACTAGTTTCTTATATGAAAATATATTTTAATTCTTTGGTGCTACTCATGAGATTATGTCAGGCTAGAGACCTCAGTTTACATAAAATTTTATCTATTTTTTCATGGAACATTACCAATTAAAACATAAAATGTCTTCACCATACCACCCACAAGCCAATGGCCAAGTCAAAGTTACTAATTGGGAACTAGAAAACATTTTGATAAAAATAGTAGCTTTGCATAACAGATATTGGGCCAATACACTATTAAAGGTTGTGTGTGCTTATAATGATACTTTTTTCAAGAATCTACATCATCATTCCAAATGTGGTAAGGAATTCAGAGGAGTTTAATATTGAGTCTTGTATGGACAAAGTACCTTGTACTAGCTAAAGCCCTAATTATTATGGTGAGACACTTGGTTCATCTTATTTTAGAATGAATACAAGGATTATCTAACCCCCAATGAAAAAGTATTTTAAACAATTGTTCCCTAAAATATTTTTTTGCAATATCATTGATCTTCTAATTTCTTTACATAGAATATTTGAGTAGGGTATGGGTGCTAATGTGTTTCAACTATCAATGCCTTCACGGATTATTCTACCCAAGTTGACATTAATGAGCATTATTCTATAAAAAAGAACATATGCCTTGAACCGACTACCTTGATTTGTAAATAATAAAATAAATAAAAATACTAGATTGTCATTCATTCATTCTGGACTAAGATGCAAACATTTACACACATTCAATTTATTTTCATGTGAGTTATGTAAAAATGGTGTATTTTATAGTAGGTAGATAAAACTATATGATTCAAAATAAAAAATATTCTAAACAACATGTATTTATATACCTTAACACTAACTTCAAGTAAAGGCATGTGTGTAACCTATTCTTAAAGAAGGCTGTTGCACATAACATTGAAAATAAGAGCTAAAAATTTGAATTGAATGTGGCACATGTAAAATTTGAACATTAGATGTAATGAATGAAAAGTCTAAAATACCTCTCTTCTATCTAAGATGACATATCTCCTATTTAGGAAGGAGGACCACTTCCATTCTATTTAATTTAATAGGAAGCCAAGAAATCGTATAGCTTATGAGGATAAAGAGTCTATCTTGTTGATAATTATTTCTTTGGTGTTGTCCTACCATTACATCTTGTTTAAATATGCATAAGTACTATTAAGAGGACATTGAGAATAATAGAACAAAAAATTGAAGGTACAAATTGTCTAAATCTTCAATAATATGAAAGGTAAAGTATACCAGTGTACTCTTTGCTTATATGCCAAGAATGCTTATGGACCTTTGAGAAGTAATTAACCCTAGGATTCAAAATAATGATACGATAGCATGAGACTAATTTTTGCATGACCAATCAATGATGCATCATGCCTACTCTAATACCATGTTAGGTTTTACACCAACTTATATCAAGTGAAAATAATCTATTTACACAAATATTATACAAAAAGTATAAAAAATGAAAGGGATAGTCACATTATTTTTGTGGAACATTCTATCGTCCACTCCACCCATGCTTCATTTAGTGGATCTATTTTAGTTTTTGTAATAGCTCTGTCGTCCACTCCACCCATGCTTCATTTAGTGGGTCCATTTCTATTTTTGTAACAGCTCTGTTCTTGTAACAACTTTGCTCTATTATTTTTTTAGTGGTACCAAAAATACGAGATAGTTAGGGTTTGAATTTTTTGGGGTTTTATATACTATGTTGTATGTCTGCCTAGGTAGCTTGGAGTTAGGAATAAAAAATTATGGTTTTTTGTTCTAAATGCTTCTATCATTTTTGTTAGTTCTGCTATATTTTTTGTTTTAGTTAAACTTGTTTCAGGTGAACAAGATTACAATATCGATATATAATGTGAGGGTCTGTATCAGTATGGTATAAGAGCAACCCAATATGAACCAGAGGGGAATAAATATAAATTGGGAAGGAAGGGGTAGGAGGAATGCAGGTCAAAGGAGGAACAATGTATATTAATGGCTTAGGAGGTTAGAATCCATTGAGGTAGGATTATATTTGGATGATTTTTAAGATTAACAAGAAGACCAGGGGAATGTAGCCAGGTTAGTAAACCCTATGGAGAGGCTTATTGAAGTTGTTTCTGGAAGCACGAGGATACGAAAACAAAAAGGAAACAGGGCTCCAAGTACGATGCAAAAATGAAACTAAACTTAATGCTAAATCCTACGAATCGAAAACGCATGAAATAGGAGAAAGCATGAACAAATAAAAACCGAACAAAGTAAATAAGGAAGATAGCCCTTTATTTTATTGATATCTTTTAGAACTCGGTTACAATTCACTTCCTCCCCTTTTAGGGGGGCGAGGAGCGTTAAATTCATTTCTTTGTTACATCCATAGATGCCATTCCTTCTTTCGCGTGCCCACATGTAAAGTGGGTGGACCAAACGTTGTCGTCGCTTATGTGTACAAATGTTGAATCACTTTTTCTCCTCTGATGTCTAGATCCTGCATTCAAAGAAACAAGAAACAGTCAGTAGCACCTGCGTATGAGATGAAACATGCAATCCCCAAGCCTATGATTAGTGCGTGGAAGAAATAGAAATAGATAAAACGATGACTAAAATGTATCCAAATGATCTAAAAATTTGACAGGGGTATAGAAAGATCACTAGGAAGGCACTATAAAAATAATAGTTAGGAAATTCCTCACTGATTTGAATTCGCTTCGGGGCGGGACGAATTTACCTACAACAAAATGCCAGATAGCACCGCTCAAAATGTCACATCTAGACACCTCCAAATCTCCTAAAAAATTTGGGGTTAGCTAATTGGGGGCATTTTGGGACGACCCAGATGGTCATATTTCCTTGATTTGGCCTCTAACGCCTAGATTTTGACGATGCTCTCTACAAGTTAGTAAAGACGAAAAATGATAAAAACATGATTAGATTTGCTCAAAACATTACGAAATCGAAATTGTAAACTATCTAAGCAGCATAAGATGAAATGCAAGATAAAAATGATAGAAAGAAAAATCTAAGCTGCCCACCATTGGGACCTGATTTTGGCACCAATCCACTTGGGATGGGTACAAAATATCCTGTAAAGTATTGTCGAAAAATTGGGTGGTATTCTATTTCCAAATTTCAGGTTTTGGGCTCAAGATTCGACCTTCCAATGATCACCCAATGACCTCCTCTCTGTTGAGTGATATTTTCACCCAATTGTGAAAATTACACTCTTCCTTAGGATTTGGGTTCCAAATCCCCTTTTGCAAATAAGTTAAACAACCAACTTCTCCAAGGTCTCCACTATATTAGCATTTGCATGTGTATTAGTAATATCAAATAAATATATTAATTTTAAATGCTTGGAACACCTTAGTGATTGCAAATAACTGTAAAAAAGGGGCAATGTTGGTTTATTTCACCATGAAACTTTAGTGATTGTTCATTATTTTACTTTTTTTTTAGATTTTGTAATTTTTATGTATTTATTTTAACTAAGTTGAACCTTCTGGAAAAATAAAATAAAATGAAAAGAAATGCAGAAAATTAAAAATTGAACATGTTCAGTCTGTCGCGAAATGATTGAAGATTATACAATCCAAAACCCCCACCATAATTTTGACAACTCAATTGTCGCTCAATTGCCATTTCTTGAGTATAGGCTTGTGTCAAAGATGTGATTTGAGGCATCCCTCGCAAATATGTGGAAATGAGTGCATCAAGAGCATTTACATATATTTGGAGAGCCATTTCTTCTTGAAGAGCATAAAATGTCACTAATTGAGCATATAATCCAAAGAATCTTTAAGAAAATGACTTCACATTTTCACTTGGTCCTTTTTTAATAGTGAAAAACTACTCATACATGCGGATTGGGTCAACTTGCTTTTTTGTTGAATTGATTAAGAAATGCTGCCTCTAATTGAACCCAAGAAGTGATAGATCCTAAAGGCAGACTTGTAAACCAATCAAATGCCACTTTGTCCAAGGTGTAAGGGAACATTTTACAAACAACATCATCATGCCAAATTGTTAAGTGATTCACAACAAATTTGAATGCTTGAATGTGTTCTCCTGCAGTATTTGTCCCGTTAGACAAAAATCGAGGAAGACATCTCTCAAAACCAACGGGAAAATAATGTTGAACTCCTGGTATGTTCAATGGGCTACCTGTCATCCATGGTGAAAACATAGCCATTAGTGAATCTTCAATAATATAACTTTAATACCCAAAAATTTCTCTTTATTTATTTATTTATTTTTATTTTTTATTTTTTTAAATTAAATCAAATCACCTTATTCCTGTATGAACAATCAAAGCGTTAGACCAGTGCATAGCAATTCATGTCCTCCTTTTAACAGTACAATGTTGTATTGTTAAAATAGGGTTAAGGATAATAACAAATAAGGCATGAAATATTCAAAATTTAAATCCCTATGGCATTTAAATCAATCTAAAATAAACCGGTTCAGGCCCTCCTTCTAGAGCCAAAATGTTGAGTGGTATTTTCACCCAATTGTGAAAATTACACTCTTCCTTAGGATTTTGGTTCCAAATCTACTCTTGCAAAGAAGTTAAACAACCAACTTCTCCAAGGTCTCCGCTATATTAGCATTTGCATGTGTATTAGTAATCTCAAATAAATATATTCATTTTAAATGCTTGGAACACCTTAGTGATTGCAAGTAACTATAAACAAGGGGCAATGTTGGTTTATTTCACCATGAAACTTTAGTGATTGTTCATTATTTTACTCTTTTTTTTTTTAATTTTTATGTATTTATTTTAACTAAGTTGAACCTTCTGGAAAAATAAAATAAAATGAAAAGAAATGCAAAAAATTAAAAATTGAACATGTTCAGTCTGATGCTATCCTATTTCGACAAAATCAAATATGTGAGAGTTTTGTACATGCAACCTAGCCTATTTGACCTGCAAAACAAACACAATCAAAGTAAACTAGGTGCTAGCTCCTAGGGTTTAAAATAATTTTTAGATTGCAGACATTCACATGAAATAACCCAAAATAATGGCATGAATTTCATTTATAAATCTGAAATCTGAAAGGAGAAAAATAGAATAGTTAAAATGAAACATGCAAAAAATTTCTCATCCTTTCTTGCCCATAAAATGCAAATTTCTGAACAATTTTGCATTAAAAACTATGTCCTGTTACAATAGCAAAATCTCAGGTTTTTCTCAAATCCAGCAAAAGTGGAAGAAAAGCACTCCACAGCAGGCTCAGAACGGCTAATCACCTTCAACTCTGCAACCCACTCACAGCGGTTTCTGACCTCTATATCAATTTGTGCCTCTACGTTTTATACTTGCTGGCAAACTACTTCTCCTTCCACGATGGTTCGTTTCGTCTTCCAGACTGCTTCGTTTCACCTTCCCCGCATTTCCATTGCTTTTGATTTTGTGCTCAAGATCTTCTCTGTGAACTGTAATGCCTTTGCAGCCCTTACACATGTATGCCACGTGTTTCACACTTTTCTGCATGTTCTGTAACAGCCCCATGTAAATCACGACCAAAAATAGCATGTAGCTTTGCTCCTTTACTTTCATCACGAAAATGTGACATGTCGTGATATCGCGACATTTTCCTGCCAGCAGCCTTGCCAATGCAACCTGTTGTGAAATCATGACGTTTTTCTGTTTCGAGCTGTGAGGATGCAACCTGTCACGAAATCATGTTGCTTTTCATATCCGTATGCCTCGGCTACTTCCTGTCGTAAAATCACGATGCTTTTTCATTCGGAGCTATCTTGCGGCTTTCTGTCGCAAAATCGCGATGCTTTTTCACTTGGTATGCCTTCAGCCGCAACCTATCGTGAAATCGTGACATTTTTCACTTGGTATGCCTTCAGTCGCAACTTGTCACGAAATCTCTATGCTTCTTCATTTCAGGCCCCTTTGCTATTTCCTGTTGTGATATCACGACTTTTTTTTGCTTCGGGCTGTATTGCTGCATTTGGCCATGAAAACGTGACATGTTGCGACATCGCGACATATTTTCCTTTCATACCACTTCGTTGCTTCCTGTCGTGAAATCACGACGCTTTTCTGCTTCGTGCCCCTTTGCTACTTCTTGTCGTGAAATTGTGATGCTTTTAGTGCCTTGCCCTGTTTGACTGGTTTGACCGCGATTTTGTGACATGTCACGATTTTGTGACAATTTTCCATTCTGTCTTTCTCTCTCCTCTTTGGACCGCAATTTCACAACACGTCATGAAATCGTGACAATTTTCGATCAATGCCTCTTCCTGCTTGCCTGGGCTGTGAAAGCTTGACATGTCACGATATTGCGACGTTTTTTATTTCAGGCCGCAACGGAGCAACATGTCGCAATATCGCGACAACTTTTCTTTTTCGGCAGCAACGGAGCAACATGTCGCGATATCGTGACAACTTTTTATTTTCGGCCGCGACATAGCGACATGTCATGATATCGTGACAACTTTTTATTTTTGGCTGCGACAAAGTGACATGTCATGATATCGTGACACTTTTTCTCCTTAGTGAAATTTTTGCTTTTTTCTTGATTTTTTAGCATCTGGGCTACTGCAGTTTTCCTTGAAAGCATGCAAAAAGGTGGGTCCCCAATTTTGGGGTGTGTTGTGGATCAGCCACAACACTCTCTAAAAGAGATCATGGATGTGAAAGGCACAAATCAACCAAGGGTGTATGGGGAAATAAAATGGTAGCACTTTGTTGCTTAAAATGCTCTATATCTCTTCTTTTTTTGGGTGAGGAAACTCACCAATTTATAGACCTGGAGGTCTCTTGAATTGGGCATGAAGAGGTGCCACTTGGCAATCATGCCCTCCCAGGGGGAAGGAGATTTCTCCCTAATTAGGGACTTCATGACTGCCCTTGTAACTGCCTCTAACGCTCAAAACGCTCACCCACACTTCCATTCAATGAAAGAAGTGTTAAATGGCAGATTTGAGCTGCCATTTGTCAAGATTTGACTTTTTGCCCATCAAACCTGTAATTCGCCCCACCCTAGAGCGAATCTTGATATTCTTCCCTAGGTGGGGCGAATCCCAATTTGAATTCGTCTCTAGGTAGGGCGAATATTGAGGAAAGTTCCTGAAGGCGCCAAATTGATTCTTGACCTTCCAAAACTGCTATGAGAGTGGTTAGGACCACTGTTTAACCTCTAGGGGCTGCCCTTGGGGCTCTGTGTGTCAATGCGATCAGTGTTTGTAGTCACATAATCAGATTGGTGTTGTTTTGGTGTCTACAAATGCCCCTTTTTGGGATGCGCTGTGCAAGGTGCAGCGCTGAGCAAAAATAGATAACCAAAGCACTAATGATTAGGGTTTCTTAGTGACCTAACCAGCTTTTTATGCCCCAAGTATGAAAAGGGCATGCATTCTTGAATCCTTGCTTCTGATGAGCAAAGGAACTCAATTCAAGTGTTACATTTTTCGACGAGGTGTTACTTGAGCTTGGACATTGATCAGTCATGAATAGGCAAAGGGCACAACCTTTTGTCTATGGGAACCTTGAGTTCATGATTCACGAATGCCAAGTATTTGATCAGCTTGTGATTATTGCTTGTTTGCTGCCCCAAGCAGGGGCACAATTTGTCCTTGCCAATGATTCTTTGAATGCATGTTGTTTCCATGATTGGGTGTGTATTTGTTGATTGGTGACTAAGTGTGACTACCCCCTCAAGTGACGAATCGATGAGGGAATGACCTGCATGAGAAAAGTGATGAGTCACTTGACCCAAGATGACTTATGTAAGGGTGCCTTCAGATTTTTATCTTTGAATGTGTGTGCAGTTTTTTGACATTTAGACCTATTTTTGGTGGGTGTTAACCCTTTTGGTGACACTTTTTGGGGCTAAGCTTGGTAAAAATTCATCGTCCCGTGGGGCTGTCTGGCCATGGTGGCCTTCTTAAGGAGTAGGATAGTGACAATTTTTAACCCCAACATATGTTCTGGATGCCAAGAATGTCAGGTGCAAATGCGCCTTCGTTCGGTAATGTTATTGCTATTTTTGGTTGGGTTTTGACCCTTTTTGCGATGTTGCGTGGGGATGAAATTCTCAAAAATTCGTCCTCCCGTGGAGCAGTCTGACTATGGTAGCCTTCTTAGGGAGTAGGATAGTGAGGATTTGTGACCCCGACATTGGTTTTGCATGCCTAGAATGTCAAGTGCAAAAGCACCTGCATTGGACAGTTTTATTGCTATTTTTGGTGCATTTTTGTGCAATTTTTTGTTGTTTTTGAAATTTGTGCCCTGAATTCATTCCAGGGTGGGACGAATTACTGTTTAGTATTCATTCCAGGGTGGGATGAATTACTATTTAGTATTCTTTCTAGGGTGGGACGAGTGTTAACCAAAGCGCTCGTCCTAGGGAGGAATGATTATAGGCTCAAAAAGCCTATTTAAAGGCCAAAACTAGGTTTTGGGCTCATTTGCACTTGTTTTTTCTGGCAATTTGGATCTCTATAGAGGAGGAGGTTAATTATGCAAAGTGAAGCGCTACCGAATTTCTCCCGACATCATGAGTGCATGAACTGGATCGATCGGTAGAGCCGAAGCGAGACCAGTAAGTGATCCTCCCCGTTATTGCTTGAATTTTGTTGTATTACAATTTTAAAGCCGCAAATTTATTTGTTTTTACTTCTCTTTTTTGTATTTTGTTTCAAATGTAAAAATAAAAACATTAGGTGATCCCGTGGCATCGTCATAACAAGCAACAAAGGAGGATTCCTTCGTAGCTGTGATGGTACAAAATGTCTCCTAACAAGACATGTTTAGCTGCTTTCTACTTGACTGCTCGTTTCATGGCATGCGTCAATCCAAGTGGGAGGTTACCTAACTTGAGGTAGTACCTTATGGGTAAATACCAATCCTGCTAATCAGAAGCCTCGACGGTATGAACAACCAATCCCTCTTGAAGTTCATCCCTAGCAAAAGCTGAACGGGAAAGAACTTGCAAGAATAGCGTTGTGTTGCTATTAATGGGAATGGGGGAGAACAAGGACCCCCAATTAGCATGATTCAAACAATCATGGATTCGATAGAACTTATCCATGGATGATTCAATTTGGATCAAGTGGATTCTTGGAATTGAGTCAGAGCGATAGTGTTTTGACTTGAATTGTGTTCATATCACCAAAAATGTCTTGCGGGATTAATGACCCCAAAGAGGCCATAGTGTCCACAAAATGATTTGATGACCGAGGGAGTGCCTCGATGTCATACCATTCAAGGTTTGCTAGGAATTTGTCCACAAGGGATTTGTAGGCCTGTAGGACTGGGCATTTACATTGCAATACCCCTTTGACTTGGTTGACAATTAATAGCGAATCACCAAAGATATTCAATCGTTTGATGTTCATGGTGATTACTGTCTGAAGACCTATGAGAAAGGCTTCGTACTCTGCATTGTTGTTGGTGCACAAGAAGTTTAATTTAAATTACAGAGGCATTGGAGCACCTTGCGGTGTGAAGAATACTATTCTCGTGCCACCACCTTGATCACATTTAGAACCATCAAAAAATAGGGTTATGTCGACCTGGGACTCAGGATCATTAGAATCTGGTGATTCTGAGACATGGAAGACCCCCTCATCGATAGTTCTATAACCAGAAGCTGATCATCTTCGAGAGGAGCCTCTACTAGTTGATCGACTATGACCTAAACTTTGATGGATTTTTGTCCAATAAAATCTATGTCAAATTCTATCAACAACATGATCCATTTCATCATGCGGCTACTATGATAAGTACGACTCATCGTGTACTACAATGGATTCTCCTTAGACACAACATACGTCTTATTGCTCAGCATGTGATGGCGTAGCTTTTTGGTAGCAAACACCACTGCCAAGCAGAGCTTTTCAACGTATGAATAGTTAAGTTCATAGCTTACAAGGGTGCGGCTAAGGTAGTAAGTAGCTTGTTATTTGTGGAGTTCATTCTTCTAGGCTAACATGGCGCCCAGTGCCACCTCAATAGCTGAGATGTATAAATAGAATGACACTCCTGGTCTAGGTGATGCCAATACTGGCGGTGAAGCCAAGTATTATTTAATGTCATCAAAGGCGGACTGGCACTCGTCATCCCAGTTAAATTCTACCCCCTTGTACAATAATTTGTTCATGGGTCGGCACTTGTCAGATAGCTATGCTATGAAGCACTTGTTTGACACAATCTTTCCCTGCAGGCTCATGAGCTGCTTGATGATAGTTGGGGGAAGCATTTCAAGGATTGCCTTGACCTTGTTTGGGTCCACCTCGATGCCTCATTTTGAGACTATGAAACCCAAGATTTTTCTAGATGTGATGCCAAATACGCACTTCTTAGGATTCAATCTGAATTTATGTTCCATGAGGTGATCGAGGATCTTGCTTAAATCATCGAGATGATCTGGGCGTAAAAGAGATTTCACCAACAAATCATCCATGTAATCTTCCAAAGTTTTGTACATGTAATCATGGAAGATGTATGTCATGGCACGTTGGTAGGTGGCACCAGCATTTTTAAGGCCAAAGGGCATGACCTTGTAACAAAATGTCCCCCAAGGCGTTGTAAATGCCATTTTTAGCTAATCCTCAGGATTGATACAGATCTGATTGTATCCCGAGAAACCATCAATGAGGGAAAGCATTTCATGACCCACTGTGGCGTCTACCAATGCGTCGATGCTTGGAAATTGGAAATCATCCTTAGGGCTTGCTTTGTTTAGATCTCAAAAATTAGTGCATATGCGAATCCTCCCATCGGGCTTTTTGATGGGCACCATGTTGGACAACCATGGTGGATAATCCATGCAGATGACAAACTGTGTGTCCAATAGCTTTTGCAATTCATATTTGACCATTAAGGCCACTGTTGGGTGCATCTTACATAGTTTTTGCTTAATTGGCTTGACTGTCGGATCAAGCGTTAGGTTATGCGTGACTAGCTACAAATCTATCCCCAGCATGTCTTTGTATGACCATACAAAAACTTCCTTATTCTATTTGAGAAGGGCAATGTAGTCGACTTGCTCTTCGAGGGATAGAATTACCCCCAGCTTGATGATCTATGGATTCATTAGATCTGAGTTGATGTCTATGTCAGTCATCTCCTTGACCGACATGTGGGATCCATCCTCCAACTGGTGTGGAGTTGGAATCATGTGGATATAATTTGATGAGTTAAGATCATCGTTAGGAACCTAGGGCTCCTCCTCAGCATGGAAGATATCCTAAGTTGGCCCTGGGGTGAAATGAAGCATTTCACCAAAATTCCAGTACTCTGATGGGGATGGAGGTGAATTGACGTGATCCCAGTCTATGGCATCTGTGTCTAGATACAATGACTATGCTGGACCGATCGAATTATGTATGGGGGCGGTTAAGTCAATGGAGATCATGTTGATGAAATGATTTTGGTCTCCATTACCATGGGTGTGGTGACTCAGACATTCTAGATGTTCTCCGTGCTTTGGAACTAGCTCTAGAGGTATTGGCATGAATGGATCGGCCCTATGTGTGGATAAGAAGATAGGATCTGACCTCGAAACTGATGTTGCTATAGGGTCTCTAAGCAGAAGGTATTTGTTGTATGCTCAAAGTGGTAGATTCAACACTTGTTCCCACTACGTTGGGTCTAGGTACCACTCATGCCTTGGAACTATTTTCAATTGTTCAAAGATGTCATTAATCTCCAAGGGATATGGTCACTGCATTTGTCGCATGTGATTAAGATATGCCATCTTAGTTTCGTCTTCATAATCACTATCGGAGATCCAAAGGCCTTTGTTGGTTTTGACAACTACTTGCGGCATTAAAGGCTCGTCTTGCTTGAGCAAATTGATCTGGCCCCCTTAGGGTTGTTCTGATCTCTACGGTGGGGCCTGATTACCTTGGAGTGGTGCTTGCTTGATTGGAGCATACAAAGGGAACATTGTCAAGAGGCTTTCTTGATAATCATCCATGGGGATCACCTGTGAGTGATTGCTATTTGATTTGAAGGGGTCATATAATACTAGTTCATACTTTGACTCGTCTTTTGAGGACCCTTATTGATCTTGTCAATATCCCCTTTGTAGGTGAGCTCTCAAAATTTCTCCTCTCAAGCAAAGGGAAAGGGTTGTTGAGGCTAACAAGGTTGGTGGTCGACCATGGGAGATAATATTCCAATGTATATGTTGTATTAGGATTGGCATAAGGATTTAATGCCAATCCACCCTTATTGTCTATCCCTAGGCCTTGCATGTTCTCTACCAAGATGTCCAAGGGTAGGGGGTGGTTGAACCCTACTCCTGACTTGTACGACATTTGGTATCTTGGTTGGCAAAGAACACGCACTCCTTGCTCATATCTACCTAACCCATATCCATGCCAATTGCATTGGCCAAAGTATCTCAAAGCAAAGTCTGGGTTAGACAAATAGTTGACATCTTCTGCAAAAGGCTCTTCATCTTCATCCTCTTGCATGTATGGTTCAGTACCATGATCAAGGCCCCCATACACAAAGTTTTTCTAGTTTGGCGGGTAGCCTAGGGGAACAATAGTGCCGATGGGGAGGCAAGGTTTCCCCATGTCTTGCATGGACTCCAGTGTGGGTGTTGCTATAATATTCTACACCAAATACTCCCCCAGGCATGTATTGGCCATTTCAACGATGATTTTTGGTGGTTGAGGGGGAGGGAATGGAAGTTCTCCCTGAGTCCACTCCATGTCGAGTGAACTAAGAGCCTCGAATTGTATTTAGTTAGGCGTATCCTCAGTAGAGATAGTTGATACTAAAGGCAGTGTCTCTTCCAGAGGTGGCACCTCTTCCAAAGGTTTCTTCCCTTTGTCCTTCTGTTTGGCCCCCGTCGGTGGCATTGTTGGTGGAGGACCAAATGATGAAGATGGACCCGACTGGGGTTTTGAAGAACTTGCTAACAGGGATGCCTGCAAAATTAGACCCTGTTTAGATGGATTCAATTGAAAATCCAAATGCGTTGATGGGAGGGTCGATTGCGGCATCAGCTGCACCGCATTACAATACTTGAAGGGTTCTAAGTCCACCAAGACTACATGCACTTCCCATTCAAATGTATACTTTAACCACTGGTGAGCTATCGAAGGGACACACTTCATGTCCCTGATCCATGGTCGACCCAGCAAGATGTTGTAGGCCATCTCACCTTCCAAAATATGGCACAATGTAGGTATAGTCTTTTGTCCTACTTGGATGGGTAGGACTATTGTGCCAATTGTCAAGCAGATTGCATCATTGAATGCTCGCAGCGTGTAGGTGGAAGCTGTGATGTGAGATGCAGGCAACTTCAAATGTTTTAGGGCCACGGTTGTGATGATATTACTGGATGAGCCAGTGTCTATAAACACCCTCTTATATGGGATACTATTGACTCATGCGATAACGTGCAAGGGTGGATCCGCCATGTCATTAGGTACTGATCTCAATTATTCTTCTCGAAATGTGATGACTGGCTTAGTGCATCATTTGACATGTCCCATGAAGTTGTTGAAATAATTTGTTTCATGGGGCTGCAACTCGATGGCTTTCAATATCTCCATTAGAGCCTCTCGATGGGGCGTTGATTGCTATATGAGCTCGTATATGGGGAGCCTAGCCGAGGTGCTCCTCAAATTTTGAGTTAGTTTGGTCCAAAGTGTGGCCACTAGCTTAGGCAAAGGAGGTTGTGCAAGGTGCTGTTGTGGTTGCGACATTGTTGTCACCTCTCCTGCAGCTACCGCAGGAGCATTTGTGCTCGGGTACCTCCTGTTCTGAGTCACTATACTGATCATCCCTACATACCCCTACATGGGGTAGTTCTGTTTGACCTCATTAACTTATAGGGTCTTTGCCTATGGAGAATTAGCAGGCAAGGTATCCTTAAAGACCTCCATTTGTTGATTACTTGGTTCCACAGGATTATCTACCGCTAGTGTCTTGTTATCAATTAGGTCTTGCACCAAGCCTTTAAAATTCCAACAGGCATTTAGGTCATGTCCCTACCGTCTGTGGAACCTACAGTACAAGTCCTCCTTGCACCCCTTAGGATTGGGAGTGTTGGGGTATATGGTTTGAATCTCTGGCAGGTTGATCAAATTTACTGCTAACAAGCATTCAAACAGGGAGTCCCTGGACTCTGTGTAGGGTGTGTATTGTTGTCTAGGGTGACGCTGCTGACTCTGTTCTTGCATCTAATTTTCCCTATCATAGTTGTTAGGAGGCACTACCTGATAGTTAGCATTTTGAGGTTGTGTTGCTTGTGTAGGCTTAGGGACATTGATAGCAACTTGGTTGATCACAACGGGTTTCTGTTGCGTGGTCCTTGCTTTAGTGTTCTTAGTCCACTCTTTTTTCTTAGGTTTGTCTATCTCACCATCCTGTATCTTGATCTCTTCAATGATCCTAGATTATGCCAAAGCTTCTTCTAAGGTGGTGTACTACTGCAGCTGCAATAGCATAGAGATCAATCTCAAATAGCTCTTGGAGAACATTTGAGTGAGGTCAAACATAGGAGGGAGTTAGGGCAGCTTTGAAAGCAAAGCCCTCCATCGATTCCCATAGGTCACCATGGTTTCTTCCTCATACTTCCTGAGGCTGCCTATGTCACTTAGTGATGCCTTATTCTTGGTGTTGAAGGTGAAGCATTCGAGGAATGCATCCACTAACGGATATAAGTTGTTAATGCTATGCTTTGGTAATTGAGTAAACCAATTCGAGGTAGGACCTGCGAATGTGGTTATAAATTTTCTTAATAATAAAGCATCATTGTCCTGAATGCCAAAGAATTGGTTTAGGAATCTCGTCACATGCTCTTGGGAATCCTCCTCACCTCTAAAGACTTCCAACTGAGGCATCTTAAAGTGTTCAGGGTAAGGGGGTGTTGGCACTGTCGGGTGCACAGGATGACTGCGAAGCTGGCATAAAGTGGGCTTTTGGGGCCTAGAAGTTTTGGTTTCCACAAACTCCAGACACTCTAGTAGCGCTTTATATGCATCTAAAGATTTAATCTCTTCTTCTTTATTTTGCTCTCGTTGTGGGTTGTGGGAGACTTGAGGCCTATGGAAGGGTGGTCGGATAGCAACCCCTCTACCTTGGTAGGGCACTTCAGCCTGCTCTGCTTTTTGCTCATACTCCTTGTAAGATTCTTGAGGAGTCTCTGGATGAGACCTATGACCCTGAGTGGGTCCCCATGGAGGGTACCCATTATTATTTTGGGGAGTGGCCTCCCGCTCAGGTCTAGGAGGTCTTGGAGGCAGCACTTGGTAAGGTCACGGAGACCTATCTCGCACTAAGGGGTTGCACCTCTTATATGGTTCCACTCTTTGGGTGTGAGGGGTTGGAACCCTATCAGGCACTGGGTTATGGAGCAGCTCATCTATTTGGCATTGAATGCACTCTTTGCTAAGGCGATATAAATGCTCTAGCTTTTGTTGATCTTGCTCAAGCCACATGATCTATTCTTGGCAGGGGGCATGTCTGGTGACTACCAGGTCGATTTGTTCTGCCATATTGAGCCTAGGAGGCCTAGATGCCTCTCCTATGCACTTACCTCGGTCGTGATGATCCGAGATCTCAATATGTCACTTCCCTCTATCGAGGTTGGTGACATTTACCCGAGGCTCTAGCCTCAGTAGGTGATCATGGTATACAGCCGGTGCGGAAGCGCATGTCTCCCATGCTATATATTGCTCTTGAGAAATGTAATAGTCTTCCTCGTGCTCCCTTTCATATGTGTGAAAGGGGTGGGCAGGGTTGGCTCACCTTGATTGAAGAGCCTTGCACTCTAGATTTAGTCTATTGGTTCTAACAGTGATGGGGGGCAGAGGAGGGATGCCATAATCACGTGGCCTCTCCTAATGGACACTATGTCGCTCTAGCACTTCATCATACGGTGGCCACTCATATCAAGCTTCTAAGGGAGCCTTCTTATCTATTTTGAGTACCACATGTAAGAAATCATCCTGAAAGGGGCTATGATGAATGGGCGTGTCCTTCAAAGGGGTGCCTCTATAGTCCCATTTTGAAATGGAATGATACGGACTCTCTCGTGGGTCAGGCCACCATGGCGGTATGACCAAGTCCTTGGTGCTATAGTGGATGTGACTTGTGCCCCCTTGTACACTTTCCGCAGCTTCCGCCCTTGATTGGGCTTGGCTATGGGTGTACACCATGGTGGTGTTTTTCTACAAGCTATGTAGGTTTTTATCTTTTTTTTATGATTTTTTTTTTATGCTACACTAAACAGAAAGGAGCACACACACACAAAGCAATTATTATCTCGTTTAAATATTAAAAGTGTGTCCTAAACCTGGTTTAGTGCATTTTGGTTTTTGTTTTGTTTTGTTTTTGTTTTTTTTTTTTTGAAGCTTTTTGTAAAGAATGTATAACTGTAATATGACGGCTCTTATGACTCCCAAAATTGGTTGCCCCTTCGATATACCATTGCCAGGCTGATATACCAACCTCTCTATATACCCACACTTATGTGAGGGAAACTATAGGTACGTGAGAGCAGATGGTACATGGAACGTAGGTGGTATGGAAGGGGAATCGCCCTATTTATGACACCTACCATAGAAGACTTGTCCTCATGTGCTGGGAATCACCCCAGCTACACTCGATCAACTTTCATTAGGATTTATGTCTATCAATAGTAGCGATCGGGGCAATGGATGCAAAAATTCAAGCCATGGTGGTGATGAAATCCACCGTTGGTCTTGATCAAGGGTTAGGGTTTTACGACCAGCTCCTTGGTGTTTAATTTGCCACATGGTGTGTGGGGTTCTTTTTATTTTGCAAAAAGAAAACAAGAAAGCAATAAAAGAAAACTTTCCCTATGCAAGCAAGTAACCCCAAAATAGAAAACTAAAAATAGAAATTGACAAGAAAAGTTCAAAATCCCTACCTCTTCTCTACCCAGATCTGCTGGCTCTGAGTTTCAGCCTTGAAACTGCATAGAGAGTTATTCATCCCTAGATGAAATGAATAACATAACTGAATTCATCTTAGGGTGGGGCGCATTCAAATTCGTCCCTAGGTAGGACGAATTCTAGCTTTGTATTCGCCAAAGACTGGAATGAACAGTAGTCCTGCATTTAAAAAATGATACCTGCAAGCAAAAAATAAGTTTTGATCAGATTTTTGATCTAAAAAAAATATAGGATAGATGTCCCACCGTGATCACCATTGAAATCATGAGGATACAAAAACAAAAAGGAAACAGGGCTCCAAGTACGATGCAAAAATGAAACTAAACTTAACGCTAAATCCTACGAATCGAAAACACATGAAATAGGAGAAAGCATGAACAAATCGAAACCAAAAAAAGCAAATAAGGAATACAGCCCTTTATTTTATTGATATCTTTTAGAACTCGGTTACAATTTGCTTCCTCCCATTTTAGGGGCGAGGAGCATTAAATTCGTTTCTTTGTTACATCCACGGATGCCATTCCTTCTTTCGCGTGCCCACATGTAAAGTGGGTGGACCAAACATCACCGCCACTTATGTGTATGAATTTTGACTCACTGCTACTCCTCTGATGTCTAGATCCTACATTCAAAGAAACAAGAAATAGTTAGTAGCACCTGCGGATGAGATGAAACATGCAATCCCCAAGCCTACGATTAGTGAGTGGAAGAAATAGATAAAATGATGACTAAAATGTATCCAAATGATCTAAAAATTTAACAGGGGCATAGAAAAATCACCAATAAGGCATTGAAAAAAGAACAGTCAGGAAATTCCTCACCGATTTGAATTATCTCTGGGGCAGGACGAATTTACCTACAACAAAATGCCAAATAGCACCACTCAAAATGTCACATCTGGACAGCTCCAAATCTCCTGTAAAAGTGGGGGTTAGCTAATTTGGGGAATTTTGGGATGACCCAGATGGTCAGATTTCTTCGATTTGGCCTCTAATACTAGGATTTTGATGATGCTATCTGCAAATTAGTAAAGACAAAAAATGATAAAAACATGATCATATTTGCTCAAAACATTACGAAATCAAAATTGCAAACTATCTAAGTAGCATAATATGAAATGCAAGATAAAAATTATAGAAAGAACAATCTACCATAAATCCCTAATCGTTCCTAAACGGGACGATTAGACTCGCAGCAGTGCTGGGGCGCCCGGGCAGGCCGCCCACCATTGGGACCTGATTTCAGCACCAATCCACTTGGGATGGGTCCAAAATCTCCTGTAAAGTGTTGTCGACAAATTGGGTGGTATTCTATGGCCAAATGTCGGGTTTTGGGCTCAATATTCGACCTTCCAATGATCACCCAATGACCTCCTCTCTAAAAGAGATCACGGATGTGAAAGGCACAAATCAACCAAGGGTGTATGGGGAAATAAAATGGCAGCACTTCATTGCTTAAAATGCTCTATATCTCTTCTTTTTTTGGGTGAGGAAACTCACCAATTTATAGACCTGGAGGTCTCTTGAATTGGGCATGCAGAGGTGCCACTTGGCAATCATGCCCTCCTAGGGGGAAGGAGATTCCTCCTTTATTGGGGACTTCATGACTGCCCTGGTAACTGCCTCTAATTCTCAAAACGCTCACCCACACTCCCACACGATGAAGGAAGCGGTAAGTGGTAGATCTGAGCTACCATTTTTCAATATTTGACTTTTTTCCCATCAAACCTGCAATTCACCCCACCCTGGGGTGAATCCTAATATTCATCCCTGGGTGGGGCAAATCCCAGTTTGAATTCGTCCCTAGGTAGGGTGAATATTGAGAAAAGTGTCTGAAGGTGCCAAATTGATTCTTGACCTTCCAAAACTGCTATGAGAGTGGTTAGGACCACTGTTTAACCTCTGGGGGCTACCCTTGGGGCTTTGTGTGTCAATGCGATCAGTGCTTGTAGTCACATAATCGGATTGGTGTTGTTTTTGTGTCTATAGTGTCCAGGAAAAACTCCAAAGTGAAGGGTGATATTTTATATTTTAAAGGATAAATTATTCCTATTTTTTCCTATATTAGATTCAGGAGTTGAAAAGGTATTTTGAAATGCAATATATGGATAAAGATAATTCCATAAAGGTGAATATTGCAGCCTCCAAGTTGAAGTCTCATGTTGGCCTATGGTTGGAGAACTTGAAGAGTTATAGGATAAGGTAAGGAAAGGAAAAAAATATATTGTGGCCCAATATGTTAAAACATTTACGAACTCAACTTTTTCCATATGATTATCAGCAAAAATTGTTTAGGGAATTTTAAAACCTAAGGCAAGGGGATCAATCCATACAATCATATATCGAGTAGTTTATGAGGCTCTAAATTTGAACTGATCTACAAGAAGTAGAAGAAAAAGTAGCAACTAGATATGTTAATGGGTTAAGGTTTCAAATACAAGATGAGATTACCTTAGTTAAGCTACCTACAGTGGATGAGGTATATGAATATGCTTTAAAGGCAGAAGAAAATTTGAATCAAAAGAACAAAATGAGTAAAAAGGGTGATGTTAACCAGAATAGAGAAAGAGGAAGTTCCTCCAAACTTACCAAAGAAGAAGAACTTGAGAGGAGTATGAATCCTAAATTTAGATAAAGAGGAAGTTTCAAAGGTAGAGGAAGGGAACGATAATATTCTGGAGAATGAAAACCCTTAAGATGTTTCATATGTGATGAAACCCACAAGGCCATGGACTGCCCACACAATCCTAAGAAGGCTATGGTATCCCAAGAATAAGAAGTATAATAACCTTCAACTAATGAAGTGGAAGCAGAAATAGGAGATAACTTGATGCTGTAAAGAAATCTAATATCAGGGATAAAGAGACCCCAAAAGCTAATTGAAAAAGGAAGAGCATTTTTTGAACAAAATGCTAGCATAGAGAGAAGGTGTGCAAGGTGATTATATATGGTGGGTCTACCAATAATCTAGTAAGTAAATAAATGGTAGATAAATTGCAACTTACTTGTATTCCAAAATCTAATCCTTACAAGATCTCTTGGTTAAAAAAAAATCATAGTATGTTGGTGAATATGTCTTGTCTTGTTGCTTTCAAAATTGGTCCTTATAAAGATAAAGTGCTTTGTGATGTAGTACCTATGGATGCATGTTATTTTTATTAGGTAGGCCTTGGCAGTATGTTAGGAATGTAATTCACCATTGCAAGAAAAATACCTATGAAATTCAACATGGGAATAGAGTCCATATTTTGAAGTCTCTTAATGGTGAAGACTCAAGTGAAATAGTATCCCTATATTTGTTTACAATGGGCTGGAAAATGTTCCATAAAGAGTCAAAGGGAGGAACCTAGTATCTTTTATATCCTAGAGGGGTAGAGAAATCTAATCAATAAAGGTAAATAGTCTTATTAAAGGTGTATAAATTACTAAGTCAATATTCATAATTGACCCCATCTAAGCTACTTGTTGGTTTACCTCCATCTAGAGGCATTACCCATCAAATTGATCTAGTCCAAGTGCCAAAATTCCAAATCAAGTTATGTACAGGTTGACACCTCTAGAAAATGAGGAAATGAAGAGGAAAATTACTAAATTATTAGAAAAGAGGTTTATAATGTAAAACATTAGTCTATGTGCCACACCTAATTTACTCTCCCCTAATAAAAGAGGCCATGAATGGAGATGATGTATGGATTCTAGAGCCATTTAGAAAATCACTGTGAAATATCGATATCCCTTACCTAGAATGGATAATATATTAGATTGTTTGTCAGGTGCCAAAATCTTCTCCAAGATTCACCTTTAAAGTGGATATCATTAGATATGAATTCACGAAGGATATGAGTGGAAGAAAATTTTTAAAACCAAGGATGGCATATTCAAGTGGATGGTGATGTCATTCAGATTGTCTGATGCTCCAGCCACCTTCATGAGAACCATGAATCAGGTATTTAGACCATATATTGGGAAATTTTTTATAGTCTATTTTGATGATATTCTAATTTTAAATAGAACTATGGGAGAGCATGTAGAACATTTGAGAGTGGTGCTCGACACATTTAAAGTTGAAAGGTTGTTCATCAACCTTAAGAAGAGTGATTTTTGCAAATATAGATTGGTATTCTTTGGTAATGTTATCTTAGCTGATGGATTGAGCATGGATGCAAAAATAGTTAAGGCATTTCTTGAATGGCCTACCCCTCAAAATATCATAGATGTGAAGAGCTTCCATGGGTTGGTAAAATTTTACAATAGGTTCATCAAAAAATTTAGTGGGATAAGTGCACCCTTGATAGATTGCATAAGAAGGAAGGTCTTTACATGGATAAAGTAAGCGAACATGAGTTTTGAACAACTCAAAAGGAAGGTAATAGAAGCTCGAATTTTGGTTGTACCAAATTTTGACAAGCTTTTTACAGTTGAGTGTGATGATTCAGGAGTAGTTGTTGAAGGAGTTTTGAATCAAGAAGGTAAACTTGCAGCTTTTTTAGTGATAAATTGAATGATGCAAAAATAAAATATACCACATATGATAAATAATTTTATGCCATTGTACAAGCATTAATATATTGGAGATATTATATTTTACATAGGGAATTTATTTTGTTGACTAATAATCAAGCTTTAAATTATATAAATTCCCAAGCAAGGTTGTCCCACAAACATGCCAAATGGGCTTAATTCTTGTAGACCTATACTTTTATGTTACAATATAGGAGTGGTAAAACCAATGTGGTGGCTGATGCATTGAGCAAGAGGTGTCATTTGCTGATTGCAATGAACAATAGGTTGGAGGATTTTGAAGAAATGAAGAATAAATATATAGGTGATTCACACTTTGGTAAAATATATGTAGCTCTCAATAAATATGACCATACAGGTATGCACTCCTTTAAATAATATTTTTTGGTTGATGGATTCTTGTTTAAGGAGAATCAACTTTGGTTTGGTGAATAAAAAAATATTTTAGCCTAGTATGAGATGATATGTCCATAGGTTTATTACTGCTTGTAAGGTGTATCAAATTGCAAAAGTGAAACAAAAAAATATAGGTCTGTATATGCCACTACCTGTACCCAAAAAACCATGGACTTTGTGTTGGGCTTACCTAGAACTCAAAGGAGAAATGATTCAATTTTTGTTGTGGTAGATCATTTCTAAAAAATGACACACTTTATAACTTGTAAGAAGATCAATAATGTTAGCCAAGTACCCCATTTAGTTTTTAGAGATATAGTGTGGTTACATGGTATTCCAAAAACTATAACCAGTGATAGAGATACCAAAATTTTAAGCCTCTTTTGGACATCATTATGGAAGAAGTTAGATAGCAGACTATAATATAGTTCAGCATACCACCCCCAAAATGATGGTCCAACCGAAGTGGTGAATAGAATTTTGGGAAATATACTAAGGTTCTTAGTTGGTGACCATCCTAAATAGTGGGATTTAGTGATATATCAAGCCAAATTTGCTTATAATTCAAGTATTAACAGGTCTATAGGTAAGTCACCTTTTCAAATTATCTTTGGTTTAAATCCTAAGGGAGTGGTAGACTTAATTGATCTTCCAATAAACCCACATGTTATTCAAGATGCTACAAATTTTATGGAGAATATTCAAGAGATACAAGAACATATTAGGCACAAATTACAGGAAATAAATGAATAGTATAAGAAACAAGTAGATTTGCATAGAAGGAAGAGAATTTTCTAGTAATGGGAAATGATAATGGTGCATTTACGCCAGGAGAGGTACCCCAAAGGGACATATCACAAATTAAGACCAAAGAAATTTGGACCTTGCTAAATTTTAAAAAAGGATTAATGATAATGCTTATGTGAAAACCTCCTAGAAGAATTTTAAATTAATATTATTTTTAATGTGGTTGGACCATATCCCCACTCCTTAGACATAAATGATGAACTGAGAGAGGCTAAACAACTTGAAGGATAAGATAATAGACAGGGTTATGCATAAGGGGCTAGACTCAAAATGTACTTGTAAAAAAATGATGAATCCTAATCAAAATCAAGGTGAATCATGGAGAATCCTAATAAAATCAAATCGAGCATCTTCACACCAAAATTTGGGGTATTTGAATTCGTAAAATGTAAGGTCATATTTGGGACCACTTTTGAGCTATTACATCATATTATAACTTCATACAAATACCACCATTAGATTAGGCTTAAAAAGAGCTTTCCAACGAGAACACATATGACTATGTTTGGATATATATTATGGCAAATTGACCCTAAGAAACAATTGATCCTAAAAATTTTAGGCCAATGGGCTGACGTTGAGGGTCCTCATATTCATCAATTTTCAATTTTGAAAATCCGAATATTCACCCAATTGGAAAATATTCGCCACTATGCATAACCTTGATAATAGATTGATCAAGAACCTACCAAAGAAAAAAAGAGGATAAATTGAATGAGTGCTGGATACCAAATTCGTGGCTACGCGATCCAGGTCATACAAGTTGTATTTTATCAAATGGAAAGGGCTACCAAAATCCTATAATTCATGGATTTCAAAGATTTATTTGCTTAAATTCATCAATAATAACTTTTAATTGAGGCTTTGAACCAAGAGGTTTAGAATTCTAAATATTAGGGAGGATGATGTGAAACATTATGTTATCCACTCGACCCATGCTTCATTTAGTGGGTCTACTTTAGTTTTTATAATAGATCTACCATCCACTCCATCCACGCTTCATTTAGTGGGTCTATTTCTATTTTTGTAACAACTGTAATCTTGTAACAACTCTACTCTATTTTTGGTTTTAGTGGTACCAAAAAATAAGAGTTAGTAGTTAGGATTTGAGTTTTTTGGAATTTTATATATTGTATTGTATGTCTATCCATGTAGCTTGGAGTTGGGAATAAATAATTATGATTTTTTGTTCTAAGTGCTTCTATCATTTTTTGTTAGTTCTATTGTCTTTTTTATTTTAGTTATTCTTGCATCAGGTGAACAAGGTTGCAGGCTCGAGAGATAAAGTGAGGGTCTGCATCAATTATGCTTACCATTGAGCATCAAATAATCATTGTATTATCTTTAGATAATAATCACAACACTCTAATACAATGGATGAAGTTAATAAGAGGGTTTTTATGACATTATATAAACATCATTATATAATTATGTTAGTCAAATTTGACATAACAAATAGAATTTGGGTTAATCAAAAGTTAAAATTTAAGGTTTATCTATTGCAATTTTAACCATGAGTCTATATGGCATACATACATCACAAACAAATGCATTATACAATGATAACCCTTACACTTACATAATAATACATCATACAATATCAGCTTGGATACTAAGTCATATTATTCCATCCAAGAAAGAGATGTGCATGATCCAAGTTACCACTAGGGTTTTTTGATGAAATATTTAAAATAACCAAACAAGATCTTGAAATTTACTTTAGAAATAATCTATCCATGTAAATGATTGATGTTGCTCCACAAATACTTTGGTACCATGTTGTATTTCACAATACTTCTATAAATAAAGATGTTTAACATTCACCATAAATCATATGCAAGAGAACATATAAGCAAATTAAAAAGATCATGTAAACAAAAACAAATTAGATAGATATTCAAAATAGGAAAAATGGGAAGGTTCCCATAGGCACCTCCATGATATCATATCACACTAGTTAATAAACTAATATGATGGATCAATGATTGGAGCTATAATTATACCGTAGATCTAATCACCAAATCATAATTACATATTAATTTAACATAGGTCAACATAAGGTTTAAGGTCAAGTCAAGTTACTAAACCTTTAATAAAGGTTTAGTTGAAGTTAACCCATAATGTTCTTCATCCCATCCTACTATGATTGTATAAATTATTATTGTCTATAGAATTACATATATAGTGCTTACATGATTATATATAGAATACTTGTAGGCTTATATCATGAATACCCATAGGTTTATATCATCATATCTCAATGTTGGCCAATAAGGTTAAATTACCATCATCCAATAATATAATCTGATGTCCATCCATAAAATATTAATTATATCACATCACTAATCAAAATTAAAAAAAAAAAATGTATATCACATCACATTCACTCTAGAGTAATTATTTATGTCATCTTCCATCCTCTTTGCATATTTAGCCCATGTTATATTTATATTATATCTATCCTCAAATAAATAATTTGTTTCTCATTACATGTCCCCATATGTAGATTTATTTTTTATAATTCCTCTATGTAAATAAATTCTATGTAGATATGTGAATGTACTCTAAATTGTTATACTTTATAAATAATATATATGAAGCTAAGTGTATTTTACAAATAACATAAAGTAGCAGTATTTTTCTATGATTTTTTTTAGTTTGACATGCACATGCACTAAGCTTATGACATTCATTATCATAATATAGCCAAGAGTTATAGCTTTAATAGTTGAGATTTGAGTGTCTACTTTGAATGTTATCATACTTATTTATATGGTAGTTATTCTTTACATTCTTGATTCAAAAACTTATTAAATCTTTGGATGATTTGACTTTATCGCCACCCTTTCTATGCTCACAGAATTACAACTAGTAAGCATACTTTTATGACATGTTTTATTGTGTTATTCCACTCTTAAATTCTTGGAATACTTCTCAGACTATGGTTTTTCCTCTACACAACATCTTGTATCTCATACTATGAATTAGAGAAATTAAATGCTTTGTCAAATTCTCTAGTGGATATTAGTCTACTCCATGCATTCCCTCGGATTCATGTGCATGTATCAATCTTATTTTTTTAATTTTTTTCTAATCTTATTCTTTAATTATATTTTCTACTCCATGCATTCCAAATTGAAGTACACCTGTATCAATCTTATTCTTTTATATTTTTTCTAATCTTATTTTTTAATTATATTTTCTACTCCATGCATTCCAAATTGAAGTACACCATAAGTGGTGACTTATCTTTAAGCTTACCGTTTTCGATTTTTATAAAGCATTTTATGAATCATTTTCTCCCAAACAATAATGTGTACTCTATGAAAACAAAAAATTAAAATGGTTGAGAGGTTAATTTAGTGAGTCTGCCACTTTTTTTATAATTTTTTCCGTAGTCCAATGTTTCTTCCATGTGGCATAACCCAACTACATGAGAAGCCATGTGCACTGAGAAGCCATGTGCACTTAAAATTCATGATCTATTACCATGTTTGACACACCCTAACATTGAATCATGCCTTATCAGCATTGACATGTATGGGAGTTACCTTGAATTCCTAATGTTATATTTGTCATAGATACTTACTCCTAACCTCCTGCCTTGAATAAGATCCCGTACTAAGATGTACTTGTAACCAACATATTAGCTCTACTTGTAATGCTCATTGCTCACCATTACAATGGCCCCCCATGACATGGTCAACAAAGTCTATCTAGCAAATCTTATAAACCTGTTTAAACCCTTATGATTTATCGCCAAAGGAAGTCTCCATTATTTAGTGTTAAAAAGTGTAGGTTGGCTCATTAGAATCTATTTCAGAAATATTTATTTGCAATATCTTGACCAATGCTCAATATACACATTATTACTTGCACATACTTCTCATAATTCTTATTATAGTAAAGAATATTTCATGTCTTAAGTTGAACCAAGATATTGCATATATTTGTTAACGCGCTTAATTTTTTCTACTCCTATAATAAATTAATAAATTAAATAGTGTTTACCTGTCTATTAAAAAATAATATTGTTCACACAAATAATTATAAATAAGGTTAAAACTGTAACGTGGGTAAGTGTGTCAAAGTGTGTATAGTTGTACATTTGTTCTATATTATTAACCTTAACTCTTTTATCACATTAATCAAATCTAAATAAATAATAAATAAATAAAATAAAACAATAATTTCGATTGATCAAATAAGTTTTTCCAAACTAAGAAATTAAAATTAAATATATAATCATAAATATTTAATTGATTTGAATGAGTATATTACTTATATGCTATGCACCAAACTTCCACTCCTTCCATTTCGAAATATTTGTTAATGGTTTTCTTCCTTGGATGGGTTATGGTCGTCTACGACACAATGATTATTAAATTAAAAATGGTTGACCTTTTAGCTGCACGCGATTAAACTAGGTTATTTTGACGTTTACTCTCGGAATCTAACCTGATTTTCGTCATTTTCATATTCAGAAGCCGGAATGAGATCGCTTTAGCAAGATCGTCGGAATAGTGCTACAGGTAATAGAGCGACAGTTGCCAACCAGAGCCCAGATTAAAGACAAAATGGAACAAACCATAATCATCCCCAAGACATAATGCGATGGGATTGACAATTGGCGCGACTTGACTTTGGAGGGCAATGACATCGTCATGTTGGAAAATATGTTGGAAAATATTCATATAAAGCCAGCATGCCTGAGTTAGAGACTCAGCAATCCCACATTTCGTTTATCAGTGATTATGGCTTTTCAAAATTTTCTTATGATTCAATTAAGCTTGAGCCTGCTTACAGTCGCCCAAGCTCAGGGTACCAAAGTTGGGTTTTACGCCTACACTTGCCCCAGGGTGGAGTCCATCGTGAGGTCAACGATGGAATCGTACTTTACGTCGGATCAAACGGTTGCACCAGCCATCATCAAACGGTTGCACCACCAATCCTTTCATAATATCTTTGTTTTCATTCCTTTCCACGACTGTCTTCAATAATTTCGTTGTTATAGCTAGCGCGGTTGTTAGTTTTACGACATGGATTCACCACCCGAGGACATTTCATGAGATATTGAATGGAGTTTCTTATCCTTTCCGAAATTTCGATTGCAGGGATGTGACGGCTCCATATTGATAACGGGTCCCTCTGCGGAGAAGAACGCGCTCACAAATCTTGGGCTGCGAGGATTCGATGTCATCGAAGACGTGAAGGCTAAAGTCGAAGCTGTGTGCCCCGCCGTTGTTTCTTGCGCTGACATTCTCGCATTAGCTGCCCGCGATGCCGTAGTTCTGGTATTCTCCTCTCTTCTATCTTCTCCAGTTTTCAACAATCGTCCGAGAATATTTCTTTATTGGTCATTTTTAGTGAGTTATGATTTTTTTATATATAGAAATTTTGGTTTGTGAATAATTAGAATTTTTAGAATATTTTCTTCCATTTTTTATTTTCTTATTTAATTGAAAACAATAGCAAGAATTTTTTATAAGTTATTCTTTTGCAGAACTTTAATAAAAATCTTAATTAATAAAATAGTAAAAAATAAAAAATGTATTTATCAACTTCTTATATAAAATAAGAATAACAACGATATAAATTTATCAGAATTTTGTATTTGTCTTTTTAAGATATTACAGATATACGTTGAATTTATATTAGTTGAAACGAAAAAGTTAAACTTTCATCCCTTAGTATTTTAGTTGAGGTGAATGCATAGATCCAACATCTTTTAATATGTTTTTCCTACATGAATAACCTTAGTATATAAGGTACTGCACCTTCCTCATTAAATCACAAAGTAATAAAAGTTACAAAAAAACCCCAAAGGTGTCTAAGAACTCTTTGATCAACCACTCTTTGGTCAACCTAAAATTCTCCAAAGGTGTCTATGAACCCTTTGGTCACCCTAAAACGCTCCAAAGCTATCTACGACCCCTTTGGTCACCCTAAAATACTCCAAGATGTCTACGACCACTTTGGTCACCATAAAAAGCCCCAAAAGCACCTATAAAACCTTTGTTCAACCTAAACCGCTCCAAAGGTACCTATAAACCCTTTGGCCAACCTAAAATACTCTAAAGGTGTCTACGAACCCTTTGGTCACCCTAAAATGCTCCAAAGGTATCTACAAACCCTTTGGTAAACCTAAAATGCTCTAAATGTGTCTACAAACCCTTTGGTCACTCTAAAATACTCCAAAGGTGGTTACATACCCTTTGGTCAACCTAAAATGCTCCAAAGGCGTCTACAAACCTCTTGGTCAAACAAAAACACTCCAAAGGTGTCTACGAACCCTTTGGTAAATCTAAAATGCTTAAAATGTGTCTATGACACCTTTGGTCACCCTAAAATGCTTCAAATATGTCTATGAACCCTTTGGTAATCCTAAAATACTCCAAAGGTATCTACAAACTCTTTGGTCACCCTAAAATGCTCCAAAGGTGTCTACGATCCCTTTGGTCAACCTAAAATTCTCCAAAGGTATCTATGACTCCTTTGGTCAACCTAAAATGTTCCAAAGGTGTCTACAAGCCCTTTAGTCATCCTAAAATGTTCCAAAGTACTTACAAACCCTTTAGTCACCCTAAAATTCTCCAAAGGTGACTACAAACCCTTTGGTCACCTTAAAACACTTTAAAGGTACTTACGATCCCTTTTGGTCACCTTAAAATGTTCCAAAGGTGTCTACGATCTATTTGGTCATCCTAAAATGGTCTAAAGGTGTCTACAATCCCTTTGGTCATCCTAAAATGCTCCAAAGGTGTCTAAGATCATTTTTGTCATCCTAAAATGCTCCAAAGGTGTCTATGATCCCTTTGATCGCCCTAAAATGCTCCAAAGATATCTACAATCCCTTTGGTCACCCTAAAACGCTCCAAAGGTGTCTACAATCCCTTTGGTCACCCTAAAACACTCCAAATGTGTCTAAAATATCTTTGGTCACCCTAAAATGCTCCAAAGGTATCTATGATCCCTTTGGTCACCCTAAAATGCTCCAAAGGTATCTACAAACCCTTTTGTCACCCCAAAAAGCTCCAAAGGTGTCTATGAACCCTTTGGGCACCCCAAAAAGCCCTAAAGGCATCTATAAACCCTTTGTTCACCCCAAAAATATCTAAATGTGTCTATGAACCCTTTGGTCACCCTAAAAAGCTCCAAAGTTATCTATAAACCCTTTGGTCACCAAAAAATTCTCAATGGCATCCATTCCCATTAGTCAAATGTATATATCTTTATAAAAATCTGAAAAACATCATTAAAATATAAAAAATACAAAAATATTATATTGCATTACATTTCATATCATTTCATTATAACATCACTTGCATTAGGTATACCCATCATTACATTTTGCATTTTAGAGTTGATCATACATGTCTAGCACCAAGTCTGTACACTAGGCACCTTTCAACATCAACTTTATCAATAGTCATTATTCATACATGTTTACATTATAATTATCATTTCCATCCACATTCCATATTGTGTGTATGTTTCCCTTCACTTAGCCATTTTTCATAAGGCATATTTAGGGTTTTTGGTCACTCAACCGTCTCTATTTTTCTTTTTAGATTTTGTAGAAAGCTATCATGATTTATAGAAGGTAGAATCCTACTTAGATTATACCTTGTATATATCAAAATCCCAACACATTTTTACACTAATAAATCCATGTATTGCATAAGGAAAGATGAAACCTACAAATTGGCATGTGTTTCCTTAATAAAAATGTTTACCTCGCTCATACCCCTATGTGAATGGTTCAAATGTGCTGAGAATTGACAAAAAGACAAGTTCCTCCTTACCAAAAGCAATCAAAATCCCTTGTTTCCTACCAAATTGGGGCAAGTATCCAAAATAAAAAATAAATAGTGGTTGTTACCACTTAACAATATGCAAAAGAAAAAGTGGTTTTCACCATTAGCAAAAATCAAAATAAATAGTGGTTCTCACCACTACCAAAATCCCTTCCTCACCAAACAAAAATGAGCAAATCCCTAGAGCAATTCAAAATTAAAAGAAAAAAATGGAGTAATAAACTCGAATCCTTGGAATTCTTAGTATTTGAAAATCATAAGGTGATCCTCATTACAAGTTGGGTGGCATCAAGCCCGCCTATAAATGGTGGTATTCTTATACATGATGACATGTGTGTCATATAAGCAACCTGCTTTTGTATAGACCAATGTTTGCATGGGAATGAGCTAGATTTTGGTAACCTATATTGCCTAGTGGTCTAATCCAACTATGTACAAAAATCAGGATCATGATACTCACAGGGTGATATTCATTATAGAGGGGCTGCATTAATCCTATTTGGCACTAGGGTAACTTTATGTAATATCATAAAAATGAACTCACATGCACACACAAGGATATTGAATATCTTGGTCATCTTAGAAGATTTATACTTTACCAAAAAGTCTTGCATGGTTAATATACAACTTTTGATTAGGTAACTAGAGTGTTTGAGTCTCCTAAAAATCCCAAACATGTCATATAAAATTATATTATTTGTTTCATTTCATATCATGCTCTCACATGTTTGTTACATTACATTTACACAAGCCCTGACATAGTATCATGATAATGTTAAAATGATGAGATAAAGTTTGTACAGTCTATGGTGCTAGCATATAATGTGTCAAGTATTCATAAATCATCAGTACAAATTAATAAATAATTCATTTCATTATGCATACACTCATGTACATATCATCGAATCACATCATATTACAATACATGCATCCATGATAAGCATCAATGAAACATATATCATAAATTTTTCATACATCTAATAAATACATAGAACATCACATGGTCAATTTTACCATATTGGTATGACCATAAAATATGTAGCCATCCCACCCTGGGACAATTCACTAAAAAATCCCATAAAAACAACTAAAAAAGATTTTTAAAATGGCCTAAAAACCACCAAAAAGAGGTCAAAATGGATAAAATTCACCAAGGATCAAGACTGCATTCAAAGTGCTCATGGGTGAATTAAAAAGTGTCTAATTAAATCTCTAATAATTCCATTGTGATTGTACTGCTCCATGAGAATAAGGTATTCAGTTATTTTCTAGCATGAAATATAAACAAAAATGATCAAAATCCTAGCAAAATTGATAAATCTTACAATGGGTAAAACTAATGATTATCCCAATCAAGTCATATGGGTCAATTGAATCATCTATTTAATCTTTGTTTATGTACTCATTAACTCATCGCTTGAGGGGGTAGTCATAATAATGAATTCATAATCAAAATCAACACTTGAACACTCGAAAGTGCAACTTACATACATTCAAAAGAATCATTGCAAAGATAAATTTTCAAGCCCACGTTGGGGAAAAAAGTTAGCAAAAGAAAAAAAAATCTTGGTCTCCTTGAAGCCTTGGGAATTTACCTAGACAAAGGCTTATAAGTGAAACAAGGAACCAAGACCAAGTATACCCTAAGCCCCTATGACTACCATTGCAAAGTGGTTGAAAGGTATACCAAAATGAATCCTTCAACTATGTCAAAAGCAAGGATTCCAATAATTTATGATCTTTTCATAATGGAGGTATCTAAATTTGGTTAGGTCATTGAATAACCTCAATCATTTAACGATTTAGTCATCTATTTTTGCTTTGTGCTTTGTTTCACTCAATGCATCTAAAAAAGGGGCATATGTAGACACTAAAATCATGTAAATTAGATAAGACTACCAAGGTGCCACTCTTATAAACACCATATGATCCCATTACATAACCCTTAGGGGTTAATTACGGCTCCCAACCATTTTTGGTAAGGTTTAACCCACTCTTGGGAGGTTTTGGGACATGTAGCCATGGTTGTCCAACCGTAGGATGACCACAATTCATGGTTGTCCCACCCAAGGATGGCCATAAGCAACCATCCCTGGGTGGGATGCCCATGGTATAGACCCCTCAAAAATTCAAATTTGGGACAAATAGAAATCAATTTCTACCATTTATCCTACCCAATCACTCATGACAGATTAGGAGATTGTCATGGACATTAGGAACTGCAAATTGGATGTCCAAATGGAAAGCCTTTTCTACCCTATGCGTGACAAAGGCACTGCCAAGTGGTGGCACCTACCTTGCATGCCCAAACTTGTCCCTTTGTCCTCTTTGCCCTCTTAAGATCTAAATTGAAGTGTTTGCACTCAATTTAAAGGAGAGACTTTTGTAATTATTGACCATGAAATGCTATCGATATTTACCCTCACCTTTTCCGCTCGTATTTGCCCTTGGAAACCTCGTCAATAAAAGGCATTTTCAAGGCATATCCAAATATTCTCATCCTTTTCAAAACCTATAAATTCCTATGAGTTAATTTACCAAATTTGATGACAACACCCTTAGGAGACTTCTAGATCAGACCCAAGTGGAATTGGTGGTAATAACCACCATTTTTTGTGTCTATCCCCACCAAGGATGATTAACAATCCTAGTTGGAAATCTTAGGGATGGCCATGAATTGGCCCACAATTTTGATTCAATTTTAGTATAGATCAATTCTATAGCATTATATTAGCATCATATTTAAATTTGGTGAAGTTTGGAGTGGTTTTGATTTGGTAATTATGGTTTTTGTGATTACAGTCCTAGTTGGCCCTCTCAGGGATGACCACATATTCTGCTCATAATCTCACTTCAATTTCTGCTCAAATATTTACAAAATAATATTATATACATTTTTCTATGTTTTTTTGTCATTTAGAGTAGTTTAGATATGTCAATTACACTTTTTACATTCAATATTGCATGCATTTTATAGAAATTATCATCATATGCATATGCTATTAACATGTTTTAATTCCTTGTGTTGAGATATAGATATTCCATTGCATGAGGGAGGAGCTAAAGAGTAGAAGAAACATATCTCAATGTAGCGACATCGCAAGCCTACTCCGCAAATCGTGAGTGCGAGAGGACCATTGAAATCATGCCATAGGTTCATGGAGGGATTGGATCGTTCAAACGTTGTAACTTGAAATGTATCAAATTGAAATCCTTCAAGGGGATGTACTGTTACTTCTTATTTGAAAAATTAATAAATACAATGCGAACCCCACTTATTTTATTAACTTATTTTTCACTTATTTTCTTACTTTATCATCTCTTTTGCATACTGGAATAGAACATTAGATGCATTTCAATTTTATTTTCTAGGTGCACCATTTTTCAGCTCTTTAGGAACTCCTCAACCTTTTACATCAACTATTCTAAGGGAGAAACAACATGAAATCAACAATAGCACAAAGCAAAAAACAACCACCTAATGCAGCGGGGAAGAACAAAATTAACCCAAGATAATCAAACAAGAAAAACAAACTAAAGCAAAAGGTGAAACATCCAAAACATGTAGAAAGATTAGAACTGAGCTAGTTCTAGATCTTCCTAACTAAATCCACATCCTAAGTAATTTCTCCCACAATCCAATTCACTTCCTTTGTATAGTTAACAATAGTCTTTAATAATCGTAGAATGACATGTTGTTTGTATTCCACCATCTTAAGGTTATGAATGATGTTATATTTACCCTCTCCAACATATTCTAGAAAATATACCTCCTCAATAGACTTATACTTATGTTTATTTTTGGGTAAAATCTTAGAGTTAGATTGAATAATGAGGATATTAGGATCTTCCTTATTGGACTTCTTAACCAAAAGTTGTTTAGACTTCCTCGATAGACCCCCTCTAGCACCTCTTGAGGAAATCGATAAACCATCAAAACCATCATAGGTATGAGCCTCTTTTAGAGAAATTTTAGGAGAATCAATTCTCTACATCATCGAGATTTTCCCCTAACTCCTCTTGCTGAAACATGAATATTTCTAGAGATTTTGTTTTCTTTGGAGACCATGGAAAAGGAGTAGAGATTTTATTTTAGAAAATTGTACATTTTATTTGTAGCCAACTATTAGTATAGAAATCCTACATATTTTTTCTACAAAATGAGAATTTCAAACATACTTATTGTCTTATGTATCTTAAAATCTTGAAGGAACAAAATTCCAAAGTGTATTTAAATTAATAAAGGAATAAAAATTTTCAAAGTGTATTATCGTATATAATTTCTCTTGGTTGTCTCAAGAGACTCTTGGTGCTTCATATTATCCCATCAGTAAAATAATATAATAATTATTTGGTTTCTTTTAGGAACTAAGATGTTCGAAGTTGGTTGAGTACATGCTACCTCTTGAATTTGGCCCTTGGCTCTAGTTTTAGATCTAACTCTAGCCTCATCCATCTCATCACTTTTGAAACACAATTCTTTCATTTTATAAATTATGTTACATGTTTTACCTAAATATGTAGTCGACACCTTTATGTTGATAGACCAGTCATTTTGATTATATGTCATATTTATATTTATATTTTTTCATTATTCTCATTGCTTTTTATTTTTTAAAATAATTTTGTTCCTTGATTTTTTTCTTTAAAATTGTAGTCGTAAGGCTAGGATTGTTTTAAGGATTATCCATACATTCAATCATACAAGCATGGTTGCTTCTTTTATTTATTTTATATCAGTTTTAACAACTTCTTGAGACCTCAAGTTTTATGTTATCTCGATTATCTTTGGTCTTATTTTTTTAGGCTCTCACAAATGAAGCATATCCCTATTATGTGTAGGTACACTAGGTGTGTGTCTCCTTGAAATGCCATATGCTCCAATGTATTGAGTAAATTTTAGAAAACCACATTGTGTATAAGGCCATGCATTTTGCACAACAATATCTTGGGAGTTTTCAATTGCAATATTAACTCTTGTAGAAAGCTAGAGTTTTTTCCAAAACATGCCTATATTAATGATAAATATACCATTAATAATCCTTTTAAATACATAATGTTCCATATAAAAATTCATAATTTTTGATATCGAGATTAATGCGAGTGACCAACATCATCTATATGTCTTCCTCCTAAGATAGAATACCTATAGCTCTATGCACCATTTGCTTCTCCTAATTCCTTTCATTTTTTATCTTATTTTTTATATTGCTTTTTTTTTCATCTACTTGCACCTACACATTTTCACCTCCTTCCCACTTGTATATATTATAGATATAACATCCATGTGTCTCTTGTGCAATCCATATAAAAAAATGTATTATTCAATCCTTTATGTTGATATTAAAAGTCTAGGGAATCATGGTTGTAAACATCCCTATAAATATTATAAATGGAAGGTTGATGGTATCATAGCTAGAAGTAGAACCATGTCATTCAATGAACTATTTACATATGGTAGTTATAATGTATCCCTCATAGGGTATTCTCTTGGGAGCAATTCAAATGGCCTCGAATATCTCCCTCATCGCTTCCTTGAAACTATTCATGGAAAACCTAACACTCTCATAGTTTGACCACACACTCACATTATCATCTCTTTGATAATAAGCTTAAAGAATATTTTCTCATAATTATCTAGAACCCCCACTATGATGACCAATGAGATTGAAGGTTATTCCTATGAATATGACATCGCTATCCATCCACCAAATGAATCCACCTTTGAGTGCAACAGTATTAGCTTTTACACTAAGGGTAGCTTCTAATAGGTAGTCATCCTATCATATATTATTTCAATATAAGTGCACCCCTTTAAGTGCATTAAGAACTATGGATGTACCCCTACAAAGAGCTCTAGTTTTATAAGGTAAAACTTGCACTTCATGGTGAGTGTTATAGTTGGAAGGTATGTGAGTACCTTGGGGCTCTTTTGCTCGTGTTGCTTTCAACTCACATGAGTTGATGGTGTCATCGACTTGAATTTATTGTCCTTATTATCATCTTGCTTGTAATCGTCCAAATATCCATGGTGATTCATACCACTTAACTACACCTATTGATTATAATGTTGGTGCTTAGTTTTTATTTCAAGGCATAATATATATATATATATATATATATATATATTTATTTATTTTCTACAATAAAACTCTTTAGTGAAGGAACAATAAAGGTTGTATAAGACCTTTGGCCTCCTCGGGGAGATTTATTGTGTTTTAGGAGTAAATTTTTCTTAGGATTGCTAGCCCTACTAGTATGCAATCCCATGACAAATCAATGGCGGTTACTACCCCCATGTTGAAGTGGCAGTACATTTCCATTGTGATCATACAATTACTCAACCACCATGTCAGGGTCCTCTTGACTAATGATGATTTACTCCCAAATGGCAATAACTTTAGTAGTATCATCTATGAGATCTTCAACTCTAGGACCAACTATTGTGTCCTTAGTAGATCAATCATCCCTCACTCTAATCCCAAATAGGGATCTTGTTCCTTTTGCATAATAATATCTATTGGATAATGTAATTACCACCCTAGAATGATACTTTTAATTGTAATGGTAGTTACCTATAAATTTAATTATTATTATGTGCTTTTAAGATGAGGTACTGTTGATGACCCTTATTTTGCAAGTACAAGTTCTCAAAGAGCAAAATGAAAAATGATGATGGCATGAAATATCATTGTGGTGGGGTATTCATATTGGTAGGGATGAAAAAGCCCTACTAGCAATACAATCACAAATAAATCATGAGTACATGGAAGCTCGTATAATTGCATTAAAAAAAAATATAGGTGCATTGTGACTGAATACCCTGCATTATGTGTATGCCTTATTTTTTTGTATACTTTTTGCTTGAAGGATATTAGTATCTGATAAAAAATATTTAAACCTCTGATGGCAAGGAAAGTACCAAAGCATGGAAGCTATTTTATTCTAGTAGATGGTAAAATAGGATTACCCGTACGGGAAGAAGAGTTAGAGGTATAAAGTGATTTGGTAATTTTTACTTAGTGCTTGATTTTATAATACAGTAATATAAAATTTAATAAAAAAAATAAAAATAATATCTTTATATATGTGTATGTATGCATATTGTTTTAATAAGTGAATACATTTATGATGCATTCTCTAAATTTTTGAATGTAACCTCCACCTAGCGGATGATTTGAGCTAGACATATGCATGTAGCTCCATTTTTTAAGTTAATCTTCATTTTTTCTTCTATAAATTAGATAGAGAGAAAGCTAAAATCATCTTGCATTGCATACACCTTGAAGGAGTTGGATTGAAAAGAAGAAATAAAGAAATTAGTATTTTGAACAAGAGTCTTGTAGGTCAGATTTATTTTACTATTAATGATAGAGTAAAATTTTATTGAAATTGATTGTGGATGCATTAATAATAAATTTTGTTGCTTATCTATTAATGAGAACAATCTATTATTTAATCTAGTATAGTTTTAAAATCTTATATTCTCTTCTTTCATTTTGTTTGACTACATTCGATCTATGTTCTTGACTATATTAGGCTGTACCTGTGGATTGTGCATCACTTCTACACTTGAAAACTTGTTATATATGAAAAAATTTGATCCTTCGTTATCACTGTGAGTAGATTTTAGTATTGTTCAACTATTGTCCCAACCTTGACCTTTCTATACGTCAAGTCCTTCTCTCCTTTTGCATTTATGTTGACCAAGACATGATGGTGGATATTTTATTTCACACATGGGTATTTATTTTATTCTTTATTTTTGTGATGGTTGTGCTTTTGCTAAAATCTAACCATGCTTTATAAATATACCTTACACTAGTCTTCCCAGATATGTGTTTGTTTATATTTAATTTCATTATTGAACATGACTTCTTTGGGTGACTACTTTTCATTTTATATAAAATCTTATTGTCCATTTAAATTATTGGATTTATAAATTCTTATCCTTTTAGAGCTGTGTCACATCATGAAATCCTTGAAAAACATCATGCATAGCATTTTCAATAAGTTTTTTTGTTTGGATAGTTAAACAATAGCATATAGTTGTATTAATTTCAATATCTATGGTCGTTGTGATCCCAAATCATTGTGGCTAAGTGGTAGGTATTTCAAACCCAGTTCTATTGCTTAAAGAATACTAATTTTTCCTTGTAAAAAAATGATCAACCAAAGCATTCTTGTTGTAATACATCTTAGTCCAATCATAGAAAATACGGTTTAATCAATTGTACCTAGCCTTTGGTATGTGTGATGTTTTATATTTTTTCTCTTTACTATTATTTTTCAGAACATCAAATAATGTGCTTCGGCTCTAAGAAGTTTATTATTATATTATTTAGCACGTAGAGTTTGGATACACCTCTTATCAAAAAATAGTGTCCTCCAAATGTTAACATTCAATTTGCTAGAATATCATTACGTTGAATAAAAGGATATAATGGAGAGTTTTTTATTATTAGTTTTCCCCTCGTACGTTGAGCTTGATATTAATATCATTTCATCATTATTTAATATTGTTCCCATCATTATAAATCTAAAATAATGCATATAAGTTTCCTTTTAGTTATAATAAGATGATAGATGTTTTCTATATTCATTTATCCATGGGTATCGTTATTATTTTCTCATATACTCCTATTTTTTTAACCTTTATAATACTTATTTATTATTTTATTGCCTTATTTAAATCAAAATATTGGTTACAAATCACTTTTAGAAGAATCGTTAATCTCTTTAATGTATTTCTAGAAAATCGACATATTTCATATTGAGAAGAAGGAATAATGTATTTATTTTAATATTATCTTAAGAGTTTTGAATTAAGTTTTTTTTAGTTGGAATATACGTATATGAATAATTCTAAGTAGTTAAGTTTATTAAAAACGATTTAAAAGTTCTAGTCAGAAGGTAGTTATATAAAGTTATTTGGTATTCACATAAAATATTCTTTATTGATTCTACACAAGCACGATAAGAGAAGCTTATAAAACTGAAATGAAATAGAATCCATTTTATGATTCCTTTTCGACATAGAATTGTATAAAGTTGCTATAAGTAAATACGCTTTTAGTTTCTTTTATTTAGTAACCATGTAACTGTAACATCTATTTTAGAGCACAAATTAGGAATGGAATAATGTAAAGGTTATATATATATATATATATTGAATTTTCTCGTGGATATGAGAGAATGAGATTATGCAAAAAATATTTTGATTTGATTTCTATATGAATTTTTCTCAAACTTAGTAGATTTTGATTCATTAGTTGGATATAAAAATCATAAATTGTTAATGATTTGTAGATCATTGATAATTAAGCAAATAAGTTCACTTATATTTTTAAAGGAAGAATCTAGCATATTAGTTGAATCTTACCTAAACCTTTAATTAATTCATCAAGGAGGATGAATGACTTTAAACATCAAATGTTGGTGGTTATGACTTGGTAACCATTGTGATTTGAGAATAATCATTTTCTAGCAAGATAGGCCAGGATTAGAAGATGATAAGGGATGGAATGGGATTTCTTCTCTAGGTAATTGTGTAAGTAGTACGATGATGGATCCTTGTACAACTTATGGTTAAGATAAATCTAGCATAACCAAGGAGCTATATTAATCCATGATGATTGGAATGGGACAATGTGTCATTAATCATAACTTGATAAGTGATACCAGGCCCAAAGCTAAGGGAATAACATGGCCCTATATGACTTTAGAGAAGTGGACAATCAACTAGGCATTAGGCATATACTCTACACCCTTTCATGTTAAAGTGGGACATAATTAAATCAAGGTTCTATATGCTAAGACATATACTCTCTCATAGCAGAATAAAATATTGAGAAGATAGATCCATAAAATGATACCTTCTACAGAATTTGGCCAATCTCATCCATTTGGGAGTCATCTGCAATGACTATAATCTAAAAGTGGTTTATTATAACTCATGCTAATTACACATTGGGTGATCATAAAAGCTAAATTGACTCAAAAATGTCACTTTATATCATACCTAGTTAGTAAATCCAACAAATATTTTTACTTTTTAAAACTAGTTGTACAATCATGTGAGTTAGAATTGGGTTATTATAGACAATATGAACACCATGAAAGGGGAGGTGGAGTACCAAGAACATAATTTTTCATTCGAATTTCTAAGTAGGGGTGATTTCCAACATGTAATACATCATGCTAATCCTTACCACCACGGGTTTCCTCTACCTAGACCATGAGATATGGGCCAATAGCTACTTGCAATACATTGTGGTGCATGTAATAGGGTCACAAATTATGTTTTGGAATTATATGCATGTCATGCACTCCTCCATGGGGCTATTTGATGTTCAATTTTAGTAGTGCATCATTCCATCCATTAGGTATGGTGGTGATTGAGATCTTGCCTATTCTCATGGCCAAGAACTCCTCTTACAACATGCTCTTTCTTAGAATTCTCATATCTATTTTTGTTTTTATATATAGTTGTAGCATGCTAATCAAGTTCACTTTCGTTCTATGGCAGAGATACAATTTTTTCATGCTCAACAAGCTTATAGGGATCTTGTGTAGATTCATCTCCTTCTAGGAGTAGGAGATATGGTAGGCATATCCTACAAGCTCTAATATCAATTTTGGTAGTTAAATCCTTATTTGTATTGTACATTCAAAATTTAGGTATATATATAGAATAAAATATATCTTGGTTGTCTAAAAAGACTCTTAGTGCTTCACATTATCCCATGAGAAACATAATATAGTAATAAAAAATAATATAACAATCATCCAAAAGGGTACCCAAATATATTGGCCTAAAGTATGCTAATTAGACCACAAATTGAACTTAATGGAAACTATATAAAATAAATTTTGAAATTCTCCATTATTTTATATAAGTGTGCCTCCTTTCAAAAATAAAGATAAAAAATATAAATAAATAAATAAAATAAAATTATATAGACACCTAAAAAGTATCATATTGGCATTGGTTAAATGTTAATATTTAATCAATTTTACAATTAGTTTAATTAATACATTGCAACCTTATAAATATTAGTGTTGACTATCCTAGGTCCTTTGACCATCCTAAGCACCTTTCTATGCCTAACACATTGTCATATTGAGACCATCCCTCTATTTTTACTTAGGTCCACCTCACTCTAGTTGGCATTCACTACCTTCTTTTATCCATATTCTAAACTCATTAATGTACATGGGAGAGGATTACCCCTACCCAAGCACATTTATGAAGTATGTCATTTTGGTGGGTGAGAAATATCTCCACCCAAGAACATTAATGTGGCACATCATAAAATATCATAATGTGTCATAGCCCAAATAGAGAATATTGCACACTTGTCCATCCAAGCAGCCAAGTGGGGAAACTTAAGATTCCTCCCTTATCTCACCCAAACCACTTATCTATAATCATATCACCCCCTCATCATTCTCCTAATTCTTGGAAAATATTATAAATATGCTCCCATTTTATTTACTTCAAAATAGAGTGCACAAAACACTACTGAAACTCTATCCAGATTTCATTTGGCCCTCTTTGTGGATCTTTGAATTTGTGAATGCACGTACCTCATTCAAAGAGATTAAGAACATAAATCATGTAGTCTCTTTGAAATGTATGGTAATCCTAGTTTTATAGTTGCATTCATCTCCAACAATAAAACAACACTAGATCTACACCAGAAGCCCCAAGAAACTTCTAGAAATGTCTAGATTTGAGTTTGAAACCCCTAGTAGAACACAAATATAACTATCCTGTGTGGCTACACAAAGACAACCTCTCTATGTTGATATATAGATATAACTTCCCTATGTAGCTACATAGATACAACCACCATGGGGAGACACACAGAGCTAGGCAACTTCCTTGGATGGCCACATAGGCATGAGAAACCACCCTCACTATTTTGGGCATAACTTCCTCATATATACTTGAATTGACATGAAATTTTTAGGGTATATTCCTAACAACAAGAGGAAGTTTTTCAAAAAAATTAGCCTATTTTGATCAAAATAAATCTATAGATCCAACCACCATATGTGGATACACAAAAAAAACTACCCATTATGGCTATATAGAGCTAAAGCCTTCGACGATTAGGTCCAAAAGGTATAAAAAGACAGAATAAAAAATATGTAGTCAAGAAGGTAAAGCAAGTGTTTTAGTATAATTTTGTAATTATCTACATGGTTTTATAACTTTTTATTAGTCTATTAATGAGGTTTTTAACTCTCATTTTCATGATTTAGGGCCTTATCTCAAAAGGCCCAACAAATATTGTTGATAGCTTGATTTGTGTGCAAGTATTTGCAGTAGCATGAGGTCTAATGTGGTTAAGCAACCAAGCCATAAAAACCACTTGAGGATCTTTTAGTGTGACCAAGAAGATCATGTGAACCATCATTGAACTTCATTTGCAAAGAAAACCCTCCCTTCTAGGAGGTCCATTGTAATCAAAAGGGTTGATTTGTAACAAAAAAAGTCTATAAATGCAATATAAAATTTTATTTTATTTATTTACATGTTATGATGCACATTTTCTTAGTCACATAAATGGCAATCATGGTGGGACCTGGATGCCCTTAATACACC
Source organism: Wollemia nobilis (assembly GCA_028583015.1). Classification (NCBI taxonomy): domain Eukaryota; kingdom Viridiplantae; phylum Streptophyta; class Pinopsida; order Araucariales; family Araucariaceae; genus Wollemia; species Wollemia nobilis. Next base: position 6,332,976 of record JAQPPZ010003246.1, on the reverse strand, counting down.
TAACATTCATTGTTTTGCTTACGTTATAGAACTTGCATCAAACATAGTATATCTTTTGTATTTTATTTAGTGTTCATCATGCTTTCTTACTTTTTTTGCTTACTTTATTAACTTTATAGTTTTTTTTTTGTCATAGGTACTTAGGAGTAGAAAGGACACGGTCACCTCATTCAAACTAGGGCTCAATATTGCAATATTTACCCACTAGGAGTCAAATACAATCACCCATGGTAGCTACACAAAAATACACAACTACCCAATATAACTACACAGACATAAATAAATTCTTAGGGTAGATACATAAAAATAGACAAGTACCCAAGGTGGCCACATAGGCACATAGAACTACATAGACATAGACACAAAGGCACAAAAGGCTCAATTCCTTTTATTTCTAGCATAGGATCATAAGTTAGTAGCTTATATTCCTTAGTTTTGCATAAAGGCTCATGTCATATTCCATTTCATTCTCATTGCTTGTTTTAACTATAAATTGCTTTTAGTCATTCCTTAGTTTACCATAGATAATCCTCTCCTTATCATAGTTCCTTAGTCTTCTTTAGTACCCCCGTAATATTTTTTCTTTAGATTAATTGCTTAGAAAAATTTCATTTCTCTAAAAGGTATTCTTCATAGTCTAATCCTTTTCCCCTTCTTATTTATATTCTCAGTAGCCTATAATAGTTGCTTTATAATTTTTGAAATGAATACATAAGGCTCATTGTCCAAATCATTATTGTTTTATGACTCATTATATTAAATAAAAAAACTCAAGGATCATTAGGTTAGTTTTCATTTGATTTCAATTCTCATTAGTTTAATTATATTTTTCTTTCAAGGCTCATTAAATTAGTTATTATTACTTACATGCCTCATTAGATCGTGTTATTTTCATATCTCATTAATATAAAGGTTATTATTTTTGTTGGATTCTTAGGGTTTTCTTTAGATCTACATGGTAAATAAGAAATTTTAGCATCAAAAAATTAAAAAAATTAAAAAGAAACAAAAAGAAGGAGAAAAACAAATCAAATCAAGCACACACTTTACATGATATATTCTACAAATATTTTGTGAGGAAAACCAACTGGTGATGTTGGATTTCACCACCAACCCTTGGGGCTAGCTCGAGATAATTTGAGTTTAGACACAATTTGCTCATGAGGCTTAATAATTAGTGATCACAAAGTTATCTTTTTTATTTGAGTCTGATCGAAGGTGAAGTAAAATCTTGACTAGACCAATAGTAGAACTTAAACAATGTGACCTCTTTTTGGAGGTATTTTTGTCCCCTTAGGATACCCAAATCCAACCCCCATCATAGGAAGCCTTTTCTTCCATTTTTGTACTTCTCCTAAGGTATGTGGGCATAAACACAACCTCTTACATTCCACTCCATCCACCCCATTTGTAGTCCCTAGGTTTAGGGTACATCAAACACATAAAACCCAAAAACAAAAACTACAAAAACAAAAAATAAATAAAAAATAATAAAAACCACAAAGCAAACAAAAAATCAAAACCAACATTATTTTTTTTCTTGTGTGTTTGCATTTTTGTTTCTTTAGATAAAACCCCTCATCTACCAAAATCATCCAAAACCTCACCAAATGTATCTAAATGGCCACCAAAACCCTCTACCACCTCTCCCAAACCCATTCGTTTACATCCTATTCGACTTCATCTAGTCTATGGTATTGACTCAAAGTCAAGGTAAAGCCCAAGCCTATCCTCTTATAAACTATTCTAAGTTGATTCCCAACCATTTGGTAACTCCTCCAACCAATTTGGAGGATATATATCCCACATTTCCTAATCCTTACCTCATCATTTATCCTATTCATTACCCACCTACCAAGGGCCATTATCAACCATCACATTCTACCCAAGATGTAGTGTCATATTCTATTCTAACCCAAACCCCTCATAAGTTGACCCTTTTATTCTTATTACATTAGTTAACCTTGTATATTTAACCTATTTTTTCAACCCCACCTCTACAACCTCTCCTTCAAACACCACCACAACCACATCCTCTCCTCCTAAATCCCTACCCTTTACCTTGTACCTCTTATACATCCTGACGTCTGCATCCTAGCCACTCACCTTATACTTCTACCATTTGAGTAGCTCAGTCTCTACAACCTTACCACTCATCACATCATTTACCTTATGCCTCTTTTTTCTCCCAACCATCGAGACCTTACCACTCATCCTATTCTCTTAACCAATATTTACCTTCTAAATTTTCTCATCCCAACCAACTTAATCCTCATCCTCTTAGTAGATCACTCACACCTAGCTTACCCATTTCAACTCCACCCATAGGTGATCTATAATAAACCATTAGTCCAACTCATAAACCTTGCACTCAAACTAAGTCATCATGAATCCTCCACATCACCCTTACAAAATTTCTCCATCCAATATTCCTCCATTCCCCCTTCTTCAAATCGGCCCTCCAATTATCCTTAACCTCCTTATCATCCACCTCATCCTAGAACACCCCTATTGAATCCAATGTCGATGATCTTTCAAAATATCTAGGACACAAAACTAATTCTTTACCTAATATCTATTTTGGTAAACCTAATCAACTTAAGCCTAAGTGGTATAAAGAACATCACTATAGTGTTTTCCATCATCAATAGGGCTATGACATTGAATATTATTGATTATTTTAGTGTCTACTACAAGATTTTCTTCATCATGGAGAATTAACCATCTCATTTCTATGCTCCTCTTACAACAATTTCACTTGCCTCCCATATCTTCTTCTTCATCAATTCACCTCTTCTATCCATCTACATATTGTACATAATCACCAATCAACTTCATACACCCAAATAATATTGTGCCACAACTAATATCATCACTCGAGTTAGATGACATTACCTTATCAATGTTTTCATAAATCTTGATCAGTATTCAACACCCTTTTTTAGAATTTACATCTCTCCCAGAATCTTGTCTGAGACTATCATGAATCCTACTCTATTCGGTCACAATGTAGACTTTCTCTTCTCAAAATACACTGTAATCAAATTCAGCTTGATGTGTGCCATGCATATGCTTGTACGGTGTTTACATGCCTATGATGCATTAATGTAAGACCACTTACAATATATTACTATATTATTAGAACACCTACCATATGGATTGTTTTTTTACCACCTCCAAAGTGCTCAACAATCTATCAATGACAAGGTTAAAAGATATTCATCTTTTCTATCATTGGCGTATCCTACATTGATTATGATTTGAGATAATCTTACATCTCCTTCTCAAGTTTCACTTCAGTGCCATTTCATCCACCCTTAAAACATTTTCATCCCCATAACTCACTAATTCCACCTTACTCGATCCTTCCTCCTTACTTCTTTAATATTGTTTCCCTCTCTTTTTTCTATAGGGTCTAGGATATTTTTGTATAGTCACACTTCAAGCAGACATGTACTCATAGCTTGTTTATTTATTTTCTTTGTTATTATTTATTTTTATCCAACCATTCCTCAACATATTTCAATGACTTCATCACATATTTTGAATCATATATTTTCTTTTTCATTCATTTTTTCAATCTACCATTCCTCAATCTCCTTTCACAAAATCTCAATTAATCCCTAACACCGTATGCATAACCATCCCTTCTTGACTAGGGGAAGTCACCCCTCCTTTCATCCAATTTTATACCTAAGGGAGTTCACACTCACTCCATGGCATCATTTTCACTATATTATATCTATTCATTACATCTATCCACCCCACTCATATATTATAGTCCTGCATAAGGTTTTTGGCATTCTAGTTTGCTCTCCTTTTTGGTTTTGTGTAAATACATCCCCTAATTTTGATTGGTATAAATAATCATTGACATAAAATAGTTGTACATACCATATTTATTTCTACATATCAGGTTATTTTTTGCACATTTATCCACATTGTCTTGTTTAGTCCTATGTCCTATTATTTTATCCTTTATATCTATTTCATCTATTTGTCACACACACTACATTTTTCCATTGTCCCAAGGTCTTAGGTCGCTCAAACATGGAATTCATTTTGGTTTTATAAACATATATATTTTTCTAATCAACCTTAATTGAGTGTCCTCAAGTCTTATAGTGTCGTAGGCCTCTCCTCATTACCTCAATTTCACTTCAGGACCAAGCATACACATCACATATTAAATATATTTTTAGTCTACGAAAGATGAATCAATGTTTGCCCCTGCTCATCTTATCATGCATATAATCCAAACCCGAGGATCCGAATATATTATATCTACAAAAATAAAAAATCCATTAAAATCAAAATTAGTAGTAATAGTATATCATAGACCCTTAGGCATTTTATATGTCTTGACCAAGGCTATAGAAACCTGGCTAGCAGTGGAACAACATTGAAGGATTATGGGGATATCTCCATTGGGGCTATAGATTCTTCACTGGCAGTGGAGTATGCCCTTCATGTGTTGATATGTTTATCACATTAATGACCTTCTTTTGTATACACCTATGATGACTCGTATATGAGTTAGATTATAATGGCTTGAGTTGAAATTTATCAGTCCAACCTTGGTCAACATCAGAAATGTACATCACTATACACACTTTAGTCCTTGAAAGACTTGACTCCCTATGATGGTCTAAGTGTCCTAAAGTACTTTATTGGCTAGTGGATGAATTTTATTAATGGCACTAGGGTGTATGAGTTTTTTAAAATCCTTCTAGGATCTGAAAACCCTAAGATATCTCAAACAACACACCATGTTATATCCGTATCATTCATCACAAACATGGTTTAATATCTCCATCTATCAAATGTGCCATACATTATTTGTCACAATTTCTTAAGTTCACATATCACCATCCATGTCTTATGTCTTATTTTCTATTTTTATTGTCATGTCTTATGTCCTCTTAATGTATCTTTATGATCACTACTTTTTTCTTAATTAATTAAATCAATTTTGATTATAAAATGCATATGTGAATATCCAAAATATGATCAAACATGATTAATTTAAACACCTTAAATGCATACCTCATACCATCCATACACGTCAACCATCACCTCATCATCATATCCCTCCTATGAATGAATAAATTCGGTCTATCATGTATCCACATACACACATCACATTCATATCATTTCAAAAATAAAAGCTCACGTTTTGAAAGTTTTACTCACCATAATCTCCCCTTTATTTTGATGGAACAAAAATATAATTAAATCAATCAAATAAAATCTAATTAATCAATCAATCAAAAGGCTGAGTCAAGAAAGCAAAAGGCTCAATCATTCATTCAATTATCAAATCAAACCTAATCAATTGATCAATCAAATCATGCATTAAATTAGATTTATTTGTGTGTGCATTAGATTATATTTATGTTTCTATGCACATATTACATTTAATTTCTTGTTGCCTATGCATAGATTATATTTTTTTTCCTAATGTCTACATAGATTAGATTTAATTTTTTGTTCATGGTGATAGACAAAGACATAGACAACAACCATAGAATATAATTAATTTTATATTCATAGAATAGATTTAATTTTGTTCTTCCTAAACCTAGATTAGATTTCATTCCATGTTGGTCGTATAGACTTAATTGCCTACACATAGATTAAATTTACTTTTATATCATTTCCTGCTTTCCTAGAATAGATTTATTTTCATACAATTTCTTGTTTTCATAGACTAGATTTATATTCCTACATTTTATCATTTTCATACATTTCCATTCCTACATTTTATCATTTTCACAAATGGATGATCCAAAAATTTATGCAAGCCCTCACAAATACATACATCAACAAAATCTAAAGTAAGTAAAAACTACAATCTCACACACACATATAGAAATGGGTCTATAGGAAGTCACTGATGACTAATGTAAAAATTAATGTAAACCTCCATATATACATGTGTGTGTGTGCACAAATAATATAATTACAAATATTGTGTCAAGAGAGGGTTCAATTTTTCCACAAGCCACTCAAAAATTGACTACTATACAAAAAGAAATATGGTTATGCATAAGGGGTTGGACTCAAAATGTACTTGTAAAAAAATTGTGAATCCTAATCAAAATCAAAGTGAATCATGGAAAATCTAAATAAAATCAAATCAATCATCTTCACACCAAAATTTGGAGCATTTGAAGCCCTAAAAAGTAAGGTCATCTTTGGGATAACTTTTGACCTATTAAATCACATTAAAACTTCATAAGAACACCACCATTAGATCAAACTCAAAAAGAGCTTTCCAATGAGTACAAATATGCCTATGTTTGGATACATATTGTGGCAAATTCACCCTAAGAAAAATATTGGTCCTAAAAATTTTAGGTGAATGGGCCGATGTCGAGGGTCCTCATATTCGCCAATTTTCAATTTTTAAAATCCTAATATTCACCCAATTGGTGAATATTTGCCACTATACATAAACCTGAAAAGAAATGAAGGGAAAGCGTACAAAATTATATAATTGCAAACTTGTCAATCCTTTACAAAGCTAACGTTACTCCTATTTATAATTTATAGAGGAGAATTTCTCTTCAAAACTCATGCAAAGAATTCAAGTTGATTGTTACTTTTGACATCAAGTCATAAGCAACAACCACCATTATTTTTAACTAGCCCCTTTTGGAAAACCTTACAGTATAGGTGCAAAGAGATTTTTGCTTTTAATGATCTAGATTTGGGGTGGCCTTGTAATGGCTTTCTAGCTATTGTTGTCCTCACAATCTAACCGCATGATGTTTCTTGCCTCAGGAATTTTGACCATTGGAGCTCTGATGTTAGAGCTTTTCCCTTCAAGAATCTAATAAAGTTCGGCCTTCAAAATTTTTCTTCGTTGACCTTTCCATCTTCAAAACTTTTGATTGAAGGCTTTTCTTTAGTGCTAGTCCACTTCTTGTACTCTACCTTTGTTGTCAAAAAAAAAATGATTTATTAAAAAATCACTACATATCTAACAATAATAATAATAATAATAATAATGTTTAGAGGAATAACTATAAGTAAGATCTTATTGATGAATTAAGTTTTTGAAACTAACAAATAAAAATTAAAATTAAATATGTAATTATAATCATTCAATTGGTTTGAATGAGAATATTACCTAAAAGCTATTAAAAATATATGCACCAATTTTCCACTCCTTCCATATCCAAACATTTGTTAATGAATTTCTTCCTCGGATGGGTTGTAGTCGTTTAGGACACGATGATTCCGGAAATTAAAAATGGGTGACCTTCTAGCTGCACTCGATTAAACTAGGTTATTTTGATGTATACTCTCAGAATCTAACCTGATTTTCGTCATGTTCATATTCAGAAACCGGATTGAGATCGCTTTAGCAAGATCGTCGGACGACACAAGTCAAACAATTCACATAGTGCTAGAGCGACAGTTGCCAACCAGAACCCAGATCAAAGACAAAAAGGAACAAACCATAATCATTTCCAAGACAATGCGACGGGATTGAGATTTGGCGCGACTTGACTTTGGAGGGCAATGACATCGTCATGTTGGAAAATATTGCTATAAAGCCAGCATGCCGAGTTAGACACTCAGCAATCCCACATTTCGTTTATCAGCGATTATGGCTTTTCAAATTTTTCTTATGATTCAATTAAGCTTGAGCCTGCTTACAGTGGCCCAAGCTCAGGGTACCAAAGTTGGGTTTTACGCCTACACTTGCCCCATGGTGGAGTCCATCGTGAGGTCCACGATGGAATCGCACTTTACGTCGGATCAAACGGTTGCACCAGCCATCCTCCGACTCTTCTTTCACGACTGTTTCATCCAGGCATGACCACCAATCCTTTCATAATATCTTTGTTTTCAATTCTTCCCATGGCGGTCCTCAATACTTTTACCACCCATGGAGTTTCTTATCCTTTCCTAACTTTCGATTGCAGGGATGTGACGGCTCCATATTGATAACGGGTCCCTCTGCAGAGAAGAACGCCCTCACAAATCTTGGGCTGCGAGGATTCGACGTTATCGAAGACGTGAAGGCTAAAGTCGAAGCTGTGTGCCCCGGCGTTGTTTCTTGCGCTGACATTCTCGCATTAGCTGCCCGCGATGCCGTAGTTCTGGTATTCTCCTCTCTTAGATCTTCTCCAGTTTCCAACAATCGTCCGAGAATATTTCTTTATAGGTCATTTTTAGTGATTTGTGTTTTTTTATATATATATAAATTTTGGTTTGTGAATGATTAGAATTTTAGAATATATTTTTCCATTTTTTCTTGTCTTATTTAATTGAAAACAATAGCATAAAGTTTTTATAAGTTATTTTTTTGCAGAACTTTAATAAAAATCTTAATTAATAAAATATTAAAAAAAATAAAATGTATTTATCAACTTCTTATATAAAATATCAACAACAACGATATAAATTTATCAGAATTTTATATTTGTCTTTTGAAGTATTAAGATATAACAGATATACGTTGAATTTGTATTAGTTGAAACGAAAAAGTTAAACTTCCATCCCTTAGTATTTTAGCTGAGGTGAATGCATAGATCCAACATCTTCTAATATATTTTCCAACATGAATACAGAGTAAGGGACCCAACTGGTCCGTTCCAACAGGAAGGAGAGACGGGCTGAACTCATCATCGTCCGAGGCAGCAAATTTGCCAACTCCCTCCGACTCGGTTGACGTTCAGAAGCAGAAATTCTCGGACAAAGGCCTCAGCACTCAGGATCTTGTCACCCTAGTCGGTAAGAAATGGGACTACGTATTTCTTTTACTTCAATACTCAAAAAAATGATTATACATGTTCATTAGGTGCGAATAGGAAGGAAGGTAAGCTATATACTTCACACGGGTAAATTTAAAACTATATACTTTCCCTTTTTAGCTAAATTCATATATCATGTGCAGGAGGACATACGATTGGACAAACTGATTGCCAGTTTTTCAGCTATCGCCTTTACAACTTCACAACCAATGGCCAGGCCGATCCCATGATCAATCCGTCGTATCTGAGTGGGCTTCAATCGCAGTGTCCCTCTGGTGGCGACGGATCGAAGAGAGTTGCTCTCGACAAGGCAAGCCAGACCACTTTTGATACCTCTTTCTTCAAAAATGTCAGAGATGGAAACGCAGCACTGGAATCTGATCAAAGGCTTTGGAGCGACAACTCAACCAGACCCTTCGTGCAGAGATACTCGGCAACAACTTTCTCTGGATTCAGCCTGGCTTTCACAGAGGCGATGGTAAAGATGAGCAATATTGGAGTGAAGACAGGTTCTCAAGGCGAGATTCGCAACTTGTGCGCTTCTTTCAACTGAAACAAACACTCGACAAACTTCTACCCCTAAAATTAAAACAAAATAAGTGGTGAATTCTTCTAGGCTCATAATGCGACCTATATCCTATGTAACAAAAAATTATCACATCTAAATTATCCCAACCTTATCTATCTATGTCCTTTTCTTACTTTTAATATATTACAATAACTAATACATTCTCCTCGTCTGGACTTCCATTTACCCATGTTTAATTTTGCGGCTGTAGAATTACAAACTCTGCTTCATATTATGTTTTTGCTAAACACCTCATGGGCAAGGTATATTGATTTAGTTTTGCTTTGTGGGTTACAATATGCTGAACACAGATTATGCAAAGCTTGTACCTAAAAAAATAGAGTCCAACGAGTCGAGAAAAAGCTTAGCATTCTCTATTACCAACGCTATCGTAAAACCATCTTCCATGTTTCCACTTATAATAGATTAAATTTAATATAAAAGTTTTAAGTTGAACATTTTCAATGAAACCCAAAGAATATTTAGATATTGATTCTTTTTTAAATTTACTGTTTGTCGAATTACGGTAAAATTTAATATTACTTGAACATCCAAACACCGTCTATTAGTCTACGTAATAATATGTTTATAGTTAAGAAATCTTTATGAAATGTTAAATCATGGTAGTGACCGGTTCTGTCAGTGGAAAACAACCTTGAGAGAAACACCTATAATTCGAACCAATAGTGCATTGATATCAATCATAATATAAATGCAAGTATATATATAAATTAATATGTATATATAAATAAATTAGTAAAAGTAGGAAAGAATGCGGAAAAAAAATAGAAATGCAAAATGAGAAGGTATTAAATTTATAAAGCAAAGGGTAAGATAAACCATCACCAACCATAGGTATTATAAGTTTGTTTTATTAGTAATCTTCTATTCTTTATATAATATTTTTTTATTATTTTAATTTAAATTTTTTATATTAGAAGAGGGTTTTGAAAGGAGTTTCACAACTTTTTTACAAATTAAGGTTCGAAGGTCAAAACCACAAAAAAATAGCACCCAAAGGAAGACGCAAACAAAAACAATAGAAAAATTATCTTTCATATTGATAATTATTAATAAAAAGATAGCAACCTTTTAAAATAAAAAGAATTGTTTTTTAAGATGTCAAATTTGTTTATGTTGGCTTCTCGGGCACCTTGGTTGTAATTGTTGTTTATTCTTGGATAGTGTTGTTGGCGGCTTCCCCTTCGTTAGTCTTCTTTTAGAGATGGTTTGTTAGGTTGGGTTCATTTTTCTCTCCCTCTAGGAGTTGTTATGTAAGGTTGTGGGTTTTTCCTTTAAACCCTCTCTTAATATTACCAAATAAATATATATATATATATATATATATATATATATATATATATATAGGATGTCAATTTTGTTTTTAAAGTTATATTAACTTACAAATTTAATTTTTAAATTGTTATGTGTATTTGAAATTATTTTCATCTATACTTTATCATAATTTTTTACATATATAAATTTTATTAGAGATCATTCCAATAAAAATATTTTGTTTATTATTAAAGGTCAATTAGATCATATATAGCTTTTGTTTTAACAAAATAATTTCATCTACTTTAACTCACTAATTCTATTATATTAAATTTTTAATAAGATTTTCATTAAAAAAATATAATTTCTTTTAGCTATTTTCCTTCTAAAATGTGAGTCTTTTTAGGATAAATATTAATCTTATGATTGGTTAAATTATTTGTAAATACTTTTATACATAAATGTTGGCTTTCCTAAGATATTACCTCCATATACACATAGAATAATGTTGTTGTTCACCAATGCCCATATCCTTTTTTAAAAACATTAATAGTATTTTATGAATCACATTATTTTGAAATCAAACATGGATGTAATTTTCATAATTATATTTTAGAATATATTATTCTGTGGAAGGACCTGTGGAGCCCCATGGTGAGTATTCATTGTGGTTTATTAGTAATGGTTATTTTATTATCAGCTTCTCGGCTCTAGCCGATAGAAATAAGGCCTTCGAGTTGGAGAAGAAAAACCATGGCCCAGTAGGGCTATTTTTTCAACCATGGAGGGTAGGATTTGATCCTCATGTTGAACCTACTGCTATACCAGTGTGGATTCAAATTTATGCTCTTCCAATGGAATTCTGGGGTGAGCAGGTATTGGCAATGATTGGCAATTTGATTGGTAGACATCTGTGTGTTGCCAGAGACACTATTGAAGGGAGCATGGTGGTGTATGCTCGAATATGTGTGGAGATGGATCTCAGCCAGCCTTTTTTGATAGAGTTGGAAATTGAATTGGCAGGTCTTTCCTGGATTCAACAGCTGGACTATGAGGCCCTACCCTTCAGATGTAGGGTTTGTCATAAGCATGGACATTTGGCCCGTTTCTGTCCTATTAATATGAATGCCAATATGGAGGCCCCTACAGGAATGCCAAACCTGCCTAAAGAGGATAAGGCTACACCTAATAAAGATCCTATTAGCATCGGTCAGGGCCAAGAAGCTCAGAGAGAGGGTTTTGAACAGCCCAGAAGAAAAATACGGACAAAGAAAAAGGAGGGAAAGGAGCAATCTCATCTCAGGCCTGCCAATAGGTATGAGATTTTTAAGTCATTGGTTGATGAAGAGGATCAATTTATGGAGGGCTTGAAGGGTTTCAAGGAAACTTCTTTTATTCCTAGGCAACTCCCCCTATCATCTTCTCCTGTCATACAGCAGGTAGTTGATCCCTCTGAGGTATCATAACCAGTGTGTTCTGGTGCATTAGTAGTCCATAACCAGGAGCAAACAATATCTCAAGATGTTCGCATAGGGATAGCAGAGAAGAAAAGGGAAAGGCCATCTTTGGGGATAACCCAAGTAGAAAAAATATCTAAAAATAGCAACTCAGGGAGCAGGTAGAAGATCCAATAAGGAACTGCTAGTAGCCCAGGGAGACAAATTGATCATGGGAGGATCGATGAGGACAATTGACTCTTATTGCTCCTAGGGTAACCCATGATTATACGATCTTGGAATGTGAGCGGTTTAAACAGCAGAACCCATCAATCTACTGTTCAAATATTATTAGAGAATAGCAATACTAGTTTTTTGCTTTTACAAGAGACTAAGATGTCTTTGGATCTTATGTCTAAAACAATCAACAGAATTTGGAGGGGTGCTAGTCATATGGATGTGGCTGCCCAAGGTGCCTCAGGGGGGATTTTTACTCTGTGGAACTCTCTGGAATGGTCTACAATAGAACACCTTGCCTGGAGAGGGGTTCTAACTTCTCTTTTTAGGAATAATGTCTCTACGGAATTTGTTCTAATCACCAAATTTTATGGATCTAAAAACCTAGAGGGTCAGAGGCGACAGTGGAATGCTGTGCATGACATGCGAGAATAAAGGGAAAATCTAGAATGGATTATAACAGGGGACTTTAATGCTAAATTATCTTCTAGAGACCAAGAAGGGGGAACACCTCTTTTGGATCCAGGGGACCGTTTCATGATTGCTCAAGTCTAGGCTTTGCACTTAGTGGACATTAAATGTCCTGACAATAACTTCACTTGGACTAATAAAAGGCAAGAGCCACATAGTAGGAAGGTGAAGCTAGATCGCTTTCTGCTTTCAGAGGAGGCGTTTGTAAAATGGAATATCAATTTTCAGATTTTAGCAGGCCTTATTTCTGATCACTATCCTATTCTGTTGGAAGGCAGGACTAGGATGGGGCACCAGCACAAACCTTTCAGATTTGAGAATTTTTGGCTTCAAAAAGAAGAACTTCAGGAGAAAATCCCATAGTGGTGGGAATAAGGTCGCTCAGCTTATGGAAGAGCAATGTTCAAAATCCACAAACAACTTCAATATGTCAAAACTCAGTTGAAGTATTGGAGGTGTTCTAATAAAACTAACTTCCAGGCCCAAAGAGCTTCATTGGTGGCCCACTGGGATGAGGTCCAAAAATAGTTCAAAGAAGGAGTAATAACTGACCAGCTCAAAGTTGAGGATGATGCCTTGCATACAGCGGTTGAGGACATTAACAACCAGGAGGAGATCTATTGGAAGCAGAGAGCAAGAACCTCCTGGTTATTAGAAGGGGATTGAAATACAAAATTATTTCATCGAAATGCTTGTGCTTGAAGACAGATGAATAAGATGGAGGTCCTTCAATATGAGAACGGTCATTCCTTTGATACTCTTCTAGGTATACATTCCCATGCTATGGATTATTTTTCTAAGATTTTTAAGGAAAGTGTGGTTCAAGATGTAGAGGCCCAAAATGAAGTTATTTCTGTCATACCTGCTATTATTTTAGAGGATGAAAATTAGGCCCTCCTCAAACCCATTGATAGGGATGAATTAAAAATTGTGGTCTTTGGTATGAGCACTGGTAAAACTCCTGGTCTAGATGGCTTCCCAATTGAATTCTTTCAGGCTTTCTGGGACTGCTTAGAGGAAGATGTAAGGGCTATTGTTGAAGAGTCCAGAGAAAATAAGAGAATGCTGAAAGCTATAAACCACATGTTCATTACCTTGATTCCAAAATGGGAGGAGGGGGTTCATATTTCAGACTATAGGCCTATTGCCTTATGTAATGTGCTATACAAAATAATCACAAAGGTAATGGCTAAGCGCCTAAAACCTCTTCTTCACAAAATTATCTCCTTTGAGCAAGGGGGATTTGTTGATGGTCGACAAATTCTGGATGGGGTTCTTGTGGCCGAGGAAGTAATCCATTCAATGCACACTTCTAGTAATAAAGGGATGTTCATTAAATTGGACATGTCAAAGGCTTATGATAGGGTTGAATGGAGTTTCCTAGCTAAAATGATGGCAGCCTTCAGATTCTCTCAGGGCTGGATTGAGTGGATCATGAGATGTGTCTCTTCCTCAACTTACTCTATGCTTATCAAGGGCCTTCCTTCGTAATATTTTGGAGCTTCTCGGGGTCTGCGCCAGGGGGATCCCTATTCCCCTTATCTTTTCCTCATTCTAGCTGAAGGTCTTGGCAAAATTTTCTTGAGGAGAAGACAGCAAGGCATATTATTGGGTATTAGGGTGGGGGATGAAGTTTTATCGCACCTGCAATTTGTGGATGACACTGGTTTGATGGGAGTGGCCAGCATTAGGGAAGCAAGAACGATTAGGGATACTCTTAATGTCTATCTTAGGGCTACTCAATAGGTCATTAATGATAGGAAATCCAAAGTGGTATTTTTTAATCTAGAGCAAAGGCTTCAGAACAAAATTTTAGAAATCCTAGGATTCACTAGGACTTCTCTCCCTGTGGTTTACTTGGGGATCCCCTTGCATTTCAAGAAGCTAAAATTAGACACTTGGAGGAATTTGTTGGAGTGTATCAAGGACAAAATTAATCACTGGTCTCACAAGTGGTTAAGTTATGGTGGCAGATTAACATTCTTACAGTTAGTCATTCAAGCCATGCCAATCTACAAATTTTCTATCCTAGCTGCCCCTCTTACAATATGGAAAGAGTTGGACAGGATGGCTAGGAAGTTTTTGTGGGAAGGAGCTAAGGGAGAGAGAAAGTGGGCCTTAGTGGGCTGGGATAAAGTCACCCAGCCCAAGGTAAAAGGTGGGCTAGGACTGAGAGGATCCAAGTTAAATAATCAAGCCTTGGCTGGAAAGTTGTACTAGAGGTGGATTTCCCAACCAACTTCCTTATTCAGTAGAATCCTAACTAGTAAATATTTGGGTCAAGTTAACCCCAATGAGGTGGGCCATTTCCCTCTGGATGGTACTGGATCCTTAGTGTGGTAGGCTCTCAAGCTAGGATCTCAGGTTATTAAAGACCAATTATTTTGGAAAGTGGGGAGATGGGAGAAGGCTCGTTTCTGGACTGATTCTTGGGATCAGTATCCACCCATAATTGTTGAATTCCTCGAGTTACTTCCAATAAAATTTGCCATAGAAACCAAGGGTTAGGTCCAAATTGAAAGTTATTTCAACACTACTTAGCTGGGGGAGTATAAGTTTAAGAATTTTAAGAGGTTGGAGAAGTGGCCAATTCCAATCCCCCCGGAGTTGGCACCCATCTTGACCAAAATCTTGACAGAAAGGTTTCTCACAGGGAGAGACGAGGAGGATGAATTAGCTTGGGGCTATGGGAGCCTTGGTTTTTATATAGTGAGGACAGATATGACAAGATCCTCCCAGAGCCTCCCCCCATTCTTATCCGATTAAGGATTGGAGAAAGATTTCGCACCCCAAGGGCTGGCTAAAAGTAAACTTTTTTGCCTGACAGTTTATGCACAATGGTATTCTCACTTTTGACAATCTCAAATGTAGAGGAATCATCGGCCCTTCTCAATGTGTTTTATGCCACAAGAATGAGGAAACAGCTGATCACCTAATTTTTGAGTGCCATTTCACGCGTCAGATTTGGAAGTGATGGTTCTCTCACTATAAAATCCAGGTTAATGGTGACATGAATCGGTCTAATATTTGGGAAAGATGGAAGCGGGGTAGATTTAATTCCAAAGCTCTTCAAATTGGGTGGGAGCTTGGCTTAAACTTCATTTGGTGGCAAGTGTGGTTGGAGAGAAATGCTAGAATTTTTAGAGAAACCTTTTCCTCGCTAGATGGAGTTTGGCAGGTCATATGGAGCAAAGTCACAGAAACTGTTGCCATCTACGCTAAAGAGGATACTCAGGTTGGACCTGGGCCAATGGAAGAGGGAGTTGAAAAGCAAGAGGGATAGGTCAGAGCCAGTTGGAAACTGCCCCCAAAAGGCTGGATTAAAATCAATACTGATGGTGTTGCAAAGGGAAATCCGAGTAGTGCAGGAATTGGCATGGTCTGCTAGAATCATGAGGGATTAGTGCTCTATTGGGAACTACAGAGCTTGGGTAGAGCCACAAATATTGAAGCAGAAGCCATTGCTATCAAATCTGCTTCTATTTGGGCAGTTACTCAGGGCCACATGAGGATAATTCTTGAATCTGATTCTCAAATTCTAGTTGGTGCTCTAGATTGCATGAGGAACTTTGCGTTGAAAGCTTGGAGGTTGAAGATTCTGGTCTCTCAAATCAAGGAATTATGGAGGGAATTAGACGATGTGATTCCAGTTTATGTGAGCAGAGATTTAAACAAAGCGACCGATTTCCTGGCTATGATGGGTGCTGAGAAAGAAGTAGGGGTGTAGCTGCACAGTGACATGCCTATTGAAGATGAGGTGATTAGGCAGGGCCTTGAAATATCCTTGAGACAATGATAAAAGAAAAATCTAAGGGTGGTTTTTGTCACGATTTCACGACCTGTTATGCCATCGTGGCCATTGGAGGTAAGTTGTCATGATATCACGATGTGTTACACCGTCACGGCTACTGGAGGAAAGTTGTCATGAAATCATGACATGTTGTGTCGTTACGGCCGCTGGAAGAAAGTTGTCATGATATCGTGACATGTCACACCGTCGCGATCACTGGAGGAAAGTTGTCATGATATCATGACATGTTGCGCCATCGCGGTCATTGGAGGAAAGTTGTCACGATATCACGACATATTGTGTTGTCGTAGTCATTGGAGAAAATTTGTCACAATATCATGACATGTTGCGCCATCATGGCCGCTGTGGGAAATTTGTCCTAATTTCATGATATGTTGTGCTATCACGGCCACTAGAGGAAAGTTGTCATGATATCATGACATGTTGCGCCGTTGTGGCTGCTAGAGAAAAGTTGTCATGATATCGTGACATGTAATGCCGTCGCGGCCGCTGTGGGAAAGTTGTCGCGACATGTTGTGCCATCATGGCCAAGGGAGGAAAGTTGTCGCGATATCGCGACATGTTGCACCGTCACGATCGTTGGAGGATTTGGTCATGATATCATGACATGTTGCACCATCAAGGCCAAGGGAGGAAAGTTGTCATGATATCATGACATGTTGCGTCATCACGACCGCAGGAGGAAAGTTATCACGATTTTACGACGTGTTGCACCGTCACGGCCGCTGGAGGAAAGTTGTCATGATTTCACGACATGTTGCTTCATCACGGCCAAGAGAGGAAAGTTGTCACAATTTCGTGACATGTTGCTTCATCGCGACCAAGAGAGGAAAGGTGTCACGATTTCGTGACCTGTTGCTTCGTTGCGGCTAAGGGAGGATTGTTGTCATGATTTTGTGACATGTCATGATTTCGTGATAGGTTGACTTTTTGTGGCCAAGGGAGGATTATTATCATGATTTTACGACATGTCACGATTTCATGATAGGTTGACTTTTTGCGCTCGAAGGAGTCTTGTGTCACGATTTCGTGACTTGCAGCTTTTTTGCAGCCAAAGGTGAAGTTGGTGTTTGCTGCATGATTTCATGACCAGTTGTTGTAACAGACCAATCAGCTCCCTCAGCTAGCTTGATATTGGTTCAAGAGATTTGGCTTGCAATTCTTCCTCTTCTCTTGTAATCATGTGCTTTCATTATTTTCGGCTGGGATGTGTCTACTCCCAATTGTAACTGATCTTTGTTTTAATACAAGTTTTTTTCAAATTTTTCAAAAAAAAAATTATGGAATTCTAATTTCATTAATTTATTATATCCTAACAGGATATATCATCAACCATATTTTGATAAATTGTAAACTAACTCATCCTTTTGAAAAACATATAAGAAGCATATTTTAGATTTATTTGATACTTGTCCATGGTCCTCTTACTTAACCAAATTGTTAATAGAAATCTAGGGTCTTGATTTGCTTGCATTGATAAAATTATTTTCTTTTAAAACTATATAAGCTAAATTGACAAGATCTAATGATTATCATTTTAGAATATAAATTAGATTTGGATAAGGCCTCAACCAATCATTATACTAAAATTTCATAGAATACCAGGCATTTGATATGAATTTCCTTGTTCAAAAACTCCTAAACAAGATTTTAACCTTTGTATTTTATTATACATCCATAGAACCTATACGTTTTTGAAGTAATATTTTTCCCCAATATTTTTATTGATTTTCAATAATATCCTTCTAGATTTTCCCCCTAATTCTAAGAATCATAAACACTCTAATTTTCATACATCTATAAAACTTATCTATTTGCATAGAGGAAACATATATTTCTCACATCATTTATATAAAAGAAATACCTTTAGTTTTTATCAATTTTGGATTTCATGTTTGAGGGTGATCTTGAAAGTGATATCATATATAGGGATAGATTTTAATGTAGCCTTTATGAATAGAATTTTTATAACCATGGTTAAAAGTTTAATTGTATTTAAAATTTATCTCCAAAGAAATTTCTTATTTTGTTTATTAGACAAAATGATACCTACACACATGTTAATGGTAATTTTAACTTTTAATTCCAAAATATCAAAAATATTTTATTATAAATCAATAGTATTAGTAAACAACTATGGATATTATCATATATTTTTTAATTAGATTAAGAAAAAGGGTTTTGAAAGGAGTACCTCAACCTTTTAATTTTGCTTCACTTGAAGCAAACCATAGAACACTAAAAATACCAACATACCCAAACCAAACTAGAAAAACAAACCTAAAACTAGGGATCCATCATTGTGTAATCCACATATAGGACATGAAATCAACTACCAATGCCAGTAGGGGCAGAAATGTGGTTGCTCAGACCAACCCAATAGGCTGACAATGAAGGGCTTAGGGAGACCCCAACATAGAGGACTACTAATCTTGCATGGATGAAAACTTGCTAGCTGATGCTTCCTCTAGAATTTTCCCCACTAACCGATTCACTTCATTAACGAAATCCATAGCTATTTTCATCACACCCAAAATTGAGTGATGTTTTTATTCCACCAATTTGATCTTCTAGATTAGGGTATATTGGTCACCATTGATGGGAGTAGAGCTACGAGCCTCCTCTGTGGCTTTACCTTTCTTCTTGATGTATTTCAGGTCTTCTGAATTTGATTGTACTAAATTAATTCCTAGATACTCCATTTTATTTTCTTTTCTAATAGCCATTTATACCACCTTGATCTCCATTTCCTCACTCCTTTGGTGGATATCAAAATACCCTCGAAGAATCTATTACTTTCTATCACCTTCTACAATTCAAGGGGGTTCTTCATCTCATCATACTCTGAGGACTTTGAACTCAATATCCTAGATTGACTTGACTTTCTTCCTCTCACTCCCTTTGGAGAGATAGAAATTCCTTTAATATTTTTTCCTTCCCCCACCCCTTTGAATAGAGTAAACATTTCCTCCCCTTCATCAGACTCAAATATTTGGAAATGGACTATGAAGACTTCATGTTAGAGATGATGAGCACTATGATAGATTTGGATTTAATGGACCTAATGATATCTACAACTACTAGGACCCTTTCCTTAACCACATGTTGAAACACTAGAAAAGCAAGACCTTTATGGATTAGATCCAATCCTATACTATCATGCACATATATCATAGATTTTTGCATCAAATAGAAGAGAAATATAGGGATATTCATCCATCTATATCTTCTCAAGTGATTTAGAAACATCATGTGGAAACTTCGAACAACATCGTTAGAGGGGTCTAGAGTAAAAAAATCCATTATAACAACTACCACTCTATCCCAAGGAGGAATGAGAACCTTTGCATTAAAACCATTTTGTTCCCTTGGGAGGTACTCATTCTCACCTAGAAATAAATTGAGTTCCCTAATGAGTGAATGCTTTTCCCTATTATGAGAGTAACCATCCAAGGGTAAACTAGTGATTTTACTAATGATTTTACTAATGAGCTCTATTTTACTAAGGGTAAAATAGTGATTTTACTTTAAATTCTATGTCACCCATATCCACCCATCCTTCATTCCATGAATGTGTCATCCACCTAGAGAGAATTATATTGTGATCATAGAATTTTTGGATGCAACCCAGGAGACCTTCCCTTTTTAGGATCTTCTTTACTTCATCGTCAATAATCAACAAAGTTGGTTCTAACCTCATTTTCAAAGGGAAGGATCTTGGTAACTATATATCAAACCTATTATAGCATAATAGTAGATATTTAAATTACATGTCCTCCCTAAGTGAAGGACGTCCTAAAGAAAATTTTCATCAATAAACTAGTGATGAGATTTGATGAGGCTATTTATTTCAATCTTAAAACCTTTGATTTTTCCTTTCATTATGTCTCTAGAGATATTTTTTGAAAATCTTAATTAGAATAATAAAAATATAAGGATATAAATGCCACCTTCTCAAAAACCACAAAATGATTCAAAGTATATAGTAAAGAATCCATTGGTCAAAATTAAATATTTTGGAGTGTTGTGACAACATGTAATCTTTTCACATAAGTCTTGATTTGAAGCATTATTTTAAGTATGTCATAAACAAAACTATATCAAACCCTATCATGTGCTTTTTCTATATCTAATTTGATAAGCATGCCTAGTTTTCCATAGATTCAGGACAAAGTGTTACTTATTTTGTAATGGTTGTAACAAATAATCGTATACCTCAAAGATAAAATAATCTATAATGTATTTCAATCTATTTTCTATAATTTTTTATATTATATTATAAATCATGTTGCAAAGGCTTCAAGATGAAAAAGATCAAAATACTTTGTCTCACCTTTCTTGGGGTCCAATAAAATAAATGGGGTATTGGTTTTACTTATTATTTTATTATTTTTTCTAGAGCTTGGAATTATATCTAACATACAATTCTTTAACATCATGTCCAAAATATTTTAAAAGAAAATTCCAGAAATCATATTAAGAATAGGCACCTTGTGAAGATAGAAAGAGAAAAGTACCTCTCATATATCCTCAATCAAGATCTTTTCTATTTAGCTATTATTATACCTTTATTTTATAGTTTATGGAATAATTACAAAACCTTACCTTGAGCCTCCTTATTCTATGCATTTTTTCATAGAATATACTTTGAAATGATATATTGCTTAATATCTTATTTTCTTCAACAATTATTCTACGTGGAGTTCAAATAATGATGATCCATTTAGAGGAAAAATATATTTTAGTAGTAGCATAAAATTAAAACTAGTAAAATATTATTTTTCTTGCATATAAATATCTTTGTCCATCTAGTTGATTTTCAATATATTTTATGAATGGTTAATCTTGAATTTACTTTTATTATTTTTTTTAAATATGTTACTAAGAGATTTTATATTGTAAAATTATCTAATCCTTTAGATATATCATATATTAAACAAACATATAGATATATATTCCTTCAAAATTTGCTTCATCTCATTAGAATGTAACTATTTAGAAGAAATTATGGTCTTAGAGCAACTTCAAGTATAAATGAAAATGGATTTGGATGACCACTATTGAATATATCACATACAAAATATTTGGTTTATAATTTGACCACACTTGCAATAAATGTTTAAAGAAATTGTACATTTTGTTTGTAGCCAACTATTAGATATAAAATTTTTCTTTTAGGAACGAAGATGTTGGTAGTCGAGAAATTACATGTTATCTCTTTTCTCTGACCCTTGGATCTTGGCTCTTGTCTCTTGGCTCTATCTATAGCCCCATCTAGCTCATCGTGCTTTAGAACACAATTTTTTCCTTTTTAAAATTATTTTACTTGTTTCACCTAAATATGTTGTTAATGTCTTCTTATTGATAGACTAATCATTCTAACTGCATGACATTTTTTTATTCTTTCATTTTTATTTTCAATTATACTTATAAGGTTAAATTTTTTTTAAAAGAAAAATTTAACAAGCATGGCTTTTTTCTTTTTCTTTCGTTGTTTTTATAGAAACTTTAACAACCTCTTCAAGCATCGAATTTTATGTTATCTCAATGTTATCTCTTTTTCTCTAATAATATCTAATCTTCTTCTTTGAGGCCATCATGGATGAATCATAACTTTGTGATGTGTAGGTATTCTAGGTGTATGTCTCCTTGAAACTCCATGTTCTCCAATGTATTGAATAAATATTTGAAAATCACATTGCCCATAAGGCCATGCAAATTGGACAATATTATCTTGGTGGTTTTCAATGTAATAATCACTCTTATAGAAAGGTAGATTTTTTTAAAATACCTTCCTAGATTAATGATAAATATCCCATTGCTATACCTCTTGAATACATAATGCTCTATCTAAAACTTCACAACTGGTGCTTAGATAAACGATATTGATCAACATCATCTAAATGTTTACCTTCTTCTATGATAAACTATTCCTAGCTTTGTGTACCATTTTCTTCTCCTATTTTTTTATTATTTCCTTTTCCTTTTGATATTGTTACTTCTTTTCTACCTTTGCTTATACCTACACATTTTGCTTCCTTCCCACTTGTAGATATGGTGGATACAACATCAATTGTCTCTTGTGCACTCCATGGAAACAAATACATTATTTGATCCTTTATGTTAATACTAAAAGTTTAGGGAATTATGGTTTCAAACATCCCAAGAAAGACTATCAACAAGAGGTTGATGGTGTCATAGCTAGAAGTGGAATCATCCCAATCGATACCCTCTTTACACATGATATTTATAATGCATGTCTCATAGGATATGCCCTTGGGAGAAATTCAAATGGCCTCTAATAGGTCCATCAAAGCTTCCTCAATCTTCTTCAAAGAAATCCTAACACTATTATGGTTTGACCGCACACTTGCATTCTTGAATTTTTGATAATGAGCTTAGAGAATATTTGCTCATGATTCTCTAGAAGCCCCACCATGATATCTAAGGGGATTGAATTCCATGTCTATGAATATGACATTGCTATCCATCCCCTAAATGACTCCACCTTTGAGTGAGATAGCATTAGCATTTAGATCAAGGGTAAATTTGAATAAGTGACTAACCTATCACCTATTGTTTGAATATAGGTGTACCCCTTGTAGTGGATTGAGAACCATGGTCCTACCCCTATTAAGTGATATATCTTTAAAAGGTAAATATTACACTTCATGATGGGGGTTATAGTTGAGAGGCATGTAACTACCTTGGTACCCTTTTGCTTTTTTTGCATATGGACCACATGTGTTGATGGTGCCATCAGCTCAAATTTCTTATCCTTATCATATTTCTTGTGATAATTCAAACATCTATGGATATTAATACCACTTAACTAAGCTTATCATATTTTTGTTGATTATGATGTTGCTACTCAATTCTGATTTTAGAGCTAAATTTATTTTTAGGTTTTCCATAAGGAAACTCCTAAGAAGTGTAGACACCAAAACAGCACCAATCCGATTATGTGACTGCAAACACTGATCGCTTTGACACACACAGCCCCTAGGGCAGCCCTCATAGGTTAAAAAGTGGTCCTAACCACTTTTGTAGCAATTTTGTAAGGTCAAAAGGCAATTTGGCACATCTAGGCACTTTGCTTAGAATCCGTCCCACCCAGGGACGAATTCAAATTGGGATCCGTCTCACCCAGGGACGAATTCTGAATTTGTCTTGGGTCGAGACGAATTCCAGGTTCAACGGGCAAAAAGAAAAATGGCGCCAAGTGGCAGCCGAGGATAGTCAATTAATGCCTCCTGCCTTGCATGCACGTGTAGGTGGGCAGAGTGGGCATTAGAGGACTGTCACAAGGGCAATCATGGAAGCCCAAGTCATGGAGGACTTTCCTCCCTCATGGGAAGGCATGGCCGCCACATGGCGCCCCTGCATGCCCCTCCAAAGAGACCCCCTGGGTCTATAAAATGGTGGACTTTCCCACCCAAAAGAGGACAAGTTGGAGGCATTTTCAAGCAACGAAGTGCTGCCAAATTGAACACCACATTGCACCTTTTTTTGATTCACCTCTTCCACATCCTTGATCTCTTTTGCAAGAGAGGTTATTGGGTGGCTTTTGGAAGTGTGGATCCGGACCCAAAACCCGACATTTGACCACATTGATCTACCAATTCTTCGACAACCCATCACAAGATATTTTGGGCCCATCCCAAGTGGATTGGTGCCAAAATCAAGTTCTAACAATGGGCGGCCTGCTTGGGTACTCCGCACTTTCTAAGTTTTATTTTAATTTTTTTCTTTTATCATTTTTTTATATTCCATTCCATTTTATGTTGTTTAGATAGTTTATAATTTCGATTTCAGAAGATTTTGATCAAATATTATCATGTTTTGTCAATTTTGTGGTCCTCACTAACTTGTAGGTAGCAACGTCAAATTCTCGTTGATGGAGGTCAAATTGGGAGAATCCGACCATCTGGGTCATCCCAAAATGCCCCCAATTAGCTAACCCCCATGTTTGTAGGTATTTTGGAGATCCTGAGATGTGACATTTGGGCAACATCACCTCGGCGCTTTGTCGTAGGCAAATTCGTCCTACCCGGGGATGAATTACAGTAGAATTCATCTTGACCAGGGACGAATTACAGTCGAACTCAAATCGGCGGAGTTTCATCGACTATTTTGATGGCAGTGGCCCTCTGGTAATGTTCTCTGGTCTCTGTCAAATTTGTAGGTTACTTAGAGTCATTTTATTCATCGGTTTAGCTAATCTTATGCATGCATTTCTCATTGATTTCTAAGGTCAAACGCTTCATCTTTTGTCATAGGTGCTACTAACCATTTTTTTGTTTCTTTGAATGCAAGAGAAGAAACAAGGATCAAGGATTCATCAACACCAGTGATGGCAACACTTTGGCCCGCCCATTTCAAATGTGGGCACGCGGAAGGAGGAATACTAAGTCATGATTGTAACCAAAAGTCATTTAATGCTCCTAGCCCCTGAAAAGGGAGGAGGCATCTTTGTAACCGAGATTAAGAGAGTTAAATAAAAAGGGTTGTGCTTTGTACACTTTATTTTATCTCATTTCAATTCGTCTCTTTCATTTCATGCATTTCACATTTTAGGACTTAAGCGTTTATTTTGATTTTGGATGCATCTCAATAGTTTTCCTTTCAAATCTTCCGGAATCTCATGCTTTCAGTGGTGATCACGGTGGGACTCTGTCCCCTAGTTTTTTAAGATCGAGAAACTGATCAAAAATTTGTGATTTGTGCTTACAGGTACCTTTTGTCGAATTCTAACTGTTATTCGTCTTTGCCTGTGGCGAATACCTTACTGTAATTTGTCTGACCCTAAGACGAATTCTAATTCATCTCAGACAGGGACGAATTCTGTTTTGTAATTCGTCTCACAGAGGGACAAATTTTTGTCTGTGCATTTTTAGGGCCGAGGATCAGAAACAACAGGTCTAGGCAGAGAAAGGTAAGGGTCCTAAATTATTCCTCTCATTTTTTGCTTTTTTTGTTTCTATTTTTGTCAATTTTGCCTTCTTAAGGAAAGTAGTTGCTTCTGCCTATTTCAATTTTTAATAAAAAGAACCACACACACATCATGCAACATTTTTTTAACCAAGGAGCTGGTCGTAAGACCCCAGCCCTTGATCAAGACCAACGGTGGGTTCATCACCACCTTGGCTTGATTTTTGCATCCATTTACCCCGATTGTCATTGTTGTTAGGCGTAAATCCTGACGAAAGCTGACCGAGTGTCACTGGGGTGATTCCCAGCACATGAGGATAAGTCTTCTATGGTAGGTGTCATTAACAGGACCGCCTACGTACCACGTACCATCTGCTCTCACGTACCTATAGTTTCCCTCTCGTAAGGGCGGGTATATAGAGAGGTTGGTATATCGGCCGGGCAATGGTATATTGAAGGGGCGACCATTTATGGGAGTTATATGAGCCTTCATTACGCATTTAAATGTTCTTCAAAACTTTCAAAAACAAAAAAAAATCATCAAAATGCACTAAAACCAGTTTAGGACACACCATTAATCTTTAAAAGAGATAATCACCATTTGTGTATGTGTGTGTTCATTTTTGCTTAGTGTAACAAAAAAAATCATAAACAAAAAGATAAAATCTGCTTAGCTGGTAGAAGAGCACCACAATGGTGTACACCCGTAGCCAAGCCCAATCAAGGGCAGAAGCTACGAAAAGTGTACAAGGAGCGAGCACAAGTCACCTTCGCTTTAGTCCTGAGGACTTGGCCATACCGCCTTGGTGGTCTGGACCACAAGAGAGTCCACATCATTCCATGTCAAGGTGGAATTATAGGGATACCCCCTAGGGGACATGCCCATTCAACACAGCCCCTTTCGAGAAGAAGCTTTACATGTGGCACTCAACGTAAATAGAAGACCGCCTTTAGAGGCTAGATATGAGTGGCCACTGTGCAACGAAGTGCTAGAGAGGCACAGTGCCCATGAGGAGAGACAACGTGACTATGGCATCTCTCCTTTGCCTCCCATCATTGTTAGAACTGAAAGACAAAACCCAGAGTGCAAGGCTCTCCACACAGGGCGAGCTAACTCCGCCCGCCCCCTTCACACCCATGAAAGGGAGTACGAGGAACACCATCAAATTCCTCGAGAGCAATATACAATGTGGGAGCCTTGCGCTTCCGCACCTGCTAGATACCATGGTCACACATCGAGGCCAGAGCCTCAGGTAAATGCCGCCAACCTCGATAGAGGGAAGTGACCCATTGAAATCTCGGATCATCAAGACCGAGGCAAATACATAGGAGAAACATTCAAGCCTCCTAAGCCCAAGATGGCGGACCAAATTGACCTGGCAGTCGCCAGACATGCCGCCCGCCAAGCCCAAATCATGCGGCTTCAGCAAGATCATCGGCAGTTAGAGCACTTATACCACCTTAACAAAGAGCGCATGCAACGCGAAGTGGACGAGCTACTTTATAAACTACCTGAGAGGGTTCCAACCCCTCGCACTCAAAAAGTGGAACAATATGAGAGGCATAATCCTTTGGTGCAGGATAGGTCTCTGCGACCTCATCAAGCTTTGCCTCCGAGACCCCATAGACCTGAGAGGGAGGCCACTCCCCGAAACAATGATGGGTACCCTCCGCGGGGACCCACTCAGGGTCATAGGTCTCACCCAGAGACTCCTCAGGAAGTTTATGAGGAGTATGAACCAGAAGTAGAACGGGCCGAAATGCCCTATCAAGGTGGAGGGGGTGCTATCCGGCCACCCCCCCATAGGCCTCCAGTCTCCCACAACTCACAATGGGAGCAAACAAAAGAGGAAGAAATTAAGTCTTTCGATGCATACAAAGCGCTATTAGAGCGTTTGGAGTCTATGGAGACCAAAGCTTCTGGGCACCAAAAGCCCACATTACGTCAACTCCATAGTCATCCAGTGCATCCGTCAGTGCCCACACCTCTTTACCCCAAACATTTCAAGTTGCCTCAATTGGCAATCTTTAAGGGTGAAGAGGATGCTCAAGAGCATGTGACAAGATTCTTGAGCCAATGCTTTGGCATTCAGGATAATGATGCGCTGTTGCTAAGGACATTCATAACCACATTCGTAGGCCCTACCTCGGATTGGTTCACACAGTTGTTGAAGCACAACATAAATAATTTGGATCAATTAGTGGATGCGTTCCTTGAACGCTTTGCCTTCAACACCAAGAAGAAGGCATCACTGAGTGACCTGGCCAGCCTCAGGCAATATGAGGAAGAGACAATGGCGGCTTACGGGAATCAATGGAGGGCTCTACTTTCTAAGCTACCCTACCTTCCCCCTATGTTCGACCTCACACAAATGTTTTCATGAAGTTGTCTGAGATCAATCTCTAGGCTATTGCAGTTGCAGCAATATGCCACCTTAGAAGAAGCTCTGGCGCAAGCCAGAGTTATCGAAGAGATCAAAATATAGGATGGCGAAATTGCCAAACCTAAAAAGAAAGAGTGGAACAAAAACACCAAGACAGGGACTACGCAACCAAAACCCACTGCGGTTAATCAAGTTGCGATAAATGTTCCTAAGCCTACATAAGAAACACAGCCTCAAAAGGCTAATTATCAGGTAGTGCCTCCTAATAATTATGAAAGAGAAAATAAAAAATAGGAGCAAAATCAGTAGCGTCGCCCTAGGCGACAATTTACCCCTTATACGGAGTCTAGGGACTCCCTATTTGACCGCTTGTCAACGGCAAATTTAATCACACTTCCAAAAATCCAAACCATAGATCCTAACGCTCCCAAGCCTAAGGGATACAGAGAGGATTTATATTGTAGGTTCCACAGGCGAAGGGGACATGACCTGAACGCATGTTGGAAATTCAAGGGATTAATACAAGATTTGATTGATAATAAAACATTGGTAGTGGACAACCCCATAGCACCAAATAACCAGCAGATGGGGGTCTTCAAGGATCCCTTGCCTGCCCATGAGGCACGAGACAAAACCCCTTCAGGTCAACGAGGTGCGACAGAATCTCCCCATGCAAGGGTATGTGGGAATGATAAGCATAGTGACCAGGAACAAGAAATACCCAGGAGTTGCCCCCGCGGTAGCTACAAGAGAAGTTCCAACAATGTCACAACCTCAACAACAACCTATGCAGTTGCCTCCGCCTAGACCCGAGGTCACGATACGGACCAAACTCACGTAGAGTTTGTGGACCACATCGGCTAGGCTATCCATATATGAGCTTATACAGTAATCAGCGCCCCATCGGGAAGCTCTCATGGAAATTTTGAAAGCCATCGAGTTGCAGCCCCATGAAGCGAATTCCTTCAATAACTTCATGGGACATGTAAAACGATGTACGGAGCCGGTCATCACCTTTCGAGAAGATGAAGTTAAATCAATATCTAATGACATGGCAGATCCACCCCTGCACGTAATCGCGTGGGTCAATGGGATCCCGTACAAGAGGGTGTTGGTAGACACTGGCTCATCTAGTAACATCATTACTATAGTAGCATTGAAACATCTAAAGCTGCCAGCCTCTCACATCACCGCTTCCACTTACACGCTGCGAGCATTCAACGATGCGATATGCTCGACAGTTGGCACAATTGTTCTACCCGTTCAGGTAGGACAAAAGACGATACCTACATTGTGCCATATTTTGGAAGGTGAGATGGCATACAACATATTTCCAGGGATTAATGAATTATTTGCACAAATGGGCATAGTGCCAGGGCATGAGTGGTATGTAGACCCAATAAGGTGGGACCAAGTGTTGGATCCATGGCTCCAAGTTTACGATGAGCACCGTCCACCCCGAGACCCTATAATGACATCAGTGTCGAGGGAAGACCCTGTCCTCCTATCAGCACATAGGGCCGATCCGTTCGTGCCCGTCCCTCTAGAGCTAGATCCAGAACACAGGGAACATCCATAATGTTTGAGTCATCACACCCACGGTAATGGAGACCAAATTCATTTCATCCACATGATCTCCATTGATTTGATCGCACCCATCCGCAATCCGGCCGATCCAACATGGTCATTGCATCTAGACATAGATGCCATCGACTGGGATCATGCCAATTCACCTCCATCCCCATCAGAGTACTGGCCTTTCAGTAAAATGCCTCATTTTACCCCAGGGACAACTCTGGATATCTTTTAGGCTAAAGAGGAACCCGAGGTTCCCAACGTAGATTTAAACTCGGCTAATGATATCCATTTGATCCCGACTCCACATCAGTTGGAGGATGGATCCCACATGTCGGTCGAGGAGATGACTGATGTAGACATCAGCACAGATCCAATGAATCCATGGATTCTCAAGTTGGGGGTAAGCCTATCCCCCGAAGAGCAAGCCGACTACATTGCCCTTCTCAAAGAGAAGAAGGAGGTTTTTGCATGGTCATACAGAGACATGCCGGGGCTAGATCCATAGCTAGTCACGCATAATCTAATGCTTGATCCGACAATCAAGCCAGTTAAGCAAAAACTACGTAAGATGCACCCAATAGTGGCCTTGATGGTCAAAGACGAATTGCAAAAGCTGTTGGATGCACAGTTTGTCATCTACGTGGATTATCCGCCATGGCTGTCCAACATGGTGCCCGTCAAAAAGCCTGACGGGAGGATTCACATATGCACTAATTTTTGAGATCTAAACAAAGTGAGTCCTAAGGATGATTTCCCCTTGCCAAGCATCGATGCATTGGTAGATGCTACAATAGGTCATGAAATGCTCTCCCTCATGGATGGTTTCTCAGGATACAATCAGATTCGTATCAATCCTGAGGACCAACTAAAAATGGCGTTCACAACGCCTTGGGGGACATTTTGTTATAAGGTCATGCCTTTTGGCCTTAAAAATGCTTGGTGCCACCTACCAACGTGCCATGACGTACATCTTCCATGACTACATGCATAAAACTTTGGAAGATTACATGGATGATTTGTTGGCCAAGTCTCTTTTGCGCCCAAATCATCTCGATGACTTAAGCAAGATCCTCGATCGCCTCATGGAGCATAAAGTCATACTGAACCCCAAGAAGTGCATATTTGGTGTCACATCTGGAAAACTCTTGGGTTTCATAGTCTCAAAGCGAGGTATCGAGGTGGACCCAAAGAAAGTCAAGGCAATCCTTGAAATGGTTCCCCCAACTACCATTAAGCAGCTCAGAAGTCTATAGGGAAAGGTCACGTCAATCAAGCGCTTCATAGCATAGCTATCTGACAAGTGCCGACCCATGAACAAATTATTGCACAAGGGGGTTACATTTCACTAGGATGACGAGTGCCAGTCAGCCTTTGATGACATCAAACAATACTTGGCTTCACCGCCGATATTGGCACCACCTAGACCAGGAGTGCCATTCTACTTATACATCTCAGCTACTGAGGTGGCACTGGGTGCCATGCTAGCCCAGAAGAATGAACTTCACAAAGAACAGGCTACTTATTATCTTAGCCACACCCTGGTCAGTTATGAACTTAACTATGCATACGTCGAGAAACTCTGCTTGGCGAGTGGTGTTTGCTACCAAAAAGCTATGCCACTACATGTTGAGCAACACTACGTATGTTGTGTCTAAGGAGAATCCATTGCGATACATGATGAGTCGTACTTATCATAGTAGTCGCACGATGAAATGGATCATGTTGTTGATGGAATTTGACATAGAGTTTATTGGACAAAAATCTATCAAAGGACAAGTCATAGCCGATCAACTAGCAGAGGCTCCTCTCGAAGACGATCAGCCTCTAGTCATAGAACTACCCGATGATGGGGTCTTCCATGTCTCAGAATCGCCAGATTCTGATGAGCCTGAGTCACAGGCTGACATAACCCTATTCTTTGATGGTTCTAAATGTGAGCAAGGTGGTGGCATGGGAATAGTATTCTTCACACCGTAGGGCGCTCCCATGCCCCTGTCATTTAAATTAAATTTCCCATGCACCAACAATAATGCAGAGTATGAAGCCTTGCTCATAGGTCTTCAGACAACAATCACCATGAACATCAAATGATTGAACATCTTTGGTGATTCACTTGTTAATAGTCAATCAAGTCAAAGGGGTATTCCAATGCAAATGCCCAGTTCTGCAGGCTTATAAAGCCCTTGTGGACAAATTCTTGGCAAAACTTGAGTGGTACGACATCGAGGCACTCCCTCGGTCATCGAATCATTTTGCGGACACAATGGCCTCCTTGGGGTCACTAATTCCACAAGACCTTTTCGGTGATATGACAACCATTCAAGTCAAAACCCTATCGCAATCCATGATGGAGCATGCAAGCTCTAACTTGACGCCAGGAATCCACATGATCCAGATTGAACCATCCTCGGATAAGTTCTCTCGAATCCACGATCATCTGAAACATGCCAACTAGGGGTCCTTGTTCTCCCCTACTCCCATTAATAGCAACACAATGCTATTCTTACAAGTTCTATCCCACTCAGCATTTGCTAGGGATGAACTTCAAGAGGGATTGGCTGTTCATACCATCGAGGTTTTCGATCAACAGGACTGGTATTTACCCATTAGAGACTACCTCAAGTTAGGTAATCTCCCGCTTGGATTGACACATGCCGCAAAATGAGCATTCAAGCAGAAAGCGGCTAAGTATGTCTTGATAGGAGACATTTTGTATCATCATAGCTATGAAGGAATCCTCCTTCGTTGCTTGGACCAGCAAGAGTCCACTTGGGCGATCGCCCAAGTGCACGATGGTACATGTGGTGGCCACTTCAGTGGTATGGCCATCGCAAAGTGCATTCTTTGCATGGGCTATTATTGGCCATCTTTAGAGCGATATTGTTGCGCATATGTCAGGAAGTGCGTGAAGTGTCAACATCATGCCAATTTGATGCACGTACCTTCCCAGGCCTTGCAGACAGTCCATTTCGCTTGGCCATTTTCGTAGTGGGGCTTCGATCTAATCGGAAAGATCTCCCCTATGTCGTCAGGTCGTCACACGTTTATCATAACGGCCACAGAGTATTTTACCAAGTGGGTGGAAGCAGTTTCGCTTACCTCTATGACAGGACCCCGCATTGTGGAGTTCATTTTGCATAACATCATATGTCATTTTGGTATTCCATCCAAAATAGTCTCGGATAATGGGACACCATTCAAGAACAAAGACGTGCGTGCTTTGACCACAAAGTACAAAATTTAGCATAGTTTTTCGACACCCTATTATCCGTAGGCGAATGGGCAAGCAGAAGCATCAAACAAAATGCTAGTTGCCATCCTTAAAAATATAGTCATAGACAGTCATAAGGATTGGCACATCCAAATCCCACTTGCCCTATGGGCCTATCACACTAGCATTCGGACGCCCACTGGGGCCACTCCATTTTTGCTCGTGTATGGCTTCGAGGCAGTCATGCCTCTAGAGTTGGAAATTCCTTCCCTGCACATATCAATGCAAGAGTTCATCGATGATGACGCTGCGTGGTAGGCCCGGTTAGACCAGCTTACGTTGCTTGACGAACGACGCGTTAATGCTCTTGAGCATTTACGTATCTATCAAGAGCGACTTAAGAAAGCTTACAACATGAAAGTTCACCTGAGGGACTTTCGGGTTGGTGATTTGGTTTTGAAGGAAAACCAACAGAATTCTAGTTTGTCGTCCCACCTAAGGGACAAGTTCACGGCAAATTGGTTAGGTCCATATGTCATTGATAGCAAAATAGGACCCGAGACATACCGGCTAGCCTCTCTTGACGGAATCAAGGAAACAGAACCCTTGAACATCAGTCATTTGCGCCCATTCCATATCTAAGAGAGCCATATCCCAAAAATGCTCCAAGGATTCATATAATCGCTTGGTCAATCCCAAAAATGCTCCAAGGATTCATATAATCGCTTGGTCAATCCCAAAAATGCTCCAAGGATTCATACAATCGCTTGGTCAATCCCAAAAATGCTCCAAGGATTCATGTAATCACTTGGTCAATCCCAAAAATGCTCCAAGGATTCATGCAATCGCTTGGTCAATCCCAAAAATGCTCCAAGGATTCATACAATCACTTGGTCAATCCCAAAAATGCTCCAAGGATTCATATAATCGCTTGGTCAACCCCAAAATGCTCCAAGGATTCCCACAATCGCTTGGTCAAAAATAAAGAAATTCAAAATCCAAAAATCATCAAAAACAACAAATATTTGCATCTCATTTCTAGGCATGCTCAAATTCATCAATAGAGAGCTCTTCTCGCATCTCATCTTCATATTCACAAAAATCATTCCATCAAAAATACAAAAATATATAGCTGCATTAAGCATCACATCCATACATTGCATATTTGTGGTCGTACAGGTCAAAGGCACCATAGGCTGTAATTGCTCTGCTAGTCCATTTGGTTCCACATTTTTCCATTTTATAAGCAGTCCAAAAAAAACAACAAAAATACACCATTTACTGCTTTTTACCACACTAGAGTCAGTGGTCTTATAATGTATCAAGAGTTTTCATCTTTCAGTCATAAATTTTGCTTTCTAGCCATGTACTGTACCAAGTCAGGCAGATTTTACGAAGGTAGAGTTCTACTTGAATCACACCTTGTTACGTAGCATCCCAACACAAATTAAAACACATAAAAATTCCCAAGTTGTGTGAACGAAAGATGACATCTGCAAAGCAATCCAAGTCACCATAAGCGAAACGATTATCTTGCTCATCCCCCTGTGCGAATGACCCAAAGAATGCTTGAGAGTTGGCAAAAGGACAAGCATCCTCCCTACCCAATTCCCCAAGAATCCCAAGTTCTCAATAGTTGCAAAACATCAAAAATTTGCAAAAGTCAAAACACCAAAATTTGACATCCCACAGTGCACACATCAAAAGGCACAAACAATAGTGATTCTCATCACTCCATATCCAAATCCCTTGCTCAAAATAAAAACAAATAAAACAAAAATAAACAGTGATTTTTATCACTACAAAGGAGCAAGTATCCCAATACAATTGAAGAAAAGAAGGGAGTCGAACTTGAATCCCTGGAACTCTCAACATTTCGACAGGTCATGAGGCAAGCCTCAGTACCGGTTTGGTTGATAGCCTATCGGTCACTGGCGGTAAACTTCCCGCATGACGATATATCTATCACATTAACTTGTGTATAGATCAATGTTTGCATGTGGATGAGCTAGCTTATGGTATCCTAGATAGCACCGCAGATTAATCTGACTAAATACAATAAAGGAGTTAGTGGAGCTAATTAGGTGATCCTCAATACGAGTTCGGTTGAAAGCCCATCCGGCACTGGCGGTATCCTGACAAATACCACATAAATGAACTCAATTGCACACACAGGGATGTGAAATAACTTGGTCAAAAACAAGTCCGATTCATACCTTGTTCAAAAGTCTTGTAAGATAAAGTACAGTCGTGGCTAGTGAGTTAAAATCGTCTGAGTCTCAGAAAACCTTAGCTACATTTCTAAACCAAACTGCGCTACTTTTCATCCTTACAATACCATCAAAAATCACATGTATACATACAAAGTCAGTTACCACAGCAATCGCCTAAAAACAAAATAAACAGAGTCCTAAACAGTCTATGGTGCCCTAACCAAACATCACAAATTCCATTCATCCACTTCATTTTTGCATATCACATATAAATCAAAAACATTTGCATTCATCATAACATATGCATCCATCAAAATAAATTAACATGCATACATCCATATTCATCAACCATCATGCATAAGATCAAATCATCACATGTGCATAAACAAAATAAAGCCGGTATATATATATATATCGTCAAAAAAATGCCCGCAGGCTACAAAACTGGTCCTCTGACCCCGCAATCATCTAACAAAACCCCCAGCCTAAGGCGTCGTCCACCATGATCACGCAGGATCGGTGCGATGGGAACTACCCCCCGTGGTGTGGGTCCTATGGGACCCCTCATGGCGGCTACTACTAGCCCCCACATCACGCCTGCTGCCCCCTCCCTCATCCAATCGCCTACGATGAGATGATGCTGACTGCTCAGTACCACTGCCCCTCGTCCGGCACGAAGATCCACCTCCCGACGGCTCAGGTAGCCACCCACCGAGGCGGATAATCTCCCCCTCCATCTCTAGTCGATGTTGCCACCAATCTGATTCCCATCGATCCCACTCTGCCTCCCATCGATGATAGTAAGCTACTGCATCATCGCGCTGTGCCAAAACCCTATCCCGCTCTACTAGCTGAGCCCGTAGGAGATCCCTCTCCCGTAGTGCATCCCCTAGCTCCTGGTCTCGCCTCCGCAGCAGCTCCACCAAATGTGCATTCTCAGCGCGTACCCCAGACTCCATCTCCTCCGCATCCGCCTGAGGCATGGGACTCTCCGGAACAGCATCCTGCCCTGGCTCCCACTGCTCCACCATGTCCTGCGTCTCCGACTGATCCAGAGCTCCCAAATCCACATCCTCACCCTCCACCTCTACCATCTTCGCATCCTCCAAGGGAGCTCCCCAATCATCCCCTGGTGCCTCAGCACCCTCCCCGCCCGCCACTGTCGCCTCCGCGCCTCCCAGTGGCCCCTCTCCCCGCCATCGCCGCAGTATCCACCATGAGTCATACTCAGTGGTAGTCCCAACGTCATCCACGTCCGGGATGTCGATC
Organism: Wollemia nobilis; assembly: GCA_028583015.1. Lineage (NCBI taxonomy): Eukaryota > Viridiplantae > Streptophyta > Pinopsida > Araucariales > Araucariaceae > Wollemia > Wollemia nobilis. The sequence goes on along the minus strand of JAQPPZ010003246.1, from coordinate 6,296,824 downwards.
ACCGCGTCCGAATCCTCGCCCAGTGGTGCGATGATCGGTCGGTCTAGAGTCCTCTCATCCCCCCGACGCCGATAGACCACGGGCTCACCAGGCAACCCCTGGCGCACCCCAAACTATCGTGTAACCCTAATGTACGAGAAGAACTCATGCTCGGTCCCATGCCGCCCAATCAGCCATCGCTCTCTACGTACCCATCGGAGCCACTCTCCAGCCTCCGGCCAAGCTGGACAGTCCCGATAAGGGCGCCAAACCACCTCCCCTGGAGTGAGCCGAGAGAAGGTATCGACATAGTGCCCTACGGCACCTGCCCACCGTCGACTCTGTCCCTGCTCTCCGGACCACCACCACAGAACTACATACCCTATCTCCTTATCCTCCATCGTCGCCCGAGTCATCCATGGTAACCCGGTTGGCCTCTCAACTGCTATGTGCTGCCAACCCTAGCACTGCAGTAGGTAGCTACAACTGATCCCCTTTCGTTGTCGATAGCGGACCTCGTACAACTCCCCATAGAGTTGTGCCAACAGTGTCTGTCCCCATCTCAGGATAAGCGGTGCCTCTATCGGGCACTCTACCAACTGCCACACCAAATCCAACAGGTTCCATGGGAACCTCGCGCCTGATGAATCAGGTAATAGCATGTTGGACATGAGGCCCATAAGGAATGCATGCCTCATGCCCAACACCCCCCTCTCCAACCACCATCGAACCAAAATCCCGCCAATCTGGCAGTCGCCCTCTGCCCTCTCTAGTGGATCCTCCACACCCAGCTCCTCCCCATGCCCGAAGCATCTCGTCAGTACAGCTATCCGCTGATCACGCGGTGATGTCTCGATGGGCAATCCATCTATCGAAATCCATAGAAGTCGATAGATATCCTCCAAAGTAACAGTCATCTCCCCTATTGGGAGATGGAAGGTGTTGGTCCGTGGATCCCAGAGATTGATCAGGGCCATCAAATAGGCCTGATCCGTGACCACAGGCTCCAGTCGAGCCACCTGCTTGAGCCCAAGGGCATCAAGCCACTCCCAGTCAGCCTCAGTCAGCACCCCCCGTGCCTTAGTAAAAGCAGTGGGTACACGGTACCGGCTCCTAACAACCTGCAAAAGAAAATAACTCAAAAACATTAAAATCATGAAAAAAAAAGAACGGTATAGCAAAAAACAAACACAAAAATTCAAATAAAAAATTAATTTTTCAGCTCTAGGGTTTCTAATCCTAACTGATTAATTTAAAACAAAAACAAACACAAAAATTCCAACAAAAATTAAAATTTTCAGTTCTAGGGTTTCTAATCCTAACTGATTAATTTAAAAACAAAAATTCAAAATTCAAAAAATGTTTCAGTTCTAGGGTTCCTAATCCTAACTGATAAATTCCAAAAAATAAAATGAAACAAAATTTAAAAAATTATTTTTTCAGTCTTAGGGTTTCTAATCCTAACTGATTAATTTAAAAACAGTACAAAAATTCAAAAACAACAAACATTAAGTCTTAGGGTTTTACGTTCCGTTTATCCTAGGGTTTAGTTAAAACAATAAAAATTCTTTACTTAGGTTTTTCACTACGTTTAGTTGTACACTAAGTTTTAGTTGTCTTCAGTTCAGTTTCAGGGTTTAAGTTTTAAAATTTTGAAAAACATCATCACAAAAATAATTAAACAAAACACTTGCAGTTTTAAAACAAAAATAAACTCTAGGGAGCACTTACTGGTCTCGCTTCGGCTCCGCCGCTCGAACCGGTTTGTGCACTCATGATGGCAGGGAAAATCTCGGCAGCGCTTTGCTTCGCAGAATTAACCTCCTCCTCCCCAGAGCTCCAAATCGCAAGAAAAATTAGATGCAAATGAGGCCAAACCCTAGTTTTGGCCTTTAAATAGGCCTTTTGAGCTTAAATTCGTCTTTCCCTAGGACGAGCACTCTGGTTAGCGCTCGTCCCTCCTAGGGACGAATTCTAAGCTGGAATTCGTCCTACCCTGGGACGAATTCAGGCCAAAAATTTCAAAAACATCAAAAATTGAACAAAAATGCACTAAAACAGATAATAAACTTGCCCGATGAGAGTGCTGCTGCACTTGACATCCCGGGCATACAAAACAGATGTTGGGGTCACAAATTGTCACTATCCTACTCCCTAAGAAGGCTATCTTAGCCGGACCGCTCCACGGGAAGACGGATTTTTGCCAATTTCAGCTCCAAAAAGCGTCGCAAAAAGGGTTACCACCCACCAAAAATAGGTCTAAATGTCAGAAAAATTGCACATGCTTAATGCTAAATCTCTGAAGGCACCCTTGCACAAGTCATCTTGGGTCAAGCGACTCGTCGCTTTTCTCACGAAGGTCATTCCCTCATCGATTCGTCGCTTGAGGGGGTAGTCACACTTAGTCACCAATCAACAAGCACACACCCAATCAAGGAAATGACATGCATTCAAAGAATCATTGACAAAGACAATCACGCTCCTGCTTGGGGCAGAAAACAAGCAATAATCACAAATTGATCAAACACTTGGCATTCTCGAAGCATGAACACAAGGTTCCCCTGTGGACAAAAGGTTGCGCCCTTTGCCTATTCATGACTGATCAATGTCCAAGCTCAAGTCACACCTCACCAAAATAGGTTAATACTTGAAATCAAATTCCTTAGCTCGTCAGAAGCAAGGATTCAAGAATGCATGCCCTTTCCATACTTGGGGCATCAAAAGTTGGTTAGGTTACCAAGAAACCCTAATCATTAGTGCTTTGGTTATCTATTTTTGCTCGACGCTGCACCATGCACAACGCATCCCAAAAAGGGGCATCTGTAGACACCAAAATAGCACCAATCCGATTATGTGACTGCAAACACTGATCGCTTTGACACACACAGCCCCTAGGGCAGCCCTCAGAGGTTAAACAGTGGTCCTAACCACTTTTGTAGCAATTTTGTAAGGTCAAAAGGCAATTTGGCACATCCAGGCACTTTGCTTAGAATCCGTCCCTCCCAGGGATGAATTCAAATTGGGATCCGTCCTACCCAGGGATGAATTCTGAATTCATCCTGGGTCGGGACGAATTCCAGGTTCAACGGGAAAAAAGAAAAATGGTGCCAAGTGGCAGTCGAGGACAGTCAATTAATGCCTCCTGCCTTGCATGCACGTGTAGGTGGGCAGAGTAGGCGTTAGAGGACTGTCACAAGGGCAATCATGGAAGCCCAAGTCATGGAGGACTTTCCTCCCTCATGGGAAGGCATGGCCGCCACATGGCGCTTATGCATGCCCCTCCAAAGAGACCCCTTGGGTCTATAAAATGGTGGACTTTCCCACCCAAAAGAGGACAAGTTGGAGGCATTTTCAAGCAACGAAGTGCTACCAAATTGAACACCACATTGCACCTTTTTTTGATTCACCTCTTCCACATCCTTGATCTCTTTCGCAAGAGAGGTTATTGGGTGGCTTTTGGAAGTGTGGATCCGGACCCAAACCCGACATTTGACCACATTGATCTACCAATTTGCCGACAACCCATCACAAGAGATTTTGGGCCCATCCCAAGTGGATTGGTGCCGAAATCAAGTTCTAACGGTGGGCTGCCCGCTTGGGTGCCCCGCACTTTCTAAGTTTTATTTTTAGTTTGTTATTTATCATTTGCTTATATTCCATTGCATTTTATGCTGTCTAGATAGTTTATAATTTCGATTTCATAAGATTTTGATCAGATCTCATCATGTTTTTGTCACTTTTGTTGTCCCACTAACTTGCAGGTAGCGACGTCAAATTCCCGTTGATGGAGGTCAAATTGGGAGAATCCGACCATCTGGGTCGTCCCAAAATGCCCCCAATTAGCTAACCCCCATGTTTGCAGGTATTTTGGAGATCCCGAGACGTGACATTTGAGCAGCATCACCGCGGCGCTTTGTCGCAGGCGAATTCGTCCTACCCGGGGACGAATTACAGTAGAATTCGTCCTGACCAGGGACGAATTACAGTCAAACTCAAATCGGCAGAGTTTCACCGACTGTTTTGCTGGCAGTGGCCCTTTGGTGATGTTTTCTGGTCTCTGTCAAAATTGCAGGTTGCTTAGAGTCATTTTATTCACTGGTTTAATCAATCTTTTGCATGCATTTCTCATTGATTTCTAAGGTCAAATGCTTCATCTTTTGTCACAGGTGCTACTAACAATTTTTTTGTTTCTTTGAATGCAGGAGAAGCAGCAAGGATCAAGGATTCATCAACACCAGCGACGGCAACACTCTGGCCCGCCCATTTCAAATGTGGGCATGCGAAAGGAGGAGTACTAAATCTTGATTGTAACCCAAATTCATTTAACGCTCCTAGCCCCTGAAAAGGGAGGAGGCGTCTTTGTAACCGAGATTAAGAGAGTTAAATAAAAAGGGTTGTGCTTTCTACACTTTCTGTTATCTCATTTCAAATTCGTCTTTTTCATTCACATTTTAGGACTTAAGCGTTTGTTTGATTTTGGATGCATCTCAATAGTTTTCCTTTCAAAACTTCTGAAATCTCATGCTTTCAAGAAGTATTGGAGCATTAAAGTTTGTATACGACCTTTGGATTCCTTAAGGGGGTAGGGGATTGTTGTATAGTAGGGGTGAAATAACCTTAGTATCACTGACCCTACTGATGTGCAACCCCATGACCAAGCACTACCACATACTATCCTCCATTTTGTAGTGACACCACAATCCCATCATAAGTATGCAATTGCTAAAACACCATTTCAATGTCTTCATGGTTGATAAAAATTACTCCCATATCAATGCAACTTTAGTGACCTAACCTATGAGATATTCAAATTTAGGACTATCTATTAGGCTTTTAGTGGATCAATCCTTCCTCACTCCAACTATTAATTGAGCTCTTATTTCTCTTTGCACAATCATCTCTTTAGGAAAATTTGATCCCTTTGATATGTGAGGTAGAGTGTTGGTAATACATATTTCCATGGATAGTGCTCTAAGTAGGGATTCTTGACTACATTTGGTATTCATGCTACTCCTTACCACCATGGAATTGCTCCATTTAGACCATGAGCTATGGGATAGTAAATACCTTATAGATATTATGAGGCATGTGGTAGGGTCATGGCATACATTTTGGATTGACGTTTATATCATGCACTCCACTATCAGGCTCTTTGAAGCCCACCTAAATAATACCTTCTTCTAGCTATTGGGTATGGTGGAGATTGGGATATTTCCTACCCTCATGGTTAGGTGCTCCTCTTAAAACATCCCCTTCCTTAGCATTATCATATTTACTACTAATTTTCTATATAGTTATAGCATGCTACTCAGGTTTACTTCCTTTATATGGTTGAGACACAAGTTTTCCATGCTCAACAAGCCTATGAGGATCTTGTGTGTATTTATCTCCTTATTGGAACAAGACCTATGGTAAGCATATCCTACAAGCTCTAACACCAATTTTGGATATTACAGCCTTATTTTTATCATATAATCAAACTTTAGGTATGTACATATATGCAATAGAATATATCTTAGTTGTCTCAAGAGACTCTTGGTAATTCGTATTCTTCCATGAAAAAATAATATAATAATAACAAATAATGTAATAACCATCTAAGAGGGTACCAAAATATATTGGCCTAAAGTCCACTTATTAGACCACAGATTGAACTTAATGGAAAGTATATAAAATAAAGTTTAAAATTCTCTATTAATTTATAGAATTATAGCTCCTTTCCAAAAATGGAGATTAAAAATATAGAAAAAAATAAGGTAAAATTACAATAATAGGAACCCTGGTCGTCGGTCCATTTACCCAAAATTTTCAAAAAATTATATTTTTTGGGTCAATTCACCCAAAAATTATAATATTTTAACTTTTAAAATTTTAAATCGCTAGATCTCTCGCCTATATTTTGGACCAACTCGCCTTAAAATTATATATAATTTTATTAACCTAGACAAATTCACCCACTATATATACGAGAACATACTATTACTCGTTATAATTATACATTCAACAAAAAAATAAGAAGCCAAAATTTGAGCCAAAAAAAGAATATAACTAAAGAAGCTCAAAAAAAAGTGATTGGCAATAGAGAAAGGAAAAAATACAAGACTACTGAGAAAAGACTATAGGTAAAAAATTTCTTTTGATACCTTATTTTACTTTTTGTCATTACTACTCCTATCCATATAGACTCCCTACTCATCCCATATTGGATGACTATATGCTCTCCTAGGTCATCCCTCACATGAGATCTACAGGCCCACTCAGGTCGTCCCTTGCATGAGGTCTATGGACTCATGTAGGTCATCCCTCACATGATGCCTATAAACTCATGTAGCTCATCCCTCGCATGATGACTACATAATTACTCGCATCATCCCTTGCAGGTCATCCCTCATATGATGTCTACGTACTCATGTAGGTCATCTCTTGCATGATGTCTATGGAATCATGCAGGTCATCCCTCACATCATATCTATGAAATTATGTAGGTCACCCCTCCCATGATATTTACAGACTTACCCAGGTCATCCCTTGCATAATTTCTACAAACTTACCTAGGTCATCCCTTGCAGGTCATCCCTTGTAGGTCATTCCTTGCATGATATCTATAGACTTACCTAGGTCTTCCCTTGCACCCAGGTCATCCTCTATAGTTCATCACTCGCATGATGTCTATGAACTCATGCAGGTCATACCTGACATGCTGTCTACATACTTACCCAAGTTGTCCCTTGCACCTAGGTTATACTTTGCAAGTCATCCTTCGCATGATGTCTATGAAATCATGTAGATCATCCCTTGCATGATGTCTATAGACTTACCCAAGTTATCCCTTGTAGTTCATCCCTCGCATGATGACTACAAACTTGCCCAAGTCATTCTCTTTAGGTCTTACTCACATAATGTCTATGGAATCATGCATGTTATCTCTCACATGTTGTCTATGAATGTATGTAGGTCATCCCTCATATAATGTCTACAAACTTACCCAAGTTGTCCCTTGTAGGTTATCCCTTACATATCATCCCTTGTATGATATCTACAAACTTACATAGATCATCCCTTGTATGAGGTCTACCAATTCACACAGGTCATCCCTCACATGAGGTCTACAAACTTACCTAGTTGCCCCTTGCAGGTTATCCCTAGCATGATAACCATGCATTAAATTAATTATTTTTCACTAGTTTCACCATAATATTTGTTTCTTATTATTAATATAAAGTGTAGATCTCCTTGAGCTTTTTTGTAAAAAAAATATGAAAATAGGACTTTGGTTCAAAAGGTATGCCTCTTAGAAGGTTGCAGGGTAGTCTATAGTGATGAGAGACGATCGACGAGGGATGACTGATGAGGAACGATCGACATTATGTGAGGGATGATCGACGAGGGGTGACCTATGTGAGTTAGTAGACATAATGTGAGGGATGACCTATGTGAATATGTAGTCATCATACATGATAACTACAGATTCACACAGGTCGTTCCTCATTCGTCGTCCCTCACATGATGCCCACCAACTCACATAGGTTGTCCCTCATCATTTGTCCCTCACATGATGCCTACCGACTCACATAGGTTGTACCTCATCGATCATCCCTCACATGATGTCGATCGTCCCTTTTTGATCATTCCTCGTCACTGCAGACTACCCTGCAACCTTCTAGGAGGTATAATTTTTGATCTAGAGCTCCATTTTTATTTTTATTTTTAAACCACATAGCTTGATGAGATATACACTTTAAATTGATAATAATAAACTAATATAGAATATTTTTTATCATTTTCACCTCTACAACCGATTGATAAGGTTGTAAGACCCTACAACCTATAGGCTACAAATGATCCTGCAACTTTCTAAGAGGTATAACTTTTGATCCAGAGCTTTATTTTCAACTTTTTTTTAAACCACATAGATCAATGAGATATACACTTATAAATTAGTAAATTCCTCAATAAACCCTTATTTTAAGTGGTATAAATATTTTTCAATTGATTCACCTCATTTTTATAATTTTTGCTAGAAAAAAATGTAATTCACCATCTCTTCTACATGAGTTTGGATACAATTCACCTCTTTTTCAAAATTGATTCTCCTAATTTTTATAAATACATTTTAGACCCAATCTCTTATCCATAATCCTAGATGAACCAATGATATGACCTTAGGATCCTACATTTGAGGAGGATTATTGTAAGTATTACTATACCTTTGGAAAACAAATTCAAACTTCAACCATACACTTTGGAGTGAAAAAATAGATGGGTTATATATTAAGAAATATCCCTCAGTAGTAAACATCTCTACTCCTCGTGCCTCCATATCAACCCACTTTTTCACATCCAAAGAAGATTTATCCACAAGGGCATCTTTCATAGAGAAAATATCCCTCACCTTAATAGGATATAGTATTTCTTCTGTAAGTACTTCAATATCTTCCTTGGTGGCTATTCCCCTAATCAAACCCTTAGACTCCTTCAGTCTCAATTCTTCAATGACTTCTTGATCATCGTAAAATTTAATCCATATTGATATATTAAAATCACCATGTATCCTTTCATGGTCACCATGGTCATAGTTATAGTTGATACAAAATTCTTATTCATTTCTTTATGCTCAAAATCTATGATTTTAAGTAGTTTGTTCCAATCACACCTCTTCTATTGTAATTTTTTCTTTTTAAAATAGACAAATAACCAACTATTGAATTCTTATCTCCATGTTACTCATATCTTTGGTCCATTCATAGGTATAGAAGCCAATACAAAATGAAAAATTTACTATGCTTTTATGGTCCTTTATAGTAAACCTCCAATGGAGAAAGAGGTACTATCAATAGAGTTCCCTAAGAATGAGGTCAATAGTGGGCCTAATGAGAAGTACCACTAGCATTTTTAATTTCCTAAACCCCTAGATGTATGAGTAGACCATATTCTATACTAATTAATTAGCTTAAGGGTAAAATTAATTCATTATATAATTCAATATATTGGTGTCATTACCCCAAATCAAGACCTCAAAAATACACATCCAAAAATTATAATCTATAAAAATCTGCTTTTTACTTCAATTCTTAACATAGAATATAGAATAACATAACGAAAAATATTTTTTTTCAATGTTTATCCTAGTTCCTTGATCCTATATATTAAACATTAATCTAAAAAGAATATAAATTAAATAGGAAGCCTATATAAAATAGGCTAATAGTGAGAACATTGTATAAACAATTAATTGGTTCATAACAAATAGAACTATCCCAATCAATAAGCTTGTCCTACAAATGAACTTTATAAATGAGAATGTCTCAGCCCTAAAATGACTCGATGTAGACTCACCCCTATATAATAAAGTAATATAATTGAACCTCCATCCTCCTCACTCAAATTGACCTTAGGGTCCTTACTATCATGTGAACATTATTTTTCTTAGGGGCTTTCATCTAGTGAGTGATTGAATTTAAGTAAAACCACATAGTTGATGTAGACTCACCCCTATATAATAAAGTAATATAATTGAACCTCCATCCTCCTCACTCAAATTGACCTTAGGGTCCTTACTATCATGTGAACATTATTTTTCTTAGGGGCTTTCATCTAGCGAGTGATTGAATTTAAGTAAAACCACATAGTTATTCTCTTAGGCCATTGTTGCTTTATCCATGGAGGTGACGATAGCAAGAAGTTTTTATAAGTTTTTTTTATTAACAATTTTATACACTAATGTGTACTTGGATTTTTCAAAAGAAAGTTTAAAGTTCTAACCACATGGGTGTTTTCGGGACAAGTTTTTATAAGTTATTTTTTTTAAAAACTTTCATAAAAATCTTAAAATTCCAAAGCTCTAACCATATGGGTGTTCCACAGAACAAATTTTTATAAGTTATTCTTTTACGAAATTTTAATAAAATCTTAATTTATAAAAGATTAAGAAAATTAAAATATATTAATCAACATCTTATTCAAAATATGAATAACAACAACATAAATTTATGGAAATTTTATATTTGTCTTTTTTAAATATATATATTGATATATAGAAGAATCGATGGCAACTATCTTTCTTTTTTGAATAACTGGTCACATCATGGTGCTACTACTATAACCCCTACCTTGTCTCAGTAAACACAACCTAAAGTGAAGGAGACCCTGGTGGCTCGGGGTTGATACTGTCCTTACATTATCAAACTGAAACACACTCAATCAAACTACTACTTTTATCCTAAATTGGACAGGTATATTACCTGTGTCACACGTTACTGGCGGGCGAGTACCTGTGAAACTCGCGGGTCAGGGTGGCCTACGAGTTTTTCTAATAAAAAACTTGGGCCATTATTCGCCGAGTACTCGGTACCCAACGCCAATACAGGGGAAAGACAGGGGAGGCAGGGGCCGAGGCCGATGCAGGAAGATCGTACGCTAAAATATTTTGTCTTACTCCTCTTCAGCGAGTCTTCCAATGCCACAATTCTGCCAGCACGGAAACTGATGTATATGAACTCCAAATGCTCAAAACACACAGACCTTGCACCAGCAGCAACCACGATTTATACACAGACTCACTCAAAATCAGCACAAAAAAAACAAAAACCCTCACACAAAAGCAAAAATGAATTTTCTCCACACCCAGGAACAAAAACTTCATTAAAGCCATAATTGATTGGACCTCGCAATGCTTCAGATTCTTAAGACATTACCTTTAAAGACACCAATTGGACACCACATGTGCCCAGCTAATGAGGCTGAGATTAGAAAGGTGGGACATTAAACTTAAAAGCTAATTTCTGTCGAGGCCGCTGCCGTGGGAGATGCCAATGGGCGTTCGCGGCGATTTATTTTCTTTATATCTATTTCCGAATGTAACGGTGATCTTATGTGTCTCCTTCCAACGACACCGTATTGAGCAGCCTAATGTTATTGTGACTTATTTTCTTTAATTTCTTGATGTTTTTTTTTCCGATTTTTTCCCGCTGAGTTTACCGCGAGTTGCCGAGAACTCGTGAAAATTAGGCTCTAGAGTTTATGACGAATTGGAGTTTGGAAGTACTCGGTTAGATTACTACTTTAAATTAAACATGCTCGTAATATTTGAATCTTGATCTCGTCCTCATAAATGTATAACTGGAATTTTTCTTTTAAGTATTAAGATATAGCTGATATACGTTGAATTTGTATTAGTTGAAATGAAAAAGTTAAACTTCCATCCTTTAAAATTTTAGCTGAGGTGAATGCATAGATCCAACATCTTTTAATATTTTTCCTACATGAATATAGAGTAAGGGACCCAGCTGGTCCGTTCCAACAGGAAGAAGACACGGGCTGAACTCATCATCATCCGAGGCAGAAATTCAGCACTGAGGATCTTGTCACCCTAGTCGGTAAGAACTGGGACTACACATTTCTTTTACTTAAATACTCAAAAAATTGATTATACATGTTCATTAGGTTCGAATAAGAAGGAAGTTAAGCTATATACTTCACAGAGGTAAATAATATAATAAGACCGACTCTTCTATGGAAATTGACTGTTGTAGACCTTGAAAATTACTTTCATATATCATGTGCAGGAGGACATACAATTGGACAAACTGATTGCCAGTTTTCCAGCTATCGGCTTTACAACTTCAGAACCAGTGGCGAGGTCGATCCCACGATCAATTCCTCGTATCTGAGCGAGCTTCAATCGCAGTGTCCCTCTGGTGGCGACGGATCGAAGAGAGTTACTCTCGACAAGGCAAGCCAGACCACTTTTGACACGTCTTTCTTCAAAAATGTCAGAGATGGAAACGCAGCACTGGAATCTGATCAAAGGCTTTGGGGCGACAACTCAACCAGACCCTTCGTGCAGAGATACTCGGCAACAACTTTCTCTGGATTCAGCCTGGCTTTCACAGAGGCAATGGTAAAGATGAGCAATATTGGAGTGAAGACAGGTTCTCAAGGCGAGATTCGCAACTTGTGCGCTTCTTTCAACTGAACCAAACACTCGACAAACTTCTAGCCGTAAAATTAAAACAAAATAAGTGGTGAATTCTTCTAGGCTCATATTGCGACCTATATCCTATGTAACAAACAATCATAACATCTAAATTATCTCAATGTTATCTATGTCCTTTTCTTACTTTTAATATATCACAATAACAAATACATTCTGCTCGTCTGGACTTCCATTTGCCCATGTTTAAATTTGCGGTTGTAGAATTACAAACTCTGCTTCATATTATGTTTTTGCTAAACTCTGGGCAAGGTATATGGATTCGGTTTTGCTTTGTGGGTTGCAATATGTTGAACACAGATTTAGTGTCCCTTTGTTGTTATTGTAATTGAAAGAATTCAAAGGTATTATGCAAAGCTGGTACCTAAGAAAATGAGAGTCCAACGAGTCGAGAAAAAGCTTAGCAGTCTCAATTCCCAAAGAGACTTATGGAAAATTTTCAATGAAACCTAAAGAATACGAAGATATTGATTTTTTTTAATTTACTGTTTGTCGAAATACGGTAAAATTTAATATTACATAACATCCAAACACCGTCTATCAGTCTACGTACTAATATGTCTATAGTTAAGAAATCTTTATGAAACGTTAAATCATGGTAGTGACCGGTTCTGTGAGTGGAAAATAACCTTAAGAGAATCACCTATAATTTGATTGTGTAATAAAACCTTTTTCAACCACACGTCCGTATTTTATTTTATGTTTCAAAACTTTCTTGTATATAAATATATATGTTTTTATAAAAATATTATAGTAAATATAAATGCAAGTATATATAAATAAATTAGTAAAAGTAGAGAGGACTATGAAAAAAATAAATAGAAAGGAAGGTGTAAAAACATAAAACCTCACCAGCCATAGGTATTATAAATTTATTAGTAATCTTCTATTGTTTATATAGTAATATTTTTCCATCAGTTTAATTTAAAAATTTTATATGGATAATTATCCATAGAAATATAGGTAACCCTTTAAAATCTAAAGAATTGTATTTTTAGGATGTCAATTTTGTTTCTAAAGTTATATTAATTTATAGATTTAATTTAATAAAACATATTTTATTTTATTATATTGTATTTGTGTTTGAAATGAGTTTTATCTATATTATATTATGATTTTATTTTATATATAAATTTTCTTAAAGCTTATTTTTATCAAAACATTTTTTTTTTTTTTGTTATTAAAGGTCAATTAAATTATATCTAGTTTTTTTTAACAAATTTTTTTCATTTACTTTAATTCATTAATTTTACTATATTGCATTATTGATATGGCTTTCATTAAGAAATATAATTTCTTCTAGTTAGTTTTCTTCTAAAATTTGAGTCTTGTTATGATGAAGATGAACCCCGTGATTGACTAAATTATGTGTCACTACTTTAAAAAGACATGTTTACATGTCTAATAGATTACCTCCATAAACATCTAGAATAACGTTGTTGTTCATTAATCCCCATATCCTTTTTTAATAACATTAATTACAATCTATGAATCACATTCATCTAGAATTTGAAAAAGTTCACTATTCAAAAAATCCTAAGCAAGGTGTTTAACCTTCATATTTTATTTTACATCCACAGAACCCATAGATTTTATAAGTAACATTTTTCCTAACATTTTTATTATTCTTTCAATAATATCCTACTATAATTTTCTCCTAGTTTTAAAAATTATAAATGTACAAATTTACAAGCTTAACCCTCTAATATACTTACCTCTACAAACATTATTTATTTGCATAGACGAAACATAAATTTCTTACATCATTTATATAATGGAAATACCTCTATTTTTTATAAATTTTGAATTCTATGTTAGAGTAATCTTGAAAGTGATATCATATATAGGGATAGATTTCAATGTAGCCTTTATGTGTTAAATTTTTAGAAACATGATTAAAAAGATAATTCTATTTAAAATTGGTCCCAAAGAAATTTTTTATTCCATTTATTAGAAAAAAATAATACTTAGATATATTGATGCTAATTTTTACCTTTATTCCCTAAAATATCTATAATAATTTATTTTAAATTATTATTAATAAAAAAATATTAATATTAATAAAAAATTATTAATATTATCATATTAGCTAACTATATACCAAACTCATTATAGCATAATAGTAGAGATTTAAATTCCATGTCCTCCCTAAACAAAGGATCATTTTAAAGAAAAGTGTCATCAATAAACTAGAGTTAATATTTGATGATACTATTTGTTTCAACTTTAAAACCTTCAATTTTTTCTTTAATTAAGATATTTCCATTGAAAGTATCAATTAGAATAATAAAAATATAAAGATATAATAGGTCACATTTGAAAAAACCATAAGATGATTTAAAGTATGCAATGAGAAATCCATTGGTCATAATAAAATATCTTGTAGTGTTGTAACAACATATAATCCATTCACATCAATCTTGATTTGAAACAATATTTTTAAGTATATCATATAGCAAACTATATTAAACCTTATCATGCGCTTTGTTTATATCTAATTTTACAAGCATACCTAGTTTTCCATATATTCAAGAAAAGGTGTAGTCTCTTGTGTAATGGTTATAAAAAACCATATTTGTACCTCTAATATAATAAACTCTACAATATTTTTCAATCTATTTACTATAAATTTTAATATTATATTATAAATCATGTTACAATAACTTATAAGATCAAAATATTTTGTCTTGCCTTTCTTGGGGATCAGTAAAATAAATGTGGTGTTGGTTTTTCTTAGGGAATATTGGTTCAAAATATACCTAAGTGGATGATTTACATCCTCAAGACCATGGCCAATATTGGAAGACCAAGTTAAAGGGTTTCTAAGTTAGCCTTTCAAGGAGGTCGGTTCCTATGATTCTTGTTTAATTATTGAAAGATTGTATACTAAAAGTAAGAAATGCATAAGGTTAGAAGCTAGAATTAAAATTGAATGGATTCAAAAAATCAAGAGATATAAAGCATGAGAGCCTCACACTTTGAATTAAACAAAATTCTCTAATAGACCAACTATCATTTAATATTATAGAACATTTGATAATATTAGGCACTAAGTATTACTAAGCATTCTAGGAACTAATTAATAACAAATATAGGTAGGAATCCAAATAGTATACTAACCTTAAAAAAATGAACCATCCACGTAGATTTAACATAAATTCTTAATAACTAAATCAAGAAACATACATGATCTACAATAAATTTTATAAGAGGGCAAATAGCAATGTAGTCTTTATTAAAATGTGCACAATAAAATAATCTTATAATATGCAATTTTAAATGCTAAAGATCCAACATCCTTGAATAAGCTATATTCATTTTATAATCTATTCAGTTAGCTTAGCATGATTGCTTACAAAATAGACTAAAATCCTATTAGGTCAGTGCAGGAGATAGTTGTTATTCTTAGATCAGCTACTATCACCTACCTCAAGCATGTTTAGCTGATGTGTGTGGTGCAGATTATTGGATTATATTACATTATTTGTTACATACTAATATATGTCATGGTTCCTTCATGGTACATTTGTGAATAATAAATTAGGGTTGAGTCATAGTTTAGAGTGTGATTTATATTTTCCTATTTATATAAATATGAATGTGTAGAAAATATATAAGTGTCATATAAGTTAGATTGCAAGTGTAGGTTAAGTAAATATGCACAAGTATCTTGTATGTAAGAGTGAAAAAATATAACTTAAATAGGTGTAAAAGTGTCTTAGATTAGAGAGTACAAGTAGAAGTGTAAGAGTCATGTAAAGGTGTGTAAACGTTATAGATTCAAGTGGTCATCAAGTATGCAAGTGGCAAGTAGATAAACCAAGATTCATGAGACTTGCATATGGAGAGCAATAGTCAAGTATCTAAAGACTCACCTTATTAAGGCTATATTATGGAGATAATACTCCATAAAAATATATATCAAATATAATTCATATATATCATTGTCTAGTTGTAAGGAAGATGAGCAATAAAGCTTGTATACATTTTGAGCAATTAATATTGTAAGTTATTCTTCATGCATAATACATGAATGATTCGAGCTATTTACATTCATATTTCAACATATTAATAAATGTTATTTGATTTATTATAAGCCTTGATATATATATATATATATATATATATATATATATATATATATATATATATTTTCTCATATTATTATAATCTTGACCTTTATTATTGGGGCTATTTTATATTTGTGTCCTGTGTAATATACTCAAGTTAACCTCTAATATTTTGTTGTAGTATAAGCCTTAAAAGCAATTAGGGATATCATAGATACCACCATACTATGTCCAAATTGATAGAGTTTATTGAAGCCACCATTATTAATTAGCTTTATCAATTTTTATAAGGTTAATTAAGAGTATATCCACTTTGAAGGTAGTGAGACTTAAACTCTATTTTAAAGGTCATATTGAGCAGAAAAGGCTAGGGTATTTCCACTAGGTTGAAGGAAAACTAGTGAAGACTAGGACTCAACTAAATTGATAAATAGGTAAACCAACTCAAGAATAGTTGGTCATTTAGGGATAACGCCAACCCTAACATTGATTTGAAAATTTTTAAAGGTTCTATAGATTAAATATTGAAGGTAAATCAACTCTAAAGATATTTGATTAGTTAGGGATAAATCCAACCCTGATATTGAAGATTTTAAGATTGAAGTAGAACCAACTCAGAAGAAAGTTGGTCATTCAAAAAAGATTCATCCTAACATTGGGTTCTCTTGTAAGGAGGGGAATCATATTGATTTATTGTATGTAGCCTAAGATAATATAGATATCATAAAAAGAGTTGCAATAAATATTAAGCTACAGAAGTGTGAGAAGCTTCCTATAGAATATAGAGAATATTTTTAGCTTCTAAGTGTAGAGATTAAGTTACAAAAGTGTGAGAAGCTTTCTACAAAGGATAGAGAAGAGTTTCAACTTCTAAGTACAGATAATATAAGAATTAAAAGTTTGTAGTGGATTGAGAAGCATTCAAATCTTCCTAATAAATATAAAATAAAGTAGAATTAAAGGTTGTGGTGGATTAATAAGTATTCAAATATTAAAGAAGAAGATTCAAGTCATATTGACCTTGACATAGGCCCAAGAGGTCAATATAGATGAAATATGCCCAAGATGAATTTATAGAAAATGAAAAGATGCCTTTATAGAAAAGAGAAATAGGCCATTATAATAAAAGATAAATAAGCTCTTATAGTAGAAGAGAAAGAAGCCCTTATAGAGAAAAGGAGGTTCTTATAGAAAATAGAAAGAAGCTCTTATAGAAAATATAAAAAGCTCTTATAGAATAAAAGAAGCATAAATATTTCAATAGATATTTAGATTAAGAAGCCAAGAAGGGAAATAAAGGCTCTATTATTATAGAAAGAGCATACAGCTATATTAGAAAGGAATAGAATTATCAATAACAAAGGTCTTTCAACCAATATCAAAAGGAAAATAATATACTCAGTCTATATTAAGCCTATAAAGCATAAGAAAGAAAATATATTTTTAGCTAAATGAAGCACACAACTAAGCTATGTAAGATAAGAGTCATGTGCAAATAAGAAGTGTAACATGTTAAGCGATCATATCACAATGAGTAGCCTAAGCAATACATAGCAATGTGTGAATCTAAGTTTTCTCACCAATGAGTAGTCTATCCATCACCATCAAAATACACATCGGAGGTCTAACAATAAACTTTAAGCAAGCAAGTAGAAGCTAATGAGAATAGGCTCATAGAGGCCTACAACATAGCAAGTGGAAATATTGTTTTATTAATTAAAATGGTAGATTTTAGATTAATGGAAAGAAAGGATATTTTATATAGTTTCATTTATTAAAATGGCATATTTCAGATTAACGAAAATAAAGGATCTTTTATATAGTTTCATTCATTAAAATGGCATATTTTAGATTAATGGAAAGAAAGGATCTTTTATATGGTTTCATTGATTAAAATGGCAGATTTTAGATTAATGGAAAGAAATGATCTTTTATATAGTTTCATTGATTAAAATGTCATAATTTATAGTTATAAAAAGAAAGATCTTTTATATAGTTTCATTCATTAAAATGGCATATTTTAGATTAATGGAAACAAAGGATCTTTTATATAGTTTCATTGATTAAAATGGTTGATTTTAAATTAATGAAAATGAAGTGATTATTTATGGATTAAAGTGGTTGGATTTAATTTAATAAATAACTATGGAAATGGTTTGGTTTGTAAATTAAGGGTATGGGAATTTAATTTATGAAATGAAAATGAAAGGGATTATTTATGGATTAAAGTAGTTGGTTTTAATTTAATAAATAACTATGGAAATGGTTTGTTTTGTAAATTAAGGGTAAGGGACTTTAATTTATGAAATGAAAAAGAAATGGATTATTTATGAATTAAAGTAGTTGGCTTTAATTTTATAAATAACTATGGAAATGGTTTTTCTAGTAAATTAAGGGTATGGGACTTTAATTTATGAAATGAAAAGGAAAGAGATTATTTATGGATTAAAGTAGTTGACTTTAATTTTATAAGTAACTATGGAAATGGTTTGTTTTTTAAATTAAGGGTATGGAAATTTAATTTATGAAATGAAAAGGAAAGGATTTATTTATGGGTTAAAGTAGTTGACTTCAATTTGATAAATAAGTATGAACCTAGATTATTGGCAATTAAGGGTATGGAAATTTAATTGTTGAATAAGGTTTGAATCATTTGTGAAAGCATGAGATTCCGGAAGAAAAACAGTATTGAGATGCAATATAAACAAAGACTAACTCGATGCATAAAATAGGAAGAACGTAATCAAATCGAGACAAAATATAAAGAGAAAGCAGGAGCACAACCCTTTTATATTAATTCCAAACTCGGTTACAATCCATCTCCTCCCATTTTAGGGGCTAGGAGTGTTAGCATGTTTTGGTTACAATCGTGGTCAATACTCCTCCTTCCGCATGCCCACATTCAAAATGGGCGGGCCAAAGTGTTGCCGCCGCTTGCGATGATGAATCCTTGCTTGCTGCTTCTCCTGCAATCAAAGAAACAATGAAAGCGTTAGTAGCACCTGCTACACATAGAGAAAGTTTGTTCTTTGAATTTAACAAAAGATGCATGTAAACGATTGTCTAAAACAGTGAGTAAAGTGATTTTTAACGACCTGCACGTTTGACAAAAACCAAAAACTTTACCAGAGGGCCATTGTCATTAAAACAGTCGGTCGATTTGCTCTTGACTGTAATTCGCGAATCAATGTTGTCACCTGCAGGTTAGTGGGACAACAAAAATGACAAAAGCATGATAAAATCTAATTAAAACATTATGAAATCGAATACACATTCAAATTAAACATTACATACACGAAAGCATGATGAAATTTGATATATATCTTAAACATGCAATGCAAGATAAACACTAATGCAGGATAAACACTAATGTAGAATATATTAAAATGAAACTAGCAAAAAGTGTGGGGTGCCCAAGCGGGCCGCCCCCGTTAAAACTTGACTTTGACGCCAATCCACTAGGGATGGGCTCAAAATCTCAGAGAATGTGGTGTCATCGAATTGATGGATTACTGTGGTCAAATGTCGGGTTTAGGTCTAGATCCACCCTTCTAATAACCACCCAATAACCTCTCTTGCAAAAGAGATTACGGGTGTAGAAGAGATGAATCGAAAAGGAATGCAATCGGGTGTTTGGTTTGGCAGCACTTCGTTGCTTCAAAATGTCTACCAGCTTGTCTTTTTGGGTGGGAAAGTCCACCATTTTATAGACCCATGGGGTCTCTTTGGAAGGGCACGCAGGGATGCCACATGGCAGCCATGCCTTCCCAAGAGGGAGGAGACTCCTCCTTGACTTGGGCTTACATGACTGCCCTTGTGATAGTCCTCTAACTGCCAATCTGCCCACCTACGCGTGCATGCATAGCAAGCGGCAATAATTAACTGTCTTCGACTGCCACTTGTTTAATGTCCACTTTAAATTGTTTTAATGGCACTTTTAAATGTTTTAATGTCTGCCTTTGATTGGTTGAATTCTGCCTTTGATTGGTCAATGTCCACCTCGATTGGTAAATGCAAAGTTTGTCGCGATATCGCGACACTTCGGCCAAGGCTTTCCTTTGGGCGCTGAAGTGTCACGATATCACGACGTTGCGATATCGCGACATCGCGATATCGCGACACTTCGGCCAAGGCTTTCCTTTGGGCGTCGAAGTGTCGCGATATCGTGACGTCGCGATATCGCGACACTTCGGCCAAGGCTTTCCTTTGGGCGCCGAAGTGTCGCGATATCGCGACGTTGCGATATCGCGATGTCACGATATCGCGACACTTCGGCCAAGGCTTTCCTTTGGGCGTCGAAGTGTCACGATATCGTGACGTCACGATATCGTGATGTCGCAATATCAGACACTTCGGCCAAGGCTTTCCTTTGGGTGTCGAAGTGTCGCGATATCACGACGTCGCGATATCATGACACTTCGGCCAAGGCTTTCCTTTGGGCGCCAATGCAGCATTTGCCTAAGTTATTTGTTTAAGTGTAGCATTTGTTTAGGTGTAGCGTTTGTTTAAGTGTTAAAAGTAGTATTTGGACTTGGAGGATACATTCGATAGTTGGGCCTTCTCACCAGGGAAGGCAAAATGGTCAAAGAAAGCAAACGGGAAATAACCAGAGCACTGCCATGTAACCGGATTGGTACCTTCCAAAACTACTGTGTAAGTGGCTAGGACCACTGTTTGACCTCTGAGGGCTGCCCTGAAGGCTGTGTGTGTCAATGCGATCAGTGTTTGTAGTCACATAATCGGATTGGTGCTGTTTTGGTGTCTACAGATGCCCCTTTTTGGGAAGCGCTGTGGGTGACGCAGTGCTGAGCAAAAATAGATAACCAAAGCACTAATGATTAGGGTTTCTTGGTAACCTAACCAACTTTTGATGCCCCAAGTATGGAAAGGGCATGCATTCTTGAATCCTTGCTTCTGACGAGCTAAGGAATTTGATTTCAAGTGTTAACCTATTTTGGTGAGGTGTGACTTGAGCTTGGACATTGATCAGTCATGATTAGGCAAAGGGCGCAACCTTTTGTCCATAGGGGAACCTTGTGTTCATGCTTCGGGAATGCCAAGTGTTTGATCAATTTGATTGTTGCTTGTTTACTGCCCCAAGCAGGAGCGTGATTGTCTTTGTCAATGATTCTTTGAATGCATGTCATTGCTTTGATTGGGTGTGTGCTTGTTGATTGGTGACTAAGTGTGACTACCCCCTCAAGCGACGAATCGATGAGGGAATGACCTTCATGAGAAAAGCGACGAGTCGCTTGACCCAAGATGACTTGTGCAAGGGTGCCTTTAGATGTTTTACCATTAAGCATGTGCAATTTCCCGACATTTGGACCTATTTTTGGTGGGTGTTAACCCTTTTGGTGATGCCATAATGGGGTGAAATCGTCGAAAACCCGTCTTCCCGTGGAGCGGTCCGGCTATGGTAGCCTTCTTGGGGAAGTAGGAGAGTGACAATTTGAGCCCCGACATCGATTTTCTATGCCAAGAGGTTAAGTGCAAGAGCACTTGTGTCCGGCAATGCTTATTGCTATGTTTTTGTGTTGCATTTTTGTGATGTTTTTGTTGTTTTGATTTTCTTGCTTTGTGTATATGTCATGATTTTATGTTATGCACAATGATTGATGTTGATGGATGCATGCTACTTTATATTGATGTATGCACATGGTATGATAAATGCGATTGTTGTATGTTGATTTATTTTGATGGATGCATATGTTATGATGAATGCAAATGTTTTTGATTTATATGTGATATGCAGAAATGAAATGGATGAATGGAATTTGTGATGTTTGGCTATGGCACCATAGACTGTTTAGGACTCTGTTATTTTGTCTTTATGCGATTGCTGTAGTGGATGACTTTGTATGTATACATGTGGTTTTTCTTTTTTTTGTATTTTCTGATGGTATTGTAAGGATGAAAAGTAGCGCAGTTGGTTTAGAAATGTAGCTAAGGTTTTCTGAGACTCAGACGGTTTTAACTTACTAGCCATGATCGTACTTTATCTTACAATACTTTTGAACAAGGTATGAATCGGACTTGTTTTTGACCAAGCTATTTCACATCCCTGTGTGTGCAATTGAGTTCATTTGTGTGGTATTTGTCGGGATACCGCCGGTTCCGGATGGGCTTTCAACCGAACTCGTACTCGAGGATCACCTAATTAGCTCCACTAACTCCTTTGTTGTATTTAGTTAGATTAATCTACGGTGTTATCCAGGATACCATAAGCTAGCTCATCCTTATGCAAACATTGGTCTACACACATGCAAAGCGAATGTGACAGACATATCGTCATGCGGGTAGGATACCACCATTGCCAGATAGGCTATCAACCAAACCTGTAATGAGGATCACCTAGATGGTTTTCGAATGCTGAGAATTCCAGGGATTCAAGTTCAGGATATTTGTTGGCTGAATGATTTAGAAAGTTGCTCGTCTATATAGTGATGAAAATCATTGTTTATTTTCTATTAATTCTTTTTGAGCGAGGATTTTGAATAGTGGTGATAACCACTATTATTTGATTTTGTATTTTGAGTATTGTGAGTTTGGGCTTGTGAGTGGCCTTGATCCTTGTGGCCTTGGGGACGACTACGCATCCTTTGCGGGGATGTGTAGTACGAATCCTTACGACGTTAGGGACCAAGGGGGTGATGGAGATTATGGATTAAGGGCATTGATCTTTTAGGCCTTGGGGATGACTACCCATCCTGGTTAGGGGCAGATAGTACGAATCCTTACAACTTGGAGACCAAAGGTGAATGGAAAGTGTTAGGATGATGATTTGTTGGAATTTTGTTTGTGAATGGCGTTGATCCCTTTTGGGTCTTGGGGATGACTACCCATCCTTGGCAGGGACGTGTAGTACAAATCCTTACAACTTTGGGAACCAACTATGATTGGGATTTGGTAGTGGTGAAAACCACTTGTATATGGAGGTGAATGGATAGGAAAGAGCTCGTCCTTTTGTCAATTCTCGGCATTCTGGAACCATTCGCACAGGGGGATGAGCAAGATAACCGTTTCACTTATGGTGACCTGGATTACCGCACAGGTTTCATCTTTCGTTCACACAACTTGGGAATTTTTATGTGTTTTAATTTGTGTTGGGATGTTACGTAACAAGGCGTATTTCAAGTGTAACTCTACCTTCGTAAAATCTGTCTGACTCGGTACATTACGTAGCTAAAGAGCAAAATGATGACTGAATCACGAAAACTCTTGATACATTAAAAGACCACCGACTCTAGTGTGGTAAAAAGCAATGCATGGTGTTTTTGTTGTTTTTGTAAAATGGAACAGTGTGGAACAAGATGGACTAGCAGAGCAATTACAGCCTATGGTGCCTTTGACCTGTACGACCACAAATATGCAATGTATGGATGCAATGCTTTAATGCAGCTATGTATTTTTGTATTTTTGATGGATTGATTTTTGTGAATATGAAGATGAGGTGCGAGAAGAGCTCTCTATTGATGAATTTGAGTATGCCTAGAAATGAGATGCAAAATTTTTTTTTTTTTTTGTTGTTTTTTGATGATTTTTGAATTTTAACTTTTCTTATTTTTGACCAAGCGATTGTGGAAATCCTTGGAGCATTTTGGGATTGACCAAGCGATTTTAGGGATCCTTGGAGCATTTTTGGAATTGACCAAGCAATTATAGAATCCTTGGAGCATTTTTGGGATTTGACCAAGCGATTATGATAATCCTTGGAGCATTTTTGGGATTGACCAAGCGATTTTAGAAATCCTTGGAGCATTTTTGGGATTTGACCAAGCGATTATAGAATCCTTGGAGCATTTTTGGGATTTGACCAAGCGATTATAGAATCCTTGGAGCATTTTGGGATTGACCAAGCGATTTTAAGAATCCTTGGAGCATTTTTGGGATTGACCAAGTGATTGTGATAATCCTTGGAGCATTTTTGGGATTGACCAAGCGATTATGATAATCCTTGGAGCATTTTGGGGATGACCAAGTGATTACGATAATCCTTGGAGCATTTTGGGATTGACCAAGCGATTGTGATAATCCTTGGAGCATTTTGGGATTGACCAAGTGATTGCGATAATCCTTGGAGCATTTTGGGGTTGACCAAGCGATTGCGATAATCCTTGGAGCATTTTGGGGTTGACCAAGCGATTGCGATAATCCTTGGAGCTTTTGGGGTTTGACCAAGCGATTGCGATAATCCTTGGAGCTTTTTGGTTTGGATTATGGCTCTTCAGGGGATAGAGGTACCCCCAGCTTGATGGTCTTTACGCTCCGGATCTGGCTCTGGAGGGATGGGCACGAATGGATCGTCCCTATGCACGGATAGGAGGACAGGGTCTACCCTCGGCACTGATGTTGCTATGGGATCTCTGGGCAAAATTTGATATCTGTATGCCCAAAGTGGCGGATGTAACGCTTGGTCCCACTGCGGTGGGTTAACGCGCCACTCATGCCCTAGTATTATGTTTATCTGTTGACACGCTTCCTCGATTTTTATGGGATGTCGATGTTGTCGCATGTGATTGCTGTGGGCTATCTCTGTTTTATCCTCACCTTCGACCAGTGAGTACAGCTCATCAGAATCTAGAGATTCCGAGACATGGAGGACTCGCATCATCAGGTAGCCCTACGGTTAAAGGTTGATCCTCTTCGAAAGGAGCCTCATGTAAGTTGGGCCTTGGGAGCTCCAAAATCTTGGTCTCTATCGACTCTAAGTGCTCTAGCGCTTTGCATGTATCGGGAGATTTGAGCTCCTCCTCTTTGGTTGGTTCTTGTTGAGGAACTTGGGGCTTATGGAGGGGTGGCCAGATAGCACCCCCCATGCCTTGGTAGGGCTTTTCATCCCGCTCTTCTTCTCGCTCAGATTCCTTAGAGGCTTCTTGATGAATTTCTAAGGGTGGCCCATAAACCTGAGTGGGTTCCTGAGGAAGGCGCCCATCATTGGTTATAGGATTAGCCTCCCGCTCATGTCTAGGAGGCATCGGGGGCGGTGCTTGATGAGGTCGCGGAGACTTGTCTCGCACCCGGGGGTTGTGCCTCTCATAATGTTTTGTCTTATGTGTGTGAGGGGTTGGAGTCCTCTCCTGCATAGTGTGTTGGAACAACTCATCCTTCTGGCGCTGAAGGTGCTCTTTATTTAGAAGATACCATTGCTCTAACTGTTGTCGTTCTAGCTCAAGTTGCGTGAGTTGCATCCGGTGTGCGAAATGCTTGACAGATTCTAAGATAGTTGGTCTTACCGCCTCATGTCTAGAAGGCCTAGATGCCTCTCCTAGATATCTATCTCGGTCGTAGTGATCCAAGATCTCTATAGGCCGCCTCCCTCTGTTGGAGGTAGTGGCATTTATCCGAGGCTCTGGCCTCGGTAGGTGATCCTGATAGCTAGCATTTGCAGAGGCGTCTTGCTCCCGCGATGTATATTGTTCTTGAGGAAGGTAAGGGTTTTCCTCTTGCTCTTTGTCATAAGTGAAAAAGGAACGGGTGGAGTTGGCTCGCCCTCGCTTGAGGAGCCTTGTGCTCTAGATTTGTCTTTGTAGTCCTGACAACTAGAGGGGGTGAAGGAGGGATAGTGTAATGATGTGGTTCCTCCCGTTGAACCCTATGTTGACCTAGCGCTTCATCGCGCGGTGACCGCTCATAGCGAGCATCTAAGGGAGCTCTCCTATGACTGTACCCCTCATGGAAGGGTGTGTGTTGAGTGCTATGCTGAACAGGAGTGCTCCTCGAAGAGGTGCCCCTATAGTCCCATTTCGTCGAGGCACGGAGGGGACTGCCTTGTGTGTCAGGCCGCCAAGGTGGTATGACCAAATCCTTGGGGCTATACCGGAGGTGACTTGTGCCTCCTTGGATATTCCCCACAGCATCCGCCCATGATTGGGCTTGGCTATGGGTGAGCACCATTGTGGTGCTCTTCTACTAGCTAAGCAGATTTTTATCTCGTTTATGATGATTTTTTTTTTGTTACACTAAGCAAAAATGAACACACACATACACAAACCGTGATTATCTCTTTTAAGGATTAATAGTGTGTCCTAAACTGGTTTAGTGCATTTTGATGTTTTGTTTTGTTTTTGCAAGTTTTGAAGAACGTTTAAATGCATAATGTTGGCTCATATGACTCCCATAAATGGTCGCCCCTTCAATATACCATTGTCGGACCGATATACCAACCTCTCTATATACCCGCCCTTACGAGAGGGAAACTATAGGTACGTGAGAGCAGATGGTACGTGGAACATAGGCGGTACGAAAGGGGGGATTGTCCTGTTAATGACACCTACCATAGAAGACTTATCCTCGCGTGCATGGGAATCACCCCAGCGACACTCGGTCAGCTTTCGTCGAGATTTACGCCTAACAACAGTGACAATCGGGGAAATGGATGCAAAGCTAAGCCAAGGTGGTGATGAACCCACCGTTGGTCTTGCTCAAGGGCTGGGGTCTTACGACCAGCTCCTTGGTTTAATTTTACCATGTGATGTGTGTGGGGTTCATTTTATTTAATGAAAATGAAACAAGCATAAACAACTTTCCCTAAGCAAGTAAAAGTTGACAAAAAAATAGAAACAAAAAATAATAATAAAAAAAATGATAGGTACAGTTTTGGAACCTTACCTCTTTTCTGCTCAAATCAGCTATCTTTTCTGCCCAAATCAGCTATTTCTGATTCGGCCCGGTACCTTTAAGCACAAAAACATAAATTTCAATCAGTTTTTGAATCTAAAAAAAAATAGGGGACAGGGTCCCACCGTGATCGCCACTGAAAGCATGAGATTTCGAAAGAAAAACAATATTGAGATGCAATATAAACAAAAACTAACTCGACGTAATCAAATCGAGACAAAATATAAAGAGAAAGCAGGAGCACAACCCTTTTATATTAATTCCAAACTCGGTTACAATCCATCTCCTCCCCTTTTAGGGGCTAGGAGTGTTAGCAATGTTTTGGTTACAATCGTGATCAATACTCCTCCTTCCGCATGCCCACATTTAAAATGGGTGGGCCAAAGTGTTGCCATCGCTTGCGATGATGAATCCTTGCTTGTTGCTACTTCTCCTGCAATCAAAGAAACAATGAAATGTTAGTAGCACCTGTTGCACATAGAGAAAGTTTGTTCTTTGAATTTAACAAAATATGCATGTAAACGATTGTCTAAAATAGTGAGTAAAGTGATTTTTAATGACTTGCACGTTTGACAAAAACAAAAACTTTACCAGAGGGCCATTGTCATTAAAACAGTCGGCCGATTTGCTCTTGACTGTAATTCGTGAATCAATGTTGTCACCTGCAGGTTAGTGGGACAACAAAAATGACAAAAGCATGATAAAATCTAATTAAAACATTATGAAATCGAATACACATTCAAATTAGACGTCGCAGTGTGAGAGCATGATGAAATTTGATATATATCTTAAACACACAATGCAGGATAAAAACTAATGTAGGATAAATACATAATGATAGAATATATTAAAATGAAACTAGCAAAAAGTGTGGGGTGCCCAAGCGGGCCGCCCCCGTTAAAACTTGACTTTGATGCCAATCCACTAGGGATGGGCTCAAAATCTCAGAGAATGTGGTGTCATCGAATTGATGGATTACTGTGGTCAAATGTCGGGTTTAGGTCCAGATCCACGCTTCTAACAGCCACCAATAACCTCTCTTGCGAAAGAGATTACGGGTGTAGAAGAGATGAATCGAAAAGGAATGCAATCGGGTGTTTGGTTTGGCAGCACTTCGTTGCTTGAAAATGTCTACCAACTTGTCTTTTTGGGTGGGAAAGTCCACCATTTTATAGACCCATGGGGTCTCTTTGGAAGGGCACGCAGGGATGCCACATGGCGGCCATGCCTTCCCAAGAGGGAGGAGACTCCTCCTTGACTTGGGCTTACATGACTGCCCTTGTGATAGTCCTCTAACTGCCAATCTGCCCACCTACGCGTGCATGCATAGTAGGCGGCAATAATTGACTGTCTTCGGCTGCCACTTGTTTAATGTCTGCTTTAAATTGTTTTAATGGCACTTTTAAATGTTTTAATGTCTGCCTTTGATTGGTTGAATTCCACCTTTGATTGGTTAAGTTCGCCCAGGCGTAAATGCGAAGTTTGTCACGATATCACGACGTCGCGATATCGCGACACTTCGACCAAGGCTTTCCTTTGGGCGTCGAAGTGTCACGATATCGCGACGTCGTGATATCGCGACACTTCGGCCAAGGCTTTCCTTTGGGCGTCGAAGTGTCACGATATCGCGACGTCGCGATATCACGACGTCGCGATATCGTGACACTTTGGCCAAGGCTTTCCTTTGGGCGCCGAAGTGTCACGATATCGCGACGTCGCGATATCGCGACACTTCGGCCAAGGCTTTCCTTTGGGCATCGAAGTGTCACGATATCGCGACGTCGTGATATCGCGACACTTCGGCCAAGGCTTTCCTTTGGGCATCGAAGTGTCGCGATATCGCGACACTTCGGCCAAGGCTTTTTTGGGAAGTGTTGCGATATTGTGACACTTCGGCCAAGGCTTTCCTTTGGGTGCCAATGCAGCATTTGCCTAAGTTATTTGTTTAAGTGTAGCATTTGTTTAGGTGTAGCATTTGTTTAAGTGTTAAAAGCAGTATTTGGACTTGGAGGATACATTCGATAGTTGGGCCTTCTCACCAGGGAAGGCAAAACGGTCGAAGAAAGCAAATGGGAAATAACCAGAGCACTGCCATGTAACCGGATTGGTACCTTCCAAAACTACTGTGTAAGTGGCTAGGACCACTGTTTGACCTCTGAGGGCTACCCTGAAGGCTGTGTGTGTCAATGCGATCAGTGTTTGTAGTCACATAATCGGATTGGTGCTGTTTTGGTGTCTACAATTTGTTACAAGTAAATCCCATGAATTAGATGTATTGGTTAAATAATATCATAGGAATATGAAAGGAGAAATAAAAATAGTAGTTTTTATAATATCAACTATGCATTAGATAGTTTTATTGCTTGGGTTATTTGTATAGTTGCAATTTGATAATGAAATTAGTAAATGCATTTAGAAGCATGTCTATCCTGAACAATGAGTGTCTTGATCCTCTACGATCCTCACTTTATCAATGGAAGATTTGGAGGACCAAAGTTACAAATGGATCAATGCACTTGTTTGATCTCTTCTTTACATCTTGTTTATTTACACAAATAGACTAGATTTGTGGGGAGATTTCCCTAATAAGATTGATGTAATGTATTGCTTAAAGGTATGGAGGTTTTACCATACATGCTTATGTAATAAATGATCAATATGGATGATGCACCTTTGTATTCTATTTGATTTAATGTGAATGTATTTAAATCCTTTCTTATGCATGTTTATTCTTTAATTATTGTTCCATGTTTCTAGTTATATTTTGCATGTTTAATGAGCTATATTTTGTTAGATTTAGTATCTAGATTTATCTTTATTTTCTTGCTTGAATAACTTTACATAAAATTTTAGTAGTAAGTTCTAGGGTGAACTTGGAGGATAACCTAAGGGATTGAGATCCCTTTAGGGAGAATGGTAACTATATTTTGATGCAGGAGCCTATCTTTAAAGGGTTTTTTTAAAAGAAGTTTTAAAGTAAAATTTTTATTACTCAAAATGGAATTATTTGACGCAAAATATAATTTTCCGAAAATGTAATTACTAAAAAAGGTAATTTTTTATGAAAAATATTTTGCCAAAAATAGTAATTACTTAAAAAGGTATTTTTTGGTGGAAAAATAAATTTGCCAAAAATAGTAATTTTTTTATTTTTAGGGTTTTAAGCTTTAGGGTTTTCTTTTAGGGTTTCTTTTAGGGCTTCAAGTTTTAGGGTTTTCTTTTAGGGTTTATTTTGGGATATATATTCCCTTGGTATTGCATTGTAAAAGGGGAAGTGAATCTAGGAATGAGAAAATAAAATATTTATTGGTTTATTTCCATGTATTATAGTTTTTATGTGAATGGAGGGTTTTACATATTATTTTCATTTACCACAGTTTTTATGTAATGGGAGGTATTTTTTTTCGACCTCTTGCAACTAGATTTACATCATTTGGTATCATAGCAAGTTGGATCTTGTTGGGAGGATAAAAGAGAAGAGAAAAGAGAAAAGGAGAAGAGAGCAAAAAGGCTCCAAAAAAAAAAATTGGCACTCTGTGCAGTGCTTGCAGAAGGTTTGTAAAACCTTGGAGATAGAAATTGGCACTCTATGTAAGTGCTTGTAGGAGGTTTTTTTATGTAAAATCCGTAGAGAAAGAGATTGGCACTTTGTGTAGTGCTTGTAGAAGGTTTGTAAAACCTTGGAGAAAGAAATTGGCACTCTATGTAAGTGCTTGCAGGAGTTTTTTATATAAAACCTCGAAAGGAGGAATTGGCACTTTGTGTAGTGCTTACAGAATGTTTGTAAAACCTTAAAGAAATAAATTGGCACTCTGTGTAGTGCTTGCAGGAGGTTTTTTTCATTAAAAACCTTAGAGGGAAGAATTGGCACTTTGTGTAGTGCTTGCAGGAGGTTTGCTATTTTAAAACCTCGAAGGAATAAATTGGCACTATGTGTAGTGCTTGCAAGAGGTTTGAGATATAAAACATCAGAAAGAGATTGGTACTTTGAGGAGTACTTGCA
The DNA here is from genome assembly GCA_028583015.1 of Wollemia nobilis. Classification (NCBI taxonomy): domain Eukaryota; kingdom Viridiplantae; phylum Streptophyta; class Pinopsida; order Araucariales; family Araucariaceae; genus Wollemia; species Wollemia nobilis. The sequence goes on along the minus strand of JAQPPZ010003246.1, from coordinate 6,266,160 downwards.
GATGTGTGACACTCTATGGAGAGCAATTATGAGTTTGATCAGAGGAACTCACAGAGTTCTTTTCAACCAAAGGAGAATGATACAAGAGCCTATCTTTAGAGGGTTTTTTAAAAGAAGTTTTAAAGTAATTTTTTTACTACTCAAAATGGAATTATTTGAAAAAATATATAATTTGCCGAAAATTTTATTACTAAAAAAGATATTTTTTATGAAAAATAATTTTTCGAAAATAGTAATTACTTAAAAGGGCATTTTTTGGTGGAAAAATCAATTTGCCAAAAATAGTAATTTTTTTTATTTTTAGGGTTTTAAGCTTTAAGGTTTTCTTTTAGGGTTTCTTTTAGGGCTTCAAGTTTTAGGGTTTTATTTTAGGGTTTCTTTGGGGATATATATTCCCTTGGTATTGCATTGTAAAAGGGGAAGTGAATCCAGCAATGAAAAAATAAATTATTTTTTGGTTTATTTCCATGTATTATAATTTTTATGTGAATTGAGGGTTTTACTGATTATTTTCATTTATTGCATTTTTTATGTAAATGGAGGTTTTTACATATTATTTTAATTTACTATAGTTTTTATGTAATGGAAGGTATTTTTTTATCTCTTTTTCCATCTATTATAGTTTTTATGTGAATGGGAGGTATTTTGTTTTGACCTCTTGTAGTTGGATTTACATCAGATTTATAGAAGATCGTACCTGAGTTAAGATAGCTTCTCAAAGGAAAATATTGATAGCTTAACTCGTAGTAAACATAGCATACATATGCATAATGGATTGCATAGAATATGGATATGCATGTACACCTTATAATTATTAAATATGGTAATTCTAACTCATTGAGGATGATGAGTTGGATGGACTTATGTGCATGACATGAGATATGCCTATGCAAAAGGGACTTACATGAGGGAAATATTATGTGGTATAGTTCTTGAGAAACTTATGGGTTTTTTTAAACACTAAGTCAATCTAAGGTTGGTTAAGGTTTTATTAATCCCTCTCCTTGGTAAATAAATAAATAAAAATTTCTTTCTATTTTTATGTGTTTTCTTGTTATTTATTTTAGGGTCATTACATTTGATATCAAAGCTCTAGTTACGAGGGTATAGAGCTTATTATGTGCTAAAATATATTTGGATATCTCCAATGAAGGCATGCTTAAGTTTAATCTAAAGATAGGATTACCTAGAGTCTATACTTATTAGATATAATGGATTTGGTCCCAAGGATAGATTAATATTATGATACCTTAGTATGGGTTTTGGTATTAATGATACATCATAATATTGGAATATTATCCTAGTTAGATTGAAAATATTTTGGCAAGGACTCTATATTGTGGTTTAAATTAGTGGTTCAGTTTAAGGTGAAGTTGTAACCTAATTCTTTTCTTGGTTGAAACCAGGTCAATATGCCACCTAAGGCCAGAAGAGAGAGGTCTACACCTAGATAGACTAAACAAAGTAATTTTGAAGAAGAGATCCAAAATGAGCATCCAAAAACTTCTAATAAGGGAAAAGAATATCTTGCTACTATAGTTACTGCTATGCAAGTATAGATAAAGTAGCAAGGTGAACAATTAGACCAGTAAAGAAAACAACTAAATCATTGTAAGCTGATGAATAAGTACTTCTTGGCAATTCTAACAAAAGAGATTCAACGACCCCAAAGAAAAAGGGTAAGTGGTAGTTTCCTAAAGTGGAAAAGCTAAAATAAGGATTGGATAAGCCAACCAAAACTAACCATTGATGTTGGTCTAAGGAAATGGAAATAACCTCAGCATACTTTTGAGAAAATTTGAAAACAACCAAGGACACCTTGAATTGGTTAAATCAATAGACAAACATAGAAACCCCACATGATCTCTTTTGAAGGTTGTTTTGTATGTGGGGGATCACATTATGCAATCAATTACCCAGGTAGAAATGCGTTAAGCCTCTAGTCCAAGGAGATAAGACTTGGGGTACAAGAGATAGGAGAGAAACAACAATGGAATGGGACACCCCTACCATGAATTTGGGAATGTAAGTTTATATCTCTCATTGAGCAACTTTAAAAAAAAAAAAAAACTTTTAGTAAGAATTGTTTCCTTGTTTATATATATGTAATAACAAATTAGCAAAATATATACCAAAAAGGCTAGGATATTTGTCTCATAGATGGAAGATTGATTATGGTTATAAAATAAAACTACTTTGTAAACCAATACTTTCCTATGTTATAAATTGCCTTAGCTAGTCGAACCATGGAAGGTTGCTTATATGTAGCTCCACTTCATACCTTTGATGTGATCCTAGGGATGGATTGGTTATAGACCAATAAATCTGTAATAAATTTCTAAGATAGATGGATTGAATATTCTAAAGGAGGTAAGGAAAGGTTACAAATTCATAGCACATAGGGGTATTCAAATCCCAAATTTTGTTAGCTATGCAGTTGAAGAAAGCCCTCAAAAAAGGATGGATAGTCTATATAATAAATCTAAATAAAGTTGGAGAAGACCAAAAGAAATATGTATTGGAAACAAATCCAATTTTACAGCATTTCAAGGATGTATTTCTTAAATATTTACCTAGGCTCCCTCTTGTGTAGGAAGTTTATTTCACTATTGATCTTATGTCAGGAGTAGAACCAATTCACAAATCTCTATATAGTATGACACCTATCAAGATACAGGAATTAAAGGTACAATTACAATGATTATTAGAAAAGGGATTAATAAAACCAAGAATGTCACTTTGGGGTGCACCTATTTTATTTTTGAAAAATAAATATAGCTCTTTAAGATTGTGTATTGATTACACGATGATGAATAAAGCTATAATCAAGAATCGGTATCCCCTACCTAGAATCAAATATTTATTTGATTGACTAAGATATGCCATGGTGTTTACTAAGATATATCTAAGGTCATGGTATCACAAGTTACGAATACGTGAGGAGGATACAAGCAAACAATATTTAAGACTAGGTATGGACACTACAAGTTTACAGTCCTACCCTTTGGGCTGACTAATGCCCCATATGCCTTCATGAATTTAATGAACAATGTGTTTAGAAATCACTTGGACTAATTTGTCCTTGTATTTCTATATGATATCCTAATATATTCTTAGAAAAATAATGAGAATGATAAGAATCTCAAGACTGTATTAGAGTTACTAAAGGAAAATCAACTCTACGAAAATATAGCAAAGAGTGATTTCTATGTTTCAAAGATACAATATGTAGGGCATACCATATTAGTAGAAGGAATTTTTGTGGATCTGGAGAAGATCAAATCCATACTTAATTGGCCACTCCCTACTAATATTACTGAAGTAAGAAGCTTCATGGGGTTAATGGGTTATTATAGATGTTATATAAAGGGTTTATCAAATATGGCTTCGGTATTAACTAACCTTCAAAATAAAGGGAAGCAATTTAAATGGATGGAAAAGTGTGAAACTACCTTTATTTTATTGAAGTAAAATCTCATTACCACACCAATATTAAAGATTCAAAATCCTCAAGGAGATTTTTTAGTATGCACTAATGCATTGCTGGAAGATATGATTTGCATGTACTACATGGATCAAAAGTATTTTTGGAAATACTACCTAACTTTGGTAGATTTCATGTACAATAATGGGCATCACTCATCCTTGGGAATGGCACATTTTGATGCCTTGTATGGACAAAAGTGTAGAACACCACTATCATGGTATAACCTAGAGGATAGAGTTATGATTGGACCAAAAATGGTCAGAGAAATGGAAGAGCAATTGAATATTATTAGGCAAACACTCAAGGAAGCTGCTGATAGGTAGAAGAGTTATGCTGATTAAAGAGAACTCCAAGGGAGTACTCGATGGGAGGTAAAGTGTTCTCAAGATTTAAACCAATTAAATGTGTGATTAAATCCATAAAGTTGGATCCATGATTTGTAGGATCCTTTGATATCACTAAAAATATTAGTTCAGTTACACGCCGACTTGATTTACCTCCTAATTAGTTAAAAATCCATGATACCTTTCACATATCTTTGCTTAGAAAATATATTACTAAAACGGAACATGTGTGGGATGTTTATAATTTGTAGATGGTAAATCCAGAGGTAATTGAGGTAATTCTAGTAAATATTCTTGATTTATGCTCTAGGATTATGCAGAATAAAACTCTTAAGCAATCTAAGGTCTAGTGGGACCATTTCACTAAAATAAATATCACTTGGAAGAAAGTGGTAGATATGCAAAAATATTTTTCTTTTTTGTTTCATGATCTTAAAATTGTAATAAGTTACTATTTATTGTATTGTGATTATGTAAAAACTAAGAAACATCTAGACGATATTTAGTCCTAGTGGGGGATGATGTCAAGATCCTCCTAGATAGACCTTTTGACATGGAAAATAATATAGTAAATGATGATGCTTTAATACTTGATTATGTGTAATTAAGAAGCTATGTGATATTAATATATAATTAAGAGCATGATACTGCTAACAAATTGTCAATGTGTAGGATCAAGTACACTTGTAAGTGGAAGAAGTTGAGTCATCCACCAAATGTGAGGGCACTTGAGGTTGGGAAAGTGATGATAAGGAAAATTGGAGGTAATAAGAATGGATACCTTCATATAAGCATGCATTTGGTTAAGGGATAATCATCAATAGCTAGCCATATTGAGCCCAAAAATGATAGCCTAGTAGCTATCATAAGTTCTAGAGGCTGATACATGTGACTAAATTTATGGAAATATTCCCCTCCTATTGTACATGCTAGATTGTCTTTTACTTCAATACTATTTACCTTAATAATTTGGTAATGATGAATGGATAGATTGTCTTCATAACTCCTTGTGTGCTCTGGTAAATAGAATGATAAATATATTTCATTTTAAATAAATAGATTTATTTTAGAATGATAAAGACTTCATTTTAAATAAATAGCTGATTTATTTTTGTAGTGATAAAGAGAATTCATTTTAAATAAATAATTGATTTATTTTAGAATGATAAAGAGATCTCTTTTAAATAAAAATAAATAGTTGTTTCATATTAAGTAATAAAAAACATCCATCATAAACAAATGGCTACTCTATTTGTAATGATAGAGGAAATTCATTAAACTTATAAGGAAAAGCTTTATTATCTAAATAATAATGAGAATTCACTTAATAAATAGCAAACTACTATTGGATTTAAAAAAATGGTTGAACCACCTTCAAAGAACCCGATCAGGCCAACCAAGCGAAGCTTTCAACTAATGTGAAGGGATGGCTCCATTTATAGTAGGGCCTTGGGAAGACAAAAGGGAAAATATCCTCCCTACCACTTGAAACATGCATATGGGAAGTTATAGAGGGTAGATGATAGATAGAATTCAAGGGTATGGATGAGAGAAAATATGTGTTGGTAGAAGAGGTAGAGAACTAGGGGGAGATGGTAGCAAGCATCATTAATTGGAAGGAGAAACACTACGTGAGAAGGAGGAGAAAAGGTGAAACATATATTTATGAGTGCGACCAAGGAAGATAATCACTACTAAAATAAATAGGTTGGTTTATAGAATTAATTCTTAAATAAGACATATTTGATTCACTCATTTCATTGTTTTTTATCTTCTTGTTGTACTATGTGTTCCCACTGTGTGCATCGTCTCTTTGACCAAGGTAAACATGTTCCCTTAGTACATTGTAATACTAAACCAATGGGGTGGTCCTTTGGTCATCCTATTTTTTATTGCTTATGGATAATATTCATTGATTTCATGATCGTGTTTAGCCTCTATGACAAAAACTATAGTGTCTTAACTCTACAATTTGGATATCATGTTGGTTGGTTGGTTCTTTATAGATAGGACCTCTTTGTTGGTCGGCTAGTTTATTTTGCACCCTGTTCCTTGTCGTGGATATTACCCTAATTTTTAAACTATTATTGGTAGGATGTAGACAACACTTAGAGTAGGAGTATCCATAAAGTGATTCATCCACTTGGGTCTCCAATAATAACCCTCCCTTTTGATATTTTACAACCCATGTAAGGTTTGCACAATGAGCTTCTACATATGAGAATAACTAGCAAGTTGGTACCCACCCTTGGGCATAGAAAACATAGCATCACTAGGCTACATCAGTGTTAGGATGTCCTAACAACCTTGACTGTCATCTAACACCAATGGGGTATCATGAGCACCCCACCCTCACTGTTTCTAGTTTTGAGTCATATCTTGTCTCAACCAGGCCTTCATCGCCCCTATGACATAGCTAGATCTATTGTGCTTCATCAAAAAAAATAATCTTTTATATTGTTTCATTTATTAAAATGGTATATTTTAGATTAATGGAAAGAAATAATATTTTATATAGCTTCATTGATTAAAATGGTAGATATTAAATTAATGGAAAGAAATGATCTTTTACATAGTTTCATTGATTAAAATGGCAAATTTTAGATTAATTGAAAGAAAGGATCTTATATAGTTTCATTGATTAAAATGACATATTTTAGATTAAAGGAAAGAAAGGATATTTTATATAGTTTCATTGATTAAAATGATAGATTTTAGATTAATGGAAAGAAAGGATCTCTTATATAATTTCATTGATTAAAATGGCATATTTTATATTAATGGAAAGAAAGTATATTTTATATAGTTTCATTGATTAAAATGGCAGATTTTATATTAATGGAAAGAAATTAACTTTTATATAGTTTCATTGATTAAAATAGCAGATGTTTCATTGATTAAAATGGCATATTTTGGATTAATGAAAAGAAACGATATTTTATATAGTTTCATTGATTAAAATGGTAGATTTTAGATTAATGGAAATAAAGGATATTTTATATAGTTTCATTGATTAAAATGGTAGATTTTAGATTAATGAAAAGGAATGGATTATTTATAGATTAAATTAGTTGGCTTTAATTTGATAAATAACTATGGAAATGGTTTGTTTTGTAAATTAAGGGTATGGGAATTTAACTTATGAAATTAAAAGGAAAGGGATTTTTTATGGATTAAATTAGTTGGATTTAATTTGATAAATAACTATGGAAATTGTTTGTTTTGTAAATTAAGGGTATGGGACTTTTTTTTATGAAATGAAAAGGAACGAGATTATTTATGGAATAAAGTAGTTGACTATAGTTTGATAAATAATTATGGAAATTGTTTGTTTTGTAAATTAAGGGTATGGGACTTTAATTTAAGAAATGAAAAGGAAAGGGATTATTTATTAATTAAAGTAGTTGGATTTAATTTGATAAATAACTATAGAAATTGTTTGTTTTGTCAATTAAGGGAATGGGACATTAATTTATGAAATGAAAAGGAAAGGATTGTTTTATGGGTAAAAGTAGTTGACTTTAATTTGATAAACAAGTATGAACCTAGATTATTGGTAATTAAGCGTATGGGATTTTAATTGTTGAATAAGGGTTTAATCATTTATTACAAGAAAATCCCATGAAATAGATGTATTGTTGAAAGAATATCATAGGAATATGAGAGGAGAAATAGAAAGAGTAGTTTCTATGATATCAACTATGCATTAGATAGTTGAATTGCTTGGGTTATTTGTATAGTTGCAATTTGGCAATGAAATGAGTAAATGCATTTAGAAGCATGTATATCCTGAACTATGAGTGTCTTGATCCCCTACTATCCTCACTTGATTTATGGAAGAGCGGGAGGACCAACGTTATAGATGGACCAATGAATAATTTTACTCTCTACTTTACAACTCGTTTATTTCGGAAAATAGATTAGATTTGTGTGAATATTTCCTTGATGATATTGATGTAATATATTGCTTAAAAATTTGGAGGTTTTACCATAGACGCTTAAGTAATAAATGGTCAATATGGCTTATGCACCTTTGTATTCTATTTTATTTAATGTAAATTTATTTAAATCATTTCTTATGTGTGTTTATTCTTTAATTATTGTTTCATGCTTTTGGTTATATTTTGCATGTTTAATGAGCTATGTATTGTTAGATTTAGTATCTAGATTTATCTTTATTTTCATGATTGAATAACTTTACATAAAATTTTAGTAGTAAGTTCTAGGGTGAACTTAGAGGATAACCTAAGGTCTTGAGACCCCCTTATGGAGAATGGTAACTAGGTTTATAGAAGATCATACCTAAGTTAACATAGCTTGTCAGAGGATAAGATTGATAGCTTAACTTGTAGCACACATAGCATACCTATGTGTAATGGCTTGCATAGAATATGGAGATGCATGTACACCTTATAAAGATTTAAGGTGGTAAGCCTAGCTCATCAAGGATGATGAGATAGATGGACTTATGTGCATGACATGAGATATGCCTACACATAAGGGACTTGTGTGAGGGGAATATTATGTGGTATGGTTCTTGAGACACTTAGGGGTTTTGTTAAACATTAAGTCAATCTAAGGTTGTTTAGGGATTTATGAATCCCTTTTATTAGTTAAAAATATATATATTCTTTCTATTTATATGTGTTTTCCTGTTCTTGATTTTAGGGTCATTACATTTGGTATCATAGCTCTAGGTATGAGGGTAGAGAGATCCTTATGTGTTAAAATATATTTAGATGTCTCCAATGAAGGCTTGATTAAGTTTACACTAAAGCTAGAAGGACCTGGAGTCTCTACTTATTATAATATAATGGAGTTGATTCTAAGGATAGATGAATGTTATGATACCTCAGTATGGGCTTTGGTATTTATGATACATCACAATATTGGAATATTATCCTGGTTATTTTGCTAATATTTTAGCAATAACAACTCTATATTGTGTTTTGAATTAGTGGTTCAATTTAAGGTGAAATTGTAACCTAGTTCTTTTCTTGGTTGAAACTAGGTCAAGATGCCACCTAAGGCCAAAAGAGATGCCTACACCTAGATAGACTCAACAAAGTAATTTCAAATAAGAGATCCAAAATGATGATCCAAAAACTTCAAATAAAGGAAAGGAATATCTCACTGCTATTATTTTCGCTATGCAAGGATAGATAAATTAGCAATGGGAACTATTAGACCAATAGATAAAACAATTGAATCAGTGTATGTTGATGAATTAATACTTCTTGGCAAGTCTACCAAAAGAGAGCCAAAAACCCCAAAGAAAAAGTGTAAGTGGTAGTTTCCTAAAGTAGAAAATCCAAAGTAAGAATCGAATAAGTCAACCAAAACTAACCATAGATATTTATGTAAGGAAATGGAAATCACCTCAGTATACTTTTGAGAAAAGTTAGAAATAACCAAGGACACCTCAAGTGGGGAAAATTAGGAGATAGACTCAAAAACCCCACAAGATACCTTTTGAAGGTTGTTATGTATGTGGGGGGATAAAATTATGCAGTCAATTGCCCAGGTAGAAAGGTATTAATCCTCTGGTCCAAGGAGATAAGACTTGGGGCACAAGAGATAGGAGGGAACCAACACTGGAACAGAGCACCCTTACCACAAATTTGGGAATGTAAATTTCTACCTCTCATTGAGTAGCTTAAAAAAAATGGGAAAACTTTTAGTAAGGATTATTTTCTTGTTTATATATGTAATAATAAATTAGCAAAAGATATGTCGAAAAGGCCAAGATATTTGGCTCATCGATGGAAGTTCGAGTATGGTTCTGGATAAACCTACTTTGTAAACTAGTGCTTTCCTATGTTAGATATTGATTTACCTAGTGGAACCATGGAAGTTTTCTTATATGTAGCTCCACTGCATGCCTTTGATGTGATCCTAAAGATGGATTATTTATAGGCCCATAAAGTCGTAATCAATTTCCAATATAGATGGATCAAATATTATAGAGGTAAGGAAAGGTTATGAATTCATAGTACATAGGGGGCATTCAAACCACAAATGTTGTTAGCTATGCATTTGAAGAAAGTCCTCAAAAAATGAGTTATAGTCTATGTAATAAAGTTGAATGAAGTTGGAGAAGATAAAAAGAAAGAGGTATTGGAAACACATTTGATTTTAAGGGATTTAAAGATGTATTTCCTAAGGATTTACCTAGGCTCCCTCCTATGTAGGAATTTTATTTCACTATTGATATTATGCCAGGAGCATAACCAATTCACAGATCTCCGTATAGGATGAAACCTATCGAGATGCAAGAATTAAAGGTACAATTGCAAGGGTTATTAGAAAAAGGGCTAATAAAACCAAGCATGTCACCTTGGGGTGCACCTATTTTATTTGTAAAAAAGAAAGACAAATATTTAATATTATGTATTTACTATAGGATGTTGAATAAAGCTACAATAAAGAACCGGTATCCCCTACCTATAATTGAATATTTATTCGATCTACTGAGAGATGCCATGATATTTAATAAGATATATTTGAGGTTAGGATTTCACTAGTTCATAATACATTATGAGTATACTCACAAGATGATATTTAAGACTAGGTATGGACACTTTGAGTTTATAGTCCTAACTTTAGGGCTCACTAATGCCCCAGTCGCCTTCTTGAATTTAATGAAAAGTGTGTTCAAAAAGCACTTGGAAAAAATTTTCCTTGTATTTCTAGATGATTACCTAATATACTCTTAGAAAAAGGAAGAGTATGATAAGCATCTCAATATTGTGTTAGAGTTACTAAGAAAAAATAAACTCTACAAAAATCTGGCCAAGATCAATTTCTATGTTTTAGAGGTATGTTATTTAGTGCATATCATATCAATAGAAGGAATTGTTGGATCCGAAGAATATTGAAGCCATACTTAATTGGCCACCCCCTACTAATATTACCGAAGTAAGAAGCTTCATGGGGTTAATGAAGACATTATATAAAGGATTTCTCAAATATTGCTTTGATAATAACTAACCTTAAAAAAAAGGGAAGGAGTTTAAATGGATGGAAAAGTATGAAACTGCCTTTGTTTAGTAGAAGAAAAATCTCACTACCACACCAATATTAAAGATTCCAAATACTAAAGGAGATTTTTTAGTATGCACTAATACATTGCTGGAATAGTTAGGAGGAGTACTCATGCAATAAGAGTTAGTAGTAGCTTATACTTCAAGGAAGTTTGAAAAGCATGAAGTCAACTATGCTACTCATGATTTAAGGATAGTCATTCTAGTTGACACTCTAAAATTTTGGTGCCACTATCTGGTGGGGAGACCTTTTGAGTTAAAATCTGACCATAAAAGTCTAAGGTACATATTAAACCAACCAATACTTAATGTAATATAGATAAGGTGGATCGAGTTTCTTACTGAGTATGACTTTGAAATTGAGTATATAAAGGGAAAATAGAATAATATTATTGATGCCTTGAGTAGAAGGGGACACATAGCAACCATAACCAAGCGTCACATAAGTCTCATGAACCAAGTAATATAGGAGTAAGATTAGGATAAATATTGCCAGGAAATTCAAGCTAAAATAAATAGAGACCTTGAGGGTAGTAAGGAATTCGGGTGATAGATAACCTTTTGTGCTACAAAGGTAGAATCATCATACCAAAATTGGGCGATTTAAGAAATTTATTAATACATGAAGCCTATAGATATTCTTATTCATCTCACCTTGGAGGTCTAAAGATGAGGGAAAATCTAAAAATAACCTTCTTTTGGGTAGGAATGAAGAAATATATTACTGATTTTATCACTCGATGTCTCAAATGTCAAAAATTTAAGGCAAAATGTAAGCATCCCACAGGATATTTGTATCCACATAGTATACCTACACAAAGGTGATAGGTCATATCTATGGATTTTATAGTAGGTTTTAATAAGACCAGGTACCAACATGATGTAATCCTCGTAGTAGTCGACAAATTAACCAAGGTTGGATATTTTATACTTGGGAGCACTAAGGATGATGCTCAGGTGGTGGCTAATGGATTTGCCAAGGAATTTTTTCAATTGCATGGATTTCCTAAGGTAATCATCTCAAATAGGGATTCTAGTTTTACTTTAAGGTTTTGGAAACCCCTCCATTAGGCAATAGGTACAAATTTGAACATGTTTTTGGCATAGCACCCTAAGATAGACGGTCAAACAATGTGGGTAAACCATGTACTAGAGGGATTACTAATTTAAATAATTAGGAAGTATAGTGTGTTTAGTAGGTACAAAGTAGATCATGCATCATTCATAGAGTGTTCAAGTCCTCCATTATATTAAATTGTACTATTTTTGTAAGATTTCATTAATGTCTATTTTATGAGTTATTGCAAAATTTTCTCATATAATTTTCTTGCATATTATATTATCATTATCATATATTTAACATTGCTTACTAATTTTACATCTTGTGGTTGCATTTCCTTCAATATATATCCTCAAGAGCTAATAGTGGTATCATATTACAAGGTATATTGATAGGAAATAGAGAGATCCACAAGAGATATTGAGAGTTGATAGAAAATATTATTTTTAGAATTTTTTAAATTGCATTTGGCTAGAATATTTCCACAAATTTGCAAAAAAACTTGTCAAGACTAGGACTCAACATTTATTCCACTAGATTGACAAATCAAATAGTGAAGATTCATTATATTTAGATTTAAATAAATTACTATTATCATTTTTCTAATACTTTGTTGCAGAAAAAAGGATATTTAAAGAAAATTTGGAAGCTTCCTGCAAGAGAGGTAGGAATAATATATTCTTTGGAATCAATCCAACACTTCAAGAAACAAGTTAAAGTTTAAATATTTTAGATACCTTAAGGAAAATGTCCCATTGCAAGAGTTACATATTTCAAGAGAGAATATTAAGGAGACTCAAGAAAGAGATCTCCATTGAATATTGAGGAGAACCAAGAAGGAGGTCCTCATAGAAATCTAAATATTAAAGACTTCAGAGTGAAGAAAGAAGAAAGCAGCTCTAGAAAGATGAGACCCAAGAGAAATATTCCATTGAAGATATTTTATATTTGGAATATTGAATATAGAGTAAAATTAAAGGTTCTATTCCATAATTTAGAAGCAGCAAAATAACGATATCCATGAAAGAGATCTCATTACAAAATTCCATAGTTGAATATTGGAGAGATTAATTAAAGGTCGCATTAAAGTTTTGAGAATACTAGAGAAGCTACAGAAATTAAAAAACCCAAGATAAGAGGTCTAAATAAATGTTGAAAGGAGAAAAAATGAGAAGACTATGAAAGCCTCATTGAAGAAGACTTGAAGAAGTCCATTGGATAATATTTGAGGAGAACATAAGGGAGAATATTTATAGCAAGGAGAAGTTCTTGATAGTGAAGAATTTGGGATAATTGTCACAATCCAACAATAAGCCCAAAATAAATAAATATTTGGCAATAACTTTGCCAAATTTTGGAGAGAATTCTAAAGACCTCAAGACATTCAGATTTTTGAGAAGAAGTCCACTAAATAGGCCCAAGATTGAAGTTAGAATTCAACAAGGAGATTGAAGGAGAAAAGATCTAGAAGAAACCACAACAATTGAGAAGTTTGAAGATTATCTTTGAAGGATTTTAAGGCTGAATTGGAGAAAGGATTTGTTGATTTCTATAGCAAAAAATTGAATTTTTCTTGAAGGAAAGTTTCAGTTGCAATTTTATGGATTTTCCTACCAAATTTTGCAAATTCGATGACAACATACTAGAGGAGAAATTGACAACATTATAATATGAAAACTTCAGATTTGAGGATATAAAGAAAGCAAAAATTTGGGGAGCATTAATAGCTGCTAATTTTCATAATTCAATAAGGCTACTTGGAAGAGAAGCCACAAAACCATAGTTTTGGGCAGCAAGTTAAAGAATTTACAAAGCTGAAAATTGGGCAAAAAGTTAAAGAAGTTACAAAGCCGCAAATTGGTAAATTAAAGAGCTATTTTGGATAGTAAGGAAGAGCTACAAATCCAGAAAACACAGGGCATCATTTAGGTGAATCAAATCACCAAGAAATCCATCACCATATAGAGGTTAAAAAGGTATGCAACATTGGTGCAAAAGGTTCATTATTTGAACATTTATATTTATCTTATTATTAAGTTTTATTAAGAACCAAATTCAATTTTAAAATTTTCAAGATGAAGTTTTCTAGTTTAAGTCTTCAAGGAAGTGAAAAAGATAATTTTTAAAAGTATTAAAACCTACACAAAAGAAAGTGGAGTTAGATATATTTCAAGAGAAAGAAAAATATCAACGTCCTACTATCTATTGAAAGCAAAGAAGACATCATTCTAAAGTATAGATTGCATATACAATAGTGAAAAGCATAGCCATCCAAAAATACATAGTATTTGCATGATTAAAATGCTTGGAATAATCATTCGAAAGATAACCAAAAAAGGAGTCTTTGCTAAATATTTTCCAAGGAGGAGAAGGCAACTTTGAAGACACCATTGAGTGCAAAATATATTCAGAAAGTTCTAGTAAAGAGAAGCCACCAAAATATAACCACCAAGGATTAGACCAGGTGTCACCATACTAGATTCAAAAAAGAAATCTACATAAATATACTACGATGGTCTCAAAAATCCAAGTGCAACTAATCTATTACATATTATTCTATTGCAAATTTAATTCAGGTTTTAATAGCTTCATATTTATCTTTTACAAAGTAGCAAAAGGAAGAAAAATTTCAAGTGTCTTAAGACACCAAAGGAGCATGCAAATTATAGTCATCAAGTGGTAGTATTAACTAGGTTAAAGCACAAGGTATGAAGCAAAGGAGATAGAGCCATATAAGGGCTCAATATCATCCCATTCAAGGTGTCTAAAGACACCAAATTTAGTGTCATAGTCCCATGAAAGTAGTGCTTATAGTGCAAAAAGAACCTGTAACAAGAAGAAGAATAGCACAAGGTGAATAACATAAGACAAGGTGTAAATAACAAGGTATAACAACAAAGCATTATCCAAATGGAAGTGGATAAGAGCTTTTATTAATAGCCACCTTTGTTGGAGAGGAGCCACCATATGTTGAATATCAAGAAAGCTTGTTGTTACAAGAGAAGCAAAGTAACTTGCAAAGAAAATTGGTAAGAACAGGTGATAAGGGACATTGAAGAGTTTGGTTGCATGCAAGGGAAGAAGCCTCCACTTGCCACACCAACCAAAGAAATCTTGTGCCACTTGGCACAAAGAAATAATATCACCTACGTATCCTCAATGACATAATGCTTTCACAAAGGAAAAGAGCATCCAAGTCTAGAGTAACACCCCATTCCAACCAAGAAGGAATAACAATTATTATTGCAATGCTCAAAGCATATTACAAGGCCTACACCACCTAAATTAATGCCTTCAAAAGGTTGTAACCTCCCAACGCCACCTAAAAAGAAGTCCTACATTCTAGTGCAACATAAAGTGTCATGTGGCTTGCATTCCAAAGGGAGAAAGAGGAGTATTAATAGTCCTATCTAAAGAGAGCATACACATCAAGCTTACATAGACCAAAGAGCATTACAATGAAGAAAGCTATAGAAATATGCTACTAAAGGGTGTTACAAAAATATATTACGGATGTTCTCTACAGAAGAGTTTTATAGAAGCACGCTATAGAGATATGTTACAACAAGAGTAAATAAAGTCAGTGAATATCACTGTGTAGAATGAAGAGGACAAAGGATAAAGAAATTTTAAGAGGTTAATGAATTAATGCATTCAGACACCATTAAATGAGCAAGAGACCATATTGATTATAGGCTTATTTGAGTGTATATTACAGTGGTATTGCACATAATGTTTGATGCCTTGAAGGTAAAATTTATTCACATAATCTTTACAAAGCACAAAGGAGAAATAAGACATATATTAAAGATACAATCAATTAAGTTTTATGCTCTAGGGTTATTTAAATAATAGGAGTAATAAGGTGATAAAAAAATAACCTTGAAAAGCATATTTAATGCCTTAGAAGGTAGTAGAAAATAGAAGAATTGAAACTATTACTCATATTACATATTTGCAAATCATTAAACAAGATGACATACGTTTTTTTCAAATTAAAGTAAAATTGTATTGCAAATACATGGTTTTTCTAAATTTCTAACTGAGGAGATATAAAGAGTCCTACACCAAATTTAAATTATAGAAATTTAGAAACTAAATCATTCAAATATTGAAAAAATAGCAATCTAGAATTGCTTGAAAGCTAGAAGATTATTTTTTAGTCTCTTATACAAATTTAAGGGACACAGAGATTCCAACTTGAATATCTTAAATATATTGAGAGTTTTATCAATTTAAATTGCATATTTAAGCTTTCTACAAAGGGAAATAAAATAATTTATTTAAAGAGTAGGATTTGAATATCATATCAAAATTATTATCAAAATCATTAGGGAAATAAAATGGATTCAACTCAAGGAAACTAAGAAGGCTAAGCATACCTTCAAAATATATTACACTCAAAACCATTTGGTATATCCAAGTACTTTACAAAACTTGAAAAATTAAAAAAATCTTATCAAACTTGATCTTTTACTAAAATACTTGGGAGTTAAAAGGTATTCTACCTAGATGTTGAAAAATCAAATTTATATCAAAACCATTGATTGAACAATAAGATTCTCAAGGTATTCTACAAAGTTAAGAATTAAAGAAGTTTGTTAAGTTTAAAATCAACACACTAGAGAGTCATAAGGTAGAAAAATTAAAGGTTTTGAAAGATAAAGGATTCTATCAGAACTAATATCAATACTCAAAATACGAGAGAGTCATAAGGAAGTCAACCTCAAATAATTAGAATCTTGAATTATTCAAAGCCAAAGGACTTATGAATTATTGGTACATAGATTCTAGAAATAAAATATGGTTCAATGCTTTACAAGGATAATATGAAAATTTGGTTGCTATAACAAATAGTAAGACTTGTGAAGTGAAAGGTATAAAAAAATTTCTAGTCAATCTAACTAATGTTTTATATGTTACTACATTTACTATCAACATTCTTTCATTTTCTCAACTAATGTATCAAAATATGATAGTAAAATTCAAAGTTATCAATGGAAAGAGACAATGTCATATTATCAAAAAAAGAAAAATAAAAATGGATTGATTATGATCCTAATTTATCTATTGTATCCATGCATCAAAATTCAAAGAAGTCCAAGTAGTTTGTAAACCAAATAATGAAGAATCAAAGAATGGAGGTGATGAAGCAAAAGTTTCTATACAAGGGTTATATAATTCTAAGAACAAAGGAAAAAAAAATTCTTATACAGGAATTTGATGACTATGAAAGAGTTCAAGAAACTTATAATCTTGAAGTCACAAAGACTAGAATATACTAACCATTCATTTGATCAGTATACATAAAGGTAGCAAATTGAAGAAGCAAGAAAAGATATCATGAGCTCCAAGAATAAAATGAATATTGAACCAATAGAAGGACATGAACCAGATCAAGTTGAAGAATATATGAAATACAAAGACCATATTGAAGACTAAAGTATTCAATAACCAAATAATGTAATATAGGAGGGTGTTGGAATATATTAAATTATTTGGTAAATGCCTACGTACCACCTTCGATACATAACTAGTGTAGGATTTTGTCTTAGTTTAAG
This sequence comes from Wollemia nobilis, assembly GCA_028583015.1. Classification (NCBI taxonomy): domain Eukaryota; kingdom Viridiplantae; phylum Streptophyta; class Pinopsida; order Araucariales; family Araucariaceae; genus Wollemia; species Wollemia nobilis. The sequence goes on along the minus strand of JAQPPZ010003246.1, from coordinate 6,248,665 downwards.
GTTTGAGTAGTTACTTCATGCAATGTAATAAATGCACAAGTGTTAGAATGTGCAATGATGTAAATGTGCATGTAGTCCACATGTACATGAGTCATAAATTAGGTAGATGAAGAGTCATGGGTAGATGAAATACCAAGGGACATATCTCCCTATATATATGCCTTTGAGAGAGTAAAGTGTGAGAGGGATTACTAGTTAGATAGTTAGGAAGTATAGTGAGTTTAATAGGTACAATGTAGATCATGCATCATTCATGTAGTGTTCAAGTCCTCCATTATGTGGCATTGTATTATTTTTGTGAGCTTTCATTAATGGTTATTTTTTGAGTTATTACAAAATTTTATCATATAATTTTCTTGCATATTATATTGCCATTATCATATAGGTAACATTGCTTCCTTATTTTACATCTTGTGGTTGCATTTCCTTAAATATAGATCCTCACAAGCTAACAATAATGGTGTGTTCAAAGAAAGGTATTATGCATAGTTCCAAAGGATAAGATAATTTTTTATTAACGTTCTTTGGAATACACTAAGACAATATTTTTGGGGGAAATTTATACTCTAAATTTGCCACTAATAACCTCCAATTTCTTAAGAAAATTTATAAACATTCATCCTTCACTTGGTTTAACTTTTATAAATCAGCAAGAGTATTGATTTCTTCTATGTTAATAATGAATTGTTTTAACTAATATAAATCAGCAAGGATAGTTATTTCTTCTATGTTAATAATGAATTATTGAATGAATTTCTCACCTAATTCTCTAGATCTCCTAAGAGAATATCAAGGTAGTTGGTAATACCATTCCAATGCTAACCCAACAAGACTTTGTGGGAATATTTTTAGTAATAGCAATTCATTGTATGCTATATTTACATAGGCAATAATGAAGAGTTTTATATGACTCACATGATCACCTAAACCATCACACTTGGGCAACTTAGAAACCTTAAAATGATATAGAAAAGGATCATTTGTTAAAAATGGGTTTAAAGATTGATTGAAATATTTCCTTTGAAAATACTTAGAATGAAGACATTTGTTGACTCAAATATTATACTTGGAATATAAGAGCTTGGACTTTAGGAGAGGGTTGACTAGTCAGAACTAGTAGAATTTAATACTTAAAAAATGATTTGATATATTAATCAAAATATGTGTTTGAGCATATTGATTAAAATAGGGATTTGATTGAGGAACAAAGGGGTTTAAGAAATTTTTTAAGGGATTAGTTTGTGGATTTGTAGGACCAAGCATGGGTGCCATACCAAACATAATAAGGTTAAATATGTTAAAGGAAGTGGTTTTAAAGTTAGGAGGGACTGAATCATAGGCATATCCACTTCATGGGTTTAAAAGGGAAGGTTTTTTAGGAAATACCAATTGAGACATTGGTTTGCTAGGGGGAATTTATAACTGATTTGTTACTATAGTTAGATTAGAATGACTAGGAGTTATTTTCAACAAACTTCTATAGAAGGTAATGAGGTTTGTTGCCCCAAATGGTTGAGTTAAGAGTTCCTCCTTCTATAGTGACATTAGGAGGTCTAGACCCTAAAGTATTAAGTGTTAAAATAATTTAATGTGTACTTATCATGCATGTTATAACAAGTGTCATATGACACTTTTCATATTTTAATATAGTATTATGCCTATATATTTGTACTCTTTCTTGTATAATATCATCTCATTTTACTCCATTCATTTGGTATCAGAGCGGGTTTTCCTACCTGGACGGCTAGATGGAAGAATTACCTCTTCAAAAATTCTCCCCTCCCCCTCCCCCATTGGTGGTGCACCTCCATTCATTACTTCTCCAAAATATTAATGAGTATGCTCTCCACTTTTGTGGATCAAAAACCAAAAAGAAATGGAGAAGAATTTATGGCTAGCCTTTAAGCTTCAAGCTTGGAGCCATGAATCTGGTTTGGGAATTTTTTTTTAAAAGGGTTTAGATTTTTTTTAAAAAGAGCTGCAAGAATTAAGAATTTCTAGTTTGAAATAGGAAGAGCATTTATATCTATAAAAAATAACCCCTATGGATCCATGATCTACTGACCCAAGCAAAAATACCTGCCTCTAGTTCTAGTAAACTCAAAATCTATGGCCAATCTAGAATTAGTCCTAGATTTTATACACCCAATGGGATCATGGTTTGTGCAAAAAATATGTTGGATACCAAATATGTGAACACATATTCATTTGAAATTTCACACATGTAGTAGATGGATTTAGAATAGTCACTATAGCATTGTGGCTATCCATGTTGGCCCAAGCTAAAGGTAGCTTGGTGAAGAGGATAGCATTGTGTGCTATTTTCCAAGTCAAAAAATACTTGATGATTACAAATCAATATGTGCATACTCCTAAGGTTGTGTAATTATAGTACATCACAAATTTGAGGTTTCATCTTCATCCACATCACATTATCCTTTTGTTTCTTTGCCATGAAAAATTTTTAGAAGATAATTTACTTCTATGATGAGCGTGGTAAAGGGTTAAGTTACCTTTGATTATATCTTAAAAATATTCCACAAGAATGATCCCTACCACTTTTCATCAATGATTCACTTTTATCATAGTAACTCAATGTTGTAGTCTTTGACACTAAAATTTAATCATTGTTTTTTTCGGTTGTCTCTTTTAGCAATAAAAATACTTAAATTTGATTACTTTTCAAACTGTTCTGCCTATAGATCAATAATCCATTGTGCTTTTCTCAAGTGTGGCTTTTCTAATCCATGACTCTAGTGTGTATTTATTCAATTAATAGAGTATATATATTTACATCTTGGATATATACCAAGGTCATTGTGCATCATCTAAATGTAGATCTACAAACATCATAGGAAGGCTTTATTTGGCCCCACATAATGCCATTGCTACCTTTCTTAGCATTAGAAACCATATCCTAGTCATCATTGACCACATCAAAACTATAATTGAGTAGTGTGGCCACCCAAAAAAGTGGGACTGTGTTTTGTAGCGATGCATGGTGATCATGGAATTTTGATCACACAAAAAGTTTATCCTTTTGAGGAGAGGTATATTTTATTAGGTTATGTATGTGCTAATGAAGAAGTCACACAAAAGCTAGTTCTATCCACCACTGTGGAAGATCTTCTCTGCCTTCATCATCACCTTTACATCACTTAAGCAAGACATGCACAATGGATTCAATGTTGAAAGTAATGATGTGCATGCTATTTTTTTAAATGTTCATCACACCCTTCATGGCCTTGATTTTCTACCATAGTAGAGATAATCTGATTTTCATGGTTTTAAACGATGTGTCATGAGGGAACACACCCTGCAACAATGTTGGATTTCTAGAAAGACTAGATAAGGATGCCATTTCAATATTGTTATTTTTTTACATGGAGAATGGGAAGTGGGAAGGCCTCACATGGTCCTTTTTTATTATATTTTAGATGGTGGATGGCCTGAGTAGGCCCATGTAAATTCCCCTACGAGGGAAAACTAAAATATTGCAAAACAATCCAAATTTAATTCTACTTTATTTTGTTACCAGAGAGCGATACCATGAATATTCCAAGGATAATATTCTTTTATTCCAATAATATTCTTGATTCCTAATGTAAAGGAATAGATTTTCCCTCTTGTAATCGATGCTTAAATCATATCCGAGTATAATCATGCATATACTCATAATCAGATCTGAGTATAGTCATGCATATACTTGTTGGAAAGAATTTTTCCATCAAAACAAAATGGAGGTTTCCATTTTGATGTTTAAGGTAGTTTGATATGTTTTTATGGGCCTCAAAGTTTTTTGTATGTTGGAGTGCACTATTTGTTGAACCTGACACTCCTTATCAATGTAGGTGAACCTACTACCTAATCACCTTCTCTATAGCACCTGGTGGATGTAGTGACTAGTTATCCATGTATTTGGTAGGATGATAAGATCACCATAAGGACACCTACCACTCTAGGAACTACAAAAACTTGATACCCTAGACTCTATCCAAAGACTATTTAATGAAGACACTTTGAGTCAACTTTTGAAGACTACAGACATAGACACTTTGAGTCAAATTTTGAATACTATAGACATAGACACTTCAAAATATTCTCTTCTTTCTCCTTCCTCAAATTTTTCTAGTCTATGGCTCTTTTTTTGTAATGTAGAGTGCATTTTTGGTAAATATTGAAACTCTCAAATGACTCAATTTTATTGTATAAATATGTATTTTTGGTAGATACCGACACCTTATAGATAAATATTTCACTATGATAAGGGGATCATACCCATGGTGAACCTAGTAAGTGATCTACAAAGGCAAAAAAACCAAGAAAGATTCTGACCTTGAGGTACTAAGACAAAGGTTGACCCAAATACAATAGACCCGAGAAAGTGGCTAACCTTGAGGTAACATACCTAGAGGTAAACACCATGGATCTAGCACTATATTTCAAAGTAGAAGATCCAAGATCCAAAATTCAAAGCCTAGACACTATTTCAAATCAAGTAATTGAAGTCAACATTAAGGGGTATTTCTCTAATGTTGACTTACCTTTTTTGGGAGGAATATTAAATTTAATGTGTACTTATCATTGACATATGTCCTTGATACTTATCATTTATTTTTTATATGGTGATGTGTCATCATCCATTGTACTTTATATACACCAACAATCTGAAAGCAATAATGTGAGTTCTTGTGCCAACGTTCTTTCTCTCCCTCTTACCTAGTATGAACTCATAGGGCCATGGCTTAGGGATTATCCTCTAAGACCCATAATACTTAGAGGGGGATGCACTTTTCTAATATTAACATGTTATCTTAAAGTGGAATCCCGAGATTAATTAGTCTCATCAATTGCCAAAATAAAAAGTAATATTATATAAGGTAAATGCCTTAATGCTTAGTTGATATCCACATTCCTAGAATAATTTTCTTCCATTGTGAAAACAAATAAGGCCATGTCATTCACGCTAACACTAGTTATGGTCTCTCTTGTCAAAATTATGAACAATGCAATGAATTATCCCATACCATTGTGGGATTGTTTAGCCTCATATTTTCTACTAGACTCTTCCTATTCATAAATTTGCTCAAGGAGGCACCACTATACTGCTTGGTCAATGATCTAGTGGAATTTCCCATACCATCCCACCTTACATACTCATATTGACATATCTCACCAGGATTAGCCATTCTCAAATCATAATTGATTGCATGCACATAATACAACCGATATTGGGTATTTAATTTCTTTAGTTGATCACCATAGTTAGATAGGTTTGGCTTTAAGATCAATAATATATCTCCAACTGAAATCTAATCCTATCTAATCTCATATTTTTTCTCTTTCATAGAATGGATATCTTTATTTTTAAATAAATAAATCTTACCCATTATTATTTTTTTAAATTACCTTTACTCAATTTAACTGGTATTGGATGATTTGGTCATTCAATTTAAAATAAAGGAAAATCTTTGGGTATGACTTTTAGCTAATTCCACTCAATCCTTTCACTTATATATATACATTGATTTTATCGAATGAAGTATACGAATTATCTATATTACCTTATGGGATGTGAAGGAGATACATAATTATTTAATCAATAATTTTTTCTCTAAATATATTTATAAAGTTACTATTAATTTAAGCGGTATTAGGTAATTTGGTCGTTCAATTAATAAGAAAGAAAAATATTCTAGTGTGACTCTTAGCTAATTCTACTCGGTCCTTTCACTTATATATATATATATATATATATATATATATATTAAAACTTTTTTTTATGAACAAGGGTATGAATTATCTATATTACCTTATGGGATGTGAAGGGAAGGAAATATATAAATATTTAATCAATAATTTTTTTAAAATATGGAAATTTACTACCCATTTTAACTATGCAACTGAGTCTATATTAAATTTTATTAATTTAAAAAGAATACAAAGGATCTACTTTTAATAAATTTAATAGTATTCATGCCCTTTTATTCAAAATATTATACTTTTGATAAAAACTAAAAAGTAAATATGCTCTTTAAAAATACTTTTTAACCATGCAACTGAGTCTATATTAAATCTTCATACTTTAGATAGAATACAAAGGCTCTACTTTTAATAAATTTAATAGTATTCATCCATTTTTATTCAAAATATTCTACTTTTTATAAAACTAAAAAAAAAAGCAACATCAAATTGTCTTTCCCGAACAAACGTAGATTATCCAATGCAAGTCTTCACGGTGAACATCAATTTATCTTTCTCAAATGAATGTAGATCACCCAAAACAAGTCTTCCAATGAAAATCAATTTATATTTCTTAAATGAACAAAAATCACCCAATGCAAATTTTCATAGCAAACATCAATTTATCTTTCTCAAAAAAATATAGGTCACACAGTGCAAGTCTTCAACGTACATTACCCAACATACTTCCTCTTAAGCATAGGTTACAACACATAGGCTCTCAACTCTCTCTTCAACGAAAGGTGCTTGACTCTCACAATGAATGGCACTCAAATATCTCAATGAAATGCACTCAAATCACTCAACAAAAGGCACTCAAATATCTCAATGAAAGACGCTCAACTCTCTCAACAATAGGCACTTAAATCTCTCAACAATAGGTACTCAAATCTCTCAATGAAAGACACTCAACTTTCTCAATGATCTCCTTCCTGAATACAGATACAACATGTGAACAAACATAAGTGTCTTCTCCCGAGAGCAACACGAATGCACATAAAATTCAACACACTTTATCAACCACAAAGTTAGGTTAATATATATGAGTAATTTTAATCCTTTTAACTTTGGAGTCGGCCTTCACATTATCAACTTTTAATTTAATAATGTCCCACTTTAGAACCTTACTTTAATATTTAAATTTTTAATTTAAATATTAAAGTGTACATTAATAAATAATGTACATCACCCTTTTAATTCTCCAAGCTCTATAGTTTTTATCATGCTCACTATTTGAATTTCTCAACCATAATGATATTGACCAAGCTTACCATTTGAATCTCTCAAGCACAATAATATTGACAATGTGGCATTTTTCTTGAACATCCTTTTGCTTTTGACATCAATGACAATTTCACAAATCCATTCTTGAGCTTACCATCCTTGAAGAGTATTTCCGCTTTGACTACTTTGTTCCTTTGACATCAATGATAACTCACAATTTCCAACACATTGGTTTTATAGGGAGAATTTATAACTAATTTGTTACTGTAGTTGGAGGAGTAGAATGACTACGAGTTATTTTCAACAAACTTTTATAGAATGTAATAAGGGTTTTTTCCCCATATAAATGGTTGGGTTAAGATTTCCTCCTTCTATAGTGATATTAGGAGGTCTAGACCCTAAATTATTAAGTGTTAAAATAAGTTAATGTGTACTTTGTATGCATGTTATGACAAGTGTCATATGACACTTGTCATATTTTCATATAGGCTTATGCCTATATATTTGTACTCTTTCTTGTACAATATCATCTCATTTTAGTTCCTTCATTTGATATCAAAGCAGGTTTTCCTACCTAGTAGGCTTGAGGGGGGAATTACCTCTTTAGAAATTCTCCCCTCCCCCCATTGGTGGTGCACCTCCATTCCTTCCTTCTCTGAAATCTCAAGGAGTATGCTATCCACTTTTGTGGATCAGAAACCAGAAAGAAATATAGAGTAATTCATGGCTACCCTTGAATCTTTAAGCTTGGAGCCATGAATCTAGTCTAGATTTTTTTCAAAAGGGGTTTGGAATTTTTTTAATAAGAGGTGCAAGAATCTAGACTTCCCAAGTTGAAAGAGGAAGAGCATATATATTTGTAACAAATGACCCCCATGGATCCATGATCTACTGATCCAAGCAGATGTCCCTACCTCTAGTGCCAGAAAACTCAAAACCTATGGCTAGCCTAAAATTAGTCCTAGATTTTATACTCTTAGGGGGGATCATTATTTGTGTAGTAAAGGTGTTGGATGCCAAATATGTGAACACATATGCATTTGAAAGTTCACTAATATAATAGATGGATTCATAACAATCATTATAGCATTATGTATATCCACACTAGCCTAGGTTAAAGGTGCATTGGTGAAGATAATAGTGTTGTGTACTATTTTCCAAGTCAAAAAATGCTTTATAATTGCAAATCGATATATGCAAACTCTTGAGGTTGTGTAATTAATGTAAATCATGAATCTGAGGTTTCATCCTCATCTACATTACATTATCTTTTTGTTGCTTTACCATGAAATAATTTTAGAATTTGATTTATTTCTACAATGAGCATAGAAAAGGTATGATTTGCCTTTGATCATATCTTAAAAATCCTCCACAAGGTTTATCCCCACCACTTCTCATATATATGTTGCTCTTGTTGTAGTAACTCAATGTTACAATCTTTGACACTAAAATCCAATCAATGTTTCGCTTGATTGTCTCTTTTAGCAATAAAAATAGATAATTTTTGTCACTTTTCAAACTGTTTTACCTATAGATTGTTGCTCCACTATGATTTTCTCAAGCTTGGCTTCACCAATACATGACTCTAGTGTGGATTTGTTCAATTAATAGGGTAGATATATTTGCGTCTTGGATTTATCATTTATGCCAAGGTCATTGTACATCATCCAAATACAAATCTACAAACATCATGGGTAAGCTTCATTTGGCCCCACAACATGTCATTGCTACCCTTCTTAGCATTAGAAGCCACCTCTTGGTCATCCTAGTCATCCTTTATGGCACAAAAACTATAATTGAGTACTATGGCCACCCAAAAAATGGTATTGTGTTTTTGCAATAATGAATGTTGATCATGGGCATTTTGATCACATAAAAATTTTACCCTTTTGACGAGAGGTATATTTCATTAGGTTATGGATGTCCTTATGAATAAGTTGCACAAAAACTATTTCTTTCTACCACTGTGATAGATCTATTCTATCTTTATCATCACCATTACATCATTGAGGTAAGACGTGCATAATGGAGACAACGTTAAAGGTGGTGGTGTGTGTGTCATTTTTTAAATTCTCATCACACCCTTCGTGGCATTGATTTTTTGCCATAGCAGAGACACTATGGTTATCATGGCATTGAAAAATGTGCTACAAGGAAACACACCCTACAGTTATGTTGGATTCCCTATAAAATAGTAGGTGAGAGGTATATCAAGTGATAAGTTGACATATTCAGCAATAACACATGGTTTTTTTAGTGTAGGTTCAATGAGAAACTGTTGACTTTATGGGATAACCAATATGAACAAGGAAAAAGAAACCAAATGAACCTGTCATATCGAGACTCTAGCAAAAAAATAGCAACAATGTAGAGAGATAACAAGAGGCTTGGTATGAGGTACTAGTGCTACAGAGTGCATGGGCAACAAGTACAAGATATTGCTTGCACTACTAAGGGAAGTTATGTATGACAAGCGAAACTAAAAGTTTGAGAGCACCTACAGTGGGTACAACTTAAACAATGGGTATGTAAATTGGTATGCATATTTGTAGTGGAAAATACCAAGGGCATGTCTCGATTGACACCCACTCCCATAGTCAAAAAAGTGTGAATATTTTTTTAAGAAATGTACCAATTTTCTCTAAATGTGTTTGTTTAAAATTTGTGGCCATTACATATTTAATATGCTTGTTTCCTTCCTGCAAAGTTAATGTTGCCAATAACCTAGCTATTCTTTTTCAAAAATTTAGGCACACATTTTAAAGTGGAATACATTTTTAGAACCTTGGTATGGTTCGACGTGTAGTCAAGGTGCCCATGTGACGACCACATAAAGCACCTTCTTAACACGGTCAACCAAAGTTTTTTAAAAATACCATTTTAATATTTTTTATTTTTTCCATGGGAAGTGGTAAAGCCTCACATGGCCCTTTATTTATTGTAATGAAGTTGGTGGATGGCCCCAGTAGGACCATGTAAATTCCCTTGCGAGGGAAAATTAAAATATTATAAACTATCCAAATTTAAATCTGCCAAAGAGTGATACCATGAATATTCCAAGGAGAATATTCTTTTATGCCAATAATATTTTTAATTCCTAAAGTAAAGATATAGAGTTTCCCTCTTGTAATCGATGCTCAAATAAAATTCAAGTATAGTCATGCATATACTCATAATCATAATCTGAGTATAGTCATGCATACACTCGCTGGAAAAAAATTTCTAGCTAGACACAATAGAGGTATCCATTTTGAGTTTTGAGGCAATTTGATATGCTTTTTTGGGTATCAAAGCTTTTTATATTTTGGAGTGCACTCTCGTTTGAACCTAATACTCCTAATTGATGTAGGTGAACCTACTACCTAACCACTTTCTCTATAGCACCTAGTAGATGCAACAACTAGTTATCCATGCATTCTGGTAGGATGAGAAGATCACCATAAGGACACCTAACACTCTAAGGACTGCAAAATCTTGACACCCTAGACTTTATCCAAATACTATTCCATGAAGACACTTTGGATCAATTTCTAAAGACTATAAACATAGATACTTTAAAATATTCTCTTCTTTCTTCTTCCTCAATTTTTTTCTAGTCTATAGTTCCTTTTTTATAATATAGAGTGCATCTTTGGCAAAGATCGACACTCTCAAATGGCTCAATTTTTTGTATAAAGGTACATTTTTAGCATATATCAACATCTTCTAGATAAAAATTTTACCATGATGAGGGGATCATAATCATGGTGAACCTAGTAAGTGACCTAAAGAAGTAACAAAAACAAGGAAGAGGGTGGCTAACCCTGAGGTACTAAGAGAAATGTTGATCCAAAGGAAGTGGTTGACCCTAAGATAAACACCACGAATCTAGCACTATTTTCAAAGCAAAAGAAACAAGAGCCAATGTCTAGACACTAATCCAAATCAAGTAATGGAAGTCAACATTAAGGGTAAATATCTCTAATGTTGACTTATCTTTTTTTAGGGGAATGTTAAATTTAATGTGTACTTTTCCTTGAAACATGTCATTTGTTTTATATATGGTGATATATGGTGACATTTTTTATCATCCTATACATTTTTTACACACCAACAAATTTTTCTTGTGCGAACATTCTTTTTCTCCCTCTTACCCGGTATGAGCTCATAGAACCATGGCTTAGGGGTTATCCTCTAAGATCCATAATACTTAGATAGGGATGCACTTATCCAATATTAACATGTTATCTTAAATTAAAATCCTAATTTTAAGTAATCTCATCAGTTGTCGAGATAACAAGATTATATAGGGTAAATTCCATAACACTTAGTTGATGTTCATATTCCTAGAATAATTTTCTTGCATTTTAAAAACAACTAAGACTATGCGATTCTTCCTAACACTGGTCATGGTCTCTCTTCTCCCTAACACTGGTCATTGATATCTTTTCAAAGTTATGAATAATGCAATGAATTATCCCATACCATTGTGTAATTATCTAACCTCATAATTCCTACTAGACACTTCCTATTCATAAATTTTCTCAAGGAGACACCATTGTACTACTCGTTCAATGGCCTAGTGTAATATCCCGTCCCATCCCACCTTACATACTCATCCTGAAATATCTCTCTAGGAACATCCATTCTCAAATCATAATTGATTACATGCACATAATACAACCGATATTGGGTATTTTGATTTTTTTTATTTCTTTAGTTGATCACTATAGTTAGATAGGTTTGACTTCAAGATCAATAAGATATCTCCAACTAAAAGTGGCTTCTAATCCTATTTAATCTCATAATTTTGCTCTCTAGTAACATGGATCTCTTTGTTATTAAACAAATAAATCTTATCCATTATTATTGTTTTAAATTACTTTTACTACATTTAACCAGTATTGGGTGATTTGGTTATTCAATTGAAAAGAAAAAAAATCTTCGGGTGTGACTCTTAGCTAATTCCACTCAATATTTTCACTTATATATATGAACATTGATTTTATCGAATGAAGCTTATGAATTATCTATATTACCTTATGGGAAGGAGATATATAATTATTTAATTAATAAATTTTTCTTTAAATATAGAAAGTCACTACCAATTTAACCGGTATTGAGTGATTTGGTCATTCAATTGAGAAGAAAGAAATATCTGATATTACTCTTGGCTAATTCCAAATTTTTTTAATTAAAATTGTTTTTCTTGAATAAAAGGTATGAATTATCTATATTACCTTATGCAATGTGAAGGAGATATATAATTCTTTAATCAATCATCTTTTCTCTAAATATAGAGTGTTACTACCAATTTTAACTATGCAATTGAGTCTATATTTCTTACTTTAAAAAGAATACAAAGGCTCTACTTTTAATAAATTTAATAGTATTCATGCCCTTTTATTCAAAAGATTCTACTTTTGATAAAAATAAAAAACAAATATGCTCTTTAAAAGAACGTTTTATTTTTTCGATAGGTAGTTGCCCTAGTGGCTAATATGATGGTTGTTTATTAAGTGGTCTTGTGTTCAAACTCCTTGGAGATGGTTGTTGATGTAATTTGCAAACGTTCTCCTAAAAAAATGTTCTATTTCTAAATCAATACATGAATTTGATGATATTTCTTAGAAATTTTATATAAGAATCATTAATTAATGACAATTAAAACTTTCATGAGAGAGAAAAGTTTTATGAAAACACCCTTGATCATTTTCATTCAGTAATGATAAAAGAATACAAAGACTCTTATTTGATAAGAAGGACGACACTTTGTATAAAATGGACATGCTTAAAAATACTTTTTAACGATGGTATTTTATTTTGAATGTTTAATCTAAAATCATTCTTTATATATAAGTTATCCTAAGTGAGAGATAGCGAAGTTACATGAGAACATTCATAATGAAAAGCAATAATTTTTCTCCTTTAGTAATTGATAAAAGGGATGATAAGAGTGCAATTTTTTTTATTAATTTAAATAGAGGGTTTTGAAAAGTTCCCACAACTTTATACTGAAAGCATGAGGATACGGAAGCAAAAAAAAGATAAATGTAACGCTAAATCCTACGAACGAGAATACATGAAAAGAGGGAAAACAAACGAATTGAAACGATATTTAAAGAAAATGTAAAAGTGCAGCCCTTTATTTTATTAATTTGATCAAGATCGAGTTACAATGCGTCTCCTCCCTTTTCATGGTTTGGGAGTGTCGGATATAGTTTTGTTACACCACAAATGATATATTCCTCTTGGGGATCTTTCGCGTGCCCACATTGAAAATGGGTGGACCAAACGTCACCACCGCTTGCATGAATGCATCTATAGCTCCTTATAGTCCCTCCGATGTCAAGATCTTGTGTTCAAAGAAACAGTAAATGATTAGTATCACCTGTGGATGGAGGGAAACATGCGATCCCCAAGGCCTATGGTTGATGCATGCATAAAATAATTAAAATGATAACTAAAACACATTAGAATAAGCTAAAAATTTGACAGAAGAAATAAAACATTACCAGGAACACACTGTAAAAGGAACAGTCGAGAAATATACCATAGATTTCTAATCACTTCGGGGTGGGACGATAGGATTGTCATAAAATATCATAAGGTGACCTAAATTTCCCATACGGGGGCCTCCAAAACACCTTTAAAATTGGGGTTAGGTAAAACGGGGAATTTTGGAATGACCCAGAAGGTCGTATTTTGCAAATCTAGCATCGATCACCCTATATCCAATGATGCTCTTTGTATGTTAGTGAAAGCGATAAACATTGAAAGCATAGTCAAAACTCATCAAAATGACATGAAATTTAAATGACAGCATATATGGATGACCTAAAATAAAATGAAAAAGAAATAGTAGGGAAATCTGCCATAGATTTCTAATCGCTCTAGGGTGGGTAAATTAGGATTGCAGCAGTGCGGGGGGCGTTCGGGGGCAGGACGCCCGTCGTTTGGGGCTCAATTTTGGCACCAATCCACTTGGGATGGGTCCAAAACCTCTTATGGGGTTGTGTTGGCAAATCAGGTGGGGTATTGTGGCAAAATGTTTAGTTTTTTGGTTGGGATTGTGTTTCCAATAATCACCCAATAACCTCCCTTCCAAAAGAGATATCAAGGATGTAGGAAGCACAAACGATGGGTGAGGATGTAATTCGGTATCACTTTGTTGCTCCAAATGCTCCTGCTCTATTCCTCATTTGGGGTGAGAAGACTCACCATTTTATATACCTGAGGGTCTCTATGAATGAGCATGTAGAGGCGCCACTTGGCCATCATGCCTTGCCAGGGGGAAGAATATTCCTCCCTGATTAAGGGCTCCATGACTGCCCCTATGACTGCCTCTTTGAGCTCAAAAACACTCACTCACACTCCATGCATTGAAGGAGGAGTTAAGTGGTGGATCTGAGCTGCCATTTGTCAAGGTTTGACCTTTTTCCCGTCAAACTTGCTATTCACCCCAACTCGGAGTGAATACTGCTAATCGTCCCATGGTGGGATGAATACCAGTTTGTAATCATCCCAGGGTGGAACGAATAAGGAGCAGGGTGCCTGAAAGGTGCAAAATTGACCTCTGACCTTCCAAAAATGTTGTGGGAGTGGTTAGGACCACTGTTTAACCTCTAGGGGCTGCCCTAGGGGTTGTGTATGTCAATTTGATCAGTTCTTTTTGTCACATAATCGTATTGGTCCTATTTTGGTGTCTACAAATGCCCCTTTTTGGGATGCACTATACGTGGCATAGTGCTGAGCAAAAATAGATAACAAAAGCACTAATTATTAGGGTTTCTTAGTAACCCAACCAAATTTTGATGCCCCAAGTATGAAAAGGGCACGCATTCTTGAATCCTTGCTTCTGACAAGCTAAGGAGCTTAGTTCAAGTGTTAACCTTTTTTGGTGATGCATTACTTGATCTTGGACATTGTTTAGTCATGAATAGGCAAAGGGTGCAACCTTTTGTCTATGAGAACCTTGAGTTCATGATTCTAGAATTCCAAGTGTTTGATCAGCTTGTGATTATTGCTTGTTTGCTATAGACACCAAAACAACACCAATCCGATTATGTGACTGCAAACACAGATCACATTGGCACACACAGCCCCAAGGGCAGCCCCCAGAGGTTAAACAATAGTCCTAACCACTCTCATAATAGTTTTGGAAGGTCAAAAATCATTTTGGCACATTTATCCACTTTACTCAATATTCGTCCCATCTAGGGATGAATTCTAATTGGGATTCGCTTTGCCCAGATATGAATTCACAATTTGCTCCAGGGTCGGGCGAATTGCAGGTTTGACGGGAAAAAAGTCAAATCTTGACAAATGGTAGCTCAGATCCACCACCTAATGCCTGCTTCAATTCATGGGAGCATGGGTGAGCATTTTTAGGCGTTAGAGGTTGTTACAGGGGTAGTCATGAAGCCCCTAATCAGGGAGGAATCTTCCCTCCCCTAGAAGGGCATGGCTGCCATGTGGCGCCTCTGCATGCTCATCCCAAGAGACCTCCAGGTCTATAAATTGATGAGTTTCCTCATCCCAAAAAATATAGAGTAAGAGCAATTTGGAGCAATGAAGTGCTGCCATTTTATTTCCCCATACATCCTTGTGTGATTTGTGTCTTCTACATCCTTGATCTCTCTTAGAGAGGAGGTCATTGGGTGACTATTGGAAGGTCAAATCTTGAGTCCAAAACCTGATATTTTGCCATATAATACCATACAACTTGTCGACAACACCTTGCAAGGGATTTTTGACCCATCCCAAGTGGATTGGCACCGAAATCAGGTCCCAACGGTGGGCGGCCTTCCCGGGTGCCCTCGCACTACTGCAGGCTTAATCGTCCCTTTTAGGAACGATTGAGAATTTGTGGCAAATTTTTCTTTCTATAATTTTTGTTTTTTGAATTCAATTCTATGATGCTTAGATAGGTTTTCATTTAAATTTTGTCTCATTTTGAACAATTTTGATGGTGTTTCTATATTCATTTGCTTTTACTAACTTGTAGGTAGCATCATCATATTCCCATTTACAGAGGTCAAATTGGGAAAATCCAACCATCTAGGTCTTCCCAAAATGCCCCCAATTAGCTAACCTTAAATTTTTAGGTCTTTTGGAGCTCTCTAGGTAGGACATTTGGGACAGTACCTTTTTGGCATTTTGTTGCAAGTGAATTCGTCTCGCCCCAGAGCGAATTCAAATCGGTGAGGAATTTCTTGACTGTTCCTTTTGTAGTATCCTCTTGGTGATGTCTTGATGCCCCTATCAAATTTTTAGAGCATTTGGATTCATTTTAGTCATAGTTTAATTCATTTTTCTCATTCACTTATCATAGGCTTGGGGATTGCATGCTTTGTTTTATCCGCAGGTGCTATTGGTTATATTTTGTTTCTTTGAACACAGGAATAGAACATCAGAGGAGTAGCAAGGAATCAAAATTCATAGACACAAGTGGTGGCAAAATTTTGGTCTGCCCATCTTACATGTGGGCACGTGGAAGAAGGAAGGCTATCCATGGATGTAACCAAGAGATGAATTTAACGCTCCTCGCCCCTAAAAAGGGAGGATGCGAATTGTAACCGAATCATGAAATACATCAATAAAGAGAAGGGCTGTTATTTCATTTGGGCTTCAATTCATGTTTTTCTCCATTTCATGCATTTTTAATTCGTAGGGTTTAGCGTTAAGTTTAGTTTCATTTTTGCATCATGCTTGGAGTCTTTCCTTTCTTGTTTTCGTATCCTCATGCTTTCAGTGTTTCTATATTCACTCGCTTTTACTAACTTGCAGGTAGCATCATTATATTCCAGTTTACAGAGGTCAAATTGGGAAAATCCAACCATCTGGGTCTTCCCAAAATGGCCCCAATTAGCTAACCCTAAATTTGTAGGTCTTTTGGAGCTCTCTAGGCAGGACATTTGGGACAGTACCTTTTCGGCGTTTTGTTACTGGTGAATTCGTCTCGACCTAGAGCAAATTCAAATCGGTGAGGAATTTCTCGACTGTTTCTTTTACAGTGTCCTCCTAGTGATGTCCTGATTCCCCTATCAAATTTTTAGAGCATTTGGATTCATTTTAGTCATAGTTTAATTTGTTTTTCTCATTCATTTATCGCAGGCTTGTGGATTGCATGCTTTGTTTTATTCGCAGGTGCTATTGATTATCTTTTGTTTCTTTGAACATAGGACTAGAACATCAGAGGAGCAGCAAGGAATCAAAATTTGTAGACACAAGCGGCGGCAACATTTTGGTTTGCCCATCTTACATGTGGGCACACGGAAGAAGGAAGGCTATCCATGGATGTAACCAAGGGATGAATTTAACAATCCTCGCCCCTGAAAAAGGAGGATGCGAATTGTAACCGAATCGTGAAATACATCAATAAAGAGAAGGGTTGTTATTTCATTTGGGCTTCAATTCATGTTTTTATCCATTTCATGAATTTTTAATTCGTAGGGTTTAGCGTTAAGTTTAGTTTTATTTTTGCATCATGCTTGGAGTCTTTCCTTTATTGTTTTTGTATCCTCGTGTTTTCAGTGGTGATCATGGTGGTACCTTGTCATCTGTTTCTAAGATCAGAGATCTGATCCAAACTTATTTGTTTTTTTTCTTGTAGGTGCTAAGTTTCACACGCTGACTATTGTTCGTTCCATCAGGAGGCGAATATAGAACTGTAATTCGTCTTACCCAGGTATGAATGGGAATTCACCCCACCCTATGACGAATACAGTCCTGTAATTTTTTCCCCCCTAGGATGAATTTTTGTCTATGCAGTCTTCGAAAAGAAACTCAGAACCGAAAGATTTGGGCAGAGAAGCTGTAAGGATTCTAAATTTTTCTTGTCTATTTTTGTCTTCAATTTTTTGTTTTAGGGTACTTGCTTGCTTAGGGAAAGTAGTTTTCCTTTATCACTTGCTTGTTTCCATTTTGCAAAATAAAAATAACCCCACACACCACATGGTAAATTAAACCTAAGGCGTTGGTCGTAAAACCCTAGCCCTTGATCAAGACCAACGATGGATTTCATCACCACCTTGGCTTGAATTTTGCATCCATTACCCCGATCGCAACTGTTGCTAGACGTAAATCCTGATGAAAGTTGACCGAGTGTAGCTCAGGTGATTCCCACCATATGAGGATAAGTCTTCTATGGAAGGTGTCATAAACAGGGTGATTCCCCTTTCGTACTACCTACATTCCACGTACCATCTGCTCTCACATACCTATAGTTTCCCTCACTTAAGGGTGGGTATATAGAGAGGTTGGTATATCGGCTTGGCAATGGTATATCGAAGGGGCGACCATATATGGGAGTCATAAGAGCCATCATTTGCATTTAAACGTTCTTTATAAAAACATTCAAACCAAAAAAAAAAACAAAAACAAAAATCAAAAACACACTAAACCAGGTCTAGGACACACTTTCAATCTTTAAACGAGATAATCACTACTTGTGTGTGTGTATGATCATTTTTTTTTAGTGTAGCATAAAAATTTCATAAAAAGAAAAAAAAATCTACATAGCTTGTAGGAAAGCACCACCATGGTGTACACATGTAGCCAAGCCCAATCAAGGGTGGAAGCTATGAAAAGTGTACAAGGGGGCACAAGTCGCCTCCACTATAGCCCTAAGGACTTAGTCATACCACCTTGGTGGCCTGACCCGCAAGAGAGTCTGCATCAGTTCATGTCAAGATGAAATTATAGGGACACCCCTTTGAGGGACATGCCCGTTCATCATAGCCCATTTTAGGAGGAGTCCTTACTGACAAGGAGGCTCCCTTAGAATCTCAATATGAGTGGCCACCACGTGATGAAGTGCTAGAGCAGCATAGTTTCCATGAGGAGAGGCCACATGATGATGGCCTCCCCCCTTTGCCCCCCATCACTGTTAGAACCAATAGAAAAAATCTAGGGCACGAGGCCCTTCAAGTAGGGTGAGCTAACTCTGCCCGCCCCTTTCACACATATGAAAGGGAGCATGAGGAAGATGATTACATTCCTCAAGAACAATATAAAATGTGTGGGCCATGCACTTCCACACCAGCTAGATACCATGATCACCCACTAAGGCCAAAGCCTCGGGTAAATTCTGCCAACCTCGATAGAGGGAAGCAGCCTATTGAGATCTCAGATCATCAGGATCGAGGTAAGTGCATAGGAGAGGCATCCAGGCCTCCTAGGCTCAGGATGGCGAAACAAATTGACCTGGCAGTTGCCAGACATGCCACCCGCCAAGCATAGATCATGTAGCTTGAGCAAGACCAGCAGTAGCTAGAGCATCTATATCACCTTAGCAAAGAGTGCATTAGGCACCAAACAGATGAGTTACTCCATAACCCAGTGCCTAAGAGGGTCCCAACCCCACGCACCCAAAGGGCGGAACCATATGAGAGGTGCAACCCCTTGGTGTGAGATAGGTCTTCGTGACCTTACCAAGTGCTGCCTCCGAGACCTCCTAGACCTAAGTGGGAGGCCACTCCCTAGAACAATGATGGGTACCCTCTGCGGGGACCCACCCAGGGTCATAGGTCTCATCCAAAGACTCCTCAAGAAGCTTACAAGGAGTATGAGCAAGAAGATGAGCGGGCCGAAATGCCCTACCTAAGCAGAGGAGTTGCCATCTGGCCACCCCTTCAGATGCCTCAAGTCTCCCACAACCCACAATAGGAGCAAACTAAAGAGGAAGAAATCAAATCCTTAGATGCATATAAAACACTGCTAGAGTGTTTGGAGTCTGTGGAGACCAAAACTTCTAGGCCCAAAAAGCCCACTTTATGCCAACTCCGCAGTCATCCTATGCATCCATCCGTGCCAGCACCCCCTTACCCTAAACACTTTAAGCTACCTCAGTTGGCAACATTTATAGGGGATGAGGATTCTCAAGAGCATGTGACGATATTCCTGAGCCAATGCTTCAGTATTTAGGACAATGATGCTTTGTTATTAAGAACATTTATAACCACATTCGTAGGCACTGCCTCAGATTGGTTTACCAAGTTACCAAAGCATAGAATTAACAATTTAGATTAGTTAGTGGATGCATTCCTCGAATGCTTCACCTTCAATACCAAGAAGAAGACATCATTGAGTGACTTAGCCAGCCTCAGGCAGTATGAGGAGGAGACCATGGTAGCCTACGGGAATCGATGGAGGACATTGCTTTTGAAGTTGCCCTACCTCCCCCTTATTTCCAACCTCACTCAGATATTCTCCAAGAGTTGTTTGAGATTGATATTTATGTTATTGCAGCTTCAGCACTCTAGCGCAATCCAAGATCATTGAAGAGATCAAAATACAGGATGGCGAGATATCCAAACCTAAGAAAAAAGAATGGACTAAAAACACTAAAGTTGGGACCACGCAACACAAACCCATTGTGGTTAACCAAGTTGCTATCAATGTCCCTAAGCCTGCACAAGCAACATAGCCTCAAAAGGCTAACTATCATGCAGTGCCTCCTAACAACTATGACAGAAAATCAGAGGCAAGAACAGGGTCAGCAGCATTGCCCTAGGTGACAATTCACACCCTACACAGAGTCTAGGGACTCCTTGTTTGACCACTTGTTAGAGGTAAACTTGATCAGCCTGCCATAGGTTCATACTATAGATCCCAATGTGCCCAAGCATAAGGGATATAGAGAGGACTTGTATTGTAGGTTCCATAGGTGGCAGGGACATGACTTAAATGCTTGTTGGAAATTTAAGGGCTTGGTGCAAGACCTAATTGATAACAAGACACTAGTAGTGGATAATCCCATCGCACCAATAAATCAACAAATGGAGGTCTTCAAAGACCCCTTACCTACTCATGCTCTGCAGGCAAAGACCCTACAACTTAACGAGGTCACACAGAACTACCCCATGCAGGGATATGTAGGGATGATCAGTATAGTGACTCGAAATAGGAGGTATCCGAGCATGAATGCTCCTGTGGCAACGGCAAGAGAGGTGCCAACAACTTCGCAACCACAACAACACCTTGCACAACCTCATCTGCCTAAGTCGGTGGCCACGCTTTGGACCAAACTAACTTAGAGTTTGAGGACCACCTCAGCTAGGCTCTCCATATATGATCTTACACAACAATCTATGCCCCATCAAGAAGCTCTAATGGATATTTTGAAAGCCATCGAGTTGCAGCCCCACAAGAAAAATTATTTCAACAACTTCATGGGGCATGTGAAATGATGCACTGAGCTAGTCATCATATTTCAAGAAAATGAATTGAGATCAGTGACTAATGACATGGTAGATCCACCCCTGCATGTTATCGTGTGGGTCAACGGGATCCCATACAAGAGGGTGTTGATAGACACTGGCTCATCCAACAACATCATCACAATTATGGCTCTCAAATATTTGAATTTGCCTGCATATCACATCACAACTTCCACCTACACTCTATGAGCATTCAATGATGCAATCTACTCGATAGTCGGCATAATAGTCCTACCAATCTAAGTGGGACAAAAGACCATACCCACATTGTGCCACGTATTGGAGGGTGAAATGGCCTACAACATCTTGCTGGGCCGGCCATGGATCAGGGACATGAAGTGTGTCCCTTCCATAGCTCACCAATTCTTAAAGTATGCATTTGAAGGGGAGGTGCATATAGTCCCAACGGACTTGGAACCCTTCAAGTATTGTAATGCAATGCAGTTGATGTCGCAATCGACCCTACCATCAATGCATTTGGATTTCTAGTTAAATCCATCTAAACAGGGTTCGATTCCATAGGCATCCTCGTTAACAAGTTCTTCAAAATCCCAGTCGGGTTCATCTTCATCGTTTGGTCCTCCACCAATGACACCATCTTTGGGGGCCAAATAGAAAGACAAAGGGAAGGAACCCCTAGAAGAGGCAAAACCTTTGGAAGAGACACTGCCATCAGTATAAACTATCTCTACTGAGGATATGCCTATCCGGATGGAAGTCGAGGCTCCTAGTCCACCCGACATGGAGTGGACTCAAGGAGAACTTCCATTCCCTCCCCATCCACCACCAACGATCATCATTGAAATGGCCAATACGGGCCTGAGGGAGTATCTGGTGTAGAATATTGTAGCAACACCCTCACTAGAATCCATGCAGGACATGGGGAGACCTTGACTCCCCATTGGCACTATTGTTCCCCTAGGCTACCCACCGAATCAGACAAACTTTGTGTATGGGGGCCTTGATCATGGCGTTGCACCATGCATGCAAGAGGATGAAGACGAAGAGCCTTTTGCTAAAAATGTCAACTATTTATCTAACCTAGACTTTGCTCTGAGATACCTTGGCCAATGCAATTAGCATGGATATGGGTTAGTCCGATATGAGTAAGGGATACGTGTTCTTTGCCAACCAAGATAACAAATGCCATATGACAAGTCAAGAGTAGGGTTAAACCACCCCCTACCCTTGGACATCTTGGTGGAGAACATGCAAGGCCTAGGGATAGGCAACAATGGGGGATTGGCATCAGATCCATATGCCAACCCTAACACCACATATACATTGAAGGATTACCTCCCATTAACGACAATCAACCTTGTTGGCTCTAGTAATCCCTTCCCTTCGCTCGAGAGAGGAGAAATATCGAGAGATCATTTTCAAGGAGGGTCTAGACAATATCAAGAAGGGTCCTTGAAGGACAATTCGAAGTATGAACCAGTGTCATATGACCCCTTCGAATCAGATAGCGATCACTCACAGATGATCCCCATGGATGATTATCAAGAAAGCATCTTGACAATGTTCCCATTGGATGCTCCCATCGAGCAAGTGTCACTCCAAGGAAATCAAGCCCCCTGTAGAGAGTGGAACAACCTACGTGGGACCACATTAATTTGCTTAATCAAGGTGAGCCTTTAATGTCGCAAACAGTTAGAGCCAACAAATGCCTTTGGATCTCCGATAGTGATTATGAATATGAAACTAAGATGGCATATCTTAATCACATGCAGCAGATGCAGCATCGGCACCCCTTGGATATTAATGATATATTTGAATAGATGAACATAGTTCCAGGGCATGAGTGGTACGTAGACCCAGCACGATGGGACCAAGTGTTAGATTCGCTACTCTGGGCATACGAAGCATACCTTCCACCCAGAGACCCTATAGTGACATCAGTGTCAAAGGTAGACCTTGTCTTCCTATCCACACATAGGGCCGATCCATTCATGCCTGTACCTCTAGATCCAGATCCAGAGCATAGAGAACATCTAGAATGTCTGAGTCATCATACCCATGGTAATGGAGACAAAAATCATTTCATCAACATGATATCCATTGACTTAACCACCCCCATCCACAATCCGACCAATCTGATACAGTCATTGTATCTAGACATAGATGCCATAGACTAGGATCACATCAATTCCCCTCCATCCCCATTCGAGTACTGGCCTTTCAATGAAATGCTTCATTTTACCCCTAGGCCAACTCGGGATATCTTCCATGCTAAATAGGGACCCGAGGTTCCTAACGATGATCTAAACTTAGCAAATGATATCCACTTGATCCCAACTCCACATCAGTTGGAAGACAGATCCCACATATCGATCGATGAGATGACTGACGTAGACATTAGCTTAGATCCAATGAATCCATAGATCATCAAGCTAGGGGTAATTTTATCCCCTAAAGAGAAAGCCGACTACATTGCCCTTCTCAAAGAGAAGAAGGAGGTTTTTGCATGGTCATACAGAGACATGTCGGGGCTAGATCCGTAGCTAGTCATGCATAATATAATGCTTGATATGAAAGTCAAGCCAGTTAAGCAAAAACTACACAAGATGCACCCAACAGTGGCATTAATGGTCAAAGATGAATTGCAAAAGTTTTTGGATGCATAGTTTGTCATTTGCGTGGATTATCCACCATGGCTGTCCAACATGGTGCCCGTCAAGAATCTCGATGGGAGGATTTGCATATGCACTAATTTTTGAGATCTAAACAAAGTGATTCCTAAGGATGATTTTCCCTTGCTGAGCATCGATGCATTGGTAGACGCTATAGCAGGTCACAAAATGCTTTACCTCATGGATGGTTTCTATGGATACAATCAAATTTGTATCAGCCCCGAAGACCAACTAAAAATGGTGTTCACAATGCCTTGGAGGACATTTTGTTATAAGGTCATGCCTTTTGGCCTTAAAAATGTTGGTGCCACCTACCAACGTGCCATGATGTACATCTTCCATGATTACATGCACAAGACTTTGGAAGATTACATGGATGATTTGTTGGCCAAATCTCTTTTGCGCCTGGATCATCTCGATGACTTAAGCAAGATCCTCGATCGCCTCATGGAGCATAGGGTTAGACTTAATCCCAAGAAGTGTGTATTTGGCATCACATCTAGAAAGCTCTTGGATTTCATAGTCTCAAAGTGAGGCATCGAGGTGGACCCAAAAAAAATCAAGGAAATCCTTGAAATGCTTCCCCCAACTACCATCAAGCAGCTCAAAATCCTGTAGGGAAAGGTCACGTCGATCAAGCACTTCATAGCGCAGCTATCTGACAAGTGCTGACCAATGAACAAGTTTTTGCACAAGGGGGTAGCATTTCACTAGGATGACAAGTGCCAGTCAGCCTTCGATGACATTAAACAATAATTGGCTTTGTCGCCAGTATTGGCACCACCTAGACCAAGAGTGTCGTTCTACTTATACATCTCATCTACTGAGGTGACACTAGGAACCATGTTAGCCCAGAAGAACGAACTTCATAAGGAATAGGCTACTTACTACCTTAGCCACACCCTGGTCAGCTATGAACTTAACTATGCATACGTTGAGAAACTCTGCTTGGCAGTGGTGTTTTCTACCAAAAAGCTGCACCATTACATGCTAAGAAACAAGACGTATGTTGTGTCTAAGGAGAATCCATTGCGATACATGATGAGTCGTACTTATCATAGTAGTCGCACGGTGAAATGGATCATGTTGTTGATGGAATTTGACATAGATTTTATTGGAAAAAAATCCATCAAAGGACAGGTCATAGCAGATCAACTAGCAGAGGCTCCTCTTGAAGACGATCAACCTCTAGTCATAGAACTACCCGATGATGGGGTCTTCCATGTCTTATAATCACTAGATTCTGACGAGCCTGAGTCACAGGCTGACATAACCCTATTTTTCGATGGTTCTAGATGTGAGAAAGGTGGTGGTGCAGGAATAGTATTCTTCACACCGCATGGTGCTCCAATGCCCCTATCATTTAAATTAAATTTCCCATGCACCAACAATAATGCAGAATACGAAGCCTTGCTCATAGGTCTTCAGACAACAATCACCATGAACATCAAGCAATTAAACATTTTTGGTGATTCGTTGTTAATTGTCAACCAAGTCAAAGGGGTATTCCAATGCAAATGCCCCGTTCTATAGGACTACAAAGCCCTTGTGGACAAATTCTTGGCAAAGCTTGAATGGTACGACATCGAGGCACTCTGTCGGTCATCGAATCATTTTGTAGAAACTATGGCCTCCTTGGGATCACTAATCCCGCAAGACATTTCTGGTGATATGACCACCATTCAAGTCAAAACACTATCACAATCAATGATGGAGTGAGCAAGCTCTGACTTAACACTAGGAATCCACATGATCCAGATTGAACCTCCTCAGGATAGGTTCTCTTGAATCCATGATCATGTGAAACACGCCAACTAGGGGTCCTTGTTCTCCCCTACTCCCCTTAATATCAATACAACGCTATTCTTGCAAGCTCTCTCCTGATCAATGTTTGCTAGGGATGAACTTCGAGAGGGACTGGTTGTTCATACCATCGAGGCTTCTGATCAATAGGATTGGTATTCACCCATAAGGGACTACCTCAAGCTAGGCAACCTCCCACTTGGATTGACACATGCTGCAAAACAAGCATTCAAGTAGAAAGCGACCAAGTATGTCTTGTTAGGAGACATTTTTTACAGTCACAGCTATGAAGGAATCCTCCTTCATTGCTTGGACCAACAAGAGTCCACTTGGGCAATCACCCAAGTGCACGATGGTACATGCGGTGGCCACTTCAATGGTATGGCCATCACAAAGTGCATTCTTTGCATGGGCTATTATTGGCCATCTTTAGAGTGAGATTGTTGTGCATATGTCAAGAAGTGTGTGAAATTTGACACACATACCTTCCCAGGCCTTGCAGTCGATCCAATCGGCTTGGCCATTTTTGCAGTGGGGCCTAGATCTAATTAGAAATATCTCCCCTGCATCGTCAGGCCATCACACATTCATCATCACGGCCACAGAGTACTTCACCAAGTGGGTGGAAGTAGTTCCGCTAACCTCTACGATTGGACCCCGCATTGTGGAGTTCATTTTGCATAACATCATATGTCATTTTGGTATTCCATCCAAGATAATCTCGGATAATGGGACATCATTTAAGAACAAATATGTGCATGCTTTGACCACAAAGTACAAAATTTAGCACAGTTTTTTGACACCCTATTATTTGCAGGCAAATGGACAAGTAGAGGCATCAAACAAAACACTAGTTGCCATCCTTAAAAATATAGTTGCAGACAATCATAAGGATTGGCACATTCAAATCCCACTTGCATTGTGGGCCTATCGCCCTAGCATTCGGACACCCACTGGTGTAACTTCATTTTCGCTCGTGTATGGCTCCAAGGCTATCATGCCTCTCGAGTTGGAAATTCCTTCCTTGTGCATATGAATGCAAGATTTCATCGATGATGATACTGCATGGCAGGCCCGGTTAGACCAACTTACATTGCTTGATGAATGACACGTTAATGCTCTCGAGCATTTACGTATCTATCAAGAGTGACTTAAGAAAGCATACAACATGAAAGTTCACTTGAAGGACTTTCAAGTTGGTGACTTGGTCTTGAAAAAAAACCAACAGAACTCTAGTCTGTCGTCCCATTTAAGGGACAAATTCATCGCAAACTAATTGATAGCAAAATAGGACCTAGAACATATCGGCTAGCCTCTCTTGACGGAATCAAGGAACTAGAACCCTTGAACATTAGTCATTTGTAGCTATTCCATGTTTAGAGGAGCCATAGCCCAACCAAAATTCTCCAAGGATTTCCGTAATCACTTGGTCAACCCCCAAAATGCTCCAAGGATTTCCGTAATCAATTGGTCAACCCCCAAAATGCTCCAAGGATTTCCGTAATCGCTTGGTCAATCCCCAAAATGCTCCAAGGATTTTTGTAATCGCTTGGTCAACACCCAAAATGCTCCAAGGATTTTCGTAATCACTTGGTCAACCCCCAAAATGCTCCAAGGATTTCTGTAATCACTTGGTCAACCCCCAAAATGCTCCAAGGATTTTCGTAATTGCTTGGTCAATCCCCAAAATGCTCCAAGGATTTTCGTAATCGCTTGGTCAACCCCCAAAATGCTCCAAAGATTTCTATAATTGCTTGGTCAACCCCCAAAATGCTCCAAGGATTTTCGTAATCGCTTGGTCAATCCCCAAAATGCTCTAAATATTCCCACAATCGCTTGGTCAAAAACAAAAAAATTCAAAAAACAATAAAATCATCAAAAATAACAAAATTTGCATCTCATTTCCATACATGCTCAAAATCGTCACAAAAATAAAGAGCTCTATTTTTCATATCATCTTCATATTCACACAAATCAATCCATCAAAAACATAAAAACATATAGCTACATTAAGCATCACATCCATACATTGCATATTTGTGGTCATAAAGGTCAAAGCACCATAGACTGTCATTACTTGGCAAAACCATCATCTTCTACATTTTTTCACTTTATCAATAGCTCATCGCCTATAACCACCATTCATGTTATTCTCCCACATCATAGTCAGTTGTTCTTTCATGTATCGAGAGTTTATGTCATTCAGTCGTCATTAGCTTTCTATCCATGTACTATACCAAGTCAGACAGATTTTACGTAGGTAGAATCCTACTTGGATCACACCTTGTTATGTAGCATCCCGACACAAGTTAAAACATATAACAAAGTTCCTAAGTTGTGTGAACGAAAGATGAACCCTGCAAAGCAATCTAGGTCACCATAAGCGAAACGGTTATCTTGTTCATCCCCCTATGCAAATGACCCTAAGAATGCTAAGAGTTGGCAAAAGGACAAGCATCTTCCCTACCCAATTCCCCAAGAATCTCAAGTTCTCAAAAGTTTTAAAACATCAACAATTTGCAAACGTCAAAAATCCAAATTTTGACATCACAACCAAAGTGCATACATCAAGAAAAGCACATAAAATAGTGATTCTCATCACTCCATATCCAAATCCCTTGCTCAAAAGAAAATAATACAAAAATAAATAGTGATTTTTATCACTACAAAAGAGCAAGTATCCCAATACAATTAAAGAAAAGAAGGGAGTCGAACTTGAATCCTTGGAACTCTCAACATTTTGATAGGTCATGAGGCAAACCTCAGTACCGGTTTGGTTGATAGCCTATCGATCACTGGTGGTAAAAATCTCACATGACGATATATCTGTCACATTAACTTATGCATAGATCAATGTTTTCATGTGGATGAGCTAGCTTATGGTATCCTACGATAGCACCATAGATTAATATGACTAAACACAACAAAGGAGTTAGTGGAGCTAATCAGGTGATCCTCAATACAGGTTTGGTTGACAGTCTATCTGGCACTAGCGGTATCATGACCAACACCACATAAATGAACTCAATTACACACACAGGGATGTGAAATAACTTGGTCCAAAACAAGTCTGATTCATACTTCATTCCAAAGTCTGGTGAAATAAAGTACAGTCATGGCTAGTTAGTTAAAACATCTGAGTCTCAAAAAACCTTAACTACATTCGATACCAACTTGCTATATTTTATTCTCGCCATACCAAAAAAAAAACATGTATCCATAAAAAGCTATTCATCGCAGCCATCACCCAGCACAAAAAGCCATAAATTCTAAATAGTCTATGGTGCAACTGAAAAAAATCACAAATTCAATTCATCCGTTCCATTTGCATATCATATAAACTAGAAACATTTGCACTCATCAACACATATGCATCCATCACTATAACTTAACATGCATACATCCATATTCATCAATCATCATCACATGCGCATAAAAAAAATAAAGTCTATATATATATATCATCAAAAATGCCCACAGGCTACAAAGAACCGGTCATGTGACCCCGCAACAAAATCCAAAAAATCAAAAACCCCCAAGCCTAAGGCATCGGCCACCATGATCACACAGGATCGGTGTGACAGGAACCACCCCTCGTGGTGTGGGTCCTATGGGACCCCTCAGGGCGGCTGCTACTAGCCCCCGCATCACGCCTGCTACCACCTCCCTCATCCAGTTGCCTGCGACAAGATGATGCTGACTGCTCAGTATCATTGCCCCTCATTTAGCATGATGACCCACTGCCCGGGGGCTCAGGTAACTGCCCACCAAGGCGGATAATATCTCCCTCCATATCCATCTAATGTCGATACCAATCTACCTCTTGTTGCAACCACTCTACCTCCCACTGACGGTAGTAAGCTACTGCATTGTCACGTTGTGCCAGTTGCATCCGTAGGAGATCCCTCTCCTATGTAGCGTTGGTGTCCCCATCCCCCTAGTGGTGTGCAGAAAATGCACTATCTCATTTTTCCAGCTGAGTCCATAGGAGATCCCTCTCTTGCAGAGCCTCCCCTAGTTCCTCATCTTGCCTCCATAGTAGCTCTACCAATCACGCATTCTCAGCGCACACCCCTAACTCTGTGTCCTCTAAATCTCCCTGAGGTGTGGGCATCTTTGGAACATCAGCCTACTTTGGCTCCCATTGCTTTGTGACATCCTGCATCTCTAGCTGATCTAGAACCCCAAGATCCACATTCACATCATCTACCTCCACCATGTCTACCTCCTCTAACGGAGCTCCCCAATCATCTCCTAGTGCCTCGGCACCCTCCCTGCCTATTGTTGTTACCTTCGTGCCTCCTAGCAGCCCCTCTCCCTACCATCGCTATAGATTCCACCACTAATCGTACTCTATAGTAGTCCCAACATCATCCAAATCTGGGATGTCGATCACTGCATCTTAATCCTCACCCAATGGCGTGATGACCATCCAATCTAGAGTCCTCTCATCCCCTCAGCATCGATAGACCACGGGCTCACCAGGAAACCCCTGGTGCACCCCAAACTGTCGTGTCACCCAGCTATACGAGAAGAACTCTTGCTTGGTCCCATGCTGCCCAATAAGCCACCGCTCCCTACGTACCCACCAGAGCCACTCTCTAGACTCCGACCAGGCTGGACAGTCCTGGTAGGGATGCTAGAACACCTCCCTCGAGCAAGCCGAGCAAAGGCATCGACATAGTACCCTATGACACTTGCCCACCATTGACTCTGTCCCTGCTCCTCTGACTGTCGCTATAGAGCTACATAACCTATATCCTTATCTACCATCTCTACCCATGTCATCCATGGTAACCCCCTTGGTCTCTCCACTACTATGTGTTGCCAACCCCAGCTCTGCAGTAGATAGCTATAGTTGATCCCCTACTGCCTCTAGTAGTGGACCTCATATAGCTCCCCATAAAGCTATGCCAGTAGCGTCTACCTCCATCTCATAACCAAAGGCTCCTATGTCAAACACTCCACTAGCCAACAGACCACATCCAGTAGGTTCCATAGGAACCTCGCACCTGACAAGTCAGGTAGCAGCATGTTGGAAATGAGGCCCATAAGCAATGCGTGCCTCACTCCCAACACCCCTCTCTCAAACCACCATCGAACCAGAATCATGTCTGTATGGCAGTCAATCTCTGCCCTCTCCACTAGACCATCCATGCCCAACTCCTACCTGTGCCTAAAGTAGCGTGTCAACACCATTGTCCGCTGATCCCGCGGCATTGTCCTGATCGGCAGTCCGTCTATTGGAATCCTCAGAATCCGATAGACATCCTCCAAAGTGACTATCATCTCCCTTATTGGGATATGGAAAGTATTACTTTGGGGATCCCACAAGTTGATCAGTGCCATTAGGTAGGCCCGATCCCCAATCACTGGCTCCAGCCGATTCACCTGCTTGAGCCCTAGGGCGTCAAGCCACTCCCAGTCAGCCATAGCTAGCGCCTCCCACACTTCAGCAAAAATAGTCGACACGCGATATCGACTCTTCACAACTTGCAACAATCAACAAAATAAGCACACTAGAATCATGAAAAATAGTGTAAAGATATAAATAGCATAAACGCAATAACAAAACTTATTTTGTCAACCTAGGGTTTTATACTCTCGAAATTGATAAATTAACACAAACACAAAAAAACTCAGAAATAACAAAACTTAATTTGTCAACCTAGGATTTTATACTATCGAAATTGATAAATTAACACAAACACAAAAAAACTTAGAAATAACAAAACTTAATTTTTCAACCTAGGTTTTTGTACTCTCGAAACTGATAAATTAACACAAACACAAAAAAACTCAGAAATAACAAAACTTAATTTGTCAACCTAGGGTTTTATACTCTCAAATTGATAAATTCGAACAAAAAAACTATAATACAAGAAAATAATAAAGAGGGATTTCACTTCCTAGTCTCGCTTCAGCTCCGCCACTCGATCTGGTTCATGCACTCATGGTGGCAAAAAAATTCGGCAGCGCTTCACTTTGCAGAATTGACCTCCTCCTTAGAGCTCCAAATTGCCAGAAAAAACAAGTGCAAATGAGCCCAAAACCTAGTTTTGGCATTTAAATAGGCTTTTTGAGCTGTAATCGTTCCTCCTTGGAATGAGCACTCTGGTTAGCACTTGTTCCACCTTGGAATGAATACTACATAGGAATTCGTCCCACCCTAGAATGAATTCAGCACACAAATTTCAAAAACAATAAAAATGCACAAAAATGCACCAAAAACAGCAATAAAACTGTCCAATGAAAGTGCTTTTGCACTTGACATCCCGGGCATGCAAAATAGATGTCGAGGTCACAAATCCTCACTATCCTACTCCCTAAGAAGGTTACCATAGCTGGACCACTCCATGGGAAGAAGAATCTTCAAGAATTTCATCCCCAAACGACATCACCAAAAGGGTCAAAACCCACCCAAAAACAACAATAGAGTTGTCGAACGAAGGCGCCTTCATGCCTGACATTCTTGGCATCTAAAATAGACGTCAGGGTTATAAATCATCACCATCCTACTCCCTAACAAGGCCACCATGGCTGGACTGCTCCACGGGAACATGAATTTTTGATTATTGCTTGTTTGTTGCCCCAAGCAGGAGCATGATTGTCTTTTTCAATGATTCTTTGAATGCATGTCATTTCCTTGATTGGGTGTGTATTTGTTGATTGGTGACTAAGTGTGACTACCCCCTTAAGTGATGAATCGATGAGGGAATTACTGACATGAGAAAAGTGATGGGTCACTTGACCCAAGATGACTTTGGTAAGGGTGCCTTCAGTTGTTTTGTGTTGAATGCTTATGCAGTTTCCCAACAATCAGACATGTTTTTGGTGGGTTTTAACCCTTTTTGGGACGCATTTTGGAGCTAAAATTGTCAAAAATCTGTCCTCCCGAGGAGTGGTCCGGCTATGGTAGCCTTCTTAGGGAGTAGGATATTGATAACTTGTGAACCTGACGTCGGTTTTGTATGCCAAGAATGTCAGGCACAAAGGCGCCTTTGTTCAACAGTGTTATTGATATTTTTGGGTGAGTTTGGACCCTTTTTGTGACGTTGTTTTGGGATGAAATTCTCAAAAATATTTCCTCCTGTGGAGCGGTCCGGATATGGTAGCCTTCTTAGGGAGTAGGATACTAAGGATTTGTGACCTAGACGTTATTTTTGGATGCCCTGAAGCACAGGCCCAAAGGTGCCTTTGTTCGGCAATTTTATTGTTGTTTTTGGTGCATTATGGTGCAGTTTTTGCTATTTTTTATTTTCTTGCTCTGTAATTGTCCTAGGGTGGGACAACTACCAGTTTTACAATCATCCTAGGGTGATACAAGCATTAAATAGAGTGCTCATCTTAGGGTGGAACGATTACAGGCCTAACAGCATATTTAAGGGCCAAAACTAGGTTTTGGGCTCATTTGCACTTTGTTTTTCTGGTGATTGGAGTTGTGAGGAGGAGGAGGTCGAGTCTGCATAGCGGAGCGCTATCAAATTTTCTCGGACATCATGAGTTCATGGATTGGGTCTTCAAGTTGTGGAGTTGAAGCGAGACTGGTGAGTGCTCCTTCTCATTAATTTGTTTGTTTTATTTTACAGTGTAAAACCGTAATTTTTATTTCTTTTGTGTTTTGTTTTTCGATTTAAAAATGAAAACCCTAGTTAAAAATGTTTTTTTTGTGTTTGTTGTAATTTGTGCTATGTGTTTCTTTGTAGAAACTAAGATCGAAGCCCTAGTTTTAAATAAAAACCGTGTTTATTTTGTTTTTGTTGTAAACTAAAAAGAAAACCCTAGTTGAAACTAAGATAAAAAACTTAGCTTAAAAAAATTGTTTTTATTTTGTGTTCACTTTTTTTATCAGTTTAGACTAAGGTTAAACCCTAGGTAACTGAAAAAAAAAAAAAAAATTATTGTGTTTTTTTTTATCATTTTTTACTAAGGCTAAACCCTAGGTAACTGAAAGAATTTTTTTGTTATTGTTGTTTTTTGTTTGTTTTTCAGTTTTAAACTTAAGGTTAAAAAGAAAACCTAGGTTAAGAACTGTGTTTTTATGTTGTTTTTGTTTTGTTTTTCAGTTTTAAACTAAGGTAAAAAAACCCTAGGTTAAGAACTATGTTTTTATGTTGTTTTTGTTTTTTTATTTATCAGTTTGAACTAAAGTTAAAAACCCTAGGTAACTGACAAATTTTTATTTTGAATTTGTTTTTTGTTTTTTATTTATCAGTTTGAACTAAAGTTAAAAACCCTAGGTAACTGACAAATTTTTATTTTGAATTTGTTTTTTTTGTTTTTTATTTATCAATTTGAACTAAAGTTAAAAACCCTAGGTAACTCGACAAATTTTTATTTTGAATTTGTTTTTTGTTTTTAATTTAATTTTATGAATGTGTGTACTGTACATTTTGTTAATGTTTTTGCTGTACATTTTTTGTTTTTTGTCATGTTTTAATGTTTTTATGTTGTTTTTGTTTTTTTATTTATCAGTTTGAACTAAAGTTAAAAACCCTAGGTAACTGAAAAATTTTTATTTTGAATTTGTTTTTTGTTTTTTATTTATCAGTTTGAACTAAAGTTAAAAACCCTAGGTAACTGACAAATTTTATTTTGAATTTGTTTTTTATTTTTAATTTAATTTTATGAATGTATGTACTGTACATTTTGTTAATGTTTTTACTGTACATTTTTTGTTTTTTATCATGTTTTAATGTTTTTATGTTGTTTTGTTTGCTAATGGTGTTTTTGGATGCACGGGAGGTGCTCACTATGGCAGACTACGATTGGCTTGACGCTCTTGGGCTCAAGCATGTGACTCGATTAGGGCCTGTGGTGGGGTATCGGGCATATCTGACTGTCCTTACCAGCTTATGGGATCCCCGTACCAATACCTTTCATCTCCCAACAGAGGATATGACGGTGACTCTTGAGGACGTCTATCAAATTTTGTGGATTCTGATAGACGGGCTTCATATTCAGACTACTCCACGTGATTAGTGGACGACGGTGCTAACACGATGCTTTAGGCATGGGGTGGATATGGGGGTGGATAGTTCGATGGAGAGGGCAGAGACGGATTGCCTGATTGGTGGTATTTAGGTGTGATGATGGTTGGAGAAGGGCATGTTGGGGGTGAGGCATGCATTAGTAATGACCCTCATCTCCAACATGTTGTTGCTTGACTCCTCAGGCGCATGGTTCCTGTGGAACCTGTTGGAGGTAGTTTTTAGACTGGTTGAGTGTCCAACCTTAGAGCCACTAATTATGAGGTGGGGTTAGACACTACTAGCATAGCTCTATGATGAGTTGTACGAGGTCCGCTGCCATAGGCGAAATGGGATTGGGTGTAGATACCTATTGCAGTGATGGGGATGGTAGCACATAGTTGTGGAAAGGCCATAGGGTTTACCATGGACTACTCAGGCAGATATGGTGGACAAGGAGATAAGATATGCAACTACGTGTCAGAGGTCCGAGGAGTAGGGGCAGAGTCAATTGTGGGCAGGTGCCATAGGGCACTATGCTGATGCTTTCACATGTCTTTCTCCAAGGGAGGTGTTCTAGCATCCATACTGGGACTTTCCAGCCTAGCCTGAGATTGGAGAGTGGCTTCGAAAAGTGTGCAGGGGGAGATGGTTGATCGGGCAACATGGGACCGAGTAGGAGTACTTCTTGTACGTCCGAGTGACTCGACAGTTTGGGGTGCACCAGGGATTTCCTAGGGAACCTTTGATCTATCGACGTTGGGGTGATGAGAGGACTCTGGCCTAGCCAATCATTGAGCCACTAGGTGAGGATTTGGATGCAGTGATCAATGTCCTTGATGTGGACAATGTCAGGGTGACTACATAGTATGACCAGTGGTGGATGATGCAACGATGGTGAAGTGAGGGACCTCTAGGAGGTCCAGAGGCGGCAGCAACAGGTGGAGAGGGTGCAGATGCATCGAGAGAGGGTTGAGGGGCTCTGCTCGAGGATGCAGACATGGTGGAGGTTGATAGCTTTAGGGGAGATGATTTTGGGATTTCAGATCAGTTGGATACGTAGGATGTCCTGGAGTAGTGGGAGCCATAGTAGCCTATCGTCCTTGATATGCCTATGCCTCAGGCAGTCCCAAAGGGTATGGAGGTGAGGCTTCATGCTGAGATAGCACGATTGGAGGATCTACTTTGGAGACAGGATGAGGAGCTCGGGGATGCTCTATAGGAGAAGGATCTCCTACGAACTCAGTTGGTAGAGCAGGAGAACGCATTGGCTACATACCACCGATGGGATGGGGACACAGATGCTTCACGGGAGAGAGTTCTCCTGTGAACTCAGTTGGCACAATGCGATGACGCATTGGTGGCATATCGTCGATGGGATATGGATTTGGTTCGGCATCATATGGAGTTGGAGGTAGAGATTATCCGCCTCAATGGGTGGTTACTTGAGCTCCCTTGAGGTGGATCATCACACTGCATGAGAGGTAGTGATACTGAACAGTCAAAATCCTCTCGTCATAGGTGGCTGGATGAGGGGGGAACTATTGGGCATGATGTGGGGGCTAGCAGTAGCCACACTGAAAGGTCCCATAGGACCCACACCACTGGGGGTAGTTCCCATCACACCGATCTTATGTGATCATGGTGGCCAACACCCTAGGCTTGGGGGTTTTTGAGTTTTTGCTTTTTTTTTGAGGTTCGAGGACCATTTTATTGTAGCCTGAGGGCCTTTTTGATGATATATATACATGACTTTCTTTGTGTTTATACACTTGTTATGGTTTGATTTTATGCACATGTATTTACATTGATGTATGCATATGTTATTGTGAATGCGATGTTTCTAATTATATGATGTATGCATATGGAATGGATGAATTGAGTTGTTGATATTTGGCGGTGGCACCATAGACTGTACAGGACTTAATGGCTTTTTTGTACTAGGCGATTGCGTTATGAAATGACTTTGTATGTATATATTTTTCTTTTTTTTTGTATATATTTTTGATGGTGGTGTAATAATGGAATGTATCACAATTGGTTTAGAATGTAGTTAAGGTTTTTTGAGACTCAGATGTTTTAACTAACTAGCCAATATTGTACTTTTATCTTACAAGACTTTTGAACAAGGTACGAATCGGACTTGAGTTTGACCAAGTTATTTCGCATCCCTGTGTGTGCAATTGAGTTTGTTCATGTGGTATTTGTCAGGATACCGCCAGTGCTAGATAGATTGTCAACCAAACCTGTACTGAGGATCACCTAATTATCTCCACTAACTCCTTTGTCATATTTAGTTAATTAATTTGTAGTGCCATCTAGGATACCATAAGCTAGCTCATCCAAATGCAAAAATTGATCTGCACATAATTTAATGTGATAGATATATCGTCATGCAGGGGGTTTGCCACGAGTGACCGATAGGTTATCCACCAAAATGGTACTGAGGATCACCTCATGACCTTTTGAATGCTGAGAGTTCCAGGGATTCAAGTTTGACTCCCTTCTTTTCTTCAATTGTATTGGGATACTTGCTCTTATATAGTGATAAAAATCACTGTTTATTTTTGTTTTTTCTTTTGAGCAAGGGATTTAGATATTGAGTGATGAGAATCACTATTGCTTGTGCTTTTTTATGTATGCACTTTGTGGGTTTTGATGTCAAACTTTGGAGTTTTGACTTTTGCAAGTTTTTTTTTATGTTTGCAACTTTTTGAGAACTTGGGATTTTTGGGGGAATTGGGTAGGGAAGATGCTTGTCCTTTTGCCAACTCTCAGTATTCTTGGGGTCATTCGCACAGGGGGATGAGCAAGATAATCCTTTTCACTGTATGGTATCCTAGATTGCTTTGCAGGTTTCATATTTCATTCACACAACTTGGGAATTTTTTATGTGTTTTTAGCTTGTGTTGGGATGCTACGTAACAAGGTGTGATCCAAGTAGAACTCTATATTTGTAAAATCTATTTGACTCTATACAGTTTTTGGCTAGAAATCTAATGACAGCTGAATGACGAAAACTCTAGATACATTAGAAGGCAACTGACTATGGTATGGTGAAAAATGTGACTGGCGTTTATTTTTGATGGACTATTTATAGAGTGGAAAAATGTGGAAAATGATGGAATTGCTGAGTAATTACAGTCTATGGTGCATTTGACTTGTATGATCAACAAATGTGCAATGTATGTATGCGATGCCTAATGCAGCTATATTTTTTGTGTTTTGATTTGCAAGAGTATGCATGGAAGTGAGATGTAGTTTTTTTGTTATTTTTATTATCTTTTGTTTTTGTTTGTTTTTTAATATTTGTTTTTGACCAAGCGATTGTGGGAACACTTGGAGATTTTGGTTTGACCAAAGGCTTTTTGGACACCTTTAGGGCATTTTAGGTTGACCAAGTGATTGTGGGAATCCTTGGAGCTTTTGGTTTGACCAAAGGGATTATGGGCACCTTTGGGGCGTTTTGGGGTTGACCAAGCGATTGTGGGAATCCTTGGAGCGTTTGGGGTGACCAAAGGGTTTATAGATATATTTGGGGCATTTTGGGGTGACCAAGTGATTACGGGAATCCTTGGAGCTTTTTGGTTTGACCAAAGGGATTATGGCCACCTTTGGGGCATTTTTGGGGTTGACCAAGCAATTATAGGAATCCTTGGAGCTTTTTGGTTGGGCTATGGCTCTCTTAAATATGGAATGGCCTCAAATGATTTATGTTCAAGGGTTCTAGTTCCTTGATTCCATCAAGAGAGGCTAGTCTATATGTCCCAGGTGCTATTTTACTGTCAATTACATAAGGACCTAACCAGTTTGCCACAAAATTTCCCCTTAGATGGGGCGGCAAGTTAGAGTTTTGTCGGTTCTCATTTAAGACCAAGTCATCAACCTGAAAGTCCCTCAAGAGAACTTTCATGTTGTATGCTTTCTTAATTCGCTCTTGGTAGATATAGAAATGCTCGAGAGCATTGACGCGTTGTTCATCAAGCAACGTAAGCTACTGTAATCGGGCCTGCCACGCAGTGTCATCATCGATGAACTCTTGCATTGATATGCGTAGGGAAGGAATTTCCAACTCGAGAGGTATGACTACCTTAGAGCCATATACCAGCAAAAATGGAGTTACCCTAGTGGGCGTCTGAATGCTAGTGTGATAATCCCATAGAGCAAGTGGTATTTTAATGTGCCAATCCTTATGACTGTCTGTGACTATATTTTGAGGATGGAAACTAGCATTTCATTTGACGCCTCTTCTTGCCCATTTGCCTATGGATAATAGACTATCAAAAAACTATGCTGAATTTTGTACTTTGTGGTCAAAGCACACACATCTTTGTTCTTGAATGATGTCCCATTATCTGAGATGATCTTGAATGGAATACCAAAATTACATATGATGTTATGTAAAATAAACTCCGTAATATGGGTTACAGTCATAGAGGTAAGCGAAATTGTTTCCACCCACTTGGTGAAGTACTTTGTGGTCGTTATGATAAACGTGTGATAGTATGATGATGTAAGGGAGATCTTTTCAATTAGATCCAAGCTCCACTATGAGAATGGCCAAGACGATTGAATCGGTTGCAAGTCCTGAGAAGGTACATGTGTCAAGTTAGCATGGTGTTGAAACTTCACGCACTTCCTTACATACGCGCAACAATATCACTCTAAAGATGGCCAATAATAGCCCATGCAAAGAATGCACTTTGCGATGGCCATATCGCTGAAGTGGCCATTGCATGTACCATTGTGTGCTTGGGTGATCACCCAAGTGGACTCCTGCTGGTCCAAGAAACGAAGGAGGATTCCCTCGTAGCTTCGACGGTACAAAATGTCTCCTAGCAAGACATGTTTTTTTGCTTTTTGTTTGAATGATATTTTCATGGCATGCAACAATCCAAGTGGGAGGTTACCTAGCTTGAGGTAGTCCCTTACGGGTATGTACCAATCCTGCTAATTAGAAGCCTCGATGGTATGAACATCCAATCCCTCTTGAATTTTGTCCCTAGCGAAAGCTGAGTAGGAAAGAACCTGTAAGAATAGCATTGTTTTGCTATTAAGGGGAATAGGGGAGAACAAGGACCCCTAGTTGGCATGATTCATCCTATCATGGATTTGAGAGAACTTATCTTGAGATGGTTCAATCTAGATTAGGTGGATTCCTGGAGTTAGGTCAAAGCTTGCATGTCCCATCATGGATTGTGATAGTGTTTTGACTTGAATAGTTGTCATATCACCAGAAATGTCTTGCAAGATGAGTGACCCTAAGGAGGCCATAGTGTCCGTAAAATGATTCGATGATCGAGGGAGTGCCTCGATGTCGTACCATTTAAGCTTTTCCAATAATTTATCCACAAGGGCTTTGTAGTCCTGTAGAACTAGGTATTTACATTGGAATACCCCTTTCACTTGGTTTTTGATTAACATCGAATCACCAAATATTTTTAGGCGTTTTATGTTCATGGTGATGGTTGTCTGAAGACCTATGAGCAAGGCTTCATATTCTGTGTTGTTATTGGTGCATGGGAAATCAAGTTTAAATGATAGAGGCATTGGAGCCCCTTGCGGTGTGAAGAATACGATTCTTGTGCCACCCCCTTGCTCACATTTAGAACCATAAAAAAATAGGGTTATGTCAGCCTGTGACTCAAGATCATCAGAATCTGGTGATTCTGAGACATGGAAGACCCCATCATCGGGTAGCTCTATGGTCAAAGGCTGATCATCTTTGAGAGGAGCCTCTACTAGTTGATCGGCGATGACTTGACCTTTGATGGATTTTTATCCAATGAATTCGATGTCAAACTCTGTTAACAACATGATCCATTTTGTCGTGTGGCTACTGTGATAAGTATGACTCATCATGTATCACAATGGATTCTCCTTAGACACAACATACGTCATGTTGCTCAACATGTAATGGCATAGCTTTTTGCTAGCAAACACTACTCCCAAGCATAACTTCTCAATGTATGCATAGTTAAGTTCATAACTGACCAGGGTGCGACTAAGATAGTAAGTAGCCTATTATTTTTGTAGTTCATTTTTTTGGGCTAGCATGGCACCCAGTGCCACCTCAGTAGCTAAGATGTATAAGTAGAACAACACTCCTGGTCTAGGCGATGCCAATATTTGTGGTGAAGCCAAGTATTGTTTGATGTCGTCGAAGGCTGACTAGCACTCATCATCCCAATGAAATGCCACCCCCTTGTGTAATAATTTATTCATGGGTTGACACTTGTCAGATAGCTACGCTATGAAGCACTTGATTGACATGACCTTTCCCTGCAGGATTTTGAGCTACTTGATGGTAGTTGGGGGGAGCATTTCAAGGATTACCTTGAATTTATGTGGATCCACCTCGATGCCTCATTTTGAGACTATGAAACCCAAGAGTTTTCCATATGTGACTCCAAATATGCACTTCTTGAGGTTTAGTCTGACTTTGTGTTTGATGAGGTTATTGAGGATCTTTCTTAAGTCATCAAGATGATCTGGGCACAAAAGAGATTTGGCCAAAAAATCATCCATGTAATCTTCCAAATTTTTATGCATGTGGTCATGGAAGATGTATGTCATGGCACGTTGGTAGGTGGCACCAGCATTTTTAAGGCCAAAGGGCATGACCTTATAACAAAATGTCCCACAAGGCATTGTGAATGTCATTTTTAGTTGGTCCTCGATATTAATACGAATCTGATTGTATCCCGAGAAACCATCCATGAGGGATAGCTTTTCATGGCCCGTTGTAGCGTCTAACAATGCGTCGATGCTAGGCAAGTGGAAATCATCCTTAGGACTCGCTTTGTTTAGATCTCAAAAATCAGTGCATATGTGAATCCTCCCGTCAGGCTTTTTGACAGGCACCATTTTGGACAGCCATGGTGGGTAATCCACAAATGACAAACTATGCATCCAATAGTTTTTGTAATTCATCTTTGACAATTAAGGCCACTGTTGGGTGCATATTACATAGTTTTTGCTTGACTGGCTTGATTGTCGGATCAAGTGTTAGATTATGCGTGACTAGCTACGGGTCTAGTCCCAACATGTCTTTGTAGGACCATGCAAAAATTTCCTTCTTCTCTTTGAGAAGGGCAATGTAGTTGGCTTGCTCTTCGGGGGATAGAGTTACCCCCAGCTTGATGATCTGTGGATTCATTGGATCAGAACTGATGTCTACGTTAGTCATTTCTTTGACTGACATGTGGGACCCATCCTCCAACTGGTGTGGAGTTGGGATCAAGTGGATATCATTCGCTGAATTTAGATCTACATTAGGAACTTTGGGTCCCTCTTCAGCATGGAAGATATCCTGAGTTGGTCCTGGGGTGAAATGGAGCATCTCATCGCAAGGCCAATACTCTGATGGGGATGGTGGCGAATCAACATGATCATAGTCTATAGCATCTAGGTCTAGATACAATGGTCATGTTGGATCGACTGGATTGCAGATGAGGGCATTAAGTCAATGGAGATCATGTTGATGAAGTGAATTTGGTCTCCATTACCATGCGAGTGGTGACTCGGACATCCTTGATGATTTTTGTGCTCTGAATCTGGATCTGGGGGTATTGGCACAAATGGATCGGACCTAAGTGTGGATAAAATGACAAGGTCTACCCTTGGCACTGATAACTCTATAGAGTCTCTGGGCGAAATGTGCTCTCTATATGTCCAAAGTGGCAGATGCAACACTTGGTCCAACTGTGCTAGGTTTAGGTGCCACCTATGCCTTGGACCCATGTTTAGTTGTTCAAATATATCATCAATATCCATGGGGTATTGTTGTTATCGCATATGATTAAGATATGCCATCTCAATTTCATCTTCATAATCATTATCGAAGATCCACAGGCCTGCGTTGGCACCGATAACTATTTGCGACATGTGAGGCTCATCCTGCTCGAGCAAATTGATCTGGTACCATCGGGGTTGTTCCGCTCTCTACGAGGGGACCTAATTTTCTTGAGGTGGCACTTGCTCAATTGGAGCATCCAAAGGGAACATTTCCAAGAGGCTTTCTTGGTATTCATCCATGGGGATAACTTGTGAGTGATTGCTATCCGATTCAAAAGGTTCCCATGGTGCTATCTCATACTCTGACTCATCTTCTAAAGATCCTTCCTGACCTTGGCTATATCCCTCTTGTAGGTGTGTTGTCAAACTTTCTCCTTTCTCGATCAAAGGGACAGGGTTATGTTGTGGCTGATCCAAAACACACCCCAAAATTGGGGACCCACATTTTTTGCATGCTTTCAAAGAAAACTGTAGTAGCCCAGATGCTAAAAAAATCAAGGAAAATGCAAAAATTTCACAAAGGAGAAAAAGTGTCGTGATATCGCGACATGTCGCTCTGTCGCGGCCGAAAATGAAAAGTTGTCACGATATCACGACATGTTGCTCTGTTGTGGCAGAAAATGAAAAAGTGTCGCGATATCGCGACATGTTGCTCCATCGCGACAGAAAATGAAAAAGTGTCACGATATCACGACATGTTGCTCTGTCACGACAGAAAATGAAAAAGTGTCGCGATATTGCGACATGTTGCTCCATCGCGATAGAAAATGAAAAAGTGTCGTGATATCGTGACATGTTGCTCCGTCACGGCAGAAATGAAAAGTTGTCGTGATATCATGACATCTCGTGAAATCACGGTTCTCGAAAGAGAGATAAAGGGAATGGAAAATTGTCACGAAATCGTGACATGTCACAAAATCATGGTCAAACCAGTCAAACAGGGCAAGGCGCTAAAAGCATCGTGATTTCGTGACAAAAAAGCAACAAAGGGGCATAAAGCAAAAAAGCGTCGCGATTTCGTGATAGGAAACAGCAAAGGGGCCCAAAATGGAAAAGCATCACGATTTCGCGATAGAAAGCCACAAGATAGCTCCAAATGAAAAAGCATCACAATTTCATGACAGGAAGCAGCCGAGGCATACGAAGATGAAAAACATCGTGATTTCACGACAGAAAGCAGTCGAGGCGTGCAGAGATGAAAAGCATAGCGATTTCGTGACAGAAAGCCACAAGATAGCACCAAGTGAAAAAACATCATGATTTCACGATAGGTTGCAGCCGAAGGCATACCAAGTGAAAAAACGTCACGATTTCGCCACAGGTTGCAGCCGAAGGCATACCAAGTGAAAAACGTTGCGATTTCATGATAGAAATCCGCAAGATAGCTCCGAATGAAAAAGTGTCATGATTTCACGACAGGAAGCAGCCGAGGCGTACGAAGATGAAAAATGTCATGATTTCACGACAAGAAGCAGCCTCACAGCTCGAAATAGAAAAACATCATGATTTTGCAACAGGTTGCATTGGCAAGGCTGCTGGCAGGAAAATGTTGCGATATCGCGACATGTCGCATTTTCATGGTGAATGTAAAGGAGAAAATCTACATGCTATTTTTGGTCATGATTTACATGGGGCCATTACATAACATGCAAAAAAGTGCAAAACACGCGGCGTACAGGTGTAA
Source organism: Wollemia nobilis (assembly GCA_028583015.1). Lineage (NCBI taxonomy): Eukaryota > Viridiplantae > Streptophyta > Pinopsida > Araucariales > Araucariaceae > Wollemia > Wollemia nobilis. The sequence continues at coordinate 6,204,612 of JAQPPZ010003246.1, read as the reverse complement.
GGGCTGCAAAGGCGTTACAGTTCACAAAGAAGATCTCGAGCATAAAATCAAAAGCAATGGAAAGGCGGGGAAGGTGAAACAAAGTAATCTAGAAGACAAAACGAACCGTCATGGAAGGAGAAGCAGTTTGCCAGCAAGTATAAAATGCAGAGGCACAGATTGATACGGGGTCAAAAACTGCTACGAGCGGGTTGCAGAGTTGAGGGCGATTAGCCGTTCTGAGCCTCGCTATGGAGTGCTTTTCTTCCACTTTTGCTTGGTTTTGAGAAAAACCAGAGATTCTGCTATTGTAACAGGACACATTTTTTTTAATGCATAATTGTTCAAAAATTTGCATTTTATGGGCAAGAAAGGATGAGAAATTTTTTGCATGCTTCATTTTAACTGTTCTATTTTTCTCCTTTTAGATTTTAGATTTATAAATGAAATTCATGCCATTGTCTTGGGTTATTTCATGTGAATGTCTGCAATATAAAAATTATTTCAAACCCTAGGAGCTAGCACCTAGTTTACTTTGATTTTTTTTGTTTTGCAAGTCAAATAGGCTAGGTTGCATGTACGAAACTCTCACCTATTCGGTTTTGTCGAAATAGGATAGCATCAGACTGAACGTGTTTAATTTTTTTATTTTTTGCATTTCTTTTCATTTTATTTTATTTTTCCAGAAGGTTTAACTTAGTTAAAATAAATACATAAAAATTATAAAATCTAAAAAAAAAAAAAAGTAAAATAATGAACAATCACTAAAGTTTCATGGTGAAATAAACCAACATTGCCCCTTGTTTACAGTTACTTGCAATCACTAAGGTTTTCCAAGCATTTAAAATTGATTATCTTCATTTGAGATTACTAATACACAGTTGCAAATGCTAATACAGCGGAGACCTTGGAGAAGTTGGTTGTTTAACTTCTTTGCAAGAGGGGATTTGGAACCCAAATCCTAAAGAAGAGTGCATTTTCACAAGTGTGTGAAAATACCACTCAACATTTTGGTGCTAGAAGGAGGGCCTGAACTGGTTTATTTCAGATTGATTTAAATGCTATAAGGATTTAAATTTTGAATATCTCATGCCCTATTGGTTATTATATTTAGCCCTATTTTAACAATACAACTTTGTATTGTTAAAAGAAGGACATGAATTCCTATGCACTGTTCTAACGCTTTGATTGTTCATACAGGATTAATGTGATTTAATTTGATTTTAAAAAAAAAAGTAATAATTAAAAAAAAAGAATTGTTTTTTGGGTATTAAAGTTATATTCTTTAAGATTCACTAATGGCTATGTTTTCACCGTGGATGACAGGTAGCCCATTGAACATACCAGGAGTTCAAAATTATTTTCCCATTGGTGTCGAGGGATGTCTTCCTCATTTTTTGTCTAATGGGACAAATACTACAGGAGAACACATTCAAGCATTCAAATTTGTTGTGAATCACTTAACAATTTGGCATGATGATGTTGTTTGTAAAATGTTCCCTTACACCTTGGACAAAGTGGCATTTGATTGGTTTACAAGTCTGCCTTTAGGATCTATCACTTCTTGGGCTCAACTAGAGGTAGCATTTCTTAATCAATTCAACAAAAAGCAAGTTGACCCAATCCGCATGTATGAGCAGTTTTTCACTATTAAGAAAGGACCAAGTGAAAATGTGAAGTCATTTTCTGAAAGATTCTTTGGATTATATGCTCAATTAGTGACATTTTATGCTCTTCAAGAAGAAATGGCTCTCCAAATATATGTAAATGCTCTTGATCCACTCATTTCCACATATTTGTGAGGGATGCCTCAAATCACATCTTTGTCACAAGCCTATACTCAAGCAATGGCAATTGAGCAACAATTGAGTTGTCAAAATTATGGTGGGGGTTTTGGATCGTATAATATTCAATAATTTAATACATCCTTTACCCATCCAATGATTTATCCACCTCAACCAAATTCAAGTGTAAATCAATTTCAGAATCAACAATCATTCCCAAGCTTCAATCAATTTCAAAATCCTCAACCTACTATGCAAGATCAACCATATTTCTTAAGTATGAATCAACTTCAAAATACTCATCTTGATTCAAAGGATATTTCTAAAATTATTTTTAATTATTTTCATAATAATATGATTTTAGGCAAGGGAGGAGTACTAGATCCAACTAGTATTGAAACATGTGACAAATTGGAAACCCTTGACTCACCAAAAGATGAATTCTATGAGGATGAATTTGTTTCGGATGACATTGTTGAAAATGATGGCCAAGAAAATTCACACCTTCCAAATCATGTTAAATTTGAATCATGGGTTACACATGTGGATTATGATAGCCTTATCAATTTGAATACAAGCAATAACCCAATTTTGGAAGTAATTGAACCATCTAAGGAAGGAGAAGATAAATTTGATGAGAAACATGTTTATGAATTAAAAGATGATGAAGAAATAGTTTAGCATCACAATTTTACTTTGAAAGATGGTCATTATGATTCTTGGGAAGAGCATGCTCACTCCAAGCCTTCTGATGAATTTTGTGTGCCTATTGATATACAGGATAATACAATTGCCTTTTCACATGAGGATATTACGAGTCCTGTGCAATCTGAGAATGTTTTGGAAGAAGGGTTGGAATCTCGTCAAAGGTTGGAGAAGGATAATGATTCTACTACCATGGATGAAGAAGGAGAATCAATTTTTTTTGTTCCCCTTGAGGGGCAAGGAATCAAAAATCTTGATCCACCTATTGTTTCTACAATGTCTATGCCATCTCAAAATGATGAAATTACAAAGCCTAAGTGGTGTGGGTTTGATACTATTGATGATCCTAATGAAAATATGGATTTTGAGGCAACTCAAGCCATTGATCATGGAAATGTGTCACGCGACACATATCTTGAAAAACTAGGCTCTTGTTTTGAAAAATATGGATGCATGTTTGATTGGGTGCCTAAATTTGGTGTTTTTGAACAGGTGTTGGATGATGAAGAAGACAATGAAGAAAAATAAAAAGCTACTAACACTCATCAGGTTGTGATAAATTCTAATCATGATGGGTTGAGTATGGGTGACAAGGTGAAATCTTTACCTTTGGTAGTAGCCACAAAAATTTTAAGTGATGGGTTACATGATGTCCCTTTGGATGCTAATGTCATTAATGATGAAATGTCAAATCTTGGTGATGTTTGTCAAGTTTTGATTGATTTTGATTGCTTCAAAATCTCGAAAAATAATTTGAATTCAAGAGTTTTAGAAATAGGCTCTTGTCTGCAATATCTCACATTTGAAAAGGAAAGCCTACTTCTAAATCATGAATGGAATGATGAAACTTGCACTTTAAAGAATAGACAAAATAAAATTGAATACCAACCATTGTCTAATCAATTTGATTTGAATCTCACCTATGATGTTGCAAATAGAACTAAATCAAATGGGTATGGTGAGCATGGCAAGTTGAAATTTGTTGCATTTCTTGGTTTAATCTTGATGTTGTTGGATTCCTACAACATTTGGCATATGCATTGTGACATATGTCTTTTGAAATGTTCTAATCATGTTTGGGATCCAGGAAAGTAATAGTCCAAGCTTGGCATCATCTTGTACTATATTGTATATAAATTTTGGTTTCGGTTGGAGTTTGTGTTTTCAAGTTTCATTTTGGGATTGCTATTTGGATTAGGATTTAAGTTGTGTGGTTGATTTCATTTGACATGTTTAGTTTGTTTTGATAAAAAAAAAAAAAAAATTGAGATGTCAATTCTGCCTAAAATCAGGAGAGTATGAAACATTGGAATTGTGTTGTAGAAAGCTCCACAAGTAACACAAACATTTAAATAATATCGTTTGGATTTTGTGATGCATGAAGTTGTCAGTTTTGCACATTATGATAAAATAGATTATATATTCCAAAATAAGTAGTGCATTCATATCTCATGTCATATTCCACATTGCATATACATGTCATCTCGGTTACATTTTCATTCCATGGGCAATTATTGAGAAGGTGTTGAATCCTCTTAGGATTATTACATAACATATATTAAAAGGATCCTAAGGTTGGGAACTGCTGCCCAAGCTATCTTGAACCAAGCACATTCCATGCACATTAAAAAGAATCTTGAGCAAAATGGTCAAAACCATACTTGGATGAAAATGTGAGGTGAAAAGAATATTTCATGTTTTTCCTATCATGCAACATAATCCTTGAAATAGTGGTGTTTACCACTCCTAGAAAACCTTAAAGCCTAAAATCAAAGTAGTAAGGATAGGGTTAAATCCTCATCTCGCTTAGGTTGAGGATCCAATTCCCCAAAGCTCTGATTTGACCTTCATGGAGTAGTAAGGATAGGGCATAATTCTCATCTCGCTTAGGTTGAGAATCCGATTCCCCAAAGCTTCCATTTTCCCACTTCATCATAAAACTTGGATTGGAAGGATAGTACTACATGTCCTCTACAAAGGATGGGTAGTCATCCCAAAGGTCCAAGTAATAAAATTGACTAATATTTCCCATTTTGACTTAATATTGGATTGGAAGGATCGTACTACATGTCCCTAGCAAGGATGGGTAGTCATCCCCAAGGTCCAAGAGATAAAAGATAATATTTTCTATTTCATCTTAATATTGGATTGGAGGGGTCATACTACATGTCCCTGGCAAGGATGGGTAGTCATCCCAAAGTTCCAAGAAACAAAAAAAAGAGAGAATTAATGAAGCCAAATCATGGATTATGGGGTTAAGTGTTCATGCGTGGCATCATGTCTTGTCTAAAAGAAAGACCACTGACTGCTCATATGGATAGACTAGCCTGACCATTTCATCCATAACAGGTTAAATTATTTTGTTCAAGATGAGGTAATGAACTCCAAATCATAATAGTAAGGATAGGGTTAAATTCCCATCTCACTTAGGTTGGGAATCCTATTCCCCAAAATTCAGATTTCACTCACACTTGCACATGGGTTCAAGATGGTAGTGACACATAACCAACTTTGGGATCTAAGGAGTTAATTTAATAGACATATATTTGGTCCTAAGAGGGTTTGACATCTTTAATATGTTTGTCCATGATATAAGAAGGTTTGAGCATTTATAAAGTAGGTTGTTACATCTCTAGCATCTTCATCATGCATCAATCATTCATAGCCTTGTATACAAATCATAAGTAAAACTGACAATGGAATGTTGATCAAGTTCAAACGGTAGGGAATGAAAACACATTGCACACACCGAGCTGATACTTATGATTCTTATATTTCATGTATTTCTAATATTTCGGTATTTGTTTAAATTTATGTGCTAACACCTGTATTTAAGCTTGTATATTTCAGGTTGGGTTCTCACCAAAATGCTTAGGAGCATTTGACAGTAGAGTCGCCATTTGTTGTGGTTGATCCACAACACACCCCAAAATTGGGGACCAACCTTTTTTGCATGATTTCAAAGAAAACTGCAGTAGCCCAGATGCTAAAAAAATCAAGGAAAATGCAAAAATTTCATAAAGGAGAAAAAGTGTCACGATATCGCGACATGTCACTCTATCGCGATCGAAAATGAAAAGTTGTTGTGATATCGCGACATGTTGCTCCATCGCGACAGAAAATGAAAAAGTGTCACGATATTGCGACATGTTGCTCCATCATGGAAAAAAATGAAAAAGTGTCACGATATCGTGACATGTTGCTCCGTCGCGGTAGAAAATGAAAAAGTGTCACGATATCGTGACATGTTGCTCCATCGCGATAGAAAATGAAAGTGTCGTGATATCGTGACATGTTGCTCTATCGCGGCAAAAATGAAAAGTTGTCACGATATCATGACATGTCGTGAAATTGCGGTTCTCAGAAGAGAGAGAAAGGCATAATGGAAAATTGTTGCAAAATCATGACATGTCACAAAATTGCGGTCAAACCAGTCAAACATGGCAAGCCGCTAAAAGCGTCATGATTTCACAAAAAAAAAAGTAGCAAAGGGGCACGAAGTGGAAAAGTGTCAGAAACCGCTGCGAGCGGGTTGCAGAGTTGAGGGTGATTAGTCGTTCTGAGCCTGCTGTGGAGTGCTTTTCTTCCACTTTTGCTAGTTTTGAGAAAAACCAGAGATTCTGCTACTATAATAGGACACATTTTTTTTAATGCAGAATTGTTCAAAAATTTGCATTTTATGGGCAAGAAAGGATGAGAAATTTTTTGCATGCTTCATTTTAACTGTTCTATTTTTCTCCTTTCAGATTTTAGATTTATAAATGAAATTCATGCCATTGTCTTGGGTTATTTCATGTGAATGTCTGCAATCTGAAAATTATTTCAAACCCTAGGAGCTAGCACCTAGTTTACTTTGATTGTGTTTGTTTTGCAGGTCAAATAGGCTAGGTTGCATGTACGAAACTCTCACATATTCGGTTTTGTCGGAATAGGATAGCATCAGACTGAATGTGTTTAATTTTTTTTATTTTCTGCATTTCTTTTCATTTTATTTTATTTTTCCAAAAGGTTCAACTTAGTTAAAATAAATACATAAAAATTACAAAATCTAAAAAAAAAAGTAAAATAATGAACAATCACTAAAGTTTCATGGTGAAATAAACCAACATTGCCCCTTGTTTACAGTTACTTGCAATCACTAAGGTGTTCCAAGCATTTAAATTGATTATCTTCATTTGAGATTACTAATACATATTTGCAAATGCTAATACAGTGGAGACCTTGGAGAAGTTGGTGGTTTAACTTCTTTGCAAGAGAGGATTTGGAACCCAAATCCTAAATAAGAGTGCATTTTCACAAGTGTGTGAAAATACCACTCAACAGGTTATCAAGGTCAACAAGGTGTGTTGTCAACAATGGGAGATAATCCCCCAATGTATATGTTGTGTTAGGATTTGCATATGGATCTAATGCCAACCCATCCTTATTACTTATCCCTAGGCCTTGCATGTTCTCTACCAAGATGTCCAGGTGTAGAGGGTGGTTGAACCCTACTCCTGACTTATCGTATGGCATCTGATATATTGGTAATATCTGCCCAACCCATATCCATGCCAATTGCATTGGCCAAGATATCTCAAAGTGAATTCTAGGTTGGACAAATAGTTGACATCCTCAGCAAAAGACTCTTCATCTTCTTCTTCTTGCATGTAAGGTTTAATGCCATTATCGAGGCCCCCATATACAAAGTTTGTTTGATTTGGTGGGTAGCCTAGAGGAACAATAGTATCGATGGGGAGGCGAGGTCTCCCCATGTCTTGCATGGACTCAATTGCGGGTGTTGCTACAATTTTCCATACTAGATACTCCCCTAGGCCCATATTGGCCATCTCAACAGTGATTTTTTGCGGTTGAGGGGGAGGGAATGGGAGTTCTTCCTAAGTCCACTCCATGTCGGGTGAACTAGGCATATCGACTTCCATTCGGCTAGGCATCTCCTCGGTAGAGATGGTTGATACTGATGGCGGTGCCTCTTCCAGGGGTTTCTTCCCATTGTCCTTCGATGTGGCCACCATAAATGGCATCATTGGTGAAGGACCAGATGATGAATATGGACCCAACTAAGGGTTTGATGGACTTAACAGCGAAGATGTATGTAGAATCAGACCCTATTTAGATGGATTCAACTAAAAATCCAAATGTGTTGATGGAAGGGTTGATTGCGACATCAGCTATACCGTGTTGTAATACTTAAAGGGTTCTAAATATGCTAGGACTACATGCACTTGCCCTTCGAATGTGTACTTTAGGCATTGGTGGGCTATCGAAGGGACACATTTCATATCCCTAATCCAAGGCCGGCCCAGAAAGATATTATAGGCCATCTAACCTTCCAATATGTGGCACAATGTAGGAATAATATTTTGTCCCACCTAGATGGGTAGGACAATTTTACCCATTTTCGAGCATATCACATCATTGAATGCTCACAGAGTATAGGTGGAGGCCACGATGTGAGATGCTGGCAACTTGAGGTGTTTCAATGATGCTGTTGTAATTATATTACTGGACAAGCCAATTTCCACCAATACCCTCTTATACGGAATCCCATTGACCCGCACAATGACGTGTAGGGGTGGATCCGCCATGTCACTAGTTACTAATTTCAGCTTGTCTTCTCTAAAGGTGATGACTAGCTCCATGCATCATTTTACATGTCCCACAAAGTTGTTGAAAGAATTTGTTTTGTGGGGCTGCAGCTTGATGGTTTTAAGTATCTCCATTAGAGCCTCTCGATGGGGTGATGATTGTTGTATGAGCTCATAAATGAAGAGCCTAGCCGATGTGGTCCTCAAACTTTGGGTAAGTTTGGTATGAATCGTGGCCACTGGTCTAGGAGGAGAAGGTTGTGTAGGGTGCTGTTGAGGTTGTGACATTGATGGAACCTCTCCTGTAGTTGCAGCGGGGGCAGCTATGCTTAGGTACCTCTTTCTCCTAGTCACGATGCTTATCATCCTTACATACCCCTGCATGGGGTAGTTCTGGGTCACCTCATTGACTTGTAGGGTTTTTTCCTGTGCATCATGGGCAAGCAGGGGGTATTTGAAGACCTCCATATATTGGTTGCTTGGTGCCACAATATTATCCACTGCTAATGTCTTGTTGTCTATTAGGTCTTGCACTAAGCTTTTAAATTTCCAACATGCATAAAGATCATGTCCCTTCTATCGGTGAAACCTACAGTACAAGTATTCCCTATAACCTTTGGGTTTTGGTGTGTTGGGGTCTACGGGTTGACTCTCTGGTAGGTTTATCATGTTTTTTGCTGACGAACGGTCAAACAAAGAGTCTTTAGACTCTGTAAAGGGTGTGAATTATCGCCTAGGGTGATGTTGCTAATTTTGCTCTTGTCGATGATTTTCATTTTCATAACTATCAAGAGGGACCGCCTGATAGTTAGCCTTTGGGGGCTATGTTGCTTGTGCAGGCTTAGGCATGTTTATAGAAACCTGATTGACCATAGTGGGTTTCGGTTGCATGGTCCCTATTTTGGCATTTTTAGGCCACTCTTTCTTCCGTGGCTTGGCAATCTCGCCATATTGTATCTTGATCTCCTCAATGATTTTGGCTTGTGCCAAGGCTTCCTCAAGAGTGGCATATTTCTGTAGCTGTAATAGCATGGAGATCGACCTCAAATAGCTCTTTGAGAACATTTGGGTCAGGTTGGCCATGGGAGGGAGGTAGGGCAGCTTTGAAAGCAACTTCCTCCATTGATTTCCATAAGCTACCATGATCTCTTCCTCATACTGCCTGAGGCTAGCTAGGTCGCTTAGTGACGCCTCCTTCTTGGTGTTGAAGGTGAAGCATTCGAGGAACGTGTCCACTAGCTGATCAAAATTTACTGATGCTATGCTTAGGTAACTGAGTGAACCAATCTGAGGTAGGGCCTACGAATGTGGTTATAAATGTTCTTAGAATCAAAGCATCGTTGTCTTGAATGCCAAAGCATTGGCTCAGGAATCTAGTCATGTGCTCTTGGGCATCCTCCTCCCCTCTAAAGATTGCCAATTGGGGTAGCTTAAAGTGTTCATGGTATGGGGGTGCCAGCACTGACGGATGCACAGGGTGACTGCGAAGCTGGCGTAAAGTGGGATTTTGGGGCCCAAAAGTCTTGGTCTCCACAGACTCTAAGCGCTCTAGCAGTGCTTTATATGCATCAAAAGATTTGATCTCTTCCTCCTTGGTTTGTTCCCACTACGGGTTGTGAGGAACTTGAGGCCTATGGAGGGGTGGCCGGATAGCACCCCCTCTACCTTGGTAGGGCATTTCAGCCTGCTCTTCTTCTTGCTCATACTCCTCATAGGCTTCTTGAGGAGTTCTCGGGTGTGACCTATAAACATGGGTGGGTGCCCACGAAGGGTGTCCATCATTGGCTCTAGGGGTGGTCTCCCGCTCAGGTCTAGGAGGTCTTGGAGGCAGCATTTGATAAGGTCACAGAGACCTATCTCACACCAAGGGGTTGTGCCTCTCATAAAAATCTGTTCTATGCATGCGAGGTGTTGGGACCCTCTCAAGCATAGTATTCTAGAGCAACTTTTTTGTCTGACGTCGAATGCACTCTTTGCTAAGGCGATACAGGTGCTCCAACTATTGTTGGTCTTGCTCAAGTTGCATTATTTGTGCTTGGTGGGTGGCATGTCTGGAAAATGCCAGGTCAATTTGTTCCACTATCTTGATTCTGGGGGGCCTAGATGTCTCTTCTACATATTTATCTCAGTCGTGATGATCTGAGATCTCTATAGGTCACTTTCCTTTGTCGAGGTTGATGGAATTCACCTGAGGCTCTGGCCTTAGTAAGTGATCCTGATAGATAGTAGGTGCGGAGGCGTATTGCTCTCGCACTGTGTATTGCTCTTGAGGAATGTAATGGTCTTCCTCATGCTCCCTTTCATATATTTGAAAGGGGTGGGCAGAGTTGGCTCGCCCTATCTGAAGAGCCTTATGCTCTGGATTTGGCTTGTTATTTCTAACAATGATGAGGGGTAGAGGAGGGATGACATAATCATGTGGCCCCTCCTTATGGACCTTATGTTGTTCTAGCATCTCATTTTGTGATGGCTACTCATAACGAGCGTCTAAGGGAGCATTCATGTTTATGTTGAGTGCCACATGTAAGGACTCCTCCTGAAAGGGTCTATGCTGAATAGGAGTGCCCCTCGAAGGGGTGCCTCTATAGTCTCATTCTGAAATGGCATGATGTGGACTATCTTGTGGGTTAGGCCGCCAAGGTGGTATGACCAAGTCCTTGGGGATGTAGCAGAGGTGACTTGTGCCCCCTTGTACACTCTCTACAGCTTCTACCTGTGATTGGGCTTGGCTACAAGCTTATCTTCTTTATGATTTTTTTATTCTACACCAGACAAATAGGAGCCACATAAACAAAGAAGTGATTATCTCATTTATAGATTAAAGGTGTGCCCTAAATATGGTTTAGTGTGTTTTGATTTTTGTTTTGAAAGCTTTGTAAATAATGTGTTGTTGTACATGCAATATGATGGCTCTTATGTCTCCCAAAATGGTCACCCCTTCAATATACCACTGCCAGGTCAGTTATACCAAACCTCTCAATATACCCGCCCTTACGTGAGGGAAACTATTGGTACGTGAGAGCAGAATGGTACGTGGAACATAAGCAGTATGAAAGGGGGATCACCCTATTTTTGACACCTACCATAGAATAATTATCCTCATGCACTAGGAATCACCCCAGCTACAATTGGTCAGCTTTCATTAGGATTTACATCTAGCAACAATAGCGATCGGGGTTATGTATGCAAAAATTCAAGCCAAGATGGTGATGAAATCCACCGTTGGTCTTGATCAAGGGTTGGGGTTTTATGACCAACTCCTTGGTGTTTAAATTACCACGTGGTGTGTGGGGTTCTTTTTATTTGCACAAAGAAAGAGAAACATGCAGTAAAAACTCTCCTATGCAAGAAAAGAAACAGGAAATGACAAAGACAAAAAATAGAAAATGATAGAGGATGCTCAGAACCCCTACCTCTTCTCTGTCCAAATCGGATGCCTCTGAGTTTTTTCTTTGAAACTGCACAGAGAGCTAATCATCCTGGGGTGGGATGAATATCAGAACTGTATTTGTCATAGGGTGGGATGAATATTAGAACTGTATTTGTCACAGGATGGGATGAATGCCAATTTGTCCTTGGGTGACATGAATTCCAGCTTTGTATTCGTCATAGGGTGGAACAAGTAGCAGTCTAGCACTTGAAATATTGACACCTACAAGAAAAAACACACAACTTTTGATTGAAAATTTGATCTCAAAATTAGGGGATAGAGTCCCACCGTGATCGCCATTGAAATCATGAGGATACGGAAGCAAACAAAATGGAAATGTAATGCTAAGTCCTACGAACAAGAATGCATGAAAAGAGGGAAAACAAACGAATTGAAACGAGATTTAAAGAAAATGTAAAAGTGCAGCCCTTTATTTTATTAATTTTCTCGAGATCGGGTTACAATGCGTCTCCTCCCTTTTCAGGGGCTGGGAGCGTCGGATATAGTTTTGTTACACCACAAATGATATATTCCCCTTGGGGATCTTCCGCATGCCCACATTGAAAATGGGTGGACAAAACATCGCCACCGATTGCATGAATGAGTCTATAGTTCCTTTTTGCCTCTCTGGTTTCAATATCCTACATTCAGAGAAACAGTAAACGATTAGTAGCACCTAGGGATGGAGGGAAACATGTGATCCCCAAGGCCTATGGTTGATGCATGCATAAAATAATTAAAATGATAACTAAAACACATCAGAATAAGTTGAAAATTTGATAGAAACAAGAAAATATTACTAGGAACACACTACAAAAGGAACAGTCGAGAAATCTACCATAGATTTCTAATCGCTCCGGGGTGGGACGATTAGGACTGTCATAAAATATCAGAAGGTGACCTCCTAAATGTCCCATCTGGGGGCATCCAAAATACTTGCAATGTTGGGGTTAGGCAAAACAGGGAATTTTGGAACGACCCAGAAGGTCAGATTTTGCAAATTCAGCCTCGATTGCCCTGTATCCAATGATGCTCCCTATATGGTAGTGAAAGCGAGAAACATTGAGAGCACAGTCAAAAATCATAAAAATGACATGAAATTTAAATGAAAGCATATATAGATGACCTAAAATCAAATGCAAAAGAAAAATTAGGGAAATATACCACATTTTTCTAATCGCTCTAGGGTGGGGCGATTAGGACTACAGCAATGCGGAGGGCACTCGGGGGTAGGACGCCCGTCGTTTGGGGCTCGGTTTCGGCACCAATCCAATTGGGATGGGTCCAAAACCTCTTATGTGGTTGTTTCGACAAATTGGGTGGGGTATTGTGGCCAAATGTTCAAGTTTTGGGTTCGGATTGCACTTCCAATAATCACCCAATAACCTCCCTTCCAAAAGAGAGATCAAGGATGTAAGAAGCACAAACGATGGGTGAGGATGTAATTTAGTAGCACTCCGTTGCTCCAAATGCTCCTACTCTGTTCCTCCTTTGGGGTGAGAAGACTCACCATTTTATAGACCTGAGGGTCTCTGTGAATGAGCAGGCAGAGGCGCCACTTGGTCATCATGCCTTGCCAAGGGGAAGAAGATTCCTCCCTGATTAAGGGCTCCATGACTGCCCCTATGACTACCTCTTTGACCTCAAAAATGCTCACTCACACTCCATGCATTCAACGAGGAGTTAAGTTGTGGATCTGAGCTACCATTTATCAAGGTTTGACCTTTTTCTCGTCAAACTTGCTATTCGCCCCACCCAAGAGCGAATACTACTAATCGTCCCATGGTGGGACGAATACCATTTTGTAATCATCCCAGGGTGGAACAAATAAGGAGCAGGGTGCCTGAAAGGTGCCAAATTGACCTCTGACCTTCCAAAACTGTTGTGGGAGTGGTTAGGACCATTGTTTAACCTCTGGAGGCTGCCCTAGGGGCTGTGTATGTCAATTCAATCAGTGCTTGTCGTCACATAATCGGATTGGTGTTGTTTTGGTGTCTACATATACATACAAGTAAACTCTCAATCATAATAACAATATCCAAAATATTATACCTACTAAAAATAATCGAGAGAGTTTATTTCGTAATAACCATAATGATTCCGAAGAGAACTTAGAAAAGCACAACGCTTTGCAGGAAAAACAAATTCTAACAACCTCGAGTCAAAGGGAAAAACAAAACACAAACAGTGGACACCACAGTTTGGCCAGCATAATAGTGCACATTCTTTAATCCTTTCCTTGTACATTTTTATTCTATAATATAGATGCATAAGAATGGATTTACGCAGTCGGCTGCTGAGTGAGAACCTTCTTCCTGTCCGTGTAATGCCTGGATGGTGATCTTGGTAGGATCAGAGCGGCCATAAAATTGTTTAATATGAATGCAATTCATCCTATCTTTCAAAATACACCACAAAATCACAAAATCTTAGGGAAAATATTAATCTTTAACCTTAGTTTATTATTATTTAGTTGGGTACGTCTTCTTTTTTTCGAGGAAAGGTTTTTTTACGGTTTCAAAAGGGCGTTTGTTTATTTAAATCAACCTAGGCAATTTATATTTAAAGAAGCAGGTCAGTTCTTTCTTACTAAGGTCATCAGAGTCACTTTAAAAAAAGATTAACCTTGGCCCAATTTAAATTCAAATAACATCAAAGGACTTCAGGTCCAGTGACATACATACATTCTTTTGGGAAAATCAATTAAAAATATGGTTTGTTCATTCGATTCTACAAGTGTCCACGCATAAGAAGCAAAACAAAATAATCCAAATTTAGAGCATGAGTTAGGGATGCATATCTCAAGAAGATATTCAACAGCATTCCAAATATATTAAATAAAAATTCAATAATTCAGGACGTCCATAGCAACCATCTAACTTCTTCTCGACGATCATCCATAAAGGATCTATTAAATGACACAATTCTTAAACACTACAATTACAAATAATTAATTGCACAATTGGTCATGATAGGCTACAAGGACCAGCGCATAAGAACAAATCATGATATTCTGATTTTTCAGCATAAATCAAGGACGCAAAAAGACATTCAATTCAATTGTGAGGACAACTAATGGCATACATAGAATATTAAATAAAATTCAGACTGGTTTACTTAATACCCAAGATGTCCATGACATTGAAACAGACAAAATGATTCAGCCATCAATAAAAGGGATGTCCGAGTCACCTAAGTGACATAAAAAAGAAATCAATTGGCCAAAATAACCATCAAAGTACTAACAACAACCACCCAAAACACCAAAGATTAACTGTAGGAGAAAACATATAATGCTCTGAATGAGAACGTTTTGAAATGACGATAAGGGCTACAATAAAAAATACATACAAGCAGTGAAAGGCAGACAGAAAACCAATAATTTGGTTCAGGTACTACTCAAAGAGCAAAACCAGCCAGTTTATAAATAATATCTAGCAAAACCAGTCAATTTATAAATAATATCTTCCAAGTTTAAAAGTAATAGATCAATTATTTAACTAAATAATTTCACATAAAGAGAAATATTGAAAGATAAGAACGTTCACATCATTTTAACAACATCTACAATTTTCAAACAACTAAATTGTGGCCAGAACAAGCATTAAAAGGACCAGGGTACAAAACATGGCTAAAGCTTGAAGATGAACCAACCTAATTTGCTAGATTTCCTCTGGTCTGAATATTCTAGTGGTCACTTGAAGTATTTCGTATCTTCCTAAACTTCTCTCCAGCATGTCTTTTATAAATATTTTAGTAAGGATTTTCAAAACAATTGGACCTTCATGTAAGCTACCAAATTTTCTTTCGCTTAGCCACAAGGTAGTCCATCAATTAGAATTATTTTACTTAGCAATTTATGAGTAATTTTGTTTTTTTTTTCTTGATTGATAAAAAGGGTTTTGAAAGGATCTCGTAACCTTTTACAAAGAGAAGAAGGTTGGGAGAAGAGTTCCCAACCAAAAAATAGCCGAAGAAAACCCTCTCTAGGTTATTGAAGAAAAATAGCTAAACCTTTAAAATTTGAATCAGGGCCATCACACCCAAAACCATTTAGAGGATGGAAAATTTGAATCATGATAATTCCGTCAAAAACTATACAAAGGATGGAAAATTTGAAACAGGGTCATCTCTCCCAAAACCATACAAATATGGAAAATTTGAAACAGGGTCATCCCACCCAAAATTTAAAATTGAAATTTAAAAATTAAGTCAGAAAAACAAAAAAAATTGAAATTTAAAATCCGTTCCCGCCCATGGGCAGCTAGGGACACAGTTGTAGGATGTGGACCAGGAAGCATCTACAGGATGTAAACCAGGACATCGACTGGGATGCAATCCATGAAGCAGCAACTAGCAAGGATGCATTGGAAGCATCCTAATAAGGATCATGATTGAAGTGGAAACAACGTATAACCATTTTAAAAATATTTAATATCCATCTGAGGAATTATGAGAAGAACATAAAGAAGCATTGCAAAGACTCCCAACCTAATAATATTTTTTCTATATTATTTTCATGTGTTCTCTTTTGCAAGTTTTAACATTGACTTTTGTGCCAAAGGATAAAGGCAATTTTGGATTCTCCTTCAAGCAAGCTATAAGACCCTTATAAGCATCCAAAACTATAGTGACTTCTCATTACTAGTTTATGCCTAAGGCAAATTTTTGAAATAGGCAAACAATTTGATCTAGGGGATCATAGTTTTTTTGTAAGACAATAAGAAAAGGAGATAACCTTAGAACTAAAAAGTCACTAAAACATTTTGAAAGCTATAGGTCAAGATAATTTTAAAAAATTGAAAGTAATGAAAATCTTATTAAATGAAGGAAAAATTAGTCTCGATAAGCATGATGATGAAGGAACTAAAAAAACTTCCTCCTAGATAACTCTAATGTTAGAAGTTTTGTAATATCCAACTAAGGCAAATGATGAAAATTTTTGACCAACTCATAGGAATACATTGAATTTTGAAAAGGAATTAGGATACATTAAATTTTTGAAGTTATCACCAACATCTTGGACCGTCTAAAATGCATATTATTATCCCTAACTAGAAAGAGCAAGAACCACTACGAAACATCAGAGTAGTCAAGAAATTCAAAGACTCGTTTAATACGAGCATGGTGATGGCATTCCCAAATTTGACAACAGATATAACTAAGGTCACTTCATTCAATTTTCAATATCCCTAAGAGAGGTAGGTGAAATTGTCATATCCACCTACAATTAATTTTGGAGGGAAAATCTCCTTATTGTATCTATAAAAAAACTAGTCTAGATTGTAAAGAGGATCAACAAGTTTACATTTGTAGTTTTTTGTAATATTTTCTTTCATTTATTTCTATAGACCAACATCTCCTATGTGGCTTATGGGAAAATAGAACCTTACTCCTAGCACAATCCTTCTAAAAAATATTTTGCATATATATATGGAGGCTTGTGTCAATTTTCTAACTAGTTTTCTATGGCTTTCATGTTTACCCATTTTTTTATGTATGCATGCATTTATAATATTTACCTAAATCATGAGTTTTATTTGTATGTGTTTGGAAGAGGTATGTGTCGATTTTAAGATTAGTCATCTATGGTTCTCCTGTGGACCCATCTCTTTATCTACATGCATGTTGGTAAATCTCATATGGTTTCATCTGTGTCAATCAGAGGAAGTGTTCACCACTGGCACATAGCATTTAAGCCTCTTGTGTAGGGAGATATTAGAAAAACAATTGGCACATCACCACTATGGTAGCTTAGGTTTTTTCCTTTTTTTGATTTGTTTTATTTTTTCTCTAACATCCCTTTTTACCCTAAGTTCAAGTGTGCCTAAAGATCACATCACAATAAGGATCCATCCTTGTAAAAAACTTTTGAAGGCCCACAATTGAGCTAGATCCCACACTCTTAGATAAATACCTATTACATCACTTCACATGAGGTATGATTTATTTTATCAAGACAATCATAGAGGACAACAATGACATAGAGGTAAATATTTTCTATAAATAGGGTCCTAGGGCCCTCATTGTAATCATATTTTATCCATGAGAATTTAGAGCTACACTCTATGAAACCCACATTATTATTTATATTCATGAGATTATAATATATTAGCAAGTTCTTATCAATCTTGTCAAAGGTATTAACCTCATGGTTTGTCATGTGTGCAATAATTGGATACAACCCTTCTATCCCATCTTGTAATTTGCTTATTAATTACAAAATCAAATGAATGGATGGACATTAATGTTATTTAGATCCTCATATATTCATTGATTGCATGTCATCCTCACCATAGTGTAATAATTGTATTTATTTCATCTTTGACACTCTAAAATTCATGCATTTACTTTCTATACTTGTACACATTTAAATTTTGTATTTTCATTTTTGTACTTATTTTCATGTATACATTTAATTTTATGCAATTTAACTAGTTTATATAAGATATTCTAATCAAGAAAATTAGGAGATGGTCTTAATCTAGAGGTTAGGGGAAGCCTACAGAAAATATGTTCAAACTTATTGAAACTTTAATTTTGGGTGTAACACTTATAATAAAATATATGCCAATTCCTCAAATAAACACAAGTTTTGGTATGCATTGTCATGATCCAATTTGGTAGTACTAGCTACTCAAGTTGGACTATGTATTAGTGAATGATGTTTAATGCTTAGCTTTGTTGATTTGATGGATATATGCTTATAATATTTTGTCCATTTTGTATAAGAATATTATATTGGTGATGCTATACTTGGTTGTAAGATCAAGTACTCTTGTGGATGGACAAGAGAATTGGCTACAAGGAACAAGAGACCATATTGAATGGGAAATGATGATGATGACTCATTCATCAAATAACTCATAGTAACATGAATGAATACCATTTCATGTAGGTGCATTGTGGTTTGATCATGCTCATGTTCATACCATTGGAATAAGAAAATTGCTTGCAATGAATCACCTTAATATGAGTCATTGATTATAAAGAGCTACTTATTTAATTATAAAAAAATGGTACAAAACATCGAGGGAATGCATTTTTTTCTTGCATATGGCTTGATGATTTTTATTATCACATTTTGTGTTATTTAAATAATAAATTGGTTGATGATAATATTTATTTACCTAAGGTTGGCAATTCTTCCATCATAGGAATCCTTGAGTTCTTATTTTCAGACGTTGCCTTTACTTGTTTGTGTTAATGATGGGCCACCATTTTAGTGGTGCATTTAATACCTTGAGATGATAAAGGTGTAGCTACCTTTGGTTTAATGTATGTTGCTTTTATTCTCTTCACCTTGGTGTGTAAAGCAACATCTATGTAAGGTAGTGGTGGATGTGAAGGAAGTTCTTTTAACATTACCACGTAATCCTAGTGCAAAAATTTTGCATTCCTCCTTGACCCTTTAGGAGGACATTGGTGGGAGTTAAGGAGGGGATACTAGATGGATTAGGAAATAGAATAGCAAGTTTTGGATGTGTAGTGCAAGGGTGAGTAGTTTAGGGAGTAATAGGAATAAATTAAATATTGCCAGTTTACTCCATTACTATATTTGATAGGTATTATCCACAACTTTTTAGGTGATTATTTTACTTAGTATTTTCATGGCTTCTACACCTTAATTCCTTCTTGTTGTGTTGGTTGACTATGCTCTCTTTTTATTTGTTGTGCTACATGTTTGTTTGATTCCTTATGTAGGTTTCTAACTAATGTTTAAGCCTATTTTAGTGTGCTTGTTTCTACCCACTCAGAACACTTATCCTTGCATGAAAAAGAGAACCATGGGAGTGGAAAGGTTTGGTTTAGAATATTCACTATGTGTGTTTATTGAATACCATTGCCCTAATGCAATGTATCCTTGGATCTTTGGATCTAAACCCTATTTTTTTTAAACCATAGTATTGTGTGATGCTTGCATACAGGTTACAACATGCATGACACTCTTTTATTTCATCTTAATCTAAGGATGAAATAGTTGGTATATCATTGTGTGTGTATGTAGTAGGGTTTGATTAGGTTTCTTATGCTTTGGATTTAGTGCTAATATTGGTCTTAATATTTCCTTTCAATGCAATGCTATAGCTAAGCTATTGGGTGCTTTATGCTTTTGGATAGTGTTGCTAGGGTTAATTGGAATCAACCCTTAGCTAATAAATGCTTGAATAATATAATTCCTTAGTTTTAATTAATCTATAGTCTTGTTAAGGATATAGGATTAGATTAATGCAATGTTAACTTTAGGTTGGTTTAATATAATGTAATATTAATGTTAATTAACTTAGTTAAAAATAATATAGGGATAGATTAATGCAGGCAAACCTTAGTTTTGCTATCAATCTAATGGAAGATTATCATTATTTAATCTTTGGACTTAATGATATATTAATTCATTATAATATTTAGATTAGAATTAATCAAATAATAGATTAGTTTGGAAATTAATCTAATGATATATTAATTCATTATAATATTTAGATTACAATTAATAAAATGATAGATTAATTCATTATAATCAAATGTTTTACAATTAATCAAATAATAGATTAATTTAACTCAATCTTTAGATTTTCTATAAATTGAAAGATAGATTAATATTTAGTCTTGCAAATTAAGGAAAAGAATTTCTAATAATGGTTTGATTTATAACTAATTATGGAATAGATGAGTTTTGAAATGTATGGATTTGGATTTAAATATTTGTGGAAAATATTTTGGAAATAAGTATGGGCTTCTTTTGCTTATGGAATATATGTGTTTTGAAATGTATAGCTTTAGATTTAAATGTGTGGAAAATATTTTGGAAATAAGTATGGGCTTATTTTTCTTATGGAATAGATGTGTTTTGAAATGTATGGCTTTGGATTTAAATATTTGTGAAAAATATTTTGGAAAGAAGTATGGGCTTCTTTTGCTTATGGAATAGATGTGTTTTGAAATGTATGGTTTTGGTTTTAAATATTTGTGGAAAATATTTTGGAAAGTCACTTGTTATGCAATAAATCATATAGAATGCATTCATATATACAAGTGAGCTATTATAATCCCTCTATTCCTATCAAAAGATCATGAAATCCAAGGGAAGAAGATGTCAGATCATGCTAAAATAATTTTTCAATTATTCTTGGAGTACTATTGAAATATTTCTTGTTGAAAGAGGATTTATTGTAATAGAAGCAAAGACAATTATGTTGTAATCTAGAACTTTAGTTGTATGAATATATGGTTCCATGTTGATGAACAATTTTATGGTTTTTATTCATCCTAATGCTTTGATCTAAAGGTTTTTTAGATTTATTTTGCAAGCTTACGATAAACATTTTTCTTTCATCATAGAAGATGCTTTTGTTTTAATGCTTGCAAAGTGAGAGAAATATATTTATCCCTAGACTTAGGGGTTTATTTGGGATGAACTCTAAAGATAACCTTATCTAAAACTCTCATTCTTAACTTGGGTTATTGTGGGGTAGCAACAACTAGTTCCTATGTCCATGAGAAGATAAGAATTTGGAGTGATTGTTGCTTAGAGAATCATAATGGATATGGGAAAGATAAGGATGGATTTTAAGGGATCACCATAGAGGTGCAATTAAACTATACTAATGCATTATACTTGATGAATCCAACATACATTGACTTATATCTAGAAGAAGTAATTGGCATCCACCTCTCCAAGGGCTGAGAAATGATAATCCTAATGCTAAGGTCAAGAAGTTTGCATTCATGGAGAATGCCAAAAATATGGGGAGACCTTTTAAAAGTGTCCTCTATACTATGGAGGTATACAAGGTAAACCCCAATTACTTACAAGATCTTGGCCTCTCCTATCCTCTCAAGTGATGTCTATAGAATCTTAGACTCGAAATGTGGTTATGTCTAATCAATATATGTATTCCATAGACACTCCTATGAATTTTATTAAGTTTTAAAAAATGTATATCTTGGGTTGGTTAGCTTTTGGGTTGTTATAGTTGGTAACATAGCTCTAATTCGTAAGACTAGAAGATTCCTTGGAAAGGACTTAGAGATTTTTTAACTTTATGGATCCCTTGGGAAATGGCATCTTGAGTGGAATTAAAATATCCCTTAAATACTATCAGTATATGATAGTATTTAGTTGTTATTACATATGGAAGATGTAACTAACTAATAGTTATGAGGAAATGTGAAGGAGAACTACAATCTAACCTAGGAATTTTTGTAAGGGTATGACTATGGAACCAAACATAAGGAGAGGAAGAAGAGGATTTCCATGGCACCAATATAGGTTAGGCAGGATAGTGTTGAGGTTAGACCCCTTAGGGAAAGTTTAGGGAATTCCAGTAGATAGGTGGAGAACCTCATTGCTACTATCTCACTTTTGCAAGAGCAAATAGAGAAACATAAGGAACAAATAGATCAAAAAATATAAATGTTTTAAACCTTTGTGAGTTAGAAAAGAAATCCTAAGTTTAGATAGGAAGAAAACCCTCATTCAGATGAGCAATAGGTTAGGGCTCTTATAGAGGAATAATTAGCTAAAGATATGAAGAATGTTAAGACCTCTAAATTCATCAAAAATGATGGGGGTGATTTAGCTCAAGTTTGGCTAAATCAGTTTGAGATCTATTTCTCTATGAAAAACTATTCTTCCGTGATTCAAACTATTTGGGCTACTCTTTTTTTGTAGGATATTGGGTTGGAATGATGGAACACTTTCAAATCTTATCAAAAAATTCATGCTATTATCCTATCAGGGGTAGGGTTGTGAAGGATTTTAAGAAAATATTCCTCATTGAACAATATTATGTGGAAAAATTAAATAAATTTTCCATGCTTCTCCAAGGAACAATGATAGTGGAGGTTTACTACCAAAAATTTGTAAAACTACTTAAGTATGTACCACTCTATGAGCAAGATGAGAATATGAAGGTACATAAGTTTATCTTGGGAACAAATCCTAGGATAATATTGGTAGCAAATATGCATAAGCCTAAGATTTGACATATAATTTTTCTCATAAAGCTAAGTTCAACCTACAATTGAACAAGACTCATTTCAACTATGTAGTATTTTCTAAAAGAGATCGACAAGCCTTAAGGAAAAGGAATAGTGTTGATTTTATAAAATAGGAGCAACAATAGAGCAAAGGTTTTTTTACCCTTAGATGATCTTATAAATGTAGCTAAAGAAAGCTATTGTAAAATATGGTATGGTCTATATCATTAAGTTGAATCACAAGACTAGGGATGATAGGAAGAAGAAACTATTTAAGGAACACCCAATTTTTCAAGAATTTGGGGATGTTTTACCTGAAGACGTTCTAGGTCTACCACCTAAGTGAGAATTTTACTTCATCATCAAACTTCTACCAAGATAAGAACCCATTCATATAAATATTTATAAGATAAATCCTATTGATATGCAGGAGTTAAAGGTACAACTTTAGGGGTTGCTGGAAAAAGTGTTGATTAAACCTATCGTATCACCATGGGGTGAACCAATTCTTTTTGTCAAAAATAATAATGGTTTGCTAAGTTTGTGCATAAATTACATAATTTTGAATAAATAAACCATTAAGAATAGGTACCCTTTACCTAGGATTGAGTATTTGTTTGATTAACTCAATGGTGCCATCGTATTTTCAAAGAATGACTTGAAATCAAGATACCATAAGTTAAGAATCCATGAGGATGATACTCACAAGATTTCTTTTAAGACTAGGTATAGGAATTATGAGTTCATAGTATTACCTTTTGGTTTGACCAATGCCTTGGAAGTATTCATGAATTTTATGAACAATGTGTTTAGGGAGCATCTGGACCAATTTATCTTAGTATTATTGGATTAGATTCTAATATATTTTTGGAGTAAATAAGAGCACGACAAGAATTTAAGTATTGTGCTCGGGTTGTTGAGAAGAAACCAACTCTATGGGAATCTATCAAAATATATTTTTATGTTCCTAAGGTATAGTATCTAGGACATATTATAACTATAAAGGGATAATAGTATATCCAAAGAAGATAGAGGTCATTTTGAGTTGGCCACCGCCAACTAATGTGCTTGATAGGGTATTATAGGTGGTTTTTTAAGTATCACTCTATGATATCCTATTATATAACTAACCTTAAAATAAATAGAAAGGAATATTTATGGATGGACAAGCACAAAGCACTTTTGAGTTACTAAAAGAGAATCTTACTATTGCACTTGTTCTCAAGATTCTAGACCCACAAGGAAATTTTTTAGTTTGCACCAATGCTTCTTTGGAATATTTGGGAGGAGTTCTATCTCGAGATGATTCATTCATAGCATATGATTCAAGGAAATTTAAGAAGCATGAGATCAACTATACTACACATGATTTGGAATTAGCAGTTGTAGTGCATGCTATTAAAAATTGATGGCATTATCTTCTAGGAAAGCCTTTTGAGTTATGGATTTACCATCAGAGCTTGAGGTACATATTTACCCAACTAATGCTAAATGCATAACAAAGAAGGTGGATTGAGTTCTTAGCAGAATATGATTGTTGATACCTTTAGTAGAAGAAGGTATATAAATACTTTGACCTAATGTCACATCAACTTAATGGATCAAGTTAAGGAAATGCAAGCACAATATCAGTTTTGCAATGAAAATCAAGCCAAGATCTAAGAAAAATCTAAAAATAATAAGAATTTTAGCATAAAGGAAGGACTTTTATGTTTGAAGGATGGGGTGGTGATCCCTAAAACTAGTGATTTAAGGAAATTAATCATGCAAGAGGTGCATAGATATACTTAATCATCTAACACAAGAGGGAAAAATATGAGGGACAACATGAAAAATATCTTCTATTGGTTAGAAATGAAAAAAGATATCATTGATTTTATGGCTCAATGTCTATAATGCCAAAAGGTGAAAGTTGAGCATAGACATCTAGCAAGGTAATTGTACCCACATGACTTACCAATATAAAAATAGAAGGTGATATCTATGGATTTCATAGTGGGTTTACTCAAGATCCAATACCAACATGATGCAATCCTACTAGTAGTCGATATATTAACCAAGGTTGCTCATTTTATTCTAGGAAACACTAAGGACGACGTCCTGATAGTGGCTAATAGATTTTCTAAAGATATTTTTAGGCTACATGGTTTTCTTGATATGATTGTGTAGACACCTAAAATATGTCATGTTGAGGAGGCTACCTATTTGGACTCCCTGAAGACCATGTGATCCACCTTGGGTGGCCCTAGGGCTTAAATAGTGGTTTTCACCACTCAAGCAAGGGAAATTTCCCTTTGCAACCCTGGTTGTCCCTCCTAGGGATAGCCTCCAAAGGTTGTCCTACCCCAAATAAACCTCCAAATCAAGGTCATTTTACCCCATAATAGCCTCAAAATCAAGTTTCTCCTACCCTAGAGCGGCCTCCAATCAAGACCATCCTACCCCGGATAGACCCCTAATCAATGTCATCTTACCCCAAGGCAACCGCACCAAAATTGGAACCATAAAGAGAATCCACATGTGTTCTGGTGACATAAATTTCATGCATTCTCAAGCCCAGTTTAGCATGCATGCTTGTCCTAGAATAGTGTTGTGTAGGTCAAAAGAGCCAAGTGGCATTGCATGGGATTTTGGGAAGAGCATGTAGGCCACCTCTCTCATGCAAATATTATTTTCCAATAATAGGTTCCTTTTGAGGGATCTATAAATTGGCATTCACCCTCATTTGAAAATATCCCAAGTTTTAGAGTTTTCAAGCAATGAAGTGTTGCTAGAATTCAACCATGGACCCTTGCGTTGTTTGTATTATTCATTGTTTTAGCATAGTTGCATCTTGTTTTTATGCATTTTCTCATGATGTTTTAGTTATTTATCACTTTTGATTATCTTTTTATTCACATATTCTATTAATGCTGTTGTGTTCCTTATGTGTGTAGATCAAAGATTTTATATAGGGGAAGATAAGTGTAAGAGTTTAACATCATCACCGCTTGCCGAGGTCACAAAGAAATATTTTTGCAATATGGTTTATGGATGTAAGAAGGTTGCATAGTGCACCAAAACTATTTTAGAGAGGGTTAAAAATATTGGATTGTGTACTTATTGTATCACATTATTGAACTCCCTAAAGGGGATGTATTTGTAACCCATTTTGATCAAAACAATTTTTTAATATAAAATGAATCCAATTTATCATTTCCTTGTTTTATCTTAGTGTGTTATATTGCATATTTCTTGTGTTTATTTATTACAATCATACATTTTCAAGTTATTGTGCACTAGTTTTTGAGAATTTTAGCGGTGATCACAATGGGACCTAATCCCTATTTTTCATAAACATTACTAATTTTTGTTATTTTTGGTGTTTTGAGTTGTAGGTATCATCATCCCTTGTATAGATGATCAATAGATACGACTGTATCACCCCGATATGGTCCTATTATATGACCGTCTAACCCTAGTATGATGCTATTATATGACCATCTGACCCTAGGACAGTCTAGTTTCATGACCATATGATCCTAGGATAATCTCATTATGTGACCGTTTGACCCTAGGATGACTTGGTTCAGTGATCATCTGACCCTAAGACAACCCTAATTTGAATTTTTTTTTTACTCAAAATGATCATACAAATGGTGAATATTTTTGGGGGGGATCTACCCCCAAATCCCTAGATAGAGGGGAATGGTGCCCCCTTATGACCCCCCTTTGTGGATGCTCGTTGTTACGACTAGTGTGTGACCACCCACCTCAAAAGGAAAGGTAAAAATGGCAAAAAATGGGATATTCATCAAACATAGGCTATCAAAGTAAGTGTATCTATCCTTCTTTTCATATTCTCATAACGAAAAGTAAAAAAAAAATAGTTATCCATTATAGAAAAATTTACAATATTTGTTTGTTGTTTCTTTGGCTTGCTTGTTGTTTCCTATTTATAGGCTACTCATTTAGGGTGCATTTTTAGATTTCTAAACTTGAAACGTATATTTTGTAGGAATATAAATTTGAAATATCATTTTATATGCATTAGAAAAACATCATCGTATGCTCTATGCTTTATTTTATTTTTCAAAATAAAATAAACCCCACACACCACGTCTCATTTTGAACATCAGTGATTTGGATTTCAC
This sequence comes from Wollemia nobilis, assembly GCA_028583015.1. NCBI lineage: Eukaryota > Viridiplantae > Streptophyta > Pinopsida > Araucariales > Araucariaceae > Wollemia > Wollemia nobilis. The sequence continues at coordinate 6,178,013 of JAQPPZ010003246.1, read as the reverse complement.
CACTAACCATTGATCAAGACCAGTGAAGTTGGGCTTTATATCCATCTTTTTGGCTTGCATATTGTTACATCGTACACTATTTTTGGCCAAGGCTAACTCCAAGAATCATATTAGCCATGGAAAATAGCATGTATTCCTCTTTAAATGGTGTATCATTACCCATGGTGGATTGGGTGAGGACTGGTAGGAATTCTACCTCATTATATATGGGCTTCATCTACATATATTTGTGTGTGTGAGCGTACAGGTGAAATAATTTAACATTGAGTATATCATCAACAAAAGTATAACACGAATAAGAAAGAAACAAGAGCAACACACCAAACAGCTTAGGGATTCACATCTAAAACTTGAAGGAGATAATCACATTATTTGATTGTGTATTTCTAAAATTTAAAGGAGATAATCACATGGTAACTACACATGGCCAAGCCTGATCAAGGACTAGTGCTAGAGAATATTTCCAAGAAGGCATGGAATACATTTGTTTCAGTCCTAAATATTTAGCCATTCCTTTTTGGTATGCTATTTTTTACAAAGAGCCTATCCTATAGGAAGCTCCCATCCCATATGCATCTTCTGGTCCTTGGTATGATCACAATGATGACCTCCATAGTGAATTTACTTTTTGTGCTCACCATAGACAAACCTTACAGCACAAAGAAGGTCCTAGTAGGACGGTGCCATGAGTTCACATTTCAAAGCATCCTATATACCAAGTAGATAATTATCAAGAGTATACACCATGGATGAGTTTGGATGATCATGCCAATCCTTTTGACTGTCTATGGATGAGTCAAAAATATGCCTTTCTAGACAAGTACAACACTCGCCATCCTACTCGAACACCCATGTCAACTTACATAGTCTTAGTCAATATGAGGAAAGGGTTTTTAAACATCCCCCAACTCATCAAGAAGAGTATTCCATGCAAGCACATTGTGCCTCTACACCCCCCTGAGTGTGTCAAGCTTACCTATAATATCGAACACCAATTCAACATGACTTTTATCGATTGTGGAAAATAGATAGTCAACAATTTTGGAGCTACAATGTAGGCCAACATCCTTCGTATTAACATGAAATACAATCATCCCCATACTATTGAACAACTAGAACAAGCCTTTATAAAGAATGCTAACAAATAAGTAACATTGAACAAAGTACATTTGGATAAATAATGCTTGGATGAACAATATCAGTTAAGCCAATAGAAACTATAGGATAATAGGGTGTATCAAGAAGCACTATACTAGGAAAAATTATAAAATGTCATGCAAGAGGTGGTTCCCACCCCATGTATACATACGTAAAAAATATAGCAACAACACATGGTGTATAAGCAAAAACTACCACCTAGACCTAATCGAAACTATTCTCCTCATGCCCCCCTAAACAACATAGGCCTCTGCGATGTCAAATCAACAATGCTCCACTGCAGCATGTAACCTATGAGGATGTAAGGTCAGATTAAAAATATTAGGGGTATCTCTAGTTGCATTATGAAGATATGGTTTATGACCATGATCAACCACCTCACTCCACTAGGCATATTTTCACCTGCCCTCCTTGAGGGTAAAGGCACGAAGATTAGTTCTTTTCCTTTGAAGCTTACAAGATGCTCACTAATTGTCACTAGAAAAATAATATTTGGTAATGGGTTACAAGAAAACCATGTGAAGTAAACTATGCAACAAATTGCTACATCCTTCATTCCCATCTCCCCCATATTTGAAACATTTTGAAATACCTAAGTTGGACAAGTTTAGATGGGATTATGATGCACATGATCATGTCACTAGTTGCATGAACCTATGCTTTCAACTTCAGTATAATGATACATTATTACTAAGAACCTTCCTGATAACACTCTCGGGCCCATTCCTGGAGTGGTTCAATCATCTTTTGAATAACAAAATTCATAGCTTTGAATAGCTTACCAATGCATTCCTATAATGCTTTGCATTCAACATTAATAAGAAAGCTACCTTGATTGATTTATCTTATTTTTTTACAATATTATGATGAACCAATCTTGGATTATGGAAATAAATGGCAAGCGATCATGTCAAAATTACCATTTGCCTTATCTATAATAGATATCACTTGTTTATTCACAAAGAGTTGTTCAAAACAAATTTTATTATTGTTACAAATCTAACAATATCAGACCTTTGAGGAATATTTAGATCATGCTGAGGTCATAGAGGATATCAAGATTCAGGAAGGGGAACTTAAACTTCAAAATAAGGAATGGAACAAAAACCCCAAAGGTAAAATTTCTCAATAGAAACCCGTAGCAGTTAATCAAGTTGTCTTAAATGTTCTAGGGCACGCAAATCCTAATTGACCACAACAAGACAATTATCAGGCCCAACCTCCTCATGTGTAGTAAAATCATCCCCAATAGAATTAGTGTAAAAGGTAACAATGTCATCAATCTCATAATTATATGCCATTATCTGAGTATTTTGCATCACTCTTTAATCGATTATGCAAGGCCAATGCTATCCTAACAGACCCAAACCAAAGTGGTATTGAGAGGACCAATACTATCCTTATCATCAAGTAAATGGTCATGACATTCAGTCATGTATCACATTCAAGAACAAAGTACATGATATGCTTGACAAGGATGAACTCCAAATCACCAATTTTGTTACCACTAATAATTAATAGATGGAAATATTTAAGGATTAATTGCCTACACATGAGGTACCTGTAGGTAAATAAAATACATACAACACCACCCATGCATGGGTTTGTAGGGATGCTCAATATTATAACATAGAATACGGGATATCTAAATCAGGTTGCACCACCTGCAACTCCAATAAACATCCCTTCCACATTGTAGCGTGTGCCTCCACAAGTCCTATCCTAGGTTCACCACCTCATTCAATGGTAACTATAAGAAGTAGGCTTACTTAGAGCCTACGAACCACATCATCCAAACTTTCTATGTATGAGCTAATGCAATAGTCACAAGAAAACCATGAAGCTCTAATGGATATTTCAAAGTTAGTTGAATTACATACCCAGGATCCCAACTCATTTGTTAATTTTTTAGGGCATATTCAAAATTGCAGAGAGTCTATCATTACATTTCATGATCATGATATTAAGTTAACTCCAACTAATAGGCTCGATTCCCCACTTCACATCATTGCTAGTGTGAATCAGATTCCCTACAAGTAGGTATTGATCGATATAGGTTCCTCAATAAATATCATAGCAACTGATGCACTAGAGTACCTTAACCTCACAAATTCACATATTGTAGCATATACATTCATCCTTTGAGCATTTAACAATTCTTTATGCTCCACCATTGGCACAATAGTCCTTCCTATCCATGTTGGGATAAATACTATTTTGACATTGTGCCATGGCTTGGAGGGTGTAATGCAGTATAATATATTAGTGGGAATGCCTTGGATATGAGACATGAAATGTATCCCATCCATTTTGCATTAATATCTCAAATACATACATGAGGGGCAATTCCATGTGGTTCATGTTGATATTGAGCCCTTCAAGTATTGTAATGTGGTGCAGTACCTGCAAGAGTCTATATTTCCATCCATACATCTGGATATCAATAATAAAATCAAATGATCCCATCAATATTCCATATCTGGTACCACATTCCACCATTAAAATTTCCCTATCCTCACCATCACCATCGATTTCTCCCAATATCCCTTCTTCCTCCTTGAATCCTTCAAGTAAGAAAAAGTGGAAGGGACCAATCAAGGATATTCCTCCCTCTATTTCCACCATCCTAGTAGAATATGCTCCAAAAATCACTTGTTGCTATCAATGAGTTGAATCAAGTCAAACATCCATCATCATCATCCACCCCACCGTAGTTTATAGTTAATTTATAAAATCCTAGACTCGCTGAGTATTTGGTATAAAATGTTATATTCACTCCACTCATTGAGTCCGTGCAAGACATGGATAGGCCTAACTTGCTGCCATTACCCGTTGGTACCATTATATCCTTAGGGGTCCCCTTGAATTATAAAAACTTTATCTATGAGGGCCTTGCTAAATCCACAAGTCTGTCACGTATGGTGATGGACAATGTTGAGCCATTTTTAGGGAATGTGACTTATATTTCAAATCCATATTTTACCCTGTGATAATTTCATCGCTACCATTGGCATGGGAATAGTCTTGGTTAGTTTTAACAGGGTCTTCGGATGCCTTACCAGCCATAGTATCAACTCGCTATAGACAAATGTGTCCTAGGGTACTTTATGTGTATACCAGATTAACTCCTTATAGGTTCCCTCCAACGCCTAACCTTAGGTTTTGAGGAAGATATCTATGAGAATGGTTACACTGACCTAGGCTATTTTCATCTATTAAGATACCATATCCCTATTACAGTAGTTTCTATCCAACTTCCTGATTCAATCAATGATACACTAGAAGAGTATGAGGATGAGACAAAACTTGCATACCTAAATCCTCACCATGGTCAATAGCCTCCTGATTCTACTAGTGAGGTATCTAAAGAATATGAGGATGCAATAACCTTAGCCTATTTAGGCCCTACCCACATACGATGGATTGGCAAGCAAATTCACATGAATTCTCATTTGTCCTCTAATCAAGAATACATCAGTAGTTGGATTCCTAACATAGAAGAAGATACCAATTGGTTTGAAGAGGGTAGTCCATCAACTCAATATCAGGATTACATATCAATTTATTCCTCCTACCATGATTCTTATGCAATGTCCATTGCTTCAGATAGCTCACAGGATGTGGTAGTTGTTATTGCACCTATTGATGGTCTTGAGAAATTTGACCTCTATTTATTCCCTGTGGTGATGCCTATTTTGCATTAGCTACTATTACCACAATATCTGATCATTTTAGCTCCTCCTAGGCCTCATCTAGTCATTCCACTTCAACCTCAGCCACCTTCAATGCATTTGAGGCCACCGACTTTTGATAGGCTTCGTCCACCTACGAATAGAAATCATCCACCATCTATCAATATTATTTTCATTGACCTAACCATGCAACTTCATAATCCTACTATCCCTTCAAAACCATTGCACCTCAACCATGAGACCATTTATTTTAACTGTACCATAATTCCCCCATCCCCCACAACATTCTTCCATTGTAAAGATATGTTACAACCATTTAATTTCTCCCAAGGGTCATCCAAAGATGTGTGTCAAGCTAAGGTCCCACCTGATGAAGAGATCAATTATCCAAATCCATATGACAACATCCTTTTAAACCCTACATCTCATAATCTCAAGGAGGGATCCCACATGTCAATTGAGGAAACAATTGACATAGATATTGGTATCGATCCCACCATTCCTAAAAATTTCAAGTTGGGACTTAGTCTGCCCCTAGAGGAACAAGCCGATATTGCAGCTCTCCTAAAAGAATGGAGAGAAACATTTGCTTAGTTGTATAAGGATATGTTGGATCTTAACCTGAGTTTGGTTGTGCACAATCTGATGCTCGATACAAAAGTTGAATCATTCAATAAAAAGCTTAAAGATATGCATCCAATAATTGCAATAATGGTAAAAGATGAACTTCAAAATTAGTTGAATATCAATTTCATCCAGCCCATCGATTATCATCCTTGGATCTCAAACATGGTACCCATCAAGAAACCTGATGGGAATATTTACATATGCATAGATTTTTGAGATCTCAATAAAGTGACTCCTAAGGATGAATTCCCACTTCCTAACATTTACACAACTATAGGACATAAAATGGTATCCCTCATGAATGATTTTTCAAGCTACAATCAAATTCGGGTGAATATCAAAGATCAACCCAAGATAGCTTTTACCACACCCTGGGGGAAATTCTATTACAAAGTCATGTCTTTTAGTCTTAAAAATGTTGGTGCCATATATCAGCATTCCATGAACTACATATTCCATGATTACATGCATAAAATATTAGAGGATTGCATAGATGATATAATTATTAAATCTCTATTGCATCATAAGCACGTAGATGTTATTATAAAGGTCTTCGATCACCTCATAAAACATAATGTTAGACTTAACCCCAAGAAATGTGTCTTTGGAGTTACATCTAGAAAAATATTGGGTGATACTCAAAATGAGTCATCATGGTTGATCCCACCAAAGTCAAGGTGATACTCGAAATGCTTCCCCCTACTAATCTTAAGGATATTTGCAACTTACAAGGTAAGGTAGCATCCATAAAATACTTCATAGCATAATTTTTGGATAAATGTCAACCCATGAATTGACTCTTACACAAGGGGGTCCCATTCAAATGGTATGACAAGTGTCAAAAGTCCTTTGATGATATTAAGCAATACCTAGCATCTCCACTAGTTTTAGCTTCACCTCGCTCTAGTGTGTCATTTTTACTATACATAGTAGCTACCAATTTTGCTTTAGGGACCATACTAGCCCAAAAGAATGAAGTACATAAGAAATAAGTTTTCTATTACATCAACCACACCCTGGTGAGCTATGAGCTTAAATATGTATAGTTTGAGAAGCTTTGCCTAGAAGTGGTTTTTTCCACTAAGATTCTATGCCATTGCATGCTCAATCAAACCACATATATTATATCTAAATAAAACCCTTTGTAGTACATGATGAGTTGGACATATCATAATAGTCATATTGTGAAGTGTATCATGCTATTGATAGAATTTGACCTTGAATTCATAAGCCAAAAATCTATCAAAGTTCAAGTAATTGTTAATCAATTAGCATAGGCTCCTCTTTAGGATAATCGATCTCTTACCTTAGAGTTGCCTTATGATGCAGTTTTTCCATTATCCAACTCACCTGAACTAGAATAACCAGATAATCATACTGATATTATGCTATTATTCGATGGTTCCAAATGTGAGCAAGGGGGTGCCACAGGAATTGTGTTCTTCACACTATAAGAGGCTCCTCTATCCCTATCATTTAAACATTATTTCCTATGCACCAATAATAATGTTGAATACAAGGCCCTCCTTTTAGGCCTTCAATCAGCTATCACCATGAAAATCAAGAATCTAAATATATTTGGTGATTCTTTGCTCATTATCAACCAAGTCAAAGAGATATATCAATGCAAGTGTCCAATATTGCAATCTTATAAGTCCCTTGTGGATAAGTTCTTAGCTAAACTTGAATGGTATAACATCAAAGCAGTCCCTTGTACATCTAATTTTTTTGTGGATACCATGGCATCTTTGGTATATTTAATTCCATAGAACCCTTCAGATGACCTTACAACCATCCATGTCAAAATTCTTTCATAATCAGCAATTACGTATGAATATTTTGAAGATGATGAATCTATCCACATGATTTATATTGAACCGCATCATGACCAGTTCTCTCACATATGTGAATTTTTAACACATGATTCTTGGGGGTCCTTGATCCCCAACAATACTGTTGAGAATAACACAACAATTCATCTTAAGGTTGTGTCCTAATCAGCATTCATGTGGGATGACCCTTAAATGGAGCAAGTAGTTCATTCATTCGAGACTCAGTAATATCAAGATTGACTCACCCAAATAAAGTATTTCTTAAATATTTATACTATCCCTCTAGGATTTTTGCATGCCACCAAATGAACATTCAATAAAAAGCAATAAAGTATGTCTTACTGGGATATATTTTGTATCGTTGAGTCTATGATGGTCTTCTCATTCATTGTCTAGAGCCCCACAAATATGCTTGGATAATTTTGTAATCTCATGATGGTACTTACGATGGTCATTTTAGTGGCATGGCTATCACCAAGCACATCCTTCAAATTGGCTATTATTGGCTCACCATGGAGAAATATTGTTGCACATATGTCAATAAGTACATGACATATCAATACCATGCTAATATTTCGCACGTAGCTCCTCAGGACTTACAACTGATTCATTTGATGTGGCATTTTTCGTAGAAGAGTTTTGATTTAATTGGGAAAATATCAACCCCATATTTTGGCCATCACACATTTATCTTAACAGTCATAGAGTATTTTACCAAATGGGTGGAAGCAATCCCTCCTAGCACTATGACTAGACCAAGAATTGTAGAGTTCATGCTCCATAATATCGTATGTCATTTTGGTAATCCATCCAAGATTATTTCAGATAATGGGCCTTCATTCAAGAATATACATGTGCAAGATTTGACTGCAAAGTACAAAATTTAGCATAACTTTTCTATGCCCTACTATCCTTAGGCCAATGGGTAAGTAGAGGCTTCAAATAAAACTGCCATTTTTCATCCTTAAGAAAATGGTTAAAGATAATCATAAACATTGGCATCTTCAATTGCCTCTAGCATTATAGGCTTACAGAACTAGCATCAAGATGCCCACTAGAGAAACTTCATTTTCACTGGTGTATGGTTTATAGGCCATTATGCTCTTCAATTTATAAATTCCTTCATTGCGCATATCACTCCAAGAGTTCATTGACGATGATACTACACGACAAGCTCACCTTGATCAATTGATCCTTCTTGATGAACAATGTGTTAATGCTATCAAGAACATATAAATTTATCAAAATCATCTTAAGTGAGTTTATGATGTGAAATTCCATATTATGGACTTTAAAATTAGAGACCTTGTGCTTAAATAATATAAAAAAACTCCAACTTGCCACTACACATGCGAGACAAATTCATGGTAAACGAGTTAGGTCCATTTATCAGTATGCAGAATATAGGGCATGGGATGTATTAGTTAGCATATCTTGAGGGTGTTACAAATCCTGAACCTCTCAACATACTTAACCTGTGGGAATTTCATGCATAAGACCCAACTCAAAAATCTCCAAAGGCACGTAAGCCCTTTGGTCAACATAAAAAAAAGAGAGCTCCAAAATTACCCACATTCTTTTGGTCACAATCAAAAGGCTTGAAAGGTACCCACATTCCTCTGGTTAAAATTCATCCAAAAATCCCCAAAGGCACTTGAGCCCTTTGATCAACATAAAAAAAATTGCTCCAAAGGTACTCACATTCCTTTGGTCACAATGAAAAATGATCTAAAGGCACCTAACCCCTTTTGTCACATAACAATCTAAAAATTTTGAGTGAATCTTATATCTAGTGATTTACTCTATAAACCTACCGATTGCAATGATTGATTGTCCATGCAATTCGGTAGGATGAGTAAATTACCATAAGATCACTTACCAAAAAGAAGTAATAAATGGGTCAAAATCAAGGTTGTAATGGGGCATGAGCCCTTAAAATTTTGTAATGGTCTTAGAAAACCAAAATCAAATTATCTTGGTCAAGCAACTCATTGCTTTCATTATTTTATGATTTCCTCATCGACTCGTTGCTTGAGGGGGTAGTCATACATCACAAAAATCATAATCAAATCAATAATCAAACACTCACTCATGCAAGTTGCATTCATTTAAGAATTATTGCAAAATATAATCATGCCCTTATTTCTTGGGGTAGATAACCAGCAAAAACATAAATTAAAACACATTATAGGATAGACGAACCTCTACCTGTTTGGTATACCTAAGATCATGGCCTTGTGGACTAGATGAAGGTCCACCCTTGGTTGAAAGGTTTATTAAAATCAAGTTCCTCAACTTTTCAAAAGCAATGGTTCAAAAATACATGCTCTTTCCATGATTGGGGCATCCAACATTGATTAGATCAGTGAACATCATCAACCCTCAATTTGACTATAGGTCATCTATTTTTGCTCTGCATTGTGTTTTCACATAACGCATCCCAAAAAGAGGTATATGTAGACACCTAAAACATGTCATGTTGAGGAGGCTACCTATTTGGACTCCCTGAAGACCATGTGACCCACCTTGGGTGGCCCTAGGGCTTAAATAGTGGTTTTCACCACTCAAGAAAGGGAAATTTCCCTTTGTAACCTTGGTTATCCCTCCTAGGGATGGCCTCCAAAGGTCATCCTACACTAGAGAAGCCTCCAAATCAAGGTCATTTTACCCCAAAGTGGCCTCCAAATTGAGGCCATCCTACCCTAGAGAGACCCCAAATCAAGTTCTTCCTACCCCGAAGTGGCATGCAATCAAGGTCGTCTTACCCTGAGGTAGTTGTGCCATAAGTGGAACAAAAAAAGATAATCCATGCATGGATTAGTAGCATTGATTTCATGTATTATTGATCCTAGTTTAGAATGCATACTTGTCCTATAATAGTGTTGTGTATGTCAGAAGAGCCAAGTGGTATTGCATAGAATTTTAGGAAGAGCATGTAGGCCATCTCTTCCATGCAAAGATTATTTTCAAATAATAGGTTCCTTTCAAGGTTTATATAAATTGACATTCACCCTCATTTGAAAATATCCAAAGTTTTAGAGTTTTCAAGCAACGAAATGCTACTAGAATTGAACCATGGATCTTTGGGTTACTTGTATTCTTCATCATTTTAGCATTGGTTTTATGCATTTTCTCATCATGTTTCAATCATTTATCACTTTTACTTATCTTTTTATCCGCACATGCTATTGATACTTTTATGTTCCTTGTGTGTGTAGATCACAAATTTTCTACAGGGGAAGAGGAGTGCAAGAGTTTAACATCATCACCACTTATCGAGGTCATAAAGAAACCCTTTGCAGGATGGTTTGTGGATGTGAGAAGGCTGCATAGTGCACCGAACTATTTTAGAGAGGGTTAAACCTCTTGGATTGTGTACTTATTGTATCACATTATTGAACTCCCTAAAGGGGATGTATTTGTAACCCATTTTGATCAAAACAAGTTATTTTTAATATAAAATAGATCTAATTTATCATTTCCTTGTTTTATCTTAGTGTGTTACATTGCATGCTTCTTGTGTTCATTTATTGCAATCATACATTTTCAAGTTATTGTGCACTAGTTTTTGATCATTTTTAAGACCTTTTATTGGTTAGAAATGAAGAAAGATATCACTAATTTTGTGGCTTGATGTCTAGAATGCCAAAAGGTGAAAGTTGAGCATAAACATCCAACAAGGGATTTGTACCCACATGACTTACCAGTATAAAAATAGGAGGTGATATCTATGGACTTCATAGTGGGTTTACCCAAGATCTAATACCAACATGATGCAATCCTAGTAGTGGTCAATAGATTTACCAAGGTTACTCATTTTATTTTAGGAAACACCAAGGGTGATGCTCTAATAGTGGCTAATAGATTTTCCAAAGATATTTTTAGGCTACATGGTTTTCCTGAGATGATTGTATCAGATAGAAACTCCAGATTCAAATCTGAGTTTTAGTAGACCCTTCATTGTGCAGTTCAAATAAAACTAAATATTAGCTCTGCATATCATCTAAAAATAGATGGTCAAAAAAAAAGGGTGAACCAAATCTTGAAAAATATGCTCTACATGTATTTTATTGACCAAAATTCTTGATGGGAAAACTTTTACATCTATTTGAGTTTCCATATAACAATGGGTACCATGTTTCCTTGAAAATGGTCCTATTTGAAGCCTTGTATGGTAAGAGATGCAAAATTCCTCTATTTTGGGATAACCTAGAGGATTGGGTTACCAAGCAAAGGCTTAAGGAAACCATTGATCATTAAAGAGCTACACTTATTTGAAGCATTCACCTAGAGAATTCTCTATGGATTTTTCCTAATATTTAAACCCATGAAGAGTGCCATAAAGTATTTTAAATTATATCCTCATTTTTTTGAGCCTTTTGAGATCACTAAAAATATAAATCTAGTTGCTCATAGACTTGTATTACCATCCAACCTATCAAATATCTATGACTCTTTCCACATATCCCTACATAGGAAGTACATTGTTGATCCTAATCATGTGTGGGATGTCTCAAAATTATAGGTAACTAAAAGCATGAGGATACGGAAGCAAACAAAAGGGAAATGTAACACTAAGTCCTACGAACGAGAATGCATGAAAAGAGGGAAAACAAACGAATTGAATTGAGATTTAAAGCAAATGTGAAAGTGTAGCCCTTTATTTTATTAATTTTCTTGAGATCGAGTTACAATACGTCTCCTCCCTTTTCAGGGGCTGGGAGCATCGGACATAGTTTTGTTACACCACAAATGATATATTCCCCTTGGGGATCTTTCGCGTGCCCACATTGAAAATGGGCAGACCAAACATTGTCGCCGCTTGCGTGAATGCATCTATAGTTCCTTGTTGCCACTCTAGTGTTGGGATCCTATGTTTAGAGAAATAGTAAATGATTAGTAGCACCTGCGGATGGAGGGAAACATGCAATCCCCAAGGCCTATGGTTGATGCATGCATAAAATAATTAAAATGATAACTAAAACATATCAAAATAAGCTAAAAAATTGACAGAAGCAAGAAAATATTATGAGGAACACACTACAAAAGGAAAAGTCGAGAAATCTGCCATAGATTTCTAATTGCTCTGGGGTGGGACGATTAGGATTGTCATAAATGTCAGAAGGTGACCTCCTAAATGTCCCATTCAAGGGCCTCCAAAACACTTGCAAAGTTGGGGTTAGGCAAAACAAGGAATTTTGGAATCACCCAGAAGGTTGGATTTTACAAATTTGACCTCGATCACCCTGTATCCGATGATGCTCCCTGTATGTTAGTGAAAGCGAGAAATAATAAAATCATAGACAAAACTCATCAGAATAACATGAAACATGCATGGCATCATATGTAAATAACCTAAAATCAAATGCAAAAGAAAAAGTATGGAAATCTACCATAGATTTCTAATCACTTCGGGGTGGGGCGATTAGGACTGCAGCAGTGCAGGGGGCATCCGAGGGCAGGACGCCCATCGTTTGGGGCTCGGTTTTGGCACCAATCCACTTGGGATGGGTCCAAATCCTCTTATGGGGTTGTATCAAAAAATTGGGTGGGATATTTTGGCCAAATGTTCAGATCTTGGGTCTGGATTGCACTCCCACTCCCAATAATCACCCAATAACCTCTCTTCCAAAAGAGAGATCAAGGATGTAAGAAGCACAAACGATGGGTGAGGATGTAATTCGGTAGCACTCATTTGCTCCAAATGCTCTTGCTCTATCATTTTTTGGGGTGAGAAGACTTGTTGTGGCTGATCCACAACACACCCCAAAATTGGGGACCCACCTTTTTTGCATGCTTTCAAAGAAAATATCGGTGACCCAGATGCTAAAAATCAAGAAAAAGGGGCAAAATTGCATAAGGATGAAAATTGTCGCGATATCGCGACATGTCGTGCCATCACTGCCAAAAAATGAAAAGTGTCACAATTTCACGACGTGTTGCACGGTCGCTGGCAGAAAATGAAAAGTGTCACGATTTCGTGACATGTTGCGCGGTCGCTGCCAAAAAATGAAAAGTGTCACGATTTCGCGACGTGTTGCATGGTCGTTGGCGAAAAATGAAAAGTGTCACGATTTCGCGACATGTTGCGCGATCGCTGGAAAAAAATGAAAAGTGTCACGATTTCGCGACGTGTTGCACGGTCGCTGGCAAAAAATGAAAAGTGTAGTGATATCTCGACATGTCACAAAATCACGGGTCAAACCAATCAAACAGGGCAAGGCACAAAAAATGTCATGATATTGCAACATGTCGCGTTTTCGCGGCTCCAAGTAGCAAAGTGGTACAGAGGCAAAACATGTCACGATTTCATGACATGTCACGTTTTTGTGGCCAAATACAGCAAAAGCAGCCCGAAAGTGAAAAGTGTCATGATTTCACGACGAAAAGCGGGCAAATGGTATGAAACAGAAAAGTGTCGTGATTTCGTGACAGAAAGCTACCAGAGTGAAAGAAACAAAAAGGCATAGCGATTTTACGATAGGTTACGATCGAGGGCGTACGAAGAAGAAAAGCGTCATGATTTCGTGACATGTCACGATTTTGTGACATGTCGTGTTTTTGCTGGGCGTGATGGCAGACAAGGCTGTTGGCCAAAAAACATCACAATTTCGCTACCTATCTCATTTTCGCTGTGCTGGCAGAGGAACAAGCTGCATGCATAAAAACGTCACGATTTACATGGGGTTGTTACAGAACATGCATAGGAAGCACGAAACACGTGGCATACAGGTGTCAGGGTTATAGAAGCATTACATGAAAATAAAAAATATCGAACGTTTCGGCATCGAACATAAAATCAAAAGCAGTGAAAATGCAGGGAATGCGAAATGATACGATCTAGGAGGTGAAACGAAGCATCGCAGAACGAAGCAAAGAACTATACCAGAAAGTATAAAATGTAGAGGCATAAACTGATACTATGGTCGAAAACCGCTGCGAGCGGGTTGCAGAGTTGATGGGGATTAGCCATTTTGGGCCTGCTATGGAGTGCTTTTCTTCCACCTTTGCTGGTTTTGGAAAAAAACTAGAGATTCTACTGTTGTAACAGGACATATTTTATTAATGCAGAATTGTTCAGAAATTTGCATTTTATGGGCAAGAAAGGATGAGAAATTTTCTGCATGCTTCATTTTAACTATTCTATTTTTCTCCTTTCAGATTTTAGATTTATAAATGAAATACATGCCATTGTTTTGGGTTATTTCATGTGAATGTCTGCAATCTGAAAATTATTTTAAACCCTTGGAGCTAGCACCTAGTTTACTTTGATTGTGTTTGTTTTGCAGGTCAAATAGGCTAGGTTGCATGTACGAAACTCTCACATGTTCGGTTTTGTCGAAATAGGATAGCATCAGACTGGACGTGTTCATTTTTTTAATTTTCTGCATTTCTTTTCATTAAATATTTATTTTTCCAGAAGGTTTAACTTAGCTAAAATAAATATTTAAAAAATTACAAAATCTAAAAAATAATAAAATAATGAACAATCACTAAATTTCAGGGTGAAATAAACCAACATTGCCCCTTGTTTACAGTTACTTGCAATCACTAAGGTGTTCCAAGCATTATAATTGAATATCTTTATCTGAGATTACTAATACATAGTTGCAAATGCTAATACATCGGAGACCTTGGAGAATTTGGTTGTTTAACTTCTTTGCAAGAGGGGATTTGGAACCCAAATCCTAAGGGAGAGTGTAATTTCACAAATGTGTGAAAATACCACTCAAAATTTTGGTGCTAGAAGGAGGGCATGAACTGGTTTATTTCATATTGATTTAAATGCTATAGGGATTTAAATTTTGAATATTTCATGCCCTATTAATTATTATTTTTAGCCCTATTTTAATATTACAACTTTGTATTGTTAAAAGGAGGACATGAATTGCTATGCATTGTTCTAACGCTTTGATTGTTCATACAGGAATAATGTGATTTAATTTAATTTAATAATAATAATAATAATAATAATAAATTTAAAAAAAAAAAAATTGGGTATTAAAGTTATATTATTGAAGATTCACTAATAGCTATGTTTTCACCGTGGATGACAGGTAGCCCATTGAACATACTAGGAGTTCAACATTATGTGCCCATTGGTTTTGAGAGATGTCTTCCTCGATTTTTTTCTAACGAGACAAATACTGCAGGAGAACACATTCAAGCATTCAAATTTGTTGTGAATCACTTAACAATTTGGCATGATGATGTTGTTTGTAAAATGTTCCCGTACACCTTGGACAAAGTGGCATTTGATTGGTTTACAAGTCTACCTTTAGGATCTATTACTTCTTGGTCTCAACTAGAGGCAGCATTTCTTAATCAATTCAACAAAAAGCAAGTTGACCCAATCCGCATGTATGAGCAGTTTCTCACTATTAAAAAAGGACCAAGTGAAAATGTGAAGTCATTTTATGAAATAATTATATGCTCAATTAGTGACATTTTATGCTCTTCAAGAATAAATGGCTCTCCAAATATATGCAAATGCTCTTGATGCACTCATTTCCACATATTTGCGATGGATGCCTCTAATCACATCTTTGTCACAAGCCTATAATCAAGCAATGGCAATTGAGCAACAATTGAGTTGTCAAAATTATGGTGGGGGTTTTGGATCGTATAATCTTCAATCATTTAATACCTTCTTTACCCATCCAATGATTTATCCACCTCAACCAAGTTCAAGTGTGAATCAATTTCAAAATCAACAATCATTCCTAAGCTTCAATAAATTTCAAAATCCTCAAATTACTATGCAAGATCAACCATCTTTCTTAGGTATGAATCAACTTCAAAATACTCATATTGAATCAAAGGATATTTCTAAAATCAATTTTAATTATTTTCATAAGAATATGATTTTAGGCAAGGGAGGAGTATTAGATCCAACTAGTATTGAAACATGTGACAAATTGGAAACCCTTGACTCACCAAAAGATGAATTCTATGAGGATGAATCTGTTTCGAATGACATTGTTGAAAATGATGACAAAGAGGATCCACATCTTCCAAATTGTGATAAAATTGAATCATGGGTTACACATGTGGATTATGATAGCTTTATTAATTTGAATACAAGCAATAACCCAATTTTGGAAGTAATTGAACCATCTAAGGAAGGTGAAGATAAATTTGATGAGAAACATGTTGATGAATTAAAAGATGAAGAAGACATAGTTGAGCATCACAATTTGATTTTGAAAGATGATCATTATGATTCTTAGGAAGAGTATGCTCACTCCAAAACTTCTAATGAAATTTGTGTGCCTATTGATATGCAGGATAATACAATTGCCCTTTCATATGAGGATATTACAAGTCCTGGACAATCTAAGACTGTTTTGGAAGAAGTGTTGGAATCTCATCAAAGGTTGGAGAAGGATAATGATTTTACTACCATGGATGAAGAAGGAGAATCAATCATTTTTGTTCCCCTTGAGGGGCAAGAAATCAAAAATCTTGATCCACCTATTGATTCTACAATGTCTATACCATCTCAAAATGATGAAATTACAAAGCCTAAGTGGTGTGGGTTTGATACTATTGATGATCCTAATGAAAATATGGATTTTGAGGCAATTCAAGCCATTGATCATGAAAATGTGTCACATGACACATATCTTGAAAAATTAGGCTCTTGTTTTGAAAAAGATGGATGCATGTTTGATTGGGTGCCTAACTTTGGTGTTTTTGAACAGGTGTTGGATGATGAAGAAGACAATGAAGAAAAATAAAAAGCTACTAACACTCATCAAGTTGTGATAAATTCTAATCATGATGGGTTGAGTATGGGTGACAAAGTGAAATCTTTACCTTTGGTAGTAGCCACAAAAATTTTAAGTGATGGATTACATGATGTCCCTTTGGGTGCTAATGTCATTGATGATGAAATGTCAAATCTTGGTGATGTTTGTCAAGTTTTGATTGATTTTGATTGCAAAATCTTGAAAAATAATTTGAATTCAAGACTTTTATAAATAGGCTCTTGTTTGCAGTATCTCACATTTGAAAAAGAGAGCCTACTTCTAAATCATGAGTGGAATGATGAAACTTGCATTTTAGAGAATAGACATGATAAAATTGAAAATAAATCGTTGTCTAATCAATTTGAAAATTTGAATCTCACCTATGAGAATACTAATGGAACTAAATTTTATTGGTGGGGTGAGAGAAGAAAGTTGAAGTGGGTGGCATTGTTTGGTCTAGTCTTGTTTTTGTTGGATGCCCACAACATTTGGCAGGCATATCATGTTATATTTTTGTGGAAATGTTCTAACCATGTTTGGGATCCAGGAAAGTAATAGTCCAAGCTTGGCATCATCTTGTACAATAGTGTATATGATTTTTGGTTTTTTGGTGTGGGCTTTTAAGTTTTTGTTTTTGGGTTTTGGTTTTGGTTTGTGTTTTTCAAGTTTCATTTTTTTGGATTCTTAGTCTAGTTAGGATTTAAGTTGTGGGTTTGATTTCAATTGACATGCTTTGTTTGTCTTTATAAAAAAAAATAATAAAAAAAAAAAAATGAAAATTGAGATGTCAACTTATGCTTAAGACTAGGGGAATATGAAATATTGGAATTGTCTTGTAAAAGCTCCACAAGTAACACAAACATTTTAAGTTGTATCGTTTGAAACTTGTGATGCATGAAGTAGTCAGTTTTGTATGGGAAATATTTCATCTGCAATTCAAGAGATAATGCATTCATGTTACATCTCACTTTACATATACATTCCATCTTAGTTGCATGTGCATCTTAGGTACAAATCATTAAAGTGTGTCAAATCCTCTTAGGGTTGTGCTATAACATAAATGTGAAAAAAATCCTAAGGTTGGAAACTGAGCCCCATGATATCTAGAACTAAGCACATCTTATACATTAAAAAGGATCTTGAGCAAAATGATCAAAACCTAACTTGGAAGAAAAGGTTGGGAGAAAGAAGTATTTCAGGTCTATCCTATTATGCAACATGATCCTTAAAATAGTGGTTTTGACCACTTCCATAAAGCTTAAAGCCTAAAATCATAGTAGTAAGGATAGGGTTAAATCCTCATCGAACTTAGGTTGAGGATCCAATTCCCCAAAGCTTTGATTTGACCTACATGGAGTAGTAAGGATAGGGCATAAATTCTCATCTTGCTTAGGTTGAGAATCTGATTCCCCAAAACTCTTATGTCTCATTTCATGATAAATCTTGGATTGGAAGGATTGTACTACTTGTCCTCTGCAAAGGATGGGTAGTCATCCCCAAGGTCTAAGCAATAAATTAATATTTTCCATTTTTATCCAAAGCTTGGATTGGAAGGATCATACTACATGTCCCTAGTAAGGATGGGTAGTCATCCCCAAGGTCCAAAAAGTAAAAAATTAATTTTTCCCATCTCATATTTTTATTGGATTGGAAGGATCATACTACTTGTCCTCTGCAAAGGATGGGTAGTCATCCCCAAGGTCAAAATAAATGAAGATAAGTTTTGGATTATGGGGTTAAGTATGCCCATGCATGGCAACATGTCTTGTCTAAAAAACAAGACCATTGATTGTTTAAAGGGTTATACTAGCATGACCATTTCTTCCGTAATTGGTTAAATTATTTTGCTCAAAGTGAGGTAATGAATTCTAAATCAGAATAGTAAGGATGGGGTTAAACTCCCATCTCGGTTAGGTTGGGAGTCTGATTCCCCAAACTTTTGATTTCACATTCACTTGCACATGGGTTCAAGATAGTAGGGAATCATAACCAACTTTGGGATATAATAAAGCAATTCATTAGTGGATCCTAAGAGGGTTTGACAATCTTGAATGTTGGTGCATGATACTAGAAATTTTAGGCCTTTACAAGAGCAAAATATTTAAGCATAGTTATCAGGCCACACAAATCATTCACAATCTCACATATGCACTCATGTAAAACTGACAATGGAATGTTGATCAATTTCAAACGATAGGGAATGAAATACATTGCACACACCGAGCTAATACTTGATGATTCTGATGATTCATGTACTTCTGATCTTTGGGCATTTGTTTATATTGCTTATGTGCTAACACATGTTTTCATGTTGTATACTTTTAGATAGGGTTCTCACTAAAATGCTCAAGAGCATTTGACAGCAGAGTCTCCATTTGTTGTGGCTGATCCACAACACACCCCAAAATTGGGGACCCACATTTTTTGCATGCTTTCAAAGAAAATCTCGGTGACCCAGATGCTAAAAATCAAGAAAAAGGGGCAAAATTGCACAAGGATGAAAATTGTCACGATATCGCGACATGTCGCGCCATCACTGTCAAAAAATGAAAAGTGTCACGATTTCACGACATGTTGCGTGGTCGCTGGCAGAAAATGAAAAGTGTCACGATTTCATGACATGTTGTGCGGTCGCTGACAAAAAATGAAAAGTGTCACGATTTCGTGACGTGTTGCACGGTCGCTGGCAAAAAATGAAAAGTGTTGCGATTTTACGACATGTTGCACGGTCGCTGGCAGAAAATGAAAAGTGTCGTGATTTCGTGACGTGTTGCACGGTCCTTGGCAGAAAATGAAAAGTGTCGTGATATCGTGACATGTCACAAAATCATGGGTAAAACCAGTCAAACAAGGCAAGGCATGAAAAACGTCGCGATATCACGACATGTCTCGTTTTCGTGGCTCCAAGAAACAAAGTGGTTCGGAGGAAAAATATGTCACGATTTCGTGACATGTCACGTTTTCATGGCCAAATATAGCAAAAGCAGCCCGAAAGTGAAAAGTGTCACGATTTCACGATGAAAAGCGGGAAAATGGTATGGAACAGAAGTTTCACGATTTCGCGACAGAAAGCTACCAGAGTGAAAGAAACGAAAAGGCGTAGCGATTTCGTGAAAAGTTGCGGCCGAGGGCGTATAGAGAAGAAAAGCGTCATGATTTTGTGACATGTCGCAATTTTGCGACATGTCACGTTTTCGCTGGGCATGATGGCAGACAAGGCTGTTGGCCAAAAAACATCACGATTTTGCTACCTATCTCATTTTAGCTGTGCTGGCAGAGGAACAAGCTGCATGCATAAAAACATCATGATTTATATGGGGCCATTACAGAACATGCATAGGAAGCGTGAAACACATGGCATATAGGTGTCAGGGTTACAGAAGCATTACATGAAAACAAAAAATATCGAACGTTTCAGCATCGAACATAAAATCAAAAGCAGTGAAAATGCGAGGAATGTGAAACGATACGATCTGGGAGGTGAAACAATGCATCGCAGAACGAAGCAGAGAATCGTACCAGCAAATATAAAACACAGAGGCACAGACTGATACTAGGGTCAGAAACCGCTGCGAGCAGGTTGCAGAGTTGATGGGGATTAGCCGTTCTGGGCCTGCTATGGAGTGCTTTTCTTCCACCTTTGCTAGTTTTGGAAAAAAACCAGAGATTCTGCTATTGTAATAGGACATATTTTATGAATGCAAAATTGTTCAAAAATTTGCATTTTATGGGCAAGAAAGGATGAGAAACTTTTTGCATGCTTCATTTTAAATGTTCTATTTTTCTCCTTTCAGATTTCATATTTATAAATGAAATACATGCCATTTTTTTGGGTTATTTCATGTGAATGTCTGCAATCTAAAAATTATTTTAAACCCTTGGAGCTAGCACCTAGTTTACTTTGATTGTGTTTGTTTTGCAGGTCAAATAGGCTAGGTTGCATGTACGAAACTCTCACATGTTCGGTTTTTTCAAAATAGGATAGCATCAGACTGGACGTGTTCATTTTTTAATTTTTTGCATTTCTTTTCATTAAATATTTATTTTTCCAGAAGGTTTAACTTAGCTAAATTAAATATTTAAAAAATTACAAAATCTAAAAAATAATAAAATAATGAACAATCACTAAATTTCAGGGTGAAATAAACCAACATTGCCCCTTGTTTACAATTACTTGTAATCACTAAGGTGTTCCAAGCATTTTATTTGAATATCTTTATCTAAGATTACTAATACACAGTTGCAAATGCTAATACAACGGAGACCTTGGAGAAGTTGGTTGTTTAACTTCTTTGCAAGAGGGGATTTGGAACCCAAATCCTAAGGGAGAGTGTAATTTCACAAATGTGTGAAAATACCACTCAACAAGACTCACCATTTTATAGACCTGAGGGTCTTGTGAATGAGCATGCAGAGGCACCACTTATTCGTCATGCCTTTCCAGGGAGAAGAAGATTCCTCCCTGATTAAGGGTTCCATGACTGCCCCTATGACTGCCTCTTTGAGCTCAAAAACGTTCACTCACACTCCATGCATTGAAAGAGGAGTTAAGTGGTAGATTTGAGCTACCATTTTTCAAGGTTTGACCTTTTTCCCATCAAACCTGCTATTTGCCCCACCCTAGAGCGAATACTGCTAATCGTCCCGGGGTGGGACGAATACTAGTTTGTAATCGTCCCAGGGTGGAACGAATAGGGAGCAGAGTGCCTAAAAGGTGCAAAATTGACCTATGACCTTCCAAAACTGTTGTGGGAGTGGTTAGGATCACTGTTTAACCTTTTTGGGCTGCCATGGGGGTTGTGTATGCCAATTCGGTCAGTGCTTGTCATCACATAATCGGATTGGTGTTGTTTTGGTGTCTACAGATGCCCCTTTTTGGGATGTGTTGTGCGTGGTGCAATGCTAAGCAAAAATAGATAACCAAAGCACTAATTATTAGGGTTTCTCAGTAACCTAACCAAATTTTGATACCCCAAGTCTTGGAAAGGGCACGCATTCTTAAATCCTTGCTTTTGACGAGCTAGGGAGCTTAATTCAAGTGTTAACCTTTTTTGGTGAGGTGTTACTTGATCTTGGACATTGTTCAGTCATAAATAGGCAAAGGGTGAAACCTTTTGTCTATGGGAACTTTGAGTTCATGATTCATAAATGCCAAGTGTTTGATCAGCTTGTGATAATTGCTTGTTTGTTGTGCGAAGCAGGAGCGTGATTGTCTTTGTCAATGATTCTTTGAATGCATGCCATTTCCTTGATTGAGTGTGTATTTGTTGATTGGTGACTAAGTGTGACTACCATATCAAGTGACGAATCGATGAGGGAATGACCACCATGAGAAAATCGATGATTTTCTTGACCCAAGATGACTTTAATAAAAGTTCCTTTAGTTGGTTTTCATTGATCGCTTATGCAGTTTCTGAACAATTTGACCTATTTTTGGTGGGTTTTAACCCTTTTTGTGACGTTGTTTTGGGGATGAAATTCTCGCAAATACGTCCTCCCATGGAGCGGTCCGACTATGGTAGCCTTCTTAGGGAGTATGATAGTGAGTATTTATGACCCCAATGTCAATTTTGCATGCCAAGAATGTCAGGCACAAAGGTGCCTTTGTTCGGCAATGTTATTGTTGTTTTTGGTGCATTTTGGATGTATTTTTTGTTGTTTTTGATTTTCTTGCTCTATAATCATCCCAGGGTGGGACGAATACCAGTTTAGTAATCATCCTAGGGTGGGACGAGTGCTAACTAGAGTGCTCATCCCATGGTGGAATAATTACAGGCCTAAAAGCCTATTTAAGGGTCAAAAATAGGTTTTGGGCTCATTTACACTTTGTTTTTCTGGCGATTTGGAGCTGTGATGAGGAGGAGGTCGAGTTCGCGTAGCAGAGCCCTGTCAAATTTTCTCGAACATCATGAGTTCACAGACTCGGTATTCAAGTGGTGGAGTCGAAGCGAGACCGGTGAGTGCTCCTTCTTGTTATTTTGCCTATTTTTATTTTCAAAAGCCGTAATATATCTGATATTGCATTTTTTTGTTTAGACTAGAATGAAAACCCTAGGTTAAACTATTTTGTTTTGTTTTGGTATTTTTTTCATTTAGACTAGGATGAAAACCCTAGGTTAATTTGTTTTACTTTGTTTTTGTATTTTGTGTTTCGATTTAAACTAAAATAAAACCCTAGTTTAAAAACTGCATTTATTCTGTTGTTGTTATTGTTTGTTATTGTTTTTGTTTTGTCAGTTCAAACTAAGGTTAAAAACCATAGGTAACTAACAAATTTTTATTTATCAGTTTGAACTAATGTTAAAAACCCTAGGTAACTGACAAATTTTGAATTTGTTTTTGTTTTTGTTTTTTTTATTTATCAGTTTGAACTAAAGTTAAAAACCCTAGGTAACTGACAAATTTTGAATTTGAATTTGTTTTTGTTTTTGTTTTTTTTTATTTATTAGTTTGAACTAAAGTTAAAAACCCTAGGTAACTGACAAATTTTGATTTTGAATTTGTTTTTGTTTTTATTTTTGTTTTTTTATTTATCAGTTTGAACTAAAGTTAAAAACCCTAGGTAACTGACAAATTTTGATTTTGAATTTGTGTTTGTTTTTGTTTTTGTTTGTTTATTTATCTATCAATTTGAACTAAAGTTAAAAACCCTAGGTAACTGAAAAATTTTATTTTGAATTTGTTTTTTTTTTTTTTTTTATTTATCAGTTTGAACTAAAGTTAAAAACCCTAGGTAACTAACAAATTTTGATTTTGAATTTGTTTTTGTTTTTGTTTTTGTATTTATTGTTTATTTGATTTTGTGAATGTGTGTACTATATATTTTGTTAATATTTTTGTTGTACAGTTATTAAATGTTTTTGTTGTACAATTTTTTGCTTTCATTTTTTTTTAATGTTGTTGATTTGTTTTGCATATGGTGAAGTGTCGGTATCATGTTTTGACAGTGTTTTCAGATGCATGGGAGGCGCTGACTATGATGGACTGGGAGTGGATTGATGCCCTTGGGCTAAAGAAGGTGACTCGGTTAGAGCCTGTGGTGGGGGATCGGGCATATGTGACTATCCTGATCAACTTGTGGGATCCCCACACCAATACCTTTCATCTCCCAACAGGGGAGATGATGGTGACTCTCGAGGATGTCTATCAGATTCTATGAATTCTGATAGACGGGCTTCCTATTAGGACTACTCCACGTGATCAGCGAACGATGGTGGTAACACTGTGCTTCGAGCATGGGGTGGAGATGGGGGTGGATAGCCCGATGGAGAGGGCAGAGGGGGATTTCTTGATTGGTGATATTTTGGTGCGGTGGTGGCTAGAGAAGGGCATGTTGGGGATGAGGCATGCATTACTGATGACCCTCATCTCCAACATGCTACTGCCCAACTCCTCAGGTGCGAGGTTCCTGTGGAACCTGCTGGAGGTAGTTTTTAGACTGGTTGAGTGTTTGACCTCAGAGCCATTGATTATGAGGTGGGGTCAGACACTACTGGCATAGCTCTATGATGATTTGTACAAGGTATGCAACTGAAGGCGAAAGGGGATTGGATGTAGCTACCTATTGCAGTGCTAGGGAGGATGCAGAGGCATCAAGGGAGGGTTGGGGGGCTCCACTGGAGGATGAGGACATGGTGGAGGTTGACAATTTTATGGGGGATGATTTAGGGATTTTGAAGCAGCCAAATATACAAGACGTTCTACAGCAGTGGGTGTCGAAGCAGCCTACCATCCTGAAGATGCCCATGCCTCATGCAGTCCTGAGAGATATGGAGGTTAGGTATCATGCTAAGATAGTATGATTGGATGATCTACTTAGGAGATGGGATGAGGAGCTCGAGGATGCTCTATAGGAGAGGGATCTCCTACGAACTCAGTTTGTAGAGCGAGAGAACGCATTGGCTATGTACCTCCAGTGGGATGGGGACACTGATGCGTCATGGGAGAGGGATCTCTTGTGGATGTAGTTGGAATAACGTGATGATGCATTACTGGCATACCATCGATGTGATATGGATTTGGTTCGACATCGGATGGAGCTGGAGGCAGAGATTATCCACCTTGATGGGCGATTACCTGAGCTCCCTGGAGGTGGATCTTCATGCTGAATGAGAGACAGTGATGCTGAGCAGTTAGCATCCTCTCATCGTAGGCGACTGGATGAGGGGAGTGCTAGAGGGTGTGATGCAAGGATGAGCAACAGTCGCCCTGAGATGTACCATAGGAACCACACCACTAGGGGTAGTTCCCATCACATCAATCCTGAGTGATCATGGTGGCCGATGCCCTAGGCTTGGGGTTTTTTTAAGTTTTTACTTTTTTTGTGAGGTCAAAGGACCATTTATTGTAGACTGAGGGCATTGTGATGATATATATACATGACGTTGCTTTTTTTTATTATACACTTGTCATGATTTATTGTTATTTTTATGCACATTTATTTACGTATGTATGTTTATTTACATTGTATGCATATGTTATGATGAATGTGAATGTTTCTAATTTATATGATATGCATATGGAATGGATGAATTGAGTTGTTGATAACTTGGCGGTGGCACCATAGACTGTATGGGATTTGTTGGCTTTCTGTACTATGTGATTGCTTTATGGAATGACTTTGCATGTGTAATTTTTTGTTTTGTATTTTTTGATGGTGATGTAATAATGGAATGTGCTACAGTTGTGTTAAAATGTAGTTAAGGTTTTTCTGAGACTCAGATGTTTTAACTAACTAGCCAAGATTGTACTTTTAACTTACAAGACTTTTGAACAAGGTATGAATCGAACTTGAGTTTGACCAAGTTATTTCGCATCCCTATGTGTGCAATTGAGTTTGTTCATGTAGTATTTGTCAAGATACCGCCAGTGCCAGATAGACTGTCAACCAAACCTGTACTGAGGTTCACCTAACTAGCTCCACTAATTCCTTTGTTGTATTTAGTAAGATTAATTTACGGTGCTATCTAGGATACCATAAGCTAGCTCATCCACATGAAAACATTGATCTATACACAATTTAATGCAATAGATATATCATCATGCGGGATGTTTGCCGCTAGTGACCAGCAAGCTATCCACAAAACCAGTACTGAGGATCACCTCATGACATGCCGAATGCTAAGAGTTCTAGGGATTCAAGTTCGAATCCCTTATTTTCTTTAATTGTATTGGGATACTTGCTCTTATATAGTGATAAAAATCACTATTTATTTTTGTTTTTTCTTTTGAGCAAGGGATTTACATATTGAGTGATGAGAATCACTATTGCTTGTGCTTTTTGGTGTATGCACTTTGAGGGGTTTGGATATCAAACTTTGGAGTTTGTGTTTTGACTTTTGCAATTTTTTATGTTTGCAACTTTTTGAGAACTTCGAATTGGGTAGGGAAGATGCTTGTCCTTTTGCCAACTCTCAGCATTCTTGGGGTCATTCGCAGAGGGGGATGAGCGAGGTAACCTTTTCACTGTATGGTATCCTAGATTGATTTGTAGGTTTCATCTTTCATTCACACAACTTGGGAATTTTTTATGTGTTTTAACTTGTGTTGGGATGTGACGTAACAAGGTGTGATCCATGTAAAAATCTACCTTTGTAAAAATTTGTCTGACTTTGTTCAACTTTTGGCTAGAAATCTAAATACAGTTGAATGACAAAAACCCTAGATACATTAGAAGACAACTAATTATGATATGATGAAAAATATGGATGGAGTTTATTTTTGTTGGACGTGTTTATAAAATGGAAAAATGTGGAACCTATGGAATTGCCTAGCAATTACAGTCTATGATGCTTATGGTGTGTATGACCAGCAAATATGCCATGTATGGATGCGATGCCTAATGCAGCTTATTATATTTTTTTATTTTGATTTTCACGAGTATGCATGGAAGTGAGATGCAATTTGTTTCTTTTGTTATTTTTGATTATCTTTTTTTTTTTGTTGTTTTTTTTTGTTTGTTTTTGAATATTTGTTTATGACCAAGCGATTGCGAGAACCCTTGGAGCTTTTGGTTTGACCAAATGGTTTATAGATACCTTTGGGGTGTTTTAGGTTGACCAAGTGATTGTGGGAACCCTTGGAGCTTTTGGTTTGACCAAAGGGTTTACGAATACCTTTGGGGCGTTTGAGGGTTGACCAAGCAATTGCGAGAATCCTTGGGGCTTTTGGTTTGACCAAAGGGGTTATAGATACCTTTGGGGCATTTTAGGTTGACCAAGTGATTACGGGAATCCTTGGGGCTTTTGGTTTGACCAAAGGGGTTATGGATACCTTTGGGGCATTTGAGGGTTGACCAAGTGATTACGGGAATCCTTGGGGATTTTGGTTTGACCAAAGGGGTTACGGATACCTTTGGGGCATTTTAGGTTGACCAAGCGATTGATGGAATCCTTGGAGCTTTTTGGTTTGACCAAAGAGATTATGGATACCTTTGGGGCATTTTAGTTTGACCAAGTGATTGCTGGAATCCTTGGAGCTTTTGGGGTGGGCTATGGCTCTCTAAATGTGGAATGGCCTCGGATGACTAATGTTCAAGGGTTCTAGTTTCTTAATTCCTTAAAGAGAGGCAAGTTGGTATGTTCCAGGTCCTATTTTACTATCAATTACATAAGGACCTAACCAGTTTGTCGTGAACATGTCCCTTAGATAGGGCGACAAGTTAGAATTTTGTTGGTTCTCTTTTAAGACCAAGTCACCAACCTGAAAGTCCCTCAGGTGAAATTTCATTTTGTATGCTTTCTTAAGTCGCTCTTGATAGATACGTAAATACTCAAGAGCATTGACTCATCGTTCTTCGAGCAATTTAAGCTGGTCTAACTAGGCCTGCCATGTAGTGTCATCATCGATGAACTCTTGCATTGATATGCACAAGGAAGGTATTTCCAACTTGAGAAGCATGACTGCCTCGGAGCCATACAATAGTGAAAATGGATTTTCCCTAGTGGGTGTCTAAATGCTAGTGCGATAAGCCCAAAGAGCCAGTGGGATTCGAATGTGCCAATACTTATGACTATCTATGATTGTCTTTTTGAGGATGGCAACTAGCATTTTTTTTAATGCTTATGCTTGCCCATTTGCCTATGGATAATAAGGTGTCAAAAAATTATGCTGAATTTTGTACTTTGTGGTCAAAGCATGCACATATTTGTTTTTAAATGACGTCCCATTATCCGAGATGATCTTGGATGGAATACCAAAATGGCATATGATATTATGTAAAATAAAATCCACAATGTGGGTTCCAGTCATAGAGGTAAGTGGAATTGCTTCCACCCATTTTGTGAAGTACTCTGTGGTTGTTATGATAAACGTATGATGGCCTAACAACGCAGGGGAGATCTTTTCGATTAGATCTAAGCCCCATTGCAAAAATAGCCAAGTCGATTGGATCGGCTGCAAGGCCTGAGAAGGTACATGTGTCAAATTGGCATGGTGTTGACACTTCACGCACTTCCTTACATACATGCAACAATATTGCTCTAAAGATGGCCAATAATAGCCCATGTAGAGAATGCGCTTTGTGATGGCCATATTGCTAAACTGGCCATCACATGTACCATCGTGCGCTTGGGTGATCGCCCAAGAAAAATATTGTTGGTTCAAGCAATGGAGGAGGATTACTTCATAGCTCTGACAGTACAAAATGTCTCCTAGCAAGACATGTTTTGTCGCTTTCTATTTAAATGATCTTTTTGTGACGTGTGACAATCCAAGTGGGAGGTTACCTAGCTTGAGGTAGTCTCTTATGGGTGTGTACAAATCTTGCTGATTAGAAACCTCGATGGTACGAACTGCCAATCCCTCTTGAATTTCATCCCTAGCAAAAGCTAAGCAAGAAAAAACCTATAAGAATAGCGTTGTGTTGCTATTAAGAGGGGTTGGGGAGAACAAGGACCCCCAGTTGACGTGATTCAGACTATCACAGATTCGATAGAACTTATCCGAAGATGGTTCAATATGGATCAGGTGGATTCCTAGATTTAGGTTAGTGCTTGCATGCTCCATCACGGATTTTGATAGTCTTTTGACTTGAATGGTTGTCATCTCACTAGAAGGGTCTTGCGGGATTAGGGGCCCCAAGGAGGCCATAGTGTTCACAAAATGATTTGATGATCAAGGGAGTGTCTCGATGTCATACCATTCAAGCTTTGTCAAGAATTTGTCCATAAGAGCTTTGTAGGCCTGTAGAACTGGGCATTTATATTGGAATACCCCTTTCACTTGGTTGACAATTAACAGCAAATCACCAAATATGTTCAAGTGTTTGATGTTCATGGTGATGGTTGTCTGAAGACCTATGAGCAAGGCTTCATACTTTGCGTTGTTATTGGTGTATGGGAAATATAGTTTAAATGATAGAGGCATTGGAGCCCCTTGTGATGTGAAGAATATGATTCTCATGCCACCCCCTTGCTCAAATTTAGAACCATCAAAAAATAGGGTTATGTCAGCCTGTGACTCAGACACATCAGAATCTGACGATTCTGAGACATGGAAGACCCCATTATCGGGTAGCTCTACGGTCAGAGGTTGATCATCTTCGAGAGGAGCCTCTGCTAGTTGATCAACGATGAATTGACCTTTGATGGAATTTTGTTTGATGAATTCGATGACAAACTCCATCAACAACATGATCCATTTTTTTGTGTGGCTACTATGATAAGTATGACTCATCATGTACCGCAATGGATTCTCCTTAGACACAACATATGTCGTATTTCTCAGCATGTAGTGGCATAGCTTTTTGGTAGCAAATACCACTACTAAGCATATATTCTTGATGTATGCATAGTTAAGTTCATAACTGACTAGGGTGCGGCTAAGATAGTAAGTAGCCTGTTCTTTGTGTAGTTCATTTTTTTGGGCTAGCATGGCACCCAGTGCCACCTCAGTAGCTAAGATGTATAAGTAGAATGACACTCATGGTCTAGGTGGTGCCAATACTTGTGGAAAAGCCAAGTATTGTTTAATGTCATCGAAGGTTGACTAGCACTCATCATCCCAGTGAAATGCTACCCCCTTGTGTAATAATTTATTCATGGGTCGGCACTTTTCAAATAGTTGCGCTATAAAGCGCTTGATTGATGCGACCTTTCCCTATAGGATTCTAAGCTGCTTGATGGTAGTTGGGGGGAGCATTTCAAGGATTGCCTTGAATTTATGTGGATCCACCTCGATTCCTCATTTTGATACTATGAAACCCAAGAGTTTTCCAGATGTGATGCCAAATACACACTTCTTGGGGTTTAGTTTGACTTTGTGTTCGATGAGGCGATCGAGGATCTTGCTTAAGTCATCGAGATGATCTGGGCGTAAAAGATATTTGGCCAACAAATCATCCATGTAATATTCCAAATTTTTATGCATGTGATCATGGAAGATGTATGTCATGGCACATTGGTAGGTGGCGCTAGCATTTTTAAGGCCAAAGGGCATGACCTTATAACAAAATGTCCCCCAAGGCATTGTGAATGTTGTTTTTAGTTGGTCCTTGATATTGATACAAATCTGATTGTATCTCAAGAAACCATCCATGAGGGAAAACATTTTGTGGCCTACTATAGCGTCTACCAATGCATCGATACTAGGCAAGGGGAAATCATCCTTAGGACTCGCTTTGTTTAGATCTCAAAAATCGGTGCATATGCGAATCCTCCCATCAAGATTTTTGATGGGCACCATGTTGGACAACCATGGTGGGTAATCTATGCAGATGACAAACTATGCATCCAACAACTTTTGTAGCTCGTATTTTACCATTAAGGCTACTTTTGGGTGCATCTTACATAGTTTTTGCTTGACTGGATTGACTATCGGATCAAGCATTAGATTATGCGTGACTAGCTGCGGGTCTAGCCCCGACATGTCTTTGTAGGACCATGCAAAATCCTCCTTCTTCTCTTTGAGAAGGTCAGTGTAGTTGGATTTATCTTTGGGGTATAGATCTATGGATTCATTGGGTCAGATCCGATGTTTATGTCAATCGTCTCCTCAACTGACATGTGGGACCTATCCTCCAACTAGTGTGGATTTGGGATCAGGTGGATATCAATTGCTAAATTTAGATCTACATTTGGAACATTGGGTTCCTCTTCAGCATGGAAGATATCTTGAGTTTGTCTTGGGGTGAAATGAAGCATCTCACTACAAGGACAATACTCTGATTGAGATGGTGGCGAGTTAACGCGATCCCAGTCTATGGCATCTAGGTTTAGATACAATGGTCATGCTAGATCGGTTGGATTGTGGATGGGGGTAGTTAAGTCAATCGATATCATGTTGATGAAGCGAATTTGGTCTCCATTACCATGCAAGTGGTGACTCAAACATCGTTGGTGATATTTGTGTTCCAAATATGGCTCTATGGGTATTGGCACAAATGGATTGGCCCTATGTATGGATAAAAGGATAGGATCTACCCTTGGCACTGATGGCTCTATAAGGTCTTTGGGTGGAGGGTGCTCTCTGTATTCCTAAAGTGGTGGGTGTAGTAGTTGGTCCAACTATGCTTGGTTTAGGTGCCACCTATGCCTTGGACCCATGTTTAGCTATTCAAACATGTTTTCAATGTCCATGGGGTATTGTTGCTACCACATATGGTTGAGATATACCATCTCAGTTTCATATTCATAATCACTATCAAAGATCCATAGGCCTTCATTGGATCCGATAGCTATTTACAGCATGTGAGTCTCATCCTGATCAAGCAAATTGATCTAGTCCTATCGGAGTTATTCCGCTCTCTATGGGAGGACCTGATTTTCTTAAGGCAGCCCTTGCTCGATTAGAGCATCCAAAGGGAACATTTCCAAGAGGATTTCTTGGTAGTCATCCATGGGGGTCACTTGTGAGTGATTGCTATCTGATTCAAAAGGGTCCCATGGTGCTACCTCATACTATGACTCGTCTTCCAAAGATCCTTCCTGACCTTGTCTATATCCCTCTTGTAAGTGAGTTCTCAAACTTTCTCTTTTCTCTATCGAAGAGAAGGGGTTGCTAAGGTCAACAAGGTTGGTTGTCAACAATGGGAGATAATCCCCCAATGTATATGTTGTGTTAGGATTGGCATATGGATCTTGTGCCAACCCATCCTTGTCCCCTATCCCTAGGCCTTGCATGTTCTCTACCAAGATGTCAAGGGGCAGAGGGTGGTTGAACCCTACTATTGACTTATCGTATGGCATCTGATATCTTGGTTGGCAAAGAACGTGCACTCCTTGCTCATATCTGCCCAACCCATATCCATGCCAATTACATTGGCCAAGATATCTCAAAGCAAAGTTTGGTTTGGACAAATAGTTGACGTCCTCAGAAAAGGGCTCTTCATCTTCTTCTTCTTACATGTAAGGTTCTATGCCATTAGTGAGGCCCCTATATACAAAGTTCATCTGATTTGGTGGGTAGCCTAGAGTAAAAATAGTGTCGATGGGGAGGTGAGGTCTCCCCATGTCTTGCATGGACTCAAGTGTGGGTGTTGCTACAATGTTTCACACCAGGTACTCCTCTCGGCCCGTATTGGCCATCTCAATGGTGACCATTGGCTATTGAGAGGAATGGAGTGGGAGTTCTTCCTGAGTCCACTCCATGTTAGGTGAACTAGGTGTCTCGAATTCCATTTGGCTAGGCATCTCCTCGGTAGATATGGTTGATACTGATGGTGGTGCCTCTTCCAGGGGTTTCTTCCCATTGTCCTTCGATGTGGCCACCATAGGTGGCATCATTGGTGAAGGACCAGATGATGAAGATGGACCCAACTGGGGGTTTGATGGACTTAATAGTAGGGATGTATGTGAAATCAAACCCTATTTAGATGGATTCAACTAAAAATCCAAATATGTTGATGGAAGGGTTGATTGCGGCATTAGTTGTACCGCATTGCAATACTTGAAGGGTTCTAAGTCTATCGGGACTACATGCACTTGCCCTTCGAATGTGTACTTTAGGAATTGGTGGGCTATCGGAGGGACACACATCATGTCCCTAATCCAAGTCTAGCTCAACAAGATATTATAGGCCATATCACCTTCCAAGATGTGGCACAACGTAGGAATAGTCTTTTGTCCCACCTAGATGGGTAGGACAATTGTGCCAACCGTCAAGCATATCACATCATTGAATGCTCGTAGAGTATAGGTGGAGGCCATGATTTGAGATGCTAGAAACTTCAAGTTTTTCAATGCTTCTATTGTAATTATACTAGTAGACGAGCAAGTGTCCACCAACACCCTCTTATACGAAATCCCGTTGACCCGCGTAATGACGTGTAGGTGTGGATATGACATGTCACCAGTCACTGATTTTAGTTTGTCTTCTCTAAAGGTGATTACTGGCTTTATGTATCATTTGACATGTCCCACAAAGTTGTTGAAAGAGTTTGCTTCATGGGTCTGTAGCTCGATGGCTTTTAGTATCTCCATTAGATCCTCCCGATGGGGTGATGATTGTTGTATGATCTCGTAAATGGAGAGCCTAACCGATGTGGTCCTCAAACTTTGGGTAAGTTTGGTCCAAATCGTGGCCACTGGTCTAGGTGGAGGAGGTTGTGTAGGGTGCTATTGCAGTTGTGACATTGATGGAACTTCTTCTGTAGCTGCAATAGGGGCAGTTGTGCTTGGGTACCTCTTGTTCCTAGTCATGATGCTTATCATCCCTACATACCCCTGCATGGGGAAGTTCTGCATCACCTCATTGAGTTGTAGGGTTTTTGCCTACACATCATGGGTAGGAAGGGGGTCTTTGAAGACCTCCATCTATAGGTTGCTTGGTGCCATAGGATTATCCACCACTAATTTCTTGTTTTCTATTAGGTCTTGCACTAGGATTTTAAATTTCCAACATGCATAAAGATCATGTCCCTTTTGTTGGTGAAACCTACAATACAAGTCCTCCCTATAACCTTTGGGTTTTGGCATGTTGGGGTCTACAAGTTGACTCTCTAGTAGGTTTATCAAGTTTTTCACTGACAGACGGTCAAACAAGGAGTCTCTAGACTGTAAATGGTGTGAATTTTTTCCTAGGGCGATGCTACTAATTTTGCTCTTGTCGATGATTTTCTCTTTCATAACTATCAAGAGGGACCGCCTAATAGTTAGCCTTTGGTGGTTGTGTTGCTTATGTAGGCTTAGGTATGTTTATAGAAACCTGATTAACTATAGTGGGTTTCGATTGTGTGGTCCCTATTTTGACATTTTTAGGCCACTCTTTCTTCTATGGTTTGGCAATCTTGCCATCCTGTATCTTGATCTCCTCAATGATTCTGGATTGTGCCAGGGCTTCCTCAAGAGTGGCATATTTTTGCAGCTGTAATAGCATAGAGATTGACCTTAAACAACTCTTTGAGAACATTTGGGTCAGGTCAGCCATGGGAGGGAGGTAAGGTAACTTTGACAGCAACGTCCTCCACCGATTTCCATAAGCCACCATGGTTTCTTCCTCATGCTTCCTGAGGCTAGCTAGGTCACTTAGTGACACATTATTCTTGGTGTTGAAGGTGAAGCGTTTGAGGAACACATCCACTAGCTAATCCAAGTTAC
The DNA here is from genome assembly GCA_028583015.1 of Wollemia nobilis. Lineage (NCBI taxonomy): Eukaryota > Viridiplantae > Streptophyta > Pinopsida > Araucariales > Araucariaceae > Wollemia > Wollemia nobilis. Next base: position 6,143,418 of record JAQPPZ010003246.1, on the reverse strand, counting down.
TGATGCTATGCTTTGGTAACTGAGTGAACCAATCCGAGGTAGGGCCTGCGAACATGGTTATAAATTTTCTTAGCAACAAAGCATCCTTGTCCTAAATGCCAAATCATTGGCTTAGTAATATAGTCACGTGCTCTTGGGCATCCTCCTCCCCTCTAAATATTGCCAACTAGGGCATTTTAAAGTGTTTAGGGTATGGGGGTGCTGGCACTGAAGGATGCACAGGGTGACTACGAAGCTAGCATAAAGTGGGATTTTGGGGCCTAGAAGTCTTGGTCTCCATAGACTCTAAGCACTCTAGCAGCGCTTTATATGCATCAAAAGATTTGATCTCTTCCTCCTTGGTTTTTTCCCACTGCGGGTTGCAGGGAACTTGAGGCCCATGGAGGGCTGGTTGGATAGCACCCCATCTGCCTTGGTAGGGTGTTTCAGCCCGCTCTTCTTCTTGCTCATACTCCTCATAGAATTCTTGAGGAGTTCCTGGGCATGAACTATAAATATGGGTGGGTGCCCGCAGAGGGTGCCCATAATTATTCTTGGGAGTGGCATCCTGCTCAGGTCTAGGAGGTCTTGAAGGCAGCACTTGGTAAGGTCGTGGAGACCTATCTCACACCAAGGGGTTGTGCCTCTCATACATTTCTACTCTCTGTGTGTGAGGGGTTGGAACCCTCTACGGAATAGTGTTCTAGAGAAGCTCATCTATTTGATGTTGAATGTGTTCTTTGCTAAGGCGATACAGGTGCTCCAACTATTGTTGGTCTTGCTCAAGCTACGTGATTTGCACTTGGCGGGAAACATTTTTGGTAAAATCCAAGTCAATTTCTTCTGTCGTCTTGAGTCTAGGAGGCCTAGATGTCTCTCCTACATATTTATCTTGGTCATGATGATCCGAGACCTCTATAGGTCACTTTCCTCTGTCGAGGTTGGCGGTATTCACTCGAGGCTCTGGCTTCAATAGGTGATCCTGATAGATAAAAGGTGTAGAGGCACATTTCTCCTATGCTATGTATTGCTCTTGAGGAATGTAATGGTATTCCTTGTGCTCCCTTTCATATATGTGAAAGGGACGGGAAGAGTTGGCTCGCCCTATCTGAAGAGCCTTGTGCTCCATATTTTGCCTATTATTTTTGATAGTAATAAGGGGTAGAGGAGGAATGATGTAATCATGTGGCCCCTCATTATGGACCCTATGTTGTTCTAGAATTTCATTGCATGATGGCCACTCATAATGAGCATCTAAGGGAGCCTTCCCATTTATGTTGAGTGCCACATGCAAGGACTCCTCCTAAAATGGTCTATGCTGAATGGGAGTGCCCCTTGAAGAGGTGCCTCTATAGTCTTGTTCTAAAATGGCATGATGTGGACTATCTTGTGGGTCAGGCCACCAAGGTGGTATGACCAAGTCCTTGGTGCTGTAGCGGAGGTGACTTGTGCCCCCTTGTACACTCTCTACAGCTTCTGCCCGTGATTGGGCTTGGCTAAGGGTGTATACCATGGTGGTGTCTCTCTACAAGATATGTAGGTTTTTATATTTATGATTTTTTTATTCTACACTAAACACGGGGAACCACACAATCAAATAAGTGATTATCTCATTTATAGATTAAAGGTGTGCCCTAAATCTGGTTTAGTGTGTTTTGATTTTTGTTTTGAAATCTTTGTAAATAACGTGTTGTTGTACATGCAATATGATGGATCTTATGTCTCCCAAAATGGTCTCCCCTTCAATATACCACTACCAAGCCATTATACCAAACCTCTCAATATACCCTCCCTTACATGAGGGAAACTATCAGTACACGAGAGCAGAATGGTACATCTAACATAGGCGGTACGAAAGGGGAATCACCCTATTTTTGACACCTACCATAGAAGACTTATCCTCATGCACTGGGAATAACCCCAGCTACACTTGGTCAACTTTCATCAGGATTTACGTCTAGCAACAGTAACGATCGAGGTTATGTATGCAAAAATTCAAGCCAATGTGGTGATGAAATCCACCGTTGGTCTTGATCAAGGGTTGGGGTTTTATGACCAAATCCTTGGTTTTTAAATTGCCACGTGGTGTGTGGGGTTCTTTTTATTTGTGCAAAGAAATAAAAAAATGTAGTAAAACTCTCCTATGCAAGCAAAGAAATAGGAAATGATAGAGACATAAAATAGAAAATGACAGAGGATGCTCAGAACCCCTACCTCTTCTCTGCACAAACCGAATGCCTCTGAGTTTCTACTCTAAAACATCATAGAGAGCTGATCATCCTGGGGTGGGATGAATATCAGAACTGTATTCATCATAGGGTGGGACTAATTCCCATTCGTCCTTGGGTGACACGAATTCCAGATCTGTACTTGTCACATGCTGAAACGAGCAGTAGTCCAGCGCTTGAAATATTAACACCTGCAAGAAAAAACACACAACTTTTGATCAAAAATTTGATCTCAAAATTAGGGGACAGTGTCCCACCATGATCGCCACTGAAAGCATGAGGATACAGAAGCAAACAAAAGAGAAATGTAATGCTAAGTCCTACGAACGAGAATGCATGAAAAGAGGGAAAAAAAATGAATTGAAATGAGATTTAAAGCAAATGTAAAAGTGCAGCCCTTTATTTTATTAATTTTCTCGAGATCTAGTTACAATACGTCTCCTCCCTTTTCAGGGGCTGGGAGCATCGGACATAGTTTTGTTACACCACAAATGATATATTCCCCTTGGGGATCTTCCGCATGCCCACATTGAAAATGGGTGGACCAAATGTTGTCGTCACTTGCATGAATGCGTCTATAGTTCCTTGCTGCCCCTCCGATGTTGGGATCCTGCATTCAGAGAAACATTAAATGATTAGTAGCACCTATGGATGGAGGGAAACATGCGATCCCCAAGGCCTACGGTTGATGCATGCATAAAATAATTAAAATGATAACTAAAACATATCAGAATAAGCTAAAAATTTGAAAGAAGCAATAAAACATTACCAGGAACACGTTGCAAAAGGAACAGTCAAGAAATCTACCATATATTTCTAATCACTATGGGGTGGGACGATTAGGATTGTCATAAAATTTCAGAAGGTGACCTCCTAAATATCCCATCCAAGGGCCTCAAAAAAACTTGAAATTTTAGTTTTAGGTAAAACGGGGTATTTTGGAACGACCCAGAATGTCATATTTTGCAAATTTGGCCTCGATCTCCCTATATCCAATTATGCTCCCTGTATGTTAGTGAAAGCGAGAAATAATAAAATCACAGCCAAAACTCATTAGAATCACATGAAACTGGCATGGTAGCATATGTAAATAACCTAAAATAAAATGCAAAAGAAATAGTAGGGAAATCTACCATAGATTTCTAATCACTTTGGGGTGGGGCGATTAGGACTACAGTAGTGCGGGGGGCACCTGGGGGTAGGACGCCCGCCGTTTGGGGCTCGGTTTCAGCACCAATCCACTTGGGATGGGTCCAAAACCTCTTATGGGGTTGTGTCAAAAAATTGGGTGGGATATTGTGGCCAAATGTTCGGATCTTGGTTCCAGATTGCACTCCCAATAATCACCCAATAACATCCCTTCCAAAAGAGAGATCAAGGATGTAAGAATCACAAACGATGGGTGAGGATGTAATTCGGTAGCACTCCATTGCTCCAAATGCTCCTGCTATGTCCTTTTTTGGGGTGAGAAGACTCACCATTTTATAGACCTGAGGGTATCTTGTGAATGAGCATGCAAAGGCACCACTTGGTCGTCATGCCTTGCCAGGGGGAAGAAGATTCCTCCTTGATTAAGGGCTCCATGACTGCCCCTATGACTGCCTATTTGAGCTCAAAAATGCTCACTTGCACTCCATGCATTGGAGGATGAGTTAAGTGGTGGATCTGAGCTGCAATTTGTTAAGGTTTGACCTTTTTCTTGTAAAACCTGCTATTTGCCCCACCCTAGAGTGAATACTGCTAATCGTCCTAGGGTGGGATAAATACCAGTTTGTAATCATCCCAGGGTGGGATGAATAGGGAGCAGAGTTCCTGAAAGGTGCCAAATTGACCTCTAACCTTCCAAAACTACTATGGGAGTGGTTAGGACCACTGTTTAACCTCTGGGGGCTGCCTTGGGGGTTGTGTAGGCCAATTCGATCAGTGCTTGTCGTCACATAATTAGATTGGTGTTATTTTGGTGTCTACAGTAACAAATCCATCGATCATTGAACTAAGGCCAATGATGATTATGGAGTTTTATTCCAAAGCGATGAGGAAACAAACTCTAGAATAGTGTAGGATCCAATGGGACCAATATTTTGAGAAAAATACCACTTGGGAAAAAGTGGATGAGATGAAAATACATTTTCCTTATTTGTTTGAATAAAGATAAATTGTAATATTTTACAATAAATACAATGGATTGTGTTTAGTCCAATGGGGGTAGTATGTCACAAACCACCTTGGTAGTACTAGCTACTCAATTTGGACTATGTATTAGTGAATGATATTTAATGCTTATTTTTGTTGATTTTATGGATATATGCTTCTAATATTGTATCCATTTTGTATAAGAATATGGTACTATTGATGCTTTACTTGGTTGTAGTATTAGGTACTCTTGTGGGTGGATAAGAGAACAAGTTGCAAGAAATGAGAGATCGTATTGAAGGGGAAATGATAATTATTACTTGTTCATAAAATAACTCAAGGTAACATGAATGAATACCCTTTCATGTAGGTGCATTTTGGTTTTCTCATGTCCATATTTGTATGATTAGACAATAAAATTTGCTTGCAATGAGTCTCCTTAACATGATTCGGTGATAGCTTATGTCTATCTTAAATAAGGAGCCACTCATTTAAGGATAAAACAATGGTACAAAACATTGAGAAAATGCATTTGTTCTTGCATATGGCATGATAATTTTGATTATCTCCTTATGTGTTCTTGAAAGAATTAACCAGTTGATGATAATATTTATTTATCTATGGTTGGTAATTCTTCCATCATAGGAAGCCTTGAGTTTTTCTTTTTGGACATGGACTTTACTTTTTTGTTGTAATGATGAGCCATATTTTTACTGGTGCATTTATACCTTAAGATTATGTAGGTGGAGCCACCTTTGGTTTAACATATGTTGCTTTTATTCTCCTCACCTTGCTGGGTAAAGCAATATTTGTGTAAGGTAATGGTGGACATGGAGGAAATTATTTTAGCATTAACACACAACCATAGCACAAACCTTTTGCATTCCTCCTTCTGGGGCCTTTAATAGGACATTTATGGGAGTGAAGGAGAGGAAGCCAAAAGGATTAGGGAATATAAGAGTAATTTTTGTATGCACAATGTAATGGTGAGTAGTGCAGGGAGTAAGAGGAACGAATCGAACACTGCTAGTCTACTCCATTATTGTGTTTGATATGTATTATCCATAAATTTTTGGGTGATTGTTTTTCTTGGTATTTTTCATGGATTCTACACCTTATTTTTTTCTTGTTATGTTGTTTGAATGTGCTCTATTTTTAGATGTTGTGATACATGTTTGTTTGATTCCTTATGTATATTTCTAATTGATGTTTGACCCTATTTTAGTGTTCTTTCTTCTGCCCACTCAGAACACATTATCCTTGCATGGCAAATAGAACCATGGGGGTTGTAAGGTTTGGTCTAGAACGTTCACTGTGTGCATTTGCTTAAGACCATTTCCCCACAGCCACATATCCTTGGACCTTTGAATCCAAACTCTATTTTTTATTTTTCCTTAATATTGTGTGATGCTTACATCCAGGTTAAATCATGCATGCCACTATTTTGTTTCATGTTAATCTAAGGATGAAATAGTTGGTATATAGTTGTGTGCATATGTTGTAGTTTTTTATTAGGTTTCATATGCTTTGGGTTTAGTGCTAAGATTGATCTTAATATTTCCTTTTAATGCAATTCTATAGCTAAGTTATCAGGCACTTTATGCTTTTGTAAAGTGTTTCCAGGGTTAATTGGAATTTACCCTTAGCTAATAAATGCTTGAATAATATAATTCCTTAGTTTTAATTAATCTATAGTTTTGCAAATGATCTACGATTAGATTAATGCAATGTTAACTTTAGGTTGGTTTAATCTAATGTAAGATTAATGTTAATTAATCTTAGTTGCAAATAATCTAGGGATAGATTAATGCAAGCAAACCTTAGTTTTTCTATCAATCTAATGGAATATTATTGTTATTTAATATTTGGACTTAATGATAGATTAATTCATTATAATTGTTATATTGTAATTAATCAAATGATAGATTAGTTTGGAAATTAATCTAATGATAGATTAATTCATTATAATATTTAGATTGCAATTAATCAAATGATAGATTAATTTATTATAATATTTAGATTGCAATTAATCAAATGATAGATTAGTTTGGCAATTAATCTAAAGATAGATTAATTCTCTATAATCTATAGATTGCAATTAATCAAATGATAGATTAATTTATCTCAATATTTAGATTTGCTATTAATTGAAAGATAGATTAAATGATAGATTAATCTTTAGTCTTGCAAATAAAGGACAATAATTGCTAATAATGGTTTGATTTATAACTAACGATGGAATAAATGAGTTTTGAAATGTATGGATTTGGATTTAATTATTTGTGAAAAATATTTTGGAAAGAAATGTGGGATTATTTTGCTTATGGGATATATGTATTTTGAAATGTATGGATTTGGATTTAAATATTTGTGGAAAATAATTTGGAAAGAAGTATGGGCTTCTTTTGCTTATGGAATATATGTGTTTTGAAATGTATGGCTTTGGATTTAAATATTTGTGGAAATATTTTGGAAAGAAGTATGGGCTTATTTTGCTTATGGAATAGATGTGTTTTGAAATGTATGGTTTTGGTTTTAAATATTTGTGGAAAACATTTTGGAAAGAAGTATGTGTTTCTTTCACTTGTTATTATGCAATAAATAATATAGAATGCATTCACACCTACAAGTGAGTTGTTCTAATTGTCATCTTCCTATCAAACTACCATGAATGCCAAGGGAAGAAGATGTCAGATCATGATAAACTAATTCTTTAATTATTCTTGGAGTATTGTTGAAATATTTCTTGATGAAAGAGGATTTATTGTAATAGAAGCAAAGATAATTATGTTGTAATATAGACCTTTAGTTGGATGAATATATGGTGCCATGCTTATGAATAGTTTTATGGTTCTTATTCATGCTAATGCTTTGATCTAAAGGTTTTGTTAGATTTATTTTGTAAGCTTAAGATAAATAGTTTTTCTTCCATCCTAGAAGATGCTTTTGTTTTAATGCTTGCAGAGTGAGAGATAGAGAGAGAGAGAGAAGTTATCCTTGGGCTTAGGGGTTTCTTTGGGATGGGCTCTAAAGATAACCTTGTCTAAAACTCTCCTTATTAACTTGGGTTATTATGGAGTAGCAACACCTAGTTCCTGTATCCATGAGAAGACAATAATGTACATTGATAGTTACTTAGAGACCCATCATGGATATGGGAAAGACAAGCCCAAATTTTAAGGGATCACCACAGAGGTGTACTTAAACTAGAATAATACATTAAGCTTTATGGATCCAAGATAGAATAAATTATAGCTGGAAGAAGGAATTGGCATCCTCCTTTCTAAGGGTTGAGAAGGGATAATCCTAACACTAAGGTCAAGAAGTCCATATTTTTGGAGAATTTAAAAAATATGGGAAGACCTTTTAAAATAGTTCTCTATTCTATAGAGGTATACGTGGTCAACCCTAGTTACGTATGGGAATTTGGCCTCTCCTATCCACTCGAGTGATATCTACAATATTTTAGACTCAAAATGTGGTTATGTCTAGTCAATATATGTATTCCATGGATACTCCTATGAACTTTATTAAGTTTTAAAAAAATAAAAAACTGCTCTCTCATGTTGGTTAGCTTTTGGGGTTATTATATGCATGGTGGGATTAACCCCTTTTTGATACATTTTTCATTCTCATACCCAAAAATGCATAAATCATGGATGGATTTGGTTCAAATTTTAGAAAAAAAAACACACTATTTTTTTCCCTTTAAGTGATTTGCTCAAATTTTTGGCAAGTGTAGACACCAAAACAGCACCAATCTGATTATGTGATTACAAACATTGATTGCTTTGACACACACAGCCCCCAGGGCAGCCCTCAGAGGTTAAGTAGTGGTCCTAACCACTTTTGCAGCAATTTTGGAAGGTTAGAAGGCAATTTGGCACATTCAGGAACTTTGCTCAATATCCGTCCCACCCTGGGATGAATCCAAAATGGGATCCATCTCACCCAAGGATGAATTCTGAATTCGCTTTGGGTCAAGATGAATTCCAGGTTTAACGGGCAAAAAGAAAAATTATGCCAAGTGGCAGCCAAAGACAGTCCATTAATGCCTCCTATCTTGCATGCGCATGTAGGTGGGCATATTGGACGTTAGAGGACTGTCACAAGGACAGTCATGGAAGCCCAAGTCATGGAGGACTTTCCTCCCTCATGGGAAGGCATGACTACCACATGGCGCTTATGCATGCCCCTCCAAAGAGACCCCCTGGGTCTATAAAATGGTGAAATTTCTCACCTAAATAGGACAAGTTGGAAGCATTTTCAAGCAACGAAGTGCTGCCAAATTGATACCATGTTTTCACCTTTTGATTCACCTCTTCCATATCCTTGATCTCTTTCACAAAGGAGGTCATTGGGTGGTTATTGGGAGTGTGAATCCGGATCCAAAACCCAAAATTTGATCACATTGCTATACCAATTCATCGACAACCCATTACAAGATATTTTGGGCCCATCCCAAGTGGATTGGTGCCGAAATCAGGTTCCAACGGTGGGCAGCCCTCCCGAGCGCCCCTCATTCCTGCGAGCCTAATCTTCTTTCTTAAGAAAAATTGGGAATTCATGGCAAATTGTTCTTTTGTCATTTGTTTATTTTGCATTCCATTCTATGCTATTTAAATAGTTTACAATTCCAATTTCATAATGTTTTGATCAAATCTTATCATGTTTTGTCGCTCGTGTTGTCCTCACTAACTTGCAGGTAGCGACATCAAATTCCTGTTGATGGAGGTCAAATTGGGGGAATATGACCATCTAAGTCTTCCCAAAATGCCCCCAATTAGCTAACCCCTTTGTTTGCAGGTATTTTGGAGATCCTAAGACGTGACATTTGGGCAGCATCACTTCGGCGCTTTGTTGTAGGAGAATTCGTCCTACCCAAGGATGAATTACAGTTGAATTCATCCTACCCAGGGATGAATTACAGTCGAATTCAAATTGGCGATGAGTTATTTTACTGTTTTGATGGTAGTGGCCCTCTGGTAATGTTCTCTGGTTTCTGTCAAATTTACAAGTTATTTGGAGTCATTTTATTTATCGATTTAGCTAATCTTACGCATGCATCTTCCATTGGTTTTTATGATCAAACGCCTTATCTTTTGTCATAGGTGCTACTAACGATTTTTTACTTCTTTGAATGCATGGGAAGCAACAAGGATCAAGGATTCATTCACACAAGCAGTGACAATACTTTGGCTCGCCCATTTTGCATGTGGGCACGCGAAAGAGAGATGACTTTCCATTGATGTGATCAAGAGACAAGTTTGATGCTCCTTTCCCCTAAAAAGGGAGGAAGCTAATTGTAACCAAATTTGAAATACATCAATAAAAGAAGAGGGTTGTTTCGTTCCATTTGGATTCCAATTTATCTATGCTTTCTCTATTTTTACGCATTTCTAATTTGTAGCATCAAGTTTAGTTTTGTTCTTGCATTGTGTTTGGAGTTTTCCCTTTTTGTTTTTGGAATCTCGTGCTTTTAGTGGCGATCGTTGTGGGACTCTATCCGCTGGTTTTTGAGATCAAGAAACTGATCAAAAAATTGTGTTTTTGTGCTTACAGGTACCATTTTTTGAATTATGACTGTTATTCATTCCTGCCTATGGCGAATACAGTACTAGAATTCGTCTGACCCTGATATGAATTCAAATTCATCTCAGACCAGGATGAATCCTTTTCTAGAATTCATCTCACCCAAGGATGAATTTTTTTCTATGCATTTTCAGGGCCAAGGATCAAAAATAGCAAGTCTAGGCAGAGAAAATGTAAAGGTCCTAAACTGTTCCTATCATTTTTTGCTTTTCTGTTTCTATTTTCTATCAATTTTGCCTTCTTGAGGAAATTAGTTGCTTCTACCTGTTTTAATTTTTAATAAAAAGAACCACACACACATCACGTGGCATTTTTAAACCAAGGAGCTGGTCGTAAGACCCTATCCCTTGATCAAGACCAACGGTGGGTTCATCACCACCTTGGCTTGATATTTGCATCCATTTTCCTTGATTTTCACTGTTGCTCGACGTAAATCCTAACGAAAGCTGACCGAGTGTCATTGGGGTGATTCCCAATGCATGAGGATAAGTCTTCTATGGTAGGTGTCATAAACAGGACAATCCCCCTTTCATATCGCCTATGTTCCACATACCATCTACTCTCACGTACCTATAGTTTCCCTCTCGTAAGGGCGGGTATATAGAGAGGTTGGAATATCAACTGGGAAATGGTATATTGAAGGGGCGACCATTTATGGGAGTCATATGAGCCTTCATTATGCATTTAAACATTTTTCAAAACATTCAAAAACAAAACAGAATCATCAAAATGCACTAAAACCAGTCTAGGACACACCATTAATCTTTAAAAGAGATAATCACCGTTTGTGTATGTGTGTGTTCATTTCTGCTTAGTGTAACAAAAAAATCCAAAAAAAAAATCATAAACAAAAAGATAAAAATCTGCTTAGCTTGTAGAAGAGCACCACCATGGTGTACACCCGTAGCCAAGCCCAATCAAGGGCAAAAGCTGCAGAAAGTGTACAAGGAGCAGGCACAAGTCACCTCCGCTTTAGCCCTAAGGATTTGGCCATACCTCCTTGGCGATCTGGACTACAAGAGAGTCCACATCATTCCATGTCAAGGTGGAATTATAGGGACACCCCTCTAGGGGACATGCCCGTTCAGCACAGCCCCTTTCAGGAAGAAACTTTACATGTGGCACTTAACGTAGATAGAAGACCTCCCTTAGAGGCTAGATATGAGTGGCCACCGTGCGATGAAGCTCTAGATAGGCATAGTGTCCATGAGGAGATGCCACATAACTATGGCATCTCACCTTTGCCTCCCATCATTGTTAGAACCGATAAACAAAACCCAGAGCGTAGGACTCTCCAAACAGGGAAAGCTAACTCTACCCGCCCCTTTCACACCCATGAAAGGGAGTACGAGGAAGACCATCACCTTCCTCGAGAGCAATATAAAGTGTAGGAGCCTTGCGCTTCTGCACCTGCTAGATACCATGGTCACACATTGAGGCCAGAGCCTCAGTTAAATGTCGCCAACCTTGATAGAGGGAAGTGACCCATTGAAATCTCGGATCATCACGACTGAGGAAAATAAATAGGAGAGGCATTCAGGCCTCCTAGGCCCAATATGGCGGACCAAATTGACTTGGAAGTCATCAGACATGCCACTCGCCAAGCCCAGATCACATGGCTTGAGCAAGATCAATAGTAGTTAGAGCACCTATATCACCTTAACAAGGAGCACATTCAATGCCAAGCAGACAAGCTACTTTATAACCTGCCTGAGAGGGTTCCAACCCCTCGCACCCAAAAAGCGGAACCATATGAGAGGCATAATCCCTTGGTGCAAGATAGGTCTCTGTGACCTCGTCAAGTTTTGCCTTCGAGACCCCATAGACCTGAGAGGGAGGCCACTCCCTGAAATAATGATGGGTACCCTCCACGAGGACCCACTCAGGGTCATAAGTATCGCCCAGAGACTCCTCAAGAAGTTTACAAGGAGTATGAACCATAAGTAGAGCAGGCTGAAATGCCCTATCAAGGTAGAGGGGTTGATATTTGGCCACCCCCCCATAGGCCTCAAGTCTCCCACAACCCACAACGAGAGCAAACAAAAGAGGAAGAGATTAAGTATTCCAATGCATACAAAGCGTTGTTAGAGTGTTTTGAGTCTATGGAAACCAAAGCTTCTGGGCCCCAAAAGCCCACATTACACCAAATCCACAGTCACCCTATGCATCCGTCAGTGCCTGCACCTCCTTACCTCGAACATTTCAAGTTGCATCAGTTGGTAGTCTTTAAGGGTGAAGAGGATGCCCAAGAGCATGTGACAAGATTCCTGAGCCAATGCTTTGGCATTCAGGATAATGATACATTGTTGCTGAGGACATTCATAACCACATTCATGGGTCCTACCTTGGATTGGTTCACCCAGTTGTCGAAGCACAACATCAATAACTTGGATCAATTAGTGGATGCGTTCCTTGAACGCTTTGCCTTCAACACCAAGAAGAAAGCATCACTGAGTGACCTGGCCAGCCTCAGGCAATATGAGGAGGAGACAATGGCAGCCTACAGGAATCGGTGGAGGGCTCTATTTTCTAAGCTACCCTACCTTCCCCCTATGTTCGACCTCACACAAATGTTTTCACGAAGTTGTCTAAGATTGATCTCTGGGCTATTGCAGCTGCAACAATATGCCACCTTAGAAGAAGCTCTAGCGCAAGCCAGAGTTATTGAAGAGATCAAAATACATGATGGCAAAATTACCAAACCTAAAAATAAAGAGTGGAACAAAAACACAAAGACAGGGACTATGCAACAAAAACCCGCTGTGGTTAATCAAGTTGCTATAAATGTCCCTAAGCCTACACAAGAAATACAGCCTCAAAAGGCTAATTATCAGGCAGTGCCTCCTAATAATTATGAAAGAGAAAATAAAAAATAGGAGCAAAATCAGTAGCGTCGCCCTAGGTGACAATTTACTCCTTATACAGAGTCTAGGGACTCTTTGTTTGACCGCTTGTCAACAGCAAATTTAATCACCCTTCTAGAGATCCAGACCATAGATCCTAACGCTCCCAAGCCTAAGGGATACAGAGAGAATTTGTATTGTAGGTTCCATAGGTGAAGGGGACATGACCTAAACGCATGCTAGAAATTCAAAGGATTGATACAAGACTTGATCAATAATAAAAAATTGGCAGTGGACAACCCCATAGCGCCAAATAACCAGCAAATGGGAGTCTTCAAGGATCCCTTGCCTGCTCATGAGGCATAAGCAAAACCCCTTCAGGTCAATGAGGCCATGCAAGGGTATGTGGGAATGATAAGCATAGTGACCAGGAACAAGAAATACCTAGGAGTTGCCCTCGAGGTAGCCACAAGAGAAGTTCCAGCAATGTCGCAACCTCAACAACACCCTGTGCAGTTACCTCTACCTAGACCCAAGGTCACGATACGGACCAAACTCATGTAGGGTTTGTGGACCATGTCGGATAGGCTCTCCATATATGAGCTTATACAACAATTAGCGCCCCATCGGGAGGCTCTCATGGAGATTTTTAAAGCCATCAATTTGCAGCCCCACGAAGTGAATTCCTTCAATAACTTCGTGGGACATGTAAAACGATATATGGAGCTAGTCATTACCTTTCGAGAAGATGAAGTTAAACTAGTATCTGATGACATGGCAGATCCACCCCCGCACATTATCGCATGGGTCAACAGGATCTCATATAAGAGGATGTTGGTAAACACTAGCTCGTCCAGTAACATCATTACTACAGCAGCATTGAAACATTTGAATCTGCCAGTCTATCACATCATGGCTTCCACTTACACACTGCGAGCATTCAATGATGTGATATGCTCGATAGTTGGCATAATTTTTCTACCTGTTCAGGTAGGACAAAAGACGATACCTACATTGTGCCATATTTTGGAAGGCAAGATGGCGTACAACATATTGCTAGGGCGGCCATGGATCGGGGGACATGAAGTGTGTCCCTTCGATAGCTCACCAGTGTTTGAAGTATGCATTTGAAGGAGAAGTACATGTAGTCCTGACGGACTTAGAACCCTTCAAATATTGCAATGTGGTATAGTTGATGCCGCAATTGACCATCCCATCAATGCACTTGGATTTTTAGTTAAATCCATCTAGACAGGGTCTAATGCCACGAGCACCACTGGTGACTAATCCATCACAAACCCAGCCAGGTGCATCTTCATCATCCACTCTTTCACTACCAATGCCACCTATCATGGCTAAATCGAAGGACAAAGGGAAACAAATCTTGGAAGAGGCTCAACCCTTGGAAGAGGCGTTGCCAACAATATCAACCATCTTAATAGAAGAGATACCCTAGCACAATGGAAGTTGATGCTCCTAGTCCACCCAACATGGAATGGACTCCAGAAGGGCTTTCGTTCCCTCCCTCTCAAAATCAGTAGCGTCGCCCTAGGTGACAATTTACTCCTTATACAGAGTCTAGGGACTCTTTGTTTGACCGCTTGTCAACAGCAAATTTAATCACCCTTCTAGAGATCCAGACCATAGATCCTAACGCTCCCAAGCCTAAGGGATACAGAGAGAATTTGTATTGTAGGTTCCATAGGTGAAGGGGACATGACCTAAACGCATGCTAGAAATTCAAAGGATTGATACAAGACTTGATCAATAATAAAAAATTGGCAGTGGACAACCCCATAGCGCCAAATAACCAGCAAATGGGAGTCTTCAAGGATCCCTTGCCTGCTCATGAGGCATAAGCAAAACCCCTTCAGGTCAATGAGGCCATGCAAGGGTATGTGGGAATGATAAGCATAGTGACCAGGAACAAGAAATACCTAGGAGTTGCCCTCGAGGTAGCCACAAGAGAAGTTCCAGCAATGTCGCAACCTCAACAACACCCTGTGCAGTTACCTCTACCTAGACCCAAGGTCACGATACGGACCAAACTCATGTAGGGTTTGTGGACCATGTCGGATAGGCTCTCCATATATGAGCTTATACAACAATTAGCGCCCCATCGGGAGGCTCTCATGGAGATTTTTAAAGCCATCAAGTTGCAGCCCCACGAAGTGAATTCCTTCAATAACTTCGTGGGACATGTAAAACGATATATGGAGCTAGTCATTACCTTTCGAGAAGATGAAGTTAAACTAGTATCTGATGACATGGCAGATCCACCCCCGCACATTATCGCATGGGTCAACAGGATCTCATATAAGAGGATGTTGGTAAACACTAGCTCGTCCAGTAACATCATTACTACAGCAGCATTGAAACATTTGAATCTGCCAGTCTATCACATCATGGCTTCCACTTACACACTGCGAGCATTCAATGATGTGATATGCTCGATAGTTGGCATAATTTTTCTACCTGTTCAGGTAGGAAAAAAGACGATACCTACATTGTGCCATATTTTGGAAGGCAAGATGGCGTACAACATATTGCTAGGGCGGCCATGGATCAGGGACATGAAGTGTGTCCCTTCGATAGCTCACCAGTGTTTGAAGTATGCATTTGAAGGAGAAGTACATGTAGTCCTGACGGACTTAGAACCCTTCAAATATTGCAATGTGGTATAGTTGATGCCGCAATTGACCATCCCATCGATGCACTTGGATTTTTAGTTAAATCCATCTAGACAGGGTCCGATGCCACGAGCACCACTGGTGACTAATCCATCACAAACCCAGCCAGGTGCATCTTCATCATCCACTCTTTCACTACCAATGCCACCTATCATGGCTAAACAGAAGGACAAAGGGAAACAAATCTTGGAAGAGGCTCAACCCTTGGAAGAGGCGTTGCCAACAATATCAACCATCTTAATAGAAGAGATACCCTAGCACAATGGAAGTTGAGGCTCCTAGTCCACCCAACATGGAATGGACTCCAGAAGGGCTTTCGTTCCCTCCCTCTCAATCGCCAACAATTACTATTGAAATGGCCAGTACGGGCCTGGGGGAGTATCTAGTGTGAAATATTGTAGCAACGCCCATGCTAGAGTCAGTGCAAGACATGGGGAGACCTTGCCTCCCCATCAGGACAGTTGTTCCTTTAGGCTACCCATAGAACCAGACCAATTTTGTGTATGGGGGCCTTGACCATGGTGCTAAGCCATGCATGCAAAAGGATGAGGACGAAGAGCCTTTTGCAGGAGATGTCAACTATCTGTCTAACCTAGACTTTGCTCTAAAATATCTTGGCCAATGCAATTGGCATGGATATGGGCTAGGAAGGTATGAGCAAGGAGTGCGTGTCCTTTTCCAGCCAAGATACCAAATGCCTTATGACAAGTCACGAGTAGGGTTCAACCACACCCTGCCCTTAGAAATCTTGGTGGAAAACATGCAAGGCCTACGAATAGGCAACAAGGGTGGATTGGCATCAGATCCTTATGCCAACCCAAACACAACATATACATTGGGAGATTACCTCCCATGGTCAACAACCACCCTTGGTAACATCAATAACCCTTCTCCTTTGATAGAGAGAGGTGAAAGTTCGGGAACTCACTTTCAAGGAGAGCATAAACAGTGTCCAAAAGGATCTTTGGAGGATAAATCAAAATTTGAACTAGTGTCATATGATCCCTTCGAATCCAATAGTGATCACTCACGAGAGATTCTCATGAATAACTGGCTAGATATCTTTTTGAATTTGTTCCCTCTAGAGGCTCCAATCGAGCTAGCGCCGAGTCAAGAGAATCAGGTCCCCCCCACGGAGTGTGGAACAACCGTAATGGGACCAAATTAATTTGATAGAACAAGATGAACCTCAGATGTCGCAAGCAGTTGTTGGAGAAAATGAACATTTTTGAAGATGAAACTGAGATGGCCTATCTCAACCACATGCGATAAATGCAACAAAGGCAACAAATACAACAATGACGTCCCTTGGAGATTAATGACTTATTTGCACATATGGGCATACTTCCAAGGCATGAGTGGTACATAGACCCAGCAAGGTGGGACCAAGTGTTGGATCTGTTGCTCCAAGTTTACGATGAGCAACGTCCACCTTGAGACCCTATAATGACATCAGTGCCGAGGGAAGACCCTATCTTCCTATCAGCACATAGGGCTGATCCATTCATGCCAATACCTACAGAACCAGATCCAGAACATAGAGAACATCCACAATGTTTGAGTCATCACACCTGTGGTAATGGAGACCGAAATCATTTCATCCACATGATCTCCATTGACTTGATCGCACCCATCCACAATCCGGTCGATCCAGCACGGTCCTTACATCCAAACATATATGCCATTGACTGGGATCATGTCAATTCACCCCCATCCCCATCAAAGTACTGGCCTTTTGGTAAAATGCCTCATTTTAACCCAGGGACAACTCAGGATATCTTTCAGGCTGAAGAGGAACCCAAGGTTCCCAACACAGATTTAAACTCAACTACTGATATCCATTTGATCCCAACTCCACATCAGTTGGAGGACGGATCCCACATGTTGGTCGAGGAAACGATTGACGTAGAGATCGGCTTAGATCCAATGAATCCATAGATTATCAAGTTAGGGGTAAGCTTATCCCCTGAAGAGCAAGCCGACTACATTGCCCTTCTCAAAGAGAAGGAGGTTTTTGCATGGTCATACAGAGACATGTCGGGGCTATATTTGCAACTAGTCATGCATAATATAACGCTTGACCAGACAATCAAGCCAGTTAAGCAAAAACTACATAAGATGCACCCAAAAGTGGCCTTGATGGTCAAATATGAATTGCAAAAGCTATTGGATGCATAGTTTGTCATCTGCATGGATTATCTGCCATGGTTGTCCAACATGGTGCCCGTCAAAAATCCCAATAGGAGGATTCGCATATGCACTGATTTTCAAGATCTAAACAAAGTGAGTCCTAAGGATGATTTCCCCTTGCCAAGCATCGATGTGTTGGTAGACGCTATAGTAGGTCACAAAATGCTATCCCTCATGGATGGTTTCTTAGGATACAATCAGATTTGTATCAATCCCGAGGACCAACTAAAAATGGTGTTCATAATGCCTTGGGGGACATTTTGTTATAAGGTCATGCCTTTTGGCCTTAAAAATGTTGGTGCCACCTACCAACATGCCATGACATACATCTTCCATGACTACATGCATAAAACTTTGGAAGATTACATGGATGATTTGTTGGCAAAGTCTCTTTTGCACCCAGATCATCTCGATGACTTAAGCAAGATCCTCCATCGCCTCATGGAGCATAATGTTAGACTGAATCCCAAGAAGTGCGTATTTGGTGTCACATCTAGAAAAATCTTGGGTTTCATAGTCTCAAAGCGAGGAATCGAGGTGGACCCAAACAAATTCAAGGTAATCCTTGAAATGGTTTTCCCAACTACCATTAAGTAGCTCAGAAGTCTGTAGGGAAAGGTCACGTCAATTAAGCACTTCATAGCATAGCTATCTGACAAGTGCTGACCCATGAACAAATTATTGCACAAGGGGGTAGTATTTCATTGGGATGACGAGTGCCAGTCAGCCTTTGATGACATCAAACGATACTTGGCTTCATTGCTAGTATTGGCACCACCTAGACCAGGAGTGTCGTTCTACTTATACATCTTAGCTACTGAGGTGGCACTGGGCACCATGCTGGCCCAGAAGAATGAACTTCACAAAGAACAGGCTACTTACTATCTTAGCCGCACTCTGGTCAGTTATGAACTTAACTATGCATACGTCGAGAAACTCTGCTTGGTAGTGGTGTTTGCTACCAAAAAGCTATGCCACTACATGTTGAGCAACACTATGTATGTTGTGTCTAAGGAGAATCCATTATGATACATGATGAGTCATACTTATCATAGTAGTCGCACGGCAAAATGGATCATGTTGTTGATGGAATTTTACATAGAGTTTATTGGACAGAAATCTATCAAAGGACAGGTCATAGCCGATCAACTAGCAGAGGCTCCTCTAGAAGACGATCAACCTCTAGTCATAGAACTACCCGATGATGGGGTCTTCCATGTCTCAGAATCGCTAGATTCTGATGAGCCTAAGTCACAGGCCGACATAACCCTATTTTTTGATGGTTCTAAATGTGAGCAAGGTGGTGGCACAGGAATAGTATTATTCACACCGCGAGGTGCTCCAATGCCCCTATCATTTAAATTAAATTTCCCATGCACCAACAATAATGCAGAGTATGAAGCCTTGCTCATAGGTCTTCAGACAACAATTGCCATGAACATAAAATGACTGAACATCTTTGGTGATTTTTTGTTAATTTCCAATCAAGTCAAAGGGGTATTCCAATGTAAATGCCTAGTTCTACAGGCTTATAAAGCCCTTGTGGACAAATTCTTGGTGAAACTTGAGTGGTATGACATCGAGGCACTCCCTTGGTCATCGAATCATTTTGTGGACACAATGGCCTCATTGGGGTCACTAATCCCGCAAGACATTTTTGGTGATATGACAACCATTCAAGTCAAAATCCTATCACAATCTACGATGGAGCATGCAAGCTCTGACTTGATGCCAACAATCCACATGATCCAAATTGAACCATCCTCGGATAAGTTCTCTCAAATCCACAATCATCTGAAACATGCCAACTGGGGGTCCTTGTTCTCCCCTACTCCCATTAATAGCAACACGACACTATTATTACAAGTTCTATCCCGCTCAGTGTTTGCTAGGGATGAACTTCAAGAGGGATTGGTTGTTCATACCATCGAGGCTTTCGATCAACAGGACTGGTATTTACCCATTAGAGACTACCTCAAGTTAGGTAATCTCCCACTTGGATTGATGCATGCTACAAAATGAGCATTCAAGCAGAAAGTGGTTAAGTATGTCTTGATAGGAGACATTTTGTACCATCATAGCTATGAAGGAATCCTCCTTCATTGCTTGGACCAGCAAGATTCCACTTGGGCAGTCGTCCAAGCGCACGATGGTACATGTGGTGGCCACTTCAATGGTATGGCCATTACAAAGCATATTCTTTGCATGGGCTATTATTGGCCATCTTTAGAGCGAGATTGTTGCGCATATGTTAGGAAGTGCATGAAGTGTCAACATCATTCCAATTTGATGCACATACCTTCCCAGGCCTTGCGAATAGTCTAGTCTACTTGGACATTTTTGTAGTGGGGCTTTGATCTAATTGGAAAGATCTCCCCTATGTTGTTAGGCCATCACACATTTATCATAACGACCATAGAGTATTTTACCAAGTGGGTGGAAGCAGTTTCGCTTACCTCTATGACAGGACCCTACATTGTGGAGTTAATTTTGCATAACATCATATGTCATTTTGGTATTCCATCCAAAATAATCTCGGATAATGGGACGCCATTCAAGAACAAAGACATGCATGCTTTGACCACAAAGTACAAAATTTAGAATAGTTTTTTGACACCCTATTATTCGCAGGCAAATGGGCAAGCAGAGGCATCAAACAAAATACTAGTTGCCATCCTTAAAAAGATGGTTGTGGACAGTCATAAGGATTTGCACATCCAAATTCCACTTGCCCTGTGGGCTTATCGCACTAGCATTTGGATGCCCATTGGGGCCACTCCATTTTCGCTCGTGTATGGCTTCGAGGCAATAATGCCTCTCGAGTTGGAAATTACTTCCCTATGCATATCAATGCAAGAGTTCATCAATGATGATGTTGTGTGGCAGGCCTGATTAGACCAGCTTACGTTTCTTGACGAACGACGCGTTAATTCTCTTGAGCATTTATGTATCTATCAAGAGCGACTTAAGAAAGCTTACAACATGAAAGTTCACTTAAGGGATTTTTGGGTTGGTGATTTGGTTTTGAAGGAAAACCAACAGAACTCTAGTTTGTTGTCCCACCTAAGGGACAAGTTCACGGAAAACTGGTTAGTTCCATATGTCATTGATAGCAAAATAGGACCCGAGACGTACCAGTTAGCCTCTCTTGATGAAATCAAGAAAACAGAACCCTTGAATATCAGTCATTTGTGACCATTCCATATCTAAGAGAGTCATACCCCAAAATGCTCCAAGGATTTATATAATCGATTGGTCAATCCCAAAACACTCCAAGGATTCATATAATCACTTGGTCAAATCCCAAAATGCTCCAAGGATTCATATAATCGCTTGGTCAATCCCAAAACACTTCAAAGATTCATATAATCGCTTGGTCAATCCCAAAATTCTCCAAGGATTCCTAAAATCGCTTGGTCAATCCCAAAATGTTCCAAGGATTCCTAAAATCTCTTGGTCAATCCCAAAATGCTCCAAGGATTCATATAATCGCTTGGTCAATCCCAAAATGCTCCAAGGATTCCCACAATCGCTTGGTCAAAAATAAGAAAATTCAAAATCCAAAAATCATCAAAAACAACAAAAATTTGCATCTCATTTCTAGGCATGCTCAAATTCATTAATAAGAGAGCTCTTCTCGCATCTCATCTTCATATTCACAAAAATCAATCCATCAAAAATACAAAAATATGTAGCTGCATTAAGCATCACACCCATACATTGCATATTTGTGGTCGTACAGGTCAAAGGCACCATAGACTGTCATTACTCTGCTAATCCATCTTGTTCCACATTTTTCCATTTTATAAAACAAACAAACAAACACCATTCACTATTGTTTACCACACTAGAGTCAGTGGTCTTCGAATGTATCAAGAGTTTTCATCTTTCAGTCGTAATTTTGCTTTCTAGCCACATATTGTACCAATTAGATAGATTTTACGAAGGTAGAGTTATACTTGGATCACACCTTGTTACGTAGCATCCAAACACAAATTAAAACACATAAGCAAAACGACTATCTTGCTCATCCCCCTGTGTGAATGACCCCAAGAATGCTGAGAGTTGGCAAAAGGACAAGCATCCTGCCTACCCAATTCCTCAAGAATCCCAAAATTCTCAATAGTTGCAAAACATCAAAAATTTGCAAAAGTCAAAACTCCAAAATTTGATATCCCAAAGTAAACACATCAAAAGGCACAAACAATAGTGATTCTCGTCACTCCATATCCAAATCCCTTGCTCAAAAGAAAAACAAATAAAACAAAAATAAATAGTGATTTTTATCACTACAAAGGAGAAAGTATCCCAATACAATTAAAGAAAAGAAGGGAGCTAAACTTGAATCCCTGGAACTCTCAGCATTTTGACATGTCATGAGGCAAGCCTCAGTATCGGTTTGGTTGATAGCCTATCGGTCACTAGTGGTAAACCTCCTGCATGACGATACATCTGTTACATTAACTTGTGTGTAGATCAATGTTTGCATGTGGATGAGCTAGCTTATGGTATCCTAGATAGCACCATAGATTAATCTGACTAAATACAGTAAAGGAGTTAGTGGAGCTAATTAGGTGATCCTCAATACAAATTTGGTTGAAATCCCATCTGGAACTGGCGGTATCCTAACAAACACCACATAAATGAACTCAATTGCACACACAGGGATGTGAAATAGCTTTGTCAAAAACAAGTCCAATTCATACCTTGTTCAAAAGTCTTGTAAGATATAGTAAAGTCGTGGCTATTGAGTTAAAATTGTCTGAGTCTCAAAAAACCTTAGCTACATTTCTAAACCAACTACGCTACTTTTCATCCTTACAATACCAACAAAAAAAGAATACAAAAAAATGACATGTATACATACAAAGTCATTTACCACAAAGAATCGCCTGAAAAAAAAATAACAAAATCCTAAATAGTCTATGGTGCCTTAACCAACCAACACAAATTCATATCATCCATTTCATTTTGCATATCACATATAAATAAAAAACATTTGCATTCATCATAACATATGCATCCATCGCAATAAATTAACATGCATACATCCATACTCAGAACCCATCATACATAAGATCAAATCATCACATGTGCATAAAAAAAATAAAGCCGGTATATATATATATATATATATATATATATATATATATATATATATATATATATATCGTCAAAAACAAATGCCCGTAGGCTACAAAACTGGTCCTTTGACCCCGTAATCATACAAAAAAACCCCCCAGCCTAAGGCATCATCCACCATTATCACGCAAGGATCGATGCGACAGGAACTACCCCCCATGGTGTGGGTCCTATGGGACCCCTCATGGTAGCTACTACTAGCCCCTACATCATGCCTACTACCACCTCCCTCATCCAATCGCCTGCAACGAGATGATGCTGACTGCTCAGTACCACTGTCCCTCATTCGACATGAAGATCCACCTCCTGAGGGCTCAGGTACCTGCCCCCCAAGGTGAATGATCTCCCCATCCAAATCCATTTGGTGCCAGCACCACTCTACCTTCCATCGATGGTACATCATGACTACATCGTCGCATTACGCCAGTTGCATCTGTAGGAGATCTCTCTCCCAGGTAGTGTTGGTTCCCCTCTCCTCTCGATGGTGCATAACTCGTGTGCTCTCCTGCTCCACTAGTTGAGCATGTAGGAGATCCCTCTCCCACAGCGCATCCCCCAGCTCCTTATCTCGCCTCCATAGTAGCTTCGCCAATCGCACATTATCAACATGTAACTTGGACTTTGTGTCCTCTGCATCTGCCTGAGGCATGGGACCCTTTGGAATAGCAGCCTACTCTGGCTCCCACTGCTCCACAATGTCCTGCATCTTCGGTTGATTTAGAGTCCCCAAATCTACATCCCCACCCTCCACCTCCACCATGTTTGCATCCTCCAAAGGAGCTCCCCAATCATCCCTTGGTGCCTCAACACCCTCCTCGCTTGTCATTGCCACCTCCGTGCCTCCTAGTGTCCCCTCTCCATGCCATCGCTGTAGTACCCACCATTGGTCATACTCTGCGGTAGTCTCGACGTCATCCATGTCTAGGACGTCGATCACTGCGTCTGAATCCTCACCCAATGGCGTAATGACCGGTCGGTCTAGAGTCCTCTCATCCCCCAGTGCCGATAGACCATGGGCTCACCAAGAAACCCTTGGTGCACCCCAAACTATCATGTCACTCGACTGTATCATAAGAACTCATGCTCAGTCCCGTGCCGCCCAATCAACCACCACTCTCTGCATACCTATCGAAGCCACTCTCCAGCCTCTGTCCAGGCTGGACAGTCCCGATAAGGGTGCCAAGCCACCTCCCCTAGAGTAAGCTGAGATAAGGTATCGGCATAGTGCCCTACAACACTTGCCCACCATTGACTCTATCCCTACTCCATAGATCGTTGCCACAGAACTGCATAACATATCTCTCTATCCTCCATCTCCACTCGAGTCGTCCATGGTAGCCTGACTGGCCTCTCCACTACTATGTGCTGCCAAGCCCAACTCTGCAATAGATAGCTATAGCTAATCCCCTTTCACTGCCGGCAGTGAACCTCGTACAACTCCCCATAGAGCTATGCCAATAGTGTTTGTCCCCATCTCATGATTAGCGATGCCTCTGTCGGGCACTCTACCAACTGCCAAACCAAATCCAGTAGGTTCCATGGGAACCTCGCACCTGACGAGTTAGGTAACAGCATGTTGGACATGAGGCCCATAAGGAATGCGTGCCTCACTCCCAACACCCCCCTCTCTAGCCACCATCGGACCAAAATCCTACCAATATGGCAGTCACCCTCTGCCCTCTCTAGTGGATCCTCCACACCCAGCTCCTCCCCATGCCCGAAACATCACATCGGTATAGCTGTCCACTGGTCACACGACGATTTCCTGATCAACAGTCCATCTATCGAAATCTGTAGAAGCCGATAGATATCCTCCAAGGTCATAGTCATCTCCCCTATTGGGAGATGGAAGGTGTTGGTCTATGTATCCAAAAGATTGATTAGGGCCATCAAATAGGCCTGATTCATGACCACAGGCTCCAGTCGAGCCACCTGCTTGAGCCCAAGGGCATCAAGCCACTCCCAGTTAGCCACAGTCAATGCCCCCCGTGCTTCAGTAAAAGTAGTGGGTACACGGTATCGGCTCCTAACAACCTGCAAAAGAAAACAATTCAAAAAAATTAAAATCATGGAAAAGAATTGTACAACAATAACATGAATATACAACATTGCCTACCAATGTACAGCAAAAACAAACATAAAAATTCAAACCAAAATTAATTTTTTTTAGTTCTAGGGTTTCTAATCCTAACTAATTAATTTAAAAACAAAACAAAAATTCAAAATTCAAAAAAAAATTAATTTTTCAGTTCTAAGGTTTCTAATCCTAACTGATAAATTCCAAAAATAAAACAAAACAAAATTCAAAAATTAATTTTTCAGTCCTAGGGTTTCTAATCCTAACTGATTAATTTAAAAATAGAACAAAAATTCAAAAATACAAAAATTAAGTCTTAGGGTTTTACGTTCCATTTATCATAGGGTATAGTTATAAGAAAAATAACAATTCTTTACCTAGGTTTTTCGCTATGTTTAGTTGTACACTAAGTCTTAGTTGTCTTCAGCTCAGTTTCAGGGTTTAAGTTTTAAAATTTTGAAAAACATCATCACAAAGAAAATTAAACAAAACACTTGCAGTTTTAAACAAAAGTAATAACTCTAGGGAGCACTTATTGGTCTCGCTTCGGCTCTGCCGCTCGATCCGGTTTGTGCACTCATGATTTCAAAGAAATTCCAACAGCACTTTGCTTTGTAGAATTAACCTCCTCCTCCCTAGAGCTCCAAATCGCAAGAAAATTCAGATGCAAATGAGCCCAAACCCTAGTTTTGGCCTTTAAATAGGCCTTTTGAGCTTAAATTCATCTTCCCCTAGGACAAGCGCTCTGGTTAGCACTTGTCCCACCATGGGATGAATTCTAAGCTGGTATTCGTCCCACCCTGGGACGAATTCAGGCCAAATTTTTTAAAAAACATAAAAAATTGAACAAAAATGCACTAAAACAGATAATAAACTTTCCCAATGAGAGTGTTGTTGCACTTGACATCCCGGGCATGCAAAATGGACGTTGGGGTCACAAATTGTCACTATCCTACTCCCTAAGAAGGCTATATTAGCCGGACCACTCCACGGGAAGACGAATTTTTGCCAATTTTAGCTCCAAAAAGCATCACAAAAAGGGTTACCACCCACCAAAAATAGGTCTAAATGTCGGAAAACTGCACATGCTTAATGCTAAACCATCTAAAGGCACCTTGGAACAAGTCATCTTGGGTCAAGTGACTCATCGCTTTTCTCACGAAGGTCATTCCCTCATCGATTTGTCACTTGAGGGGGTAGTCACACTTAGTCACCAATCAACAAGCACACACCCAGTTAAGGAAAACGACATGCATTCAATGAATCATTGACAAAGACAATTACGCTCCTACTTGGCGTAGTAAAAAAGCAATAATCACAATCTGATCAAATCACTTGGCATTTCATGAATCATGAACTCAAGGTTCTCACAGACAAAAGGTTGCGCCCTTTGCCTATTCATGACTGATCAATGTCCAATGTCAAGTAACACCTCATCGAAAAATTTTAACACTTAAATTGAGTGCCTTCGCTCATCAGAAGTAAGGATTCAAGAATGCATGCCCTTTCCATACTTGGGGCATCAAAATTTGGTTAGGTTACCAAGAAACCCTAATCATTAGTGCTTTGGTTATCTATTTTTGCTCGACGCTGCGCCATGCATAGCGCATCCCAAAAAGGGGCATTTGTAGACACCAAAACAACAATCCGATTATGTGATTATGTGATTACAAACATTGATCAATGGTTAAACAGTGGTCCTAACCACTTTTGCAGCAATTTTGGAAGGTCAGAAGGCAATTTGGCACATTCAAGCACTTTGCTCAGTATTCGCCCCACCCTGGGACGAATCCAAAATGGGATCCGTCTCACCTAGGGACGAATTTTGAATTCACTCTGGGTCAGGACGAATTCCAGGTTTAACAAGAAAAAAGAAAAATTGCACCAAGTGGCAGTCGAAGACAGTCCATTAATGCCTCCTTCCTTGCATGCACGTGTAGGTGGGCAGATTGGATGTTAGAGGACTGTCACAAGGGCAGTCATGGAAGCCCAAGTCATGGAGGACTTTCCTCCCTCATGGGAAGGCATGATTGCCACATGGCGCTTATGCATGCCCCTCCAAAGAGACTCCCTGGGTCTATAAAATGGTGAACTTTCTCACCCAAAGAGTACAGGTTGGAAGCATTTTCAAGCAACAAAGTGCTACCAAATTGATACCACATTTTCACCTTTTGATTCACCTCTTCCACATCCTTGATATCTTTCACAAGGGAGGTCATTGGGTGGTTATTGGGAGTTTGAATCTGGATCCAAAACCTGAAATTTGGCCACATTGATCTACCAATTCGCCGACAACCCATTATAAGAGATTTTGGGCCCATCCCAAGTGGATTGGTGTCGAAATCAGGTTCCAACGGTAGGCGGCCTGCCTGGGCGCCCCTCATTCCTGTAAGCCTAATATTATTTCTTAAGAACGATTGGGAATTCATGGCAAATTTTTCTTTTGTCATTTGTTTATTTTGCATTCCATTCTATGCTATTTAAATAGTTTACAATTCCAATTTCATAATGTTTTGATCAAATCTTATCATGCTTTGTTGCTCGTGTTGTCCTCACTAACTTGCAGGTAACGATGTCAAATTCCCATTGATGGAGGTCAAATTTGGGGAATCTAACCATCTAGGTCTTCCCAAAATGCCCCCAATTAGCTAATACCTTTGTTTGTAGGTCTTTTGGAGATCTCGAGACATGAAATTTGGGCAGCATCACTTTGGCGCTTTGTTGCAGGAGAATTCGTCCTACCCAGGGACGAATTACAGTTGAATTCATCCTACCCAGGGATGAATTATAGTCAAATTCGAATCGGCGATGAGTTCTCCAACTATTTTGATGGTAGTGGCCCTCTGGTAATGTTCTCTGGTTTTTGTCAAATTTGTAGGTTATTTGGAATCATTTTATTTATTGATTTAGCTAATCTTATGCATGCATCTTCCATTGGTTTTTATGATCAAACGCCTTATCTTTTGTCATAGGTGCTACTAACGATTTGTTGCTTCTTTGAATGCAGGGGAAGCAGCAAGGATCAAGGATTCATTCACACAAGCGGCGGCAATACTTTGGCCCACCCATTTTGCATGTGGGCACACGGAAGAGAGATGACTTTCCATTGATGTGACCAAGAGACAAGTTTGATGCTCCTTTCCCCTAAAAATGGAGGAAGCTAATTGTAACCGAATTTGAAATACATCAATAAAAGAAGAGGGTTGTTTCATTCCATTTGGATTCCAATTTATCTATGCTTTCTCTATTTTTACGCATTTCTAATTTGTAGCATCAAGTTTAGTTTCATTCTTGCATTGTTTTTGGAGTTTTCCCTTTTTGTTTCCAGAATCTCGTGCTTTCAGCAAGTTTAAGATTTTACAAAAAGTGAGCAATTCATTCAACTTAGCAAGTGAATTTCTTAGTTTCTTTTGTACATATAAAAAGGATGAAATTTAAATTATTCTCCTAATTTTCATATTTGAATTCTATCAAGCTCAAAATTTTCAATTTTGGGACTTAAATTTTGTAAATACTTAGTGGATGGCAACTCCAAATTGAAGTTTAAAAAACATTTTTTTACAAATACATCCAAAAAAATCCAAAAAAACTTGAATTTGATCTTTTATGTGCATCTTCCATGGGTAGAAGCACTTAAGTTAGATGTTTGAGTTACTTTTTCCAAAGTATGATACGATAAGTAATTCACTCAACCAAGTGAGTGATTCACTCCATAAAATGTGGAATCCATTCAACACACATCTAACAAGTGATTTACTCAAAATAATTTAATAGGACTACGTTCCTCCCCTAAAAAAAAATTCTTAGTCTAGATAGAAGAGTGTATTTCTTAAAAAAATTCATAGTCTAGAAAAAAGAGTGTATCACTTGATTTGATAGTTTACTGAAAAAACTATGTTCAAGAAGTTAATCACCTAAAATTAGAAGAAAATAACTCCAAGTAGTAGGTAAATCACTCAAGTTTATATTTTACTAAAAAACTATATTATGAAAGTGAATTGCTAAAAATTTCATATGAATCACTCCAAGTAGCAAGCAAATAATTCAAAATAGGCAATTTTGGCAAAAGAAAAAAAGTAGATTTTGACTTTGGGATTCTATCCTTATACGTACAAGCATGTGAATACATGATCCAAATATCAAAAATTGGGAAAAGAAGATAAATTTACAATCTTATTTGTATTTCATTAAAGAAACACAAAGGAAAAAATTGTTATGTGGGTGCATCAATAAGACAAATTTGAAGAAACTCTTGTATCTAGTACCATATCATCAAAAGGAAAAATCCCTATGAATGTGTTAGGACCCTATTCGTAACAATAATTATAATTAACCTTCACTATTTTATAATCACTAATAGAGATATGAATAGGTATGTCTTTACGTCGCACCCTATGTTGCGTATAAGTAGGCAATCCATTGGTAAGTTATAGACATCGAAGAACATTCATTTTATATCATTGTTTGGGTTATCCAATTCAATTCAACTACAATTCTAATACAAAGGTGATTCCAATTTATTAATCCAAGGTTATTACATAGAGGAACCTTGCATCTGGTATCAGAGTTGTTCCTTTCTCTGGTTTCTCTTGCTTCCACACTAATCTACAACCAAACCAGTGATATATCTTAAATTTTTTTGAAAGACTGAGCCTTCGGTTGTAAAACCCCAACATACACAGACAAATAAATTTGACAAATCAATTGGTGAAATAATATTCAGACGGTGAGCAATGTATTCCAAACCAGATATAGCGAGCTGCGTATTTCAAATAAATTTGGACAGCATCTAAAACTTTCGATGGATATTACAAGAAACCGATGACATCAAGGATAATTTGACGAGCAAAAAAAAATTATATTATAAATTTTTTATAAGGTTTATAAATTTTGACATTGACATATAGTTTCAGGTGATAGAAATACAAAGTATTAAAAAAAAAAAGAGAGATAATACGGTCAAAGTTTAGTTTCTCAGAGCCAAAACTTGAAGGAAATTATTTTTTCCTATCTTTCCTCTCATCCCCGAATACAAGACCTACAGACAAAGAAGCAATCACTACGATCACTGTCGAACGAAAGCATTCACTTCCAACACTACTGAACGAAGCACTTGTTGGGGCACTGTAGAATGAAGAACTCATAGCACACTATCAAGTGAAGTGTCGTTGACCTTCGCTTACCGCCCCCCTTGTTCCTTGTCCTCCGTGTTATCCCACCTTTCCTGCCATCGCCACCCGAGTTGTGCTTCATCCACTACCTCGGCCCCTCTCTACTACACCATAGATCCATTCACATTTTCACTGCCTGAGCCTCTTCACTAGTGCTCCACCATCCTTGCTCCCCGCCCTGAGCTCTGCCATCACTGCACCTCCTATTATGCCACTGTTGCCTAGTCATTGCCACTCCAAAAATAAAATTAGTGACAACTTCCAAAAAATGACTACGAAAATGACCGACGATGGAAGATCTCATGACACCAACCTGCTTTCACCGATTAATATCATCAACCTTCATCAAATAACTTTAGTGCATGAGTATCAAACATGGTTTGAGGATATCACCAAACACAACACAAGGTTGGATGAATCAATTCTCATCAGTGGCTTCATTAGTGGATTGAAAGAGGAAATTCGAATGGAGGTGACAAGGTTCAATCCCTATACCATGATGCAGACCTATGGATTGGCCAAATTAGCCGAAGAAAAATTCAATTATCAACATCGACTAGGAAAAATACCTATTGGGAAGGCACAAACTACTTACACCACCACCAAACCTAATCGAATTTTACCAATTAAACGTCTCAACTTTGAGGAAATGAAGGAATGATGAGCGAAATGTCTTTGCGATAATTGTGATGAGCAATTTGGACCCCACCATAAATGTGCTACACTAACATTGTATTTATTGAAGGAAGTTGATCCTTGTCTCTCCATAGAGCAAGCAGATGAGGTAATTGTGTCTGAAGCGGCCAGTGCACCTACTCACCACAATGAAGACAATAAGGTCGATGTATAAGAAGTGATCAGTGGACCAAGCAAGGTTGAGGTAAACATCCATACAGTGAACAATGAAGGTCAGAAATACACTCTAAATAGACTACCCTCAAGTTCCTCACAAATAGTGAGTTCTCATCAAATGGTAAAACCTATCTGAAAACAAAGCAAAAAGGTCACTACACGCTCATTTCCCGTTGACTCTCCCAGGAAACAAAAAGAAGATACAAAAGTAATACAACCACTTTTAAGGCATAATTTTGAAGTGTTTAAGGACCCCCACAGGTTCTCCTCCCATCATCATCACAATTATCCTAAGGAATATTCTCCTATTTCTCTTGGCAATCCACCACTAACAATTTTCCCTTCCCGATATCCTTTCTTACAAAAAAAAACATTAAAGTTGTGCAAGAACATGAGCAAATGCGTCTTGTAAAACAAAAGACAAAGCTCCTCCCCTTGAGCTTTGAGGAAAAAGCTATTTTTAAGGAGGGTGGCATGTTAGGACCCTATTCCTAACAATAATTATAATTAACCTTCACTATTTTATAATCACTAATAGAGATATGAATAGGTATGTCTTTACGTCACACCCTATGTTGCGTATAAGTAGGCAATCCATTGGTAAGTTATAGACATCGAAGAACATTCATTTTATATCATTGTTTGGGTTATCCAATTCAATTCAACTGTGATTCTAATACAAAGGTGATTCCAATTTATTAATCCAAGGTTATTACGTAGAGGAACCTTGCAGAATGATAAACTTATTCAATGCTTCATGACACCCTCAATAGACTACTTAGATTAGAAACTAAGTTATTTGACTATCTTAGTAAACCCTATTTGGGCTAATTATGCACCTTTATTAGGCCCACACCAACCCTCTATACTAGATATTAATTGAAGCAAATAACCTAACAAACAAGCCATTTTCAGACATCAATTCTATAACTAGCCTAAAACATCAAACAAAAATATATACCTCCCATAAATACACCTCTACTATAGACCCCACAAGTTTAACCAATACATATAATGTCCCTCTAGCCCAGTTAGTAGCCTAGATAGGATTAATAGGCTTAAACTTGAACCTTGCATAAAATACCAAGAAATGGTTGTGCAAATGGGATCCCAAGCATATCAAAGAAATACCTAAGGGTTAAAACCATATTTAATTTTCCAAGCATAGTAAAATATGTAATAACCATCCCCTTAAAACCAATAGATCCAATAGTTATCATTGAATTATTTACCCATCCATGACAAAACTTGCAGTGACTTCCTAACTAATAGTGGTTGTATCCAAATCCACCTCCTCAATATCCACCATATTACCCTTGATATCTATACCCCCTTCCACACATACCAATGTCTAGGCTATGCAATGTATACTTCTAATAAATAGTATGTCCAATGTCCTCCATAGAAAAATAATTTTGGCACACCTACTATACCCCCAAATCAACTTCCTCATTAGATCTATCAATTCAATTTTATCATAATGAAAAAATAATATAGTTAATTGAATTCAACTACCTATCAATATGGATTTTATATCCTAAACTATTCATGAGCCTCAACATAAATAACTCAACTAGCAACCTCATCCCTTAGTTGTAAATTACACCTTCCATAACTATCAATCATACCCATCCAATTATTAGTAACTCCCAATTAAAACATGCAATTATAGTTAACTCCAAATAAATATCCATGCAACCTCCAATCAACGATAGCTCTTCCAATTTGTATTTTGAATTTTTAGTGCTTCCAAAGAATCATTTTTACTTTCAACTTTATATAAAATCCTATATTTTCTTAGGGTAATAGGATTATGAATGAATAAAGGATCAAGCAATGATCAATGAATGGAGAAATTAGTAACTAGCAATCAAAAATAAAGAAGAAGAATCATCCAGTCATTTTTTGTAACTCCTTTAGATTTTATTTCTTCAAATCCTTCTTTATTGCTTGTTTTACTTATGCCTTGTATTAGATACTAGCCTTCTATTTTATAAGTCTTAATTGTCTTCTTTTGAGGATGGTCATTGTATTATAATCATATTTTTTTGTTTCTACCTTAGCTAGGGTCTTTAGAAACATTTCCTCTCACATGATCATGGATTGAAGTTGTACGTTATTATAGCCAAAAGCACCACATTCCTATATAGTTATCATTAGCACCTATGGTGCTAGAATTAGAGCTACTCCATCATGGTAGTTTTGTAAATCTTGTATGGCATGGAAAATAAAAAAATATAAAAACTTGATTTCCATGTGTTGTTGTTAGAACATGTTACTAACTATTTTAAATGTCTATCTTAATTTCTAAATATCCGTTTCCATTAATTAGATCATGTCTTATTATTATTCATCTTGATCTGTGCATGATTTATTATTAGAATATTTAACTTAATATCTTGTATACCATTAGAAACTAAGTTGTATCTATGTATTGTTTAGTATCTTTGTTAATATTAAATATATAGTCTATCGAATCGAGATACTACTCTACAATGACTATAGATAGTGGCATCATAATTTGGTAGAGCTATCGAAAGCACCACCAATGCTATCACTTCCACTATTCTACAACAATATTTTTCCAAGAATAATTAGTAATCCAAAGTGTCATAGCCTTTTTGCTTTTATATTCATTTTTAATATAACATAGGTTTAATTAAGACAAGCCCTTAAACCTCTAATATTATATTAGGTTTTGTATGTGTAAATTTTTGAATTCATGTGGAGAAGCAATCTGAAGGCTAAAAAGTGGGATAGAGGCATTTAATAACATTTAGAGTGAGAAACAAGTCATGTTAATTCCTTAGTCATTACATTTTCCTTAGCCTAGGTCTATAAATTATTTTAGATGAATTACTATGCTTAATATCTTGATTTCTCTTTGTTGATGATATGCCATCTAAATCATATTCATCTTAGTTTTTTATATGGAATGTTAGATTGAATAAATTGCTTTATTTTTTTGGTACTATTAATAAGAAATAGGGTTTTAAAAGACTCCCAAAACCTGTACAATAAAAATGCCACATGGGTGAACAAGACCAGTACTAAACACCCCACTAGACAAAGAGGGGTAGACTAGAAAAAAATTGTACAAAACCCAGACCCAATAACAAGTAGAAAGTGGAGAACTGAGGCGGTTCTACCCAACATAGCCAGCTCTTGAGCAACAATAGTAGCAAAATGGGAAATATCCTTGGAGTAGTCCAATTCCATCTTTAGCAAGCCCTAGATTTTCCTTTGATTGATGTCAATGAGCTTCAAATTATGAAAAATAGAGCATTTTTTATCCTAGATGTCCTTCGGGGCATAAACCTCATCAACAAATTTTTCCCTATGGCAATATCTTGGGAGAACATTGAAATCAAGAGGGAGAGAGAGAGGGTAGGAGCCATCATCCTCACACTTCTTGTTACACAAACGTTTGGACTTGTGGGTACCACTACCCTCCACCACACTATTCGGTGTAAGATCCATGTCCACTCGTCCAAAATCAACCTCCATAGGAGATGAATCATTCCTAAGAGAGGGGCCATCTATAGGAGCACAACTACAAACACTAGAATAATTACCCCGAACACCTTTAGAAGTAACCTGAATCTTCCTTGAAACATTTCTCAGGCCTAATCCAAAGGTGAATTGGTAAATATCATCACTACTTTCAGGAGCATCCTTCGAAGCCACCTTAGAACCACCAACAACACGATAGGGAAGATCCACAAATTGTTTAAGGATTTCATCAACAGACATACCATGCTCCAAATCCTCCTATTCAAACATGACCAAAGCAAGGCCTTGATGGAGGGGGGCCTAACCATGACCGCATTGCATGTTCACAAAGGATTTTTTCATAGACTGGAATAGAAACAAAGGAATATTCATGTGTTCATGATGATGTAAATAATTTAGGAATATAGCGTGAAAATTCCTAATGATCTCATAGGTAGAATCTAGAGTGAAATAATCCATAATAACCCTTGCAACTAGATCCCAGGGAGGGAAAAGTGCCATAGCACTGAAGACATTTTTGACTCAGAATAAATTCATCTTTATCAAGGAAAAGACTGATCTCCTTTAGCAAAGAGTGTTTATCACAATTATGATAAGCTCCATCAAGAATTAAACCAGTGGTCCTACTTATCAGCTCTACCAAAACCTGTAATAACCATGAGCCAATCCTAACCTAGTTGTCATTCCAAGTTGCCACCATACAATTAGTAAGAACAAGGTTGTGCCCATGAAATTTTTGAATACACTCCAGAAGACCCCCCTCCGCCAGGATAAATTTAACTTCATCATCAAAGGTAATGGAATCAGGTTCTAATAGAGACTTAATATGCTTATATTTTGGAGAAAATGTCTTAGCTTTACCTATCTGTGTAGCAAATAAATTCCACCAAAATATAGATAAAATAATAGGAACACGAACAACCAAGCTCGAACCAATAGGAAGACATAGGTGAAGGAGGACCCATAACGAAGTAAGATAGAAATACATGTTATCTACAACTAAATTCAAAGCCCGAACACCATAGAAAGAATTGGGACTCATCGAATAAGGAAACCAAGAAATTCCAAGAACCATAAATAAGAAAAATAAGTTAAACCCCTACATGAAGGTAAATTCCAAAGCAAGAAGCATCACAAAAAAAATCCTCATGAGGGAACACAAACTAAATATCAGGACCAAATAGCAAAAACAATCAAAAATTAACTTGGGAAACAAGAGGGATGACCAAAATGCCTCGAAAACCATAAAGAAAGGGCCAAAACTGCATAAACCACATGTCACCACCTCAAGAAAACCTCCAACATGTGTGAGGACTATCCATAAAAGATGATCAAACACACGACCATGAAGATGCTCCCACTTAGAAAAAAAGAGGACATAAAAAGGCTTCCCATCCTCTATGGGAAAAGCAGTGTTAGATCACTTCCAGACATTGAGAAGAAGAACGGGTGACTTCCCAAGACAAAACAAAAAGGAAGCATAAAATAAATGACAATATGACATTGACATGCTCAAGGAAGTTTTGAGAAACCAATGAACAACTAGGGAGGCCTGCCAAACCAACAAATGAGGGGACATTGGAAGGAAGAAATTTGAAATTTGAAAATCTAGAGGAGGGGAAAGCCCTCTTGACACCACCAAAGATGATCTTCGTGCCAACATAACTAGAGAGGACAATGTAGGTGCCAGAAGTAAAGGTATTTTTTCACCAGTCTAGGGATAAGCAAACTCCACCACAAACTGAGAATAGGTAGAAGCACTAGATGACATAGTGCCACCTATCAAGCATTAAAGTTTCTCTTCATTAGCAAGGCAAAGGATCTCGGGTAGAAAATATGAATGCAAAACTGACATACTCTGATGAGATACACCAAGATTTACATGGGTGTCGACCATCATGTTCCCTTCTCTATATTCTTTCTTAATTAACACCTCCTCCAAATAACTCAAATGGGCTCTAGATTCATCAATTAAATTGGAGATCACCAATTGGGATGACAATCTCCTTTAACCATGTTTATAATGTTCAAAGAATACCCCTCAATAACTACCCTATGGATGCCTAGTCTTTGAGTATTAAAATCCCCAAAAAGGAAGCATGAGCTTCAGCAATATGCAAATATTGGACACTAACATCCTTCGCGAAGGCCAGGATCACATCACCACTACTATCATGAATCATGCTCCCAACCCCAGTCGAGCTCAGATTACCCTTTGAAACATCTTCAAAATTAATCTTAAACCAACTTGGAGGAGGTGGGGTCCAATGAATCGATCTTATTAAATTAGGAGTTGGTGGGGGTCTTACCTCCAGATGAAAACCAAGATAATTCTCAACTGCAATTTCAGGGTTGTCATGAGGTAGAGAGGAACAAGTATCTTTGGTGTCTGCAAACACATTCTTTGCCACCCTTCACATTATTCTCTAGCTAACATGAAATATATCATTCTTAGAATTTTTAAACACCCTAGAATTCTGCTCCTTCCACACACCCCAAATAATATGGGGTAACAAAAATCTCTAGAAGCATTTGAGCCGAGGGGAAGAGAAAGGTGACATCCATTGTTGAATATAGTCACCAAAGGAATCTGGAAATATCCAATAAACACCAATGCATTGGAGAATAAAATAAAGAATATCATGGAAAACCTAACACTTAAGAAATAAATGAGAGGTTGATTCTCAATCTTTCTTACACAAAAAACATCTATTAAGTAGATTAAATCCCCTCTTATGCAAGTTTTCAATAGTTAGAACCTTATTCTACACCACCAACCAAAATAAAATATTAATCTTCGGGATTAGGTTCTTGAGCCATATATCAGAGCAAGTAAAAATTCCATCTCCATAAGGATATACAAGGGAATAAGCACACTTAACCATGAAATAAATTTCACTATCTGCATCCCACACCAAACGATTTGCCACCTCCTCATGATGCACAATATACCATCATATTTCAAGCAAAATATAATCCCACGTCTGGCGATCATGGGTTTTTCTAAGAAATGGGGGAAGGTGACCATATTTTATGACCATTTAGAAGAGTCACAAATTCAACAACCTTGGAGAAACCAGCTGCTCTGGAATAAATATAAACATCTCTGAAATGAGGGTCCTTAACAAGGAGGTAATATTTGAGCCAAGGATCATCCCAGAATGAAACTGACCTCCCATTTCCAATAATCCAACAACAATTATTTTTAATGAAGTCCCTGGATTTAATCAGGTTATTCTAGAAGGCAGAACCATTGGTAGGGAGATGATTCAAGAGAAACTTATGGAAATTATATTTAGCTTTAATAATCTGACACCATAAATTATCAGAATTAACAACTTTCTACACCAGTTTAGAGACCGAAACCTTGTTCATCACAGTCGCATTCTTAAGATTTAAACCTCTATATTTTTTCCTTTTGCATATTTTATCCGAAGAAATAAGATGAAACTTACCTTTCAGCTCAGGATCGTCCCATAGGAGCGCCTTACAGATGCTATCAAATCTAAACGCCACCTTAGCCAGAAGTTTGAATAGATATAGGAAATAGATGGAAATGATTTAAAGCATGCTCTAAATATAAAATTTATTTATTATATTTTAATATGATATGTAATATAAATCATAGTTATATTTTGAGCTCTTGATGAGTCTTTCATTATTCTCATCAACTACTTTCATTGTATAGGTTATGAGAATATTTTTTTTAGCAATCATTATTTTATTTTTGAAGTTAATGATATTATTAGGGTAGGTAGGGTAGTTTATTTAATGATTGATAGTGTTATTATAATAATAGGATGATTTTGTGGAGCTACATAAATTTACAATCACCACTAGAAGTGAATACCTCTTGAATGTGATTTTGAGAAGATATATGGTATACAAGGAAAATCAGTCAATGGTTTTATCTTATTGTAGTTATAAGGAGTCTTCCTACTCTGATATGTCGTTTAATGATTTGGTGTAGCAATGCTTTTTTGTGCAATTTTTTTCTATTCTCTAATTGGGCATTTAGCCTTCATGGGATTATAGGTATGTATATCTGGAGGTACTTATGGATTGCGGCCCATGTATGGAAGGCCTCATGAATATATAATCTATTTTTTTTTAATTTAATATTTATTCATCGAAAAATAAAAATATGGCCACATGTTGTAAATGTCTATCATAAGGTGTTATTAAATAATATAAGATCTAGAACAAAGCATATTAAATTTTGAGAATTAAATTAAAATTTATACACACATATATGTGTGTGTATATACATACATATACATGTGTGTGTGTACATATGTATGTATCTAGCCATACACTCTCCATCAAAATAATAAAGTATTACATTTGCTATCAATATATTTTCAACTTGCTTTACTAAGGATATTATTCATATTTCTTTCCATCATAAATATTTTCCATCTTCCTAGAATTGTTATGTTTTTGTAGTTAGCTCTTTGATATTATTTTTTTGTGGATTTGGTTAGTTTGAGAAATCCCTATGATCGACGCTCAAGGCTGAGCATCCCCATCCCACCATGACCTCTCATAATGGGATATTTGAGCTTATAAATAGAGAATTTAACACAACCACACACACACACACACACACACACACACACCATGATTTGAACTTTGGAATTCCCAAATAAGAGCCAAAGTTTGATCCCCATGAGACTTCATTGATATCATTTTCATTAAAATATTAAAATTGTCTTAACGAATTGTAATCTTACATTTAAATTTTATAAAAATTAATATCAATACTATAATTGGATAAATTATCTAGTATATGGTTTCATTATTTATATATATACTAACACTTCTAAGATATTTCCTCCAAAAATAGTATATGGACATTAAAAATGATTATATGTTTGTTCTAATCCCATATCGATTCTTTTTATAACATTAGTAATTATATGAAAATCCCCCTTAATTTAAATATCAAGAATTCTGAGGGCAATAAGTCTTTTGCACAGGCCCTTAAAGGTGGCAATAGGGTTTCCTTACATTCCTTACCACCTCTCACTCCCAATGGGTAGAAGGTATCCGTGCCTGAAAGCGTAATGGCAGACTTTATATCAATGGAAATTTTTTCTCTGGTAGGCAAATTCATAGGGGGCAGGCCGGATATTGAAATGATTCGACGATGGGCATCCTTGAAGTGGAAGACTTCTAGACACATGGATATTATTGCATTATCAAGGGGGTTTTTTGCGGTACGCCTTAACAATAGTGAAGATGCTAGTCGTATTCTAACAGGAGGACCTTGGTTCTTGGGCCGAAGAAGTATTTTTCTCAAGAGATGGGCTGAGGATTTTGACCCAGAAAAGTAGAGCATAAACTTCACCCCCGTTTGGGTCCGTCTCCCAAATCTCCCGTTTC
The DNA here is from genome assembly GCA_028583015.1 of Wollemia nobilis. Lineage (NCBI taxonomy): Eukaryota > Viridiplantae > Streptophyta > Pinopsida > Araucariales > Araucariaceae > Wollemia > Wollemia nobilis. Next base: position 6,103,623 of record JAQPPZ010003246.1, on the reverse strand, counting down.
ATTGGTGGCATGAGTATTTTCTTCAAGGTATTGCCAAGACCATAGGGGAATTGGTGGCCATTGACAATCCAACCCTTGCACGCACCAGAATGACGCATGCTAGGATTTGTGTAAATGCAAACCTAGAATCTGAGCTTCCTACTCATGTGGAGTTAGAATATGGAAATATAACAAGATTACAGGTCATCGAATATGAAAATAGACTGGAATTTTGCTCTGACTGTAATATTCAAGGCCATCTCAAAGGACAATGCTCTTTTTTGAGAAGCCAACAAACCCTTCCTAGGAATAATGATTCCAAGCGGCAGTCTTTCAAAAATAATGGCAAATACACAGGGATGTACAAGGTTAAAGATCCAAATGTTGAAAAGGCAAAGGCCTCTAGTTTGGGGAAAATGGAGAATGAGGCTGAGCTTCACATGGACAATGGTAAGGACAAGCAAATTGCTACATCACAAACTGACCAACAAAAGGTATGCTCTCCTTTCGAAAATCTAAATAAATTTAACATTTTGGCTGAAAACCAAATAATTACAGAGGAAAATCAGAATGAAGGGTCTAATGTTGAGGATATAATTCTTGGTCTCCCTGCTTACCTTGACTCCCCAACCAAATATAGACCTTCCAATCCTCCTTCTTTTGGCCATAAAGAATGCCCTAATGATGAGTCTTTTTACGCCCCAGAAAGAGAAAAAGTGCTTTCATAATTAATCAGCCCTTCCAAGAGAAATTTTTCACCTTTGTATTTGTCCCAATCCAGAGAAGGGGTTTCAGATCTTGTTATCCAACAGGTTACCCAAACAAAATTTAGCCCGAAACAGACTAGAAGCACAATGAATTCCCCCCGATTGATCGTGGAGGTGAGAAAAAAAAAGGGAAGAAAGTCAAATGCCCAACAATGGAAAGAAGAGGTCCAAGATGAGATAGCTAATGGAATTGGGACTACTCTGTTTCCATCAAGCGGAAATCTTCCCTTTGAAGAAAACAAAATTCTTAAGCCCCCTCAAGTCCAAGGCAGGGGAAGAGGAAAAAACTTTAAAAGTTCCAAATGAAGATCATATCCTAGAATGTAAGGGGGCTCAATGGCCTTCCTAAACAGTGGTTAGTCAAATATTTAAGAAGAGATTTTGATCCCACTATTCTTATTTTGCAAGAAACTAAAGTCGATGAAGTTTTGTCTAGAAAAATTGCCCTCAATATCTGGAAAAAGGGAGAAGCAATTTTTTGCAAAGCCAATGGAACCTCGGGTGGTCTTCTTTGTATCTGGAATCTGGGGAAGGTGGAAGGCAAGGTTATTCAATTAGGGGAAAGGGTAATGAGCATTATTTTTAAGGATAAGGTTAGTGACCTTTCTTGGATATTAACAAATGTGTACGCCCCTAATTATATATCTGGGAGATCTGATCTATGGAATTTACTCAGTCATTTCAAGGAAGCTTTTTAGGATATCCCATGGATAGTGACGGGGGACTTTAATACCCCTATTTACCCCTCTGATAAAAAATGGGGAGTAGGAATTCCAGCAAGAAGTATAGAGGACTTTCAAGATTTCATTAACAACAACAATTTATTGGATGTCAAATTAAAAAATGCTAAATTTACTTGGAGCAATAGGAGGTCTGGAAATCAACTTATAATGGAAAATCTTGATAGGTTTTTTTTGTCATAGGAAGCAATACAATATTTTAGGGATGCAAATCTGTTGTCCTTGCCTCGCATTGGGTTTGACCACAACCCAATTTTACTTGAAATTGAAGAGACTCCAAAATTCAAAAGGCCTTTTAGGTTTGAATCTATGTGGATGCACCACCCTGATCTCAGAGACAAAATTTCTCAATGGTGGCAGCATTCTTGTCGAGCGGGCCTTCATTCATATTAGCACATAAACTTAAAGTGGTGAAAGAAAATCTAAGGACGTAGAATAAAGAAATTTTTGGAAATATTTTTGAAAATAAGAAAGCCATCTCCGAAAGGTTATCAACCATTGAGAAAAAACTTGAAGAGGGATTGCCTGACCCTTCCCTACATGCAGATGAAAAGAAAGCCCTTGTTGAGTATCATAATGTTTTAGCCTGTGAGGAGACTTTTTGGAGGCAAAAGTCTAGAGCTACCTGGCTAAAAGAAGGTGATGCCAACACAAGATTTTTTCATGCATCTACCTTAAGGAATAGAAGCCACAATAGAATTAAAGAACTTGTTAGAGATGATGGATCATCCCTTTCTAGTCCTAATGAGATAAAAAATGAAGCAGTTTCCTATTTTCAGAATCTTTTAGGAGAAGAACATTTCAGTTCTGCCTTAGCTTCAGAATCAATGCTTTACCATATTCCTCATTTAATTTTTGATGACTTGAATGGGGAGTTAATTAAGCCTTTCACGGATGAAGAAATCAAAGAGGCCCTCTTCTCAATGAACCCTAATAAAGCTCCAGGTCCAAACGGGTTTTCACCTCGTTTTTTAGGCTTTTTGGGATATTGTAGGTTTTGATGTATGTGCTACTATCAAGGAATTTCAGTCCACAAAGCATATTCCGAGAAGTTTTAACTCCACTTTTATTGATTTAATCCCAAATATTCCTACTCCTAGATCTATGATGGATTTTAGACCTATTAGCCTTTGTAATGTTGTTTATAAAATTTTGACCAAGGCGATTGCAAATAGAATGAGGAAGAACCTTCCTATGTTTATTGATATTTGTCAAGGCAGTTCAATCCCTGGAAGGTCCATCCTTGATGGTGTCATAATAGTTCATGAAGCCCTCCATTCGGTAGTCCAGACTAAAAAACCTGCTTTTGCTCTCAAGCTGGATATGAACAAGGCTTATGACCGCATAAACTAGAGTTTTGTCTCTGCCATTCTTCAGAAATTTGGTTTTCATCATGAATGGATCAAGCTTTTGGAAGGATGTTTTATGAAACCTTGGTTTTCAGTCCTTGTTAATGGTGCTCTAGCTGGATACTTTCAAAGTAAAAGGGGCCTAAGGCAAGGTGACCCTATCTCTCCCATGTTGTTTATCATTGTGGCTGAAGCCCTTGGGAGGACAATCAAAGTTGCCTGTAATATTGGTCTTATTTCAGGAATTAAAGCATCATCACAAACACAGGCAGTTACACATGAACAGTTTGTGGATGATACTTTGTTGTTAACTCTTGCATCAGTTTTTGAGGCTAAGGTCATAAAACATATTCTAGAGCTATATGAGGATGCTGCGGGGCAAAAGGTAAATTTTTCAAAGAGTAAAATTTATTTCTTTAACACTCCCATTCAGAGGCAGATTAAGATTGCTAGGATTCTTGGATGCTCAGTGTCTACTCTTCCATCCACATACTTAGGCCTTCCTTTATTTACAGGCAGAGCTACTGATTCCATGTGGACTAATGTAATTGAAATAATTCAGAGGAAGCTGGCTGGATGGAAAGGGAATTTGTTATCTCAAGCTGGCAAGGTAGTTCTCACCAGGTTTTCCATTCAAAGCATCCCTGTCTACTTTCTCTCTGTTTTTAAAGCTCCTACAAGTGTCTACACTAAAATTGAATAGATCCATAATAGGTTCCTATGGACTGGTTCTGAATCTAAGCAGCACTTTCACTTGGTGTCCTGGGATAGGGTTTGCAAACCAAGGGAGTTTGGAGGTATTGGGCTAAGGAGAATACAACTTTTAAACATGGCCCTCCTGGCCAAACAAGCATGGCGTCTTTTGACAAATGCAAATGCATAATGGATTACTATAATCAGAAGAAAGTATTTGCAAGAAACTGAATTCTTAAGTTATTCCTTTCCTCCCAGGGGATCAATTTTTTGGAAATCAATCCTTCAAACTAAAAACTTGCTAAGCAAATGGATACGTTGAAACCGGGAAATGGAAGAAACATTGATTTCTGGGACCACAAATGGTTAAAGGACTATCCCCTTTCTGCAGACCCCATCCTTTCAACCCTTAGAGCTTGGAAAATTGAATTTTTTGGTACCAAAGTTGCAGATTTTATTACTTTGTCAAACAATAGAAGGGTTTGGAAGCCAATAATGAACAATGATCTACCGAGGGCATCAATAATACTGGAGAATGAATTAAGACAGTATTTACTCCCTTATGGCATTCTTGAGGACCATCTTATCTGATAAGCTTCAGACAATGGGGAATTTTCTGTCAAGACTGCTTATCTGATGCTTATTGATAATGATGAACCTACTTTCCCTCACTTGGAAGTTTGGCCCAAAAGCATTGTTTCGAAGGTTGGGTTTTTTGCATGGCTGGCCATCCAAAATAAGATCCTCACCATGGATAACTTAATAAAAATAGGTGTGATTGTTGTTAATAGGTGTTATCTTTGTATGTCTGAGTGGGAGTCTATTGATCATTTGTTTTTGTATTGTAATTTTTCTATCTCAATCTTGTTAGGTCTGTTACAAGTGTTTCATATTTATTGGGTCCATCCTCAGTCCATTTTTGACTTATTTGTCCAGTGGCCTTCTCCATTTTTGAATAGGCATCTTAGGTATATGTGGAAGATCTGCCTTCATCACTACTTGTGGCAGATATGGTTGGAAAGGAATCGTCGGGCCTTCTTGGATAAGGTTTCTCAGTCATCCTCTGTCTTGTCAAAAATTTTAGTATATGCTAATGAGAATTCTTGTTTAGTGCCTGCTACATCTAGACCTCCAAATCCTTTTGAAGCTTCATTAGGCCAGTCATTAAACTTACCTCTCACTGATGGCATCAATCATCCTCAAGTCTGTCCTAGAACCATGATCACATGGACCCCACCCCCCTTAGGGTGGATTAAGTTAAATTTTGATGGGGCATCTAGGGGCAACCCAGGTGAAGCTGGGGCTGGTGGCTTACTTAGATACCACAAGGGTGAGGTGCTTGTAGCTTTTTTTGAACATCTTGGAGCTCAAACTAACAATGTGGCTAAAGCGAGGGCAGTTTGGAGGAGCCTCAAGGTGGCAGAGAATTATCCAGGGAAACTGTTGGTGGAAGGTGATTCTTTTATTATTATAATTCTTATAAAGAACAATAAGAGAGCTCCTTGGAGATTTTATGACTACATCCATGAAGCAAGGGCTCTAATTCATGATCGACCTGAGGCCATAATTTTGCATACCTTTCGGGAAGCAAACATGGCAGCTGATAGGCTGGCAAATGAAGGCATTGTAGCAGCAAATTTGATCACGTGGACTGAAAATCTTCCTCATGCAATCTCAATGGTGATAGATAATGAAAAATTTTAGATTGGAAGGCTCAAAGTGGATCAATGACAGAAAATGGGGGCATTTTTAAAAATATTTTTTTGAACCTTATAATGGCTTTTGTCATATTTGTTTTTTTTGTTCATGTGACTAGTGTTTTTTGCAGCTGGTGGGGCACTGATATAGGTTTTTTATCTACAAATTCATGCATGGGAAACATCCGCTTTGGCCTCAAATATTTCCCAAGGTGTGTTTGGATTCGATGTCGCAAAAAGGCCCTAGCAAGAAATAACAGTGTTGGAGATCCCTGACAATGAGGTACTAGACCCCACCATAATAGTCTTGGAGAAGATGACAATTTCATCGGCCTCCAACGAGTATCAACCAGATTGAAGAGTCCGTCCGGCCTCATCAGTGCAGCTGTTGATTTGTGTGATTCTCTAAATCTTTTGTTTTATAGCCGGCAGTTCCAAGGGCACAAGGAGTCGAAGGCAAAATCTAAAGATGATGGCAAGGAGGATGATAAGAAGTTAGATGAGGACTACAAGGAAGAATGCTTGGCCTCTTGGTTGTCCATTCTATGGGATGTTTTTTGACCATATTTTATTATTTTTATATGGGCACAAGCTACTCCGCATGGTGCTTGCATGATTAGTTTTTGTCTTTGTTAGTTCTATTTTGCGTCTTTCTTTTCTGATGGCCATAATATTAGGCTTCCATAGTTTAGTTTGGCTGTATTCTATTGGAAGAGTAGGTCTTGGCCCTTTTTTTTGTCAGTTTAAACTTTTAGGGCTTGGCCTTTGTCCAGTTGGTCAGTGGACCCTATTCTGTAAAATGGTTTTGGGTCAACCAGTTAAAACCCGGTGTTAATTATAATATTCTCTTACTTACCAAAAAAATATATATATATATTTCTATCATTTTTCATGAAAATTCTGAACCCAAAAGAAGTATCCTAGCCTCTACATAGTTGATAGTTAAAGTTCCATATGATTTTGAGTTTTGAAGAGAATTTTTCCTTCATTATCTCAACAAAAATTGACCTCACTATATTTTACCTTAATTCCTTTGGAATCATAATTAAAATTAGTATTTATGAACCCAATTTCGAGGTATTTCTATTTTAACATTAATCGATACTCAACCTTTGCATTAGTTCCATTGCCACAAATGACCCTTTATTGTATATCCAATATATAATAAAGAGGCTATCATCTCTTTTATCATACTTGAGACTTCTCATGATGAGAACCATGCCTATAAATTTTCTATAAAAGAAGCAATAATAGATTTAAAAACTGGGCATGTTTTTAAATTAATATTTAGAATTTAATTAATCATTTCAAGCCAAAAATTGAAAAAAAATGGACAAGACCAATTTTGCATAGAATTCATAATTTTATAGCTTTTAAATAAATAATTCAACACTTCATCAACTCTTTCGATTTTTATGTAATTATACAATGTATTGTCATTTTTCTAAAATTGTAGCCCCAAATCATACAAGGAAAAAATAAGTAAATGATATAACGTTTCTAGATCCTTCTTATACAAGGAACATGTAAAAGGCTCATGATATCCTCTTCTTTGCATACTCTTTCTTGTAAGGATCTTGCTTTGGTTTTACTAATCAAAGGAATGTTGAATGTTGAGGCCTTAAGGAGGATCTTGAGTAACCAATGTTATTCCAAGGGAATCTTTAGAAGTAGGAAAATTCTAATTACTTTAAATCCTTATATCTCAACTTTATTGAATATCCTCTATCTATTAATAGATTCCAAACCAACTCTTTATTCTACATAAAGAAAAAGATAAATAGAAGTATTGAATAATACTTTGAATCTCATCTTCTATTTGTTTGAATGTTCATCCTTCAATAGTATTTCTAATAAATATTCACTATCTAGAGTTGTTGCACACACTAATATAATTTTTTAGCTGTGTACCTTTATAAGCTAAATATGACCTAGCCAATGGTTCCAATTCAAAACACATATAAGTGTAAATACATCAACCAAGCATTACACCAAAAATTTGTAAAAATCTCCCAAATGACTAACCATCTAATATATTTCTTGATTCATTGTAAACTATTTGATATGAGGTTCCACGTTATCGAACCTCTACGTAGGGTTCTTTTCCTAAACATTTTTATTGTGTCAATAAGACTTATATATTCTTATTTATAAGATTAGCTCTTGATTTTATGAGGCGTCATGTATGGGATGGGAATACTCAGCCCTAAGCATTGGTTGTAGGGTTTTCTCACACTATCCAAATCCAAAAAAATTAAAGACCTATATATTTTTTAAGTAACATTTTTGCTCAACTATTTTCTTGATATTTAAATAATACCTAGACAAAATATTAAGCTTCATAAATGGGATTGAAATCTAATTAATCTGATATGGTTACTATAAAATAATAAATATAAATTTTCATTACAATTATGGAAGTCATCGATCTAATTTTTACATGTATAACATATTTTATTAATACTAAGGATGAATATGTGTAGATTTTTGTGTGAATTTCAATATATCAATGACAATAAAGGCTTGGATTTTTTAAGCATAGAAAGATAAATGAGAGATATTTCAATTTTATGAACACAACTAAATTTTTTCCTAGTTTTCCAATAAAAATGAAGGCTTATATCATGGGTGCAAATGGGTAAATTAAAAAATTACTAGTTACTATCAACTTGATATACAACTATAGTTATTTAAAAAATAAAATAAATTTATACTATAGAGTCTATGTATTTGTAACATAAGCACCAAAGTTTCTATGAATTTTGTTGAAGACATACAATATAATTGGAAATTCTATTTTGAAATAATTCTACTACAACAAAGTTGTGAAGTTTTATAATAATTATAAAATTTACAAACATTTAATGCACCCTCTTATCATGTCTTGGGAAATTAATATAGTAAGGTAATACATGATTCTTCATGTCCACTTATTTTCATATAACTCATTGAAATCAAATTATGATGCAAAATTATTTTTTAATAAAATACCTAAAGTCAAGATTTATTTCAATGCAAACCCATAATAATTATACATATAGACAAGTGATGTACATGGATGCTATATTTTTAATATTTTAACCAATTAAAACTCATTATATAAAGTTTAGTATGTGTATATATGTGTCTATACATACATATATAACATACATAACAAATGTGATTTAATTATTATAAAAAAAATTAATCATATTTGAACATTTTCAAGTTTGGATTAAACATAAAATTAATTTGAATTGGGATAGCGGTAGCGAATTATTTTATTTTAATTCAATATTTCATATGGTTGGATAATTAGAATATTAATTGGTAACAACAATTTTAATTAATTAAACATAGCTAAGGGCTATAGATTAATCTTCATAACCAAAATTAATCATACTCATTTGTTCTAAACAATATAATAGGCACATAACCTAGGTGTTGTAGGTGAGTTGGAGAGGAGAGGGTAATCCTCCAAGGGAGGTCCTAGGTTCAAATCTCCAACCTACCAAAAAGTTGAATTGGGTATCCAAAATCCAATTGATAATGTTGGTGGAGGCAGGGTCGGGTGCGACTCCTAGGTGACTTTGACGGTGTAGAACCCCCTGTTTGTGGTCTCTCAGACCAGGGCAGACCTGCAAAGGGTTTTTCGCTTAAAAAAAACAATATAATAGGCACATGCATTCTTTAAATTGACACATGGGTGGTACCTATTAATCTATAATAATTTTAATAAACTAATGACAAGGATTATTATCTAAGAATGGATGTTGTGTCATGCACATATCGCCCTCTATCATGACAACTACATTTCTTGCTTTTGGATAGTGGGTATTATTCATCAAGAAGTGAAGGAGGTGTTGAATGAAGTGGGTGAGACAACTAAGTAAATAAAGTGAAGTAGTTTAGACCCTAGTAAGGACTAGACTACTAAACAACATCTTTTTACTTTATTCTATTTGGTACCTCCTTTCATTTTGTAGTGTCATTGTTTTTTTATGGAGGCACATAGTTGAATTGGTACATGTCATGCATGTAGGTTATTGAAAGTGTAATACAGATAATAGATACTATTTATAAATAGACATTAGATATACAAGGTAAGTAGGACATGTGTTCTCCACACCCACTCTACCATTATAAATATGCATTTATAGCAACCTCATTCTCATGAACTTATTTGTGAGTGTTTCATTATTATAAGTGACTTTACATTAAGATGGTGCAAACTACAATAACTCTAAAAGGTACAACAATGGACCTCTTCATTATCATAGATAAAAGTTTAGAAATTTAGAGTGTGTTATTATTGAAGATTTATGACTTATTTCTCTAGATAAGTGCTACTACCAAACCATATTGGAGCTAAATACTTCTCATATTTTTCTTATTTAAAGATACTTATTATAATTTTGGATGCACAATATAGCTTGTAAATATCACTAGTAAACTATAGTAAAAGAGGTGAAAATAATTGTTTTTTCACTACAACCTTAGCATATGCATGTTCATTTTTTTTTTTTTGTATTTTATTCAATGTGCATATTATCTATATAATTATTTACTTTTATCACATAGGAATCTACTTCATACGAAAAAATGAAATATGATGGTTATTCTTGTATAAAAATTATTTAAGTGAATCCACTATATGGTATGAAATTTGTGTAACTTCTTTTAAGGATGGAAACATTAAATATGAACCATTTTCTTGGATTTGGATTTTTGTTATTAAGGATTTATACAATTTCTAGAATTTAGAATTTGAAATATGTTCTATAATTAGACAAGAAAATGGTGATCAAACTAGAAAATATGTGATATCACAAGCAATGTTTCAATCATGGTTGATATCACCTAGAGTTAGCTTGTTCCAAGGTTTGATGTTTAGTTCCATAGTAGATATGGCAGTTTTGCAATTTGCCACATTAATTTTTTTTGATGAATTTTATTGATGTAAGATCGACGAATATATATATGCTATGATGTTGTGTTTTTGGCCTATATGGTATGTTACAACTTTGTACATATTAAAATTTTATTTTCATGCATCTCTTGCCTAGAAATAATATTTATAAATAACAATGTGAGAAAATATTCAATGAAAATCATCAAGTGTGGTCACAAAAAGTGCTACTTCAAGAAGTTAAATTAATCAAAATGATTTCTTTGCTTTAAAATTGATATTGTTATGAACAAGAGTGCAAGTATGCATTCACCTCTCAGTAATGGTGAATGATGTGTTCACCCCATTTTGGGACGAACGTAAGCTTTCTACAAAGCAAAATAAAAGTAAAGGGTTAAGTTTCAAATCAGGGTGCTTTCACCCAAAATGAGGGGTGAAAATCTCTTTCACCCCACTTTGGGGTGAAAAGCCATTTTTAAAATAATTATTAAGGGCATACAAATTCAATGTGCAAAGAAAATAAAATAAAGTATGTTTTCCCCAAGGTATGTATGATAGCTTCGTTCACCCCACTTTGGGGTGAACATCATCTAAAGAATGGCTAAAGGAAACATTGACCAGTCGGCAGCGCATTCACTTGTTGACTGATCAATAGCGCATTCACCATGGTTGAGGGGTGAATGTTCCATTCACCCCTCCCATGGGAAAAATCACAATTAAAGAAAATTGCAAAGCACCAATGGAGACAAACATTGAAAATTCAATAAGACATTCACCCCACTTTGGGGCAAACATCACATTCACCTTCCTTTTGGTTCGAAACTACATGGAAGTAACTTCACCCATTTTCAATATTTCATTTTCACCAGGGGATGCAAATTACGTTCACCCAGAGCAATGAGTGATAGTGCCTCTCACTTCCTCTTAGGGTAAACATACATTTGAAATAGTTAAATGCTTTATGAAGAAATATGAAGTTTTGACTTACTATTTTTGAAGATGAAGCATCTTAAGGAAAATACGACAGTAAGGTCAAAGAAGAGTATTGTCTATGGATTGCAATGGTCTAAGTATTTAAAGGAAGTGTTTTTATTTATTTTTTTGAGAAAATTCAATTTAAGTACCGACATAGTTTTTTCAAAGGCACCCAATATAGGTGAATGAAAGACATTTAATTATTGTGGTGAAGAGTTACTCAGATCATGGATCCTGAGAAAAAGTAGTAGCAGTATTAAAAGCACTAGGTGATTTTCATTATTCTAAGTAGAAGGGTATTTTTGAAGATGATAGACATATCAATTCAATGACCAAGCTTTGCAGTTTTTTGTACCCCGACACCTAGAGATGTTGATTTCCTGGAGGAATTTCCTTAGAATATTGATCGTTGTCTCAGAAGGATGAATGTTCAGTATTCTCGATAAAGAATTATCTAGTTGTGGTTATTTATTTGAAAACATTTTTTCTCCATATGCATTTAATGAAAGAGGTAAAATCCTCTATAAATACTACTCAATTTTCATTGTAAGAGGAGGTTAGAAATTCTGTAGAAAAACTATTCAAGTTCTCTACATCAATAGAAGATACTTGGCTTCTAAATTTGTAAGTGATATTGTGTTTGATTTTCTTCTATTTTATGCATTTCTATTTCATGCTCATATTTATTATCTACTGTTAAGTTTAAATTTTGCATTTGAGTTTGAACATTACTAGTGAGGGAGTGAGTTTTGGAATGCAATATTGGAGGTTGTCTCTAAAATGTTGTAAGCAAATCCTAACATCTTTCTTTTGTTAAATGCTTCTTTAATGCTTGAGTGGAATTCTTGCTACTAGTCTATCCCCAATCCTATACCTTCAACATGTGGCCATATTTCTTATCCCTTTTTTCATTTCTAATCTATTTCCTGTAACTCTAGTCTTAAATCAGTGTAGGATTTAGTAAGGGAGCCAATCCTCTCTAAATATTGGAATGGAGGACATTCATTTTCTCTTACCTTTCAATGTTGGCCATGTTTAGGGTGCACAAATGTATGTTTATATAATTAGGTAGATATTTGATGAACAATTTTTGGTACACCCGGTGGGACACGTAAAGTTCCACTTTCAACAGTATTGAGGTTCAATGTTTGCCTTTGTGCTCTATAGTTAAAACATATGGTGACTCAATTATACCCAGAAACCTCCATAGATGATGGCAGCGAAAGATGTGCTTCATGATTATGAGATCAAAGGCCAAAAATCAAAAAAATCCCATTGAGTTCTATGAACATGATACCTAAAGGTCAGGGGAGCATCCTCAACTAGTTATTTTATGTTGTACATCATCGTTACCTCATACACTTCATACATCATCTACAACATCCTCATAAATAGATGGTGTGTTTTCTACTTCTACAGGTCTAGTTAGTACTACTACTAGCATTCCTCAAACTCAACTATACAAACCAGTACACATTGATTAGAACCCACCACCACAGTAGTTATAGCCACCAAGGCAGTTTCCAGCATGGAATAGCTCAGAAGCCTTGAACTTACAAGCACAAAATCTAGTTTTCCAAGTATCTTTGAAGGCTTTGCCTACCTATTATGGTACTGGTAAAACTTCTTATGAGCATATTTTGGATGTGGCTTCTTTGGATGCGATCCATGGCATAACAAATGAAAAAATTATGGTAATATTGCTAGTGTTGTCACTGAGAGGAAAATTATTGTACTAGTATTGATTTTTTCCACCCACCACTATCGCCACATGGGATCAGTTGGAGGAATTGATAATCAAGAATTTTCATGATAAAGTTGATCCATTCTCCTTACTGCATCAATTTACGATGATCCAAAGACATGTGCAAGAAGAGATTTGTGGACTTCAATGTCAGATTTACCTGAAGCAAACAAAAAGTTCCTAATGGTCTTCAGCCTATGCATGAACAAGTTGTATTTTATTATATCAGAGTATTTAACTCTGACATTGGCATGGATATTTAGCAAACCAATGTGAATACATTCCCAAAACTATACACATAGGCGCAAAAGGCCAAATCATATTTGATTGCCATAGGTAAGCTTCCCCAAAAATTAACCATGCCCATCCTTCTCAATCTTCCACAATATTTACATTCAAGTATATTCTTGCATCCCATGCCCTCTATGTACCAAGTTCCTTCATGGAGCTCGGGTTCACCTCAAATCACTTCGATTCTTGTCCCATAATTTTCTACACCAAGCTTTCTGGAGTTACCCTCACCAAAAACACCATAGTTACCAGCACCCGTTCCTTTCCCAGTGTTACCAACGCCACCAATTCCACTGCCATTTGCTATCCCATAAACATCTCTACCTTTATCGGCACCTCCTACACCCTCGAATCCTAACCCCTACATGAAGCTATTGAAAGAGGTGCAATCTACTAATTCAGCCATAATAACAATGTCAAACTAGCTTACAATAGTAAGGAAGAAGCAATCTAAAGTTGATTTTTTATCAAGCAGGTTTCAGAGTTTTCCTATTACCCAAGAGCAAGCAACCACTAGCAAGGGCCCTAAAAGGAACACAATCGTATTAAAAAATGAATAAACCAATACTGAAAGAGAATATTGGTGCTCCACCTATAATGATCCTCATGGATAAGATATGTGTATGGTGCATTTGAACTATGTATAGACGTTAGCAGAAAGTTCTACTGGAAAACAAGTTAATATGATAATGGAAGCTGGTCATAATTTGATGGTCCCATTTTTAGAGTAATTTTTAGTTCTTATAAGGATCGAAAAGAAGATAGAGATTGTAGATCTAGTAGAATTGGAACCCTTGAAGGTCCTCGCTGAGTAGAATGTGCATAATGAAAAAGCACAATCGCCAATGAAAGCATCTAATGCGATAGTGAAAGCATCTGGTCCGATGAAAAAGCAACCAGTATCTATCCTATTGAAATATTTACTACCCAAGTAAGTACAAGAGAATATGAAGGCATCAACTTCACAACCTACAACAACTCAAGAAAAATATGAAGTGAAAGAGCAAGCCAAAGGATGCCTCAAGTATCCATCATTGATAAAGAGACAAAGGCTGGAGGCTACTAAGCAATACCAAAATAAGTATGAGTAGGTTGTAGAATAAAAGGTTCATGGTCCCTCCAGTTATAACATTGTGGAGGAGATGAAAATATACCATTGAAAGTGAGCTTATGTGATGCACTACAGTTACCTAGGCAGGTTGACCTATTGTAGGAATCTCTCAAGACTGCAAAATACCAGAAGATGAGTCATACCAAATATTTTTAGCACAAATACTACCAACTTCTACCACTAGAAATAATAGACCACCTTGGTTCTATTTATCACTCAGAATGGAGGGGTGGGTAGTGCATAATTGCATGATTGACTCTGATGTCACAACTACTATCATGCCAAAGGCATTATACAAAGTCATGGGGATGGAGTATACAAGAATTAGTACAAGAGTGCTGTAGTTGGATGAGGCCCTAATCAATATAGTGGGAGTGATCAAGGATATTCCAATTATTTTACATAGTATGTTGTAAATCATTGTTATTCAAGTAGTGGTGGTGAATTGGAACCATACTTCAACATGTGTCTATCGAGGGAGTTCACGGTGAAACTACGGGATATATTTCCTTGGACTATTCACATTTGGATATTTCATTCAAGGGAAGAAAAATTTGTATCTATAATGAGAAGCCCTCTACTTTTCACATAGAGAAACTGGAAGAAGAGGAATAAAAATCCACAAGCGCAGTCAACATGATGACTGAAGAATTACAAAAAGCTAATTTGATGGAATAAGCACTTGATGAGCTCTACCTTGAAGATGAGTTTTCACTCATGGATTTTAATGCAATGGCAAAAACTGACATTGATTGTTATACTATAACCAAACCTAAGCAGATTGAATAAAAAGTCCCTGATTCTCCATACTTTGTTGTAATTAGTTATGGAAGTTGTATTTTGATGGCACCAGATACAAAAATGGTGCAAGGGATGGTATTGTTATTATTTATCCTACTGGGTTTCCAAATACCTATTTGTATAGATTAACTTATATTTGCACAAACAATACTGCATAATATGAAGTGATGTTTCTAGGTTTGAAAAATATGAAAATTTAAGCATACAAAAGCTGTAAATTTTTGGAGACTTTGAGCTCATTGTCAACTAGAACACAAAAAAATGTGTGTCAAAGCAAAACTACTTGAAGTCTTATTGCATTAAGGTATACGATTTGTTTGAGTCCTTTACAACCTTGAACATTTAGGAAATTTTACGAGAGCAAAACAAACATGCAGATATTTTAGCTTTCCTTGGGGCTAATTATTCTCCCATGGAGTAAGTAGTCAGGAAACCCAAGACTTTCAGTGTAATTTATAGATCCTCAATCCCTAATAAGAACCTCTATTGGTATGTTTTCAACAATGATGAACAAATAGTCAATTTTTTTATTAAGGAAGCTATGAGTGTAGACGATAGAGTACTTGTTAAAGAAGAGATGGAAGGAATGATCCAATTGAAGAATAATCACATTACCAGGGGGTTGATTTCATTGGAAAGTCTATTTGACCAAAATGATAGGGTTGAGAAGCATAAAATCAAGGTAGATGCGAAGGAATATAAGGAGTTGCAATTGGAGCCTGAGAAGATCATAAAAATTGGAACCGACTATACTTTAGAAGAATTGGAGGATATCAAGAGCTTGTGTTATGAGTTCCTTGACATTGTTGCATGGAGCTATCATGATTTGAAGGGATATGACAAGAATGTAATCCAACATACCATTGAACTATAGGAGGGAATACAACATTTTTGAAAGAAACAATGGCCTATCAATCCCAAGATCGAGGTGCTCATGAAGGCATAACTATTAAAGATGTTGGAAGCAAATATTATATATCCAATAAAGCATTCAAAATGGGTTGCAAACCTAGTGCCTATTCAGAAGAAGAATGGAGATATCCAATTCTATGTGGATTTTCAAAACCTGAGCCAGGAATTATTTAAATATCACTACCCCTTGTCGTAGACTGATTAAATCCTCCATATA
This sequence comes from Wollemia nobilis, assembly GCA_028583015.1. Classification (NCBI taxonomy): domain Eukaryota; kingdom Viridiplantae; phylum Streptophyta; class Pinopsida; order Araucariales; family Araucariaceae; genus Wollemia; species Wollemia nobilis. The sequence goes on along the minus strand of JAQPPZ010003246.1, from coordinate 6,087,459 downwards.
GTTATTGGTGCATAGATATTTTTGTTGCTAGATGGTTTCTCAGGTTATAATCAGATCTAGTTAAAATATTAGGAGTAGAATAAAATGGCATTCACTACCAAGTGGGGTATGTTCGCCTATCAAAGGATATCTTTCAATCTTTCAAATGTTGGTGCTACCTTTTAGAGAGCCATGGACATCATTTTCGGTGAATTCTTGAAAAGAGTTATTATAATTTATCTTGATGATATAATTGTATTTTTGCATCATAGAGAAGAGCATGTTTCCCATTTGAGGTAGGTGTTTGAGAAATTTCAGGAGTTTAGGATTTCCATCAAACCAAAAAAGTTCATATTCATTGTTAAAGAAGGGAAATTTTTAGGTCATGTTATCTCACAAGAAGGACTGACAATTGATCCCACAAGGGCTGAAGTGCTCTTGAAACTACCATTGTCAGTTAATAAGAAGGGCCTATAGTCATTCGTTGGTCAAATAAATTTCATTCAAAAATTCATAGCCGATTTTGCTCAAGTAGTGAAACCCATGATCGAGCTCTTAAAAAAGAATACATATTTCAAATAGATTGAGGAAATAAGACAAGTTTTTTGAGATATCAAGGAAATAATCACCCAAGTGCTAGTATTAATTAACCCATATTATTCAAAAGACTTCATTATCTATGCAGTAGGCGAATAAGAAAGTTTTGTTGTTATTCTCACATAGAAACAAGAAGATGGAGATGAAAAGTCGATTGCCTTTTTGAGCCAAGTTATCACACCGCACCAAGAGAAGTATAATTTCATTGAAAAATAGGTGTACACAATGATGAAGTCCCTGAAGAAGTTTTGGCATTTTGTCTCACAGAGAAAAATAATTGTTTACGTCATACACCCAGCTATCTAAAACTTTATTCTTCAAGAGGATTTGGGTGACAAAAGAGCTGGTTGGATCTCAAAGATTCAAGAGTATGATATAGATATATTACCAAAAAATCTAGTTTGTGTATGAGCTCTCTACTAGGAATTAGCCAAAAGTGCAACATATGAATCATTGGATCCAATACATAATGAATACATCAACGAAAACATTTGTAGAAATCATGTTATAAGCGATCATGACTGGATAGAGGACCTTATCAAATTCTTTACCTTAGGGAAATGTCCATCACACCTTGATATTTCATAGCGAAGGTGATTCAAGTTGCAAGTGCTTAAATATATTTTATTGCCAAGATGATTGTTCCATAAGAATATAGACGGAGTTCTCCTTAGGTGTGTGAAGGAATCAGAGAAGGAGAAAATATTGAATGAGTTTCATTCTAGTTTATCTGGTGGTCATTAAGCAGGAAGACCCATGGCCTTGAAGATCATTCAATTTGGCTACTTATGGCCTAACCTTTTTGTAGATGCACATAAAGTAAGCCGACATTGTGATAATTGCCAACGATATGTTGGCAGGACCAAGAAAGGATCATTGCCCTTGCACCCGATTCAAGTGGAAGCACCATTTCAATAGTGGGGCCTTAAATTTATTGGAGTTATTGATCCACATTCCTCCATAGAACATAAGTACATTTTAACTACAAAAAATTATTTGACTAGGTGGACAGAGGCTATTCCTACCCAAAAAGTAGATCAAGCTATTGTCATATCTTTCCTGGAGGGACTCATTACCCACTTCGGTGTCCCTAATGCTATTGTAATAGATAACAAGAATCCATTTATTGGGGCTAAGATCATCAAATTTACAATCAAGCATGAGGTATATCTCAAGACATCATCTAATTATTACTTGTAAAGGAACATCTTGGCTAAATCCACCAATAAAAGTTAATGTGAATCTTAAAAAGGACACTAGGAAGCAATAAAAGGGGTTGACACTTATTGTTGAATTAAGCTTTGTGGATAGATCGAATATCAGTGAAGAATTCTATTAAATCCTCTCTTGACTCCCTCATGTATGGAAAATAAGCAGATATGCCTACTCACATTGAGCTACCTACTCTTTAGACCTTGTAGTTATTCAAAAATGATGATGATGAGTATGAACCAATGAGCACAAGGTTGGATCAATTATTTCAGTTGGAGGAAGAAATATAAAAGGCATATCAAGCCTTCGTTGAACACACTAAAGTGATGCAAAAATGGTTTGGAAAAAAGACAACAAAGTACAAGTTTTATGTGGGAGACTTAGTCCTTAGATAGAACAAGAACAAAGCCAAGTCGGGGAAGCACCACAAGTTTTATGTGATCTGGGAAGGTCCATTTTAGGTCTCCACAGTAAATTCAACAAGTGCATATCATCTTCGGGACATGGATGGTTGGGATCTTCTGATTCTAGTAAATAGACTTCATATGAAGGCCTATGTTCAATGATTTGATTAAAAGAGGTATCACTTTGTAAATATGTACAAATTTTCTTTTTAGTATTTTATTTGCTTTATAAAATAACATATATAAAAAAAAAGAGAAAAAAAGAAGAGGAAAAGAGAAATATTCCTTTTAAATAAGTTTTGCCTCAATATTCCCTTCAAAATTTATTATTGTGTTGAAATAATTTGGCTAGTTCCAAAAATATGGCGTTACGAAACTCGTAGCTAAGAAAGAGCCTTTGAGAAAGTATTTTCTACGTCCAAAGGCACACATTAAAAGCAATTCCTTTTCACTCCATTTCGAAACACAAGACAAGAACTATATGGAGAGGTGCTTTCACCCCAAGGAAGGGGTGAAAACCCCATTCGTCTCTCTTTGGGGGCTAATGTACAAAGAGGAATGAAAGCATCGAGCCGACATTATGAAAGCAATCAAAAGAGCTCTCCCCCAAATTTTGGGCAAAACTCCTATTCACCCCTCAATGATGAAAAACTAGTTATTAAAGGCCAAAGTTGGAAATGGTTAGAAGGGGCATTCGCTTCTTATCGAGGTGAAGATGCAAATGTTTCTTTTTATATATAACTTACACCAAAAGTGTTTTTGCTTTGTAAAAGTGCTATATAATGGGAAAGGTGCGCACACATTTGTTTTTTTTTGGATTATGCATTAGGATTTTAATGTAAGGAATGAATTAAAAAAAACCCTAAAAAAATTGAGATTTTTTAGGAAAATCATTTTTTTTCAAATTTAGGCAAAAAAGAAAAGCCAAAGTTTTTTCAAAAGAAGGATATTCACCAAGGAATTGCAATCAAATAGGTCAAGGGCATTTTTGGAATGACGGGGAAAGAAGACAAGTGCGCCTCAAAGATGTTTTCACTCCCATTTTTTTTCTCAAAGCACCTTGATTTCGTAAAGCATAATTAAATTTTTAAAAAGTGCTCAATCGAAGAAATTTCATTGTCTAAACACGTGGAAAGTCTTGAGGGGCATGCATGAAAGATAGGTCGCATTTCTGAAGCATTTAATTTTAAACGTACACCCAAATTTACATTGAAGGGAGATTTGAGAGTTTTGAGGAGCAAGATCGCACACCATCAAAAGAAGAAGCATTTATTGATTCGTAGATAGTAGGATTATAATCCTAAGGAAGCTTAAATAGCCAGGGCATGTTTTCCAATAAAACCACGTAGTAAGGAAGGCATACTTTCCAAGGATGATCTTGTAGTGAATAACAATTGATACTGTTAGAGCATCAAGAACAATATTAGGTGGGTGAAACAAAGCATAAATTCTTTTGAAATCACCCAAGGGGAATTTGGAATTTGCTATGATGGTTGGAGGGGCGCTCTATATAAAGAAATAGGTAAAAGCTTCATAGTTTAATTTTTAAATTTTTACTATCGTTGTGTTTTCAAAAGCTTCTATTGCAGAGATCATAGAGAGAATTCAAAATAGCCACCAGAAGGATATAATGGAAAAAATAATTAAAAAGACACAGGTGGCTACAGAGCCCAAGAAGTCTAGAAAGAAAGAATGTGGTTTGAATTCCAAGAAGACCCAAAGGAATGAGAATGTAGACTTAGACCCGTACTCTGACACAATGGCATAAATAGAAGATTGTGTGATTACCAACAAGGGCATCGAGAAATTATAGTAGGATGTGGAGTTTGTTGTAAGGCAAGGATTAACAATAGAGAGAACTTTAACTGTGTTGTCTCATACGTAGTTATCATGGTATTTGTTTATGCTCATACACCCTTGTCCGAGTTTGATGAAGATAATTGCCTAATTTTATAATCTGGTTATCAGGACGGTGCGAAAGGCAAACAGAGAAGCATTTTTTTCTATTTTTGTTGATAAAGTGCAAGAAGCATTTTATTGTGGGTTGAAACCTCCCTCATATGTTATTAGCAAGAAGCTACATACCAATGATCAAGCGGATAGATATGTATCTACTGTGACAATGCATCGATTCATGGAGATGCAGTTTATTGAAGACCCATAGCTAGGGCAACTTTCGAACTTTCCAAAGTCGCTCACAGAGTTCAAAGGCCTAGATGTTTACTCAATGTTAGCATGGGTTTCTGGTTCACTAGTAGACTCCATAGTTCATAAGTGGCAAGCGGTCCTAGCATAGTGCATATGCCAAAGATATTTTTATGCTTCGTCAACCATGAGGTAGGGCACCAATCTTATTTTCATTGATTGGACCAATTTTATATCTCAAAAATTGCATTTTTAGCTGGAGAGGTTGCATACTAGAGAAGATATGTCATTAAAGCATATCTCATCTCTAGTCTTGTATTTATTTTTCCATCTACTTCAACATTTTCTATTTATCACCGTAAGGAAAATGGATGAGAAAGATAAACATTTTCTCATATATATGTGGAATTTTGTTCTATCAAGTAGGGAGTCGTTTTATAGTTTCAACTGTTTGTTTCTTGGGCCTACAATAGAGCTACTTTGTGGTGCATGTGAAAGAGTGCTACGGGAGATGAGAGAATCAGTTGCTATACCTGAAAAAAAATGATAATTTTTTTTGAATCAATGCATGGTCATAAGGATCTATGGATTCATAGGAAAGCCATTCCTGCTCCCGTACTTTGCCACTGAACACATTTTTTCCATGGAGGTGGTGTGCTAAACAGACTATGCTAATTATGTGTATGGAGTGGGGCATGGCAAGAGGATGACTTGCAATATGCATTTTAAGTTTGGTAGTATAGAAGTAAATCAGGTTGGGTAGAATAGGTTACTCACGATGACACTTCAAGACCTAGGTTTGATAGAACTGCTGCAATTATGGAGGTAAGACCCATTGGAAAAATTTATAGAAATTATTAAGGCTAAGATATTTCATTATTGTCTATGGCCTGATATATAGAAGAGGCACAATAATTTTTATGGACCTGACATGGAGTGGCATATTGAAAATATGACATCGCTTCTATCCTGGCATGACTGTTATGAATAGGAGGAGTATAATCCAACAGTCTACAAAAATCAGATTCCTCTGCTTGGACTGTTTAGTCAAGTAAAATAAAGTCAACCCATGTGGACCGAGGAAAAAATTACAAACTAGTGGATAATGTGAGTTCATAGAGGAAAAATCACATCACCTTATGGGTTGAATATGGACGAGGCATTTTTGGATACCTACAATGAGTTTGTTAATGCCTGTCAACCCATTTCTTTCACCAAGATATTGCTACAAAATTTTTAAAATTCTAATAGTGTTAAAAGTGAGGCAAAGGGAGAGTGCACAACAATTAAGGAAGAGACTCCCAAGGAGGATGACCAGTAGTATGTATTTCAATAGAGGTCGTAGCAAACAAAGTGTAAATTTGATGAGGCACCTTTGGTGGAGATGCAAACTATCCGAGATGTGCCTCCATTTTTGAAATCTATGAAGAATCCAAGGACTAGTTCCACTTCCTCCTATACTATTGTAGTTTTGATTGTTATAGTTACCACAATTATATTTTTTTTTTTATTGTTATTTCCTCTCTAATGGTAATAGATGCTTCGATGACGATCACACAAATATTTCCAATAATTCATGAACAAGACGAGGATTAGTAGACGAAGAGCTCTCAGGTGGAGGTCATGAACGTTGAGGAGGAAGTGAATGTTGAGGAGGAAGCAAAGGAGCAATAGGAAGAAATTATTTCATAGCCTCTCCCATCACCAGAACACACAGTACTTATAACCGAAGGTACTTCTTCCTTTCCCCATCCTTATTCAAAGCATGTACTAACTATCAGCTCATTTTAATCTATTCCTACATCAGTATCTCCCATTTCGATATGCCATCTATTTCCATTTCACTCCCTACTTATTCCCTTTCCCAAGTCACTACTTCTCCTTCTATTCCCCTTTCTTCGGCCTTCCTTTCTTTCAGCTCGTTCACATCAAGGTTGAACCCATTTTTGCACCCTCCCCCTTCCATTATTTCTACCACTTTCAATGAGGATGTAAGTATGCAAGCTCCACCTAGAGTGAGTGTAACTCCAATTAAACCAGGTTCCTCCACCCAATCCACCATATCGGTCCCTCCCCTCATTGTCATCTCTTCTACTTCCTTTGATCCTGATCGCTTAAAATTTTTGATACCTTTCACACCATTTTTGGAGTTACAAGTGTTGCCAGAAGTTGAGGTGGTGCCCAAGTAGGTTGATGTAGATAAAATCAATTGGGCACATCTTAGTTCATTATAGTGGTTGAAAATCCATAGACGAAAAGAAGAATTGGCTCCAGTGTGGTCACTCAAGAAGCTTTCTTTAGATCCAATTGTCGTGGAAGCTCACACAACTAAAATCACTCCTCTGGTCAAAAATCCACAAGGAGAAATGATACCAAGTGATTATGTTTGTGAGAGTATAATAGAATATCTAACCGGGATTGATCCAACGGAGAAAATGAACAACATACAAGTTGATATGAGTTTGGTATACTTGCATGGCAAGTATTATAAGCAGAGATATTTTGATAACGAGAATAAAATTATCAAAATTGAAAGCACTTTGGCCAAAATCAGAGCATAAGAGGAGAAGATAGCCATAGAAAATGAATACTTATGTCGACAGGTAGGAGTGCACTTGAAATAAAGGGATGCAAGAAGAATAGAAATACAAGCACTCATAACACAGTTGGAATCCATACAAAATCAATTAGAGGAGAAAGCCATGTAGGCTACAATATTTTCTCCAAAAATAATTAAGGAGGCTTACCTTTGCTCAGCTCAGAATTACGAGAAGTTGGTGATGCAAGAAATACAAGTTTTACACTATTTGTGGGTAGCCCAAATACATATTTATATGGGGAAACAATTGATAGATAATATCGAGGATATTTTGGAACTCTACATGGAGATGGTTGTAAAAATCCAAGCTCTAGCTAATTCCAGTATGCATATTCACCCTTTGAGCGAGATGAATCACGTTTGGTCTGCTGTAAAGGTTACCTTGCATAGCTATTTTTATATAATGGACCTGGTAAGAGAGGGTAGGAAGATCCTCAATAATATATAGTGGAAGCATACTCTCTCTATGGTCTATTTTGATGCTCTCGTTGATATAGGTTTTCCAATTTTTACTAATGACTAGGACAAACCTCTACTAAAAGAACAATTATAAGAAGCCTAGAAGAAATTTGTGGAGGAAACCTCGGATATTGATACATGGAAGGAGCCCATTATAGAGGAACAAGTGTTGTTGCTTATGTAGAAGTTTACACATATGGAGCTATCATTGTTTGAGTTGGCCCAACGAGTGAAGCACGTCAGGTTGGAAGACATCTAAAATCTATGTTTTGTTTATGAGTCACTGACTACTCCTTTCTTATTTACTACACATGCTTGAAAGGAGGTAGTTGTAGTTTATGAGGTAAATTTTTAAATCCTCAAGGAATATGAGGAATGCACTGCAGCAAAGAAGGACACAATACAAAAAGTAGTGGAAGAAGCAGAATGGGCATAAGTACTTTGAGTAGCAGTAGAAGATAAAGCCACTGAGAAGGCAAAAGAGGAGATGCAAAGAAAAACATCTACATAAAAAGAGTCAGCCAATGCAAATGACAAAAATACTCTATAGAAACCCAAAGGATAAAGGATTGGGATCACTTGCATCCATGTGAGTTGGATACCTCATGAGCCACAAGAAATGTTGGTAGTTTTACAATTTGCCACATTAAATTTTTTGATGAATCTTATTGATGTAAAATCGGTGGATATATATATATGCTATGATGTCATATTTTTGGCCTATATGGTATGTTGTAGCTTTGTACATATTAAAATTTTGTTTTCATGCATCTCTTTCCTAGAAATAATATTTATAAATAACAATGTGAAAAAAGATTCAGTGAAAATCAGTAGGTGTTGTCACAGAAAGCATTGCTTTAAGAAGTTCAATTAATCAAAATGATTTCTTTACTTTAAAATTGGTATTGTTATGAACAAGAGTGCAAGGGTGCATTCACATCTCAGTAATGGCGACTGATGCGTTCATCCCATTTTGGGGTGAACGCAATATTTCTACAAAGCAAAAGAAAAGGAAAAGGGCTAAGTTTTGAATCAGAGTGCTTTCACCCCAAATGAGGGGTGAAAATACCTTTTGCCCCACTTTGGGGTGAAAAGCCATTTTTAAAATAATTATTGAGGGTGCCCAAAGTCAATGTGTAAAGAAAATAAAATAAAGTATGTTCACCCCAAGGTAGGGGCGACAGCTTCATTCGCCCCACTTTAGGACGAACATCATCTAAATAATGGCTAAATGAAACATTGACCAATCGGTAGTGTGTTCGCCCATTGACAAGTTGATAGTGCATTCTCACCTCCTCTTGTGGTGAATGCAAATTATGTTCACCCGGATCAATGAGCAATAGTGCCTCACATCTCCTCTTGAGGCGAATGCGCATTTGAAAAATTTAAATGCTTTATGAAGAAATATGAAGTTTTGAATTATAGTTTTTGAAGACGAAGCATCAAAAGGTGAATATGATAGTAAGGTTGAATAAGAGGAATGTCTATGGATTGCAATGGTCTAAGTATTTAAAGGCATATTTTTTGCTCATTTTTGAACGAATTCGATTTAAGTACTAACGTAGTATTTTCAAAGGCACCCAATATAGGTGAGTGAAAGGTATTTAATGATAATGGCAAAGAGTAACTCAGATCATGGATCCCAAGAAAAATGAGCAAAAGTATTATAAGAACTGGGTGATTTTTATGATTTCCAAGTAGAAGCGTATTTTTGAAGATGATAGACGTATCAAGTCAACGACCAAGCTTTACAGTTTTTTGTGCCTCGACACCTAGAGATGCTGATTTCCTAGAGGAATTTCCTTAGAAGTTGGATCATTGTCTCAAAAGGATGAATGTTCAGTATTATTGATAAGGAATTGTCTCATTGTGGTTCTTGATTTGGAAACATTTTGTCTCCATGTGCATTTAATGAAAGAGGTGAAATCTTCTATAAATACTACTCAATTTTCATTATAAGATGAGGTTAGGCATTCTACAAAAAAACTATTCAAGTTTTTTGCATCAATAGAAGATACTTGGCTTCTAAATTTGCAAGTGATATTGTGTGTGATTTCCTTCTATTTTATGCATTTCTATTTCATGCTCATATTCATTGTCTGTTGTTAAGTTTAAATTTTGCATTTGAGTTTGAACATTGTTGGTGAGGGAGTGAATTTTGGAATGCAATCCTGGAGGTTGTATCTGCAATTTTTTAAGTAAATCATGTTGCCTTTCTTTTGTTACATGTTGCTTTAATGCTTGAGTGGAATTCCTATTGCCAGCCTGTCCCCAATCCTACACCTTTGACCTATGGCCACATTTCCTATCCCTTTCTATCATTTCTAATTTCTTTCCCATAAATCTAGTCTTAAATCAATGTAGGATTTAGTAAGGGATCCAACCCTCTCTAGATATTAGCATGGAGGACATTCCTTTCCTTTGTCCTTTCAATTTTGGCCATGTCTAGGGCGCACAAACACATGTTTGTATAATTAGGAAGATATTTGACCAACAAGAATATTATAAACATATGGAGAAAAAGGCTTATATTGTTCTTTTGAATTAATATATCCCTTCTTTTATGTAACTAATTATCATAACACAAAGGTATTTTTTCATCACATATAAAATTATTTGTAAGGTGCAAAAACATAGAGTTTTTTTAATAGGTTATATGTGGCTTCTATTGGGGCCACTCCCATCACAATACCAAAATATTACATTTGTTGTAGCATACATTTTTATCATAATTTTTTCATTTATTTTTTCTCTTAAATATATCCTTCAGTTTGTGTTGTTTCCACAATCAACTCCTTGACATCATTTTGATTAAGACATAAAATCTCACTTGGCTAGTTGCCTTCTAAAATTTGAATTTTATCGGGATGAAGATCAACACCATAATTCACTAATTTATCTGCTACTCAATTTCCTTCTCTATAAATATGCTCACACTATCACGAGATTGCCTCTAATAATAGAAAATGAACTTCAACAATAATACTATTTTTTATTCAGTCTCCATATCTATTTTTTTTAATAGCATTGATGATAATTTGTGAGTCCCCCTCAATTGAATTATATTTCTATCATTTTTCTATTTCAATTTTAATCCTTATAAGAAGTGCCCTAGCCTCTGCATAGTTGTTAGTTGAAGTTCCATATGATTTTGAATATGTGAGAAGAATTTTGCCTTCATTATTTCTTAAAACACCACCTCCACCAGCTTTTACTGGATTTTATTTAGAAGCACCATCAAAATTAATTTTGAAAAAACCAATTTTTGGATATTTCCATTTTACCATAGATTGAAGTAGATCCTTTGCTTTAGTTTTGATGTCACAGATGACTCTTCCATGTATATTCAAATCATGTAACCATGTTATTAGAACCTCTTTTTCTTTTTTTGCAATTGA